>CM077663.1:20007500-21352500 GCA_039707655.1 Elymus sibiricus | reverse complement strand
GTGTATCCAACTTGCTTCCTCATGAAGACCTAGAGCACTTGGTGAGGATCATCATTGGATTATAAAAGACAAGTTTTATGATGTAGGATCCCCACTAATTTAATGACAAAATAAACCATGGTCATTCTACTTTACAACACTAAGAGGTAATTCTACAATGAAACACTTTGTATACTAAAATGGATAAGATATTTCTCCTTCTGTATAAGTAAAATTTCAACGAGTAAAATACCTGCTTCGTCGGGGTCACATGGAGTTAGTTGGCATCATAGAGCAGTGCCACTTCATTATCCCACTCTGGTAGGCCACCTTGGCTAGACTTAAAACTGGGCATTTTCCGGGCCGGGTTTAGTTCGGGTCGGGCTTTGTAAAGCCCGACCTCATAATCCCAAGCCAAGCCCGGCCCGACTCGATCACGTGAATAGCGCCCTTTTTCATTATAATAATGATTTTAGGATATTTAATATATATATATATATATATATATATTATACCTTCATTTCTAATAAATAATAATCTATGCCATGTTCGGAATTATTTTGGGGCTTCCGGTCTGGGCTTTGGCGGAAAAGCTAAGCCTGAGCCCGACCTGAATGTCGGTCTTTCGGGCCGGGCTGTCCATGGCCAGGTCTAGCTGGACTCCATGCCATGGGATGTGCCATGGGTGGACGCCAAGAGGAGGTGCTCCGGCATGGTGAGGTCCGGATGTGAAAGGAGAAGGGAGAAGGTGGTTGTGGGGTGACCGATGAGACTACCAAGGGTGAGATGTCAGTTGGCTTAACGGGCACCAAGGCAGGAGGATGTTGGTGGCTGCTCGAGGAGGCAAGAGGAGGTGGTTGTGCAGGTCGGTGGAAGGAGATGGCAGCCAAGCATGTTGGTCCGATGGACCGGTGAAGGCTGGCACGATGGGGTCTCCGAGGGAGTGTGAGGGGCCCGTGCCAGCAACTAGGGTGGATGGTTTCTCAATTTGTTTTTATTTTATAATTTGTTTTTAATAATAAACTTTTAAAACAATAGGCAAAAGTTTTGATACATGAATATACTTTTCATTAGGATGCACATTCTTCAAATATGCAATATTTTTTGTATATATGTACATTTTTTAAAATGCATACACTTTTTAATACATGAAAATAAGTTTTTGTGTATAGAGTATTTTTTTAAATATGCTATGGATATATCATAAACATTTTTCCATTTTCTCGTGTCCGCTCGTTAGCTAGCTAGACAGCAATGCCACCCACGTCTGCTATGACAGTTTTCCGCCGCTGCTCTCTTGCAGACTACCAATTTGATGAATGTAGGTCAAGTCTTAATTCTGAATCTTGTTGGCGTGTGAACTACTAGTTCCTGCACTTTACACTCCCAATTTGATGAATCCTAAATCGAGTCGACGTGCTTTCATACACCAATAGATTTTTTTCCTTCTTCACAATAAGTCATTTTTGTACAGTTTTAGGATATCCATGTTGTACTGTTGTTATCTCCTTAGGTTACTTGACACAAAAGCTGTTGGTTCGGAAGGGCTATTGTTGCTTAGGTTTCAGAATTTCAGAAACGGTTGTTATCTCCTTAGGCTACTTGATTGATACAGAACCGAAGTGGAATGCAACTATTGCTCCATGCTCCTGGCCCTAGCCTTAGTTCAATGGCGTTGACTATCCTGTAGCATTTAATATTTATTTTTATGCAGTACTAGTTTATTAATCTAGTGCTATAATATTTGTACTCCACATGCTTTCCCTACGGGATAATCCTGACCAAATTGCTTTCGAGTGAGAGGGAATTAAAGATGCTTAACAAACTGCATGTTGCTTCCGTTTCATATCAACGAAAGATTTTGATTTTAGTTTCCTATTAGTTTCACATCAGAGTGTTTTTTATTTAACAGATGGATGCAATGAAGGCTACCAATTAACAGTTGAAAGGGATAAGGAAGACTGTCAGAACTGAAGATATATATGTATGCAACATCCTACTGTTTACCATATTCCTCATGCTTTTAAGATCTTCAACTTATATATACATATTTTCGTTTGATTGCTTATCATTCCTAAACTTTTATTTCACTTGCCTCCAAATTTTACCCGCTTTTCAAATCTGTAGACCATGCAAGACAGGATGATGTATCTTAGACAACATTACAACCCTCAACTTGCCGCTCGATTTATCTGGCTATTTGATGAGTCATGTTTTATTATCCATCTTACAATCATATTGAGCAAAAGAATATAGACAAAGTTGGCTTAGAGAAAACAGTGCCTAGAACAATCTTCACATTAATAGGGTGATATATCATAGTGACACACGCAAGCCTACAAACTTAGTTCCACTCAAGCTATGCCAAGCGGGTGTGACGCCCTGGTTTTGTGCTACAGTAATCTCCGTAATTAAGCTACAGTAATCCCATGCTAATGTTGCCACGTCACCACGATTACTGTTGATTAAACTCGCGTTGGTTCAAACCCCGTTCAAATCCCGTTGCAGTTTAAATTCATTTAAAAAGGTGGATTTAAAAATTTGGCAAAACTGGAATTCAAAATGTTGGATGGATTGCAAATATTACTTAAGGATTTATAAAATTGGAACCGAAATTTTTCGAAGTATTTTAGAGCCTCTAAATAATTAAAACTGACGCTGTTTAATTAAAAAAAACCCTAACTGGGCCGAAAGGGCCGGCCCAGCCGGCGGCTTTATGGGGAGCCGGGGGCGAACCCTAGCGCGCCCCAGCCGCCCCCGCTCCCGATTACCCCCCCCCCCCCCCCCCGGTGCCGCCAGCGCCAGAGGCGCCCGGGCCGGGCCCTCCCCCCCCCCCCCCCCCCCCCCGCGGCCGACGGCGCGGCCCCGACCCGCCCCTGCCGAAACCGGCCCCGACCGGCCGGGCCGTTCCCCCTCACCCCGACGACGCGGCTGGCCCGCGGCCGCCCGTGCCGTCTGACCCCCCCCACCCCCCCCCCCCCCCCCGACGACGCGTCGGCGCGCCCGCGCCCGCCGTTCGCTGCCGCCGCCGCTCGCCTGCGGCCGCCACCACGCCGCCGCCTCCGACCGCGCCATCGCCCGCCCCGCCGCGTCGCCCCCACGCCGCCGCCTCACCGGCGCTCACCGCCCCGCCGCCTCCCGTCGACCGCCGCCGCTTCGCCCGTCCGCCGCCCCCAATGTGAGTCCCCCCCCCCCCCCCCGGCCGCCGCCGGCTGCGGCAGCAGCAGCTGCTAGCCCGGCCGCGCCGCGGCGTGTGTGTATGTGCGTGCGGGTGTATGTGAGTGTGTGTGCTGAGAGTGTGTGTGTGTGTGTGTGTATGTGTATGTATGTGTATGTCTGTACACATGTACATAGGCGGAGCCAGGAAATATGCATGAGGAGGGCCAAGTGCTGCTAAAATAGATTGGGGAGGGC
This sequence comes from Elymus sibiricus, assembly GCA_039707655.1. Lineage (NCBI taxonomy): Eukaryota > Viridiplantae > Streptophyta > Magnoliopsida > Poales > Poaceae > Elymus > Elymus sibiricus. The sequence goes on along the minus strand of CM077663.1, from coordinate 21,349,107 downwards.
CAAGCTGTTGAAAAATGGATTCTTAGTAGCAAATAATGACCAATTTTATTACTGTTCATACTAAATTAGTAGCTAATGGCTGATGATAGGGGGGGCCAAGGCCCTGCTGGTCCCCCTGTCTCCGCCACTGCACATGTATGTGTGTATGTACGTATGTGTATGTATGACATGCGGGGCCCGCCCCTGTTAAAACGAAATTAATACAAAAAATGTTTTTTATAAAAATAAAAATAAATAAATAAACAAATAGAAAAAATAAATAAATAGTTAATTAATTACTTGATTAATTAGTTAATTAAGGTTAAATAGATTAATTAATTAAACTGTTAAATTAGTTTAATTAAACAGTAATTACTGTTTCGGATAATTCGAATTTATTAATTAAAAGAATTTCAGAATATTATTAAATCTTTAAAAATTAATATAAAATAAACCGTAGTCCGGATTAAAAAGTTTTGTACATGAAAGTTGCTCAGAATAATTCTACGGATCCGACTACGCTGTCCGTTAGTCTGTCACATGCCTCTAGCATAGCAAACATGGAACTTTTCCATCGATTTCATCTGTCCGGTAAAAGCCAGAGACCCGGGAAATATCGTCAGATATTCTTCCGACCCGTCTGCGGCGTGTAATACTGCGTTAGTGCATGCCTAGCCCTGCATATTGCCATGCCATGCATCGTGATGCATTTGTCTGCTTTATATTTATTGTTTCTCCCCCCTCTTCTCTCCGGTAGACCCCGAGACTGATGGTGCTGCCGAGTACGACTACGCGGTTGACGTTCAGCCCTTTGCTGCAGAGCAGCAAGGCAAGCAACCCCCCCTTGAGCATTCCGATATCGCCCATTTCTTTCCCTCTCATTCTTGCATTAGATTTTGCTAATGTATTAGCTAGCTCCTATTCTGATGCATAGCCTGTCCTTGATAAACTGTTACTATACCTACAATCATATCAACTGCTTAGTATAGGTTGATCAGTGAATCCCCTGTGACCCCCCTTAGTCCCAGTTGCCCCTGCTTCTTCATCGACGACTCGACGACTCGAAGACTCGAAGACTCGGTCAACCGACCGACAAGCCAGGCCCCTCACATCACCGCACACCCCTTAATTGTACGACTCTGCAGAGCTACTATCGAGTACCGAGGGTGACACCTCGTGAAGTACTCATGATGCTAGCTCTGTAGTGTAGCTAGTCGGTCGTGGTTATTGAGGGTGATTCCTCCTTCGCCACTCCCGACGATGACTCTGTCGTGCAACCCCTCAAGTGTGGGACCCTCGAGGGTGATTCCTCTAAGTCCACCTTGACGGCTTCATCGAGCGGGGCCCTTTGAGGGTGATTCCTCAGGTTCCGTCTTGATGTTTTATACACACAGTTACTTTAACTTGACATTGTTTACATGTGAAAGACGGGACTGGAGGGACAGGCGGTACCACCCTGGTTGAGGTGGACCTGAGTTCCCGACAGTCTTGAGATGGGTCGGCCCCAAGGGTACCCGTGTATGAGATGTGGTGGGATGCGCCGGTAAGGCGTCCAAAGGGTTATGTTGAGGCGTGGACGGGCAGGAGAGGCCCTTGCCACACATCCTCGAGTCGGGGTGACGGGACCGCACTTTGAGGGTCGCGCTTGCCCCGCATTAATAAAATGCTAACGGGTTGGGTATTTAATCTGACTTGGGTCGTTGGCCTTTTTACGCACCAAACCATCGTGTGGGAGAAGTTATGGGTACTCAGCGTCGTTGTATCAGCCGACGCTCTTCGGACGTCAGCAATGGAGCGGCGCGCGCCGGATTGGACTGGACGGTACAGCTCTTGGACTGGAGTGTGCTAGGTCTGCTTCTGGCCGCGTACGCATCGTGCAGGAGTGCAAGGGCAAGTGGGCCCACGAACCTGCGCGCTTAGGATTTAGACCGGCGGGCTGGCCTCTTCGTTGAACCTAGGTGGGGCGACGACGTGCTGCTATCCTGAGGCCGGGCATGACCCAGGAAAGTGTGTCCGACCGGAGGTGATCAGGCGTGTTGGAAATGCGGTGCACCCCTGCAGGGATGAATAAACTATTCGAATAGCTGTGTCCACGGTAATAGGATGACTTGGAGTTGTGCCTTGACCTTATACAACTATAACTGTGATTTAAATTTGAAATGAATTGTGGCTCCGGGATTGCTTCCTCGCGGGGAGTCGAGGAAGAATCTCTGGGCGTGGTTACTTAATAAAATTGCTACAATAATATGACTATATATGAGATACCAGTCTACTCTCTTCTAATGCTGCAAGATGCTGAAGATGCTAGTCTTCGATAGGACTAGGTCTTCTCCCTATTCTTGCTTTCTGTAGTCAGTCCAGATATAACCCCTCCCCTTGATAATGATGCATATTTAGCATAGTTCTGATGTCAGTCTTGCGAGTACTTTGGATGAGTACTCACCGCTGCTTTGCATTTCCTTTCCCCCTCGATACGATTCTGCGTTCAGACGATGGAGCCCAGGAGATGGAGTACGCCGGAGACGACTACTACACCACCGCTGGAGCCTACTACTACGTGGAGGCTGCCCCCGACGCTCAGGAGTAGTTAGGAGGTTCCTAGGCAGGAGGCCTCGCCTCTTTCGATCCACTGCTTATGTTTGTGCTAGCCTTCTTAAGGCAAAACTTGTTTAACTTATGTCTGTACTCAGATATTATTTGCTTCCGCTGACTCATGCTTGTCGAGCTTTGTATTCGAGCCCTCGAGGCCCCTGGCTTGTAATATGAAGCTGTATGACTTTAATTTGTGTCTAGTGTTGTGTTGTGATAGCAATCAGTGAGTCCCTAATCTTGGTCGTACGCATTGTGTGTATGATTAGCGTACGGTCGAGAACGGGGGCGTCACAGCGGGATAACCCTAACAAGGTGCACAACCTCACAAACTAAATTCCAAAAAGGGGAAAATCTAGATCAATGTATGAAGTGTAAAGTGTATAAGATGAGTCATTGGTCGTTATCAAGCATTCCTTACAACCAGATGATGTGTGTAACAAAAAGCAACTTAGATGTAAATCTGAAATCACGCTAATAAGTAGTGCCTCCAAAGTCCAAACGCAGCATACCAAGTGATTAGTTGGATAAGATTAGGATCACTTTCTCAAAAAGCGAGTGCAAATATGAAAAGAAACCATGACATGACTGCTATAAATACGTCTGCACCATCAAGGTCACTTCCATCATACAAACTTCAAGCACATAGAGCCCAAGCATCAAAGCCAAGTAAGCAGTAATAACCACAACGCCAACATGAAGACCTTCCTTGTATTTGTCCTCCTTGCCACAGCGACAACCATCGCCACTGCTGCTAGGCAGCTAAATCCTAGCAGCAAAGAGTTGCAATCACCACAACAACCATTTCCCCATCAGCAACAACCATTTCCCGAGCAACAACCATATCCGCAGCAACCATATCCACAACAACCATATCCAACGGAGCAACCATATTCACCACAACAACCATTTACCACACCCCAACAACAATTCCCCCAGCAACCACAACAACCATTTCCCCAGCCCCAACAACCACAACAACATTTTCCCCAATCTCAACAATTACTCCCCTGGCAACTACAACAACTATTTCCCCAGCCCCAACAATCAATCCCCCTACAACCACAACACCAATTCCCCCAACAACTGTTTCCCCAACCCCAACAATCATTCCCCTGGCAACACAACAACCATTTACCCAGCCCCAACAACCAACCCCCTGCAACCACAACAATCATTCCTCCAACAACCACAACAACCTTTTCCCCAACCCCAACAATCATACCCCTGGCAACCACAACAACCAATTCCCCAGCCCGAGCAACAAATTCCCCTAGAACCACAACAACAATTCCCCCAATAACCACAACAAACATTTCCCCAGCCCCAACAATCATTCCCATGGCAACCACAACAGCCATTTCCCCAGCCCCAACAACCATTCCATTGGCAATCAAAACAACCATTTCCCCAGCCCCAACAACCATTCCCATTGCAACCACAACTACCATTTCACCAGCCCCAACAACCATTTCCCCAGCAACCACAACAACCATTGCCCCAGGAACCACAACAACCATTTCCCCAGCCCCAACAACCATTCCCCGAGCAACCAGAACAAATATTTCCCCAAACCCAGCAACCCTTCCCCTGGCAACCACATAATACATTTCCCCAAATTTCAACCAGAACAAATTTCAACCATTTATAACTTCATTTGCTATTTTTCATGCATTTAATGATTTTTTTTGAGCTGAATGACCCTGAAATTGAAAAGCGGTACAAATGAACTCTGAAAAGGTTGAAACTTGGCATGGTATCATCATTTCACCCACATAGCATGTGCTAAAAATTTGAGAGGGTTACGGCAAAAACTGGATGCACTTCGTGTACAAACTGGACCATCTCCTTTGAAGTGTGAGGGTTTCGGATGAAAAACTCATCTGTTACAAAGGCATTTCATTTTTTTCAACTTATTTGAACTCCAGACATTTTGTGCATTCAATATGCACCATTCAAAGCTACATACTCAAATTTCAACCATTTCTAACTTCATTTGCTATTTTTCATGCATTTAATGATTTTTTTGAGCTGAATGACCCTGAAATTGAAAAGCGGTACAAATGAACTCTGGAAAGGTTGAAACTTGGAATGGTATCATCATTTCACACACATAGCATTTGCTAAAAATTTGAGAGGGTTACAGCAAACACTGGATGCACTTCGTGTACAAACTGGACCATCTCCTTCGAAGTATGAGGGTTTCGGACGAAAACTCATCTGTTACAAAGGCATTTCATTTTTTTTAAACTTATTTGAACTTCAGAATTTTTGTGCATTCAATATGCACCGTTCAAAGCCACATCCTCAAATTTCAACCATTTCTAACTTCATTTACTATTTTTCATGCATTTAATGATTTTTTGAGCTGAATGATCCTGAAATTGAAAAGCGGTACAAATGAACTCTGAAAAGGTTGAAACTTGAATGGTATCATCATTTCACACACATAGCATTTGATAAGAATTTGAGAGGGTTAAGGCAAAAACGGGGATGCACTTCGTGTACAAACTGGATCATCTCCTTCGAAGTATGAGGGTTTCGGACAAAAACTCATCTGTTACAAAGGCATTTCATTTTTTTAAACTTATTTGAACTCCAGACTTTTTGTGCATTCAATATGCACCATTCAAAGCCACATCCTCAAATTTCAACCATTTCTAACTTCACTTGCTATTTTTCATGCATTTAATGAATTTTTTGAGCTGAATGACCCTGAAATTGAAAAGCGGTACAAATGAACTCTGAAAAGGTTGAAACTTGGCATGGTATCATCATTTCACCCACATAGCATGTGCTAAAAATTTGAGAGGGTTACGGCAAAAACTGGATGCACTTCGTGTACAAACTGGACCATCTCCTTCGAAGTATGAGGGTTTCGGACGAAAACTCATCTGTTACAAAGGAATTTCATTTTTTTAAACTTATTTGCTCCAGACCTTTTGTGCATTCAATATCCACATCCTCAAATTTCAACCATTTCTAACTTCATTTGCTATTTTTCATGCATTTAATGATTTTTCTGAGATGAATGACCCTGAAATTGAAAAGCGGTACAAATGAACTCCGAAAAGGTTGAAACTTGGAATGGTATCACCTTTAGTCCCGGTTGGTAACACAAACCGGGACTAGAGATAGATCTTTAGTCCTGGTTGGTATTACCAACCGGGACTAAAGGGCCTCGCAAGGGCCCCAGCCCAACCCTGCCACCACCCCTTTAGTCCCGGTTGGTGTCACCAACCGGGATTAGAAGTCCCATTTGAACCGGGACTAGAGCCTAGCCTCATGAACCGGGACTAGTGGACACATTAGTCCCGGTCCAAAACACGACCGGGACTAATGCTCCGGTCCAAAGGCCTGTTTTCTACTAGTGCCAGCCCCAACAACCACAATAGTCATTTCCCCATCTTCAACAACCATTCCTCCAACAACCACAACAACTAATTCCCCAACACCAACAATCAATCGCCCATCAACCACAACAAACTCAGCAACATTATCCACAACATCTACCATCTGAGAGTAGTGTTATACGAGTTGGTGGCTAATGAAATGAAGAGTTGTAATACTAGATGGGTGGATCATCGTTGTTTAGTCAATGGAGCAATCAATGTAATAATGATAAATAAAGTGATGTGCACCATCATGTGTAACCCCGACCTATACTAGTTCAAACATGGGAATAAAAGACAAAGAAAGTTCTTGTCACAAGGACATTGCTGGTCATTGTTACATTCATGCCATATTTAGATTTCCATCCTAACTATACAATTTTAGTCTTGTGCATTATCTACCTGTTTAAGAAGTGAAGTTATATCTACCTAACATCATTTATTGTTGTGAAACTTGTATAAATTGAAGTACTAGTAATTAATGTGTAAGGACTAATTGTAAATTATCTATTCGATGGATAGCCATATACAGTGGCGGAGCCAGCACTGCTGGTGAGCCGGGGCAAAGTACATGGAGCTGCTGTTTATCAGTTGTTTGCCCCTACAAAATGGTGGTTAGCTCTTCATTTACTGCTATTATTCAAACAAGAATGCATGGCTGAGCCCGGGCAGCTGCCCCGGGTAGCCGGGAGGTGGCTCCGCCACTGGCCATATAAAATGTGTGGCTTTGTTGTCTGATCTGGTTCTAGATTGTACATAGACACATATTTTTTAGAATAGTTGAGGTGCGTATGAGGCAACATATGTTTAAAGTATGGTGTCCGATCTCAGTGTACCTACTTTATATGGAAGGGAGGGATATCATGATGAATTGATGTTGCATTTTATGGTCTCTTAAATGGACGAACCGCTCAGATCAAAAAACTATAGAAGCCCCGCGCAATGATGCGGAACTGTCTGTTAAAAATAACTATTTTGAGCATTACTGCACTTCATCGCAATAAAAACATCCATTTGTATTTTGATTCAATGATGAGACATTGTACCCACAAAAAGACTTCTTTCGGAAAGGATATTGAGTAGAGAAGGTTGGGAAATAATTTTATAAGTCGTTGGCGTGTTTATTGAGTTCAATTTATCGACCTAAAAGCAGGATTAGCCATCTAAGTATTGTTACTACAGTGAGAAAAATGATAGTATTACAGAACTATAGTCACTATGATACTGTTCTGCAAATCTTTGACCAGAAATCTGGAAGCACCAGAGAAAATTCCTAAAACTGGTTCTCCATGGAGGTGAAAATTATAAGGTCAACCAATGTGGTTGACATGTAGATATCCCCTATCTCCAATTATTTCACTAGTAGGAAAACCCTTATTAGAATAGTTAATTACGGTAGAGGGGTAAAACTGGACGTCGGCGCTATTTTGGGAAAATAGCACCGACGCCGGCCAAAGCGTAATCACCTACGCTAAATACTATTGTTGGCATTAAAATATAGGGCCACATCCCTAGAATTTCGCTAAATATTACAGGGCTTCGAGAAGAATGCAATACCTCTGGATTATGAAGTAGCAACAACATGGTTGTTGAGGGCCACGCCGCACAAATGGAGGCACATATGCAAACCAATCTGTGGTTAGATGGTTAGAGGGACAGTGGTATCCCCAGCCCACCAGGGTTCAAGTCCTGGTGCTTGCATTATACCTGGATTTATTTCAGGATTTCCGGCGATGCGCATTCAGTGGGAGGAGACGTTCCCGTCGACGACGAGGCGCCTACGGTGACTTCGTAAATCTCAAGATGATATGCCGGCTCAGTCTCTCGGGGGTGCTCATAGGGGTAGGGTGTGCGTGTGTGCGTTCATAGGGGTGAGTGTATGCGCGTGTATATGAGCGCTTACGTCTGTACTGTGTTCAAAAAAAATGGAGGCACATATCTGTGGCGTCAGCACTAATTCAAACGCCTTTGTAATTTAGCCACCAAATTTGGCAAAAAAACTCTCAAAATGCTTGAATATATCACTGTAAACTATATATTTGTCACATGCATATGAAATGAAGTTAAACAAGATTTTATAGACATATATAGCTTATACTCCCTTTGTCTCAAAATAAATGTCTCAACTTAGTACAACTTTATTAGTACAAAGTTGTGACACTTATTTTGGGACGGAGGGAGTAGTTCATTACATCGATACACCACCAAAAAAAATATGTGTGCCAATTTTGATCAAACACGATCATCAACTTCGGGTCTCCGTCGTCATAGCTCCAAAATGTGCGACAAGTAGCTAGACTAAACTATGCTACTACTGCTAAGCTAAATGCACGTGCCTAGAGCGGCGAAGGCCAGACCTCAGAAGGCATCACGGGTCGTTAATGGAACGAGAGGCACGACGAGCCAAAAATGACCCATAGGAAACAAGGGACCACTAGTAGAAAACGGACCTTTTGTCCGCAGCTTTAGTCCCGGTCGGGTTTTGAACCGGCACTAATGTGACCATTAGTCCCGGTTCAGGACGGGCATCATTAGTCGCGGTTCGTTCCGTACCTTTAGTCCCGGTTCGTAACACGAACCGGGACTAATGTGGTGGTGGCAGGCTGGTGTCAGCTGGGGCCCCCACGAGCCCCTTTAGTCCCGGTTGGTATCACCAACCGGGACTACATGGCCCTCCTTTAGTCCCGGTTCGTAACACGAACCGGGACTAAAGGGTGGTGGCAGGCTGGTGTCAGCTGGGGCCCCCACGAGCCCCTTTAGTCCCAGTTGGTATCACCAACCGGGACTAAAGGCCCCCCCTTTAGTCCCGGTTGGAGATACCAACCGGGACTAAAGATCCCCTATATGAATTCGGCCAGCCCGATCACAGTACTCCTCCCTTTTTTCCCCCTTCTTCCCCTCCTTTGTTCTTCCCTCTTCCTCGAGCTCATCCTCCATTTTTGCCAAAATTTGTCAAGATTTGGAGGCACCCCATCCATCCAAGTGTTCACAAAGGTTAGCAACTTTGTCCTTTCATCTCTCATTGCTAGATTAGCTCTTGCAATGCTCTATAAGTATAGTGATTTGTGGGTTTTAGTTTGGGAGTATTTATATGTGGTAGTAGTTCATTTGATTTATATGCAATTTGAGCTCAAATTAACTTCTTACTTTGCATGTGTAGGTGTGGTTTACTTAGTGCCTTCCCGTCCCCGTCCTAACCACCGTCGATCGCCCGCACCGTCCCGTCGCCGTCACCACACCTTGGTGAGCCTCTTGTTCGTTCTTATCCTTTTTATTAAAAAAAATCTTATTTCTATGATTTAGATAGTTAATTGTATAATTTTCTTACATGTATGATTGTTTGTTATACATAGTGCCATGACTTTGATATCCGTCCCCGTCGGCCCTCGTCCGGTTTATGATTCGGATGTGGTATATATATTCTCTTTTATAACTATTTGTTGCATTTCGCGTTTATGACAATTATGCCCATCAAGTTGACATAGATATTTTTATCTAGGAGGCATGTGAACCGGAAATTGCAACCGACATAGATATTCTTGTCAAGAAGTTAAATTTAGTTGAAAAAGAAAACGAGTATTTGAAAGAAAAATTGAAAAGAGTTGAAGAAGAGAAGATGAAACTGGAGTTGTATGTTGCCGATGTCGTCGATAATCACAAGATCAAGATGGATGCAATGCGCTTGAAGATTAGAAAATTTAAAAAATATGCCATTGATAGTGAGGCTTGGTATCACTATGCTGTTGGATCAATTGTTACCTTAGTTGCGATCTTGATCGCATTTGTTGTTGCATTTAAATGCTTTAGCTAGAGAGTTTGTATGTTGCTTTATGAGAACAAGTGTGTATGAACTTGTATTAATTTGGTCTTTTCGGTGTTGTGTAATGAAGATGAGCCGGCAATGGATGTACGATGACCGATGCTCTCCCCAGTTCATTAATGGCGTGCATACTTTTCTGGTTGCGGCTGAGGCAAACAAGCGGGCGGATGGTTTTATGTATTGTCCATGTGCTGGCTGTAAGAATGATCGAAATTACTCTAACTCAAGAACCATTCACGTCCACCTGTTTGAGTCCGGTTTCATGTCCGGCTATAACTGTTGGACCAAGCACGGAGAAAGAGGGGTCCTAATGGAAGAGAATGAAGAATAAGAGGATGACGATAGCTATCCTGGCCATGGGTTCCATGAATACGATGGTACAACAATGGGGAAAGAAGCTGAGCCGGCAATGCAGGAAGGAGCTGAAGAAGAGGCATCAGATGAGCCCGCTGATGATCTTGGTCGGTCCATTGCCGATGCAAATAGAAACTGTGCAAGTGAAAAGGAGAAGCTGAAGTTGCAGCGCATGTTAGAGGATCACAAGAAATTGTTGTACCCAAATTGCGAAGATGACAAGAAAAAGCTGGGTACCACACTGGAATTGCTGCAATGGAAGGCAGAGAATGGTGTATCTGACAAGGCATTTGAAAAGTTGCTGAAAATAATGAAGAATAAGCTACCAAAGGACAACGAATTGCCCGACAGTACGTACGAAGCAAAGAAGGTCGTCTGCCCTCTAGGATTAGAGGTGCAGAAGATACATGCATGCCCTAATGACTGCATCCTCTACCGCGGTGACTACGAGGATTTGAATGCATGCCCGGTATGCTGTGCATTGCGCTATAAGATCGGCCACGATGACCCTGGTGATGTTGCGGGCGAGCGCCCCAGGAAGAAGATTCCTGCCAAGGTGATGTGGTATGCTCCTATAATACCACGGTTGAAACGTTTGTTCCAAAACAAAGAGCATGCCAAGTTGATGCGATGGCACAAAGATGACCGTAAGAAAGACGGGAAGTTGAGAGTACCCGCTGACGGATCACAGTGGAGAAAAATCGAGAGAAAGTGGAAGGACTTTGCAGATGACGGAAGGAATGTATGGTTTGGTTTAAGTGCAGATGGCATCAATCCTTTTGGGGAGCAGAGCAGCAATCATAGCACCTGGCCTGTGACTCTATGTATCTATAACCTTCCTCCTTGGTTGTGCATGAAGCGGAAGTTCATTATGATGCCAGTGCTCATCCAAGGCCCCAAGCAACCCGGCAACGACATTGATGTGTACCTAAGGCCATTAGTCGAAGAACTTTTAGAGCTGTGGAATGGAAAAGGTGTACGTGCGTGGGATGAGCACAAACAACAGGAATTTGACCTGCGAGCGTTGCTGTTTGTAACCATCAATGATTGGCCTGCTCTCAGTAACCTTTCAGGACAGACAAACAAGGGATACCACGCATGCACGCACTGTTTAGATGATACCGACGGTATATATTTGGATAAATGTAAGAAGAATGTGTACCTGGGGCATCGTCGATTTCTTCAGAGCAGGCATCCCGTAAGAAAGAAAGGCAAGCATTTCAAAGGTGAGGCAGATCACCGGAAGAAGCCTCGCCACTGTACTGGTGATGATATACTTGATATGGTCAAGGATTTAAAAGTAATCTTTGGAAAGGGTCCTGGCGGACAATCTGTTCCGAATGACGCTGACGGACGCGCACCCATGTGGAAGAAGAAATCTATATTTTGGGACCTACCCTATTGGAAAGACCTAGAGGTCCGCTCTGCAATCGATGTGATGCACGTGACGAAGAATCTTTGCGTGAACCTGCTAAGCTTCTTGGGCGTGTATGGGAAGACAAAAGATACACCGGAGGCACGGGAGGACCAGCAACGTATGCACGGAGAAGACGGCATGGATCCAAAGCAGTTTCAGGGTCATGCCAGCTACGCTCTTCCCAAAGAAGAGAAGGAAATCTTCTTCGAATGCCTGCTCAGTATGAAGGTCCCGTCTGGCTTCTCGTCGAATATAAAGGGAATAATAAATATGGCAGAGAAAAAGTTCCAGAACCTAAAGTCTCATGACTGCCACGTGATTATGACACAACTGCTTCCGGTTGCATTGAGGGGACTTCTACCGGAAAACGTTCGATTAGCCATTGTGAAGCTATGTGCTTTCCTCAATGCAATCTCTCAGAAGGTAATCGATCCAGAAATCTTACCAAGGTTAGAGAATGATTTGGTACAATGTCTTGTCAGTTTCGAGTTGGTGTTCCCACCATCCTTCTTCAATATCATGACGCACGTCCTAGTTCACCTAGTCGAGGAGATTGCCATTCTGGGTCCTGTATTTCTACACAATATGTTCCCCTTTGAGAGGTTCATGGGAGTCTTAAAGAAATATGTTCGTAATCGTGCTAGGCCAGAAGGAAGCATCTCCAAGGGCCATGAAACAGAGGAGGTCATTGAGTTTTGTGTTGACTTTATTCCTGACATTAAGCCGATTGGTGTTCCTGAATCGCGGCATGAGGGCAGACTGGGTGGAAAAGGCACGCTAGGAAAGAATTCAGTAATATGTCGGGACGGGCATTCTTTGGCGCAAGCACACTACACAGTTCTACAAAGTTCCGCCTTGGTGGCTCCGTATATCGAGCAACACAAGAATATTCTACGCTCCAAACACCCGGAGCAGTCTGACGACTGGATTACACATGAACAAACTGTGACTTTCGCCGGTTGATTGCAGACACGTCTCATGCATGACGACACTGTTGCAGATGACCTGTACTTGCTGTCCAAGTTACCATCTTCGACTATATTGACTTTCAAAGGGTACGAGATAAATGGGAATACATTTTACACGATCGCCCAAGATAAAAAGAGCGCCAACCAAAACAGTGGTGTCCGCTTTGATGCAGCAAACACCAATAGGCCAAAGGACACATATTATGGTTACATAGAGGAGATATGGGAACTTGACTATGGACTTGGTTTGATGGTCCCTTTGTTTCGGTGCAAATGGGTCAATCTGAGAGGAGGCGGGGTAAAGGAAGACCCGCAGTATGGAATGACAACAGTGGATCTCAACAATCTTGGGTACGCAGACGAACCATTCGTCCTAGCCAATGATGTGGCGCAGGTTTTCTATGTGAAGGACATGTCTACCAAGCCGAGAACAAGAAAAGATAAGGAAGCGAATACATCATACGATGAGCCAAAGCGCCACATAGTTCTTTCAGGGAAAAGAAACATTGTGGGAGTGGAGGACAAGACAGACATGTCAGAAGATTATGAAAAGTTTCATGAAATTGCTCCCTTCACAGTGAATGTTGACCCGAGCATCAAGTTAAACGATGAAGATTGTCCATGGTTACGGCACAAAGGGACACACGCGAAGAAAAAGTTTTATATCCAAAGATCCCACTCTGGGATGTGACCGGCTTCTCTAGTTAGTTTCCGGACTTATATATCTGGAAAGTCCCACTTTGGACAAACCGGAGGGAATCTTTGTAATAGAACTCCGACTTATGTGTTTTGGCATTTGAAACGCGAAGAAATATTATGTCCAAAGCCACGTCATCAATTTTCAACCCTTTCTGACTTCATTTGCTATTTTTCATGCATTTACTGATTTTTTTGAGCTAAATGACCCTAAAATTGAAAAGCACTACAAATCACAATCAGAAAAGGTTGAAAGTAGGCATGGTATCATCATTTCACCCACATAGCATGTGCTAAAAAGTTGAGAGGGTTACGGCAAAAACTGGATGCACTTCGTGTACAAAATGGACAATCTCTTTCGAAGTATCACGCTTTCGGACGAAAACTCGTCTGTTACAAAGGCATTTCATTTTTTTTAAATAACCTAAGAATTACCAAATTGAATATAATGATAAAACACACTAATATTAAACAGCAGAAAAAAGAATCACTGAAAAATCTTTTTTTAAAATAAAGTTATTCACAAACTAGTGATTCACACAAATTTCAAATAATTCAAATTTGAAAACTACTGGCACTAACAGAAAGTTTATAATTTTTTTGACCTAAAGCAAAAAGATTCACTCAGAAACTCTAAATAAAGCAAAAAACAACCAAGAAACAAAAGAAAATAAATATAGAAGAAAACAAAAAAAAACTGAAAAGTAAAAAAAAAAACCCGCCTACTGGGCCGCCACGGCCTGCATACGACTAGACACCCACTAGTTGGGCCAGGATGCAGGCCCGCAAGGCCCAGTATGGCCCACAGGGTAGGAAAGAACGGTAGGCCTTGTAGGCCTGCTTTAGAGAGGAGCTCGAATGAGCTACCACGCCGGGGTTTATAAACCAGTGCGAGCGCCCTTCGCTGGGCGAGGTGGGACTAAACATCCACCACACTGCGCCGTGCCAGGAACAGGCCTTTAGTCGCGGTTGGAGCCACCAACCGCGACTAAAGGTGAATTTCATCCAGTCCAAGCGGCGGGAAGCGAGACCTTTAGTCGCGGTTGGTGGCTCCAACCGCGACTAAAGGTGGCCTTTAGTCGCGGTTGGAGCCACCAACCGCGACTAAAGGCTCTCATATATATAACTCCACTTACGATCCTCTCCATTCTCTCGACGCCAAACACAGACGACGACGCCAGGCTGCTGCGCGCCGCCGCCTGCCCCGATCGACGCCGTCGCCGCCCCCGACGCCGGCCGCCCGTCCCTCCTCGTCGACCCCTACTCCGGACGCGCCCTTCCTCGCCGATCCCCGACGGCGCCGCCAGCCCGCGCGCGCGCCCGCTCCTCGCTGCGCCGCCTGCCCCGACGCCGTCGCTGCCCCCGATTCGCCTCGCCTCGCCGTCTCCCCGCTGTGAACTCAGTTCCTCCCTCTCCCCCCCCCCCTCCCTCGCCCCCTGCCGCGCGCCATGGCCGCCCGTCCGGCCCCGAGCCCCCCACACACACACACATGCATGAACACACACACACACACACACACGTTTTCTATTTAGATGTTTTAGTTGTTTTTCACTAGTATATATGTATGTATGAATGCATGTTAGATGGATATAATTAGTGTTTAATTAGTATAGATTTTTTTTATATAATGTTTCTTTTTCTGTTTTTTAATGGATGTATAGAAGTATGCTTAATTAGTGTTTCTTTTTCTGTTTTTTAATTTTTTATACTTTTAGTTATAGAAATGTTAGATGAATGTTTTTTAGTTTTTTATACTTTTAGTTATAGCTAGATAAATGTTAGATATAAAAACGTTGAGGAATTTTGACATTTGATCCAATGTATAGCAATTAGTATTTGCAAAAGTTGAATATTTTAATGTTGTATTTGCAATAGATTTTCTTAGTCCTTTAAGGGATTAATTATCAGGAATGCCCCCATTATGGATGTGCACAAGTTGATCCAATTTCTTTCTGATCTCATGCATCTACCTTTCGGATCTCTGAATACTAAATTGTTTTATCTTTCTTCTGGATTAGTTAAATAAAAGCTATGGACAATACCGGCAGAGAAGGAGAAGAGGCTGTGTTCGACATCATACGCTCCACGAGCCCAGATGATCATGATGACGGCTCGCAATATCTGAACCCTTCGGGTGAGGGTATGATGTTTGATGAAGACGAACGAATAGATGAAGGTGACGACAACGATGTTGACGAAGAAAATGTTCTTCAAATAACAATGACCGGCGAGGTATATTTAATATATAAGCCATCCGGTGATCATTACATGTCTTAATTGATTTGTATGTATTAACGAATCGATCTTTCTTCTTTTAGGCCTCTGGATCGAGCAAATCTTGTACAAGCGACTGGGTAGTTCGAGGTCCGGCCAAAAAGTTGGACAAAGGCGTAAAGTTCAACATCGATTCCATCAAAACATCAACTGGCGAACCGCTTGAACCTAAGAAAAATGCGACCACGTTCAACAATCAATGCGGAGTTATTGTCAGGGACCAAATCCCGATCTCCGTTCAAGAATGGAGAAAGCCAGCAAAGGGAGATCGAGCAGGAGTTACTTTTGTCGACGAAAGAGCAAAAGATGTGCTTTGGACTACGCTCATGGAACATTTCACCCTACCAGATAATTTGACAGATGCAGATCTGAAGAAAGTCAGAAACTATGCTCTTAAAAAGATGGCGATCGCATTCAACACCTTCAAGAAAAATGCATGGGCTAAGTACGTCAAATCAAAAAAGAAGACTCCAGAATTCACGGGAGCACTGGTGAAGGCAAAAGATCACTGGGACGCTTTCGTGAAGTTCAAGGAATCGGAAGAAGCTAAGGAACTGTCGAGGAAAAACAAGATTAATGCTGCGAAAAAGAAGTGGCACCATCGTCTGGGGCCAGGTGGCCCTGCCTAAGTGGCATCAATCTGAGCAAGAGATGATTAGTAAACGGGTCAGTCCAGTTACATTGACATGGCCCCCCAGGTGCAGGACATGGTTTTATGCGCATGGAGGGGAGTTGGACCCAGAGACAGGGCTGGTTATGGTGAAGGCAAGTCTTAAAGAAGCGACAGACGAAATACTTATTGCAATAGAAGAAGCTCGATCGGGGGTGTTCACGCCCAACAGAGATAACGACGAGCTTACGCGCGCCCTGAAGAATCCTGAACACCGGGGAAGAACACGAGGCAAAGGCGTTGTTCCGTGGTATGAGGGGTTTGCGGATTGGAACGACGACTATAGAAGCCGTGCGAGAAAGAAGAAGCATGAGGAGCAGAAGAAGAAGGAGGAAGCACTCCGCCTTGAAGGCCTAATATCCTCGCACCTGGAGTTGGAACGATTTGTCAGGCGACAGCAGGAGCAGATCGACTCACTCAGCCAGGAAAGGGCGTCTCAGCGACAGCATGAGCAGATCGATCCAGCATTGGATAGCACCGTCCCATCTATGCCGAGAAGCAGCGTGGGTTCCGCCCCGGCCGATATCGATAATGCACTGCTAGCTAGCTACCCTGTGGATGATATCAAAGACAGGACTAACTGTGAGCTACACATGAAAGTGAAGAACTTATCCATGAAGGTGGCGGACGGCTATGCTTTAGCAAATCCCCCTGAAGCAACCTTCCATTGCAATCCCATTCCAGCTGGCTATGCTCGTGTCGGGGTTGATGAAGTGATGTCAGCATATCACGAGCTACAACTTGACATTCTTGGAGGTGACGAGGAGAGAACACTGGGAGAGGCCATACATCGTATCATTCTATGGAAAAAGGATTGCATCGTCTTTCCAAGGCCACCGACTCCTCCTCCTCCAAGTCCGCCGCCGCGTCAGTCGACTCCTCCTCCTCCAAGTCCGGCACCGCGTCAGCCGACTCCTCCTCCAAGTCCGCCGCCGCGTCAGTCGACTCCTCCTCCTCCAAGTCCGGCACCGCGTCAGCCGACTCCTCCTCCAAGTCCGGCACGGCGTCAACCAACTCCTCCTCCTCCAAGTCCTCCGCCGCTTCAGTCGACTCCTCCTCCTCCAAGTCTGGCACCGCGTCAGCCGACTCCTCCTCCAAGTCCGGCACGGCGTCAGCCAACTCCTCCTCCTCCAAGTCAGCCGACTCAGCGTGCTCCGCCTAAGCAACAGCGGAAGCGAGAGGCCGTAGCTACGACGGCTAGCGGTACAACAAGCAAGAAATTCAAATATGGTCCAGACCTCAAGCCTCTTCCGAAGTTGTCTTACCACCTGACTCAGGAGGAAATCGACGACGCATGTGATGCCCAATTGAAGGCCCATTTTGCACCGAAACCGCCCGCGCCGCCAAAGGAGAAAGTACATGAGCATGTATCACAACACTTTATTGATATGGCTCAACCGGCTGACAATCAGAAGGACTCCGACTATGTGCGGTCTATCAAGAAGTCATATTCTGCAGGGCAAAAGGAGTCGAGCTCGAGCTCGAGCCAAGCAGTTGGCAAAAAAAGCGGGAAAACTGTTCCCCAGCTGGGAGAACAAGCAATGCAATCGATCCCCCCGCTCATTGTACAAACACATGTGAGTACCGCCGATCGGCCGGCAATAACCGACGATCTTAGAAGGCAGGCTAAAGAGGCCGGTGTCACTGTTGAACAACTCCTAGGCCTTGAGGAAATCCCCGGGATTACAGAGGAGGAAGTAAAATACCAATATGTCCGTGGCAAACCTCTGGTCAAGCCTGACGAAGTCAAGCTTCTACCAACGAGAATGTACGAGTTGCATACGTGGTACATGCAAAAAACAGCAAATACCAATGAAGAGTCCCTCATGGTGAAAGTCAGGAAAGGGCATTACTTCCATAAAAAAGACGTGTGGATTCATTATTCAGAGTTGCTTCAGTTATTCAATCAAGACGCACTCGACAAATCTATCGTCAGTTGCTATTGTCTGTAAGTGATTTCTTTCTGTAATTTAAGTCTCTAGCTAGCTAGCTAGATGTGCTCTCGTTCATTAACTGTAATTATCCTCACTATATTCTTTTCTGTGGTATTATGCAGAATGAAGATGTATGAAATGAAAAAAACTAGACGCTATGGAGTTGGGTTCATTGACCCAAATACGATTAATCAGGCGATATGGGAAGATCAATATTCGAGAGAAGACACAGAGAGATTCACTACTACAGGATTGATCTCTTGTAACACGTTGATGTGCTACTACAGCTTAGATATTGTGTTACTGAAGCGCGCCGTAACACACTTTTGTATGTGTTCCTGTAGGCTATGTTACTAGGTGATGTCTATTGTAGCACATAAGAATTGTTCCTATATGTATTTAAAGGTGTTACAATTGTACTGTTGCAACACAAGCCATATGTGTTACCGAAGGCCCTGGTAACACTATTTTAGAACTATAGGCACACACCTTGTAACATGTTTTTCCTGGTGTAGCAACATGGTTAGTAACACGTTTTAACAAAATTGCAACACAATTATTAATGATTCGCAGTAATTACAATAGGCCTTTGTAACACGTTTTGATATTTCAGCAGCACGTTTTGTTTATTGTAGCAACGCAACAGTAACATAATTTTGGTATATATTGTAACATCTCTAGTGGTGATTGGTAGCCAACCTAGTAACACCTTTTCCTAACTATAGTAACATGGCATAATTAGTCCAATGTGCTATTGCAACCGTTTTGTATGAAATATTGTATCAATACATTTTTGTTGTTATACTTCCTCATAGTTTAAATCGATAAGCATATGACACAGTGTATACTATATAAAAAGACCATGGACATAAAGCTTGCATATGCACGACAAAAAGGATATAAAATATCAATATGGTTCATGCCATTCCATAGCATTTGTAACAATGAACATATAGAAGATCCATATTGTAGGAAAAAAAATACATTTCTCAACCCATTAATGTAAACTATAGTACGCGAAAGATTTCCTATCATTGAAACCATGTGACACCCCTCTTCATGTTCACTAGAATGTGCCCCTGAGATCTTTCTTGCATCAACATGTCATATTTGCATCTTGATTCCTCATAAGCAAAAGCATCCGAATCAACTCAACCACTGAACCTCTCAATCTGCAAAAAAAATCAGTTACAACTACATTAAGTATATCACAAATTTAATTTAACAAAACTCAAGAAGTTGAATATTGACATACACATGCTAAAGGCCAAGCAATTGTTAATCCAGAGGTGAAAGCATCGCCAATTGTCCTACAATTTTCCCTTTCCCTTACCAAGAGCTCACATTCCTCAATAGGTTGATCAACTTGCACTTCTACGAACTGCCGACCTAGCTCAACACCACCAACCTTTTTTTTTGAATTGCAACCCAAAATGCTAGCATGTGCCACATGCCTTTTGTTTGGATATATTGAAGACTTCAGAATCACTTTTGTGCCAACCTAAAATGAGGTTCAAATTATAATTTGCAGTAATAAAAACCAATTTTGTGAACACGAATCTAGTATGAACACACTATTTTTGTTACCTCCATGGAAGGACTACGTTTCTGCTTAGAGGACACATGGACTACAGACTTGTCTTCAGTGCTTTGTTTGTGTACTCTAGTCAAATTTCCATCCATATTCTCCCTGCTCTTTCTCATCTACAGAGAAACATAAGAGGAAAAAATGATTTATCCTTGTGATTTTGCAATGTAAAGTTCACAGTGCATTTTATTCATCAAATATTACATGTGCCAACATCATTTTATGACCTCAAGAGAGTCCATTACATGCAAATCAAACTTAAAATGCAGAAACTCATTCATTCAGCATTATACAAACAAATATGAGTCAATAGTATCAATATTGGATTGCACTTGAATGACAAATCGCTAGTACAATCTGATATTTTAACTAAAAGTGCGTGAATAACAAATCACGCCATCAATAATTCATATGGAAAATGTTTCCTATCACTGCCTAGCAAGCAGATTTCTCAAGAGATAACCATTACCTCTCCATCAAAAACAGGATGGGCTGGTGATGATGGTACTTGATATGTGAATTTATTGCAACCCTCACTTTCAAGATGATGCTTCTGTACAATAATGTAAGTAAATTAATAAGTTGTAGTGTATCCTTTATAGCATGAGTAACAACAAGATTCTAACCTGTTTGCCTAACAGAATGTCATTATCTTCGTGCGTGCCATGTCGATGTGGGTGAGTTTTATTCTGCATTTTACATGAAGAGGCATTCGTTATTAGAAACTTATAAAGTATAGTAATAAATAAACAAATTTACCATTGCTGTATCTCTGGGTTTGATCACTATGTATTCTGCATCAGGTCCATTGGCATGAACTCTCTGCAAAATGAAATATTTTATAAAGACAGCTGAAAATGAACTAACACATGTCGACTATATTGACAATACCTTTCTTTTATTATTATGTAGTACTTCTGGATGAGATTCACCATTACCTACGGTTTGGAAATTTTCCTACAATAGAAATTAAACAAGTTTCAGTAAAATAATTATATGAATGCAACAACAACAAAAAATTACCATTGCCATTTTGTTCGTCCCACACACTTCATCTTTGTTTCTTAATGCGTCAATGATTTGGTCTTGTTGCTCTATGTGTTGCTTCAGCTTTGCTATTTCCTCCCTAGCATCAGCCTCTCCATCATGTGATGAACCATTTGTTGTAGTCACATTGATGTTCTTGAGATAACGAGGTTTTCGACCATAAACTTGGTTAGGAACAGGAAGCAAACCCATGCCATGTACTTGTCCAGGCTTTTCATTCCCCAAAACTTTGTGCAAGGCATCACCTTTCCATGCAACTCTTCCCTGGTCACTTTGGGCCAACTCTGGTTGTTCATTAATTACCTTTTCCAACTCAACCTGAAAGAGAAGAATAAGGCATATTCTACTTGTTGGATTTAGTGTTGACTTGATTGTGTAAAAATTGAATGTATATAACCTACCACAAGCTTATTTTTATCGTTGGCCTTTTTGGGTTTTCTATGAGTCGCTAAATAAACCTTCGCTCTATGTGGTTGTTTCTTTTCAGGGTCCTCTTGACGCTGCAAAACCAGAAGTGCACTGATATGTAAAGAAAATGCTGTGAAAACTTAGAAAAAACATATATTACTCACAAGGTCCTCAGCCCAACGAGCAAAACTCTTTGTCCCTGCTGTATGACTTGTCTTCACCTTTGTACGACTTATTTTGTTCTTCTCACTTACTGCCTATTATAATAAAAATATAATGTCAATGCACTACTTAATAGCAGCACGCATAGTCCAATTAAATGACAGAGAGCTTACCCTTCCTTCCTTAGACTTCCAAAATTTGACAAGTTCACGCCATTGGTCAGTATCCACATATTCTGGACAAAGCTTATACAAAAAATTTCTTTTCTTGTTTGCACTAAAGAAATTTTTCTTCAGACCAGCCTTGAATCTTCTCCAATCTCGCCCGGTAGTTTTTAGTATCCACTTGTCACACTTAGCAGGGTACAAGAACTTTGTCTGCATTTCAGGAAATAATGAATAAGCATAAAAAACAAGGTCACCACTGTATTTAAAATAGTGCCCAGATGTATATAGGCAAACTAATAATATGCTAGCTAATATAACTGATTTTCTTCTTCTGTCACATAAGAGTACCTGTACACACTGAAGTATTGTGTCAGCCCCGCCATCCTTCTTGACATTACGCCAGTCCTTTTTGTCAAGTGGACAATAGCCCCCAAGTCTAGCTATTGTGCCAAGAAATTTCCCTAGGACTCCACCTTCGTCCCCAATAGGCTGGCCAAGATGATTGCATTTTACAACTATCCGCGCACCATCTGGCATGTTCCAAACAGCCGGTAAGGATGTTCCTCCACGCTTACCGTCACCTGTGGAATTTATTTACAACAATACTAATTAACTGAATGCCAGATATATTACTTTATGTGATTTGAAAGCATTGAGTGAGTAAGGAAAGTAAGGCTACTGATGGAATGACCCAGAACAAAGACCAATAATAGCGAAGTACATTTTAGATTTGACATGCATGTATTGTCAGATTAATAAAGAAAATTGGGTAAGTATATATATGGAGCTTGTTTGTTAAGTATGTGCAAGCCAACTTAAATTGTTGATCCTTCTTAACTAATATCATACCAGAAATATTGTCGAGGCGATCATCTCGACGACCAACTTGATCCTCATTATCCTTCAATTCTTGTGTTTCGGACACTGAATCACGTGACAGCAGAGATTGCTCACTATTGTCACAATCCCCATTGGTGTACTCAGCGCGGCTCTGAACCACATTCAACCTTTTTGATTTACGCACCGGTCCTGCCAATCAATTCATGCACCATTTAATCTGTTAATTACAAGGATAGATACTAATTTATTTGACCAAGTAGACTAAGCATGACATGTTGCAAAATATGCACAACACTTGTAAACTGTAATTTCCTACAAAACTGAAATAGTTATTGAGCTTATGGTTGCTATTACTTTGTGACGTCGCCGCCCTAGTTTTTGCTGCTCCTTCATCAAAGACACCCTCCTCCTCTAAGCTGGTAATCGGTCCATCATCCTCACGCTGAGGGTCTGATGGAGCAACATCAATGTTGGCCTCCTCGTTGAACACATACAACTGGACCTTCTTCTCATTGGTATGTTCTGATATCATTTTGCTCACATGAATGTCATTATCAATGCGAACAAGATAGCCTCTGCCACGGGGGTATTTCTTCCTGTAGTACAAGAAATCATATGCCGGCGAGAAGCCAACTTCTTCGATCAATTTGATTAACTCATAATAGGAGATATCTGTTCTGTCCATTAATCCTTCAAGAACTTTATGTTGATGATTCTCATCTTCATAGGACAGGCTAATTTTCCAATTTTCCACAGCCATCTACTGACATGGATGTAAGTAGTATCAGCACCAAACCAACTTTACAGTGGCATGAAAGTGAATAGAAGGTTGACATATTGTTGTTACAATCTAGGATTTATTCATACAGAAATGGAGGGAAATTACATGATAATGGAAGTGTTTTACACGTTGGAGGATACAGACTGCCGGTCAAGCCACTCGCCAAGGTTGTTATTGCTCTGACCAAGTTTAGTTCTAGTAGACAGTGCACATACTGACTTCCTAAATAAAGGGTATAAACTGAATACTGACTGTATAAGATGTACTATGAATTTCATGGTACATAAATTTTAAAAATCAGTACTAATCAGAGTTCAGAGTACAAGATCTTTGGCCCCAATTTTTGTATAAGTACTGCATATATCAGTACTAATCAGAGTACTATCAGTACTGTACAAGATATACTATGAATTTCAGAGTACAAGATCTGGGGCCCCCAGTTTTGTATAACTACTGCATATATCAGTACTAATCAGGGGATTATAGCCTACAAAATCAGGGGGTTAAAGACTGAAACCTTAAACTGCAAAGAGGGGGGAAAAGGCAGCCAACATCTCACGTATAGATGCTAAGGTCGATGGTAATGTTGCCAACATTCATGTTGAGAATACTAATGCTATAGGATTGTAGGCTGTAGCACACAAAACTGCAGAGGAATACAAAAAATTCAGAGAACATGGTACTACTTCTGCAGTGCACAAAAATCAGACTATAAATCGTATCTCAGTTTAACATAGTGACTAATGATTACAGCCCACCCTCCATTCTTATCTTAAATTAACCACTGGTTGATTTACTGCTTGGTACGCACAAACCTAATACCAAATTCAGAGAGGAAAACAAAGGGAGGAGGAAAGAGAATCATTCAGGCGTAGAAGGGAGAAAGCAACGAGATGGGAGTCTAGATCGATACCAGCCGCGAGAATGGTGTAGTCCTTCTGGATTTAGTTGCCGGAGTTCAGGATCGACGATGTCGTTGCCGCAACGATGCAAACCACACAGAGGCAGATCTAGGCAGCGATGGTTTCAATCGGGCGTTGACGGGCGGGCAGGCGCGTGGGTGGCCGCTGAAAGGCGGCGTTGGATGAGGATGTAGCGGGCGTTGGAGGGGCGGCGAGGTGGCCGCTGAGGGGCGGCGACGGAGGCCGCCGAGGTGGACTTTGAGGGCGGCGCGAATGATGCAGATAGGATTAGCGATCTAATTTATTTAGCCCTTCGTTAGTTAACTGGAGGGAAAATTAAGCGGGAATAAATTGGGAGCTTCTGCCAAGGGAAGAAAAAAAATGAAAACGTACATTTTGTCCATCGAGAAGTGGAGGAGGGAAATTGAGATCTGGAGGGAATTTTTTGCGGGAAGAATCCGGAGACTGTTTGACATTTTTTTTTGTTTGGAGAAAAAATATCAGATCTATAAATAATTCGAGAAATGTTTAACATGGAAAAAATGGAGCATATTTTGTATTTATTTCATTATTGAGAAGAAAATTATATATAGTTATAAATAGTAATTACTTTATGAAATGAATAAACAATATAATTTTGTGAATTTGCATAGCAAACGTGGTAAAAAAAAAACTTACCGGTATGTGCTAAATAACGATTATACCTAGAACACATACACTTCCCATGAAATTCGACCAACCCAAACCCATTTTTGAGGCAACTTATACTTAAATAAATGTACTTGCTTGTACTATAATTTGGTCCCAATTGATTACTTACGTGGGATTGGCATGTACTCGAGCCGCCGATACAGGAAAGCGTTTGGTTGCGGCCGCGGTTGGATGCGGGGTGCAGGACCCAATCTGGTCTCTGCAGGCCCGTCGTCGGGGAGGCTAGCTGGTGGTCCTGCACAACGGTGGCGTGCTCGCTGTGTGGCGGGTGCGCGGTCCAATGGAGGTACGGGTCGACCTTGGCCTGCTACGTGGGAGTGGCTGTTCCGGGTGAAAGCCTGGCCAGTGCTGACCGGCCGGCGGCAACAACGCCTGTGGGCGTCGTTATCGTCCTTGGAGGCGTCGTCGGGAATCTCACGGCCAGATCTCCCGGATCAAGTCCTTCGGGTGAAAACCCAAATCCTGCTGCAGGGTCAGGCGGTGGCGTCGTCTTCAACGTCGTTCCCCTCTTTAGGGCGCCGTCTTGAAGACTTTGATCCCTTTGGTGC
The DNA here is from genome assembly GCA_039707655.1 of Elymus sibiricus. Classification (NCBI taxonomy): domain Eukaryota; kingdom Viridiplantae; phylum Streptophyta; class Magnoliopsida; order Poales; family Poaceae; genus Elymus; species Elymus sibiricus. Next base: position 21,323,860 of record CM077663.1, on the reverse strand, counting down.
TTCCTATCACTGGACGTGTGATGGCTTCTGTGGCAACAATGACAGCGGTGAGCAATGTCGGAGGCGTGGCCTTGGTCGTGGTAGTCGGCTCTTCTTCTCCCGCGTGCCCGTGGGAGATCCTCGACTGCCTGTTGATGTGAAGTCGAAGCCGCGGTGGGAGGCCAGTGATATACGATGACGCGTGACAGGATGGTTCGTTCGGTGATCCTCCGCGACGCCAACCTTGCCTAGTTTCCTTCGTAGTTCACCATCGGAGTCGGAGTTGCGCTGTCTAGTATGGATTGTATGATGTGTTGTGCTGTAGCTAGTAGGGCTGCTGTTTTTCTTTATTTTTCTTGGATCTTCGGATCCTCTGGTTCTAGGACCTTCACCATCTTGTTGTTCTTCGTTGCTTCCTGCTATCATCAATGACTGCCAGCGATGCCAGATGAGTACAGGAACGCGTACATACATGATAAAAGACAGCTTGCTATACGGATAAGAAACCTTTTTTTTTAACGTACGGGATATAAGAAACTTGTAGAGAAAAGAGGCGTGGCAACAAGCTTTGGGAGGTGGGCACACGCACGCACGATTAGAGTTGGACAGCTCCCTGCACGACCGACACGAAGCTTCAAATCAGCCGGTTGAATTATATAATAATAACTTCCCAAAAAGTAAACTCCACAAAAAAAAATCTACCCTTTATCGATTCGTTCCTCATCTCTTACCTCGATCCCCTGTTGCGCCGCCGCCCGACCCGAGCGCTGGCCGCTGGCCGCATCGCCGCCACAGAGAGGCCGTGCCGCCGCCGCTCTAGTCCACAGCCCACGCCGCCTCCTCTCGGCGCTCGAATCCACACCTCCACACCACCCCGCCGCCGCCCATCGGGCTGTTCCTCCCCCAGCCCCAGACCATGCCTAGCCGCCGCCGCCCCCTGTCCCCCGTCCGGTAGGGTTGAGGTCGCCGGGCCTCCTCCGGCGGCAAGGTGCTCGGCGAGGAGGAGAAGAACGCCGGGAACGTCTCCCCAGGCGCCGCCCCGACCAGCTCCTCAGGCACCGCCTCCCCGACCAGCTCCTCCTCAGGCGCCGCCGTCCTCTTCAACTCCTCTCTTTCCTCCACGGTCGCCACCACGCATCAAGGCCCAAGGTAGCGCCCCTCAACTCCTATCCCTCTGATTTCAGTAGTTTCAGTGTACTATTCTTCTTCTTCTCTACAGAATAAGTAGCAAGCATCCATATTAATGAAATAATCCCAGCTGTATGTACCACATCGTCACTCCTCCTTGCTCGCCTCAGCCGGCGCCTGCAGGTAGATTATATCAACTTCTGCTAAACTGGAATGGAAAAAACAGATAAATAATTTACATATGCATTTGTTTGATAGTGTACCATTGTGGGTCATGTGGTCTTGGATTGACTTGTACAGCAAGATGCCGTAGTAGCCATATGTTACGCCAGTCACTAGTCATGATTTTCCTATCCGCCTTAGATGTGAGTCACAACGCATACTGCAGAATATGATGTCCACTTTTGCTTAGCTCAGTATTATAAACTCGTTGTTTGAAAGTAACGATGGTTCAATACAATTTCAACTGGTTTAGCACTATAATAAATTCACTAATGATATTTGCTACTTTAACACAGCGAGTCGATGGATCTAACAACTATTAAAAAGCTACTGTGTTCTCCTAGACCAAGTGCAGACTACTTGGCTGGCGTAGATGGTTTTCTTGATTTTGCATACACTGGAAAAAGTTCAGATGCCAAGATCCATTGTCCATGCGTCAAATGTGTCAATAGGTACTTGTTGAAGCGGAACACCGTATATGATCATTTGGTGTGTGATGGAATGCTACTTGGATACACAGTTTGGGGTTGTCATGGTGAAACAGCAGGATACATCTCCTCTAACAAACGAAAAAGGTCAAAACAGGAAGGCATAAACTCTAATATGCGCCAGCTAGTCCATGATGTTTTTGGGAACATAGATAATGGGTCTCAAGTGAATGACTTCGATGACCCAAACCCTCCAGAAAATGGACCAGATCCTGAAACCCAAACTTTTTATGACTTGTTGAGAGATGCAGATGTACCTTTGTGGAATGGGTGTGAACTATCAAAACTTTCTTTCCTTGTGCTTCTGTTCAACATAAAATCCACTAACAAGTGGAGTAATAAATCTATAAATGATTTGCTAGTAGTTCTGCAACAAGCAATTCCAAATGGTAAGAATTTACCTGGAACTTTTGCCGAGGCCAAGAAGATCATTGGAAAGCTTGGGCTTAGTTATGAGAGAATTCATGTTTGTGAAAAAGATTGTCAGCTTTTTTGGAAAGAGAAGGCTAATGATGACTTTTGCTCAGTATGTGGAGCATCAAGGTGGAAAAACAAACCTGATAAAACCATGCTAACTAACAAGGAAAGGAAAAAAAGCAACCCCGAAGAAGGTGCTACGGTACTTCCCTATTAAGCCAAGGCTTAAGAGGCTTTTTATGCACAAGGAAACCGCTATAGCATTAAGATGGCATGATGAGGAACGCATAAAAGATGGTGCATTGCGACATTTAGCTGATTCAGCGGCATGGAAGGAGATTGACTCTAAGTATAAGCACATCAGATCAGATCCTCGAAACATTAGATTCATAATCGGAGCTGATGGATTCAATCCGTTTGGTAAGCTGAGTTCTAAACATAGTTGCTGGCCTGTTGTCCTAGTACCCAATAACCTTCCACCATGGTTGTGCACGAAGGCCTCTTCTCTTCTGCTTACTCTGCTTATTCCTGGTCCAACTTACCCTGGAAAGAATTTCCATGTATTCATGCAACCAGTTTATGAAGAACTAACAGAGTTGTTTACGGTAGGAACTCGTACTTATGATGCATCTCGAGGTGAGATGTTTCAACTTTATGCTGTTGTGTTGTCTACCGTGAGTGACTACCCCGGGCTAGCTCTCTTTGCAGGATATAGCGTAAATGGTGAGTTTGGTTGTTTTCCATGTCGTGATGAAACATGTTCTAAACGCTTGAAACATGGGCAGAAGTACTGTTTCATGGGGCATCGCCGATTTCTGCCCCCAGATCACAAATTCCGTTTTGATGCTAGCTCATTTGATGGTTCTGAAGAACATAGAGCAGCACCTAGTGCTTATGCAGAAACTAGAATTGAAGATCAAATAAAATCAATTTCAGATTTTGAGAATTCCAAAACATGGAAGTGTGTCAGTGGCCTATTCAATTTGCCCTATTGGGACTTCAATTTACTTCATCACAATCTTGATATCATGCATATTGAGAAGAACGTATGTGAGAACATATATGGAACACTTCTAGGAATAGAAGGCAAGTCCAAAGATAATTTAAAGGCACGACAAGACCTACAGCAGATGAACATTAGACGAGAGCTGCATCCGCACAAAAAATCTAATGATAAGTATTATCTGCCACCTGCTTCCTATAACCTATCTAAAAAAGGGAAGCAACAATTTTGCAAAGTCCTTCATGGTGCAAGGGGTCCGAATGGTTTTTTAGGAAACATCTCAAGATGTGCAAATGTTGTTCAAGGGAGAATCTCAGGCCTTAAAAGTCACGATTGTCATATACTAATGCAATACTTTTTGCCACTTGCTATCCGAGGTCTACTCCCAGATCATGTCACATGTGTGTTGTTTGACCTGTGTGGGTATTTTAGAGAAGTGAGTGCAAAAGTCCTATACATCAGCGAGCTTGAGAAGTTGGAGGAGCGAATCATAATGACATTATGTCATATGGAGAGGATATTCCTGCCAGGTTTTTTCACTGTTATGGTGCATTTGGTTATGCATCTAGCAACGGAGGCAAAAATAGGTGGTCCAGTGTGCTACCGTTCGATGTGGTTTGTCGAAAGGTATGCTAGCTTCTTATATAAGTATGGGGATGCATTACATATCTTTGTAGGAAAAGATTCTTCAATAATTTTCTTCTTCCTTTTGTTTGTGTTGTTGTAGGTATATAGGTAAGCTGAAGTCAAATGTCCGTAACAAAGCTCATCCTGAAGGATCTATCGCTGAAGCATTTTTGGCAGATGAGAGCATGACATTCTGTTCAAGATATATTGTCGGTTTTGAGACCAAACATAACTTGCCTTTGCGGAACGAAGTTAACGAGGAGTGGTTTGGGCATCATGATATTGCACATGGATCAAAATTATTTCCTCATTCTGGCAATCCACTTGGAAAGCCCAGAAATTATGTTCTGAGCGGTGTTGCTAAAGTACAGGCACATAGATATGTCTTGTTCAATTGCTCTGATGTGAATTCATACCTTAGGTAATATCTTATGCTTATAAATTGTCTTAGTTACCCTGTTTCCCTACTTTACCTCTATTTACGAATTAATTTGCAGAGCTCATGCTGATGAGATCACTAGTGGACGCAATTTAAACTCTGATGCTGTCGAGAGGATTCAAAATGATAAGTTCCATGAATGGTTCCAAGCTCATGTAAGTGCCATATTTTGCATATAATACACACGTATCACTACATTTAGTTTTAATCAAATTCTAAATATTTAGATAAAGAAATTGGAGAAGGAAAATGGCATCCACAGCATTGAAAAGGATATTAGATTGCTGGCCCGGGGCCCAGTTAATGCAGCCAAAAGATATTGCGCTTTCAACTCCCGAGGCTACCATTTTAGGCCTAAACGCTTGGATAAAGAGACACAAAATAGTGGAGTCATGGTAACTGCAAAAACATCTAGTTATGATTCAGCACATGATGCCAATCCAGTTTTACGTGATGTGACGTACTATGGGAGGGTAATTGATATTGTCGAGCTAAACTACTCTGGACAGTTCTCAGTGGTGTTGTTTAAATGTGAATGGGTTAATGTGTTCTCAGAAACAGGGATGAAAAAAGACAAGTACGGGTACACACTTGTCAACTTCTCACGTCTAATACATAAAGGAGAAAAGATTGAGCATGAGCCTTTTATTTTCCCTAACCAGGCGAACCAAGTGTTCTATGTGGAAGATGAATTGAATCCAGGTTGGTCTGTCGTAATGAAGTTGCCAAAGCCTAGAGATGTATATGACTTAGGCAACTTGGAATGGGCAGCGGAGATAGAAAACGAGCCATTCCATGTTTCACAGCTTGGAGAGATTTTGAAAAGAAAGAACAATGAACATCATTGGGTTAGAACAGACGTTGAGGGGACAATAGTGGATGCTAATAATGCTTCGAGCAACAAAGAATAGTTGAGGTTAGTAGCATCAAGGTATGCGCTATGTTCATGTGATCTAGTTATGCTTTGCCAATATGTTCTTGTGTTTTTTTTGTCATAGAAACGACAAGTATATCATTTTGTTCTGGAAATGTCCTTTTATGGAAGTAATACTATGATTGTTTGAACTTCGGATTAGTCCATTACTAAATCAATGAATAATGTTGATGTTTCTAAATACGTGGCTTTTGAACTATGCACTCATATAGGACTGGTCCATATTCCATTTGTAACACAACATTTCATATGTGATTTTACCTCTAATAAAATTTGCTGTTCAATCTTCCTGTTCTTCAATTATGTTTTGTGCATTATTCTTTTATTCTGGGTTGACACTTTCATATCAGATATAAAATTTTAGTGATAAAAGTAGCACAAAATGTTTCTTTTTTTATTTTCTTGTTCATGTTTTGAATTATTTTGGCTGCATGCTACAGGTTCAGACTGCATGCTACATGGAGGCATGGAGGTGGTGGCCGGCTGTGTGCTTTGTGTTGGTACAAAAGAGTCTACTTTTCCTGCTTGGTGGCTTTGTGCTGACTAGTTGACAAACTTGCTTGGTGATATACTGCTGTGTGAGACCATGTGTTGGTCAAAACTTAGTATACTCTTATATTCATGCTTGCTAATTTGGTCAGCTGTGACACCACGTTCTTGTTTGGAACTTCATTTTGTACTTTGGTCAACAACAGTTCAGAATTGAGATACACGCATCTTGTTTGGAACTTTATTTTGTACTTTGGTTAGCAGTTCGGAATTGGTATACTCTCCCAGTGTTCAAAGAAAATCCTGTTTTGCGATCACATGTTGCCATTTTTTTAAAGTCTGAATCTGTCCTGAAGCAGTGTGAATGTTTTAGTTTCTCTACATATACTTCTCTTGCTGATGATTAGATTAGATGGTTAAAAGACTGGACTCTCATGTGCCAAGATGAAAGTTCAACGTTGACTGAAGTCTCATGTACCAAGTTGAAAGTTCAACGTCCTGCCAACGACACAGCTTTCCTCACAATTTGTGCTATTTGAACCCAACTATCAAAATCCATTCGAATTTAGGTTTTTGTTATTCCAATTACACGAAATAGTATCTATTGAATATGTCTCCCTATCTGGATAGTTTGAGCAAAAAAACCATACATACTATTATCTATTTTCTAGAATTGAATTGGTCTTATTTGGCTAATTTCTAAAATTGATTGGGCCACCTCAATGATAGGTAGCATGAATTAGTACTTTTTTCTCTTAGGGAAGCATGGATTAGTACTTGTTTTAGCCAGGATTCTGTATAAGGGTGGTCCAACTAGTAAAAATTGTCACAAGTATAACATGTCAACATACAGTATAGTTTTTATCAAAAAGCACTTCCCAAATACAACACGTCAACATACTTTTATACTTTATGATAAAAAATACGGATCAATAAAATCTTCAAAGCATATTAAAATTAATGAAGTCCAAAATTACTTAAAAGAAGCTCGCACACCTTTTAATTTTAACAAATCTTGGAAGCACAAAACATTTTTTTTCCAGAATACCCAAAAGAGTTGCACGTCTTTTATATTAAGATTAGAGAAAAAAAATATTTACAAGATTACGAACACACACACACACAAACACTAAAAAGCACAAAACTTTGAGTTTGAACCCTTGGCCAGTCTTAGAAAACAGGGTCGTACGTACCCACGTACAGGGAAATAATCTCTTTTTAGAATGGCGTACGGGGAAACAACATTTTTTTAGAAGAACGTACTGGAAACAGTCAGCTGCTAGTTTGAGTCCTGCCTTCTCTGGGCTTTGGTAGCTCGGCTACGCCAATGGTTTTATCCTAATATATCTAGCCAGTAAGCAAACACGCATCCCCTAAACTTCTATACATAGCTAACATGTGAATGGCACAAGCCCATAACTATTAGCTCAAAGGCCACGTGCTACGATGGGATTGACCTGAGAATTGATCGCATACATGTTGCAACAACTCTTCTCATGACAACAAAGAAAAACTCAATCCAATATTATTACGTTTGCAACATTTACCTACGTAGATCACCTATGTGTTACAAACTTGTAACACAACTTTGCATCTCATATATGTGTTACATGCTTGTAACACTCTCGATCGGCATAAATAATGTGTTACAATACCGTAACACATTCGACGCATGTGGAATATGTGTTACAGCTTCGTAACACTTCCCATAGAATGTGTTACAACTTGGTTGTGGACACAAATGTTGTGTTACCGGGATTTCACTTTGTAACACATTTTTTCTTGTGTTACCGGGATGTGTTACCAAAACTAATTCCTCTAGTAGTGATTCCTGCTAGAGTTTTTGAAGCAACTAAACACCCAACCAAAAATACTACTTCCTTACAACTTCGGGTGAGTGTTACTATATCTTGTACTACAAATTCTATTTTTTGCTTACTAGATGTTAATAAGTGTAGTTGATGAGTTATGCACATGCCCGCTTATTTATAAAAAACGTGTGCGCATGCAGTTTCCACTGGATCTTGTTAATCATTGAAGTTGACAAGGGAAAAGTTGAAGTACTGGACTCACTATATAAGGATCCATCCGAATACGCAACCGTGAAGGGGATGTTCGACAGGTAATTTCAATCATTATCGCACTATGTCTGCCTCTTTACTTCATTTCCTGATATCAACTAGTTAATAACTCCTTTATTCATTTTCTTTGCCGGCGGGCAGGGCTTGAAAAAAGTTCATCGAAGAGGTCCCCGGCCAATGGAAACAACAGCTGAAATGGGTGCGACCCAAGGTAATTAAGTAGTACTAGCTAGCTACATCCGTGTATCTCTTTAATTCTAGTTTCAATACCATTATCATGCTTGATTAATTATTACCTGATTGAATTTTATTCTCGTAAAGTGCATGAGGCAAGAGAAGGGGAATAGTTTATGCGCATACTACGTTTGCGAGAATATTCGCATGATCACGTCTGAAAGGAGCATAGATGAAAAAACTCTTTGGGTACGTTTGCCAGAACACTATCCATAATTTTTTTTATCATGATCTAGCTAATATATATACACACAACTAATATATTCATCTTGATCTCCTGATTATAGATGATAGAGATGCGGGGCCAGCTCCTACCAACGGCTCGCGTACGAGCAATTCAAGAGGAAATAGCTGGATTTCTGGTCGACCAGGTCATAGATCCCAAAGGAGAATACCATTACAAGATCAAGCAGTAATGCCCTGCATATGTAATGATCCGCAAATTGTAGGAGAAATTGTATATACCAAATTGTATATATATATATGTATGTGAATGGTCGTCGTACGAGAAATTCGATTTATATATATATGCACAACGTGTACAGTATGTAGTAGCGTAATATATGTTTGAAATGAAAAACACAAAATTAAAAGGAAAAATAAACCAAAATTAAAAGAATTAAATACTTTTAGTCCCGGTTGGTGTTACCAACCGGGACTAAAGGTGGTTGGTAACCTTTAGTCCCGATTGGTAACACCAACCGGGACTAAAGGTCCCCCAGCGAACGGCCCCGGCAGGCGCCACGTGGTGGGCCTTTAGTGTCGGGCCGTGACGAACCGGGACTAAAGGGGGGGGGCCTTTAGTCCCCCCCCTTTAGTGCCGGTTGTAGAACCGGCACTAAAGGGCCTTACAAACCGGGATTAAAGGCCCGTTTTCTACTAGTGGACCATAATGAACCAAAAGACATGACTTGCCAAAAATGTCCACAGACAACGCGGGGCGTTAATGGACCAAAAGACGCTATGAGCCAAAAATATCCTAGCGGCAACACGGGTTGTTAATGGACCAAGAAGCGCGACAGGCCAAAATTTTCCCATAGGCATCATGGGCCTTTAACGGAGCAAAAGGAGGTTGAAAAAGGCCTAGGGGCACCACAGGCCGTTAGTGGACCAAAAGGCACAACAGGCCAAAAAGGGCCCTGAGTAAACATGAGCCGTTAATGGACCAAAAGAAACCACACGCCAGAAATCGCCCAGAGCCAGGACGGACCATAAATGGGCCAAAATGTACCAAGGGCCTTATATGCCCTCAAGACTCGACGGTCCATAAAAGGGCCGGATTACACCAAAGGCCGCAAATGACCCAGAGGCAGCGTGGGTCGTAATTTGGCCGAAATGCATCATAGTCCGTAAAGGCCCGAGCCGCTGGACATGTCATAAATAGGCCGAAAGCAAGTATGAGCCAAAATTGAAAAAAAAACACAAGCCACACATGGGCCCAAAGTATCAACGGGCTGAAGCCATATTGGATGGCCCACAAGCCCCTAATGGGATGAATTCAGGCATGTACTAACGGGCCTTGGGTTGCTGGATCGTAAATAGGATATATACAAACAGGCCATTAACAGGCCTATAGCTGGTCGGCCCGACAAATTGCCACTAAGTAAAGTGTGCCTTAAGGAGGCCTTTTACTGGGTCCGCCTTTTTATCGAAATGACCCATTGTTGGGTCGTGCCGCATGTCGACATTTCATAGGTGCATATGTCTGTTGGATGAGTGACATGTGTCACAATATAAAGCTGAAGGTGTGGCTTTCTTGACGAATGAGAAGCCGCCACATGAAAAATCATCATTGTTCGGGGTTGTTAACGGGTATCGGATTTGAAGCCCGCACCTGATAGCTTAATGGCAACGTGTTACTGTAGCTGCCACGGTTCAATTACCCTTTAATACACACTTTCATGTGGCGCCATTTATCATCGTGGAAGTGAATATTTCTTTGATAAAAAAAGTGATTATTATCATGGATCACATCCCTGACAGCACATGTATGACTATCTTTGATTCTGTCATAAAACCCTTATGGATGTACACGGATGACAAAAAAACGTGACCTACCGTGTCAAATGCGTATCATCACGGATATGTATTTTTATTAGTGAACGACTGCAGCCATACTCTTAGCAACAACTTTGGCATCCATCATGTATTCGTAGCTTACCGGTCCACCCCACAGATGATTGACGTGAGGTCCACTCAATCCATGCATCGTCCTTCAAGCTCAAAATTTATGATCTATTGAAACTCCACACATCATGATCTTTGCATGATCGCTTGTGTGTTGGAGATCACACCAGTTGTTCCGGTCCCTGTGATTGGCTGGAATCCAATGGTCCATAGATCTGGCATGTTGTTGTGACATCCCCATGGTTGATGCCAACTGTCAAGGGATTTTTCTTGGGCCCTAGCATCTGTATTCGAGCTCGTGCGTAAATTTATAGTTGCAGGAACATCACATTAGGTAACCAAGGGTCTAGAACACAAGTGAAAAAGGGGTACACGATTAAACCCAGGTTCATGCCCAAAACTATGAGTAAAATACCTACTTGATGCCTTGCCCTTTTATATTATATATGAGGACAAGTGCATAATCGATTAAAATCAAGGTACTTGATGTGATCCAAGTATTGATATCGGCGTTAAATTCTGAAATATCTACGGTTCTGGTAGCTCTTGGTTGCATAACCTCCTTATGGGTCCCTAGCGGCCATATATAGCCCCAATATGGCAATATCCATGTCAGTACTTTCACCGCTCGGGGGAAGGAGTTTGGAAGGAGTTGGTGTTCAATTTTGATTGAGTCCCACGCATATCCCACACGGATTCCTAAATCATCAAATGGATAATATACCATCTTGGTTTGTGGTGTTCTAACTAGGTTTCCTGCCCCGTATTTTGGCCATAGAAGTCAAATCATATGGTCTTTGCTGTTGTGAGCCTTCATTAATTTGACTTACAATAGTCACCTAGGTCGTGTCACAAGTGCATGTGTTGAGAATGCCTTAAGTGCATGGTGAAACCCAAATAGCATAATAAACTAGGGACCATATGGTGATAATCAACATCAAGACCAATTTGGAGTTTGACATGAAATAAGGGACATAATTTGACCATTAAGTAACATACTATGTTGTATTCCAAATGGGAATGCAACTTTTTTTGTCAACCAACACAACCACTTGGTCCACCATAGTTGAACATATAACCCTTCTTATAATCAAGAAATAAATCATTTACTCTATAACAATCTAGCCTATCAACTAACTTGACCATGGGAACGCCAAAGAGGTTATACGATTGACCGTTTGGATTATAATACCGAATGTGCTTGAAGTACGCAGATTTCTTATCGTCATGAACGGGGAAGTGGCCGCTACCCATTGGAGGACCATGTGCATTCTTCAAGTAATTCACGAATCCAGTCAAGGCTTGAATACGTGGTGTTCCAGGGCAAAGCTTCTTTGGAAAATGTCCCAATAATGATGGTTTTTCTAAATCATGACGGTACACCAACCAATCTTCAGAATTTGGATCCTGTAGTCAACGAAAGATTGACGATAGCCATGAACAATAAATTTCATACACAAGAAGGGTAGAGAACAATTTGTTATTAACAAGAATCTTGGGTGACGTACAATTTCCCATATTCTAATTAATGTTCCACATTTTCTTAATAAAATAGAATGTATATTACTTAGTAAACATGTGAATTTATGCCTAACTAATTTTCAATTTCATTAAATATATCTTTGTTAATTTTAATCCTCTATTCTTAAATAGTAGCAATCCACTACCTATTTTTCTATTCAAGCAGCCATGCCACATCAACAAGTCATAAAGGTTAGTTATAAGTTAATTTTTCTTTCTCTACATGCAGCCATACCACGTCAACAAGCCATGCATGTTTGTCTTAAGTTATATTCTTTTATATGTTCTTGTTTTTTCTATCCATGGAGCCCTATCACACCATCAAGTCATGCATGTTCCTCATAAATTATTGATTTGTATTAATTTTTTGTTGTCATGAATGAATTGTGTGTTGGACACTATGAGGATACCCATGTATTTCATGTTTCAATTTTTTTAGAAAATGGCATTATGTTAACGACAATCCAACTTTTTATATTTTGCAGTTGCTCTTATAGGATGCATGTACGTGTTTAACTGATGAGGTTCCTGTAGCAATGCGTGGGTATCATCTAGTTATCGTAGAAATAGTAGCACATTTGTGAGATATATAGCTTCAGTAATCTAAAGAATGGGACAAATGGTGCACCTTGTTGATGCTAAGCCTAACGGAGTAGTCTTGTTTGCCATAAATTGATGGAGGAGCAATGGCTTGTCCAGGCACCAGATTAGCTCCACTTGCAGAAACAAATCCTGGGCACTTCAAGTTGTAGCACCCCCTTGTTTTCAAGTCCTTCTGAGGAATAAAAAAGGAAACATATATGATTATAGATGTAAAGAGACTTGTAGCTAGTCCAATAATGCCTCTAACTCCTACAAAATACCAATAAACTATATGGGCACCACAATAATATATAACTTGTTAACATGGCATTGATTATACTTACAGTCCAATATGTAAAGAAGCGGATATCTTTGTTATGGTATAAAGAGGGGGAAATCTGCAAGAAAAACCTGATTATGAAATAGTAGTTTATTCAAAAGCATTTGACTTTACAGAATGGGTGGTATGATTGTACGTGAAATCCAGCTTGAATTAAGTTGTAGTTTCCTCCATCTTGACAATAGATCTGTAAGGATGTTCCAGATTCTTGAGAGTTTTCTTGATTTGGTGAAGCCCATAAACTCATCTCAGCTCGAAGGCCATAGAATTGTCCTGGCTTTGTGTGCCACATTGCATACTAGTGATAGAAAGTTATAGCTCAAATTAGTAAATAACTAGAAAAATGTAAGATACCGACATACTAAACAAGTGAGAGTGCGTGTTCTTGGCCTTGGTATGAGGTTCACCTACCAGACATTTACAATGGGGAATTTTTCATGCTCCTTTGGATTTAGTCTAGATTTTCTTGTAGGTGTTTGTTGAGTATATCATACTGAATTTAGCTTCCTCCATAGGATGTGCTGTCATTCCAAAGAAATATACCTTTTTGTGGTGATGCATGCAATGCTTTAGTTCATGTGCTTTATCGATGGTGTTACTCAGGTGCTTAGGCTCACAACATCTTCTCTCATCCTTGTGGCAGGCGCAAAACAAGATTTGATTTTCTCTCTGATAGGTGTGAAGCGTATTCCAGTAGAATGTTGGTATATATGTCAGGATAAGTCTCCAATAGAGTGTTGGTATATCATGATAAGTGTCCAATAGAGTGTGTCTTAAATGCCTTTCTGAATCTATTATTCTCGGTATTTTGGTAGCAGGTTTTGTATGTAATGATTATTTCTTTCACAGTATATAGGGCATAAACCTTAGTTCATTTAGGTGTATGACCTTTTATCTGGTCTTTATGTATTATGTTGTCTCGATGACCATTGACCATAATTTAGCTTAACGAACTATGATTTAGGTGCATCACTAATGAATGTAGATTTCTACATTTTTCTCTTTGTGGTTTAAATATGTGAGGCTTATATTAAAAATACCTTGATTTTTTTTTATATTTATCACATGTCACTATGGCATACGTTGTGATGTTTTTTGTGGTCCATACTCACCAACAAATCAACAAAACATCCAAATCTAACACATGAAAAAGTAAAGAGATATATAGAGAGGCATTGGGAGAGAGTGTGTGTACATGAGAAACAATGTCGCTTCCTTCATTCTTGATATTAGCTCTCCAAGGAAAATGAAAATATTTAGGTCTTAAAAGAGTGGTGTTCTGCAGAGGGAAATGTTAGTTCGTGACTAGTTATCATGTATAATTGATGTACAAAGTCCTTGAAAAATATAATTAGTTGTTTCCACATATGTATCCTACATTTTAGTTGGGCATATAAGTAACATAGAGTAGTTATGAATGATTACAACCAATAGTAATTATCAAGATTAAGTGGTCAAGTAGATACGAGAATGGGATGAATAATACATAAACCATTTGATGGAGTTGTATATGCAAAAAGCTAAGAGTTTAATATTGGTCACCTTCTCATCCATCGGTAGATTGCCATCTGCGTCTATCGAATTAACCAAGGTGAGGTGGCAAGTTCTACACAAAAAGCACAATAAGACTAGTATGACAACATAATCACCTCCCATTTGTATAGGTAATTGTATTCCTATTAACGAAATAGTCACTATGTGATTTGTTACATACATGTATGTTTTTGGAGAACACAACTTATATAGAATCGAGCCATGTTATTTTTTTTGGAAAGCTTTAGATGGCATTCTATTGCTGATGCACTCACCAATTAATGAGTCGTCATCCGGTGCACAAATCTTTCTAGAGTTGGGCATAAATTAATTATTCAATCAATGTTCATTAAAAATGTACTTGGTTTACATTCAATTAATGATTGCTTGATGGTCTCTATTTTTTTATATGGATATAGATCAATTTATGCATCAATAATAATTAATAATGGACTTGATTTACATCCAAAGAAAGAAGTATGGTGACCTATATTTTCTTATATGGAAAAATTTGTCTTGTGTCAATACTCCTTTAAATGTGGACCTAATTTACAGCTAATGAATGTTTGATTTATGATATATCTTTGTTTGGGTATGAATATAGATAGACTTTTCATCAAATTTAATTTCTTAATGGACTTGATTACCACTTTCTCTATTTAATCCATATATATGTTAAGTTAAAGGGAGTTTCTCTATTAATCACACGGAAATTTGGCTAATGTTAATATTAAAACACCTACAAACATGGGACCTGTGACTGACCTGGCTAGAAACATATACTATATGCACCCCGTTGACAATACCCATTTTTTGGAATGACCCACAAATCTCATCATTCGCCATTCATGCCTACAATCTAGGGCCATGATACGTTTCAAACGTATTTATTCTTTTGATTGTTTCATGTCATACCTATATTAAATTGGCATAATCTGGCACCTATTTTAATGATTTTATATTATTGTTTCTGGACTAACATGTTAATCCAATGCCCAGTGCCAGTTGCTGTTTTTCTGGTGATTCGTGGAATTTTTAGGAAAATCATTTTAGCGGGCTCAGAAAAATTCCATAAGCATTCAATGAAAATTTGGAGTCCAGAAGCATCTGGGGCACCGGCATAGGCCAAGGGGCCACACAAGGGCCCACGGGCCCTAAGGGGTGTGTTCTCCTGCCGTGTGGGTCCCGCCGAGCCTTCGATTTACCGCCTCTCAATCACCGTGCCTTTATATACCTCTTAAACCCTTTGGGATTTTTTCACCCTAATTTTTCCGGCCACAACATGCCACCGTTTCTTCACGATCTAATCAGAAGGCCTTTTGGGTACTCTACCGGAGGGGGAAATCTTCACGGTGGCCATCTCCATCAACTTGATGGCCACGATGATCACCCATTAGTAGTTTCCTTTAGACTATGGATCTGTAGCAATTGCTAATTAATTTTATCTCCCATATTTCTCAATAAAAAGATCACATGAGCTTCCCTACATGATCGTGATCGATCTGATTTAATTCTTGTGGTGTGTTTCTGGGGATATGATGAATTGACACTTTATGATCATATATATCCATGAATTCTTTTGAGATCTATTTGGTTTCTTCTTTGCATAACTCTTATTCATATATGCTCTCCTATCTATTTGTTCCTATCTATTTGTCTTTCTCAGGCCAAGTTGGGGGTTTGATCTTCTAAAGGGAGTTATATATGATAGTTGGGTTCAATCTTGCAAGTAATTTACTGTAGTGACAGAAAGTAGAAAAGGTTTACATTGTGTTATTGCCGCTAGGGTTAAAAGATGATTGCGTAGTTGTCCTTTGAATGCGGGGTGAAGAAAATATATCATCAACTTGATGTTACTATTTAATGCAATACTCTTTTTACTTAATACGATGAGATGTATGCTGGATAATGGTCTTTGGGTGGAGTATTAGATATAGATGCAGTTGAATGGTAGTCTATAGATATTGGGAGGTGATGCTCATATGCTAATTATGTCATGGATAATCATACTCATAAATATTGTAGTTTAATCGATGCTCAATTATAATTTGTTTACCACATAGTGTTATCTTTTTGGAGAGAAACAACTAGTGAACCATACAAATCCCGGTCCACTTTCTTCCTATAATATTTCAATCTCAAGACATTCTTTCTTTTACTTTTTTGTTGCAATCAAATCTTTCATACACTTGTGATTTTAATTCCTTCAAACTAGCAAATCTAGTGAGGTTGGCAAGCTTAGTTGGGGACATAAGGACGTTTTGTTTTGTTTTTATGTGTAGGTACCAATCACTAGTTGCAATTTCGTAGTTCTTGTGGATTTATTAAGCCTTGAGGTCACTCGAGAGAAACTGTTGCTTGTTGCAAACCCTTGCACTTGGGGGCCAACACCTTCCTAGTTGAGAGGAAGCGAGACTTTTTCTGGCGCCATTGGCACCTGAAGCACAAATACGGACCACTAAGCAACATACTTAATATGGTCATAGATGCAATGTATTTTACCAAACTATGTGCACAACATGCTTTTGAGCCCTACATTAATTTAGCCTGTCCCAGTTGAGTCACACATTCAAGGGTAAAAACAATGGAGTGTAGGCTGCCACGTCCTTAGAGAAACTCTAGCAGATCCCACAAAAGACCTCGAATTATGAAATAACCGATGTTTTATAGTATGAGGCAAAAGAAGTCCATCCTAGATACGACAAAACGTCCTCGTCCTGTAAAATTTATACAACCCCTCCCCCTTAAAAAATGGCCATTGTACCCTACATATCCAGGTTTGGAGGCAATTTTTACCGGGACTTGAAAATAGATATACGGTTGGCAGGAGGGAACTTTGAGCTCCCACTCCTCCCATCGTCACCACTGCCATCACGGTCCAAGCTCAATTCTGGTCATCCATGGAGCCCGCAACTAGGGGAGTGAATCAGCTGACCTCCCGTCGCCGCAACCCCGTCCGGATCCATCCTCTACGGCACCCCCACCAAGCCCCCTTCTCATTCCCGAGCTCCCCGTGCCGCCGGAGGCGAGCTACTCCAAGTACTTCTCCACCGCCGGTTCAGCCCCGCGTGGCCATCCCGACCCCCCAGTAGCTCATCGCCGGATTTGCTCCTCGGGCCACCCTGAAGCCCTGCCGTAGTCCGTGTCCAAAGCTGGCAAGGAAGGCAGCCGCCGCTGTGTCCTTACTCGACCTGGTGCGCAACGGTCCGCCTCGAGCTGCACCTGTACATGGGCTGACCGGCGATAGAGAGCGGCCACGGGCTCCGTCGGGAACCCGCTTAAGAGTGTCGAGGCATCGATGGAGAACATCTGCACCAGCTTCCCTCTGGGCGCCGCACTGGAAGGCAACCACCGACGACGTCGTCAGGCCATTGGCGTCCTCGAGGACCTAATTATAATTTATATTTTACGATCAGGATGTGTCGTGCTATTTTGCAGGGATTTATATGGGATTCGTTTCGCCGACGCACACATCATGTACTATAAGAACGTTTTACGGCGTTCTCTAAAACAGTTTTAGGGACAAAAGGAACTGCGAGAGCGAAAGTGCCTTTCTACACCCAGGAGCAAATGCTGTTGTGAACAGTAAAATAATAAAAAAATTCAGAAAACATTAAAAAAAATCAGAATTTTTTTTTGTGGCATACTTTCACAAATGTTTGTTGTGCATGCAAAATTTCATCACGAAATCACATTGGTGGAAGTCGTGCCAAAAAAAAAAACAAATCAGAGCTCCAAAATGCTTTTGTAAGTAACATTTTCAGAGCATCGATTTTGTTTTTTTATCACGCCTTCCACCAATGTGATTTTGCGATGAAATTTTGCATGCACAACAAACATTTGTGAAAGTATGCCACAAAAAAATTTCAGAATTTTTTGAATGGTTCTTAATTTTTTTTTTTGATTTTACTGTTCACACCAGGAGCATTTGCTCTTGGGTGTAGAAACTCCACGTCCGAGCGAGAGTTGCTCCTACATGGCAAAAATGCCGACGTGGACATATATGTATGTAGGCTGGCCCGCACTCTGGTCTGGACACAGGCAGAAGTGCCCCTAGGTGGCACCGTAATTACAAGAAAACTGCCACCGAGTGATATACCCTACCCCCCTCAGAAATCCGTCTCCCCCACCCACCCGCATCTCATTCCCCCCCGACCGGCTAGGGTTTCCTTCCCCACCGCCGCCCGCCGCCCGCCGCCGGCCGTCCCCGCTTCTCCCTGTCCCCACCCCACCCTCCCACCGCCCGTCCCCGCCAGATCCTCCCTCCACCTCGCCGCCGCCCTCGCTGTCGGCTGAGAGAAGCACCTCCCTGGACTCGGCAGAAGCTCTCCACTCCCCGACCGACGACCACCTTCCCCGACGGCAGCACCAACCACCTCCGCCTTCGCCCCCCAGCAGCAGCTGCCGCAGCCTCCACCCCTGACGACCAGAAAGAAGCAAAGGTGAGGATGGGAGCTGCGAATCTCCGCCTAACCCCTTTCAATTCTCGGTGTCACGCGATTATTTTGTGTGTGTGCATGGATCCAATTATTTAAGCCGGTAGAATTTCGCAAAGTAGCATCTGGGGCTGCTGCAGGGAGAAAAATAGTCTGTGTGGAGCAGTGGAGGAAACTGCGTGCATTTGTTTGTGATGCGAGTCCAAAGGTTTTATATGTATGTATAGATGCTTGTTCATCAACTAGACTGCATTAGCGTAAGAAGCGCCGATACAAACAAATTACCGGCACGGGGAACATGGGATAAGCCGTTTCCTAGAAACAGACATTCGGCGACAGGGGGAGCGTGTAACGGTGAATCTCCGTCCCCAAACCCATCCAATTCTCTGTGCCATGCGTGTTTTTCCCTACCCACATGGATCCAACTCTTATCCTTTGATGTGCATCTTCATTTATGAATCAAGCCATTAGAATTTTGCACGGTAGCGTTTGAGACTGTTGCAGGGTCAAAATAGCCTATGCAGGGCCAAGGAAACTACACACGTTTTCTTATGATATATATGACTCCAAAGGGTATGTACGTACGATGCTTGTTCATACACACAACTGTATTGACCTTAGAAGCGCCAGTACAACGGGCACGGGGAGCACGGGGTAAGGCGTTTCCCAGAAACGGCCATGCAGCGACAAGGTGAGTATACATAGATAATTCTAAAGATATAGCATGTAATAACGACAAAATTATATCTTTGAAGTGCGAGATCAAAGTACTGCCCGTTTATATCTCCTGAGTGAAGCCTATTCAGTGGACCCACTCGGAGGCATTGCTTTCTGGGCTGTTATGGTTAGCGCATCGGGGTTGGGTAGGCTTTACTGGGTGCGCCCTCTCCCGTGTCCTGAACGTAGCCGTGGTGTACTGGTGGGATGTACCTATTTCTTTCCTTTTCTAAATTCGAAAAACAGGGGATACTCGTGATATCTCCCCCCTCCCCCCCCCCCCCCCCGCCCTGGCAAATCCGTTGCCGTATTCCACGTGTTTTGTTAGGGATACAGCAGACTTTGGAGTATCAGTGATTTGCTGTCTTTAACATGTAGTTTAAGTTGTTCGCAAGTAGCTTTTCTGTTTTTGTATGTGAGATAGTTCTGTTGCATCGATAAAATTTGTTCATGAAAGGTTGGTTTTTTGTGTATAAGGTAGTTTTGCTTTTATTATGTCTGTTATTAGTTGGTTTTAGTATATAAGGTAGTTTCTGTTTTTCCGATGTGTTAATTTCATCTAATACTGGATTTGTGTTGCATGCGCATAGATGCAAATGAAAAGAAATAATACATCTTAGGCCCAGGTTCATGAGTTTTCCTGATTAGAAACATTTATTATGATAAGTAGCTGCCATAGCTTATTAAATCTGGACATGTTTCCTTTTATTTGCCTTTATGCTCGTGTGCCACAAATCAAGTGACCGGTCCAGCTTAGCACAAAATAAATGATTCCATGCAGTAACTATGGTAAAATTCTTGCTGTAGTCCCCAAACGACGCAACATTTGCCCATACTTGGGCTTTCTTCCCATACTTGTGACTTAACCCTTGACTCAGAAAAAGATGTTCTTGCATTAATCTAACATTGAAACTTCTGCTTGACTCCTCCAGAGTCTAGGGATTACTTAATTAAAATCGAACAAAACTAGTAGGAGATAATATTGCTTCGCTTGGCCTGAAGTTTTGGTTGATTCGCTGCTGCCCCATTTGAGCCAGTATTCATGTAACCAGCTGAGATTCTGGGAAATCCTGGTGCCTTGATGAGAGAGTGAACATTAACAACTTCGCGACACGTGTTTAACTCATAAATACGCGAATCAAAGACGTTATCACAATAAGCCATCTCATGTGCTGACCTGGTGGTAAGTTGCCAGTTTGAACGCCATTGGCGGAGGCAGAATTTATACAGTGTGTGTACAAATAGCTTGAAGCTTAATGTTTTACTAACTAACTATTAGGTTAACTCAAAGCTCTTTTTATACAGAAACAATGGGTGTATGTACACCCATGACCCTGGCTCCGCCCCTGTTTAACACCCAAGTGGTCACGATTCAAATACCAGTTGCACACCGATTTTTTTCTCTATTATTGTGTATGCAACACAATTTCCGAAGCTGGCAAACTAGGTCCCATCCACGGGTAGTAATATAGACAATAAGACCGAACTGATAAATGTAGCACCAACTGTTTAAACCCTCAATGGTCAACCCAAGGAGCAGAACTCCAACCACTACGTAGAATTCTGTTCTTCTGGTAAACCCTCAAGTACTTGCGTAACTTAAGATTTTGAATTTCTTAATTTGTTTGAAACTATTTGGCAGTAACATCCCAAGCCCCTGCAATAGTTTTTAAACTTTAGCCAGAACCCTGGCTTGAGCCCCCACACTACTTGTCCTTGCTGCTGCTTTGACATGAAGCAGCAGCGAACCCACCTGCTGATGCTACCAATCTGGTCGTCAGTGCTGATCCAACAGGCCTAACTACCTGCTATGCTATGGCGTGGGGAAATTGGGAAGCCAAATGAGCATAGCTGTTCAGTCTGTGTGTAGTTGTGGGATTCACCTTTATTCACATAACACATTGTATGCTGGTTTCTACTTCGGTGTGAGGTTCCTCACATACAGGATACCGTGGAGTAGTAGTGATCTTTTTTATTAGGAAATGGACAATTCAACACAGCTGGATGTAGTATTATACTCCCTCCGTCCCAAAATAAGTGTCGATGATCTAGTACAAAAATTATACTAGTTTAGTACAAAATCTGCGACACTTATTTTGGGACAGAGGGAGTATTATGCAAGGAAGACATCGATTCGTTCTTTGCAGAACCAGATAAGAGCGAAAATATTCATAGCAAGTTTGGCTTTCTTACAAAAGAAAAAAATAGGTTATGGCAGATCTCTATGCCATGCTAAGCCAGTAAGGGTAGGAGGAAAAGAGTTTGATAAGGTGACATGCTACTGTGGAAGTTAGGAGTTTTCTTAGTTTATATCCGAATGAATAATATCGTTAAGAATGAGTTTTAATAGTTTATTGTAAATTATTTTCATTGCAGCAATAATCAAGTCGCCTTCTTCCTTGTCTTGTTTCATTTTCTGTTGACTTGCATTGTTTCCGTTGTACTTGCAACTACCTCAAACCGTGTTACTTTTTTGAATCCATTTATGTAGTTGAAATATTTGCCACTTTGCCAGTATAATCATGTGTTCCACATAAATCGTTTAGCATACCATCATGCTCCCTCACTCTCTGTTGTAGCAGAGCACTTTGAAAACAAATCTACTTGCTGTGAAAATTCCATGGATTCCATGTGTAATTAGTTTACTGCTAAAATTTGTTTTTTATGGTGTCTCAGATCCATTTGGTTCATGCAAAAATCAAATGTTCCTTTTGCATATGGTAGGAATACAAAATATGCAAACTTCATTCAATGAATGATTCTTATATGTGATTTAGAGTTATTATATGTTCCATATGTCAGCTCTTGATTTTTTCTTTTCAACTTGCATTGTGCACAAGTTACTCAAATTCATTACTCACGTCAACATTTTTCATATACTTGTTTATGAGGACAGGCAACAGAACAGAGTCTTGCTGCAATATGGACCACCGACAAGGCAGGGATGACCATGTAAGTAGTTTGGTCGCTTTCTTTTCTAAACTGCTGTCTCTATCATGTTTTTTGTATTTATGATGGGTGGGTAACATACATGACGTTGGTGCAGGAAGGAGTGCAGGTTGCTGGATTCGAAGTCCCAGCATCACCAGACTCAAGCTACAGCAACCCTATACCCGGAAACGAAGACGAAGCTCGAGAGCCCCCATTGGTTCCTCCTCACCTGCAACACACATTGCTGAGCTTCCCGCCGAGCCATGACGATGCGAGCAGCCTCCCTCTGCCCCAGCCCGTGGTGCTGAACCACCTCTACATAGAGAAGGAGAACTCGAGATCTGTCGTCGCCCTGGGGATCACCCACCGGTTCAAGGCCAAGTATGTGACGGTCGTGCTCTACAAGCCGGTACAGAGGCGGTAGCGTGGCGGCGAACATCTGTGTGCCGTGTTGGCCCCTTCTTCCCATTGGGGTTGTGGCGATCTACCAAACCGGATGGAACGTGTCTGTTGTAGTCCCGGAGAAACAGAGATGATGCCCTTCATTCTCAAATGATTTGGTCATGTACTTAATTGGCTGTGACTGCTGGTCGTGATGATGAAGATGGTCGTCTAGTTGGATGTTTGTGCGTCTTTTGACTCAACTTGTTGGTGGCAAATGTTGAATGGTGTGGTCTGTGTCTGAAACCCTCGCAGCGAATCGATGAGGCTCAGTCAAGAAACCGAACAATGCCGCTGCGAGTTGAGCTAATAAAAGCCGAGTGTTTGTTGATGTCAAGAAACTGAGAATCTATCTGGTTCATGCAGGGTATAGTATGATAGTTCAGAAATTTGCACATCAACTGAACATTGCATTGGAGTCTAAACTACATCCTCTATCCTCTATAACACTAAGCTTCCTAGTTTTAAAGTGTCCACGTTCAGTTGAAATCTCTAATTAGAATTAGGTCACCTGATTTGAATCGGGTCAACAATTGTTCAAACCTCTTTTATTTAATTCTTTTATACTATACACTACGCTTCCAAATTTTAAGGACTCACAATTAATTGAGGAATTCAATTTAGAAATGGGTCATTCGATTTTGAATGAGTCAACAATTTCTTAAACTCTCTCATTCAATTTTTCAATTCATTGTGTTCCTTAAATTTGAAACTCTTTCGTTCAACTGAGGTATTCAATTTTGGATTTGGTTCACAATTTTGACCGGCCCAACGAGTTTTCAAATCAATAGGCAACAACTGGTCTATAAAAACATATCTCATGCGCACCGTCCCACCACCTAGAAAAAAGAAGCGCCACCAGGTGATATTGTGGCACCAATATAATACATGCAACCATCGCCACAAAAATTTCTCCACATAAATATAGATTGGTTAGCGGATAACACAGTATCACCTCCTTCTACAAACAATCATCGACCGCACCCAAATTAACAATAAGGTTTTCGAAGGGCTGGGTAATCCCGGTTCTGACCACATGTCTGAAGCAGACCTTCAAAAGCAACTTTCTAGTATGAAAGTAGACACATTTGAGAAACGCAAGTACAAACATGGCCAGCCATTCCTTGTTGGCGATTTCTGGGACGAGTGAAGTTCTAGTGCTCGCAAGTTACATAAATATTGCATGGACAGAATGTCGGAAGGAGAAGATACTAACATTGTGGAATTGCACTACCACCAATGTCATTTCTCTCACGTTCCAGGTACCATCAGTGTGGAATTCGAGGACTTTCATCTCTTCTTCAACTTCGATGAGCTTGCTGCCACTCTTGTCAAATGCTTGATGTTGTAAGTACTTCACAAACTCTGATCATCTTCTCCATACAAGGCTGTAAATGACAAAAAAGCTAACTGTACTGTATTCCTCTCAGGGGATTGACGACGCAGCGAACAACAAGGGTGCATGCGTATTTCATAGATCCTGATTTAGCAAACGGCATTTTGTTACAAGATAATGACTCACGCACGGCTTCCATTGATTTTGTCGCCAAGATCTTGTTCGACTTACAGTTAGGAGAATTCTTCATGTGGCCATATCATGAACAGTAAGTATAAATATACAACCACGCATACATTGATCGTTTTTCAGTTTCAGACATAGTTCGTACGTTCATGATTTTCTTAAACTGTAGAGGTCACTGGATCTTGGTGGTCATTGTTCCAAAACGCAATACAGTTTACTACATGGATTCTCTCAGAGAGTCAAATGCGCCTCAGGATCTGAGTCATCTTCAGGATTTCATGGATAGGTATTGAATTCTTTGATGTTAATGCGTTGTGTTCATATCTGGTTCCAGAATTGAGTGTGTGAAAATTCATCTTCATTTCCAGTGTATTGTCAAAGAACATAACTTTAGGAGCGAATCGGTTCGACCGCCAACTTCCTCTGCAGCACGTGATCGTTCATCCGGTAAGACAACGAAATCCGTTATTTTCAGAAAATGCTAGTCAGATGTTCAAGTTTCTAAGTAAACATCTTTCCATTTCTCTCCATAGAAAAAAGAAGAAACAACTTACACCGGTTAGGTTGTTCCTAACAGGGCAAATACATGACTAATAATGTACAAAAAAATTCAGTGTCCTCAGCAACAACAAGGTACCAGCCTATGTGGATACTATGTTTGTGCACACATGATGAACCTATGCAGACATGCTGAATGTGGTGTCGATGCTGACAGGATAAAACCAGTAAGTCTGCTTCTTAATTACTATCTTGTACTCCACACGTATGTCACATTCTGATCTAAAAGTTATGCAGCTGATCTTGGCACCGATGACTTCTGAACCGCTCGCCGCCGATGAATTGTTGTTTGTAAGGAAATTTATCAGCACATTCTTTCTGAAACACTATATCAAGCCCTCTAAAGACGTCGAAGATTTCCGGATTCAAATATCCTAAAAATAAGTACGCATTCATAGTGTTATCAGCTAAACATATACACATGGATGCATTATTTTCCATGTGATCATGTCTTCGTATTTTGTACACTATGATTATGTACTGGATATGTCGGTTTAACAGCTATGGAATTTAGTTAGCATTTTCTCAATTGCATATTGTCGTGAATTATGATGAATCCTCTGCTTGTGGATACTATTCGTTCAATTGCATATTGTGGCGAATTATGATGAATGTTCTTCATGTGGACACTATTTGTCGATTGAATATTGTGGCGAATTTGCTATTTGCAGGGTGAATTAAATGCGATATTTTACAATAACCTGGCAATTTCAGCGCACACGGTTCAAGGAACTAAGCGTGTGCGGTCCAGAACGGAAAGCACACGCAACTCATAGCGCAACCGCCTGTGATCCACAGGAAAAGCACACGAGATATAATCTAAAACGTCGGTGATACATAAGTATTCGCAAACGGTTTGCAACACTTGTACGTGTGCGTAGGAGCTACTCAATCGTTTGCGATATCACCGTATCTCACACATGAGCCAACAGGAAACCGTGCAAGATGCAAAGACGATCCCACGCGTACATTTTTCGGGAAACGTGTCCGATGATGTTATACAAGGTACACGGTTCCCAGATAAATCTCGTGTGCGATGCTGAAGATATCACACACAGTGTCTACAATGGCCCGTGTGGATTAGGTAATGTTTCGCAAACGGTCAAAGGTCAAACTCCATTTGTTTTACATGAGCAATTAGACGCGTTTCACTCATCTTGGACGTGTGTGATTGATCGCAAATCCCACACGTAGGCTGAAAAGATTATGTGTGCGATCTGTTCCTGCACCGCACACGATTAACTTTGCAGATCGTTTGCGTTCGTTGTGCACCATCGCCGATGGGTTTGCGGTGTCGTGTGGGATGGGATCCCCCCTATCGCCCACACATGCAAGGCGACGGTTTGGAACTACGTCGCGGAAAGGGGTTAAAAACCGTTTGTATAGCACGTCGCTGCACCAGTGCAAGTCCCAATCCACTACACCCCACGCCAGAGCACGACGTTGAGTGCGAGGACGGTTCCGACGGGGTACCGATTCCGACGGTGATTTCAGGTTCGAACTGTAGATTCTGGCGGCAACAACTCTATTCCTATGTTTTTAATTTCGGAAACAAAATAATTTCAAACCTTACCAAAATATGCAAAATTTTGGAAATTTTGAAATTTATTTTGGAAGTTTGGATTTCAAATTCAACTTAATTTTAATGAATTTTCACACAATTTAAATTTATTTTGAAATTAGTTTGAATCTGGATGGAAATTTGGTCAGTTTTGGCATATTATGGCCAGTTTTCTATACTATTACTCACTGTTTTTGGTTCCAGCGGTGATCCGAACATTGGGGGAACCCCGGGGTCTGCTTATGGGGACCTCACCAAAACTCGCAAATTTGGTCCATTCTGGCTAGTTTTATATGCCATTATTACTGATTTAATGGTCCTGGGGCGATCCGAACGTTCTGGGAACACCGGGGTCCGCTTAAGGGGACCTCGAAAAAAATT
The DNA here is from genome assembly GCA_039707655.1 of Elymus sibiricus. Taxonomy (NCBI): domain Eukaryota; kingdom Viridiplantae; phylum Streptophyta; class Magnoliopsida; order Poales; family Poaceae; genus Elymus; species Elymus sibiricus. The sequence continues at coordinate 21,297,169 of CM077663.1, read as the reverse complement.
GCAGATTTGTTCAATTCTGCCCAATTTTGTATACTATTACTCACTGATTTTAGGGTCCTGGGGCGATCCGAACGTTCGGGGAACCCTGGGGTTCGTTTGCGGACACCTCGCCAAAACTAGCCAATTTGACATATTATGGCCAGTTTTCTATGCTATTACTCACTGTTTTTTATGTCCCGCGGCGATTCGAAGGTTTGGGGAATCCCAATGTCAGGTTACGGGGACCTCGCCAAAATTCGTAGATTTGGTACATTCTGGCCAGTTTTCTATGCTATTATGCACTGACTTAGGGTTTCGGGTTGATCCGAACGTTAGGGGAACCCCGGGGTCCACTTACGGGGACCTCGCCAGATTTAGTCCATTATTAGCAGTTTACTATGCTATAGTCACTGTTTTTTGCTCCCGCAGCGATTCGAACGTTTGGGGTACTTACGGGGACCTCGCCAAAACTTGCAGATTTAGTCAATTCTGGTCAGTTTTCTATTGCTCAATGTTTTTGAGTCCCAAGGCGATCCGAACGTTCGGGGAACCCCGGGTCCGCTTACGGCGACCTCGCTAAAAATCGCAGATTTGGTCCATTCTGGCCAGTTTTATATACTATTACTTACTGATTTTAGGGTCCTGGGGCGATCCGAATGTTCGGGGAACCCCGGGGTCCGCTTACGGGGACCTTGTCAAAATTCATAGATTTGGCATATTATGACCAGTTTTCTATGCTATTATTCAGTATTTTTGTTCCCGCGGTGGTTCGAGCGTTCGGGAAACCCTAGGGTCAGGTTACGAGGACCTCACCAAAACTCGTTGGTTTGGTCCATTCTGGTCAGTTTTCTATGTTATTACTGACTGATATTAGGGTCTCGTGGCGATTCTAATTTTCGGCAAACCCCCGGGTGAGGTTACGGGGACCTCGCCAAAACTCGCAACTTTGGTCAATTCTGGCCAGTTTTCTATGCTATTACTCACTGATTTTAGGGTTCCGGGGCGATCCAAAAATTCGGGGAACCCCATGGTCTGCTTACGGGGACTCGCCAAGAATCGCCAATTTGACATATTATGGACACTTTTCTATGCAATTACTCACTGATTTTAGGGTCATGCAGCGATCCGAATGTTCGGTGAACCCCGTGGTCTGCTTACCGGAACTCACCAAAACTCAAAAATTCGGTCCATTTTGGCCAGTTTTCTATGCTATTACTCACCGATTTTGGTTCCTGGGGCGATCAGAACGTTCGGGGAACCCTGGGGTCCGCTTACTGGCACCTTGCAAAAATTCGCAGATTTCATGCATTATGGCTAGTTTTCCATGCTATTACTTACTGATATTGAGTCCTGGGTCGAACCACATGTTCGGGGAATCCTGGGGCCGTCTTACGGGGATCTCGCAAAAAATCAGAGATTTGGTCCATTCTGGCACTTTCTATGCTATTACTCACTGATTTTACGGTCGTGCAGTAATCCGAACGTTGAGGGAACCCAGGCTCCGCTTACGGGAGCTCGCCAAAACTCGCAACTTTGGTCAATTTTGGGCAATTTTCTATGTTATTACCCACTGATTTTAGAGTCCCGGGGTGATCCGAATGTTCGGGGAACCCCGGGGTCCGCTTTCGGAGACCTCGCCAAAACTCACAGCTTTGACTTTTTATGGCCAGTTTTCTATGCTATTACTCATTTTTTCTAGATCCCGCGGCGATTGGATTTACGGGGACCTCGCCAAAACTCGTAGATTTGGTATATTCTAGCTAGTTTTCTATGCTATTACTCATTGATTTTAGGGTCCTGGGGCGATCTGAACGTTTGGGGAACCCCGGAGTCCGCTTACGGGGACATCGCTAAAATTCACAGATTTAGTCCATTGTGGCCAGTCTTATACATTATTACTCACTGTTTTTGGTTCCCATGGTGATCCGTACATTCGGGAACCCCGACGTCTGCTTACGGGAACATCGCCAAAACTCGCAAATTAGGTCCAGTCTGGCGAGTTTTCTATGCTAATACTCACTGATTCCCGCCCATGGGCGATCCGAATGTTCGGGAAACCCCGAGGTACGCTTAAGGTGACCCCATAAAAAATCGCAGATTTGGTCAATTCTGGAATATTTTCTATGCTATTACTCACTGCTTTTAGAGTCCCGGGGCGGTCCGAACATTCGGTGAATCCCGGGGTCCGTTTACTGGGACCTTGCCAAAACTCACAGGTTTGGCATATTATGGCCAGTTTTCTATGCTATTACTCATTTTTTGTTCCCGTGGTAATTCGAACGTTCGGGGAATCCTGGGTTCATGTTATAGGGACCTCACCGAAACTCGTAGATTTTGTCCATTCCGGAAAGTTTTATATGCTATTACTCACTGGTTTAGGGTCCCGGGGCGATTTGAACGTTCGGGGAACCCCGGGGTTTGCTTACGGGGACTCGCCAAAAATCACAGACTTGGCATATTATAGCTTGTTTTCTATCTATTAATCACTATTTTTGGTTCCTGTGGTGATCTGAATGTTGGGGGAACCCCGGGGTCCGCTTACGGGGACCTCGCCAAAAATCGCAAATTTGGTCCATTCTAGCCAGTTTTATATGCTATTACTTATTTATTTTAGGGTCCTAGGGCGATTCGAATGTTCCTGGAAACCTGGGGTCCACTTAAGGGGACCTCGCCAAAAATCACATATTTACTCAATTTCGGGTAGCTTTCTATACTATTAGTCGCGGATTTTAGGGTCCCAGGGCGATCTGAACGTTTTGGGAACCCCAGGGTCCGCTTACAGAGACCTGGCCAAAACTCACAGATTTGACATAGTATGGCCAGTTTTCTATGCAATTACTCACTATTTTTATGTCCCGACACATTTCGAACATTCGGGGAACCCCAGGGTCAGGTTATGGGGAGTCGCCAAAATTCGTTGATTTGATACATTTTGGCCATTTTTCTAAGCTATTACGCACTGATTTTAGGGTCTCGGGGCGATCCAAACATTCGGGGAACCCCGGGGTTCACTTACGGGGTCCTCGCCAAAAATCGCAGATTTGGTCCGTTATGGCCAGTTTACGATGCTATACTCATTGTTTTTTGGTCCCGCGGCGATTCGGATATTCGGAAAACTTCGGAGTCCACATATGGGGACCTCGCGAAAACTCGCAGATTTAATCCATTCTGGCCAGTTTTTTATGCAATTACTCACTGTTTTTGACTCCCAGGGCGATCCGAACGTTCATGGAATCCCGGGTCCGCTTATGGGGACCATGCAAAAATCACAGATTTGGTCCATTCTAGCAAATTTTCTATGCTATTACTTACTAATTTTAGGGTCCTAGGGCAATCCGAACGTTCGGGGAACCCGAGGTCCGCTTATGGGGACCTTGCCAAAACTCGCAGATTTGACGTATTATGGCCAGTTTTCTATGCTATTACTCATTTTTTTGTTCTCGTGGTGATTCGAACATTCGGGAAACCCTTGGGTCATGTTACGGGACCGAGCCGAAGCTCGTAGATTTGATCCATTCTGGCCAGTTTTCTATGCTATTACTCACTGATTTTTGTGTCCCGTGGCGATTCGAATGTTCGGCGAACCCCGGGGTCAGGTTACGGGGACCTCGTCAGAACTTGCAGATTTGGTCCATTCTGGCCAGTTTTCTAGACTATTATTCACTGATTTTTGGGTCCCGAGGCAATCCGAACGTTCGGGGAACATTGTGTCCGCTTACAGGGACCACGCTAAAAATCGCAGATTTGGTCCATTCTTGCCAATTTTCTATCCTATTACTTACTGATTTTAGAGTCCTAGGGCGATCAAAACGTTTGGGGAACCCCGGGGTCCGCTTACGGGGACCTTACCAAAACTCGCAGATTTGTCATATTATGGCTTGTTTTCTATGCTATTACTCATTTTTTTGTTCCCGCGGTGATTCGTACGTTCGGGGAACCCCGGGGTCAGGTTATGGGGACCTCGCGAAAACTCATAGATTCGGTCCATTCTGGCTAGTTTTCTATGCTATTACTCACTGATTTTAGGGTCCCATGACGATTCGAATGTTTGGCGAAGCCCGGGGTGAGGTTACGGAGACCTCGCAAAAACTCGCAGCTTTGACATATTATGGCCAGCTTTCTATGCAATTACTCGCTGTTTTTTGGTCCCATGGCGATTGGAGTTACGGGGACGTCGCCAAAACTCGTAGATTTGGTATATTTTAGCTAGTTTTCTATGCTATTACTCACTGATTTTAGGATACTGGGGCGTTCCAAACGTTCGGGGAACACCGGAGTCCGCTTACGGGGATTTCGCCAAAACACACTGTTTTTTGTTTCCGTGGCCATTCTTACATTCGGGAACCCCGAGTCCACTTACGAGGACATCGCCAAAACTCACAAATTAGGTCCATTCTGGCCACTTTTCTATGCTAATACACACTGATTTTGAGCCCATGGGTGATCCGAACGTTCGGGAAAACCGAGGTCTGCTTAACGGGGCCTCATAAAAACTCGCTGATTTGGTTAATTCTAGCCAAATTTCTATGCTATCACTCACTGATTTTAGGGCCCCGGGACAATCTGAACGTTCGGTGAACCCCGGGACCCGCTTACGGAGACCTCGCCAAAACTTGTAGATTTGATATATTATGGCCACTTTTCTATGCTATTACTCACTATTTTCATGTCCAGTGGCGTTCTGAAAGTTCGGGGAATCGAGGGGTCAGTTTATGGGGATGTCGCCAAAACTCGTAGATTTGGTACATTCTGGCCAGTTTCACGTTGTTTTGTACGTTCCGGGGAACTTTGGGGTCCACTTACCGGGACCTCGCCAAACTCGCAGATTTAGTCCACTATGGCTAGTTTTCTATACTATTACTCACTATTTTTGAGTTTCGGGGCGATCCAAACGTTCGGGGAACGCCGGGTCCGCTTAATGGGACCTTGCTCAAAATCACAGATTTAGTCCATACTGGCCAGTTTTCTATGATATTACTTACTTATTTTAGGGTTGTGGGGCGGTACGAACGTTCGGTGAACCTCGGGTCCGCTTACGGGGACCTTGCAAAAACTCACATATTTGGTCCATTTTGGCCAGTTTTCTATGCTATTACTTATTTTTTTCCTGTAGTGATTCGAACGTTCGGGGAAACACGGGTTCATGTTATGGGGACGCCGCCAAAACTCGTAGATTTGGTCTATTCTGGCCAGTTTTCTATGCTACCACTCACTGATTTTAGTGTCCCGTGGCGATTCGAACGTCCGACGAACCCAGGGGTCAGGTTACGGGGACCTCACCAGAACTTGCTGATTTGGTCCATTCTGACAAGTGTTCTATGCTATTATTCACTCATTTTAGGGTCCCAGGGCGATGATAACGTTCGGGGAACCCCGGAATTAGCTTACGGGGCCTCACCAAAAATCAAAGATTTAGTCAATTCCGACCAGTTTTCTAAGCTACGGAATAAACGGAGGCTGACTAAGGGCGAGGTGACGATGTGTGTTGGAAGTGTTTCCAAGGTTGATGTGATCACCATCACACGCTCCCTCTACCTTCGGGATTAGTGTTGAACCTAAATAAATGTTATTTGGTGTTTGCGTTGAGCATGAACATGATTTGATCGTGTTTATTGCAATACGGTTATTCATTTAAGTCAGAGAATAATGGTTATTCTATTTACATGAATAATACCTTCAATGGTCATGCACCCAATGTGAATGGTTTATTGAATCTCGATCGTAGTGATACACATGTTCATAATATTTATGCCAAAAGACGCAAAGTTAATAATGATAGTACCACATACTTGTGGCACTGCCGCTAAGGTCATATTGGTGTAAAGCGCATGAAGAAACTCCATGTTGATGGATCTTTGGACTCACTCGATTTCGAATCGCTTGAGACATGCAGACCATGCCTCATGGGCAAGATGACTAAGACCCCATTTTCCGGTATGATGGAGCGGGCAAGTGACTTCTTGGAAATGATACATGTTGATGTATGCAGTCCAATGAGTGTTGAAGCGTGCGGTGGATATCATTATTTTCTTACCTTCACTGATGATTTGAGTAGGTATTGGTATATTTACTTAATGAAACACAAGTCTGAAACGTTTGAAAGGTTCAAGCTAATTCGGAGTGAAGTTTAAGATCATCGTAACAAGAAGATAAAATGTCTACGATATGATCGTGGAGGTGAATATCTGAGTTACGAGTTTGGTATGCAAGTTAAGACAACATGGAAATTGTTTCACAACTCACGCCACCTGGAACACCATAGTGTAATGGTGTGTCCGAATGTCGTAGTCGTGCTCTATTGGATATGGTGCGTACTATGATGTCTCTTACCGATTTGCCATTATCATTTTGGGATTATGCATTAGAGACAACTACATTCACTTTAATAGGGCACCATCTAAGTCCGTTGAGATGACACCGTATGAATTATGGTTTAGCAGAAACCTAAGCTGGCATTTCGTAGAGTTTGGGAATGCGATGCTTATGTAAAAAGACTTCAACCTGATAAGCTTGAACCCAAAGCGGACAAATGCGTCTTCATAGGATACCCTAAGGAAACAATTGGGTATACCTTCTATCTCAGATCCGAGGGCAAAGTGTTTGTCGCTAAAACGGGTCCTTTCTTTTGAAAGAGTTTCTCTCGAAAGAATTGAGTGGGAGAAAAAGTAGAACTTGATGAGGTTACTGAACCGTCACTTCAGTTGGATGGTAGCACGACACAGAAAGATGTTTCTGTGGCGCCTACACCGAATGAAGAGGAAGTTAATGATGATGATCATGACACTTCGGATCAAGTTACTACCGAGCCTCGTAGGTCGACAAGGAATCGTACCAACGCTGAGTGGTACGACAGTCTTGTCTTGGAGGTCATTTTGTTAGACAATAGTGAACCTACGAGCTATGAAGAAGCGATGGTGGGCCCGGATTCCAACAAATGGCTAGGAGCCATGAAATCCGAGATAGGATCCATGTATGAAAACCAAGTATGGACTTTGGTAGACTTGCCCGATGAACGGCAGGCCGTTAAGTACAAATGGATCAATAAGAAGAAGACAAACGCTGATGGTAAATGTCACCATTTATAAAGCTCGACTCGTCGCAAAGTAGTTTCCGACAAGTTCAAGGAGTTGACTACGATGAGACTTTCTCACCCGTAGCGATGCTAAAGTCTGTTGGAATTATGTTAGCAGTGGCTGCATTTTTCGATTATGAAATTTGGCAGATGGATGTCAAAACATAGTTTCCTTAACGGTTTTCGTGAGGAAAGGTTGTATGTGATACAACCGGAAGGTTTTGTCGGTCCTAAGGATGCTAAAAGTTATGCAAGCCCTAGCGATCCTTCTATGGACTGGAGCAAGCATCTCGGAGTTGGAATATATGCTTTGATGAGGTGATCAAAGCTTCTTGGGTTTATACAAAGTTTATGAGAAACTTGTATTTACAAGAAAGTGAGTGGGAGCACTACAGAATTTCTGATAAGTATATGTGGTTGACATATTGTTGATCGGAAATGATGTAGAATTCTGGAAAGCATAAAGGGTTGTTTGAAAGGAGTTTTTCAAAGGAAGACCTGGATAAAGCTACTTAAATATTGGGCATCAAGATCTATAGAGATAGATCAAGACGCCTGATAAGACTTTCAATGAATACATACCTTGACAACATTTTGAAAGAGTTCAAAATGGATCAGTCAAAGAAAGAGTTCTTGTCTGATTTGTAAGGTGTGAAGTTAAGTGAGACTCAAAGCTAGACCACGGAAGAAGAGAGAAAAAGGACGAAGGTCGTCCCCTATGCCTTAGCCGTAGGCTCTATATAGTATGCCATGCTGTGTACCGCACCTGGTGTGTGCCTTGCCATGAGTCTGTCAAGGGGTACAAGAGTGATCCAGGAGTGGATCAGTGGACAGCGGTCAAAAGTATCCTTAGTAACTTGAGGACTGAGGAAATATTTCTCGATTATGGGGGTGATAAAGAGTTCGTCGTAAAGAGTTACATCGATGCAAGCTTTGACACCAATCCGGATGACTCTGAGTAGGAATCCGGATACGTATATTGGAGCACCATTGGAATAGCTCCAAGTGGAGCGTGGTAGCAGCATCTACAGTATGACATAGATATTTGCAAAGTGCACACGGATCTGAATGTTGCAGACCCATTGACTGAAAACCTCTCTCACAAGCAAAACATGATAAAACCCCAGAACTCACTGGGTGTTAATCACATGGTGATGTGAACTAGATTATTGATTCTAGTGCAAGTGGGAGACTGTTGGAAATATGCCCTAGAGGCAATAATAAATTAGTTATTATCATATTTCCTTGTTCGTGATAATCGTTTATTATCCATGCTAGAATTGTATTGACCGGAAACACAGATACATGTGTGGATACATAGGCAACACTATGTCCCTAGTGAGCCTCTACTAGACTAGCTCGTTGATCAAGGTTTCCTGGCCATAGGCATGAGTTGTCATTTGATAACGGGATCACATCATTAGGAGAATGATGTGATGGACAAGACCCAAACTATGAACGTAGCATATGATCGTGTCAAGTTTATTGCTATTGTTTTCTGCGTGTCAAGTATCTGTTCCTATGACCATGAGATCATGCAACCCACTGACACCGGAGGAGTACCTTGTGTCTATCAAACATCACAACGTAACTGGGTGACTATAAAGGTGCTCTACAGGTATCTCCGAGGGTGTCTGTTGGGTTGGTGTGGATCGAGACTGAGATTTGTCACTTTGCGTGACGGAGAGGTATCTCTAGGCCCACTCGGTAATACATCATCATAAGAAGCTTGCAAGCAATGTGACTAAGGAGTTAGCCACGAGATCTTGTATTAAGGAACGAGTAAAGAGACTTGCCGGTAACGAGATTGAACTAGCTATGGAGATACCGACGATCGAATCTCGGGCATGTAACATACCGATGAACAAAGGGAACTGCATACGAGATTAACTGAATCCTTGACATAGAGGTTCAACCGATAAAGATCTTCGTAGAATATGTAGAACCAATATGGGCATCTAGGTCTCGCTATTGGTTATTGACCGTAGAGGTGTCTCGGTCATGTGTGCATAGTTCTCGAACCCGCAGGGCCTACACACTTAACGTTGGTGATGATATAAGTATAGTTGAGTTATTATGTTGGTGACCGAAGGTTGTTCGGAGTTTCGGATGAGATCACGGACATGACGAGGAGCTCCGGAATATTCTGGAGGTAAATATTGATAGATGGGATAATAGTGTTTGGTCTCCGGAAGGGTTTCAGAATTCACCGGAAAGGGGTTTCAGATGTTTTCCGAAATGTTCAGGTACGAGAACACTTTATTTGGACCAAGGGGTAAAGCCCACAAGGCTTTAGGAAGGTGCAAAAGGAGTTGTGCGAAGGCCAGGGGCCAGACGCCAGGGACCCTGGCGTCTGGTCCTGGAGTCCGAGGAGGACTCTTGCCTTGCGTGCCAAACCGACTTTGAGGAGGCTCTTTCTCCAAGAAACGACCCTAGGGCTCAACCTATAAATAGAGGGGCAGGGATAGCACCCGGAACACATCAAGATTTCCCCAAGCCGTGTGTAGGCAACCCTGCCCCCTCTAGTTTATCCTGCGTCATAGTTTCCGTTGTGCTTGGCGAAGCCCTGCGAAAACTGTTCTTTACCACCACCGTCACCACGCCGTCGTGTTGCCGGAACACATCTACTACTTCGCCCCTCTTGTTGGATCAAGAAGGCGAGGACGTGATCAAGCTGTACGTGTGTAGAACACGGAGGTGCCGTCCGTTCGGCACTAGATCGTGATTGGATCGCGGGACGGCTTGCGATTTGGATCGCGAAGATGTTCAACTACATCAACCGCATTTCCTAACGCTTCCGCTTCGCGATCTACAAGGGTATGTGGATCCGATCTCTCCTCTCGTAGATATTCATCTCCTAGATTGATCTTGGTGAAGTGTAGGAATTTTTTTGTTTCACATGCAACGTTCCCCAACATTATGGTCCTGGGGCGATCCAAACGTTCGGGGAACCCCATGATCCGCTTAAGGAGACCTCGCCAAAAATCACAGATTTGGTCAATTCTGCCCAGTTTTCTATACTATTACTCGCTGATTTTAGGGTCCTGGGGCGATCCGAACGTTCGGGGAACCCTGGGGTTCGCTTGCGGAGACCTCGCCAAAACTCGCCAATTTGACATATTATGGCCAGTTTTCTATGCTATTACTCACTGTTTTTTATGTCCTGCGGCGATTCGAAGGTTTGGGGAACCCCAAGGTCAGGTTACGGGGACCTCGCCAAAATTCGTATATTTGGTACATTCTGGCCAGTTTTCTATGCTATTATGCACTGACTTGGGGTTTCGGGTCGATCCGAATGTTAGGGGAACCCCGGGGACCGCTTATAGGGAACTTGCCAAAAACCACAGATTTAGTCCATTATTAGCAGTTGACTATGCTATAGTCACTGTTTTTTGCTCCCGCGGGGATTCGAACGTTCTTGGAACTTACGGGGACCTCGCCAAAACTTGCAGATTTAGTCAATTCTGGTCAGTTTATATGCTATTGCTCAATGTTTTTGAGTCCCTAGGCAATCCGAACGTTCGGGGAACCCCGGGTCCGCTTACGGCGACCTCGCTAAAAATCGGAGATTTGGTCCATTCTGGCCAGTTTTATATACTATTACTTACAGATTTTAGGGTCCTGGGGGCGAACCGAATGTTCGGGGAACCCCGCGGTCCGCTTACGTGGACCTTGCCAAAATTCACAGATTTGGCATATTATGACCAGCGTTCAATGCTATTATTCAGTATTTTTGTTCTCACGGTGGTTCGAGCGTTCGGGAAATCCCAGGGTCAGGTTATGGGGACCTCACCAAAACCTGTTGATTTGGTCCTTTCTGGTCAGTTTTCTATGTTATTACTGACTGATTTTAGGGTCCCGTGGGGATTCGAATGTTTGGCGAACCCCGGGGTCAGGTTACGGGGACCTCACCAAAACTCGCAACTTTTGTCCATTCTGGCCAGTTTTCTATGCTATTACGCACTGATTTTAGGGTTCCGGGGCGATCTGAACATTCGGGGAACCCTGTGGTCTGCTTACGGGGACTCACCAAAAATCGCCGATTTGTCATATTATGGACACTTATCTATGCAATTACTCACTGATTTTAGGGTCATGCAGCGATCCGAACGTTCGGTGAACCTCGTGGTCCGCTTATGGGAACTCGCCAAAACTTAGAAATTTGGTCCATTTTGGCCAGTTTTCTATGCTATTACTCACCGATTTTGGTTCCCGGGGCGATCAGAACGTTCGGGGAACCCTGGGGTCAGCTCACTGGGACCTCGCGAAAATTCGCAGATTTCGTCCATTATGGCCAGTTTTCCATGCTACTACTTGTTGATTTTGAGTCTTGGGTCGATCCACATGTTCGGGGAACCCTGGGGCCGTCTTACGGGGATCTCGCCATAAATCAGAGATTTGGTCCATTCTGGCCACTTTTCTATGCTATTACTCACTGATTTTAGGGTCCTGCAGCAATCCGAACGTTGAGGGAACCCAGGGTCCGCTTATGGGAGCTCGCCAAAACTCACAAATTTGGCATATTACGACAAGTTTTCTATGCTATTACTCACTGATTTTAGGGTCCCGGGGCGATCCGAACGTTCAGGGAACCCCGGGGTCAGGTTATGAGGATCTCACCAAAACTCACAGATTATGTCCATTCTGGCCAGTTTTCTATGATATTACTCTCTAATTTTAGGGTCCCGGGGCGATCCGAACGTTCGGTGAACCCTAGGCCCCGCTTACGGGGACCTCACCAAAACTCGTAAATTCGACATATTATGGCGAGTTTTCTATGCTATTACTGACTGTTTTTGTTTCCCGCGGTGGTCCATACGTTCGGGGAACCCCGAGGTCCGCTTACAGGGACCTCACCAAAACTTGCAAATTTGGTCCATTCTGGCAGCTTTCTATTCTAATACTCACTGATTTTGAGCCCAGGGCGATCCGAACGTTTGGGGAACCCAAGGTCCGCTTAAGGGGACCTCGCCAAAAATCGCAGATTTGGTCAATTTTGGGCAATTTTCTATGCTATTACCCACTGATTTTAGAGTCTCGGGGCGATCCGAATGTTCGGGGAACCCCAGGGTCCGCTTACGGAGACCTCGCCAAAATTCTCAGCTTTGACATTTTATGGTCAGTTTTCTATGCTATTACTCATTTTTTCTAGATCCCGCAGCGATTGGAGTTACGGGGACCTCGCCAAACTCGTAGATTTGGTATATTCTAGTTAGTTTTCTATGCTATTACTCACTGATTTTAGGGTCCCGGGGCGATCTGAACGTTTGGGGAACCCCGGAGTCCGCTTACGGGGACCTCGCTAAAATTCACAGATTTAGTCCATTGTGGCCAGTCTTATACGTTATTACTCACTGTTTTTGGTTCCCACGGTGATCCGTACATTCGGGAACCCGGCGTCCGCTTACGGGAACATCGCCAAAACTCGCAAATTAGGTCCATTCTGGCGAGTTTTCTATGCTAACACTCACTGATTCCAGCCCATGGGCGATCCGAACATTCGGGAAACCCCGAGGTCCGCTTAAGTTGACCTCATCAAAAATCGCAGATTTGGTCAATTCTGGAATATTTTCTATGCTTTTACTCACTGCTTTTAGAGTCCCGGGGCGGTCCGAACATTCGGTGAACCCCGGGGTCCGTTGACGAGGACCTTGCCAAAACTCACAGATTTGGCATATTATGGCCAGTATTCTATGCTATTACTCATTTTTTGTTCCCGTGGTAATTCAAATCTTTGGGGAATCCTGGGTTCATGTTATGGGGACCTCTCCAAAACTCGTAGATTTGGTCCATTCTGGCCAGTTTTATATGCTATTACTCACTAGTTTTAGGGTCTCGGGGCGATCCGAACGTTCGGGGAACCCCGGGGTCTGCTTACGGGGACTCGCCAAAACTCACAGACTTGGCATATTATAGCTTGTTTTCTATCTATTAATCACTATTTTTGGTTCCTGCGGTGATCTGAACGTTGGGGGAACCCCGGGGTCCGCTTACGGGGACCTCGCCAAAACTCGCAAATTTGGTCCATTCTAGCCAGTTTTATATGTTATTACTTACTTATTTTAGGGTCCTAGGGCGATTCGAACGTTCATGGAACCCTGGGGTCTACTTAAGGGGACCTCGCCAAAAATAGCAAATTTATTCAATTCCGGATAGTTTTCTATACTATTAGTCGCGGATTTTAGTGTCCCGGGGCGATCTGAATGTTTTGGGAACCCCAGGGTCCGCTTACAGATACCTGGCGAAAACTTACAGATTTGACATAGTATGGCCAGTTTTCTATGCAATTACTCACTATTTTTATTTCCTAACGCGATTCGAACATTCGGGGAACCCCAGGGTCAGGTTATGGGGACGTCGCCAAAATTCGTGGATTTGGTACATTCTGGCCATTTTTCGATGCTATCAAGCACTGATTTTAGGGTCTCGGGGCGATCCGAATGTTCGTGGAACCCCGGGGTCCACTTATGGGGTCCTCGCCAAAAATCGCAGATTTGGTCCGTTATGGCCAGTTCACGATGCTATACTCACTGTTTTTTGGTCCCGTGATGATTCGGATATTCGGAGAACTTCGGGGTCCACATACGGGGACCTCGCGAAAACTCGCAGATTTAGTCCATTCTGGCGAGTTTTTATGCTATTACTCCCTGTTTTTGACTCCCGGGTCGATCCGAACATTCAGGGAATCCTGGGTCTGCTTATGGGTACCATGTTAAAAATCGCATATTTTGTCCATTCTAGCCAATTTTCTATGCTATTACTTACTAATTTTATGGTCCTAGGGCAATCCGAACGTTCGGGGAACCCGAGGTCCGCTTACGGAGACCTTGCCAAAACTCGCAGATTTGGCATATTATCGCAGGTTTTCTATGCTAGTACTCATTTTTTTGTTCCCGTGGTGATTCGAATGTTCGGGGAGCCCCTGGCTCATGTTACGGGACCGAGCCGAAGCTCGTAGATTTGATCCATTCTAGCCAGTTTTCTATGCTATTACTCACTGATTTTTGTGTCCCGTGGCGATTCGAATGTTCGGCGAACTCCGGGGTCAGGTTACGGGTACCTTGCCAGAACTTGCAGATTTGGTTCATTCTGGCCAATTTTCTATGCTATTATTCACTCATTTTTGGGTCCCGAGGCAATCGGAACATTTGGGGAACGTTGTGTCCGCTTACTGTGACCACGCTAAAAATCGCAGATTTGGTCCATTCTGGCGAATTTTCTATGCTATTACTTACTAATTTTAGAGTTCTAGGGCGATCGAAACGTTAGGGGAACCCCGGGGTCCGCTTATGGCGACCTTACCCAAACTCACAGATTTGGCATATTATGGCTTGTTTTCTATGCTATTACCCATTTTTTTGTTCCCGCAGTGATTCGTACGTTCGGGGAACCCCGGGGTCAAGTTACGGGGACCCCGCCAAAACTCGTAGATTTGGTCCATTCTGGCTAGTTTTATATGCTATTACTCACTGATTTTAGGGTCCCATAACGATTCGAATGTTTGGTGAACCCAGGGGTGAGGTTACGGGGACCTCGCAACAACTCGCAGCTTTGACATATTATGGCCAGTTTTTTATGCTATTACTCGCTATTTTTTGGTCCCGCGGTGATTGGAGTTACGGGGACCTCGCCAAAACTCGTAGATTTGGTATATTCTAACTAGTTTTCTATGCTATTACTCACTGATTTTAGGGTCCTGGGGCGATCCGAACGTTCGGGGAACGCCGGAGTCCGCTTACGGGGATCTCGCCAAAACACACTGTTTTTGGTTCCCGTGGCCATTCGTACATTCGGGAACCCCGGGGTTCACTTACGGGACATCGCCAAAACTCACAAATTAGGTCCATTCTAGCCAGTTTTCTATGCTAATACTCACTGATTTTGAGCCCATGGGTGATCCGAACGTTCGGGAAATCCGACGTCCGCTTAAGGGGGCCTCATCTAAAATCGCAGATTTGGTTAATTTTGGCCAAATTCCTATGCTATCACTCACTGATTTTAGGGCCCCGGGACAGTCCGAACGTTTGGTGAACCCCGGGACCCGATTATGGAGACCTCACCAAAACTCGTAGATTTGATATATTATGGCCACTTTTCTATGCTATTACTCGGGGAACCGCGGGGTCAGTTTATGGGGATGTCGCCAAAACTCGTAGATTTGTTACATTCTGACCAGTTTCGCGGTGTTTTGTACGTTCCGGGGAACTTCGGGGTCCGCTTACCGGGACCTCGCCAAACTCGCAGATTTAGTCCACTCTGGCTAGTTTTCTATATTATTACTCACTATTTTTGAGTTCCAGGGCGATTCGAATGTTCGGGGAACCCCGGGTCCGCTTAATGGGACCTTGCTAAAAATCACAGATTTGGTCCATTCTGGCAAGTTTTCTATGATATTACTTACTGATTTTATGGTTCTGGGGCGGCTGAACGTTCGGTGATCCTCGGGTTCCGCTTACGGGGACCTTACAAAAACTCACAAATTTGGTCCATTTTGGCCAGTTTTCTATGCTATTACTTATTTTTTTCTTGTGGTGATTCGAACGTTCGGGGGAACGCGGGGTCATGTTACGGGGACGTCGCCGAAACTCGTAGATTTGGTCTATTCTGGCCAGTTTTCTATGCTACCACTCACTAATTTTAGTGTCCCATGGCGATTCGAACGTTCGGCGAAACTAGTGGTCAGGTTACGGGGACCTCACCAGAACTTGCGGATTTGGTCCATTCTGGCAAGTTTTCTATGCTATTATTCACTCATTTTAGGGTCCCAGGGCGATGCTAACGTTCGGGGAACCCCGGAATCCGCTTACGGGGCCTCACCAAAAATCACAGATTCGGTCAATTCCGACCAGTTTTCTATACTATTAGTCACGGCTTTAAGCGTTCCGGCGCGACCCGTACGTTCGGGGAACCCCGGGGTCTGCTTACGGAGACCTCGCCAAAACTCGCAGATTTGACATATTATGGCCATTTTCGATGTTATTACTCACTATATTTATGTCCCTAGGCGATTCGAACGTTCGGGGAACCCCAGGGTCAGGTTACTAGGACGTGGCCCAAACACGTAGATTTGGTACATTCTGGCCATTTTTCTATGCTATTACACACTGATTTTAGGGTCTCGGGGTGATCCAAACGTTCGGGGAACCCCTGGGTCCGGTTACGGGGTCCTTGCCAAAAATAGCAGATTTACACCATTATGGCCAGAACCTCGGTCTCGTCAGCCACAGCCCACAGGAAGTGTAGAAGACATCGTCTAGCAATCTCCTTGCGGTCTGCTCACATCCGTCGGATGCCCACGAGTAGCCCGCGTCCGTCGGCTGCCCTCAACGCTAGCATAAGGCCTGCCCGGCGATTCCCCCGCTCTCCAACACTACTTCAGGATGCTGCTAATGCGACACTGCAATCAGAGACCCTTCGATGAAACTGTGTGCGATGCATGAATCGCAAACGGTATAGTTCAAGCTCCGTCGCCAATAACATAAACTATGTGCGATGTAGGATCCATCAAAAACGATTCAGAAAATATTTGCATGTGCGATCTACGGCAGACAGTTGACTTTTAAGAACTGTTTGTGATGAGGCGAAATGGCACAAACGTTTAATCAAATATAGATGTGTGTGATGTACGACATACATGTCCCTCATACGAACTGTTTGCGATGATACGTAAGAACACAAACGGTGCGGCGTAACAAGATGTGTGTGATAGACTGCAAACAGTTCGATAATCAGAACTGTGAGCTATAATTCTGGACAACACATACGATTTGTTGTTCTGAATTGTGTGCTCGACATGGCACACAATTCAAGAAACCAAATGTGCGCGATATTGTGAATGATCACTGATGAATCTGTATTCTTAACCGTTTGTGATGAGATCGAGAAGCTAGACAGAGTTAAGGAATAAATATGAGCAAACGACATCAGATTTAAGGATTACAGTCTGTTTTACTTCTTCTTCTTGTTAGATTGCCCCGCGCCATCGTCTTGACGTGGGCGTTTCTTGCCGCTGACCGCTGGATTTTCATAGCCATCGTCGTTGATGTCCTCGTCGTCGTCCTCCTTGTTCGACCATTCCTCCTCCTCATCATCGTCGTCCTCTTCTTCGTCCTTCGGAGGCTCCTTGTCGTCCTCCTCCTTGTCCGGCCATTCCTCGTCCTCCTCATCGTTGTCGTCTTCTTCATCCTTCGGTGGCTCCTCGTCCGTCTGGTCATCGTCCGATGACTCTGGCGGCGGCGTCCCTTCCTTGAGCCGGATAAAATGGAGGTCAGGGCTTGATGCCGGACTCATGGAAGAGGAGCGCGATGATTATGTGGTTGACCCCAGACTGGCGGAACTGTCGTCCTCGCTATCGGTCGACATTGCTGCGCTACATAATTAAACAACCGGAGAGAAAGCGAGATTGCAGAGTGCATGGAAGTGTAGAGTGGCCGGCCGGGACGATGAAGATGGTGGCAACTGAAGCGTGGTGTGAAGATAAGAGGAATGGCAATTGAAGCGGGGGATTGACGGATTATATTGGCGCCTTGGCAGGCGGTTAGAATTCTAATATAATCAACCGCAATTGTGTGCACCCGGCCCGTCGCTCTAAATTCCCGCTATTGTGCAGTTCTCAATATGCCAAATGTTTCACATGTGTACATTTTAGGAGTTCACACGGTTCGCTAGATGCATTGTTTAACTACACACACGCTTATATGAAACACAACGGGTGTGAAATAGTAAGTATTTAACATAGGACAGTTGGTAAGCAATAGATGAGCTCTGCTTATTGATGTAGCCATTAATAATCAAACGAAACCCCTAATGATCATTGCAAACATCGCATAGAAGATGGCTGATGCGGCAACTACAACTATGCATGCTAGTTCCTTCTTGTCTCTTGGTTTCATCTGTAGCCTGTGATTGATTCTTTCTTGCTTCATCGTAGTGATTGTACACTCCAGATTAGTCAGTTTCTTCTTCAGCTTTACGTTCTCTTCTGCAAGCTTGGTGATAACACTCCGAGCCCTGCCATGCCATTCATCATCCAGCCAGTTAACAAAGGCACAAGCCTCATATCCCTGCGAATGTTAAATAATCAGGATGAGTGG
This sequence comes from Elymus sibiricus, assembly GCA_039707655.1. NCBI lineage: Eukaryota > Viridiplantae > Streptophyta > Magnoliopsida > Poales > Poaceae > Elymus > Elymus sibiricus. The sequence continues at coordinate 21,279,025 of CM077663.1, read as the reverse complement.
GGGCATTAACTGAACTTAAAGCGATGAACTTATCACTAACCTCTAAGGGGCAACCGAGAAACCGTCTGCCAATGTCGAATCCCTCCGGGCATACACGTCGAGTGGGAGTGTGTCCGTGCACACAACTCAGCTTTTGGTACTTCTCGGTGGCGCAAAACTCAGAATCGAACTCATGTTGCGGGAGTCTGCTGGAGTCAAACTCTGGATCCGGCATTTGATCGATTTCCTGTGTGTGTGTCATGCTAAAAAGATGAGGAATGATTGGGACCTGACAAGACGATTCAGATCCGTAGTTCACCGGCCTCCTGGTGACCTTAGGCAAGTGCTCGGCGGTGACCGCTGTCGTGGTTGCGCCGCCAATGGCGCTACCAAGAGGGACTATACGAACCGGTGCATCCGCACTGAAACCATCAGCACCACTCATCCGCATTTCCCCAATGCTAGCGCCACGCTAGGGAATTTGGGCGCTAGTGATTTGGAAGCTATTTTGGGATTTGGGGAAGACGGGGAAACTATGGGGATCTGATGATAACGCTCGGGTGAACTATTAAACGCATTCTGTTGTATACGGCACACGGTTTCCCAAATCAAATCGTGTGAGATGGAACGTGCGTGATACACGGTTTCCGTAACATGACAGTTTGTGATGTGCTTCCCGGTACATATGGGTGCGGTAAACAGCCGCTCTTCGGAAACCCAAAAAAAAACGTTATGCTGATAGAGATGTCGGCGACGACCGAGCCAGTGGCTGACGGATAGGAGGTCAATCCGGTGTCGGCGTTATAGGGAGTCCATCCTCGGTCGGTCAACGGTGTCGGCGTTACAGGTGGTCAATGCTCGGTCGGCGGCGGCGGCGTGACAGGAGGTCAATCCTCGGTCGGCGACGGGAGATATAAGAGGAGCTCAATCCTCGTGGTCGGCGCCAGCGTGATTGGAGCACGTCCCTCGCGGTCGTAGGCGGGATAGTGGAGCCCGGACTACAGGCAGGTGCCCCGCTCAGCTCTGCTCCTCGACCCTGCTGTCTCACCGTGCCGCTGCTAATTAATTAAGGTATTCTTTTCCTTGAGTGGACTAATTAATGTATTAAGTTCATATAATGGCACTACTGACGATGCGTGTAAATTGACTGGTTGATTAGTGTCATTGCACGGCTGGGTAACATTGTGCAGCACCCTCCATAAAATTTGAAAATAAAATCTTGTGATTTATTCACCCATCTTTGTGCATCCTTTAAGGATGTAACGTGTGCAGATGGAACGATCTGAATGGATGGGGGATCGGACAAGCTCAAGGTATAGGGATGGCGTGAAGGAGTTCATGGCTTTGGCTGAACGGACAAAGAAGAGAATTTGCAAAGAATATTACGTCCTCTGTCCATGCAAGGATTGTAGCAATACGGTGTCAATTCCAATTGATGAGGTCGAGTTACACTTATACAAAAGGGGATTCATGGGTGGATACACAAGATGGACTAAACATGGTGAAGAGCCGGTTATGGATGAAGGTAATAACTTGCCTGTCGGCGAGGTGCCAAACCACGATCAAATTCGCATGCGTGATGAATTTAACCTCGGGGCTCAGACGTCAAGCTACAGACAGAAGACTGGCATGCCAAAAAACCCAAAGAAAAACCAAGAGTGTGAAACAGACAACACCAACCTTGATGATATGCTAGATTTTGCTGCTATGATTGCAGATTTCCAGGGCCCAGATAAAGATATAGCCGGGTACAAGGAGCTGCCAAGCATTGATGTGGCCTCCAAGAATATTTGTATCCAGGTTGCAAAAAGAAATATTCCAAGTTGAGTGTCACACTGACGCTTGTCAGATTTAAAGCAGAAAGCGGTCTATCAAACAAGGCCTTCACACAGTTGTTGAGTCTTTTCAAAGACATTCTTCCAGAAGATAATGTGCTCCCCAAAAGCACGAACGAAGCGAAGAAATTTTTTTGTCCATTGGAACCTGAAGTCCAGAAGATACACGCTTGTGTGAATGATTGTATGTTGTACCGCGGTGATTACAAAGATTTGCGTTCATGTCCCATATGCAAGCACACACGATACAAGTGCTGGAGAGCACGAGACAAGTACAAAATGGACGAAGAGATCGAGATAGGAATCCCGTTCAAGGTTGTTTGGTACTTGCCTATAATTCCAAGGTTGAAGCGTTTGTTTCCAAACCCTAGAGAGGCAAAGAGGTTGCGGTGGCATCATGATGAGCGAACTGCGGATAAGTATATGAGGCAACTGAAAGATGGGGCTCAGTGGGAACAAATCGCTGACAGGTTTAAAGATTTTGCAAAGAATCCAAGAAATACATGGCTAGGGGAGTGTACTGATGGATTTAATCCATTTGGCGATATGAACACCAAACACAGCACTTGGCCGGTGCTTCTGTGCATATATAACCTTCCTCCTTGGTTGTGTATGAAGAAAAAATACATCATGATGTCGATGATTATCCAAGGCCCGAAGCAACCTGGAAATGATATCGACATTTACTTTCAGCTACTGGTAGAAGAACTGCAGACATTGTGGAGGTCTGGTGTGAGCTGTTATGATGCCAACGCAAAGGAGTTTTTCCGGCTACATGCGTTGCTGCTGCACACCATTCAAGATATGCCGGCATTAGGCAACAGTTCGGGGCAGAAAACAAAGGGACCTGTAGGATGTGTCACATGCATGGATAGGACAGAGAGTAGTTTCTTTCCAACTCGCGCAAAATCGTTACTGGGAGTTCCTAAGTGTACGTCATTTCATTGATGTCATGCACGTAGAGAAGAATGTATGTGAAAGCATCCTTGGTACTCTGCTCTAGATTAAAGGCAAAAGAAAGCATGGTGACAACGCACGACTCGATATGCTTGGTGATCAATCACAACACATGAATGAAGCAGAAGATGATGACAAATTGCTCCACCAACACCAGAGTTACAATTTCACTCCAGCAGAAGTAAAAGAGTTCTTCGCATTTTGGTTGTCAATTAAGACACCCTCTTCCTACTCCGGAAACATCAGAAGTCTCGTGGATGACAGCTTGGGTAAAAAGAAGTTGTCTCACATGAAGTCACATGATTGCCACGTAATGTTGACACAAATGCTCCCGGTGCCCATAAGGAATATGATGGGCACTGACATAAGAAACACATTGATTGATCTCTGTGATTTCTTCAACAAACTATGGCAGAAGGTGGTAGATGTTGAAGAGCTGGATAATATGCAAGTTGATATTAAAAGGATATTGTCAAACTTAGAGATGTTCTTCCCACCGTCATTCTTTGATGTCATGGTCCATCTCACCGTGCACCTTGTGGACGAGATAAAGTATTGTGGTCCTGTGTTTCTTCGGAACATGTATCCCTCCGAGTGGTACATGGGAATATTGAAGCGCTATTGTCGGAACCGATGTCATCCAGAGGCAAGCATCCTACAAGGTTATACCGCGGAGGAGGTGGTTGAGTTTTGCACCAAATACATGAAACTTAGACCTATAGGTGTGCCCCTCTCTCGCCATGAGGGAAGGCTGGCTGGTAAGCCGGTCCTTGCTGGCTCGCAGTTTCGTGCACCTAGAGATATGGACGATCAAGCCCATTTGACGGTACTGCTTAACAGCCCGATACTCGACGCTCATGCTGCAGAACACATGGATGAGATACGACGAAGAAACTTACCCAATGTGCTGTCACCAGCTGCCGAGACACAATAGGGACTATATAAGATGGCTGAAGGATCGTTTGACGAACGGACCCCAAGATGACCTTGCAACGTGGTTGGCACAAAAGCCATCAATGACGATTATGAAGTACCAAGCGTACGACATAAATGGCAACACGTTCTACACTGAGGAACGTGATGCTAAGACCTCGTATCAGAACAGCTCTGTTCGAATAGAATGCCTAACTGTAGAGGAAGTTGATAAACCGGTGTACTATGGAACCATTGAAGAGATTTGGGAGCTTGACTATGTGCAAATGAAGGTGGCATTATTCAAGTGCAGATGGGTCCCTCTTAGTAGCGTAAAGGTTGATGCTTACAGCAGGAAGACATATGTTGACCGCAGAGTTATGGCATATCACAAGGACCCATTTATTCTTGCCAGCGATGCTACCCAGATTTTCTTTGTGAAAGACCTCCTGCATACGCACTGCCATGTAGTGATGTATGGGAAGAGGAGGGTACTAGGCGTCGAGAATGTTGGTGATGAGGAGGAGTACAATCAAGATGATGAGTTGCCACCTGAGGGGCCACGCGACTTAAAAGAGGAGAAGCGTAAAATCATCAGAAATCCTAAGTTCATTACAGCATCTACAACCGGATATGACAAATCCGGCCCCTCAAACGCCCGCGGACGCGTCTGCGGGCACTGACCGGGCACGCCTCAAATCCGCTCGTCCACAACCGTCTCCCTCATATTCGAACCCCTATTTCCATACTACCCATGCAACGTGGATCAAATTACGTCGATCAAATGCAGGACATATGAATCCGGACAGCAGATAGCATCACATTGCAACAAAACATCCACCAGTTCATACATACGACGGACAAATTTAAAACTAAACTAATCTAACTAGTACTTGCGGGCCGGACCTTTCCTCTTGCGGTCGCCGGCGTAGCTGTAGCCGTCGGCGGCGGGGGGCTGGTCATCGAGGAACCGTCGTCGTCGTCGTCCCCGGAGTTGGGGACGATCACGAGGCCCTTCAGCCGCTCCGCCGCCTGGTCCTGCCGGCGCTTGAGCTTGGCCAGCTTGGCCCGCTCCTTCACCGTAACCACCGCGAGCCGCTTGGACTCCTCAATGGCGATGCGGACGGCCTTGGCATTCTTGCGGCGGAGCCTCCTCGCGTCCGACTCCGCCGTCGTGAGCGACCGGCGGCAAACCCACGCGAGGAGGTGGTCCTCATCCAGATCTGCCAGACCCCACGCCCGCTCCTTCGCCGTCTCCGCGGCCTCCCTCTCCCTCCGCCGCTGCCTCTCGCGGCGGGCGGCGCGTGCCTCCGACTCCGGCGTGCGCGTCTGGGCCGGAGGGGCGGGCACAAGCACCCACCGCTGCCCCAAAGGGGGAGCAGCGGCGGGCGGAGGGAGGGCACAGCGGGAGGGAGCCCGCCCCGCCGGCGCGGACTTGGCTGGCCGTCGGTCGCCGCTGCCCATGGCACGGGACGGGCCAGCGCCGGCGTCCGAAATGCGCCGACGGGGAGCGGGCGGCTGCGAGGACGCTCCCGATCCGGAGCTGCCTTCGGTCTCCGCCTTGGACCGCTCCAAGGCGATGCGGAGAGCCAGCTTGTACTCCGGATCGGAGTCACCGGAGGCGCTGCCAGAGCTCGACATGCTCGTCGGCGGGGGGAGAGGAGTGGGCGGAGAGGGGAGAGGAGCGGACGGAGCGAGAGTGAGAGAGCTAGGGTTTCGCCGGACGGGGTTTTTTAGTGGGACAGGGTGGGGTCGGGGTGGGCCGGGCTTGTCAGGCGGACGCGCCCGGGCGTGCCCGGGACACCCCATATCTGCCCCATATTTGGGCTGGATATGGGGGGTGCCGCTCAGTCCGGGCGTTTGAGGCCCGTTTGAGGGGTCCGTCTGGGTCAGCTTTTTTTGACCGGACACTGACCGGACAGCCCGCTCGGGCGTATGAGGCGTGTTTGAGAGGTCCGGTTGTAGATGCTCTTAGGGGTCAACCTAATGATCGCGATCACCCCATGTACATGGGAATTGATTCAAAAAACTAGTCATTATGTCTACTGTACTGAATTGTTGCATGTACTGAATTGTGAGGGATGTGTACTGAGTTCGTTCTGTTATAAGTTTCGCATGTACTGTATTGCGAGGTATGCATGGCCTTATGTTGATCTAGTTTCGCATGTACTGTATATAGCTAGAACGCTTAGTTCATCTCACTCCGGTATGTACGAACAGAACATGTGCAGTTTGGTTTACAAATAGCACACGGTTCGTTCACTACAACCGTGTGCTTTGTAAACCACAGCCTATGAAACCTAATGCGCGCAATGTGAGTCCTGCTTTCTGATTGGACAAAACCCAAACCATGCGGATCGTGCGTCTGCACCGTAGGATTCACCCAGATCGAACGACGGTCTTTATACCTCTCGTCAACACACGCTATTGAAGTTGGGACTTGATTTATATGCAATAAATGCCCCGTAAATGATTAAAAATGCTGAAAAATATAACATGCGAGCCTAGAAATGCGCTAGAAAATCAAACCTGACGTATAATTATGATTGACTACCGTGGGATAAAATTTGGTGGAGAGGCGATGAAGACACCGTCGATTGGAGTTCGATTTGCCACTTCTCCTCTCGGATCTATGATCCTTCTACTCAGATGCTATGGTTTCCAATTAGCGATCATTGTAGCTTGTGCCAAATTTTACCATATTTTTTCCACGGTGTCTCGAGATGACACCACGATGACAAACCGATTTTCGTGATTTTCTGAGTCCATCTGCATTTCCTGTAATTAAATTACTGACATTTATTTAGGTGGACACATCTCCCCTCCGAAATGCTTGACAATTCTTCTCATTCAATGCACAATGACGAAAATCACGCAAAGCGACACACAAATGATTTGTAAGAGATTCTTTGCCACCATCCACACGTAATTCATGTTGGGATATTTTATTTATAAGAACTAATTAACATGATAACTGGAAAATATGACTTAGATATAGCAAACGAGACATGTAATCCACCAGAAGATCAATATTAGGAGTACAATGATGTTTGCATACCATGGAAAAAACCAAGGCGAAAGGACGAGGTTGACACCGATTGGAGTCCGAAATACCAATTCTACTTTTCGTAAACCATGATCCTTTGTGTGAGATGCATTTGTTTTCAAAGGGCAGGCTATCACAACTTCCGCCAAACATTACCAATATTTTCCCACGGGGTCTTCACACCATGCCACGGTGACACACACATTTTTGTAATTTTCGTAATACATCTTCATTTCCTCCAATTAAATTACTAACAAGCCTCATGTTGGTGGAGAAATGTCTTCAAATTAGCAAACAAGTCATGAAAATGCGGCCGGAAATCAATACAGGGGCTAATAGTTGATTGTCTGCGGATGAAAATAATCCGAGGCGAAATGATGAAGTCCCAAATTCATTTGAAATGAAAATATGACTATTCTGCATGGACAAATAGCGCACGGTTCGTTCACTAGAACCGTGTGCTTTCTAAATAGCGGTCTATGAAACCTAATGCGCGCAACGTGAGTCCTGCTTTCTGATTGGACAAAACCCAAACCACGCGGATCGTGCGTCTGCACCATAGGATTCACCCAGATCGAACGACGGTCCTTATACCTCTCGTCAACACACGCTGTTGAAGTTGGGATTTGATTTATATGCAATAAATGCCCCGTAAATGATAAAAAATGCTGAAAAATATAGCAGGCGAGTCTAGAAATGTGCCAGAAAATCAAACCAGACGTATAATTATGATTGACTACCGTGGGATAAAATTTGGTGGAGAGGCGATGAAGACACCGTCGATTGGAGTTCGATTTGCCACTTCTCCACTCGGAACTATGATCCTTCTACTTAGATGCTATGGTTTCCAATTAGCGATCATTGTAGCTTGTGCCAAATTTCACCAAATTTTTTCCACGGTGTCTGGAGATGACGCCACGATGACAAACCGATTTTCGTGATTTTCTAAGTCCATCTGCATTTCCTGTAATTAAATTACTGACATTTATTTAGGTGGACACATCTCCCGTCCGAAATGCTTGACAATTCTTCTCATTCGTTGCACAATGACGAAAATCACGCAAAGCGACACACAAATGATTTGTAAGAGATTCTTTGCCACCATCCACGCGTAATTCATGTTGGGATATTTTATTTATAAGAACTAATTAACATGGTAACTGCAAAATATGACTTAGATATAGCAAACGAGACATGTAATCCACCAGAAGATCAATATTAGGAGTACAATGATGTTTGCATACCATGGAAAAAACCAAGGCGAAAGGACGAGGTTGACACCGATTGGAGTCCGAAATACCAACTCTACTTTTCGTAAACCATGATCCTTTGTGTGAGATGCATTCGTTTTCAAAGGGCAGGCCATCACAACTTCCGCCAAACATTACCAATATTTTCCCATGGGTTCTTCACACCATGCCACGGTGACACACACATTTTTGTAATTTTCGTAATACATCTTCATTTCCTCCAATTAAATTACTAACAAGCCTCATGTTGGTGAAGAAATGTCTTCAAATTAGCAAACAAGTCATGAAAATGCGGCCGGAAATCAATAGAGGGGCTAATAGTTGATTGTCTGCGGATGAAAATAATTCGAGGCGAAATGATGAAGTCCCAAATTCATTTGAAATGAAAATATGACTATTCTGCATGGACAAATAGCGCACGGTTCGTTCACTAGAACCGTGTGCTTTCTAAACCGCGGTCTATGAAACCTAATGCGCGCAACGTGAGTCCTACTTTCTGATTGGACAAAACCCAAACCACGCGGATCGTGCGTCTGCACCATAGGATTTACCCAGATCGAACGGCGGTCCTTATACCTCTCGTCAACACACGCTGTTGAAGTTGGGATTTGATTTATATGCAATAAATGCTCCGTAAATGATAAAAAATGCTGAAAAATATAGCAGGCGAGCCTAGAAATGCGCCAGAAAATCAAACCAGACGTATTATTATGATTGACTACCGTGGGATAAAATTTGGTGGAGAGGCGATGAAGACACCGTCGATTGGAGTTCGATTTGCCACTTCTCCACTCGGAACTATGATCCTTCTACTTAGATGATATGGTTTCCAATTAGCGATCATTGTAGCTTGTGCCAAATTTTACCAAATTTTTTCCACGGTGTCTCGAGATGACGCCACGATGACAAACCGATTTTCGTGATTTTCTGAGTCCATCTGCATTTCCTGTAATTAAATTACTGACATTTATTTAGGTAGACACGTCTCCCGTCCGAAATGCTTGACAATTCTTCTCATTCGTTGCACAATGAAGAAAATCACTTAAAGCGACACACAAATGATTTGTAAGAGATTCTTTGCCACCATCCACGCGTAATTCATGTTGGGATATTTTAGTTATAAGCACTAATTAACATGGTAACTTCAAATATGACTTATATATAGCAAACGAGACATGTAATCCACCAGAAGATAAATATTAGGAGTACAATGATGTTTGCATACCATGGAAAAAACCAAGGCGAAAGAACGAGGTTGACACCGATTGGAGTCCGAAATGCCAACTATACTTTTCGTAAACCATGATCCTTTGTGTGAGATGCATTCGTTTTCAAAGGGCAGGCCATCACAACTTTCGCCAGACATTACCAATTTTTTCCCACGGGGTCTTCACACCATGCCACGGTGACACACACATTTTTGTAATTTTCGTAATACATCTGCATTTCCTCCAATTAAATTACTAACAAGCCCCATGTTGGTGGAGAAATGTCTTCAAATTAGCAAACAATTCATGAAAATGCGGCCGGAAATCAATACAGGGGCTAATAGTTGATTGTCTGCTGATGAAAATAATCCGAGGCGAAATGATGAAGTCCCAAATTCATTTGAAATGAAAATATGACTGTTCTGCATGGACAAATAGCACACGGTTCATTCACTAGAACCGTGTGCTTTCTAAACTGCGGCCTATGAAACCTAATGCGCGCAACGTGAGTCCTGCTTTCTGATTGGACAAAACCCAAACCACCCGGATCGTGCGTCTGCACCGTAGGATTCACCCAGATTGAACGACGGTCCTTACACCTCTCATCAACACACGCTGTTGAAGTTGGGATTTGATTTATATGCAATAAATGCCCCGTAAATGAAAAAAAATGCTGAAAAATATAGCAAGCGAGCCCAGAAATGCGCCAGAAAATCAATATCAGGGTACGACGATAGCTGCGTACCGTGGGAAAAATTTCGAGACAAAACGATGAGGTCACGTCTATATTTCAAAGTTTTCAGGTTTTCATTTCGAACAGATTTGTGCTGCTTGTGCACACGGGTTACTTTATGAAACCGTTTGCAATGTTTTTTCCGCGGGGCGCCCGACGATCTTTTTTCACCCTTTTCACCGAAGCCGCCAACATGCCCCCCTCCCCTCCCCTCAAACCCGCGCCCTCCCTTGTTTCGCTCATCTGTCCGTGTATTCTACCCAAAGTCCATCGACAGCTAGCTCCCTCCCCGCTCGTCCCCCAGATCCACGCCAGAACCCTTTCCGGCGCCGTCGTGCTCAACCCGACCCTGTACCCACTTCCCGGCGTCAACCCTACCCTTCACTGCCGCTCCGAACACACGGCTGCCCACGCCTCGCCGTCTTCATTTGCTCGCCAGACGCCTCTCCTGCCGGATTTGCAAAAAAAAACCGGTCAGTTGCTATCCTTCATTGCGGTGAGGTCTATTATCTTGCGATCCCTTTTCCTATTTGGTTCAGTTCGTCCCCAAAATGATTATAAAATAATGGAGAGCGTATTTATGTTCATCTACTACCTTCTAACATATAAGCTATATTTGTTCCAATTAGTTATTGTCGAATTACATATCATGTGTGCACGAGTCACACTAAACGAACAGATTAGCCTTACATTTCCAAATGATCACATGCTATGTTTAGACAGCTAGCTTCCAAGCTGTTACATTTTTTTAATGTTTATCCCCCTTTTATGAATTTCGCATGTGTACTCTATAGATGTCTATTAACAGCGATGACAGTCATACGTCCAGCGATGTATCTTCATCTGAGTCCGAAGCCAACATGTCCGCAACAGATGATCGTGTACCAAGAAATGATGAACGGGATAGAGCTGCCACAATCACCCATCCGGTCAAGAGCCGGAAGAGCGCTCCAAGAAAGCCCACACACCAGCCTAAAGGTGTATATGAAGTAACTGACATCGATTTGAAGTCTTGGGCTCCAACTAAACCTGATAAAGCATGCACGAGGTTTAGGAGTGTGTGTGGATTTGTTGGCTGGGCAAGGCTCAACATTAATCTGCCGGGGTTTCGGAAGGCTGGTCCAGAAACATGGCAGAGGATAGTCCGTGAGATCATGTCGCAGTTCAACGTTCCCGAGGAGTGGAGAGAGCAGGAGGAACACGCTGCACTGAAGAAGGCCAGGGATGCTTGGAGAAACTGGAAGCATGTGTTGTACAAGAAGTTCTTCAGTCAAGGCAAGGACCCAATCCCCTCGTACCCCCAAATTACAAAGGAAGATTGGACAGAATTCAAAAGGGTCAGGGCCAGTGAAGAGTTTATTAAGAAGAGTGCCATGCAATCGGAACTTCAGAAGAACACACACCCCCACCGTATGGGTGTGACAGGATACTACGACATGAAACCGATATGGGAGCAGGAGGACAAAGAAGCAGTAGATGCGGGTGGCAAACCGGCCTTTAGTGAGATTAGGGGCACTCGCGCTAGGGACTAATTGCGGGCACGTGCAAAGAGGCATGGAGATGGTTCTTATTACTTTGAAAACTGAGCAGACCAAGAACTGTATGATGTGATGGCAAAGGCTTCCAAAAACACTGGAAGGTTGTACAGGAACTCAGGGCCATGTGACATTCTGTCCGAGGCTTTGACTACCAAAGAGCTCCCTGGCCGTGCTAGGGGTATTGGGGTCAATGTCCCACACAAGAGGTCTTTCTCACTAAGCAAAGAAGACAGGCTCAGCATGAAAAAAGCTAGGAGAGATTATAAGAAGAGAGACTTGAGCGAAAAGATTAAGAGAGACATGTATCCTGTAGTTCAAAAGGAAGTTGAGGAGTCATATAGGCAGGAGAAGACACAAATGCTGAGAGATAGCCAGGAGATGCAAGGGGATGTCGGCATGGATGATGCCACTTATTGTATGGCAACACCGCACAACAGTAGCTGTGCATCAGCTGACCCCAGCGACAATGACGCTGCAGCTGGACATGATGGTGCTATATCTGCTCTATATGGACAGGGGGAGAGAGTGAGGGCCGTGCTTACACATTATGAAAGTTTTTTAAAATGTGCAACAGCGTGGGTTTACAACCCTCACTTTGACGGGGGTCTCTTGTTGGACAATGCGCCATTGAAGCCGGGTTGTGTGAAGTGCTACATGACTGAAATAAAGCCTGGATTCAATAAGTTTGCCCTGAAGAATGTCCTTGCGGACCCTGATGAGCAGAGGAACTTGGTAGAAATACGGTTAAATCATATCTAGTGGCCACGGAAAGAAATATACTTCCTGGATGAGACCCCTCCAGCCCCCGCTCCCCAAAAGCAACCAATGTCGCCCTCGAACCGGGGACTCTCATCTCGCCACAGCAGATCTTGTGTGATTCCCCCGATGAACATACTCTTGGGAATCAGATGCCCGAGGCATCAACCTGTGATCAGCCCTACCGACTTCCTACCATAGAGGCCAGGTCATCATCCCGTCCTGAGTAGCCCGTGGCAAGGCCTACAACTGCTCAAGACGTATCATCGGTTCAGATGCTGGCCACTGAAGCAGAAAGTGCAGACACATTGGCACTGCATGCTCACCAGATAAACCCGACCGAACCGCGTGGTAATGAGTCCGAATGTCTGGAACCACTTGGTAAGAAGACCGAAGTTCCGGGACCGCCTGCTAAGCACTCTGAAAGTCAGGAACCACCTGCTCATCATCCAGCAGTTCGCAGCCGCCTGATAAGCATACCGATGTGTCGGCACTGCCTGCTCAGCAAACCAACAAGTTGTCACACCCACATGAACACACCGACACGTTGGCAACAGCTTCTCAGAAGCTCAGAATAGCTTCAACGGCTGGTCAGGTGTCCGTCGACTCTGGCACTACATCTCAGCAGTCCTTCACAGCAGCATCTTCTGTTCAGCAGACCAGACGTCAAACAAGAAGTGCTTCAGCTAAGAAGACAGAAGTGGGCACGGTTGCACACAGGAAGTTGGGCCTCCAAAGAGCGAGGAGGGATGGGACCAAGAGCCTCCTTCTACAAACAATCATCGACTGCACCCAAATTAACAATAAGGTTTTCGAAGGGCTGGGTAATCCCGGTTCTGACCACATGTCTGAAGAAGACCTTCAAAAGCAACTTTCTAGTATGAAAGTAGACACATTTGAGAAACGCAAGTACAAACATGGCCAGCCATTCCTTGTTGGCGATTTCAGGGACGAGTGAAGTTCTAGTGCTCGCAAGTTACATAAATATTGCATGGACAGAATGTCGGAAGGAGAAGATACTAACATTGTGGAATTGCACTACGACCAATGTCATTTCTCTCACGTTCCAGGTACCATCAGTGTGGAATTCGAGGACTTTCATCTCTTCTTCAACTTCGATGAGCTTGCTGCCACTCTTGTCAAATGCTTGATGTTGTAAGTACTTCACAAACTCTAATCATCTTCTCCATACAAGGCTGTAAATGACAAAAAAGCTAACTGTACTGTATTCCTCTCAGGGGATTGACGACGCAGTGAACAACAAGGGTGCATGCGTATTTCATAGATCCTGATTTAGCAAACGGCATTTTGTTACAAGATAATGACTCACGCACGGCTTCCATTGATTTTGTCGCCAAGATCTTGTTCGACTTACAGATAGGAGAATTCTTCATGTGGCCATATCATGAACAGTAAGTATAAATATACAACCACGCATACATTGATCGTCTTTCAGTTTCAGACATAGTTCGTACGTTCATGGTTTTCTTAAACTGTAGAGGTCACTGGATCTTGGTGGTCATTGTTCCAAAACGCAACACAGTTTACTACATGGATTCTCTCAGAGAGTCAAATGCGCCTCAGGATCTGAGTCATCTTCAGGATTTCATGGATAGGTATTGAATTCTTTGATGTTAATGCATTGTGTTCATATCTGGTTCCAGAATTGACTATGTGAAAATTCATCTTCATTTCCAGTGTATTGTCAAAGAACATAACTTTAGGAGGGAATCGGTTCGACCGCCAACTTCCTCTGCAGTACGTGATCGTTCATCCGGTAAGACAATGAAATCCGTTATTTTTAGAAAATGCTAGTCAGATGTTCAAGTTTCTAAGTAAACCTCTTTCCATTTCTCTCCAAAGAAAAAAGAAGAAACAACTTACACCGGTTAGGTTGTTCCTAACAGGGCAAATACATGACTAATACTGTACAAAATTTTTCAGTGTCCTCAGCAACAACAAGGTACCAGCCTATGTGGATACTACGTTTGTGAACACATGATGAACCTATGCAGACATGCTGAATGTGCTGTCGATGCTGACAGGATAAAACCAGTAAGTCTGCTTCTTAATTACTATCTTGTACTCCACACATATGTCACATTCTGATCTAAAAGTCATGCAGCTGATCTTGGCACCGATGACTTCTGAACCGCTCGCCGCCGATGAATTGTTGTTTATTAGGAAATTTATCAGCACATTCTTTCTGAAACACTATATCAATCCCTCTAAAGACGTCGAAGATTTTCGGATTCAAATATCCTAAAAATAAGTATGCATTCATAGTGTTATCAGCTAAACATATACACATGGATGCATTATTTTCCATGTGATCATGTCTTCGTATTTTGTACACTATGATTATGTACTGGATATGTCGGTTTAACAGTTGTGGAATTTAGCTAGCATTTTCTCAATTGCATATTGTCGTGAATTATGATGAATCCTCTGCTTGTGGATACTATTCGTTCAATTGCATATTGTGGCGAATTATGATGAATGTTCTTCATGTGGACACTATTTGTCGATTGCATATTGTGGCGAATTTGCTATTTGCAGGGTGAATTAAATGCAATATTTTACAATAACCTGGCAATTTCAGCGCACACGGTTCAAGCAACTAAGCGTGTGCGGTCCAGAACGGAAAGCACACGCAACTCATAGTGCAACCGCTAGTGATCCACAGGAAAAGCACACGAGATATAATCTAAAACGTCGGTGATACACAAGTAATCACAAATGGTTTGCAACACTTGTACGTGTGCGTAGGAGCTACTCAATCGTTTGCGATATCACCGTATCTCACACGTGAGCCAACAGGAAACCGTGCAAGATGCAAAGACGATCCCACGCGTACATTTTCGGGAAACGTGTCCGATGATGTTATACATGGTGCACGGTTCCTAGATTAATCTCGTGTGCGATGATGAAGATATAACACACAATGTCTACAATGGCCCGTGTGGATTAGGTAATGTTTGGCAAACGGTCAAAGGTCAAACTCCGTTTGTTTTCCATGAGCAATTAGACGCGTTTCACTCGTCTTGGACGTGTGTGATTGATCGCAAATTCCACACGTAGGCCGAAAAGATTATGTGTGCGATCTGTTCCTGCACCGCACACGATTAACTTTGCAGATCGTTTGCGTTCGTTGGAGACCATCGCCGACGGGTTTGCGGTGTTGTGTGGGATGGGATCCCCCCTATTGCCCACACATGCAAGGCGACGGTTTGGAACTACGTCGCGGAAAGGGGTTAAAAACCATTTGTATAGCACGTCGCTGCACCAGTGCAAGTCCCAATCCACCGCACCCCGCGCCAGAGCACGACGTTGAGTGCGAGGACGGTTCCGATGGGGTACCGATTCCGACGGTGATTTCAGGTTCGAACTGTAGATTCTGGCGATAACAACTCTCTTCCTAGGTTTTTAATTTCGTAAACAAAATAATTTCGAACCTTACCAAAATATGCGAAATTTTGGAATTTTTGAAATTTATTTTGGAAGTTTGGATTTCAAATTCAACTTAATTTTAATGAATTTTCACACAATTTAAATTTATTTTGATTTTAGTTTGAATCTGGATGGAAATTTGGTCAGTTTTGGCATATTATGGCCAGTTTTCTATGCTATTACTCACTGTTTTTGGTTCCCGCGGTGATCCGAACATTGGGGGAACCCCGGGGTCCGCTTATGGGGACCCCACCAAAACTCGCAAATTTGGTCCATTCTGGGTAGTTTTATATGCCATTATTACTGATTTAATGGTCCTGGAGCAATCCGAATGTTCGGGGAACACCGGGGTCCGCTTAAGGGGACCTCGAAAAAAATCGCAGATTTGTTCAATTCTGCCCAATTTTGTATACTATTACTCACTGATTTTAGGGTCCTGGGGTGATCCGAACGTTCGGGGAACCCTTAGGTTCGCTTGCGGACACCTCGCCAAAACTCGCCAATTTGACATATTATGGCCAGTTTTCTATGCTCTTACTCACTGTTTTTTATGTCCCGCGACGATTCGAAGGTTTGGGGAATCCCATTACCAGGTTACGGGGACCTCGCCAAAATTCGTAGATTTGGTACATTCTGGCCAGTTTTCTATGCTATTATGCACTAACTTAGGGTTTCGGGTCGATCCGAACATTAGGGGAACCCCGGGGTCCACTTACGGGGACCTCGCCAGATTTAGTCCATTATTAGCAGTTTACTATGCTATAGTCACTCTTTTTTGCTCCCGCAGCGATTCAAACGTTTGGGGTACTTACGGGGACCTCGCCAAAACTTGCAGATTTAGTCAATTCTGGTCAGTTTTCTATTGCTCAATGTTTTTGAGTCCCAAGGCGATCCGAACGATTGGGGAACCCCAGGTCCGCTTACGGCGACCTTGCTAAATATCGCAGATTTAGTCCATTCTGGCTAGTTTTATATACTATTACTTACTGATTTTAGGGTCCTATGGCGATCCGAATGTTCGGGGAACCCCGGGGTCCGCTTACGGGGACCTTGCCAAAATTCACAGATTTGGCATATTATGACCAGTTTTCTATGCTATTATTCAGTATTTTTGTTCCCGCGGTGGTTCGAGCGTTCAGGAAACCCAAGGGTCAGGTTACGGGGACCTCACCAAAACTCGTTGGTTTGGTCCATTCTGGTCAGTTTTCTATGTTATTACTGACTAATATTAGGGTCTCGTGGCGATTCTAATTTTCGGCAAACCCCCGGGTCAGGTTACGGGGACCTCGCCAAAACTCGCAACTTTGGTCAATTCTGGCCAGTTTTCTATGCTATTACTCACTGATTTTAGTGTTCCGGGGCGATCCGAAAATTCAGGGAACCCCATGGTCTGCTTACGGGGACTCGCCAAGAATCGCCGATTTGACATATTATGGACACTTTTCTATGCAATTACTCACTGATTTTAGGGTCATGCAGTGATTTGAACGTTCGGTGAACCCCGTGGTCCGCTTACCGGAACTCGCGAAAACTCAAAAATTTGGTCCATTTTGGCCAGTTTTCTATGCTATTACTCACCGATTTTGGTTCCCGGGGCGATCAGAACGATCAGGGAACCCTGGGTCCGCTTACTGGGACCTCGCGAAAATTCGCAGATTTCGTGCAGTATGGCTAGTTGTCCATGCTATTACTTACTGATTTTGAGTCCTGGGTCGATCCACATGTTCGGGGAACCCTGGGGCCGTCTTACGGGGATCTCGCAAAAAATCAGAGATTTGGTCCATTCGGGCCACTTTCTATGCTATTACTCACTGATTTTAGGGTCTTGCAATAATGCGAACGTTGAGGGAACCCAGGCCCCGCTTACGGGAGCTCGCCAAAACACGCAAATTTGGTCAATTTTGGGCAATTTTCTATGTTATTACCCACTGATTTTAGAGTCCCGTGGTGATCCGAATGTTCGGGGAACCCCGGGGTCCGCTTACGGAGACCTCGCCAAAACTCACAGCTTTGACTTTTTACGGCCAGTTTTCTAGGCTATTACTCATTTTTTTCTAGATCCCGTGGCGATTGGATTTACGGGGACCTCGCCAAAACTCCTAGATTTGGTATATTCTAGCTAGTTTTTTATGCTATTACTCATTGATTTTAGGGTCCCGGGGCGATCTGAACGTTTGGGGAACCCCGGAGTCCGCTTACGGGGACCTCGCTAAAATTCACAGATTTAGTCCATTGTGGCCAGTCTTATACGTTATTACTCACTGTTTTTGGTTCCCACGGGGATCCGTACATTCGGGAACCCCGGCGTCCGCTTATGGGAACATCGCCAAAACTCGCAAATTAGGTCCAGTCTGGCGAGTTTTCTATGCTAATACTCACTGATTCCAGCCCATGGGCGATCCGAATGTTCGGGAAACTCCGAGGTCCGCTTAAGGTGACCTCATAAAAAATCGCAAATTTGGTCAATTCTGGAATATTTTCTATGCTATTACTCCCTGCTTTTAGAGTCCCGGGGCGGTCCGAACATTCGGTGAACCCCGGGGTCCGTTTACGGGGACCTTGCCAAAACTCACAGATTTGGCATATTATGGCCAGTTTTCTATGCTATTACTAATTTTTTGTTCCCGTGGTAATTCGAACGTTCGGGGAATCCTGGGTTCATGTTATAGGGACCTCGCCGAAACTCGTAGATTTTGTCCATTCTTGCAAGTTTTATATGCTATTACTCACTGGTTTTAGGTTCCCGGGGCGATTCGAATGTTCGGAGAACCCCGGGGTTTGCTTACGGGGACTCGCCAAAAATCACAGACTTGGCATATTATAGCTTGTTTTCTATCTATTAATCACTATTTTTGGTTCCTGTGGTGATCTGAACGTTGGGGGAACCCCGGGGTCCGCTTACGGGGACCTCGCCAAAAATCGCAAATTTGGTCCATTCTAGCCAGTTTTATATGCTATTACTTACTTATTTTAGGGTCCTAGGGCGATTCGAACGTTCCTGGAAACCTGGGGTCCACTTAAGGGGACCTCGCCAAAAATCACAGATTTATTCAATTTCGGGTAGCTTTCTATACTATTAGTCGCGGATTTTAGGGTCCCAGGGCGATCTAAACGTTTTGGGAACCCCAGGGTCTGCTTACAGAGACCTGGCCAAAACTCACAGATTTGACATAGTATGGCCAGTTTTCTATGCAATTACTCACTATTTTTATGTCCCGACACGATTCGAACATTCGGGGAACCCCAGGGTTAGGTTATGGTGACGTCGCCAAAATTCGTTGATTTGGTACATTTTGGCCATTTTTCTGTGCTATTACGCACTGATTTTACGGTCTCGGGGCGATCCAAACGTTCAGGGAACCCCGGGGTCCACTTACGGTGTCCTCGCCAAAAATCGCAGATTTGGTCCGTTATGGCCAGTTTACGATGCAATACTCACTGTTTTTTGGTCCCGCGGCGATTCGGATATTCGGAGAACTTCGGGGTCCACATATGGGGACCTTGCGAAAACTCACAGATTTAATCCATTATGGCCAGTTTTTTATGCTATTACTCACTGTTTTTGAATCCGAGGGCGATCCGAACGTTCATGGAATCCCGGGTCCGCTTATGGGGACCATGCTAAAAATCACATATTTGGTCCATTCTAGCAAATTTTCTATGCTATTACTTACTAATTTTAGGGTCCTAGGGCAATCCGAACGTTCGGGGAACCCGAGGTCCGCTTATGGGGACCTTGCCAAAACTCGCAGATTTGGCATATTATGGCCAGTTTTCTATGCTATTACTCATTTTTTTGTTCTCGTGGTGATTCGAACGTTCGGGGAACCGTTGGATCATGTTACGGGACCGAGCCGAAGCTCGTAGATTTGATCCATTCTGGCCAGTTTTCTATGCTATTGCTCACTGATTTTTGTGTCCCATGGTGATTCGAATGTTCGGCGAACCCCGGAGTCAGGTTACGGGGACCTCGCCAGAACTTGCAGATTTGGTCCATTCTGGCCAGTTTTCTATGCTATTATTCACTGATTTTTGGGTCCCGAGGCAATCCGAACGTTCGGGGAACGTTGTGTCCGCTTACAGGGACCACGCTAAAAATCGCAGATTTGGTCCATTCTTGCCAATTTTCTATCCTATTACTTACTGATTTTAGAGTCCTAGGGCGATCGAAACATTTGGGGAACCCCGGGGTCCGCTTACGGGGACCTTACCAAAACTCGCAGATTTGGCATATTATGGCTTGTTTTCTATGCTATTACCCAGTTTTTTGTTCCCGCGGTGATTCATACGTTCGGGGAACCCCGGGGTCAGATTACGGGGACCCCGCCAAAACTCGTAGATTTGGTTCATTCTGGCTAGTTTTCTATGCTATTACTCACTGATTTTAGGGTCCCACGACGATTCGAATGTTTGGCAAACCCCGGGGTGAGGTTACGGAAACCTCGCAAAAACTCGCAGCTTTGACATATTATGGCCAGCTTTCTATGCAATTACTCGCTGTTTTTTGGTCCCATGGCGATTGGAGTTACGGGGACCTCGCCAAAACTCGTAGATTTGGTATATTCTTGCTAGTTTTCTATGCTATTACTCGCTGATTTTAGGGTCCTGGGGCGATCCAAACGTTCGGGGAACCCCGGAGTCCGCTTACGGGGATTTCGCCAAAACACACTGTTTTTTGTTCCCGTGGCTATTCTTACATTCGGGAACCCCGGGTCCACTTACGGGGACATCGCCAAACGTCACAAATTAGGTCCATTCTGGCCACTTTTCTATGCTAATACTCACTGATTTTGAGCCCATGGGTGATCCGTTCGGTGAACCCCGGGACCCGCTTACGGAGACCTCGCCAAAACTTGTAGACTTGATATATTATGGCCACTTTTCTATGTTATTACTCACTATATTTATGTCCCAAGGCAATTCGAACGTTTGGGGAACCCCAGGGTCAGGTTACTGGGACGTGGCCAAAACACGTAGATTTGGTACATTCTGGCCGTTTTTCTATGCTATTACGCACTGATTTTAGGGTCTCGGGGTGATCCGAACGTTCGGGGAACCCCGTGGTCCGCTTATGGGGTCCTTGCCATAAATAGAAGATTTGCTCCATTATGGCCAGCACCTCGGTCTCATCAGCCACAACCCACAGGCAGTGCAGAAGACATCGTCTAGCAATCTCCTTGCGGTCTGCTCACATCCGTCGGAAGCCCACGAGTAGCCCGCGTCCATCGGCTGCCCTTAACGCTAGCATAAGGCCTACCCGGTTATTCCCCTGCTCTCCAAGTCCCAATCCACTTCACCCCGCGCCAGAGCACAACGATGAGTGCGAGGACGGTTCTGATGGGGTACCGATTCCAACGGTGATTTCAGGTTCGAACTGTAGATTCTGGCGGCAACAACTCTATTCCTAGGTTTTTAATTTCGGAAACAAAATAATTTCGAACCTTACCAAAATATGCGAAATTTTGGAAATTTTTAATTTTATTTTGGAAGTTTGGATTTCAAATTTAACTTAATTTTAATGATTTTTCACATAATTTAATTTATTTTGAAATTAGTTTGAATCTGGATGGCAATTTGATCAGTTTTGGCATATTATGGCCAATTTTCTATGCTATTACTCACTGTTTTTGGTTCCCGCGGTGGTCCGAACATTGGGGAAACCCCGGGGTCCGCTTATCGGGACCTCACCAAAACTCGGAAATTTGGTCCATTCTGGAGAGTTTTATATGCTATTATTACTGATTTAATGGCCGTGGGGCGATCCGAACGTTCGGGGAACCCCGGGGTCCGCTTAAGGTGACCTCAAAGAAAATCGCAGATTTGGTCAATTCTGCCCAATTTTCTATACTTACTCACTGATTTTCGGGTCGTGGGGCGATCCGAACATTCGGGGAACCCTGGGGTTCGCTTGCGGGCACCTCGCCAAAACTCGCCAATTTGACATATTATGGTCAGTTTTCTATGCAATTACTCACTGTTTTTTATGTCCCGCGGCGATTCGAAGGTTTGGGGAATCCCAATGTCAGGTTACGGGGACCTCGCAAAAATTCATAGATTTGGTACATTCTGGCCAGTTTTCTATGCTATTGTGCACTGATTTTTGGGTCCCGAGGCAATCCGAACGTTCGGGGAACGTTGTGTCCGCTTACAGGGACCACGCTAAAAATCGCAGATTTGGTCCATTCTTGCCAATTTTCTATCCTATTACTTACTGATTTTAGAGTCCTAGGGCGATCGAAACGTTTGGGGAACCCCGGGGTCCGCTTACGGGGACCTTACCAATACTCGCAGATTTGGCATATTTTGGCTTGTTTTCTATGCTATTACCCAGTTTTTTGTTCCCGCGGTGATTCATACCACTAGTAGGAAAACCCCCATTTGTCCCGGTTCGTAAGGGCCTTTAGTCCCGGTTCTGGAACCGGGACTAAAGGGTCGGGACTAAAGCCCAAAACCTTTAGTCCCGGTTTGCTTACGAACCGGGACCAAAGGCCCTCCACGTGGCGCTGGCTGGGGCGGGGGAGGGAGGACCTTTAGTCCCGGTTGGTGTTACCAACCGGGACTAAAGGGTCCACCTTTAGTCCCGGTTGGTAACACCAACCGGGACTAAAGGTCCTTGCCGGGGGAAAAAATTGAATTTTTTTTTGATTATTATTTTTGATTTGTTTTTAAGTTTTAATCTCTAATCACCCCTCCTCACTGCTTCAGAATTTAATCTCTAGTCTCTAATCAGCACTCATTCCAAATCATCTAACTTCCTGGCCGGTCACCCATCCTCTCACTACTGCAGCCCCAGCACGCTTAACTTTCAGGTTCTATCTCCCTTAGTTTCCAAGTCTGCACTTGTTGTTTTCCTGACAATCTTAAGCTATCAATCCTGTTAACCCTTAGGTCTTGATGTCACATGATTTAATTTTTTGAATTCTAAACAATTATTAAAATAAACAAAATAAGTACTAATAATATTGAATTTCAATGAAAATAAAATAAGTAATAATATTATTTTATTAATTTGTTTTGCCATTTATTCATTTAATATGACATAATTAATATCTTTAAATCTGTAAATCGAAATTCGACAAATAATATATCCATTATTATCAGAAAAATGTGAGGAATCCAAATATGACATCATTTATTTATTTTAAATAAAATTAATTTTTAAAATTATTAAAATTATTATTTTTGATTTGAAATAACTTTTTTTACTTTTGGAATTTTGAGAATCTGAGAAAACTTCACCGGGTAAACCCAGGTGAAATCGAGTCCCAATTTTTCTCTAGTTTTTTTTGATATATTATACTTTTTTTTCGACGTCGTATGCAAAAGTTATGGCCGTTTTACATTTTTTTTTTCGTTTTTTTGCAAAAAAGGTCAAAATTCATATTTCAAAATTTCTATACCAACTAGACACTAAAACCTAACTACATCTCGAAGGATTTTATTTTTTGAAGATTTTATCATTTTTGTTTATTTTCTACATAACTAAAAAAGGCGATCCACGGGGGGGGGGGGGGGGGGGTAGAGTTTGAAAATTTCAGAACCCCTTCAGACGAAAACTCGTCTGTTACAAAGACATTTCATTTTTTTAAACTTGTTTCAACTCCAGACGTTTTGTGTGTGCACCTTTCGAAGCCACGCCATCAATTTCCAACCCTTTCTGACTTCATTTGCTATTTTTCATGCATTTACTGATTTTTTTGAGCTAAATGACCCTGAAATTGAAAAGCACCACAAATGAACTCTCAAAAGGTTGAAAGTTGGCATGGTATCATTGTTTCACCCACATAGCATGTGCTAAAAAGTTGAGAGGGTTACGGCAAAAACTGGATGCACTTCGTGTACAAAATGGACAATCTCTTTCGAAGTGTCAGGGTTTCAGACGAAAACTCGTCTGTTACAAAGGCATTTCATTTTTTTAAACTTATTTCAACTCCAGATTTTTTGTGTGTTCATTATGCACCATTCAAAGACACATCCTCAAATTTCAACCCTTTCTGACTTCATTTGCTATTTTTCACGCATTTACTGATTTTTTTTGAGCTAAATGACCCTGAAATTGAAAAGCACTACAAATGAACTCTGAAAAGGTTGAAAGTTGGCATGGTATCATCATTTCACCCACATAGCATGTGCTAAAAAGTTGAGAGGGTTACGGCAAAAACTGGATGCACTTCGTGTACAAACTGTACCATCTCATTCGAAGTATCAAGGTTTCGGACGAAAACTCGTCTGTTACAAATGCATTTCATTTTTTTAAACTTATTTCAACTGCAGACTTTTTGTGCATTCAATATGCACCATACTACAACATGTTAAAATCTACAGAAAGAACTAACTAAAAATAATAAAAAACAACAATTAAATGACTAAAACAACTATATAAGCAAAACAGTATTGTTTTAATTAAAATCCTAATTTAAATTATTCTAAAAATAACCAAATAAATCTTACTGTGACAACAATCTAACACGTGACTAGGAGCAAAAAGAATTAAATTAAAAACTATTTGTAAACTCAAGTTATTCACAATCTAGGGTTTGAAGCAAATTTGAACAAATTCAAATTTAAACCATTCAAATTTGAAAACTAATGGCACAAACAGAAACTAGACAAAATTTTGAATCTAATGCAAAAAGAATCACTCAAAAACATCAAATATCTTAAAAGATATAAGCAATTTAAAACAGAAACTAAAAGCAGAAAACAAATGTAAAAACAGGAAAAAAAAACTTTCAGAACCCCTTTAGTCCCGGTTGGTGTCTCCAACCGGGACTAAAGGTTGGTAACACCAACCGGGACTAAAGCCTCAACCCCTTTAGTCCCGGTTGGTGTTACCAACCGGGACTAAAGCCTCACCATTTGGTCCCGGTTCCAGCCACAAACCGGGACCAATGGCCCACGAGGCGCATTGGTCCCGGTTTGTGTCTGGAACCGGGACCAAAGGGGTCAGACGAGGCCCGGCCGGCGCCCTGGCCTCACGAACCGGGACCGATGCCCCCATGGGTCCCGGTTCGTGAGTGAACCGGGATTAATGGTCTTTTCAGGGTGGACCACAGCCCTGTTTTGTACTAGTGTACGTTCGGGGAACCCCAGGGTCAGGTTACGGGGACCCCGCCAAAACTCGTAGATTTGGTCCATTCTGGCTAGTTTTCTAAGCTATTACTCACTGATTTTAGGGTCCCATGACGATTCGAATGTTTGGCGAACCATGGGGTGAGATTACGGAGTCCTCGCAAAAACTCGCAGCTTTGACATATTATGGCCAGCTTTCTATGCAATTACTCGCTGTTTTTTGGTCCCATGGCGATTGGAGTTACGGGGACCTCGCCAAAACTCGTAGATTTGGTATATTCTAGCTAGATTTCTATGCTATTACTCGTTGATTTTAGGGTCCTGGGGCGATCCAAACGTTCGGGGAACCTCGGAGTCCGCTTACGGGGATTTCGCCAAAACACACTGTTTTTTGTTCCCGTGGCCATTCTTACATTCGGGAACCCCGGGTCCACTTACGGGGACATCGCCAAAACTCACAAATTAGGTCAATTCTGGCCACTTTTCTATGCTAATACTCACTGATTTTGAGCCCATGGGTGATCCGAACGTTCGGGAAAACCGAGGTCCGCTTAACGGGGCCTCATAAAAAATCGCCGATTTGGTTAATTCTAGCTAAATTTCTATGCTATCACTCACTGATTTTAGGGCCCCGGGACAATCCGAACGTTCAGTGAACCCCGGGACCCGCTTACGGAGACCTCGCCAAAAATTGTAGACTTGATATATTATGGCCACTTTTCTATGTTATTACTCACTATATTTACGTCCCAAGGCAATTCGAACGTTCGGGAACCCCAGGGTCAAGTTACTGGGACGTGGCCAAAACATGTAGATTTGGTACATTCTGTCCGTTTTTCTATGCTATTACGCACTGATTTTAGGGTCTCGGGGTGATCCGAACGTTCGGGGAACCCCGTGGTCCGCTTATGGGGTCCTTGCCAAAAATAGCAGATTTGCTCCATTATGGCCAGCACCTCGGTCTCGTCAGCCACAACCCACAAGCAGTGCAGAAGACATCGTCTAGCAATCTCCTTGCGGTCTGCTCACATCCGTCGGAAGCCCACGAGTAGCCCGCGTCCGTCGGCTGCCCTTAACGCTAGCATAAGGCCTACCCGGTAATTCCCCTGCTCTCCAGGTCCCAATCCACTTCACCCCGCGCCAGAGCACGACGATGAGTGCGAGGACGGTTCCGATGGGGTCCCGATTCAACGGTGATTTCAGGTTCGAACTGTAGATTCTGGCGGCAACAACTCTATTCCTAGGTTTTTAATTTCGGAAACAAAATAATTTCGAACCTTACCAAAATATGCGAAATTTTGGAAATTTTGAATTTTATTTTGGAAGTTTGGATTTCAAATTCAACTTAATTTTAATGATTTTTCACATAATTTAAATTTATTTTGAAATTAGTTTGAATCTGGATGGCAATTTGGTCAGTTTTGGCATATTATGGCCAATTTTCTATGCTATTACTCACTGTTTTTGGTTCCCGCGGTGGTCCGAACATTGGGGAAACCCCGGGGTTCGCTTATGGGGACCTCACCAAAACTCGGAAATTTGGTCCATTCTGGAGAGTTTTATATGCTATTATTACTGATTTAATGGTCGTGGGGCGATCCGAATGTTCGGGGAACCCCGGGGTCCGCTTAAGGTGACCTCGAAAAAAATCGCAGATTTGGTCAATTCTGCCCAATTTTCTATACTTACTCACTGATTTTAGGGTCGTGGGGCGATCCGAACATTCGGGGAACCCTGGGGTTCGCTTGCGGACACCTCGCCAAAACTCGCCAATTTGACATATTATGGTCAGTTTTCTATGCAATTACTCACTGTTTTTTATGTCCTGCGGCGATTCGAAGGTTTAGGGAATCCCAATGTCAGGTTACGGGGACCTCGCAAAAATTCATAGATTTGGTACATTCTGCCCAGTTTTCTATGCTATTATGCACTGACTTAGGGTTTCGGGTCGATCCGAACGTTATGGGAACCCGGGGTCCACTTACGGGGTCCTCGCCAGATTTAGTCCATTATTAGCAGTTTACTATGCTATAGTCACCGTTTTTTGCTCCCGTGGCGATTCGAACGTTTGGGGAACTTAAGGGGACCTCGCCAAAACTTGCAGATTTAGTCAATTCTGGTCAGTTTTCTATTCTTGAATGTTTTGGAGTCCCGAGGCGATCCGAACGTTCGGGGAACCCCGGGTCCGCTTACGGCGACCTCGCTAAAAATCGCAGATTTGGTCCATTCTGGCCAGTTTTATATACTATTACTTAGTGATTTTAGGGTCCTGGGGCGATCCGAATGTTCGGGGAACCCCGGGGTCCACTCACGGGGACCTTGCCAAAATTCACAGATTAGGCATATTACGACCAGTTTTCTATGCTATTATTCAGTATTTTTGTTCCTGCGGTGGTTCGAGCGTTCGGGAAACCCCAGGGTCAGGTTACGGGGACCTCACTAAAACTCGTTGGTTTGGTCCATTCTGGTCAGTTTTCTATGTTATTACTGACTGATTTTAGGGTCCCGTTGCGATTCTAACGTTCAGGGAACCCCGGGGTCAGGTTACGGGGACCTCGACAAAACTCACAACTTTGGTCCATTCTGACGTAGGCACTCGCGTAGGCCCCCGCGCACAACTCATGGCGGCTGTGAGGGTTTGCTACCTTCCATCCACATCCCCCCTGGAAGCTTTCGGTTTGGTTTTTAAAACCTGTTTTTGTTCGGTTTTTCTCTCATTTTTTCTTCTAATTTTTCTTTTTTTTTCCTTTGTTTCTTTCTTCCTATTCTCCAAATCCGTGAAATACTTCTAGGATTCTAAAACTTCCTAGAAAATCGTGATATTTTTCTTATTTGTTTTTCAAATTTGTGAACGTTTTATCATTTTTTGCAAAAATATTCATATGATGTACTTTTTTGCAAGTCAGGAACTTACTTTCCAACTAATGATCTTTTTTTCCAATTTCTTCGAATTGTTCAACTTTTATTTTTCGTTTTCTTTTTCATATTCATGAACATTTTCGAATTCGTCTTTGTTTTTCAAATTCATGAACTTTTTTGAATTTCAATTTTCTATGAAAAATATTGTGAAAATTGCCAAATTATTGTTTAAATATTTATGTTTTTTTGCACAATTTGTTTTTCTAGTTTTGTGGACTTTTGCCTCAAATATATGCTTTTTCAATTTTGTGAACATTTTTAAATTTTTTGAATATTTTTAGAGTTTCTAAACTTATTTTTATTGTTATATTTGAACTTTTTGAAATTCATGAACTATTTTTTGAAACTCATGAACTTTTAAATATCGATGAACAATTTTTATTTCGAAAAGCAGTCACCTGTTTTTCTGAATGAACCACACACAATAGAGAAAACCGAGGGAAAATGCGAGCGAATGAAAAAAAGAAAAGAAGGCAAGCGAGCGAGAGAACGTGGCAGGGGCGCGCGAGCGCTGGGCGCCAGGAAGGATAGACGACGCTGAGCGCGCAGAGATTAGGAGGTACTCCTATTCCATAACTTGTACGTCAAATAAATCCTAAATGCACGCATGATATTAGCACATTCACGTGTGGAACAGGATGTGTTTGTGGTGGGTTTTCGGTGTTTTATTTATTTTTAGCTGGTTTCAGCCGACTCTTTCTATTTATGCCAGTTTTTTTTTCTAGTCTATTTTCAAATGAGTTTATTTTCGCCATTTTTATTGGGTGATAGGTTCACGGTCCTAACTAAGGTTTTGTGATATTTTAAAAATGAACAAAAGTTTTAGGAAATGTTCATTAAATCTTTAAATGTTCAAGAACTAAAAATTATGAATTAAAAATATATTTGAAAATTCAAGAATAATTCTTATAATTAGAAAACCTTAGTTGATTTTAAAAACTGCACACTAATTTTCAAATAGCAATACCATAAAAAGTGTTTACAAATTTAAAAGAATGTCGATAAATTGTGAAACAAATATGCTTTCAAAAAGGTAGAAATTTAAATAATGTACATATTTTTTTTTAAAGTTAACAGATTGACAATGAAGATATAGGGCTTGAAATAGGAAGAAAACAAACTGGAACAAAAGAAAATGAAACATTGTAGAGAACCACATAAGGTAGGGAAAGGGTATAAAAGAGAAAAAAACCAATTAAGACCAAAGTAAATTTGAAAAATTTACAAAAAAATAAAAACAAAACAGGAAAAAATATACGAGGTGAAAAAAACCTAGAGTAAACCGAAGTAAATGAGAATAACCTTTTGTGAGATAATAAATGTCAAAATGAGATCAACTTAGAACCTTTCCCTGATAGCTTTAAAGAGCAGCCGGTTGAGCATTAATGGGCCTACCCATGTGCACATTTTTGGAGTGCCGTCATTTTTCTCGTTTCCTTGATTCTTGACCTTTCCGAACTTTCTGGATTTACCCCTTATTATTCACAACTTATTTCCTGGTGGTTTTCTGCCATTTTCTTCTTTTTTTCTCATGTTTATTCCATTTTTACTTTTTGATTTTGTCAAAATTTGTAAATATTTCATAAAATTCTCGTTTTTTTTGTGAAATGAGGGAATATTTTTGAAGTAATACAATTTTTTATGGACGTGGAGTTTCTGCTCCCGAGCTCATTTGAGCTCGGTGAACAGTAAAATCGAAAAAAATCGAAATTGGTTCAAAAAATTCTGAATATTTTTGGGGACCAGCATTAACAAAAGTTTTAATTTCTTGCAAAAATTTAGCATGAAATAACATTCCTACGACGCGTGGCAAAGAAAAAATCGATACTCTGAAAATACGCATTTTCAGAGTATCGATTTTGTTTTTTTACCACTTCTCATAGGAATGTTATTTCATGCTGAAATTTTGCACGCACTTAAAAATTTTGTCAATGTAAGTCCCAAAAAAATTTCAGAATTTTTTGAAATGTTTTAGATTTTTTTTCGACTTTACTGTTCACCGAGCTCAAATGAGCTCGGGAGCAGAAAGGCACTTTCAAATTTTTATTATCTTCATCGACAACATCCTAGTGGAGGATGCGATGCCGTGGAGAATAAAGATAATTTGATTCTTCTCCTGCTGTGGCAGCGTCTTATTGGCAGCGCCACAGAGCCAACGTGTTTTTGTCTTTGCAGGTTTGGTGTGTCTAATCTTGCGAATCTTAAGTTATGTCATCACATATTTGTTCATACGGATCTGATGAGTTTGTGGTAATGTTTATCATTCTGGTGGTGTGGTCGATTTTGACTTTGGAGTCCTTCTTTGACATTTTGGTGCAGATCATATGGATCGGCAACCTGAATCTCTAGGGGCCAACCCCGACTCAAGTATGTTTAACCACGGGCGGAGCTACGTTGGGGCAAAACCAGGACATGGCCCGCCCAACATGGCATCAAAACAGTGAAGTTTGAGGGTCCCATAACAGAGAAAATTGCAAGGTCAGCTTTAACATGCCCGGTTTGGCCCGCCCAAGGAATTTCTTGTAGATCTGCCACTGTGTTTAACGGTCACGGCTTTACATTATTTTGGATAGACATCTCAAGAGGATTTCAAAAATCAATGAAAGTAGTCAAGAATGTGCAAGACTACTAGTGCCATTGTGATTACTTGGATTATTTCGTGTTGCAAAATTGATACCACAAAGAGGATGTTTATGTGACATCACCAAGGTTTAGGAGTTACTTTGTAATTTTTTGGATATATAATCCAAATATGGTATCATTATTTTATGAGAAATCTTCCAAGGCATATATATTATTTGGTCATTTCCCTGCAAAAAATCCTTTGGTTATTAGCGTGATTTTTTATGATTCTCATCGGCAAAATCCTAGTAGAGGATGTGATGCCGTTGAGAATAAAGGTACTTTGATTCTTCTCCTGTGGCGGCGTCTTATTTGGCGGGGCCACAGATCCAGAGTGTTTTTGCCACTGCATGTCTGGTGTGCCCAATCTTGTGAATTTTAGGTTTATGTCATCACATATTTGTTCATATGAATCTGATGAATTTGTGGAAATGTTCTTTGTTAGTTTTGGTGGTGTGGTCGATTGTGACTTTGGAGTCGAGTATGGCTGCTTGGACGATTTCGTGTTGCAAAACTGATACCATGAACAAGATGTTTATGAGAAATCACTATATTTTAGGAGTTACTTTGTAATTTCTTCAATATATAATTGGAAACATTGTACCTGTATTTTTTTTTTGCTGAGTTTGAATAAATTTACAAGTAATCTATACCTACTAATAAAGCAAGGTGATAGTCTTGGTTTCATCCCGCTTAGGTGATTTTATTGGTTTCGGACGCGTCAAGTCATCCTCGTCCCATTCGTCATAGGCCAGCATTAGTTGGTCGATCACGTGTCCGTGTCAACTACTATCAAAGAAGGAAACTTATCGTACAGATCTAGATCTCAGGAAACAAATCCCCTGATGGGATGCTATAAAAATAAACTAATCCATATATTTCCTCGAGAACAGAATCCATCGGAAAAGCTCAAAGAATTAAGCTTCGCTGGCCGGGAGGACGAGTGGAAGCTCTTCGACGATGTGGACGCTTTCCTAGGCCATGTCCAGCAATCCCCTCGCCAGCACCTTGGTCTCGTCAGCCATAGCCCACAGGCAGTGCAGCAGACATCGTCCTGCAGTCTCTTTGCGGTCTTCTCGCATCCGTCAGATGCCCACGAGTAGCCCACATCCGTTGGCTGCCCTGAACGCTAGCATAAGGCCTGCCCGGCGATTCCCCCGCTCTCCAAGTCACAACCCACTACACCCCGCGCCAGAGCACGACGACGAGTGCAAGGACGGTTCCAATTCTGATGGTGATTTCAGGTTCGAACTGCAGATTCTGGCGGCAACAACTCTATTCCTAGGTTTTTAATTTCGGAAACAAAACAATTTCGAACCTTACCAAAATATGGGAAAATTTGGAAATTTTGCATATTTTGAAACTTATTTTGGAAGTTTGGATTTCAAATTCAACATAATTTTAATGAATTTTCACATAATTTAAATTTGTTTTGAAATTAGTTTGATACTGGATGGAAATTTCGGGGTTAGAAACATTTCGGACCCCACTGAAATATGCGAAATTTCATTGCAATTTTTAACCCCGGGGCGATTCGAATGTTCGGGGAACCCCGGGATTCGCTTACGAGGACCTTGCTAGAATCCACAGATTTGGTCCATTCTGTCCAGTATTTTAGGCTATTAGTCCATGATTTTAGGGTCCGAGGGCGATCCGAATGTTCGGAGAACCCCAGGGTCCGCTTACGGGTACCTCGCCAAAACTCGCAGATATGGCATATTATGGCAAGTTTTCTATGCTATTATTCATAGTCTTTGGTGTCCGCGGTGATCCAAACGTTCGGGGAGCCCCGGAGTCCGCTTACGGGGACCTCGCCAAAACTCGCACATGTAGTCCATTCCGACCAGTTTTCTATGTTATTACTCACCGGTTTTTAGTCCCGGGTGATCCGAATATTCGAGGAACCCCGGGTCCGCTTACTGGGACCTCGCTAAAAATCACAGATTTGATCCATTCTAACCAGTTTTCTATGCTATTACTTACTAGTTTTAGGGTCCCGGGGCGATCCAAACATTCGGGGAACCAACTGACCTCGCCAAAATTCTCAGATTTGGTCCATTCTGGCCAGTTTTCTATGCTATTACTTACTGATTTTTGGGTCCCGGGGCGATCCGAACGTTCGGCGAAACCCTGCCAAAATTCACAGATTTGGCATATTATGGCCAGTTTTCTATGCTATTACTCACTGTTTTTGGTTCCCGCGGTGATCCAAACATTAGGGGAACCCCGGGGTCCGCTTACGGGGACCTCGCCAAAACTCGGAAATTTGGTCCATTCTGGCCAGTTTTATATACTATTATTACTGATTTTATGTGTTGGAAATATGCCCTAGAGGCAATAATAAATTAGTTATTATCATATTTCCTTGTTCATGATAATCGTTTATTTCCATGCTAGAATTTTATTGATCGGAAACTCAGATACATGTGTGGATACATAGGCAACACTATGTCCCTAGTGAGCCTCTACTAGACTAGCTCGTTGATCAAAGATGGTCAACGTTTCTTGGCCATAGACATGAGTTGTCATTTGATAACGGGATCACATCATTAGGAGAATGATGTGATGGACAAGACCCAAACTCTGAACATAGCATATGATCCTGTCAAGTTTATTGCTATTGTTTTCTGCATGTCAAGTATCTCTTCCTATGACCATGAGATCATGCAACCCACTGACACCGGAGGAGTACCTTGTGTGTATCAAACGTCACAACGTAACTGGGTGACTATAAAAGTGCTCTACAGGTATCTCCGAGGGTGTCTGTTGGGTTGGCGTGGATTGAGACTGAGATTTCTCACTCCGCGTGACGAAGAGGTATCTCTGGGCCCACTCGGTAGTACAACATCACAAGAACTTGCAAGCAATGTGACTAAGGAGTTAGCCACGAGATTTTTACTACGGAACGAGTAAAGAGACTTGCCGGTAACGAGATTGAACTAGGTATGGAGATACCGACGATCGAATCTCGGGCATGTAACATACCGATGAACAAAGGGAACTGCATACAGGATTAACTGAATCCTTGACATAGATGTTCTACCGATAAGGATCTTCGTAGAATATGTAGGAACCAATATGGGCATCCAGGTCTCACTATTGGTTATTGACCGTAGAGGTGTCTCGGTCATGTCTTCATAGTTCTCGAACCCACAGGGTCTACACACTTAACGTTTGGTGACGATATAAGTATAGTTGAGTTATTTTGTTGGTGACCGAAGGTTGTTCGGAGTTCCGGATGAGATCACGGACATGACGAGGAGCTCCGGAATAGTCCGGAGGTAAAGATTGATATATGGGATAATAGTGTTTTGTCTCCGGAAGTGTTCCGAAATTCACCGGAAGGGGTTTCGGATGTTTCCCGAAATGTTCGGGTACGAGAACAATTTATTTGTGCCAAGGGGTAAAGCCCACGAGGCTTTAGGAAGGTGCAAAAGGAGTTTTGCGAAGGCCAGGGGCCAGACGCCAAGGACCATGGCGTCTGGTCCTGGAGTCCGAGGAGGACTCTTGCCTTGCATGCCAAACTGACTTTGAGGAGGCTCTTTCTCCAAGAAACGACCCCAGGGCTCAACATATAAATCGAGGGGCAGGGCTAGCACCCGGAAGACATCAAGATTTCTCCAAGCCGTGTGCCGAGAACCCCGCCCCCTCTCGTTTATCCTCCGTCATAGTTTCCGTTGTGCTTGGCGAAGCTCTGCGGAAATTGTTTATCACCACCGTCACCACGCTGTCGTGCTGCCGGAACACATCTACTACTTCGCCCCTTTTGCTGGATCAAGAAGGCGAGGACGTCATCAAGCTGTACGTGTGTTGAACGCGGAGGTGCCGTCCGTTCGGCACTAGATCGTGATTGGATCGCGGGAGGGCTTGCGATTTGGATCGCGAAGACGTTCGACTACATCAACCGCGTTTCTTAACGCTTCCGCTTAGCGATCTACAAGGGTATGTGGATCCGATCTCTTCTCTCGTAGATGTTCATCTCCTAGATTGATCTTGGTGAAGCGTAGGAAATTTTTGTTTCCCATGCAACGTTCCCCAACATCATGGTCCTGGGGCGATCCAAACGTTCAGGGAACCCCGGGATCTTCTTAAGGAGACCTCGCCAAAAATCACAGATTTGGTCAATTCTGCCCAGTTTTCTATACTATTACTCGCTGATTTTATGGTCCTAGGGCGATCCGAACGTTCGGGGAACCCTGGGATTCGCTTGTCGAGACCTCGCCAAAACTCACCAATTTGACATATTATGGCCAGTTTTCTATGCTATTACTCACTATTTTTTATGTCCCGCGGCGATTGGAAGGTTTGGGGAACCCCAAGGTCAGGTAACGGGGACCTCGCCAAAATTCGTATATTTGGTACATTCTGGCCAGTTTTCTATGCTATTATGCACTGACTTAGGGTTTCGGGTCGATCCGAACGTTAGGGGAACCCTGGGGACCGCTTACATGGAACTTGCCAAAAACCACAGATTTAGTCCATTATTAGCAGTTTATTGTGCTATAGTGACTGTTTTTTGCTCCCGCGGCGATTTGAACGTTCTTGGAACTTACGGGGACCTCGCCAAAACTTGCAGATTTAGTCAATTCTGGTTAGTTTCTATGCTATTGCTCAATGTTTTTGAGTCCCGAGGCAATCCGAACGTTCGGGGAACCCCGGGTCCGCTTACAACGACCTCGCTAAAAATCACAGATTTGGTCCATTCTGGCCAGTTTTATATACTATTACTTACAGATTTTATGGTCCTGGGCGATCCGAATGTTCGGGGAACCCCGGGGTCCGCTTAAATTATGACCAGCGTCCAATGCTATTATTTAGTATTTTTGTTCTCGCGGTGGTTCGAGCATTCGGGAATCCCCGGGTCAGGTTATGGGGACCTCACCAAAATTCGTTGATTTGGTTCTTTCTGGTCAGTTATCTATGTTATTACTGACTGTTTTTAGGGTCCCGTGGCAATTCGAATGTTTGGTGAACCCCGGGGTCAGGTTACAGGGACCTCGCCAAAACTCGCAACTTTGGTCCATTCTGGCCAGTTTTGTATGCTATTACTCATTGATTTTAGGGTTCCGGGGCGATGCGAACATTCGGGGAACCCCGTGGTCGGCTTACGGGGAGTCACAAAAAATTGCCGATTTGTCATATTATGGACACTTATCTATGCAATTACTCACTGATTTTATGGTCATGCAGCAATCCGAACGTTCGGTGAACCTCGTGGTCCGCTTACGGGAACTCGCCAAAACTCACAAATTTGGTCCATTTTGGCCAGTTTTCTATGCTATTACTCACCGATTTTGGTTCCCGGGGCGATCAGAACGTTCGGGGAACCCTGGGGTCAGCTTACTGGGACCTCGCGAAAATTCGCAGATTTCGTCGATTATGGCCAGTTTTCCATGCGATTACTTGCTGATTTTGAGTCCTGGGTTGATCCACATGTTCGGGGAACCCTAGGGCCGTCTTATGGGGATCTCGCCATAAATCAGAGATTTGGTCCATTCTGGCCACTTTTCTATGCTATTACTCACTGATTTTAGGGTCCTGCAGCAATCCGAACGTCGAGGGAACCCAGGGTCCGCTTATGGGAGCTCGCCAAAAATCGCAAATTTGGCATATTACGGCAAGTTTTCTATGCTATTACACACTAATTTTAGGGTCCCGGGGCGATCCGAATGTTCAGGGAACCCCGAGGTCAGGTTACGAGGATCTCACCAAAACTCACAGATTGTGTCCATTTTGGCTAGTTTTCTATGATATTACTCACGAATTTTAGGGTCCCGGGGCGATTCGAACGTTCGGTGAACCCTAGGGCCCGCTTACGGCGACCTCACCAAAACTCGTAGATTCTACATATTAGAGCTTCTCCAGCCGCGCCCCCAACAGCCCCCCTGGGCGCGTTTTTTATCGCCGGCGCCAAAAAATCGGCCCAGTCGCGGCCCCAGGACCCCGTTTTTCGCCGGTTGGACCCCTTTTTTGGGCCGGCGAACCCAGGCCGAACCCAGCGCGCTGGGGGGCACTTGGGGGGCTCCGGTGGAAACAAAACGGCGTGTGGGACACCACTGTCAGGCGAATCTCGCCTTTTTCCTCGCCCGACCCGCCCCCCCTCGCGTCTCTCCACCATGCCGATTCTGGCGCCGGCGCCTCTCGCCTCCTGTTCATGCCCACTGCGCCGCCGCTAGAAGGCCATTTTCACCGCTGATTCATCCCCCGCCCGCCGGATTTCGCTTCCCCATCCCCCCCGCCCCGTCGCCGTTCCCGAACGGCCACGCCCACAAGGTGTTCGGCATTTTGCCTGGACAATATCTCGCCGGCCATGGACTCGAATGACGAGGAGGCGTTTGCGGCTCTGTTGGAGGAAGAAGCCGAGCTGACACCACCGACGAGGAACGCCTCATGATACTCTACTCGCTGGCCGGCCTGTTCGTGAACAACGACAAGCCCCGGCGAGGTGGCTCGGCGCCGGGCCGGCGCAAGAGCAAGCAGAGGCATCGGTGGAGGGCTATTGCATGCTCTACGCCGACTACTTCGCCGACGCTCCTCTGCACGGTGAGAAAGTATTTCGGTGCCTTTATCGGATGGGCCGGAAGCTCTTCCTCAGGATTGTGAATGCCATCCGAGAGTTCGATAGCTATTTTATTTGCAAGAAGGATTGCACCGGCACAGTTGGATTCTCCTCACTCCAGAAATGCACCCAAGCTATGAGGATGCTTGCATACGGAACTCCCGCTGACATTCAAGAAGACTATGGACGAAAGTACGAGTCCACCACCATTGAGTGTCTATACAAGTTCTGCAGGGCAGTGGTGGCAGTGTTTGGTCCACGGTATTTGCGATCACCCAATGCCAAAGACACTGCTCGGATCCTAGCACAGAATGCAGCATGAGGATTTCCTAGGATGCTTGGAAGCATCGACTGCATGCATTGGTCATGGAAAAACTGCCCATTTGCTTGGCAGGGGATGTACAAAGGCGCCAAAGGAGGTTGCAGCGTGGTACTTGAGGTAGTAGCCACACATGACCTATAGATTTGGCACTCCTTCTTTGGTATGCCAGGACCTCACCATGACATCAACGTATTGCAGTGCTCGAATGTCTTTGCCAAGCTTGTTGAAGGTCATGCTCCTCTGGTGAACTTTGAGGTCAATGGGCGCCACTACAACAAGGGATACTACCTAGCAGATGGTATCTACCCGAGATGGTCCACATTTGTGAAGACTATCTCAAAACCTGTGGCGCCAAAGAAGGCACACTTTGCTAAGTGTCAGGAGGCTTGCAGGAAAGATGTCGAGCGAGCATTTGCTGTGCTCCAATCTCGATTTGCTGTTGTTCGGTACCCCACTCTGACCTGGTCGAAATCGCAGATGTGGGAGATCATGAATTGCTGTGTACGTCTACTTGCACAACATGATCATTGAGAGCGAGCAGGAAGAGCCAGTGTTTGACAGTGAACCATATCACAGGATGGGACCTCTTGCAGTCGTTGATCATCAGGTACTAGCAACATGGGTTGCCTACCTCAATATGTGCCAGGATATCCGAGACCCACATGTGCATCAAGAACTGCAGGACGATCTGGTGGAGCACCTATGGAGGCTCAAGGGCAACGCCTAGTTCGATTTTTTTAATTTATGTTGAAATTATGAGCTTGCGTCATTGAACTATTTGATTTTGTATTAATTTCTGTGATGAACTTTGGTATGAACATTTAGTTTTTGTTGAATTTATGCCGAAAGTGCGCCGAAATTGTTGAATTTATGCCGAAAGAGCGCCAAAATTGTTGAATTTAAGCCGAAAGAGCGCCGAATTTGGGCCGAATCATCGCCTATAGTGGGCCGAAATCGCCATTTCGGGGGCGACCGTGGGGCGGCGGCTGGGAACCCGAGCCCCCCAGGCTGATTATAGCGCCGGTTGGCCCCCAGGCGGCGCTATTTCGGGCCCCTGGGGGGGCGAACGGCTGGAGATGCTCTTATGGCGAGTTTTTATGCTATTACTGACGGTTTTTCTTTCCCGCGGTGATCCATACGTTCAGGGAACCCCGAGGTCCGCTTACAGGGACCTCGCCAAAACTTGCAAATTTGGTGGCAGCTTTCTATGCTAATACTCACTGATTTTGAGCCCAGGGCGATCCGAACGTTCGGGGAAACCCAAGGTCCGCTTAAGGGGACCTCGCCAAAACTCGCAGATTTGGTCAATTTTGGGCAATTTTCTATGTTATTAGCCACTGATTTTAGAGTCCCGGGGCGATCCGAATGTTCGGGGAACCCCGGGGTCCGCTTACGGAGACCTCGCCAAAACTCACAGCTTTGAC
The DNA here is from genome assembly GCA_039707655.1 of Elymus sibiricus. NCBI lineage: Eukaryota > Viridiplantae > Streptophyta > Magnoliopsida > Poales > Poaceae > Elymus > Elymus sibiricus. The sequence goes on along the minus strand of CM077663.1, from coordinate 21,240,443 downwards.
ATTTTATGGCCATTTTTCTATGCTATTACTCATTTTTTCTAGATCCCGCAGCGATTGGAGTTACGGGGACCTCGCCAAAACTCGTAGATTTGGTATATTCTAGTTAGTTTTCTATGCTATTACTCACTGATTTTAGGGTCCCGGGGCTATCTGAACGTTTGGGGAACCCCGGCGTCCGCTTATGGGGACCTCGCTAAAATTCACAGATTTAGTCCATTGTGGCCAGTCTTATACGTTATTACTCATTGTTTTTGGTTCCCACGGTGATCCGTACATTCGGGAACCCGGCATCCGCTTACGGGAATATCGCCAAAACTCGCAAATTAGGTCCAGTCTTGCGAGTTTTCTATGCTAACACTCACTGATTCCAGCCCATGGGCGATCCGAACGTTCGGGAAACCCCGAGGTCCGCTTAAGGTGACCTCATCAAAAATCGCAGATTTGGTCAATTTTGGAATATTTTCTATGCTATTACTCACTGCTTTTAGAGTCCCGGGGCGGTTCGAACATTCGGTGAACCCCGGGGTCCGTTGACGAGGACCTTGCCAAAACTCACAGATTTGGCATATTATGGCCAGTTTTCTATGTTATTACTCATTTTTTGTTCCCGTGGTAATTCGAATCTTCGGGGAATCCTGGGTTCATGTTATGGGGACCTCTCCGAAACTCGTAGATTTGGTCCATTCTGGCCAGTTTTATGTGCTATTACTCACTGGTTTTAGGGTCTCGGGGCGATCCGAACGTTCGGGGATCCCCGGGGTCTGCTTACGGGGACTCGCCAAAACTCACAAACTTAGCATATTATAGCTTGTTTTCTATCTATTAATCACTATTTTTGGTTCATGCGGTGATCTGAACGTTGGGGGAACACTACAGGAAACAACTATTTTGCCGACAGGAACGCTCTTTGCCGTCAGCATATTGTCGGGGCAGACGCCAAATGCTTATTTTGCCATCATGAGTTGACGGCAAAAAAGTACAATTGGCAAAAATCAGAAAAAGCACACGACAAAGATAGGGTTGCTGTCTGTTTTTTGGTGCGCTGACGGCAAAGACCTAGGTTTGCCATCTGTGTTTTGGTCCGCTGACGGCAAAAACAAACCACGTGGCATGTTAACGGTAGCTGAACGGGACACTAGTTTTGCCGTCTGTTTTTCTGGTCCGCTGACGGTAAAAATCTGGCTTTGCCGTCTGTTTTTGGTACGCAGACGGCAAAAAAAGAAACGCACGCCGCGGATCGATCCCACGGATCGATGACTTGGCACACCCACCCACCCCACGATCCACACAGCCCCCACCTACCGCACGATCCACAAAGCCCCCCGGCCCAACCACGACGCGCACACACACTAACACACCCACGCCCACGCCCACGTTCTCTCTCCCTTCCCGTTGCCCACCACCCCCCTTATCCTCCCACGTTCTCTGACATATCTCGTCGCGCGCTCTCTCTCTCGTACACCTCCCCCCTCATTGATCTCACCAGCCGATCTCATCGGCCGCCGCCGGCGTCCCTGCCCCGCTCCTCCACCTTCCAGCTTGCGCCACCTACCGCTGCTCCACCCACCGGTGGCCGCCCCCGTCCCTGCCCCCTCTTCCCCCTTCACGTAGCCACCCGCCGCCGCCCGCACCACAGGCCGCCGCAGGTACCATCACCAGACGCGGGGCCACTGCCGTTCGCCCCCATCCGCTCGAGGACGCCGACCGCCCATGGCCCGCGCGGCCGCCGACGGGGGCTGTCCCGCTCCTGCTAGGAAGAGGAGGATGAGCAAGGCGAGCGACAGCGGGCGAGCAAGGCGGGCGAGCGGTGCAGGCGGGAGCAATGCTGCGGGGCGGGAGCGATGCGGAGGGGCGGGGGGGACGCGGCGGGGCGGTGGCGGGCGAGCCTGCGCCGAAGCGGTGCGTGTGAGCATGGTCTACGGCGGCGGGGCGAGCTTCGCAGCCGAGCACGGCAGGGCGGGAGCGGCGCGGCAGCCACCAGGGATGGGCGGTGGCACCGCGACCAGAGCAAGTGCGGCGAGCGTCGGTGTCGGGCGGCGGGCGAGCAGAGCAATGCAGTGGAGGACTCGATTGCTTTTTAGTTTTATTGTTAGGGTCCTTTGCGTTAATTTCCAGGACTATTCTGTAGCTTTAGTTCTTCCAGGGTCTTGTTTGTATTTTGTTGTTCACTAACGTTGAATAAATGTGTGAAAAAAAACTTATGTTGAATGAAATGGACCATGCACGGCCTGGCCTTTCCCTGCTCAAAAAAAGAACTAAAGAACTAAATAAGGCAGTGCACTCGCATGCGTTGACCGCATCTCTCGAGAGTAAAGCTGCTGTGTTTTTTTTAAATTACCTCTTTCTTTGCCGTCTGTGATATAGGAGCAGCTGACGGCATAGATGCCAAGTTTGTCGTGTGGACTTTTTACCAACTAACGGGAAAGGCACTGACGCCGTCCGTCAGCCACGCCGTTCTGTTAGGTGCTTTTTTTTGCCGTGTGTTATTTCTTGCTGACGGCCAAATCTATTGACTCACGGCAAATTCTTTGCCGTCTGCGTGATCAAATGCTAACGGCAAAATAACCCTTTGCCGACTTAGTGTATGCCGACATTCTTTGCCGTCAGTAGCTGACGACAAAATCTTTGCCGTCAGTAATCCTGTCTTTGCCGTCTATAGCAGCCTGACGGGAAAATACCTGATTCCTGTAGTGGAACCCGGGGTCCGCTTACGGGGACCTCGCCAAAACTCGCAAATTTGGTCCATTCTAGCCAATTTTATCTGCTATTACTTACTTATTTTATGGTCCTAGGGCGATTCGAACGTTCGTGGAACCCTGGGGTCCACTTCAGGGGACCTCGCAAAAAATCGCAGATTTATTCAATTTCGGATAATTTTCTATACTATTAGTCGCGGATTTTAGTGTCCCGGGGCGATCTGAACGTTTTGGGAACCCCAGGGTCCACTTACAGATACCTGGCCAAAACTCACAGATTTGACATAGTATGGCCAATTTTCTATGCAATTACTCACTATTTTTATTTCCCGACGCGATTCGAACATTCGGGGAACCCCGGGGTCAGGTTATGGGGACGTCGCCAAAATTCGTGGATTTGGTACATTCTGGCCATTTTTCTATGTTATCACACACAGATTTTAGGGTCTCGGGGCGATCCGAATGTTCGTGGAACCCCGGGGTCCACTTACGGGGTCCTCGCCCAAAATCACAGATTTGGTCCGTTATGGCCAGTTTACGACGCTATACTCACTGTTTTTTGGTCCCGCGACGATTCGGATATTCGGAGAACATCGGGGTCCGCATACGGGGACCTCGCGAAAACTCGCAGATATAGTCCATTCTGGCGAGTCTTTTATGCTATTACTCCCTGTTTTTGACTCCTGGGGCGATCCGAACGTTCAGGGAATCCCGGGTCCGCTTATGGGGACCATGCTAAAAATCGCATATTTGGTCCATACTAGCCAATTTTCTATGCTATTACTTACTAATTTTATGGTCCTAGGGCAATCCGAACGTTTGGGGAACCCGAGGTCCACTTACGGGGAGCTTGCCAAAACTCACAGATTTGGCATATTATGGCAAGTTTTCTATGCTATTACTCATTTTTTTGTTCCCGTGGTGATTCGAACGTTCGGGGAGCCCCTGGCTCTTGTTACGGGAGCGAGCCGAAGCTCGTAGATTTGATCCATTCTGGCCTGTTTTCTATGCTATTACTCACTGATTTTTGTGTCCCGTGGCGATTCGAATGTTCGGCGAACCATGGGGTCAGGTTACGGGTACCTCGCTAGAACTTGCAGATTTGGTTCATTCTGGCCAGTTTTCTATGCTATTATTCACTCATTTTTGGGTCCCGAGGCAATCCGAACGTTCGGGGAACGTTGTGTCCGCTTACTGGGACCACGCTAAAAATCGTAGATTTGGTCCATTCTGGCCAATTTTCTATGCTATTACTTACTAATTTTAGAGTCCTGGGGCTATCGAAACATTTGAGGAACCCCGGGGTCCCCTTACGGGGACCTTACCAAAACTCGCAGGTTTGGCATATTATGGCTTGTTTTCTCTGCTATTACCCAGTTTTTTGTTCCCGCGGTGATTCGTACGTTCGGGGAACCCCGGGGTCAGGTTACAGGGACCCCGCCAAAATCGTAGATTTGGTCCATTCTGGCTAGTTTTCTATGCTATTACTCACTGATTTTAGGGTCCCATGACGATTCGAATGTGTGGCGAACCCAGGGGTGAGGTTACGGAGACCTCGCAACAACTCGCAGCTTTGACATATTATGGCCAGTTTTTTATGCTATTACTCGCTGTATTTTGGTCCTGCGGCGATTGGAATTACGGGGACCTCGCCAAAACTCGTAGATTTGGTATATTCTAGCTAGTTTTCTATGCTATTACTCACTGAATTTAGGGTCCTGGGGCAATCCGAACGTTCAGGGAACCCCGAAGTCCGCTTACGGGGATCTCGCCAAAACACACTGTTTTTGGTTCCCGTGGCCATTCGTACATTCGGGAACCCCGGGGTTCACTTACGGGACATCGCCAAAACTCACAAATTAGGTCCATTCTGGCCAGTTTTTCTATGCTAATACTCACTGATTTTGAGCCCATGGGTGATCCGAACGTTTGGGAAACCCGAGGTCCGCTTAAGTGGGCCTCATCAAAAATCGCAGATTTGCTTAATTTTGGCCAAATTCCTATGCTATCACTCACTGATTTTAGGGCCCCGGGATAATCCGAACGTTCGGTGAACCCCGGGATCCGGTTACGGAGAGCTCACCAAAACTCGTAGATTTGATATATTATGGCCACTTTTCTATGCTATTACTCACTATTTTCATGTCCAGCGCCGTTCCGAAAGTTCGGGGAACCGCGGGGTCAGTTTATGGGAATGTCGCCAAAACTCGTAGATTTGGTACATTCGGGCCAGTTTGGCGGTGTTTTGTACGTTCCGGGGAACTTCGGGGTCCGCTTACCGGGACCTCGCCAAACTCGCAGATTTAGTCCACTCTCGCTAGTTTTCTATATTATTACTCACTATTTTTGAGTTCCGGGGCGATTTGAACGTTCGGGGAACCCCGGGTCCGCTTAATGGGACCTTGCTAAAAATCACAGATTTGGTCCATTCTGGCAAGTTTTCTATGATATTACTTTCTGATTTTATGGTTCTGGGGCGGTCTGAACGTTCGGTGATCCTCGGGGTCCGCTTATGGGGACCTTACAAAAACTCACAAATTTGGTCCATTTTGGCCAGTTTTCTATAGTATTACTTATTTTTTTCTTGTGGTGATTCGAACGTTCGGGGGAACGCAGGGTCATGTTACGGGGACGTCGCTGAAACTCGTAGATTTGGTCTATTCTGGCCAGTTTTCTATGCTACCACTCACTAATTTTAGTGTCCCGTGGCGATTCGAACGTTCGGCGAACCCAGGGGTCAGGTTACGGGGACCTCACCAGAACTTGCAGATTTGGTCCATTCTGGCAAGTTTTCTATGCTATTATTCACTCATTTTAGGGTCCCAGGGCGATGCTAACGTTCGGGGAACCCCGGAATCCGCTTACGGGGCCTCACCAAAAATCACAGATGTGGTCAATTCCGACCAGTTTTCTATACTACTAGTCACGGCTTTTAGCGTTCCGGGGCGACCCGTACGTTCGGGGAACCCCGGGGTCTGCTTATGGAGACCTCGCCAAAACTCGCAGATTTGACATTTTATGGCCATTTTCTATGTTATTACTCAATATATTTATGTCCCTAGGCGATTCGAACATTCGGGGAACCCCAGGGTCAGGTTACCGGGACGTGGCCCAAACACGTAGATTTGGTACATTCTGGCCATTTGACTATGCTATTACGCACTGATTTTAGGGTCTCGGGTTGATCCGAACGTTTGGGGAACCCCGGGGTCCGCTTACGGGGTCCTTGCCAAAAATAGCAGATTTGCTCCATTATGGCCAGCACCTCGGTCTCATCAACGACAACCCACAGGAAGTGTAGAAGACATCGTCTAGCAATCTCCTTGCGGTCTGCTCACATCCGTCGGAAGCCCACGAGTAGCCCGCATCCATCGGCTGCCCTCAACGCTAGCATAAGGCCTGCCCGGCGATTGCCCTGCTCTCCAACACTACTGCAGGATGCTGCTAATGCGACACTGCAATCAGAGACCCTTCGACGAAACTGTGTGCGATGCATGAATCGCAAATGGTATAGTTCAAGCTCCGTCGCCAATGACATAAACTGTGTGCGATGTAGGATCCATCAAAAATGATTCAGAAAATATTTGTGTGTGCGATCTACGGCAGACAGTTGACTTTTAAGAACTGTTTGTGATGAGGCGAAATGGCACAAACGGTTAATCAAATATATATGTGTGTGATGTACGGCATATAGGTCCCTCATATGAACTGTTTGCGATGATACGTAAGAACACAAACGTTGCGGTGTAACAAGGTGTGTGTGATAGGCTGCAAACAGTTCGATAATCAGAACTGTGTGCTATAATTCTGGACAACAAATACGATTTGTTGTTCTGAATTGTGTGCTCGACATGGCACACAATTCAAGAAACCAAAGGTGTGCGATATTGTGAATGATCACTGACGAATCTGTATTCTTAACCGTTTGTGATGAGATCGAGAAGCTAGACAGAGTTAAGGAATAAATATCAGCAAACAACAACAGATTTAAGGATTATAGTCTGTTTTAGTTCTTCTTCTTGTTAGATGGCCCCGCACCATCTTCTTGACATGGACGTTTCTTGCCGCTGACCGCTGGATTTTCATCGCCATCGTCGTTGATGTCCTCGTCATCGTCCTCCTTGTTCGACCATTCCTCCTCCTCCTCATCGTCGTCATCTTCTTCGTCCTTCGGAGGCTCCTCGTTGTCGTCCTCCTTGTCCGACCATTCCTCGTCCTCCTCATCATTGTCGTCTTCTTCGTCCTTCGGCTGCTCCTCGTCCGTCTGGTCGTTGTCCGATGACTCCGGCGGCGGCGTCCCTTCCATGTGCCGGATAAAATGGAGGTCAGGGCTTGATGCCGGACTCATGGAAGACGAGCTCGATGATTATTTGGTTGACCCCAGACTGGAGGAACTGTCGTCCTCGCTGTCGGTCGACATTGCTACGCTACGTAATTAAACAACCGGCAAGAAAGCGAGATTGCAGAGTGCGTGGAAGTGTAGAGTGGCCAGCCGGGGCGATAAAGATGGTGTCAACTGAAGCGTGGTGTGAAGACAAGAGGAATGGCAATTGAAGCGGGGGATTGACGGATTATATTGGCGCCTTGGCAGGCGGTTTGAATTCCGATATAATCAACCGCAATTGTGTGCACCCGGCCCGTCCCTCTAAATTCCCGCTATTGTGCAGTTCTCAATATGCCAAATGTTTCACATGTGTACATTTTAGGAGTTCACACGGTTCTCTAGATGCATTGTTTAACTACACACATGCTTATATGAAATACAACGGATGTGAAATAGTAAGCATTTAACATAGGACAGTTGGTAAGCAATAGATCAGCTCTGCTTATTGATGTAGCCATTAATAATCAAACGAAACCCCTAATGATCATTGCAAACAGCACATAGAAGATGGCTAATGCGGCAACTACAACTACGCATGCTAGTTCCTTCATGTCTCTTGCTTTCATCTGTTGCCTGTGATTGATTCTTTCTTGCTTCATCGTAGTGATTGTACACTCCAGATTAGTCAGTTTCTTCTTCAGCTTTACGTTATCTTCTGCAAGCTTGGTGATAACACTCCGAGCCCTGCCATGCCATTCATCATCCAGCCAGTTAACAAAGGCACAAGCCTCATATCACTGCGAATGTTTAATAATCAGGATGAGTGGGGGCATTAACTGAACTTAAAGGGATGAACTTATCACTAACCTCTAAGGGGCAACCGAGAAACCGTCTGCCAATGTCGAATCCCTCCGTGCATACACGTCGAGCGGGAGTGTGTCTGTGCACACAACTCAGCTTTTGGTACTTCTCGGTGGTGCAAAACTCGGAATCGAACTCATGTTGAGGGAGTCTTCTGGAGTCAAACTCTGGATCCGGCATTTGATCGATTTCCTGTGTGTGTGTCATGCTAAAAAGATGAGGAATGATTGGGACTTAACAAGATGATTCAGATCCGTAGTACACCGGCCTCCTGGTGACCTTAGGCAAGTGTTCGGCGGTGACCGCCGTTGTGGTTGCGCCGCCAATGGCGCTGCCAAGAGCGACTGTACGAACCGGTGCATCCGCACTGAAACCATCAGCACCACTCGTCCGCATTTCCCTAATGTCAGCGCCACGCTAGGGAATTTGGGCGCTAGGGATTTGGAAGCTATTTTGGGATTTGGGGAAGACGGGGAATCTATGGGGATCTGATGATAACGGTCGGGTGAACTATTTATCGCATTCTGTTGTATACGGCACACGGTTTCCCAAATCAAATCGTGTGATATGGAACGTGTGTGAGACACGGTTTCCGTAACATGACCGTTTGTGATTTGCTTCCCGGTACATATGGGTGCGGTAAACAGCCGCTCTCCGGAAACCCAAAAAAAACGTTATGCTGATAGAGATGTCGGCGGCGACCGAGGCAGCGGCTGACGGATAGGAGGTCAATCCGGTGTCGGCGTTATAGGGAGTCCATCCTCGGTCGGTCGGCGGTGGCGGCGTTACAGGTGGTCAATGCTCGGTCGGCGGTGGTGGCGTGACAGGAGGTCAATCCTCGGTCGGCGGCGGGAGATATAAGAGGAGCTCAATCCTCGTGGTTGGCGCCGGCGTGACTGGAGCACGCCCCTCGCGGTCGTAGGCGGGATAGTGGACCCGGACTACAGGCAGGTGCCCCGCTAAGCTCTGCTCCTCGACCATGCTGTCTCGCCATGCCGCTGCTAATTAATTAAGGTGTTCTTTTCCATGAGTGGACTAATTAATGTATTAAATTCATATAATGGCACTACTGACGATGCGTGTAAATTGACTGGTTGATTAGTGTCATTGCACGACTGGGTCACATTATGCAACGCCCTCCATAAAATTTGAAAATAAAGTCTTGTGATTTATTCACCCATCTTTGTGCATCCATTAAGGATGCAACGTGTGCAGATGGAACGATCTGAATGGGTGGGGGATCGGACAAGCTCAAGGTATAGGGATGGCGTGAAGGAGTTCATGGCTTTGGCTGAACGGACAAAGAAGAGAATTTGCAAAGAATATTAAGTCCTCTGTCCATGCAAGGATTGTAGCAATACGGTGTCAATTCCAATTGATGAGGTTGAGTTACACTTATACAAAAGGGGATTCATGGGTGGATACACAGGATGGACTAAACATGGTGAAGAGCCGGTTCTAGATGAAGGTAATAACCTGCCTGTCGGCGAGGTGCCAAACCCCGATCAGAGTCGCATGGGTGATGAATTTAACCTCGGGGCTCAGACGTCAAGCTACAGACAGAAGACTGGCATGCCAAAAATCCCAAAGAAAAACCAAGAGTGTGAAGCAGACAACACCGACCTTGATGATATGCCAGATTTTGCTGCTATGATTGCAGATTTCCAGGGCCCAGATAAAGATATAGCCGGGTACAAGGAGCTGCCAAGCATTGATGCGGCCTCCAAGAAATATTTGTATCCAGGTTGCAAAAAGAAATATTCCAAGTTGAGTGTCACACTGATGCTTCTCAGATTTAAAGCAGAAAGCGGTCAATCAAACAAGGCCTTCACATAGTTGTTGAGTCTTTTCAAAGACATTCTTCCAGAAGATAATGTGCTCCCCAAAAGCACAAACAAAGCGAAGAAAATGGTTTGTCCATTGGAACTTGAAGTCCAGAAGATACACGCTTGTGTGAATGATTGTATGTTGTACCGCGGTGATTACAAAGATTTGCGTTCATGTCCCATATGCAAGCACGCATGATACAAGCGCAGGAGAGCACGGGACAAGTACAAAATGGACAAAGAGATCGAGACAGGAATCCCGTTCAAGGTTGTTTGGTACTTCCCTATAATTCCAAGGTTGAAGCCTTTCTTTCTAAACCCTAGAGAGGCAAAGAGGTTGCAGTGGCATCATGATGAGCGAACTGCGGATAAGTATATGAGGCACCCAAAAGATGGGGCTCAGTGGGAACAAATCGCTGACAGGTTTAAAGATTTTGCAAAGGATCCAAGAAATATATGGCTAGGGGAGTGTACTGATGGATTTAATCCATTTGGCGATATGAACACCAAACACAACACTTGGCCGGTGCTTCTATGCATATATAATCTTCCTCCTTGGTTGTGTATGAAGAAAAAAAACATCATCATGTCGATGATTATCCAAGGATCGAAGCAACCTGGAAATGATATCGACATTTACTTTCAGCTACTGGTAGAAGAACTGCAGACATTGTGGAGGTCTAGTGTGAGTTGTTATGATGCCAACGCAAAGGAGTTTTTCCGGCTACATGCGTTGCTGCTGCACACCATTCAAGATATGCCGGCATTAGGCAACAGTTCGGGGCAGAAAACAAAGGGACTAGTAGGATGTGTCACATGCATGGATAGGACAGAGAGTACTTTTCTTTCCAACTCGCGCAAAACCGTGTATTTGCGTCATCGTAGGTTCTTAAGGAGAAATCACCCTTACCGAAAAATGACTGCTGAATTTGATGGTACGGTAGAGAAAGGAACGGGCCCAAGACCCTATGATGGGAAGGAAGTCCACAGCATGGTTAAAAATATTAATGTTGTGCTTGGCAAGGGATCCGGTTCGACGTCAAAAATAACACCCAGGGACCAAGTGTTTAAGAAGAAATCAATGTTCTGGGAATTACCTTATTGGGAGTTCCTAAGTGTACGTCATTGCATTGATGTCATGCACGTAGAGAAGAATGTCTGTGAAAGCATCCTTGGTACTCTGCTCAAAGATTAAAGGCAAAAGAAAGGATGGTGACGGTGCACGACTCGATATGCTTGGTGATCAATCACAACGCATGAATGAAGCAGAAGATGATGACAAATTGCTCCACCAACACCAGAGTTACAATTTCACTCCAGCAGAATTAAAAGAGTTCTTCGCATTTTTCCTGTCAATTAAGACACCCTCTTCCTACTCCGCAAACATCAGAAGTCTCATGGATGACAGCTTGGGTAAAAAGAAGTTGTCTCACATGAAGTCACATGATTGCCACGTAATGTTGACACAAATCCTCCCGGTGCCCATAAGGAATATGATGGGCACAGACATAAGAAACACATTGATTGATCTCTGTGATTTCTTCAACAAACTATGGAAGAAGGTGGTAGATGTTGTAGAGCTGGATAATATGCAAGCTGATATTGCAAGGATATTGTCAAACTTAGAGATGTTCTTCCCACCGTCATTCTTTGATGTCATGGTCCATCTCACCGTGCACCTTGTGGACGAGATAAAGTATTGTGGTCCTGTGTTTCTTCGGAACATGTATCCCTCCGAGTGGTACATGGGAATATTGAAGCGCTATTGTCGGAACCGATGTCATCCAGAGGCAAGCATCCTACAAGGTTATACCGCGGAGGAGGTGGTTGAGTTTTGCACCAAATACATGAAACTTAGACCTATAGGTGTGCCCCTCTCTCGCCATGAGGGAAGGCTGGCTGGTAAGCCGATCCTTGCTGGCTCGCAGTTTCGTGCACCTAGAGATATGGACGATCAAGCCCATTTGACGGTACTGCTTAATAGCCCAATACTCGATGCTCATGCTGCAGAATACATGGATGAGATACGACGAAGAAACTTACCCAATGTGTTGTCACCAGCTGCCGAGACAAATGCACACAATAGGGACTATATAAGATGGCTGAAGGATCGTTTGACGAACGGACCCCAAGATGACATTGCAACGTGGTTGGCACAAAAGCCATCAATGACGATTATGAAGTACCAAGCGTACAACATAAATGGCAACACGTTCTACACTGAGGAACGTGATGCGAAGACCTCGTATCAGAACAGCTCTGTTCGAATAGAATGCCTAACTGTAGAGGAAGTTGATAAACCGGTGTACTATGGAACCATTGAAGAGATTTGGGAGCTTGACTATGTGCAAATGAAGGTGGCATTATTCAAGTGCAGATGGGTCCCTCTTAGTAGCGTAAAGGTTGATGCTTACAGCAGGAAGACATATGTTGACCGCAGAGTTATGGCATATCACAAGGACCCATTTATTCTTGCCAGCGATGCTACCCAGATTTTCTTTATGAAAGACGTCTTGTGTACGCACTGCCATGTAGTGATGTATGGGAAGAGGAGAATACTAGGCGTCGAGAATGTTGGTGATGAGGAGGAGTACAATCAATATGATGAGTTGCCACCTAAGGGGCCACGCGACTTAAAAGAGGAGAAGCGTAAAATCATCAGAAATCCTAAGTTCATTACACTACTGGAATCAGGGACTTTGCCATCTGCCAGCTCTTTGCCGTCTGCTGACAGATGGCAAAGAGGATATTTGTCGTCTGCTTTTATAAAGCAGACGGCAAAGAACATGCTGATGGCAAAGAGGCTCTTTGCCATCTGCACTTCGTTGCCGTCTGCTGGCAGACGGCAAAGAGTTCTTTGCCGTCTGCCAGCAGACGGCAAAGAACAAAGTGGGCCCCACTTGGTACTGCACTTGCCAGGTCACACGGGCCACTTCTTTGCCGTCTGCTGGCAGACGGCAAAGAACTCTTTGCCGTCTGCTAGCAGACGGCAAAGAGGTGAGGGGGGCCCCACAGTGTAACGGCGGGGACGGGCTAACGGCCCCCCTCTTTGCCGTCTGCTGGCAGACGGCAAAGAACTTTGCCGTCTGCCAGCAGACGACAAAGAGGGGGCTTAATTTTCGCCATCCCCCCGCGCCTTCCGCCTCTCGCTCTTTCTCTCACCTCTCTCTCTCTCACACCCGCGCCCGTTCCCCTCTCTCACCGCCGCCGCCGCCGCCGCCCCCTCCCCGCCCTCTCGCCGCCCCCTCCCCGCCCTCTCGCCGCCGCCCCCTCCCCCCCTCTCTCACCGCCGCCGCCGCCCCCTCCCCGCCCTCCACCACCGCCTGCCCCCCTCCCCGTGGCGCACCTCCACCACCGCGGCGCCGCCCCCTCCTCACGGCCCTCCTGCCGCCGTCGCCCCCTCCCCGGCGGCCTCCTCTCCTCGCCGCCGGCCTCCTCTCCTCACCGCCGACCGCCCTGCCCCCTGCCCCTCTCTGGTGAGCTTCCCTGCCCCCCTTTTAATTTTTTTTTCTGTTTTTCTAATTAGATTTTTAGTTTTCTGTTTTTAGATGTTTTGCAAATAGTTGTTTAGGTGTTTGGGTAAATAGGAAAAAATATTTAGACATTTAGGTAGAAAAAAAACCTAGAAGAAAAAGAAGAAGAAAAGAAGATGAAAAAAAAGGAAAAAGAAAAAAGAAAAAGAACAAAAAATAATAATAAGAAGAAGAAACAGAAGAAGAGGAGGAGGAGAAGAAAAAAGAAGAAGAAGAAGAAGAAAAAAAGAGGAGAGGAGGAGAAGAAGAAGAGGAAAAAAGGAAAGGAAGAAGAAGAAGAGGAGGAGGAGGAGAAGAAAAAAGAAGAAGAGGAAGAAGAAGAAGAAAAAAGAGGAGAGGAGGAGAAGAAGAAGAGGAAAAAGGAAAGGAGGAAGAAGAAGAAGAAGAAGGAAAAAAAGGAAGAAAAGGAAGAAAAGAAAGAAGAGGAAGAAGAAGAAAAGAAAAAAAGAGAAAAAACCCCGACCCCGACACGGCACCTCGACCCCGACCCGACAACCCGACCCCGACCCGACACCCCGACCCCGACACCCCGACCTCGATCCCGACCCCGACACGGCACCCCGACCCCGACCCGACAACCCGACCCCGACCCGACACCCCGACCCCGACACCCCGACCCCGACCCCGACCCCGGCACGGCACCCCGACCCCGACCCCGACCCGACACCCCAACACCGACACGGCACCCCGACCCCGACCCGACACCCCGACCCCGACACGGCACCCCGACCCCGACACCCCGACACCCCTGACACCGCGACACCACGACACCCAGACACGACACCCCCCGACACCCCGACCCCGACCCCGACCCCGACACCCCGACACCCCTGACACCCCGACACCACGACACCCAGACACGACACCCCCCGACACCCCGACCCCGACACGACACCCCGACACCCCGATACCACGACACCCCGACACCACGCCACCCAGACATGACACCCCCGACCCCCGACACCTCTTCGGCCTCCTGTTGACCGAAAAGGTGCTCTTCGGCCTTCCAGAGGCCGATGGGGTCATATATTTGTGAATTATGAGTTAGGAAGTATATTTCCCGATTTTGTTAAGAAAAACATCATATATATTTGTGTTTATCGGGTGGATTTAAATGTGCAGTTCTTTCGGGGCTGCGAGGGTCTGGTGTTCGACGACCTCCCCGTGCGTTCGACGAGCTCCGCCCCTGCGTTCGTTGGTGAGCACAAATGACATCTCCTCCTCCCCCCTTCATTTGCTCTGTTCCGGTCTTCGTGCCGATGAAACTTGCTAGCTATAGGTGTCAATCATCAGTATGCGTCACCACTATGCGTCTCCCGTTCGAAAGGGTTACATCTATAAATATGCATGCATTTGCATATTTATAACCGTGATTCTTTCGAATTGTCCAACGTTATCCATGGACAGCCCGAGTATGTGTAGATTGGGTTCGTTTTCCCATATGCTCTGCTCCGGATCCGATGCAGAATTTCGTCAGTGCCTCCCTGTTGTTCTCCGGGTACACATCCTCTCTGCTTATTGCCGAGACGTGTATCAGGAGAACAACGGGGAGGTGCTGCCGAAATTTTGCGTCGGATCCGGAGCAGAGCATGGGAAAACGAACCCAATCTACACATACTCGGGTGGGATTAGGACCTATCTTTACCTACTAGCATCTAGGTTGCATGGACGTAATAAAACTGACAAACTCTATTAACTGATGAATATGGTTTGCTGAATTATGTATATATTTCTTGTGTGTCCAGTAGCTAGGCAAGATGAGTGATCGTGCGTGGATGTACACCGGTCACACCAGTCAGAAAGACATGACCCATGAATGGCTAAGCAAAACCAAGGGGTTTGTGAGAGCCGCATTTGCAAATGGACAGGAAACAAACTGGTGCCCCTGTGTCGACTGCGACAACTTTCATAAGAAGTCCGAGTTTGAAATGATCAAACACCTGCAGAAGTTGGGTTTTACGCCTGATTATACGGTCTGGACATTTCATGGTGAGTCTGCCCAACGTGCCAGAGCTGAGGTGGGCCGTCGTCGCTCCGACGAGCATGGTACCGGGATGGAAGACATGGTGGAAGACTTTGATGATGCTCGGGATTCGGACGATGAGATGGAGGAATCTGCAAAGGCCTTCAATGATATGTTGGAGTCTTCAAAACGTCCTCTCCACGAGCACACTGAGCTTTGTCAGCTGGATGCCATCGCACAAGTAATGGCTCTAAAGGCTCAATTCAACTTGGGCAGAGAATGCTACGACGCGATGATGACACTATTTGGACGCTTTCTACCCAAAGGCCATGTAATGCCTGCAAACCTGTACCAGTCGGACAAAATCCTCCGTGCACTTAAGATGCCCTATGAGAAGATAGATGCCTGTGAGAAAGGATGTGCCTTATTTAGGCTTGAGTATGCGGACTTGAAGTATTGTCCCGTTTGCCAGTCTTCCAGGTATGTTGAGGTAGACAACGGTATGGGTGAGAAGAGTCAGACAAAAATCCCAGTTAATGTTCTTCGGTATATGCCAATCATACCAAGACTTCAACGTCTTTTCATGGTCGAAGAGACGGCCAGACAGATGACATGGCACAAATTGGGCAAAAGAACCGAACTAGATGCAGATGGGGAGCCAATGTTGGTACACACATCGGACGCTTTTGCGTGGAAGCGCTTCGATGCAATACATCATGCTAAAGCGGCAGATCCAAGGCATCCTCGAATCGCCATAAGCACGGATGAGTTAAATGTGTTTGGTATGATGGCAGCTCAATACAGTTGTTGGCCTGTATTTGTCATTCCACTCAATCTCCCCCCCGGACAGATTATGCAAAGAAAGAACATTTTCCTGACGTTGATAATTCCGGGCCCAACTATCCGGGGAAGAATATGAATGTGTACATGCAGCCGCTTAAGGATGAACTGCAAGAAGCTTGGGATAATGGGATCAAGACATACGACGCCGCTACAAAAAAAAACTTCCTAATGCGTGCGTGGTACATGTACTCGATGCATGACTTGCCGGCGTATGCGCTATTCGTTGGCTGGTGTGTGCATGGAAGGTTCCCGTGCCCCACATGCAAGGCAGCTCTTGAGTTTCATCGGCTGCAGGCGGGTGGCAAGTTTTCTTGCTTTGACATGCATAGACAGTTCCTGGATCCTCGCCATAAGTTCAGAAAAGACAAGAAGAACTTCATCAAAGGTAGAGTTGTCAAAAACTCTGCACCACCTGCGTTGACAGGCCAACAGACCCTGGATCAGTTCAACTCTGTCGAGCCGGATCCTGAGCGTCCAGGGTATTTCAAGGGGTATAATTCCGAACACGCCTGGACTCACAAGACATGCTTGTGGGATCTGCCTTACTTCAATGACCTCCTTTGCCCACACAACATCGACGTGATGCACACTGAAAAGAATGTCGGCGAGGCCCTCTTTGGTACATTGTTCGGCATAGAGGGGAAAACAAAGGATAATCCTAAGGCTAGAGTTGATCAGGAGGCTCTATGTGATAGACCGCTACAAAATAGGCGACAACCGAAAGGAAAGCAGAACTGGACGAAGCCAAAGGCATGGTTCAATCTTGGAAGGCCAGCTATGAGGGAAATTATCCTGTGGGTGAAAAAGGAGTTGATGTTCCCCGATGGGTATGCAGCGAATCTAAAGAAGGGAGCGAGCCTTGAAAAATTGAAAATATTTGGTCTCAAGAGTCATGATTGGCACATATGGCTTGAGCGGGTAATGCCGGTGATGTTGCGTGGCTTTATCCCTGAGGATGAATGGCTAGTACTGGCAGAGCTGAGCTATTTCTTCCGTGTTCTTTGTGCGAAAGAACTATCGCCTGGCTTGCTAGAAGAACTGGAAGAGTTGGCGCCGGAGTTGATCTGCAAGTTAGAGAAGATCTTTCCACCGGGCATCTTTAATCCAATGCAGCATTTGATTTTGCATCTCCCGACCGAGGCACGATTGGGGGGGGCCCGTGCAGAATCGTTGGTGCTACGCAACTGAGAGGATGCAAAAGACGCTTCGAGAAAAATGTAAAAATAAACGTCGAATTGAAGCATCGATGGCCGAGGCATTCATTACTGAGGAGGCGGCAAACTTCGTGACAGCACACTACGAAGCCAAAAATCATCATTTGCATAATCCGAAGCCTCGGTACAATGCTGGCGACCCTAAAAAGGGTGGATCCAACCTCAGCCTATTCAAAGGGAAGCTCGCACCAGCCGGTGCTTATACTTCCTTATCGCTGGATGTCGACGAATGGCGGACCATTACGTTGTATATCTTGAACAACCTAATAGAAGTGCGGCCGTACATCGAGTAAGTTCTCGGTACATTGTTTCGCAACCTCTAATTCCTTTGAACTGCTTTTATTCCCGGATATTTGATACAGTCGATACGTCGCCAAATTGTCGTATGGAGCGGTGATCCAAAAGGATTCCGTCGAAGAGTATGGGCTTCTGGCAATGCATGGAGGCGGCTATCCCGGTTTCATCTCTTGGTTCAAACAAACGGTAATTTCCATTAGACCATTTCATTTCTTCGTCTAATTTCCGGCTAATGCAACAATCCTTTCGTATTAAACTTGTAGGCTAGTTCAGAGTCTATGGACGCCGAATTGAGACAAGTCGCTAATGGTTTTGACTATAAGGTCCGTTCATTTGACAAATACGACATCAACGGGTATCGCTTTCGTACCTATGGCAAAGAGCTATCTATGGCCGACCGAAAGTCTACAAATTGTTGTGTCTCTGCTATCGGCGAAGGAGGTACCGAGTATTATGGAAGAGTTGAAGCAATTTATGAACTTCTATTCTATGGTGCAAACCCACCGAAAGTCGTAGTCTTCAAATGTTATTGGTTCCAGCCGAAGGAGACTAGAAGGACTCATGAACATCTAGGGCTAGTCGAAATCAAACAAAGCACCCATTTGGATGTTCCCGATGTCTATATTACGGCTCAACAGGCAACCCAAGTTTTCTATCTACCGTGGGCCTGCCAAAGTGATCCAAATCTCAAAGGTTGGGATGTCGTTTATGAAGTGCCGCCACATGTTAGACCACCTCCCCCAAATGAAGAGGATTATGAACCTCACATTAACCCAGACACATATGAAGGAGAATTCTTCCAAGAAACACGTCTTTCCAAAAAATGTTTCAAGAACCGCTCTACTTCACCTCAGAACATTGAAGTAGACAGCGGCAGTGAATCCGAGCCTGAACCGGAACAAGAAGAGCCGGAACAAGAAGAGGTTACTGCTGCGGATGACCTGTCAATGCTTGACCGATTACGTACAGGAGGCCTTCCACATGTTGATGCATTTATTGATGATGATGATGAGCACGTCATTACTGATAGTGATGATGATGATGCATTTATTGACCCCGAAGCATATATAGACGATGATGATGCATTTATTAATGATGACGATGAAGATTAATATTATAGTTCATGTCAGGTATTCAATTATTATTATGTACATATATATTATTAATTGGTTCATGTTAGGTATTCAATTTTTTATTATGTTCATAATGATGATACACTTAAATTATATTCATGTCAGGTATTCATTTTTTTAATGTTGTACTAACTTCGTTTACTCTTTGTCATTGCAGGTGTTGACAGATGGTGGGCGCGGGTCGAGAGCGCTCCGAGGCTCCTTCCTCGGCGCGTGGTGGGAGGGGTACTTCCATCCCACCCCACCACCTCCGGAGAGTGCTGGATCTCAGTATGCAGACACCGGCGGGCGCTTCTTCTTCGACCGGGAGAGGTCGGGGGGGAGGGGAAGAAGGTTGGTAGAGGTGGACGTGGCGGCGGGAGAGGTAGGAAGGCTGCTACTACGCCTTCCTCGCCGCCACCCCCAGCTGATTCACCCGACCACAGGAGTGCTCCGTCTGAGATGGAGCAGCCTGAGGTGCAGCCGTCTCGGACTCCGGTCCATGAGCCTCAGGCCGACGAGCCTACGACAGACGAGGCTACGACAGACGCGCCTACGGCCGACGAGCCTGGGGCCGACGAGCGTCGGGCCGCCGAGCCTTCGTCCCACGAGACTGGGGATCACGCTGAGTCGCAGCAGAACCCAGGTGCGGGCTCGTCGAGTGGCCGTGCTGAGGGTGGCTATAGTTCTGATAGCTATAGCGAGAGTGAGTGGGTTGAGGGGCGCAAAGTCTACCAGCGTGGTGGTACAAAGGTCCCGCCCACCCCGGCGACCCCCGACCAGAGGTGGTTGATTGCGCCGCAGGGGGAGAAGTAAGTGCATTTACTCTTTTTTAACCTTTTGTCTTCACGTTTCTTCGAATATCTAATGCGTTGGCCTTGTCATACTACAGGTCTTGGACACACGGGCCTGGTTGCCGCCAGCCCAACAGTGTCCTTGGCGTGATTTGTCGCCAGAGCTTCCCGGGGTGGGTCACGTTGCCCGGTGAGGGCCGGGTTCCAGAGCTAGGAATGACCTGGGAGCACTACTTGGCTGCCCCGGCCCCGCCGGGGCATAGGATCGGCGATGTCGAGTGCCACACGGTCGCCGACATTGTGATCCAGACGTTTTGGGTAATTTCTCCTTTGCCGTCTACGTTGTGTTTTCTTCTTTGATTGGCAACCCTAGTGATTGTACTAATCCGTGTTTTCTTGTTTGATTGCAGACCTTCTACAGGTGTGCTTAGGGACAGGAGCAGGCCGCGGCTCGGGTTATCAACAACGAGTGCAGGCGCCTACTTCAAAACTTTCGGCACGAGGCTCGGACGCAGGCTATTCGAGACTACTACGCCTCGACTGGTATTCGGAGGAAAAAAGAGAAGTGCCGCCTCAAGTATCTGAGTAAGGAGAAGTACATGAAGGTAATTACCTATTCTTAAGGCCTTGTACTTAGTTCCTTGATTTGATTCGTATGCGTAGCGCTCAAATTTCTCTTGCTTAACTTAGGTGCCCCCGAGATGGTGTGCGGATAGGATGGACTGTTGGGAGGCGTTGGTGGATGAGTGGTGCACTCCCCAATGGCGCAACGTCCACGACGGTGCAAAGGAGAAGCGTGCCCAAATGAAAGGTGTCCCACACCATCTAGGCAGCGTCAACCTACGTGGGTTCGGGGAAAACTGGGTATGTGGTTTGCTTCATGATTCATGCAAATTCATTCTTCATGCTAGCTTGAGCCCTTAACTAATACTCTGTTCCTCTCTTTTAGGCGCGGCACAACAAGGCTCCAGTGCCAGAGCTGTTCGACGTCTATGCCATGTCCAATACTGCCTCGTACAAGAAGGCCAAGGCATTCTCTGAGTCTGACCTCGATGATCCAGAGAAATTCAGCAACCGCGCCGCCCACAACAAGCTTGTGAGGTACAGAGACGAGGGGAAGGCGAGGAAAGGGCCGGAGTTTAACCCGAGCCAGCAACCTCTTGATCCAGAGCTGGTGATGATATCTGGTGGCGGGAGGCACCATGGCTTGTTAGCCATTGGGGATGGACTGATACGTTGTACTAGCACTCTCCCGCAGATCAAGAAGCGCCAGACCAGCTCCGATCCTGAGATAAGGCCTCATGCACGGCCAATGGAGCTTGAATTCCAGGTTAGTTATACGGACTCAGATACCTTTCCTCCATTACATTGTGTGTGCGGCCGTCGATGATTACAATGCTAACGAGTGGTGTTGCAGGCTGCTATTGAGGCAGAGAGAGCGAAGACCCAGGCTGCTCTTGAGGAAGCAGAAGCGAGGACCCAGGCGCTTCTAGAGGAAGAGAGACGGCAGGCGGCGGCGAGGGAGAGGGAGGCGGAGGAGAGGACGGCTAAGCTATTGGAGGAGGAGAGGAACCGGAACGAGGTGGGTCAACGGGCCCTATACGAGCTCTTCGTGGTAAGTTTCTTCTGCATATTAGCCAAATCATGCACGTAATGTTCCTTTCATTACTAACTAATATGACTGACTCGAGAAAACCAAATGTGCAGAGCATGTGCGAAAAGAATGGCACGACCCCTCCGCTGATGCCAGTCATTGCTCCGGCGGGCACGGTGAGTTTCATTTGAATGGTCATTAGTTACTAGTCTTCACATTTGAGTTGCATCATGCTAACGATACACTGCAAATGATCTTTGGTGCAGCATAACTCCCGACAAGCATCGACCGATGCTTCTCCGTCTGCCACTAGCGCGACCGGTCCTTCACCTACATCTAAGTGATGACGGTAAGTTTTCCCAAGTGTCTAGCTTAACAAAATGACTCAATATGCTTAGCTAGCTAAAAAATGACATAACAACATTAATTAGCTCCAAAATGACCTATTTAACCTAGGATAGCTCTAAAATGACGTATAC
The DNA here is from genome assembly GCA_039707655.1 of Elymus sibiricus. Lineage (NCBI taxonomy): Eukaryota > Viridiplantae > Streptophyta > Magnoliopsida > Poales > Poaceae > Elymus > Elymus sibiricus. Next base: position 21,218,907 of record CM077663.1, on the reverse strand, counting down.
TTAGCATTTATTTCTCCAAAAATGGATTTATATGCTTAGCTAGCTCAAAAATGACATAATAACCTTAATTAGCTCAAAAATGACCCATTTAACCTAGGATAGCTCTAAAATGACCTAAACTTAGCATTTATTTCTCCAAAATGACTTTAATATGCTTAGCGAGCTAAAAAATGACATAACAACCTTAATTAGTTCCAAAATGACCTATTTAACCTAGGATAGCTCTAAAATGACCTATACTTAGCATTTATTCCTCCAAAAATGGATTTATATGCTTAGCTAGCTCAAAAATGATATAATAACCTTAATTAGCTCCAAAATGACCTATTTAGCTCCAAAATGACTTAATATGCTCCAAAATGACCTATTTAGCTCCAAAATGACTTAATATGACCTATTTAGCTCCTTCTTCTTCTTCTTCTTCTTCTTCTTCTTCTTCTTCTTCTCCTTCTCCTTCTCCTTCTCCTTCTTCTCCTTCTCCTTCTCCTTCTCCTTCTCCTTCTCCTTCTCCTTCTCCTTCTCCTTCTTCTGCTTCTCCTGCTTCTCCTTCTCCTTCTTCTCCTTCTTCTCCTTCTTCTCCTTCTTCTTCTTCTTCTTCTTCTTCTTCTTCTTCTTCTCCTTCTTCTCCTTCTTCTCCTCTATTCCTTCTCCTTCTTCTCCTTCTCCTTCTTCTCCTTCTTCTTCCTCTTCTTCTTCTTCTTCTTCTTCTTCTTCTTCTTCTTCTTCTCCTTCTTCTTCTTCTTCTTCTTCTTCTTCTTCTTCTTCTTCTTCTTCTTCTTCTTCTTCTCCTCTATTCCTTCTTCTTCTTCTTCTTCTTTCTTTCTTCTTCTTCTTCTTCTTCTTCTTCTTCTTCTTCTTCTTCTTCTCCTTCTTCTTCTTCCTCTTCTTCTTCTCCTTCTCCTTCTTCTTCTTCTCCTTCTCCTTCTCCTTCTTCTCCTTCTTCTTCCTCTTCTTCTTCTTCTTCTTCTTCTTCTTCTTCTTCTTCTTCTTCTTCTTTTTCTTCTTCTTCTTCTAGTCTTCTTCTTCTTCTTCTTCTTCTTCTTCTTCTTCTTCTTCTTCTTCTTCTTCTTCTTTTTCTTCCTCTTCTTCTAGTCTTCTTCTTCTTCTTCTAATTTCTTACTCCCATTTTTGCAGGTTTGATTCACTTCATGGAAGGGCAGAATGCTACTGTTTACATATTAGATGTTTGTGAAACTATGTATATATGAATTGGATGTATGATGTTTGATGACGATGGTGAAACTATGTTTGATGTTTGAAACTACGTTTGATGTATGATGTTTGATGTTTGAAACTATGTGATTCTGAATATATATATATGTGTTTGAATTTCTGTGAAAATGAATTGATATAACAAAAAACAGAAAAAACAGGGGCTATATAGCCACTTTGCCGTCTGCAAGCAGACGGCAAAGCTCTTTGCCGTCTGCTGGCAGACGACAAAGAGGCCACGTGGCAACAGCCTGTGCAACCTGGGCTGGCCTATGTGGCCTCTTTGCCGTCTGCTGGCAGACGACAAAGAAGGAAAGTTCTTTGCCGTCGGCCAGCAGACGGCAAAGAGCCTGCCTGGGCCCAGCTGAAGCCTGACGTCAGCTGACGTCATCTACAGCTCTTTGCCGTCTGCTGGCAGACGGCAAAGAAGGAAAGTTCTTTGCCGTCTGCCAGCAGACGGCAAAGAGCCTGCCTGGGCCCAGCTGAAGCCTGACGTCAGCTGACGTCATCTACAACTCTTTGCCGTCTGCCAGCAGACGACAAAGAGCGCTGTTAGCCACCTAACGGGGATGGAACCTTTTCTGTGCCGTCCATGCTCTTTGCCGTCTGCTGGCAGACGGCAAAGAAGGAAAGTTCTTTGCCGTCTGCCAGCAGACGGCAAAGCGGCCTTTGCCGGCAGCCGTTCAGCCGGAGTGTTTGCCGTCTGCTGGCTGACGGCAAAGCCTTTGCCGTCCGCCAAGCATGCCTTTGCCGTCTGCTATAGCAGACGGCAAAGTGCCTGATTCCAGTAGTGTTAGGGGTCAACCTAATGATCGCGATCACCCCATGTACATGGGAATTGATTAAAAAAACTAGTCATTATGTCTACCGTACTGAATTGTTGCATGTACTGAATTGTGAGCGATGTGTACTGAGTTCGTTCTGTTATAAGTTTCGCATGTACTGTATTGCGAGGTATGCACGGCCTTATGTTGATCTAGTTTCGCATGTACTGTATATAGTTAGAATGCTCAGTTCATCTCACTTCGGTATGTACGAACTGAACATGTGCAGTTTGGTTTACAAATAGCACACGGTTCGTTCACTAGAACCGTGTGCTTTCTAAACCGCGGCCTATGAAACCTAATGCGCGCAACGTCAGTTCTGCTTTCTGATTGGACAAAACCCAAACCACGTGGATCGTGCGTCTGCACCATAGGATTCACCCAGATCGAACGGCGGTCGTTATACCTCTCGTCAACACACGCTGTTGAAGTTGGGATTTGATTTATATGCAATAAATGCACCGTAAATGATAAAAAATGATGAAAAATATAGCAGGCGAGCCCAAAAATGCGCCAGAAAATCAAACCTGACGTATAATTATGATTGACTACCGTGGAATAAAATTTGGTGGAGAGGCGATGAAGACACCGTCGATTGGAGTTCGATTTGCCACTTCTCCCCTCGGAACTATGATCCTTCTACTCAGATGCTATGGTTTCCAATTAGCGATCATTGTAGCTTGTGCCAAATTTTACCAAAATTTTTCCACGGTGTCTCGAGATGACGCCACGATGACAAACCGATTTTCATGATTTTCTGAGTCCATCTGCATTTCCTGTAATTAAATTACTGACATTTATTTAGGTGGACACATCTCCCGTCCGAAATGCTTGACAATTCTTCTCATTCGTTGCACAATGACGAAAATCACGCAAACCCACACACAAATGATTTGTAAGAGATTCTTTGCCACCATCCACGCGTAATTCATGTTGGGATATTTTATTTATAAGAACTAATTAACATGGTAACTGCAAAATATGACTTAGATATAGCAAACGAGACATGTAATCCACCAGAAGATCAATATTAGGAGTACAATGATGTTTGCATACCATGGAAAAAACCAAGGTGAAAGGACGAGGTTGACACCGATTGGAGTTCGAAATGCAAACTTTACATTAAACCATGATCCTTTGTGTGAGATGCATTCGTTTTCAAAGGGCAGGCCATCACAACTTCCGCCAGACATTACCAATTTTTCCCCATGGGGTCCTCACACCATGCAACGGTGACACACACATTTTTGTAATTTTCGTAATACATTTGCATTTCCTACAATTAAATTACTAACAAGCCCCATGTTGGGGGAGAAATGTCTTCAAATTAGCAAACAAGTCATAAAAATGCGGCCGAAAATCAATACAGGGGCTAATAGTTGATTGTCTGCGGATGAAAATAATCCGAGGCGAAATGATGAAGTCTCAAATTCATTTGAAATGAAAATATGACTGTTCTGCATGGACAAATAGCACACGGTTCGTTCACTAGAACCGTGTGCTTTCTAAACCGCGGCCTATGAAACCTAATGCGCGTAACGTGAGTCCTGCTTTCTGATTGGACAAAACCCAAACCACGCGGATCGTGCGTCTGCACCGTAGGATTCATCCAGATCGAACGGCAGTCCTTATACCTCTCGTCAACACACGCTGTTGAATTTGGGACTTGATTTATATGCAATAAATGCACCGTAAATGATAAAAAAAATGCTGAAAAATATAGCAGGCGAGCCCAGAAATGCTCCAGAAAATCAAACCTGGCGTATAATTATGATTGACTACCGTGGGATAAAATTTGGTGGAGAGGCGATGAAGACACCGTCGATTGGAGTACGATTTGCCACTTCTCCCCTCGGAACTATGATCCTTCTACTCAGATGCTATGGTTTCCAATTAGCGATTATTGTAGCTTGTGCCAAATTTTACCAATTTTTTTCCACGGTGTCTCGAGATGACGCCATGATGACAAACCGATTTTCGTGATTTTCTGAGTCCATCTGCCTTTCCTGTAATTAAATTACTAACATTTATTTAGGTGGACACATCTCCCGTCCGAAATGCTTGACAATTCTTCTCATTCGTTGCACAATGACGAAAATCATGCAAAGCGACACACAAATGATTTGTAAGAGATTCGTTGCCACCATCCACGTGTAATTCATGTTGGGATATTTTATTTATAAGAACTAATTAACATGGTAACTGCAAAATATGACTTAGATATAGCAAACGAGACATGTAATCCACCAGAAGATCAATATTAGGAGTGCAATGATGTTTGCATACCATGGAAAAAACCAAGGCGAAAGGACGAGGTTGACACCGATTGGAGTCCGAAATGCAAACTCTACATTTCGTAAACCATGATCCTTTGTGTGAGATGCATTCGTTTTCAAAGGGCAGGCCATCACAACTTCCGCCAGACATTACCATTTTTTTCCCACGGGGTCTTCACACCATGCCACGGTGACACACACATTTTTGTAATTTTCATAATACATCTGCATTTCCTCCAATTAAATTACTAACAAGCCCCATGTTGGTCGTGAAATGTCTTCAAATTAGCAAACAAGTCATGAAAAGGCGGCCGGAAATCAATACAGGGGCTAAGAGTTGATTGTCTGCGGAAGAAAATAATGCGAGGGCAAATGATGAAGTCCCAAATTCATTTGAAATGAAAATATGACTGTTCTCCATGGACAAATAGCACATGGTTCGTTCACTAGAACCATGTGCTTTCTAAACCACGGCCTATGAAACTTAATGGGCGCAACGTGAGTCCTGCTTTCTGATTGGACAAAACCCAAACCACGCGAATCGTGCGTCTGCACCGTAGGATTCACCGATATCGAACGGCGGTCCTTATACCTCTCGTCAACACACGCTGTTGAAGTTGGGATTTGATTTATATGCAATAAATGCCTCGTAAATGATGAAAAATGCTGAAAAATATAGCAGGCGCGCCCAGAAATGCGCCAGAAAATCAATATCAGGGTACAATGATAGCTGCATACCGTGGGTAAAATTTCTAGACAAAACGATGAGGTCAGGTCTACATTTCAAAGTGTTCAGGTTTTCATTTCGAACAGGTTTGTGCTGCTTGTGCACACGGGCTACTATATGAAACCGTTTGCAATGTTTTTTCCGCGGGGGGCCCGGCGATCTTTTTTCACCCTTTTCACCGAAGCCGCCAACATGCCCCCTTCCCTCCCCCCAAACCCGTGCCCTCCCCCGTTTCGCTCATCTGCCCGCGTATTCTACCCAAAGTCCATCGACAGCTAGCTTCCTCCCCCTCCCGTCCCCCAGATCCACACCAGAACCCTTTCCGGCACCGTCGTGCTCAACCCGGCCGTGTACCCGCTTCCCGGCGTCAACCCTACCCTTCACTGCCGCTCTGAACACGCGGCTGCCCACGCCTCGCCGTCTTCATTTGCTCGCCAGCTGCCGTCGAGCATATCGATCCTGTACCCTCGCCTCTCCTGCCGGATTTGCAAAAAAAAACCGGTCAGTTGCTATCCTTCATTGCGGTGAGGTCTATTATCTTGCGATCCCTTTTCCTATTTGGTTCGGTTTGTCCCCAAAATGATTATCAAATAATGGAGAGCGTGTGTTCATCAACTACCTTCTAACATATAAGTTGTATTTGTTCCAATTAGTTATTGTCGAATTACATATCATGTGCACACGAGTCACACTAAACGAACAGATTAGCCGTACATTTCCAAATGATCACATGCCATGTTTAGACAGCTAGCTTCCAAGCTGTTACATTTTTTATGTTTATCCCCCTTTTCTAAATTTCGCATGTGTACTCTGTAGATGTCTATTAACAACGATGACAGTCATACGTCTGGCGATGTATCTTCATCTGAGTCCGAAGCCAACATGTCTGCAATAGATGATCGTGTACCAAGAAATGATGAACGGGATAGAGCTGCCACAATCACCCATCCGGTCAAGAACCGGAAGAGCGCTCCAAGAAAGCCCACACACCAGCCTAAAGGTGTATACGAAGTAACGGACATCGATTTGAAGTCTTGGGCTCCAACTAAACCTGATAAAGCACGCACGAGGTTTAAGAGTGTGTGTGGATTTGTTGGCAGGACAAGGCTCAACATTAATCTGCCGGGGTTTCGGAAGGCTGGTACAGAAACACGGCAGAGGATAGTCCGTGAGATCTTGGCGCACTTCAACGTTCCTGGGGAGTGGAGAGATCAGGTTGAACACGCTGCACTGAAGAAGGCCAGGGATGCTTGTAGAAACTGGAAGCATGTGTTGTACAAGAAGTTCTTCAGCCAAGGCAAGGACCCAATCCCCTCGTACCCCCAAATTACAAAGGAAGATTGGACAGAATTCAAAAGGATCAGGGCCAGTGAAGAGTTTATTAAGAAGAGTGCCATGCAATCGGAACTTCAGAAGAAGAACACACACCCCACCGTATGGGTCTGGAAGGATACTACGACATGATACCGATATGGGAGCAGGAGGACAAAGAAGCAGTAGCTGCGGGTGGCAAACTAGCCTTTAGTGAAATTAGGGGCACTCGGCTAGGGACTACTTGCGGGCACGTGCAAAGAGGGATGGAGACGGTTCTTATTACTTTGAAAACTCAGCAGACCAAAAACTGTATGATGTGATGGCAAAGGCTTCCAAAAACACTGGAACGTTGTACAGGAACTCAGGGCCATGTGACATTCTGTCCGAGGCTCTGACTACCAAAGAGCCCCCTGGCCGTGCTAGGGGTATTGGGGTCAATGTCCCACACAAGAGGGCTTTCTCACTAAGCAAAGAAGAGAGGCTCAGCATGAAAAAAGCTAGGAGTGATTATAAGTAGAGAGACTTGCGCGAAAAGATTAAGAGGGACATGTATCCTGTAGTTTGAAAGGAAGTTGAGGAGTCATATATGCAGGAGAAGACACAAATGCTGAGAGATAGCCAGGAGACGCAAGGGGATGTCGGCATGGATGATGCCACTTATTTTATGGCAACACAGCACAAGAGTAGCTGTGCATCAGCTGACCCCAGCGATAATGATGCTGCAACTGGACATGATGGTGCTATATATGCTGTACATGGACAGGGGGAGAGAGTGAGGGCCGTGCTTACACATTATGAAAGTTCTTTAAAATGTGCAACATCGTGGGTTTACAACCCTGACTTTGACGGGGGGTCTCTTGTTGGACAATGTGCCGTTGAAGCCGGGTTGTGTGAAGTGCTACGTGACTGAAATAAAGCCTGGACCCTGGATTCAGTAAGTTTGCCCTAAAGAATGTCCTTGGGGACCCTGACGAGTAGAGGACCTTGGCAGAAACACTGTTAAATCATATCCAGTGGCCACGAAAAGAAATATACTTCCTGGATGAGACCCCTCCAGCCCCCCCAAAAGCAACCAATGTCGCCCTCGAACCGGTGACTCTCATGTCGCCACAGCAAATCTTGTGTGATTCCCCCGATGAACATACTCTTGGGAATCAGATGCCCGAGGCATCAACCTGTGATCAGCCCTACCGACTTCCTGCCATAGAGTCCAGGTCATCGTCCCGTCCTGAGCAGCCTGTGGCAAGGCCAACAACTGCTGAAGACGTATCATCGGTTCAGATGCCGGCCACTGAAGCAGAAAGTGCAGAAACATTGGCATTGCATGCTCACCAGATAAACCCGACCGAACCGCGTGCGAATGAGTCCGAATGTCTGGAACCACCTGGTAAGAAGGCCAAAAGTCCGGGACCGCCTGCTAAGCACTTCGAAAGTTAGGAATCACCTGCTCATCAGTCCAGCAGTTCGCAGCCGCCTGATAAGCATACCGATGGGTCGGCACTGTCTGCTCAGCAAACCAACAAGTTGTCACACCCGCATGAACACACCGACACGTTGGCACCAGCTGCTCAGAAGCCCAGAATAGCTTCAACGGCTGGTCAGGTGTCCGTCGACTCTGGCACTACAGCTCAGCAGTCCGTCACAGCAGCATCATCTGTTCAGCAGTCCATCATACCTTCACACGCCTCTCAGCAGCATGTCGTTGATGAAACCAGACGTCAAACAAGAAGTTATTCAGCTAAGAAGACAGAAGCGGGCACGGTTGCACACAGGAAGTTGGGCCTCCAAAGAGCGAGGAGGGATAGGACCAAGAGCCTCCTTCTACAAACAATCATCGACCGCACCCAAATTAACAATAATGTTTTCAAAGGGCTGGGTAATCCCGGTTCTGACCACATGTCTGAAGCAGACCTTCAAAAGCAACTTTCTAGTATGGAAGTAGACATATTTGAGAAACGCGAGGACAAACATGGGCAGCCATTCCTTGTTGGCGATTTCTGCGACGAGTGCAGTTCTAGTGCTCGCAAGTTACATAAATATTGCATGGACAGAATGTCGGAAGGAGAAGATACTAACATTGTGGAATTGCACCACGACCAATGTCATTTCTCTCACGTTCCAGGTACCGTCAGTGTGGAATTCGAGGACTTTGATCTCTTCTTCAACTTCGATGAGCTTGCTGCCACTCTTGTCAAATGCTTGATGTTGTAAGTACTTCACAAACTCTGATCATCTTCTCCATACAAGGCTGTAAATGAAAAAAAAACTAACTGTACTGTATTCCTCTCAGGGGATTGACGTCGCAGCGAACACCAAGGGTGCATGCATATTTCATAGATCCTGATTTAGCAAACGGCATTTTGTTACAAGATAATGACTCACGCACGGCTTCCATTGATTTTGTCGCCAAGATCTTGTTCGACTTACAGATAGGAGAATTCTTCATGTGGCCATATCATGAACAATAAGTATAAATATACAACCACGCATACATTGATCGTCTTTCAGTTTTAGACATAGTTCGTACGTTCATGGTTTTCTTAAACGGTAGAGGTCACTGGATCTTGGTGGTCATTGTTCCAGAACGCAACACAGTTTACTACATGGATTCTCTTAGAGAGTCAAATGCGCCTCAGGATCTGAGTCATCTTCAGGATTTCATGGATAGGTATTGAATTCTTTGATGTTAATGCGCTGTGTTCATATCTGGTTCAAGAATTGAGTGTTTGAAAATTCATCTTCATTTCCAGTGTATTGTCAAAGAACATAACTTTAGGAGGGAATCGGTTCGACTGCCAACTTCCTTTGCAGCACGTGATTGTTCATCCGGTAAGACAACGAAATCCGTTATTTTCAGAAAATGCTAGTCAGATGTTCAAGTTTCTAAGTAAACCTCTTTCCATTTCTCTTCATAGAAAAAAGAAGAAACAACTTACACCGGTTAGGTTGTTCCTGACAGGGCAAATACATGACTAATACTGTACAAAAAATTTCAGTGTCCTTAGCAACAACAAGGTACCAGCCTATGTGGATACTACGTTTGTGCACACATGATGAACCTATGCAGACATGCTGAATGTGGTGTCGATGCTGACAGGATAAAACCAGTAAGTCTGCTTCTTAATTACTATCTTCTACTCCACACGTATGTCACATTCTGATCTAAAAGTCATGCAGCTGATCTTGGCACTGATGACTTCTGAACCGCTCGCCGCCGATGAATTGTTGTCTGTTAGGAAATTTATCAGCACCTTCTTTCTGAAACACTATATCAAGCCCTCTAAAGACGTCGAAGATTTCCGGATTCAAATCTCCTAAAAATAAGTACGCATTCATAGTGTTATCGGCTAAACATATACACATGGATGCATTATTTTCCATGTGATTATGTCTTCGTATTTCATACACTATGATTATGTACTGGATATGTCGGTTTAACAACTGTGGAATTTAGCTAGCATTTTCTCAATTGCATATTGTCGTGAATTATGATGAATCCTCTGCTTGTGGATACTATTTGTTCAATTGCATATAGTGGCGAATTATGATGAATGTTCTTCATGTGGACACTATTTGTCGATTGCATATTGTGGCGAATTTACTATTTGCAGGGTGAATTAAATGCCATATTTTACAATAACCTCGCTATTTCAGCGCACACGGTTCAAGCAACTAAGCGTGTGCGGTCCAGAACGGAAAGCACAATCAACTCATAGCGCAACCGCCTGTGATCCACAGGAAAAGCACATGAGATATAATCTAAAACGTCGGTGATACATAAGTAATCGCAAACAGTTTGCAACACTTGTACGTGTGCGTAGGAGCTACTCAATCGTTTGCGATAGCACCGTATCTCACACGTGAGCCAATAGGAAACCGTGCCCGATGCAAAGATGATCCCACGCGTACATTTTTCGAGAAACGTGTCTGATGATGTTATACATGGTACACGGTTCCCAGATAAATCTCGTGTGCGATGATGAAGGTATCACACACAGTGTCTACAATGGCCCGTGTGGATTAGGTAAGGTTTCGCAAACGGTCAAAGGTCAAACTCCGTTTGTTTTCCATGAGCAATTAGACGCGTTTCACTCGTCTTGGACGTGTGTGATTGATCGCAAATCCCACACGTAGGCCGGAAAGATTTTGTGTGCGATCTGTTCCTGCACCGCACACGATTAACTTTGCAAATCGTTTGCGTTCGTTGGACACCATCGCCGACGGGTTTGCGGTGTCGTGTGGGATGGACCCTCCCTATCGCCCACACATGCAAGGCGACGGTTTGAAACTAAGTCACGGAAAGGGGTTAAAAACCGTTTGTATAGCACGTCGCTGCACCAGTGCAAGTCCCAATCCACTGCACCCCGCGTCAAAGCACGACGTTGAGTGCGAGGACGGTTCCGATGGGGTACCGATTCCGACGGTGATTTCAGGTCCGAACTGTAGATTCTGGCGGCAACAACTCTATTCCTAGGTTTTAAATTTCGGAAACAAAATAATTTCGAACCTTAACAAAATATGAGAAATTTTGGAAATTTTGAAAATTTTGAAATTTATTTTGGAAGTTTGGATTTCAAATTCAACTTAATTTTAATGAATTTTCACATATTTTAATTTTATTTTGAAATTAGTTTGAATCTGGATGGAAATTTGGTCAGTTTTGGCATATTATGGCCAGTTTTCTATGCTATTACTCACTGTTTTTGGTTCCCGCGGTGGTCCGAACATTGGGGGAACCACGGGGTCCTCTTATGGGGACCTCACCAAAACTCGCAAATTTGGTCCATTCTGGCCAGTTTTATATGCTATTATTACTGATTTAATGGTCCTGGGGCGATCCGAACGTTTGGGGAACCCCGGGGTCCGCTTAAGGTGACCTCGAAAAAAATCGAAGATTTGGTCAATTCTGCCCAATTTTCTATACTATTACTCACTGATTTTATGGTCCTGCGACAATCCGAACGTTCGGGGAACCTTGGGGTTCGCTTGCGGACACCTCGCCAAAACTCGCCAATTTGACATATTATGGCCAGTTTTCTGTGCTATTACTCTCTGTTTTTTATGTCCCGCGGTGATTGGAAGGTTTGGGGAATCCCAATGTCAGGTTACGAGGACCTCACCAAAATTCGTAGATTTGGTACATTCTGGCCAGTTTTCTATGCTATTATGCACTGACTTAGGGTTTCGGGTCAATCCGAACATTAGGGGAACCCCGGGGTCCACTTACGGGGACCTCGCCAGATTTAGTCTATTATTAGCAGTTTACTATGCTATAGTCACTATTTTTGGCTCCCGCGGTGATTCGAACGTTTGGGGTACTTACGGGGACCTCGCCAAAACTTGCAGATGTAGTCAATTCTAGTCAGTTTTCTATTGCTCAATGTTTTTGAGTCCCAAGGCGATCCGAACGTTCGGGGAACCCCGGGTCCGCTTACGGCGACCTCGCAAAAAATCGCAGATTTGGTCCATTCTGGACCGGTTTATATACTATTACTTACTGATTTAAGGGTCTTGGGGCGATCCGAATGTTCGGGGAACCCCGGGGTCCGCTCACGGGGACCTTGCCAAAATTCACAGATTTGGCATATTATGACCAATTTTCTATGCTATTATTCAGTATTTTTGTTCCCGCAGTGGTTCGAGCGTTCGGGAAACCCCAGGGTCAGGTTACGGGGACCTCACCAAAACTCGTTGGTTTGGTCCATTTTGGTCAGTTTTCTATGTTATTACTGACTGATTTTAGGGTCCCGTGGCGATTCTAACGTTCGGGGAACCCCGGGGTCAGGTTACGGGGACCTCGCCAAAACACACAACTTTGGTCCATTCTGGCGTAGGCACTTGCGTAGGCCCTCGCGCACAACTCACGGCGGATGTGAGGGTTTGCTGCCTTCCATCCACATCCCCCCTGGAAGCTTTCGGTTTGGTTTTTTAAACCTGTTTTCGTTCGGTTTTTCTTTCATTTTTTCTTCTAATTTTTCTTTTTTTTTCTGTGTTTCTTTCTTCCTATTCTCCAAATCCGTGAAATACTTCTAGGATTCTAAAACTTCCTAGAAGTTCGTGATTTTTTCTTATTTGTTTTTCAAATTTGTGAACGTTTTATCATTTTTTGCAAAAATATTCATATGATGTATATTTTTGCAGGTCAGGAACTTACTTTCCAACTAATGAACTTTTTTTTCCAATTTTTTTGAATTGTTCAACTTTTATTTTTCGTTTTCTTTTTCATATTCATGAACATTTTCAACTTCGTATTTGTTTTTCAAATTCATGAACTTTTTTGAATTTCGATTTTCTATGAAAAATATTGTGAAAATTGCCAAAAAAAAATTTAAATATTTTTTTGCACAATTTGTTTTTCTAGTTTTGTGGACTTTTGCTTCAAATGTATGTTTTTTCAATTTTGTGAACATTTTTTAAATTTTTGGATATTTTCAGAGTTTCTAAACTTATTTTTATTGTTATATTTGAACTTTTTTGAAATTTATGAACTATTTTTTGAAACTCATGAACTTTTAAATATCGATGAACAATTTTTATTTCGAAAACCAGTCACCTGTTTTTCTGAATGAACCACACACAATAGAGAAAACCGAGGGAAAATGCGAGCGAATGAAAAAAAGAAAAGAAGGCAAGCGAGCGAGAGAACGTGGCAGGGGCGCGCGAGCGCTGGGCGCCAGGAAGGATAGACGACGCTGAGCGCGCAGAGATTAGGAGGTACTCCTATTCCATAACTTGTACGTCAAATATATTCTAAATGCACGCATGATATTAGCACATTCACGTGTGGAACAGGATGTGTTTGTGGTGGGTTGTGGTGTTTTATTTATTTTTAGCTTGTTTCAGCCGACATTTTCTATTTATGCCAGTTTTTTTTATTCTAGTCTATTTTCAAATGAGTTTATTTTCACCATTTTTATTGGGTGATAGGTTCACGGTCCTAACTAAGGTTTTGTGATATTTTAAAAATGACCACAAGTTTTAGGAAATGTTCATTAAATCTTTAAATGTTCAAGAATTAAAAATTATGAATTAAAAATGTATTTGAAAATTCAAGAACAATTCTTATAATTAGAAAACCTTAGTTGATTTTAAAAACTGCACACTAATTTTCAAATAGCAATAGGTTAAAAAGTGTTTACAAATTTAAAAGAACGTCGATAAATTCTGAAACAAATATGCTTTCAAAAAGGTAGAAATTTAAAAAATGTACAGTTTTTTTTAAAAGTTAACAGATTGACAATGAAGATATAGGGCTTGAAATAGGAAGAAAACAAACTGGAACAAAAGAAAATGAAACATTGTAGAGAACCACATAAGGTAGGGAAAGGGTATAAAAGAGAAAAAAACCAATTAAGACCAAAGTAAATTTGAAAAATTTACAAAAAAATAAAAATAAAACAGGAAAAAATATACGAGGTGGAAAAAACCTAGAGTAAACCGAAGTAAATGAGAACAACGTTTTGTGAGATAATAAATGTCAAAATGAGATCAACTTAGAACCTTTCCCTGATAACTTTAAAGAGCAGCCGGTTGAGTATTGATGGGCCTACCCATGTGCACATTTTTGGAGTGCCGTCATTTTTCTCGTTTCCTTGATTCTCGACCTTTCCGAACTTTCTGGATTTACCCCTTATTATTCACAACTTATTTCCTGGTGGTTTTCTGCCATTTTCTTCTTTTTTTCTCATGTTTATTCCATTTTTACTTTTTGATTTTGTCAAAATTTGCAAATATTTTATAAAATTCTCGTTTTTTTTGTGAAATGAGGGAATATTTTTGATGTAATACAATTTTTATGGACGTGGAGTTTCTGCTCCCGAGCTCATTTGAGCTCGGTGAACAGTAAAATCGAAAAAAATCGAAATTGTTTCAAAAAATTCTGAATTTTTTTGGGTACCAACATTGACAAAAGTTTTATGTTCTTGCAAAAATTCAGCATGAAATAACATTCCTACGAGGCGTGGCAAAAAAAAAAACAAAATCGATACTCTGAAAATACGCATTTTCAGAGTTTCGATTTTGTTTTTTTACCACGTCTCATAGGAATGTTATTTCATGCTGAATTTTTGCACGCACTTAAAACTTTTGTCAATGTTAGTCCCAAAAAAATTTCAGATTTTTTTAAAATGTTTTAGATTTTTTTTCGATTTTACTGTTTGCCGAGCTCAATTGAGCTCGGGAGCAGAAATGCACTTTCGAATTTTTTTTATCTTCATCGACAACATCCTAGTGGAGGATGCGATGCCGTGGAGAATAAAGATATTTTGATTCTTCTCAAGCTGTGGCGCCGTCTTAGTGGTCAGCGCCACAGAGCCAACGTGTTTTTGTCTTTGCAGGTTTGGTGTGTCTAATCTTGCAAATCTTAAGTTATGTCATCACATATTTGTTCATACGGATCTGATGAGTTTGTGGTAATGTTTATCATTCTGGTGGTGTGGTCGATTTTGACTATGGAGTCCTTCTTTGACATTTTGGTGAAGATCATATGGATCGGCAACCTGAATCTCTAGGGGCCAACCCCGACTCAAGTATGTTTAACCACGGGTGGAGCTACGTTGGGGCAAAACCAGGACATGGCCCGCCCAACATAGCATCAAAACAGTGAAGATTGAGGGTCCCATAATAGAGAAAATTGCGAGGTCAGCTTTAACATGCCCGGTTTGGCCCGCCCAAGGAATTTCTTGTAGATCTGCCACTGTGTTTAACGGTCATGGCTTTACATTATTTTGGATAGACATCTCAAGAGGATTTCAAAAATCTATGAAAGTAGTCAAGAATGTGCAAGACTACTAGTGCCATTGTGACTACTTGGATCATTTCGTGTTGCAAAATTGATACCACAAAGAGGATGTTTATGTGACATCACCATGGTTTAGGAGTTACTTTGTAATTTTTTGGATATATAATCCAAATATGGTATCATTATTTTATGAGAAATCTTCCAAGGCATATATATTATTTGGTCATTCCCTGCAAAAAATCCTTTGGTTATTAGCGTGATTTTTTATGATTCTTATCGGCAAAATACTAGTAGAGGATGTGATGCCGTGGAGAATAAAGGTACTTTGATTCTTCTCCTGTGACGGCGTCTTATTTGGCGGGGCCACAGATCCAGAGTGATTTTGCCTCTGCATGTTTGGTGTGCCCAATCTTGTGAATTTTAGGTTTATGTCATCACATATTTGTTCATATGAATCTGATGAATTTGTGGAAATGTTCTTTGTGAGTTTTGGTGGTGTGGTCGATTGTGACTTTGGAGTCGAGTATGGCTGCTTGGACGATTTCGTGTTGCAAAACTGATACCATGAACAAGATGTTTATGAGAAATCACTGTATTTTAGGAGTTACTTTGTAATTTCTTGAATATATAATTGGAAACATTGTACCTGTATTTTTTTTGCCGAGTTTGAATAAATTTACAAGTAATCTATACCTACTAATAAAGCAAGGTGATAGTCTTGGTTTCATCCCGCTTAGGTGATTTTATTGGTTTCGGACGCGTCAAGTCATCCTCGTCCCATTCGTCATAGGCCGGCATTAGTTGGTCCATCACGTGTCCGTGTCAACTACTATCAAAGAAGGAAACTTATCGTACAGATCTCAGGAAACAAATCCCCTAATGGGATGTTATAAAAATAAACTAATTCATATATTTCCTCGAGAATAGAATCCATCGGAAAAGCTCAAA
The DNA here is from genome assembly GCA_039707655.1 of Elymus sibiricus. NCBI lineage: Eukaryota > Viridiplantae > Streptophyta > Magnoliopsida > Poales > Poaceae > Elymus > Elymus sibiricus. Next base: position 21,202,866 of record CM077663.1, on the reverse strand, counting down.
GAATTAAGCTCTGCCTGCCGGGAGGACGAGTGGAAGCTTCACGGCAACGGCCGGAGGCGTCGAGTTCGACGATGTGGACGCTTTCCTAGGCCATGTCCAGGAATCCCCTCGCCAGCACCTCAGTCTCGTCAGCCACAGCCCACAGGCAGTGCAGTAGACATCGTCCTGCAGTCTCTTTGCGGTCTTCTCGCATCCGTCGTATGCCCACGAGTAGCCCGCATTCGTTGGCTGCTCAACGCTAGCATAAGGCCTGCCCGGCGGTTCCCCCGCTCTCCAAGTCCCAATCCACTACACCCCGTTCCAGAGCACGACGACAAGTGCGAGGACGGTTCCGATTACGATGGTGATTTCAGGTTCGAACTGCAGATTTTGGCGGCAACAACTCTATTCCTAGGTTTTTAATTTCGGAAACAAAACAATTTCGAACGTTACCAAAATATGGGAAAATTTGGAAATTTTGCATATTTTGAAATTTATTTTGGAAGTTTGGATTTCAAATTCAACATAATTTTAATGAATTTTCACATAATTTAATTTTGTTTTGAAATTAGTTTGAATGCGGATGGAAATTTCGGGGTTAGAAACATTTCGGACCCCACTGAAATATGCGAAATTTCAATGAATTTTTTAACCCCGGGGCGATTCGAATGTTCGGGGAACCCCGAGATTCGCTTACGGTGACCTTGCTAGAACCCACAGATTTTGTCCATTATGTCCAGTATTTTAGGCTATTAGTCCATGATTTTAGGGTCCGAGGGCAATCCAAATGTTCGGAGAACCCCAGGGTCCGCTTACGGGTACCTCGCCAAATCTCACAGATGTGGCATATTATGGCTAGTTTTCTATGCTATTATTCATAGTTTTTGGTGTCCGCAGTGATCCAAACGTCCGGGGAGCCCCGGAGTCCTCGTACGGGGACCTCGCCAAAACTCGCACATGTAGTCCATTCCGACCAGTTTTCTATGTTATTACTTACTGTTTTTTAGTCCCGGGTGATCGGAATATTCGAGGAACCCCGGGTCCGCTTACTGGGACCTCGCTAAAAATCACAGATTTGATCCATTCTAACCAGTTTTCTATGCTATTACTTACTAATTTTAGGGTCCCGGGGCGATCCGAACATTCGGGGAACCAACGGACCTCGCCAAAATTCCCAGATTTGGTCCATTCTGGCCAGTTTTCTATGCTATTAGTTACTGATTTTAGGGTCCTGGGGCGATCCGAACGTTCAGCGAAACCCTGCCAAAACTCACAGATTTGGCATATTATGGCCAGTTTTCTATGCTATTACTCACTGTTTTTGGTTCCCGCGGTGATCCGAACATTGGGGGAACCCCAGGGTCCGTTTACGGGACCTCACCAAAACTCACAAATTTGGTCCATTGTGGCAAGTTTTATATGCTATTATTACTGATTTTATGTGTTGGAAATATGGCCTAGAGGCAATAATAAATTAGTTATTATCATATTTCCTTGTTCATGATAATCGTTTATTATCCATGCTAGAATTGTATTGATCGGAAACTCAGATACATGTGTGGATACATAGGCAACACTATGTCCCTAGTGAGCCTCTACTAGACTAGCTCGTTGATCATAGATGGTCAAGGTTTCCTGGCCATAGACATTAGTTGTCATTTGATAACGGGATCACATCATTAGGAGAATGATGTGATGGACAAGACCCAAACTATGAACGTAGCATATGATCATGTCAAGTTTATTGCTATTGTCTTCTGCATGTCAAGTATCTGTTCCTATGACCATGAGATCATGCAACCCACTGACACCGGAGGAGTACCTTGTGTGTATCAAACGTCACAACGTAACTGGGTGACTATAAAGGTGCTCTACAGGTATCTCCGAGGGTGTCTGTTGGGTTGGCGTGGATAGCGACTGAGATTTGTCACTCCGCGTGACGGAGAGATATCTCTGGGCCCACTCAGTAATATAGCATCACAAGAAGCTTGCAAGCAATGTGACTAAGGAGTTAGCCACGGGATCTTGTATTACGGAACGAGTAAAGAGACTTGCCGGTATCGAGATTGAACTAGGTATGGAGATACCGACGATCGAATCTCGGGCATGTAACATACCGATGAACAAAGGGAACTGCGTACGGGATTAACTGAATCCTTGACATAGAGGTTCAACCGAGAAAGATCTTCATAGAATATGTAGGAACCAATATGGGAATCCAGGTCCCACTATTGGTTATTGACCGTAGAGGTGTCTCGATCATGTCTGCATAGTTCTCGAACCCACAGGGTCTACACACTTAACGTTTGGTGACGATATAAGAATAGTTGAGTTATTATGTTGGTGACCGAAGGTTGTTCGGAGTTCCGGATGAGATCACGGACATGACGAGGAGCTCCGGAATAGTCCGGAGGTAAAGATTGATATATGGGATAATAGTGTTTGGTCTCCGGAAGTGTTCTGGAATTCACCGGAAGGGGTTTCGGATGTTTCCCGAAATGTTTGGGTACGAGAACACTTTATTTGGGCCAAGGGGTAAAGCCCACGAGGCTTTAGGAAGGTGCAAAAGGAGTTTTGCGAAAGCCAGGGGCCAGACGCCAAGGACCCTGGTGTCTGGTCCTGGAGTCCGAGGAGGACTCTTGCCTTGCGTGCCAAACCAACTTTGAGGAGGCTCTTTCTCCAAGAAACTACCCCAGGGCTCAACATATAAATAGAGGGGCAAGCCTAGCACTCGGAAGACATCAAGATTTCCCCAAGCCGTGTGCCAGCAACCCCGCCCCCTCTAGTTTATCGTCCGTCATAGTTTCCGTTGTGCTTGGCGAAGCCCTGCGGAAATTGTTCTTCACCACCACCGTCACCACGCCGTCGTGCTGCCGGAACACATCTACTACTTCGCCCCTCTTGCTGGATCAAGAAGGCGAGGACGTCATCAAGTTGTACGTGTGTTGAACACGGAGGTGCCATCCGTTCGGCACAAGATCGTGATTGGATCACGGGACGGCTTGCGCTTTGGATCGCGAAGACGTTCGACTACATCAACCGCGTTTCTTAACGCTTCCGCTTAGCGATCTACAAGGGTATGTGGATCCCATCTCTCCTCTCGTAGATGTTCATCTCCTAGATTGATCTTGGTGAAGCGTAGGATTTTTTTTCCCATGCAACGTTCCCCAACAGTGGCATCATGAGCTAGGTTTATGCGTAGATGACATCACGAGTAGAACACAAAGGATTTTGTGGGCGGTGATTTTCAGATTGGTTCCTTCCTTGGTCTTTTCTTGATTCGGCGGTATTGTGGGATGAAGCGGCTCGGACCAACCTTACTCGTCCATGTACGAGAGACCGGTTCTATCGACTGACATGTGACTTTGTTGCATAAGATGGCTGGCGGGTGCTGTCTCTCGCACCTTAGTTGAATCGGATTCGACAAAGGCGGTCCTTGTAGAAGGTTGAATAGCAACTCGTATATCACCGTTGTGGTTTTGCGTAGGTAAGAATCATTCTTGCTAGATACCCATAGCAGCCACGTAAAACATGCAACAACAAATTATAAGACGTCTAACTTGTTTTTGCAGTGTATGTTGTGATGTGATATGGCCAAAGACATGATGTGATATATGTGATGTATGAGATGATCATGTTTTGTAATAGTTTATATCGACTTGCATGTTGATGAGTACGGCAACCGGCAGGAGCCATAGGGTTGTCTTTATTTAATTTGTGTCATTTGCTTTACTTTATCACTATGAGTTAGCAATAGTTGTAGAAGCAATAGTTGGCGGGACAACCTCATGGCGACACGTTGATGGAGATCATGGTGTCATGCCGGTGACGATGGAGATCATGCCGGTGCTTTGGAGATGGAGATCAAAAGCACAAGTTCATGGCCATATCATGTCACTGATGATTTGCATGTGATGTTAATCCTTTTATGCATCTTATTTTGCTTAGGACGACGGTAGCATTATAAGGTGATCCCTCACTAAAATTTCAAGATAAAATTGTGTTCTCCCCAAGTGTGCATCGTTGCGAAGGTTCGTCATTTCGAAGCACCACGTGATGATCGGGTGTGATAGACTCTATGTTCGCATACAATGGGTGCAAGCCAGTTTTGCACATGCGGAACACTCGGGTTAAACTTGACGAGCCTAGCATGTACAGACATGGCCTCGGAACACAAGAGACCGAAAGGTCGAACATGAGTCATATAGTAGATATGATCAACATGGAGATGTTCACCATTGAAACCACCTCATCTCACGTGATGATCAGACTTGGGTTGGTGAATTTGGATCATGTAGCACTCGGATGACCGGAAGGATGTCAATTTGAGTGGGAGTTCTTTAGTAATATGATTAGTTGAACTCATTATCATGAACATAGTCAAAATATCCTTGCAAATTATGTTGTAGATCGATAGCTCACGCTGTAGCTCCCCTAGATTTTGATACGTTCCTAGAGAAAAACTAAGTTGAAAGTTGGCAGTTGCAACTATGCGGACTAGGTCCGTAAACTGAGGATTGTCCTCATTGTTGCACAGAAGGCTTGTGTCCTTGATGCACCGCTCGGTGCGCCACCCCCTCAAGCGTCATCTGTGGGTGTTGAGAACATCAGACAGGCACGTTTTTGATGACTACTTGATAGTTCAGTGCGTCATGCTTTACGGCTTAGAATTGAGGCTCCAAAGACGTTTTGAACGTCACGGAGCATATGAGATGTTCCAAGAGCTGAAATTGGGATTTCAGGCTCGTGCCCATGTTGAGAGGTATGCGACCTCCAACAAGATTGTTTGCCTGCAAGATGAAGGAGAATAGCTCAATCGGTGAGCGTGTGCTCAGATTGTCTGGGTGCTACAATCGCTTGAATCAAGTGGGAGTTGATCTTCCAGATAAGATAGTGATTGACATAGTTCTCGAAGTCACTGCCACAAAGCTACTGGAGCTTCGTGATGAACTATAACATGCCAGGGATGGAGAAGATGATCCCTGAGCTATTCGTGATGTTTGACACCGCAAAGGTAGAAATCTAGAAGGAGCATCAAGTGTTGATGGTTAGTAAAACCACTAGTTTAGAGAAGGGCAAGGGCAAGAAGGGAAACTTTCGAGAATGACAAGCCAGTTGTCGCTCCAGTGATGAAACCCAAGGTTGGACCCAAACCCGAGACTGAGTGCTTCTGTTATGAGGAGAACGGTCACTAAAGCAGAACTACCCCAAATACTTGGTAGATAAGAAGGATGGCAATGTCAACAAAAGTATATTTGATATACGTGTTCTTGATGTGTACCTTACTAGTACTCCTAGTAGCACGTGGGTATTAGATACCGGTTCAGTTGCTAATATTGGTAACTCGAAGTAAAAGATACGGAATAAACGGAGACTGACTAAGGGCTAGGTGGCGATGTGTGTTGGAAGTGTTTCCAAGGTTGATGTGATCACCATCGCACGATCCCTCTACCTTCGGGATTAGTGTTGAACCTAAATAAATGTTATTTGGTGTTTGTGTTGAGCATGAACATGATTAGATCGTGTTTATTGCAATAGGGTTATTCATTTAAGTCAGAGAATAATGGTTATTCTGTTTACATGAATAATACCTTCAATGGTCATGCACCCAATGTGAATGGTTTATTGAATCTCGATCGTAGTGATACACATGTTCATAATATTTATGCCAAAATACGCAAAGTTAATAATGATTGTACCACAAACTTGTGGCACTGCGGCTAAGGCCATATTGGTGTAAAGCGCATGAAGAAACTCCATGTTGATGGATCTTTGGACTCACTCGATTTCGAATCGCTTGAGACATGCAGACCATGCCTCATGGGCAAGATGACTAAGACCCCGTTTTCCGGTATGATGGAGCGGGCAAGTGACTTCTTGGAAATGATACATGTTGATGTATGCGGCCCAATGAGTGATGAAATGTGCGGTGGATATCATTATTTTCTTACCTTCACTGATGATTTGAGTAGGTATTGGTATATTTACTTAATGAAACACAAGTCTGAAACGTTTGAAAAGTTCAAGCAAATTCAGAGTGAAGTTTAAGATCATCGTAACAAGAAGATAAAATGTCTACGATATGATCGTGGAGGTGAATATCTGAGTTACGAGTTTGGTATGCAACTTAAGACAACGTGGAAATTGTTTCACAACTCACGCCACCTAGAACACCATAGTGTAATGGTGTGTCCGAACGTCGTAGTCGTGCTCTATTGGATATGGTGCGTACTATGATGTCTCTTACCGATTGGCCACTATCATTTTGGGATTATGCATTAGAGACAACTACATTCACTTTAATAGGGCACCATCTAAGTCCGTTGAGATGACACCGTATGAATTATGGTTTAGCAGAAACCTAAGCTGTCATTTCGTAGAGTTTGGGAATGCGATGCTTATGTGAAAAGACTTCAACCTGATAAGCTCGAACCCAAAGCGGAAAAATGCTTCTTCATAGGATACCCTAAGGAAACAATTGGGTATACCTTCTATCTCAGATCTGAGGGCAAAGTGTTTGTTGCTAAAACGGGTCCTTTCTTGAGAAATAGTTTCTCTCGAAAGAATTGAGTGGGTGAAAAAGTAGAACTTGATGAGGTTACTGAACCGTCACTTCAGTTGGATGGTAGCACGACACAGAAAGATGTTTCTGTGGCGCCTACACCGAATGAAGAGGAAGTTAATGATGATGATCATGACACTTCGGATCAAGTTACTACCAAGCCTCGTATGTCGACAAGGAAGCGTACCGCCCCTGAGTGGTACGGCAGTCTTGTCTTGGAGGTCATGTTGTTAGACAACAGTGAACCTACGAGCTATGAAGAAGCGATGATGGGTCCGGATTCCAACAAATGGCTAGGAGCCATGAAATCCGAGATAGGATCCATGTATGAAAACCAAGTATGGACTTTGGTAGACTTGCCCGATGAACGGCAGGCCGTTAAGTACAAATGGATCAATAAGAAGAAGATAGACACTGATGGTAAATGTCACCATTTATAAAGCTCGACTCATCGCAAAGTAGTTTCCGACAAGTTCAAGGAGTTGACTACGATGAGACTTTCTCACCCGTAGCGATACTAAAGTTTGTTCGAATTATGTTAGAAGTGGCTGCATTTTTCGATTATGAAATTTTGCAGATGGATGTCAAAACATAGTTTCCTTAACAGTTTCCGTGAGGAAAGGTTGTATGTGATACAACCGGAAGGTTTTCTCGGTCCTAAGGATGCTAAAATGTATGCAAGCTCTAGCGATCCTTCTATGGACTGGAGCAAGCATCTCGGAGTTGGAATATACGCTTTGATGAGGTGATCAAAGCTTTTTGGGTTTATACAAAGTTTATAAGAAACTTGTATTTACAAGAAAGTGAGTGGGAGCACTACAAAATTTCTGATAAGTATACGTGTTTGACATATTGTTGATCGGAAATGATGTAGAATTCTGGAAAAGCATAAAGGGTTCTTTGAAAGGAGTTTTTCAAAGTGTCACATCCCTAGTTTCCCCTTGCTTGTGCTAGCCAAGATGTGCATCATGTTTAAATCTTGCATCAACATGAAATGGGGAATTATCAGAAACCCTAGCACCTCACTTGATTTAAACCAATTCAGATGTTTGTGATTTTCAATGAATCCAAAATGCCCTTCAAAAATGTTCACTATTTCTGATAAATGTTGGAAACAACATATCAGGGGACATTTTATTTCTCACAACAGATATAGCATTTTAAAAATAACTCATAATGCTACTGAAATTGTTAAATAAATCACTATAACTATTATAGTCATTCAAAATTGTTGAAACCTTGTGTGGAGGTTTGAAATATTAAAACGAGGCTGTGTAAAATAATTCAAGAATTTTGAGCCAAAGGTTGTTGCCCAAACAAAATAGAACAAATATCAGAAATAGAAAAAAACAGAAAAGAAATAAAAAAAGGGAAAAGACCTCACCTGAGGCCTAGCAGCTGGCTGGCCCAACTGGCCCAGCTGCCAGTCATCTTCAACCTCTGCCAGAAGGCAGAGGAGAAGAGGGCCACGGCGAGATGGCCAGGGCGCCACGCACGTGGCTGCCTCCTCGTCGCGCTGGCGGCGTGGATAAGCTCCAGGGCACCGTCTGGATTGAGCCCACACCCCATTCGCACCCTCTGCCTCGTCCTTCGCCCTCCGTCGCCATGGCCGACGGCAGTTGAAGCTCGTTGTCGCAGCACCGCTCCCCCATCGCCTCCCTCTCGCCCTTGAGCAGCTCAGAAGCTCCGCCTCGACGCCCTCATCCTCTCCAGCAAGCCACACATCGCCAGGAGCCTTCCATCGCCGGGGCCGCCGTCGTGTTCAACCTTTGGCTACCGGCAAGGAACCGAAGGCCGCCATCGATTTAGGCCGTCCCCGAGCCTGCTTTCAACGGCTACGAGATCGCCGTGAGCCCCTGGTCCCGTTCCCTCTGTTTCCCAGGTCGATTCCAAGCTGTAGCCGCCGATTGCGTCGACGCCCTACGAGCTCCGCCACGCGAGCTCAACGTCGGTGACGTTCCGGTGATCCTCAGGTCTAACCGAGGCCACCGCTGACTCCGCGAGGTCGAGTGGATGCGGTAGGTGCCCAGCCCGAGCTTGTTTGCTCGCTGTGGCGTCGGCTCCGAGCTCGCCCGAGCTCCGGCAGCCGCTAGGCTCAACGCCGGCGACGATTCCTCCGCCCCCACAGCCAGCTAACCACGTAGATGGATGCGGCTCAGTGCGGGCATCATCCCGGTAGCCTCCGGGTGCCCAGGAACGCTATGTAGCACGATTCCGGCGACGCGCCGCTGACAAGTCTCCGGTGGGGGCCGACGTGGAGGGTCATTAGGAGTTAACCCACCTAATTAGCAGTCCTAACAGCCACTGACAGTGGGCCCTGGCTCAGGTCAAAGCCAGGGTCAACTCAGGATTATTCCCTGAGTCAATGACATGTGGACCCCACATGTCAGTGACTCTGAATAGCCCTGGGTCACTGACCAGTGGACCCCACTGGTCAGGTTTGACCTGGCAACGGCCAGTTGACCTGCTGACGCAATGCTGATGTCATGCTGATGCAATAAATGATTTTTTTTATTTAATTTAATTCGAGAAAATGGATAAAACTTCTAAAACTCATAGAAATTAATCTGTAGCTCAGATTGAAATAGTTTATATATGAAAAATTATCAGAAAAATCCAAAGAATCCATTGGTGCTATTATCATGCATGCTAGAGAAACTTAAATAGGAGAATATTGACATTTTGCAATAATGCAATATGTGGAATACCACATGGAGTACGATTTTGAACCTATATTCAACTCTACTCCATTTAACTCTATGATAGGTGCATTTGTTCATCCAAATCATATTGCCATGTCATGATCATGCATCATATTGTTGCACTTGCCGTGTATTGATTGTTACTCCGTCTATGTCGCGGTAGGTTCTGCTCCATCGGATACCCGTGAGTATCCCTTTGAAGGAGAGTACCTCCCGGCCAAACTGCGAGGCAAGCAATCCCATTGATCATTCCGATAACATCCCAATCTCTCGCTCCTACTCTTGTTTAATGCATTAGGACAAATGCTTCTACTGTCTATCTGTTGCGGTAGTTGAACCCATTCCTCTGCATGACCTGTCATTGTCACAGTAAATAGCTAAACCAAGCAACCTAGCATACCTGGTAGATGCTTGAGCCCTGATGTGCTTTACCTGCTTTGCTTGCTATGCTTAGAGTTGTGTCAGGTCTGATTCATCTGGGTGACGAACCGGAGTGAAACAGTGTTGTTCTGATGTGATGAGCTAAGTGATGAACCTGATATGGTAAAGGTAGCGATGAGAGGCTATGTAGGAGTACATAGCGGGTTGTCTCATTGGGACCGTTCTTAGGAACTGAGTTCCGTGTTTGTGATCCAAGAATAGTTACTACCACATGCTGGGCCCTGAAATATGACCCCGCTCGACTTATTGATCAGCTAGTCCTCGGTCCATGAGTTGCAACTAGTTTCTGGTGTTTGTAGCTATGCTGGAGGCCGTGCGTAGCGCTGACCTTAGGGGTGGGCTACGACGCGGTAGGCAGTGGCACGGGGTACCAAGGGTCACCCGAATGGTGGGCTTGGGAATCCTGCGCACATCGTCTAGGGCCGTAGTGGAAACTTCGGCCGGACTTCCATGCGGGTTCAGTCTCAAATAGGCGATAGCCTGGACTAGGGTCTTGTGTGATTGACGGTCATGGCCGACTACCTCGCTGGGCTTCCGCTTGAAGGTTTCCGAGGTGCCTCTTTTTATGAGCACACAGCGATAAGTGGCGAGAGCGTGTGTGAAGAAGTGCACCCCTGCAGGGTAATGAATCTGTTCGAATAGCCGCGTCCTCGGAAATGGACTACTTGGAGAACTTATGCCGTTCTTAGATAACTTGATGGTTACTCATAAAAGACTCAAGACAACTGTGAGTACCGTGGATGGCACTCTCGTATGTGACGGGAGCAGATCCATGGTGGTGTATTGAGGTGGTGTTAGTGGACTCATGTGCGCTATCTCAAAACTTGTTCAAAGAACTAGTAGTCATAGTTCAGGTTAGCCAAGAGTCAAAGCTGGCTTGCTACATAAACCCCACTACTCCCCTTGATGAAACAAGAGCATGAATAGCTTAGGTCTACTTTAAAGACTTGCTGAGTACGTTTGTACTCATGTTTGCTTAATAACTGTTGCAGATGAGAATAAGGATCCATCTGGTGGGTTCTACCTAGATGTCGACGACCCCGAGTAGCTGGTATCCCAGCTCCGATCCGATGCCCTGGGATGGGCTGTAGATAGTCAGGCTTTATGCCTTTTTACCTTTAATCTGTCTGTACTCAGACAGCTTTAAGGTTCTGCTTGGTTTGTATGAACATGTTTGTATGACTTGAGTGTCGGGTTATGTGACCCCTACCTGTATGAACATATTATGCAAGGCTCTTATGAGCCTTCTAAATAAATGTTGTGTTGTTGTATGGTTATGTTGTGATGCCATAGTTGTATCTATGCATATCGGACATGTCGTGCGTACGTGTGATGTGTAACAGTATGTATGGGATTCGACACCTAGTTGTGTGCCTCTAGTAGTACTCTTTACAGGGAAATGCCTCTTTGTGCTTCCAATGAGCCTTGGTAGCTTGCTACTGCTCCGGACACATTGATTGACCGACATGTATCCTTCTTGCTGCTGTGTCTGTCCCTTCGTGGAAATGTCTCGCAGTGTAATGGAGTCCATGTAGCCTGCTATGACTCGTCTACGCGCAGTTGATGACATTTATGTCCCACGGCGTAATGGAGTCCCTGTAGCTTGCTATGACTCATCTACACACGCTGAGGCCGACATTTGCATTGTTGGGTTAGTTATGCCTGTCCCTATACGGATTTGTCACTTGGGTTCTACGACTAGTCATGTCGACCCGGGTTCTTGGACATTTGAATGCTAGCGACATATTCACATTCGTGAGCCAAAAGGCGCAAACGGTCCCGGCCCAGGTAAGGTGGCAGCCGTGGAGATAACCGTGCGTGAGGCCGCAAAGTAATGTGAAGTGTTACATGCTAGATTCTTATGGCTTAGGATCGGGGTCCCGACAGCGTTGGTATCAGAGCCTGACTGACTGTATGATTACCAAGCCAAATTGGTCGAAGTTGAGTCTAGAAATGCTTTAGTTATGTAAGGGAATTGATTGTGGAAGGGAACGTAAGGCTCTTTTTACTCCTCTTCCCGAGTCATTCTATTCTGAGTCACCCTCTTCTTTTCTACGGGGTTAAGATCTAGTCTTCGTATCTACCTCTCAGGATGACGAGTTACTAACCAGGGACTTGTAGACTAAGTTGCTTGAGAGTCAACTCCAGTTTTCAAGTATTGCTTTTGTGTGACAATCATTTGGTTAGAATCTTGAAGTTAGAAAGTTGAGTGGTTATGCTATCCAATCTTTTTCAGGATGTCTCAAAATGGTTTTTGAGCATTTTCAGCCGTTATGCTGTCCGATTTCTGCTAGGATCTCTAATGCATTGTGCATTATTCTCTGTTTCAGATGCTTTCTCGTCCTTCTCATCAGGTGGTTTGTTTGACTAGGTGCATTGATGTACCGGGTCACACGGCTATGTTGGTCAGAGTCATGATGGAGACCGGTTATCACTGGTACCCCGAGTACACAGTGGAGGAGCTGTACCGCGACTTCAATCAGAGCCAGTACCTCTGTAACGTTAGGATTTATCCATCATACCCTGGAGCTGCGGAGCCGCTCCATTGGGCTTATGGATTAGGAGTTACCATTGATATGGCAGTTCAGGAGGCCGCTTACACGATGCTGACCATCATGAGAGCTGGTCTACTTCAGGGCACAAAGTTCTTCTATATTCCAGCGACACTAGGAGGAGAGGATGGATATCTTACTGCAGCCTACTATGATCACTCTCATGAGGATCCTAGGCTTCAGGTGACTGCTCAGTTGTTGGAGGACAGGGATCGTGATGCACGTGCTCTTCGCATGGAGCTTCATGCTACACGAGCACGTCTTTGGACAGCCTTGACGCAGCTAGCTCCAGTCGTTCAGACTGGTTATGGAGATATGGATATGGTGAGCCCGCTTCGGACTCATCTACCAGCTCGCGTAGACTGGCCTGATGTTGGAGGCATTGTTCCTCTTCGAGGACCTCTGCTGCCGCCAGCCAGGGGACCTAGGCCACATCCGTGTCCCTATGGACCCCAGGGATCTCAGGCTGGGGTATTTCCAGACCCTCAGGTTCAGCTTCCAGGTCACGGAGGTAATTTGTATGAGATGTTCTACGCAGACGCTTGAGTTCGTGAGTGGAGGTAGTAGTATTGTAGCAGTTGTATGTCCACAGTCCTGCGCGTCTTGTGGAATATAACTGGGGTGTGAGTTGAGTTCCAGAGGTGTAGAAAAATATTGTATAGGAAGCTTGTAATGCCTCCGATGAGTTGAATTATCTTCTCACTAGCTTGTACTTCAGCTTGGGTTTGTACTGAACTATATCATGGTGTGTATGAATCATGGTGTATATATGGCAGTTTGCTTGTACCATGTTGTTCGAGTGTTTACCCCTGCATTCCATGTTGTTCAGTATATTCTGTATCTCATATCCTAGAGTTGTTGTCTCCCTTGTCTAAGATGTGGGTTTTGTTTTCCCCAGGATGGTATCCACCAGGAACAACCCCGCTCCTGCTTACGAGCAGGGTGAGGGCAGCCAAGCCAGGCAAGAGAATCTGCCCCACCCGCCATCTTTGGTGGAGGTGATGCTTGAGGCGGAACGCAAGAAGAGAGACCAACAGGCTGCTAGAGCGTATTGAGCAGAATACAGCATGCCCTCCCCGCAATGTGCGTAATGATGGAGTGTCCCTCAATGACTTCGTGAAGCAGGAGCGGGGTTGTTCCTGGTGGATACTAGTGAGCCAATCATCCGCATTGAGGGGGTCGACTACGAGGCAACCAAGATGTTGGGGAACGTTGCATGGGAAACAAAAATTTTCCTACGCACACACAAGATCTATCCATGGTGATGAGCATCTACGAGAGGGAGAGTGAATCTACATACCCTTGTAGATCGCTAAGCGGAAGCGTTTAAGAAACACGGTTGATGTAGTCGAACGTCTCCGCGATCCAAATCGCAAGTCGTCCCTCGATCCGATCACGAACTAGCGCCGAACGGACGGCACCTCCGCGTTCAACACACGTACGGCTTGATGACGCCTTCACCTCCTCGATCCAGCGAGCGATGGTGAACTAGTGGTTGAGTTCCAGCAGCACGACGGCGTGGTGATGGTGGTGAGGAACAATCTCTGCAGGGCTTCGCCAAGCACTACGGAGATTATGACGGAGGAACTAGAGGGTTAGGGTTGCCGCACACGGCTTGGGGAAATCTTGATGTATCACGTGTGCTAGCCCTGCCCCTCTATTTATATGTTGAGCCTTGGGGTCTAAACTTGGAGTAAAAGTCTCTTCCAAGTCGGTTTTGCCCGCACAAGGTCGGTTTGGCCCGCAGGAAAAGAGTCCAACTCGGATCCCTGCCGAACCGCGCACAACCGCACACAAGCGGTAGTACCGCTCACAAGCAGTAGTACCGCTTGGGCGGTAGTACCGCTTCACACAAGCGGTAGTACCGCTCGGGCGGTAGTACCGCTTCACACAAGCGGTAGTACCGCTCGGGCGGTAGTACCGCTTCACACAAGCGGTAGTACCGCTTACGCGGCAGCAAAACTACTTTTGCACTTTCCAATACCTCGTGGGCTTTTATCCCTTGGCCCATATAAAGTGTTCTCGCACCCGAACACTTCGGTAAACATCCGGAACCCCTTCCGGTGAACTCCGGAACTCTTCCGGAGATCAAAACACTATTATCACATATATCAATCTTTACCTCCGGACTATTCCGGAGATCCTCGTCATGTCCGGGATCTTATCCGGGACTCCGAACAACCTTCGGTCACCAACATAATAACTCAACTATACTAATCGTCACCAAACGTTAAGTGTGTAGACCCTGCGGGTTCGAGAACTATGTAGACATGACCGAGACACCTCTACGGCCAATAACCAATAGCGGGACCTGGATGCCCATATTGGCTCCTACATATTCTACGAAGATCTTTTATCGGTCGAACCTCTATGTCAAGGATTCAGTTAATCCCGTATGCTGTTCCCTTTGTTCTTCGGTATGTTACTTGCCCGAGATTCGATCGTCGGTATCACTATACCTAGTTCAATCTCGTCACCGGCAAGTCTATTTACTCGTTCCGTAATACAAGATCTCGTGGCTAACACTTTAGTCACATTGCTTGCAAGGCTCATTGTGATGTTGTATTACCGAGTGGGCCCTGAGATACCTCTCCGTCATACGGAGTAACAAATCCCAGTCTTGATCCATGCCAACCCAACAGACACCCTCGGAGATACCTGTAGAGCACCTTTATAGTCGCCCAGTTACGTTGCGACGTTTGATAAACACAAGGTACTCCTCCGGTGTCAGTGAGTTGCATGATCTCATGGTCAAAGGAACAGATACTTGACATGCAGAAAACAATAGCAATAAACTGACACGATCAAATGCTACGTTTACAGTTTGGGTCTTGTCCATCACATCATTCTCCTAATGATGTGATCCCGTTATCAAATGACATCTCATGTCAATGCCCAGGAAACCTTAACCATCTTTGATCAACGAGCTAGTCAACTAGAGGCTTACTAGGGACACAGTGTTGTCTATGTACCCACACATGTATTTGAGTTTCCAATCAATACAACTATAGCATGGATAATAAACGATTATCATTAACAAGGAAATATAATAATAACCAATTTATTATTGCCTCTAGGGCATATTTCCAACAGTCTCCCACTTGCACTAGAGTCAATAATCTAGTTCACATCACTATGTGATTTACATTGTAATGAATCGAACACCCATGCAGTTCTGGTGTTGTTCATGTTTAGCCCTTGGAAGAGGTTTAGTCATCGGATCTGCAACATTCAGATCCGTGTGTACTTTGCAAATATTTATGTCGTCCTCCTTGATGTAATCGCGGATGGAATTGAAACGTCGCTTTATGTGTCTGGTCCTCTTGTGAAATCTTGGTTCCTTGGCTAGAGCAATGGCACCAGTATTATCACAAAACAGAGTCATTGGGTTAAGTGCACTTGGCACTACTCCAAGATCTGTCATGAACTCCTTCATCCAGACACCTTCCTTCGCCGCCTCCGAGGCTGCGATGTACTCCGCTTCGCATGTAGAATCTGCTACCACGCTTTGCTTGGAACTGCACCAGCTAACCGCACCCCCATTAAGAATAAATACGTATCCGGTTTGCGACTTAGAGTCATCCGGATCAGTGTCAAAGCTTGCATCGACGTAACCCTTTACGACGAGCTCTTGATCACCTCCATAAACGAGAAACATGTCCTTAGTCCTTTTCAGGTACTTCAGGATATTCTTGACCGCCGTCCAGTGTTCCATTCCTGGATCACTTTGAAACCTTCCGACCATACTTATGGCAAGGCTGACATCGGGTCTTGTGCACAGCATTGCATACATGATAGAGCCTATGGCCGAAGCATAGGGGATGACACTCATCTTTTCTCTATCTTCTGCAGTCACTGGGCATTGAGTCTTACTCAACTTCACACCTTGCAAAACAGGCAAGAACCCCTTCTTGGACTGATCCATTTTGAACTTCTTCAAAATCTTATCAAGGTATGTGCTTTGTGAAAGTCCTATTAAGCGTCTTGATCTATCTCTATAGATCTTGATGCCTAATATGAAAGCAGCTTCTCCTAGGTCCTTCATTGAAAAACTCTTGTTCAAACATTCCTTCACGCTTTCCAACATTTCTATATTGTTTCCAATCAGTAATATGTCATCCACATATAATATTAGAAACGCTATAGAGCTCCCACTCACTTTCTTGTAAATACAAGCTTCTCCGCAAACTTGTATAAACTCGAACGCTTTGATCACCTCATCAAAACGAAGATTCCAACTCCGAGATGCTTGCACCAGTCCATAAATGGATCGCTGGAGTTTGCAAACTTTGTCAGCATTCTCTGGATCGACAAAACCTTCTGGTTGCATCATATACAACTCTTCCTTAAGGTAACCGTTAAGGAACGCTGTTTTGACATCCATCTGCCAAATTTCATAATCGAAAAAGGCAGCTATTGCTAACATGATTCTGGCGGACTTAAGCATCGCTACGGGTGAGAAGGTCTCATCATAGTCAACTCCTTGAACTTGTGAAAAACCCTTTGCCACAAGTCGAGCTTTATAGACGGTGACATTACCGTCCGCGTCCGTCTTCCTCTTAAAGATCCATTTGTTCTGAATGGCCTTAGCCCTTCAGGTAATACTTCCAAAGTCCATACTTTGTTTTCATACATGGATCCCATCTCGGATTTCATGGCCTCTAACCACTTCTTGGAATCCGGGCCCATCATCGCTTCTCCATAGCTCGTAGGTTCATCGTTGTCTAACAACATGACTTTTAAGACAGGGTTGCCGTACCACTCGGGAGCAGTACGCGTCCTTGTCGACCTACGAGGTTCGATAGCAACTTGATCCAAAGCTTCATGATCATCATCATTAACTTCCTCTTCAGCTAATGTAGGCTCCACAGAAACAACTTTCTGCGCTGCGCTACTCTCAGGTTGAAGTAAAGGTTCAACAACCTCATCAAGTTCTATCTTCCTCCCACTCAATTCTTTCGAGAGAAACTCTTTCTCAAGAAATGTTCCGTTTTTAGCAACAAACACTTTGCCTTCGGATCTGAGGTAGAAGGTATACCCAACTGTCTCTTTTGGGTATCCTATGAAGACGCATTTCTCCGCTTTGGGTTCCAGCTTTTCAGGCTGAAGCTTTTTGACATAAGCATCACATCCCCAAACTTTAAGAAACGACAGCTTTGGCTTCTTGCCAAACCAAAGTTCATATGGCGTCGTCTCAATGGATTTCGATGGTGCCCTATTTAAAGTGAATGCAGCTGTCTC
This sequence comes from Elymus sibiricus, assembly GCA_039707655.1. Taxonomy (NCBI): domain Eukaryota; kingdom Viridiplantae; phylum Streptophyta; class Magnoliopsida; order Poales; family Poaceae; genus Elymus; species Elymus sibiricus. Next base: position 21,185,389 of record CM077663.1, on the reverse strand, counting down.
TAATGCATAACCCCAAAACGATAGTGGCAAATCGGCAAGAGACATCATAGATCGCACCATATCCAATAAAGTTCGATTACGACGTTCGGACACACCATTACGCTGTGGTGTTCCAGGCGGTGTCAGTTGTGAAACAATTCCACATTGTCTTAAGTGACTGCCAAACTCATAACTCAGATATTCTCCTCCTCGATCAGATCGTAGGAATTTAATCTTCTTGTTACGATGATTCTCAACTTCACTCTGAAATTGTTTGAACTTTTCAAATGTTTCAGACTTGTGTTTCATTAAGTAAATATACCCATATCTACTTAAGTCATCAGTGAAGGTGAGAAAGTAACGATAACCACCGCGCGCCTCAATACTCATCGGACCACACACATCAGTATGTATGATTTCCAATAAGTCACTTGCCCGTTCTATTGTTCCAGAGAACGGCGTTTTAGTCATCTTGCCCATGAGGCATGGCTCACATGTGTCAAGTGATTCAAAATCAAGTGACTCCAAAAGTCCATCAGCATGGAGCTTCTTCATGCGTTTTACGCCAATATGACCTAAACGGCAGTGCCACAAGAAAGTGGTATTATCATTATCAATTCTACATCTTTTGGCATCAATGTTATGAACATGTGTATCATTACTATCGAGATTCAATAAGAATAAACCCCTCACAATGGGTGCATGACCATAAAAGATATTACTCATATAAATAGAACAACCATTATTCTCTGATTTAAATGAGTAACCGTCTTGCAATAAACAAGATCCAGATATAATGTTCATGCTTAACGCAGGCACCAAATAACACTTATTTAGGTTCATCACTAATCCCGACGGTAATCGAAGAGCGAGCGTGCCGACGGCGATCACATCAACCTTGGAACCATTTCCCACGTGCATCGTCACTTCGTCCTTTGCCAGCCTCCGTCTATTCCGCAGTTCCTGTTTAGAGTTGCAAATATGAGCAACCGCACCGGTATCAAATACCCAGGCACTACAACGAGAGTTGGTAAGGTACACATCAATAACATGTATATCATATATACCTTGTTTGTTGTTGACCGCCTTCTTGTCAGCCAAATACTTGGGGCAGTTCCGCTTCCAGTGTCCAGTTCCCTTGCAATGAAAACACACAGTTTCTGGTTTGGGTCCAGCCTTGGGTTTCTTCACGAGAGGAGCAACTGTTTTGCCACTCTTCTTGGAGTTACCCTTCTTACCCTTGCCATTTTTCTTGAAACTAGTGGTTTTATTGACCATCAACACTTGATGCTCCTTCTGAATTTCAGACTCAGCGGCTTTCAGCATCGCAAACAGCTCGGCGACTGACTTGTTCATCCCGTGCATGTTATAGTTCAACACGAAGCTCTTGTAGCTAGGTGGCAATGATTGAAGAACTCTGTCAGTGATAGCCTCTGGCGGAAGGGGCATCCCCAATTCAGCCAGACGGGTGGAGTACCCAGACATTCTGAGCACGTGATCACTGATAGACCCGTTCTCCTCCATCTTGCAAGCATAGAACTTATCGGAGATCTCATATCTCTCGATCCGGGCATTCTTCTGAAAGATAAACTTCAACTCCTGGAACATCTCATATGCTCCATGACGTTCAAAACGTCTTTGAAGTCCCGGTTCTAAGCCATACAACATTGCACATTGAACTATTGAGTAATCATCAGAACGAGCCTGCCAGGCGTTCACAACGTCTAGAGACTCAACTGGAGCGGGTGGATCACCAAGCGGTGCATCAAGGACATAAGCTTTCTGGGAAGCCGTAAGGATAATCCTTAGATTACGGGCCCAGTCCACAAAGTTACTTCCATCATCTTTCAACTTAGCTTTCTCTAGGAACGCATTAAAATTCAGGGGTGCTACTGCGCGAGCCATGATCTACAACATAAATATAGCAAAGACAACTTAGACTATTGTTCTAGATAATGAGTTTAGTTAATCATATTACTTAAAAACTCCCACTCAAATTGACATCCCTCCGGTCATTCGAGTGTAACATGATCCAAATCCACCAACTCAAGTCCGATCATCACGTGAGTTGAGGTGGTTTCAATGGTGAACATCTTCATGTTGATCATATCTACTATATGACTCATGTTCGACCTTTCGGTCTCTTGTGTTCCGAGGCCATGTCTGTACATGCTAGGCTCATCAAGTTTAACCCAAGTGTTCCGCGTGTGCAACATGGCTTGCACCCGTTGTATGTGAACGTGGAGTCTATCACACCCGATCATCACGGCGTGTCTCGAAACGACGAACTTTCGCAACGGTGCACACTCGGGGAGAACACAATTTATCTTGAAATTTAAGTGAGGGATCACCTTATAATGCTACCGTCGTCCTAAGCAAAATAAGATGCATAAAAGGATTAACATCACATGCAAATCATAAGTGACATGATATGGCCATGAACTTGTGCTTTTGATCTGCATCTCCAAAGCACCGGCATGATCTCCATCGTCACCGGCATGACACCATGATCTCCATCATCTTGATCTCCATCAACGTGTCGCCATAAGGTTGTCGCGCCGACTGTTGCTTCCACGACTATTGCTAACGTTTAGCGATAAAGTAAAGCATTACATAGCGCTTAATGATTGACACGCAGGTCATACAATAATTAAAGACAACTCTATGGCTCCTGCCAGTTGCCGTACTCATCGACATGCAAGTCGTGATATTCTATACAACACATGATCATCTCATACATCACATATATCTCATCATGTAATTGGCCATATCATATCACATCATACCCTGCAAAAACAAGTTAGACGTCCTCTAATTGTTGTTGCAAATTTTACGTGGCTGCTACGGGCTTGCAAGAACCGTTCTTACCTACGCAAAACCACAACGTGGTGTAGTGATTGCTTTTTGATCTTCTAAAAGAACCCTCTTCATTGAAATCGATTCAACTAAAGTGAGAGAGACAGACACCCGCTAGCCATCTTTATGCAACGAAGTTACATGTCAGTTGAAGGAACCTGTCTCGCGTAAGTGTACGCGTAATGTCGGTCCGGGCCGCTTCATCTCACAGTACCGCCGAATCAAATATCAACTAGTAACGGCAAGCAATATGTATACACCCACGCCCACAACTCGTTTGTGTTCTACTCGAGATCTCATCTACGCATAGACCTAGCTCTGATACCACTGTTGGGGAACGTTGCATGGGAAACAAAAATTTTCCTACGCACACACAAGATCTATCCATGGTGATGAGCATCTACGAGAGGGAGAGTGAATCTACATACCCTTGTAGATCGCTAAGCGGAAGCGTTTAAGAAACGCGGTTGATGTAGTCGAACGTCTCCGCGATCCAAATCGCAAGTCGTCCCTCGATCCGATCACGAACTAGCGGCGAACGGACGGCACCTCCGCGTTCAACACACGTACGGCTTGATGACGCCTTCACCTCCTCGATCCAGCGAGCGATGGTGAAGTAGTGGTTGAGTTCCAGCAGCACGACGGCGTGGTGATGGTGGTGAGGAACAATCTCTGCAGGGCTTCGCCAAGCACTACGGAGATTATGACGGAGGAACTAGAGGGTTAGGGTTGCCGCACACGGCTTGGGGAAATCTTGATGTATCACGTGTGCTAGCCCTGCCCCTCTATTTATATGTTGAGCCTTGGGGTCTAAACTTGGAGTAAAAGTCTCTTCCAAGTCGGTTTTGCCCGCACAAGGTCGGTTTGGCCCGCAGGAAAAGAGTCCAACTCGGATCCCTGCCGAACCGCGCACAGCCGCGCACAAGCGGTAGTACCGCTCACAAGCGGTAGTACCGCTTGGGCGGTAGTACCGCTTCACACAAGCGGTAGTACCGCTCGGGCGGTAGTACCGCTTCACACAAGCGGTAGTACCGCTTACGCGGCAGCAAAACTACTTTTGCACTTTCCAATACCTCGTGGGCTTTTATCCCTTGGCCCATATAAAGTGTTCTCGCACCCGAACACTTCGGTAAACATCCGGAACCCCTTCCGGTGAACTCCGGAACTCTTCCGGAGATCAAAACACTATTATCACATATATCAATCTTTACCTCCGGACTATTCCGGAGATCCTCGTCATGTCCGGGATCTTATCCGGGACTCCGAACAACCTTCGGTCACCAACATAATAACTCAACTATACTAATCGTCACCAAACGTTAAGTGTGTAGACCCTGCGGGTTCGAGAACTATGTAGACATGACCGAGACACCTCTACGGCCAATAACCAATAGCGGGACTTGGATGCCCATATTGGCTCCTACATATTCTACGAAGATCTTTTATCGGTCGAACCTCTATGTCAAGGATTCAGTTAATCCCGTATGCTGCTCCCTTTGTTCTTCGGTATGTTACTTGCCCGAGATTCGATCGTCGGTATCACTATACCTAGTTCAATCTCGTTACCGGCAAGTCTCTTTACTCGTTCCGTAATACAAGATCTCGTGGCTAACACTTTAGTCACATTGCTTGCAAGGCTCATTGTGATGTTGTATTACCGAGTGGGCCCTGAGATACCTCTCCGTCATACGGAGTAACAAATCCCAGTCTTGATCCATGCCAACCCAACAGACACCCTCGGAGATACCTGTAGAGCACCTTTATAGTCGCCCAGTTACGTTGCGACGTTTGATACACACAAGGTACTCCTCCGGTGTCAGTGAGTTGCATGATCTCATGGTCAAAGGAACAGATACTTGACATGCAGAAAACAATAGCAATAAACTGACACGATCAAATGCTACGTTTACAGTTTGGGTCTTGTCCATCACATCATTCTCCTAATGATGTGATCCCGTTATCAAATGACATCTCATGTCAATGGCCAGGAAACCTTAACCATCTTTGATCAACGAGCTAGTCAACTAGAGGCTTACTAGGGACACAGTGTTGTCTATGTACCCACACATGTATTTGAGTTTCCAATCAATACAATTATAGCATGGATAATAAACGATTATCATTAACAAGGAAATATAATAATAACCAATTTATTATTGCCTCTAGGGCATATTTCCAACACAAGATGCACTCTCGTGACTTTAGCTCCTCATCCGGCTCAGGTTCCCATAAGCGCCGGGTGTGGGTGCCCAACACTGCTCTGCCATCAAGGTACACTGCGAGGCCATCCTATGAGGCGCCTCGCCCAAATCAGGCCAACCCTCCAGCTAAACCCTATGGTGGTCCTGCTGCTAATGCTGCTCCGAGGTCTTCAACTGTGATCTGCTACAAATGCGGAGAGCCCGGGCACTACTCTCTTGAGTGTCCTCAGAACAACGCCAAGCCCGCTGGACGTGGTAAGCCGGGCAAGGCTTATTACGTGAAGCCAACTCCTGCTCGTGGTCGTGTGAACAATGTCACCCTTGAAGAAGCCCATGATGACCCCGATGTTGTGCTTGGTACGCTCCTTGTCAATATTCATCCAACATCTGTTCTTTTTAACACTGGTGCATCTCATTCATTCATCTCAGAAAGTTATGCACAGTTGCATAACATGACCTTTTGTGATATGCCCGCTCCATTAGTAGTTCAGACTCCTGGATCAAAATGGCAAACTTCTAGAGTAATCCATGACAATGAGATTCTCGTGGATAGGCTAGTCTTCTTAGCTTCCCTGATAGCTTTGAAGTCTTCGGACATCAACATCATCTTGGGTATGGACTGGATGTCAGCTCATTATGCCAAGATACTCATACTAGGAATGTTCAACTTACACATCCTTTAGGTGAAATAGTCACTTTATCAACTCGAGTGGCTAAGCGCCAACTCTATTCCATCAATGCTAGCCCTTTCCAGAGCTGGAGGATATTCCGGTGGTCCATGACTTCCCGGATGTCTTTCCAGAGGAACTACCAGGTATTCCACCTGTCAGAGATGTAGAGTTTGTGATAGACCTCATTCCAAGGACTGTCCCAATAGCCAGAAGACCCTATAAGATGGCACCCTTAGAACTAGCCGAGCTAAAGAAAGAACTCGATGAGGCCTTGAAAAGGGGATTCATCCGCCCTAGTTCTTCTCCTTGGGCTTGCCCCGTCCTCTTCGTCAAGAAGAAGGATGGAACGGACCGGATGGTTATAGATTATCGACCAGTGAACCTGGTCACAATCAAGAACAAGTATCCGCTTCCCAGGATCAACAACTTGTATGATCAACTCGATGGATCCTCAGTCTTCTCCAAAATGGATTTGAGGTTGGGATACCATCAAATCAGAATCAGGAACGGGGACATTCCAAAAACGGCTTTCGTTACTCGTTATGGCCAATACGGGTACACCGTCATGTCCTTCGGATTAACCAATGCTCCAGCCACCTTCTCTCATTTGATGAATTCGATCTTCATGGAGTATTTGGATAAATTCGTCATGGTTTACGTCGACGATATACTCATCTACTCGAAGAACGAACGAGATCATGCCGAGCATCTCAGGATGGTATTGACGAAACTTTGAGAGCATCGCCTGTATGCCAAATTCTCCAAGTGTGAATTCTGGCTACCAGAAGTGACCTACCTAGGCCACGTAATCTCTGGCAAGGGCATTGCTGTCAATCCCGAGCGAGTTCGGGCCGTCCTTGATTGGACTCAACCTGAATCGGTTAAGCAAGTTCGGAGTTTCCTTGGCTTAGCGAGCTATTGTCGCCGCTTTGTCGAGAATTTCTCCAAGGTTGCGAAGCCTCTTACTGAACTCCTCAAGAAAGATAAAAAGTTCGAGTGGACCCCACAATGCGAGCACTGTTTTCAGGAAAGATAAAAAGACGCCTGACTTCTGCACCCGAATTGGTGCCACCAGATTTTTCTAAGGACTTAGTTATCTACTGCGACGCCTCGCGACAAGGATTAGGTTGCATTCTCATGCAAGATCGTCATGTGATTGCATATGCATCTCGATAGTTGCGTCCACATGAGGATAATTATCCAACACATGATCTTGAGCTTGCAGCTGTAGTCCATGCACTTAAAACTTGGCGATATTACCTTTTGGGTAATCGTTGCGAGATATACACTGATCACCAAAGTTTGAAATATATCTTCACCCAACCGGATTTGAATCTCATACAAAGACGGTGGGTTGAGTTGATTACAAATTACGACTTAGGGATAACTTACACCCCGGAGAAAGCCAATGTCATGGCTGATGCACTAAGTCGTAAGTCATATTGTAACAATTTGATGTTACAACAAGGTCAACCTCTTCTCTATGAGGAATTTTGGAAGTTAAACCTTCACATTATTCCTCAAGGATTCCTTTCCACCTTGGTGGCTAAACCTACTCTTAGGCATCAAATCATAGCTGGCCAAAAGCGTGATAAGGGTATATCCTGGATCAAGGAGAACATCGTTAGCGGAAACGCTAAGGATTTCTACATCGATGATCAAGGTGTTGTGTTCTTCCAGAACCGCTTGGTGGTTCCCAAGAACCAACATCTTCGGCAGCTGATCCTTAAGGAGGCTCATGATTCTCCTCTCATGATTCATTCTGGTAGTACTAAAATGTATCAGGACCTACGCCAGACGTTCTGGTGAACTAGAATGAAGAGAGAAATTGCTCAGTTCGTTGCTAACTGCGACGTCTGTCGTCGCGCTAAAGCAAAACATCAAAGGCCTGCTGGCACCCTTCAACCTTTAGCTATTCCTGAATGGAAATGGGACAAGGTCGATATGGATTTTATCACCGGTTTTCCCAGGACCAAGAGAGGGAATAATGCTATCTTTGTGGTCATTGACCGTCTTTCCAAAGTGGCTCATTTTCTTCCTGTTCGTGAAAGTATAACTGCTAGTCAGCTAGCAGATCTATATATTTCTCGAATAGTGTCTCTTCATGGTGTTCCTTTGGAGATCAACTCAGACCGTGGAAGTATCTTTACTTCCCGATTCTGGGAAAGTTTCCAAAATGCTATGGGGACTCATCTCTCTTTTAGCACTGCTTTCCATCCGCAGTCAAGTGGTCAAGTCGAGCGAGTCAATCAAATCCTGGAAGACATGCTCAGAGCTTGTGTTATCTCTTTCGGCATGAATTGGGAGAAATGTCTTCCGTTCGCCGAATTTGCTTATAACAATAGTTATCAGTCAAGCTTGGGCAAAGCCCCTTTTGAAGTTCTCTATGGACGAAGGTGTCGAACACCTCTTAACTGGTCATAAACCGGAGAGAGGCAACTCTTTGGTCCGGATATGATCCAAGATGCAGAAGAGCAAGTTTGCATTATTCGTGAAAAGTTGAAAACAGCCCAATCTCGTCAAAAGAGCCAATATGATCGTCATCATAAGGCTGTGACCTTTGAAGTTGATGGGAAGGCTTACCTTCGGGTTACACCTCTGAAGGGTACCCAACGATTCGGTATCAAGGGCAAGTTGGCTCCTCGTTACATTGGTCCTTTTCGCATTCTTGCTAAACGAGGAGAGGTTGCCTACCAATTGGAACTTCCACCGCATCTTTCCAAGGTTCATGATGTCTTCCACGTTTCGCAACTCAGGCGTTGCTTCTCGTACCCTGTCCGCGAAGTGGACCACGAAACGCTTGATCTCCAAGATAACCTTACATATCGACAATACCCTATTCATATCCTCGATCAAGCTGAGCGTACCACTCGATGCCGAAACATCAAGTTTCTCAAGGTTCAGTGGTCACACCATTCCGAGAAGGAAGCCACATGGGAAAGGGAGGACCGTCTTCAACTAGAGTACCCCGCGCTCTTCCAAACGACTTCCAAATCTCGGGACGAGATTCTTTTGAGTGGGGGTGAGTTGTCACATCCCTAGTTTCCCCTTGCTTGTGCTAGCCAAGATATGCATCATGTTTAAATCTTGCATCAACATGAAATGGGGAATTATCAGAAACCCTAGCACCTCACTTGATTTAAACCAATTCAAATGTTCGTGATTTTCAATGAATCCAAAATGCCCTTCAAAAATGTTCACTATTTCTGATAAATGTTGGAAACAACATATCAGTGGGACATTTTATTTTTCACAACAGCTATAGCATTTTAAAAATAACTCATAATGCTACTGAAATTGTTAAATAAAGCACTATAACTATTATAGTCATTCAAAATTGCTGAAACCTTTTGTGGAGGTTTGAAATATTCAAACTAGGCTCTGTAAAATAATTCAGGAATTTTGAGCCAAAGGTTGTGGCCCAAACAAAATAGAACAAATGTCAGAAATAGAAAAAAAACAGAAACGAAATAAAACAAGGGAAAAGACCTCACCTGAGGCCCAATAGCTGGCTGGCCAAACTGGCCCAGCTGCCAGTCATCTTCAACCTCTGCCTGAAGGCAGAGGTGAAGAGGGCCACGGTGAGCTGGCCAGGGCGCCAAGCACCTGGCTGCCTCCTCGTCGCGCTGGCGGCGTGGATAAGCTTCAGGGCGTCTTTTGGATTGAGCCCACTACCCATTCGCCCCCTCTGCCTCCTCCTTTGCCCTCTGCCGCCATGGCCGACGGCAGTTGAAGCTCGCTGCCGCAGCACCGCTCCCCCAGCGCCTCCCTCTCACCCCAGAGCAGCTCAGAAGCTCCGCCTCGACGCTCTCGTCCTTTCCAGTAAGCCACGCATCGCTGGGGCCGCCGTCGTCTTCAACCTTCGGCCGCCGGCAAGGAACCGAATGCCGCCGTCGATTCAGGCCATCCCCGAGCATGCTTTCAACGACTACGAGATCGCCGTGAGCTCCTGTTCCCGTTCCCTCTCTTTCCCCGGCCGATTCCAAGCTGTAGCCATCGATTGCGTCGACGCCCGATGAGCTCCGCCGCGCGAGCTCAATGTCAGTGATGTTCCAGTGATCCTCAGGTCTAACCGAGGTCACCGCTGACTCCGCGAGGTCGAGTGGATGCGGTAGGTGCCCAGCCCGAGCTTGTTTGCTCGCTATGGCGTCGGCTCCGAGCTTGCCCGAGCTTCGGCAGCCGCTAGGTTCAACACTGGCGGCGATTCTGGCTCCCCCGCGGCCAGCTAACCATGTAGATGGATGCGGCTCAGTGCGGATATCATCCCGGTAGCCTCCACGTGCCCAGGAACGCTCTGTAGCGCGATTCCGGCGACGCGACGCCGTTGTTTTGGTCGGCGCCGGCAAGTCTCCGGTGGGGGCCGACGTGGAGGGTCATTAGGAGTTAACCCACCTAATTAGCAGTCCTAACAGCCGCTGACACTGGGCCCTGACTCAGGTCAAAGCCAAGGTCAACTCGGGATTATTCCCTGAGTTAATGACATGTGGACCCCACATGTCAGTGACTCTGAATAGCCCTGGGACATTGACCAGTGGACCCCACTGGTCAGGTTTGACCTGGAAACGGCCAGTTGACCTGCTGACGCAACGGCCAGTTCGAGCGTTCGGGAAATCCCAGGGTCGGGTTACGGGGACCTGACCAAAACTCGTTGATTTGGTACTTTCTGGTCAGTTTTCTATGTTATTACTGACTGATTTTAGGGTCCCGTGGCGATTCGGATGTTTGGAGAACCCCGGGGTCAGGTTACGGGGACCTCGCCAAAACTCGCAAGTTTGGTCCATTCTGGCCAGTTTTCTATGCTATTACTCACTGATTTTAGGGTTCCGGAGCGATCCGAACATTCGGGGAACCCCGTGGTCTGCTTACGGGGACTCACCAAAAATCGCCGATTTGTCATATTATGGACACTTTTCTATGCAATTACTCACTGATTTTAGGGTCATGCAGCGATCCGAACGTTCGGTGAACCTCGTGGTCCGCTTAGGGGAACTCGCCAAAACTCACAAATTTGGTCCATTTTGGCCAGTTTTCTATGCTATTACTCACCGATTTTGGTTTCCAGGGGCGATCAGAACATTCGGGGAACCCTGGGGTCAACTTACTGGGACCTCGCGAAAATTCATAGATTTCGTCCATTATGGCCAGTTTTCCATGCTATTACTTGCTGATTTTGAGTCCTGGGTCGATCCACATGTTCGGGGAACCCTGGGGCCATCTTACGGGGATCTCGCCATAAATCAGAGATTTGGTCCATGCTGGCCACTTTTCTATGCTATTACTCACTGATTTTAGGGTCCTGCAGCAATCCGAACGTTGAGGGAACCCAGGGTCCGCTTACGGGAGCTCGCCAAAACTCGCAAATTTGGCATATCACGACAAGTTTTCTATGCTATTACTCAGTGATTTTAGGGTCCCAGGGCGATCCGAACGTTCAGGGAACCACGGGGTCAGGTTACGAGGATCTCACAAAAACTCACAGATTATGTCCATTTTGGCCAGTTTTCTATGATATTACTCAATAATTTTAGGGTCCCGGGGCGATCCGAACGTTCGGTGAACCCTAGGGCCCGCTTACGGGGACCTCACCAAAACTCGTAGATTTGACATATTATGGTGAGTTTTCTATGCTATTACTGACTCTTTTTGTTTCCCGCGGTGATCCGCACGTTCGGGGAACCCCAAGGTCCGCTTACAGGGACCTCGCCAAAACTTGCACATTTGGTCCATTCTGGCAACTTTCTATGCTAATACTCACAGATTTTGAGCCCAGGGCGATCCGAACGTTCGGGGAAACCCAAGGTCCGCTTAAGGGGACCTCGCCCAAAATCGCAGATTTGGTCAATTTTGGGCAATTTTCTATGCTATTACCCACTGATTTTAGAGTCCCGAGGCGATCCGAATGTTCGCGGAACCCCGGGGTCCACTTACGGAGACCTCGCCAAAACTCACAGCCTTGACATTTTATGGCCAGTTTTCTATGCTATTACTCATTTTTTCTAGATCCAGTAGCGATTGGAGTTACGGGGACCTCGCCAAAACTCGTAGATTTAGTATATTCTAGTTAGTTTTCTATGCTATTACTCAGTGATTTTAGGGTCCCGGGGCGATCTGAACGTTTGGGGAACCCCGGAGTCCGCTTACGGGGACCTCGCTAAAATTCACAGATTTAGTTCATTGTGGCCAGTCTTATACGTTATTACTCACTGTTTTTGGTTCCCACGGTGATCCGTACATTTGGGAACCCGGCGTCCCCATACGGGAACATCGCCAAACTCGCAAATTAGGTCCAGTCTGGCGAAATTTCTATGCTAACACTCACTGATTCCAGCCCATGGGCGATCCGAACGTTCGGGAAACCTCGAGGTCCGCTTAAGGTGACCATATCAAAAATAGCAGATTTGGTCAATTCTGGAATATTTTCTATCCTATTACTCACCGCTTTTAGAGTCCCTGGGCGGTCTGAACATTTGATGAACCTCGGGGTCCGTTGACGAGGACCTTGCCACAACTCATAGATTTGGCATATTATGGCCAGTTTTCTATGGTATTACTCAATTTTTGTTCCCGTGGTAATTCGAATCTTCGGGGAATCCTGGGTTCATGTTATGGGGACCTGTCCGAAACTCGTAGATTTGGTCCATTCTGGCCAGTTTTATATGCTATTACTCATTGGTTTTAGGGTCTCGGGGCGATCCGAACGTTCGGGGAACCCCGGGGTCTGCTTACGGGGACTCGCCAAAACTCACAGGCTTGGCATATTATAGCTTGTTTTCTATCTATTAATCACTATTTTTGGTTCCTGCGGTGATCTGAACGTTGGGGGAACCCCGGGGTCCGCTTACGGTGACCTCGCCAAAACTCGCAAATTTGGTCCATTCTAGCCAGTTTTATATGCTATTACTTACTTATTTCAGGGTCCTAGGGCGATTCGAACGTTCGTGGAACCGTGGGGTCCACTTAAGGGGAGCTCGCTAAAAATTGCAGATTTATTCAATTCCGGATAGTTTTCTATACTATTAGTCGCGGATTTTAGTGTCCCGGGGCGATCTAAACGTTTTGGGAACCCCAGGGACCGCTTACAGATACCTGGCCAAAACTCATAGATTTGACATAGTATGGCCAGTTTTCTATGCAATTACTCACTATTTTTATTTCCCGACGCGATTCGAACATTCGGGGAACCCCAGGGTCAGGTTATGGGGATGTCGCCAAAATTCGTGGATTTGGTACATTCTGGCCATTTTTCTATGCTATCACGCACTGATTTTAGGGTCTCGGGGCGATCCGAATGTTCGTGGAACCCCGGGGTCCACTTACGGGGTCCTCGCCAAAAATCACAGATTTGGTCCGTTATGGCCATTTTACTTTGCTACACTCACTGTTTTTTGGTCCCGCGACGATTCGGATATTCGGAGAACTTCGGGGTCCGCATACGGGGACCTCGTGAAAACTCGCAGATTTAGTCCATTCTGGCGAGTTGTTTTATGCTATCACTCCCTGTTTTTGACTCCCGGGGCGATCCGAACGTTCAGGGAATCCTGGGTCCACTTATGGGGACCATGCTAAAAATCCCATATTTGGTCCATTCTAGCCAATTTTCTATGCTATTACTTACTAATTTTAGGGTCCTAGGGCAATCCGAACGTTCGGGGAACCCGAGGTCCGCTTACGGGGACCTTGCCAAAACTCGCAGATTTGGCATATTATGGCAAGTTTTCTATGCTATTACTCATTTTTTTGTTCCCGTGGTGATTCGAATGTTCGGGGAGCCCCTGGCTCATCTTACGGGACCGAGCCAAGCTCGTAGATTTGATCCATTCTGGCCAGTTTTCTATGCTATTACTCACAAATTTTTGTGTCCCGTGGCGATTCGAATGTTCGGCGAACCCCAGGGTCAGGTTACGGGTACCTCGCCACAACTTGCAGATTTGGTTCATTCTGGCCAGTTTTCTATGCTATTATTCACTCATTTTTGGGTCCCGAGGCATCCGAACGTTAGGGGAACGTTGTGTCTGCTTACTGGGACCACGCTAAAAATCGCATGTTTGGTCCATTCTGGCCAATTTTGTATGCTATTACTTATAATTTTAGAGTCCTAGGGCGATCGAAACGTTTGGGGAACCCCGGGGTCCGCTTACGGGGACCTTACCAAAGCTCGCAAATTTGGCATATTATGGCTTGTTTTATATGCTATTACCCATTTTTTTGTTCCTGCGGTGATTCGTATGTTCGGGGAACCTCGGGGTCAGGTTACGGGGACCCCGCCAAAACTCGTAGATTTGGTCCATTCTGGCTAGTTTTCTATGCTATTACTCACTGATTTTAGGGTCCCATGACGATTCGAATGATTGGCGAACCCAGGGGTGAGGTTACGGAGACCTCGCAACAACTCGCAGTTTGACATATTATGGCCAGTTTTTTATGCTATTACTCGCTGTTTTTTGGTCCCGCAGCGATTGAAGTTACGGGGACCTCGCCAAAACTCGTAGATTTAGAATATTCTAGCTAGTTTTGTATGCTATTACTCACTGATTTTAGGGTCCTGGGGCGATTTGAACGTTCGGGGAACCCCGGAGTCCGCTTACGGGGATCTCGCAATAACACACTATTTTGGTTCCCGTGGCGATTCGTACATTCGGGAACCCCGTGGCGATTCGTACATTCGTACATTCTGGCCGGTTTTCTATGCTAATACTCACTGATTTTGAGTCCATGGGTGATCTGAACGTTCGGGAAACCCGAGGTCCGCCTAAGGGGGCCTCATCAAAAATCTCAGATTTGGTTAATTTTGGCCAAATTCCTTTGCTATCACTCAATGACTTTAGGGCCCCGGGACAATCCGAACGTTCGGTGAACCCCGGGACCCGGTTACGGAGACCTCACCAAAACTCTTAGATTTGATATATTATGGCCACTATTCTATGCTATTACTCATTATTTCCATGTCCACCGGGGTTCCGAAAGTTCGGGGAATCGCGGGGTGAGTTTATGGGGATGTCGCCAAAACTCGTAGATTTGGTACATTCTGGCCAGTTTCGCGGTGTTTTGTACGTTCCGGGGAACTTCGGGGTCCGCTTACCGGGACCTCGCCAAACTCGCAGATTTAGTCCACTCTGGCTAGTTTTCTATATTATTACTCACTAGTTTTGAGTTCCGGGGCGATGCGAACGTTCGGGGAACCCCTGGTCCGCTTAATGGGACCTTGCTAAAAATCACAGATTTGGTCCATTATGGGAAGTTTTCTATGATATTACTTACTGATTTTATTGTTCTGGGGCGGTCTGAACGTTCGGTGATCCTCAGGGTCTGCTTACGGGGACCTTACAAAAACTCACAAATTTTGTCCATTTTGGCAAGTTTTCTATGCTATTACTTATTTTTTTCTTGTGGTGATTCGAACGTTTGGGGGAACACGGGGTCATGTTACGGGGCGTCGCCGAAACTCGTAGATTTGGTCTATTCTGGCCAGTTTTCTATGCTACCACTCACTGATTTTAGTGTCCCGTGGCGATTCGAACATTCGGCGAACCCCGGGGTCAGGTTAACGGGACCTCACCAGAACTTGCAGATTTGGTCCATTCTGGCAAGTTTTCTATGCTATTATTCACTCATTTTAGGGTCCCAGGGCGACGCTAACGGTTGGGGAACCCTAGAATCCGCTTACGGGGCCTCACCAAAAATCACAGATTTGGTCAATTCCGACCAGTTTTCTATACTATTAGTCACGGCTTTCAGCGTTACGGGGCGACCCGTACGTTCGGGGAACCCCAAGGTCAGGTTACGGAGACCTCGCCAAAACTCGCAGATTTGACATATTATGGCCATTTTCGATGTTATTACTCACTATATTTATGTCCCTAGGCGATTCGAACGTTCGGGGAACCCCAAGGTCAGGTTACCGGGACGTGGCCCAAACACGTAGATTTGGTACATTCTGGGCATTTTTCTATGCTATTACGCACTGATTTTAGGGTCTCGGGGTGATCCGAACGTTCGGGGAACCCCGGGGTCCGCTTACGGGGTCCTTGCCAAAAATAGCAGATTTGCTCCATTATGGCCAGCACCTCGGTCTCGTCAGCCACAGCCCACAGAAAGTGCAGAATACATCGTCTAGCAATCTCCTTGCGGTCTGCTCACATCCGTCGGATGCCCACGAGTAGCCCGCGTCCGTCAGCTGCACTCAATGCTAGCATAAGGCCTGCCCGGCGATTCCCCTGCTCTCCAACACTACTGCAGGATGCAGCTAACACAACACAGCAATCAGAGACCCTTCGACGAAACTGTGTGCGATGCATGAATCGCAAACGGTATAGTTCAAGCTCCGTCGCCAATGACATAAACTGTGCGCGATGTAGGATCCATCAAAAATGATTCAGAAAGTATTTGAGTGTGCGATCTACGGCAGACAGTTGACTTTTAAGAACTGTTTGTGATGAGGCGAAATGGCACAAACAGTTAATCAAATATAGTTGTGTGTGATGTACGGCATACAGGTCCCTCATATGAAGTGTTTGCGATGATAAGTAAGAACACAAATGGTGCGGCGTAACAAGGTGTGTGTGATGGGCTGCAAACAGTTCGATAACAAGAACTGTGTGCTATAATTCTGGACAACACATACGATTTGTTGTTCTGAATTGTGTGCTCGACATGGCACACAATTCAAGAAACCAAATGTGTGCGATATTGTGAATGATCACTGACGAATCTGTATTCTTAACCGTTTGTGATGAGATCGAGAAGCTAGACAGAGTTAAGGAATAAATATGAGCAAACGACAACAGATTTAAGGATTACAGTCTGTTTTACTTCTTCTTCTTGTTAGATGGCCCCGCGCCATCGTCTTGACATGGACGTTTCTTGCCGCCGACCGCTGGATTTTCATCGCCATTGTCGTTGATGTCCTCGTCGTCGTCCTCCTTGTTCGACCATTCCTCCTCCTCATCATCGTCGTCGTTTTCTTCGTCCTTCGGAGGCTCCTTGTCGTCCTCCTCCTTGTCCGACCATTCCTCGTCCTCCTCATCGTTGTCGTCTTCTTCGTCCTTCGGCGGCTCCTCGTCCGTCTGGCCATCGTCCGATGGCTCCGGCGGGGGCGTCCCTCCCATGAGCCGGATAAAATGGAGGTCAGGGCTTGATGCCGGACCCATGAAGACAAGCGCGATGATTCTGTGGTTGACCCCAGACTGGCGGACCTGTCGTCCTCGCTATCGGTCGACATTGCTAAGCTACGTAATTAAACAACCGGCGAGAAAGCGAGATTGCAGAGTGCATGGAAGTGTAGAGTGGCCGGCCGGGATGATGAAGATGGTGGCAACTGAAGCGTGGTGTGAAGACAAGAGGAATGGCATTTGAAGCGGGGGATTGACGGATTATATTAGCGCCTTGGCAGGCGGTTAGAATTCCGATATAATCAACCGCAATTGTGTGCACCCGGCCCATCGCTCTAAATTCCCGCTATTGTGCAGTTCTCAATATGGCAAATGTTTCACATGTGTACATTCTAGGAGTTCACACGGTTCGCTAGATGCATTGTTTAACTACACACACGCTTATATGAAATACAACGGATGTGAAATAGTAAGCATTTAACATAGGACAGTTGGTAAGCAATAGATGAGCTCTGCTTATTGATGTAGCCATTAATAATCAAACGAAACCCCTAATGATCATTGCAAACAGTGCATAGAAGATGGCTAATGCGGCAATTACAACTACGCATGCTAGTTCCTTCTTGTCTCTTGCTTTCATCTGTTGCCTGTGATTGATTCTTTCTTGCTTCATCGTAGTGATGGTACATTCCAGATTAGTCAGTTTCTTCTTCAGCTTTACGTTATCTTCTGCAAGCTTGGTGATAACACTCCGAGCCCTGCCATGCCATTCATCATCCAGCCAGTTAACAAAGGCACAAGCCTCATAGCCCTGCGAATGTTAAATAATCAGGATGAGTGGGGGCATTAACTGAACTTAAAGGGATGAGCTTATCACTAACCTCTAAGGGGCAACCGAGAAACCGTCTGCCAATGTCGAATCCCTCCGTTTATACACGTCGAGCGGGAGTGTGTCCGTGCACACAACTCAGCTTTTGGTACTTCTCGGTGGCGCAAAACTCGGAATCGAACTCATGTTGCGGGAGTCTGCTGGAGTCAAACTCTGGATCCGGCATTTGTTCGATTTCCTGTGTGTGTGTCATGCTAAAAAAATGAGGAATGATTGGGACCTGACAAGACGATTCGGATCCGTAGTACACCGGCCTCCTGGTGACCTTAGGCAAGTGCTCGGCAGTGACCGCCGTCGTGGTTGCACCGCCAATGGCGCTGCCAAGAGCGACTGTACGAACCGGTGCATCCGCACTGAAACCATCAGCACCACTCGTCCGCATTTCCCCAATGTCCGCGCCATGCTAGGGAATTTTGGCGCTAGGGATTTGGAAGCTATTTTGGGATTTGGGGAAGACGGGGAAACTATGGGGATCTGATGATAACGGTCGGGTGAACTATTTATCGCATTCTGTTGTATATGGCACAGGGTTTCCCAAATCAAATCGTGTGAGATGGAACGTGCGTGATACACTGTTTCCGTAAGATGACCGTTTGTGATGTGCTTCCCGGTACATATGGGTGCGGTAAACAGTCGCTCTCAGGAAACCCAAAAAAAACGTTATGCTGATAGAGATGTCGGCGGCGACCGAGGCAGTGGCTGACGGATAGGAGGTCAATCCGGTGTCGGCGTTATAGGGAGTCCATCCTCGGTCGGTCTGCGGTGGCGGCGTTACAGGTGGTCAATGCTCGGTCGGCGGTGGCGATGTGACAGGAGGTCAATCCTCGGTCGGCGGCGGGAGATATAAGAGGAGCTCAATCCTCGTGGTCGGTGCCGGCGTGACTGGAGCACGTCCCTCGCGGTCGTAGGCGGGATAGTGGAGCCCGTACTACAGGGAGGTGCCCAGCTAAGCTCTGCTCCTCGACCCTGCTGTCTCGCCGTGCCGCTGCTTGTTAATTAAGGTATTCTTTTCCTTTAGTGGACTAATTAATGTATTAAATTCATATAATGGCACTACTAACAATGCGTGTAAATTGACTGGTTGATTAGTGTCATTGCACGGCTGGGTAACATTATGCAGCGCCCTCCATAAAATTTGAAAATAAAATCTTGTGATTTATTCACCTATCTTTGTGCATCCATTAAGGATGCAATGTGTGCAGATGGAACGATCTGAATGGATGGGGGATCAGACAAGCTCAAGGTATAGGGATGGCGTGAAGGAGTTCATGGCTTTGGTTGAACGGACAAAGTAGAGAATTTGCAAAGAATATTACGTCCTCTGTCCATGCAAGGATTGTAGCAATACGGTGTCGATTCCAATTGATGAGTTCGAGTTACACTTATACAAAAGGGGGTTCATGGGTGGATACACAAGATGGACTAAACATGGTGAAGAGCCGGTTATGGATGAAGGTAATAACCTGCCTGTCGGCGAGGTGCCAAACCCCGATCAGAGTCGCATGGGTGATGAATTTAACCTCGGGGCTCAGACGTCAAGCTACAGACAGAAGACTGGCATGCCAAAAAACCCAAAGAAAAACCAAGAGTGTGAAGTAGACAACTCCGACCTTGATGATATGCCAGATATTGCTACTATGATTGCAGATTTCCAGGGCCAGGATAAAGATATAGACGGGTACAAGGAGCTGCCAAGCATTGATGCGGCCTCCAAGAAAGATTTGTATCCAGGTTGCAAAAAGAAATATTCCAAGTTGAGTGTTACACTGACGCTTCTCAGATTTAAAGCAGAAAGCGGTCTATCAAACAAGGCCTTCACATAGTTGTTGAGTCTGTTCAAAGACATTCTTCTAGAAGATAATGTGCTCCCCAAAAGCACGAACGAAGCGAAGAAAATTGTTTGTCCATTGGAACTTGAAGTCCAGAAGATACACGCTTGTGTGAATGATTGTATGCTGTACCGCGGTGAGTACAAAGATTTGCGTTCATGTCCCATATGCAAGCACGCACGATACAAGCGCAGGAGAGCACGGGACAAGTACAAAATGGACGAAGAGATCGAGACAGGAATCCCATTCAAGGTTGTTTGGTACTTGCCTATAATTCCAAGGTTGAAGCGTTTGTTTGCAAACCCTAGAGAGGCAAAGAGGTTGCGGTGGCATCTTGATGAGCGAACTGCGGATAAGTATATGAGGCATCTGAAAGATGGGGCTCAGTGGGAACAAATCGCTGACAGGTTTAAAGATTTTCTAAAGGATCCGAGAAATATATGGCTAGGGGAGTGTACTGATGGATTTAATCCATTTGGCGATATGAACACCAAACACAACACTTGGCTGGTGCTTCTGTGCATATATAACCTTCCTCCTTGGTTGTGTATGAAGAAAAAATACATCATGATGTCGATGATTATCCAAGGCCCGAAGCAACCTGGAAATGATATCGACATTTACTTTTAGCTACTGGTAGAAGAACTACAGACATTGTGGAGGATTGGTGTGAGCTGTTATGAAGCCAATGCAAAGGAGTTTGTCCGGCTACATGCGTTGCTGCTGCACACCATTCAAGATATGCCGACATTAGGCAACAGTTTGGGGCAGAAAACAAAGGGACCAGTAGGATGTGTCATATGCATTTATAGGATAGAGAGTAGATTTCTTTCCAAGTCGCGCAAAACCGTGTATTTGCATCATCGTAGGTTCTTAAGGAGAAATCACCCTTACTGAAAAATGACTGCTCACTTTGATGGTACGGTAGAGAAAGGAACGGGCCCAAGACCATATGATGGGAAAGAAGTCCACAACATGGTTAAAAATATTAATGTTGTGCTTGGCAAGGAATCCGGTCGGACGTCAAAAATAACACCCAGGGACCAAGTGTTTATGAAGAAATCAATGTTCTGGGAATTACCTTACTGGGAGTTACTAAGTGTACGTTATTGCATTGATGTCATGCACGTAGAGAAGAATGTCTGTGAAAGCATTCTTGGTACTCTGCTCAAGATTAAAGGAAAAAGAAAGGATGGTGATGGTGCATGACTCGATATGCTTGGTGATCAATCACAACGCATGAATGAAGCAGAAGATGATGACAAATTGCTCCACCAACACCAGAGTTACAATTACACCCTCTTCCTACTCCACAAACATCAGAAGTCTCATGGATGAAAGCTTGTTTAAAAAGAAGTTGTCTCACATGAAGTCACATGATTGCCACGTAATGTTGACACAAATCCTCCCGGTGGCCATAAGGAATATTATGGACACAGACATAAGAAACACATTGATTGATCTCTGTGATTTCTTCAACAAACTATGGCAGAAGGTGGTAGATGTTGAAGAGCTAGATAATATGCAAGCTGATATTGCAAGGGTATTGTCAAACTTAGAGATGTTCTTCCCACTGTCATTCTTTGATGTCATGGTGAATCTCACCATGAACCTTGTGGATGAGATAAAGTATTGTGGTCCTGTGTTTCTTCGCAACATGTATTCCTTCGAGCGGTACATGGGAATATTGAAGCGCTATTGTCGGAACCGATGTCATCCAGAGGCAAGCATCCTACAAGGTTATACCATGGAGGAGGTGGTTGAGTTTTGCACCGAATACATGAAACTTAGACCTATAGGTGTGCCCCTCTCTCGCCATGAGGGAAGGCTGGCTGGTAAGCCGGTCCTTGCTGGCTCGCAGTTTTGTGCACCTAGAGATATGGCTGAGCAAGCCCATTTGACGGTACTGCTTAACAACCCGATACTCGACGCTCATGCTGCGGAACACATGGAGGAGATACGACGAAGCAACTTACCCAATGTGTTATCACCAGCTACCGAGACAAATGCACACAATAGGGACTATATAAGATGGCTGAAGGATCGTTTGACAAACGGACCCCAAGATGACATTGCAACGTGGTTGGCACAAAAGCCATCAATGACGATTATGAGGTACCAAGCGTACGACATAAATGGCAACACGATCTACACTGAGGAACGTGATGCTAAGACCTCGTATCAGAACAACTCTATTTGAATAGAAAGCCTAACTTAGAGGAAAATGATAAACAGGTGTACAATAGGGACTATGTGCAAATGAAGGTGGCATTATTCAAGTGCAGATGGGTCCCTCTTAGTAGCGTAAAGTTTGATGCTTACAGCAGGAAGGCATATGTTGACCGCAGAGTTATGGCATATCACAAGGACCCATTTATTCTTGCCAGCGTTGCTACCCAGATTTTCTTTGTGAAACACCTCTTGCATACGCACTGCCATGTAGTGATGTATGGGAAGAGGAGGGTACTAGGCGTCGAGAATGATGGTGATGAGGAGGAGTACAATCAATATGATGAGTTGCCACCTGAGGGGCCACGCGACTTAAAAGAGGAGAAGCGTAAAATCATCAGAAATCCTAAGTTCATTAGGGGTCAACCTAATGATCGCGATCACCCCATGTACGTGGGAATTGATTCAAAAAATTGGTCATTTTGTCTACTGTACTGAATTGTTGCATGTACTGAATTGTGAGGGATGTGTACTGAGTTCGTTCTGTTATAAGTATCGCATGTACTGTATTGCGAGGTATGCACGGCCTTATGTTGATCTAGTTTCGCATGTACTGTATATAGCTAGAACGCTCAGTTCATCTCACTCCGGTATGTACGAACTAAACATGTGAAGTTTGGTTTACAAATAGCACACTGTTCGTTCACTAGAACGGTGTGCTTTCTAAACCGCGGCCTATGAAAACTAATGCGCGCAACGTGAGTCCTGCTTTCTGATTGGACAAAACCCAAACCACGCGGATCGTGCGTCTACACCGTAGGATTCACCTAGATTGAATGGCGGTCCTTATACCTCTCGTCAACACACGCTGTTGAAGTTGGGATTTGATTTATATGCAATAAATGCCCCGTAAATGATAAAAAATGCTGAAAAATATAGCAGGCGAGCCCAGAAATGCGCCAGAAAATCAAACCTGACGTATAATTATGATTCACTACCGTGGGATAAAATTTGGTGGAGAGGCGATGAAGACACCGTCGATTGGAGTTTGATTTGCCACTTCTCCCCTCGGAACTATGATCCTTCTACTCAGATGCTATGGTTTCCAATTAGCGATCATTGTAGCTTGTGCCAAATTTTACCAAATATTTTCCATGGTGTGTCGAGATGACGCCACGATGACAAACCAATTTTCATGATTTTCTGAGTCCATCTGCATTACCTGTAATTAAATTACTGACATTTATTTAGGTGGACACATCTCCCGTCCCAAATGCTTGACAATTCTTCTCATTCGTTGCACAATGACGAAAATCACGCAAAGCGACACACAAATGATTTGTAAGAGATTCTTTGCCAACATCCACACGTAATTCATGTTGGGATATTTAATTCATAAGAACTAATTAACATGGTAACTACAAAATATGACTTAGATATAGCGAACGAGACATGTAATCCACCAGAAGATCAATATTAGGAGTACAATGATGTTTGCATACCATGGAAAAAACCAAGGCGAAAGGACGAGGTTGACACCGATTGGAGTCCGAAATGCCAACTCTACTTTTCGTAAACCATGATCCTTTGTGTGAGATGCATTCGTTTTCAAAGGGCAGGCCATCACAACTTCCGCCAGACATTACCAATTTTTTCCCACGGGTTCTTCACACCATGCCAAGGTGAAACACAAATTTTTGTAATTTTCGTAATACATCTGCATTTCCTGCAATTAAATTACTAACAAGCCCCATGTTGGTGGAGAAATGTCTTCAAATTAGCAAACAAGTCATGAAAATGCAGCCGGAAATCAATACAGGGGTTAATAGTTGATTGTCTGCGGCTGAAAATAATCCGTGGCGAAATGATGAAGTCCCAAATTCATTTGAAATGAAAATATGACTGTTCTGCATGGACAAATAGCACACGGTTCGTTCACTAGAACCGTGTGCTTTACAAACCGCGGCCTATGAAACCTAATGCGCGCAACGTGAGTCCTGCTTTCTGATTGGACAAAACACAAACCACCCGGATCGTTCGTCTGCACCGAGGATTCCCCCAGATCGAATGGCAGTCCGTATATCTCATCAACACATGCTGTTGAAGTTGGG
The DNA here is from genome assembly GCA_039707655.1 of Elymus sibiricus. Lineage (NCBI taxonomy): Eukaryota > Viridiplantae > Streptophyta > Magnoliopsida > Poales > Poaceae > Elymus > Elymus sibiricus. The sequence continues at coordinate 21,161,576 of CM077663.1, read as the reverse complement.
ATTTGATTTATATGCAATAAATGCCACGTAAATGTTAAAAAATGCTGAAAAATATAGCAGGCGAGCCCATAAATGATACAAGAAATCAAACCTGACGTATAATTATGATTGACTACCGTGGGATAAAATTTGGTGGAGAGGCGATGAAGACACCATCGATTGGAGTTTGATTTACCACTTCTCCCCTCGGGACTATGATCCTTCTACTCAGATGCTATGGTTTCCAATTAGCGATCATTGTAGCTTGTGCCAAATTTTACCAAAAATATTTCACAGTGTCTCGAGATGACGCCACGATGACAAACCAATTTTCGTGATTTTCAGAGTCCATGTGCATTTCCTGTAATTCAATTACTAACTTTTATTTATGTGTACACATCTCCCGTCCAAAATGCTTGACAATTCTTCTCATTCGTTGCACAATGACGAAAATCACGCAAAGCGAGACACAAATGATTTGTAAGAGATTCTTTGCCACCATCCACGCGTAATTCATGTTGGGATATTTAATTCATAAGAACTAATTGACATGGTAACTGCAAAATATGACTTCGATATAGCAAACGAGACATGTAATCCACCAGAAGATCAATATTAGGAGTACAATGATGTTTAGATACCATGGAAAAAACCAAGGCGAAAGGACGAGGTTGACACCGATTGGAGTCCGAAATGCCAACTCTACTTTTCGTAAACCATGATCCTTTGTGTGAGATGCATTCGTTTTCAAAGGGCAGGCCATCACAACTTCCGCCAGACATTACCAATTTTTTCCCACGGGGTGTCTTCACACCATGCCACGGTGACACACACATTTTTGTAATTTTCGTAATACATCTGCATTTCCTGCAATTAAATTACTAACAAGCCCCATGTTGGTGGAGAAATGTCTTCAAATTAGCAAACAAGTCATGAAAATGCAGCCGGAAATCAATACAGGGGTTAATAGTTGATTGTCTGCGGCTGAAAATAATCCGTGGCGAAATGATGAAGTCCCAAATTCATTTGAAATGAAAATATGACTGTTCTGCATGGACAAATAGCACACGGTACGTTCACTAGAACCGTGTGCTTTACAAACCGCGGCCTATGAAACCTAATGCGCGCAACGTGAGTCCTGCTTTCTGATTGGACAAAACACAAACCACCCGGATCGTTCGTCTGCACCGAGGATTCACCCAGATCGAATGGCAGTCCGTATATCTCATCAACACATGCTGTTGAAGTTGGGATTTGATTTATATGCAATAAATGCCACGTAACTGTTAAAAAATGCTGAAAAATATAGCAGGCGAGCCCATAAATGATACAAGAAATCAAACCTGACGTATAATTATGATTGACTACCGTGGGATAAAATTTGGTGGAGAGGCGATGAAGACACCATCGATTGGAGTTTGATTTACCACTTCTCCCCTCGGGACTATGATCCTTCTACTCAGATGCTATGGTTTCCAATTAGCGATCATTGTAGCTTGTGCCAAATTTTACCAAAAATATTTCACAGTGTCTCGAGATGACGCCACGATGACAAACCAATTTTCGTGATTTTCAGAGTCCATGTGCATTTCCTGTAATTCAATTACTAACTTTTATTTATGTGTACACATCTCCCGTCCAAAATGCTTGACAATTCTTCTCATTTGTTGCACAATGACGAAAATCACGCAAAGCGAGACACAAATGATTTGTAAGAGATTCTTTGCCACCATCCACGCGTAATTCATGTTGGGATATTTTATTCATAAGAACTAATTAACATGGTAACTGCAAAATATGACTTCGATATAGCAAACAAGACATGTAATCCACCAGAAGATCAATATTAGGAGTACAATGATGTTTAGATACCATGGAAAAAACCAAGGCGAAAGGACGAGGTTGACACCGATTGGAGTCCGAAATGCCAACTCTACTTTTCGTAAACCATGATCCTTTGTGTGAGATCCATTCGTTTTCAAAGGGCAGGCCATCACAACTTCTGCGATACATTACCAATTTTTTCCCACGGGGTGTCTTCACACCATGCCACGGTGACACACACATTTTTGTAATTTTCGTAATACATCTGCATTTCCTCCAATTAAATTACTAACAAGCCCCATGTTGGTGGAGAAATGTCTTCAAATTAGCAAACAAGTCATGAAAATGCAGCCGGAAATCAATACAGGGGTTAATAGTTGATTGTCTGCGGCTGAAAATAATCCGTGGCGAAATGATGAAGTCCCAAATTCATTTGAAATGAAAATATGACTGTTCTGCATGGACAAATAGCACACGGTTCGTTCACTAGAACCGTGTGCTTTACAAACCGCGGCCTATGAAACCTAATGCGCGCAACGTGAGTCCTGCTTTCTGATTGGACAAAACACAAACCACCCGGATCGTTCGTCTGCACCGAGGATTCACCCAGATCGAATGGCAGTCCGTATATCTCATCAACACATGCTGTTGAAGTTGGGATTTGATTTATATGCAATAAATGCCACGTAACTGTTAAAAAATGCTGAAAAATATAGCAGGCGAGCCCATAAATGATACAAGAAATCAAGCCTGACGTATAATTATGATTGACTACCGTGGGATAAAATTTGGTGGAGAGGCGATGAAGACACCATCGATTGGAGTTCGATTTACCACTTCTCCCCTCGGGACTATGATCCTTCTACTCAGATGCTATGGTTTCCAATTAGCGATCATTGTAGCTTGTGCCAAATTTTACCAAAAATATTTCACAGTGTCTCGAGATGACGCCACGATGACAAACCAATTTTCGTGATTTTCAGAGTCCATGTGCATTTCCTGTAATTCAATTACTAACTTTTATTTATGTGTACACATCTCCCGTCCAAAATGCTTGACAATTCTTCTCATTTGTTGCACAATGACGAAAATCACGCAAAGCGAGACACAAATGATTTGTAAGAGATTCTTTGCCACCATCCACGCGTAATTCATGTTGGGATATTTTATTCATAAGAACTAATTAACATGGTAACTGCAAAATATGACTTCGATATAGCAAACAAGACATGTAATCCACCAGAAGATCAATATTAGGAGTACAATGATGTTTAGATACCATGGAAAAAACCAAGGCGAAAGGACGAGGTTGACACCGATTGGAGTCCGAAATGCCAACTCTACTTTTCGTAAACCATGATCCTTTGTGTGAGATCCATTCGTTTTCAAAGGGCAGGCCATCACAACTTCTGCGATACATTACCAATTTTTTCACACGGGGTGTCTTCACACCATGCCACGGTGACACACACATTTTTGTAATTTTCGTAATACATCTGCATTTCCTCCAATTAAATTACTAACAAGCCCCATGTTGGTGGAGAAATGTCTTCAAATTAGCAAACAAGTCATGAAAATGCAGCCGGAAATCAATACAGGGGTTAATAGTTGATTGTCTGCGGCTGAAAATAATCCGTGGCGAAATGATGAAGTCCCAAATTCATTTGAAATGAAAATATGACTGTTCTGCATGGACAAATAGCACACGGTTCGTTCACTAGAACCGTGTGCTTTACAAACCGCGGCCTATGAAACCTAATGCGCGCAACGTGAGTCCTGCTTTCTGATTGGACAAAACACAAACCACCCGGATCGTTCGTCTGCACCGAGGATTCACCCAGATCGAATGGCAGTCCGTATATCTCATCAACACATGCTGTTGAAGTTGGGATTTGATTTATATGCAATAAATGCCACGTAAATGTTAAAAAATGCTGAAAAATATAGCAGGCGAGCCCATAAATGATACAAGAAATCAAGCCTGACGTATAATTATGATTGACTACCGTGGGATAAAATTTGGTGGAGAGGCGATGAAGACACCATCGATTGGAGTTCCATTTACCACTTCTCCCCTCGGGACTATGATCCTTCTACTCAGATGCTATGGTTTCCAATTAGCGATCATTGTAGCTTGTGCCAAATTTTACCAAAAATATTTCATAGTGTCTCGAGATGACGCCACGATGACAAACCAATTTTCGTGATTTTCAGAGTCCATGTGCATTTCCTGTAATTCAATTACTAACTTTTATTTATGTGTACACATCTCCCGTCCAAAATGCTTGACAATTCTTCTCATTTGTTGCACAATGACGAAAATCACGCAAAGCGAGACACAAATGATTTGTAAGAGATTCTTTGCCACCATCCACGCGTAATTCATGTTGGGATATTTTATTCATAAGAACTAATTAACATGGTAACTGCAAAATATGACTTCGATATAGCAAACAAGACATGTAATCCACCAGAAGATCAATATTAGGAGTACAATGATGTTTAGATACCATGGAAAAAACCAAGGCGAAAGGACGAGGTTGACACCGATTGGAGTCCGAAATGCCAACTCTACTTTTCGTAAATCATGATCCTTTGTGTGAGATCCATTCGTTTTCAAAGGGCAGGCCATCACAACTTCTGCGATACATTACCAATTTTTTCACACGGGGTGTCTTCACACCATGCCACGGTGACACACACATTTTTGTAATTTTCGTAATACATCTGCATTTCCTCCAATTAAATTACTAACAAGCCCCATGTTGGTGGAGAAATGTCTTCAAATTAGCAAACAAGTCATGAAAATGCAGCCGGAAATCAATACAGGGGTTAATAGTTGATTGTCTGCGGCTGAAAATAATCCGTGGCGAAATGATGAAGTCCCAAATTCATTTGAAATGAAAATATGACTGTTCTGCATGGACAAATAGCACACGGTTCGTTCACTAGAACCGTGTGCTTTACAAACCGCGGCCTATGAAACCTAATGCGCGCAACGTGAGTCCTGCTTTCTGATTGGACAAAACACAAACCACCCGGATCGTTCGTCTGCACCGAGGATTCACCCAGATCGAATGGCAGTCCGTATATCTCATCAACACATGCTGTTGAAGTTGGGATTTGATTTATATGCAATAAATGCCACGTAAATGTTAAAAAATGCTGAAAAATATAGCAGGCGAGCCCATAAATGATACAAGAAATCAAACCTGACGTATAATTATGATTGACTACCGTGGGATAAAATTTGGTGGAGAGGCGATGAAGACACCATCGATTGGAGTTCGATTTACCACTTCTCCCCTCGGGACTATGATCCTTCTACTCAGATGCTATGGTTTCCAATTAGCGATCATTGTAGCTTGTGCCAAATTTTACCAAAAATATTTCACAGTGTCTCGAGATGACGCCACGATGACAAACCAATTTTCGTGATTTTCAGAGTCCATGTGCATTTCCTGTAATTCAATTACTAACTTTTATTTATGTGTACACATCTCCCGTCCAAAATGCTTGACAATTCTTCTCATTTGTTGCACAATGACGAAAATCACGCAAAGCGAGACACAAATGATTTGTAAGAGATTCTTTGCCACCATCCACGCGTAATTCATGTTGGGATATTTTATTCATAAGAACTAATTAACATGGTAACTGCAAAATATGACTTCGATATAGCAAACAAGACATGTAATCCACCAGAAGATCAATATTAGGAGTACAATGATGTTTAGATACCATGGAAAAAACCAAGGCGAAAGGACGAGGTTGACACCGATTGGAGTCCGAAATGCCAACTCTACTTTTCGTAAACCATGATCCTTTGTGTGAGATCCATTCGTTTTCAAAGGGCAGGCCATCACAACTTCTGCGATACATTACCAATTTTTTCACACGGGGTGTCTTCACACCATGCCACGGTGACACACACATTTTTGTAATTTTCGTAATACATCTGCATTTCCTCCAATTAAATTACTAACAAGCCCCATGTTGGTGGAGAAATGTCTTCAAATTAGCAAACAAGTCATGAAAATGCAGCCGGAAATCAATACAGGGGTTAATAGTTGATTGTCTGCGGCTGAAAATAATCCGTGGCGAAATGATGAAGTCCCAAATTCATTTGAAATGAAAATATGACTGTTCTGCATGGACAAATAGCACACGGTTCGTTCACTAGAACCGTGTGCTTTACAAACCGCGGCCTATGAAACCTAATGCGCGCAACGTGAGTCCTGCTTTCTGATTGGACAAAACACAAACCACCCGGATCGTTCGTCTGCACCGAGGATTCACCCAGATCGAATGGCAGTCCGTATATCTCATCAACACATGCTGTTGAAGTTGGGATTTGATTTATATGCAATAAATGCCACGTAAATGTTAAAAAATGCTGAAAAATATAGCAGGCGAGCCCATAAATGATACAAGAAATCAAACCTGACGTATAATTATGATTGACTACCGTGGGATAAAATTTGGTGGAGAGGCGATGAAGACACCATCGATTGGAGTTCGATTTACCACTTCTCCCCTCGGGACTATGATCCTTCTACTCAGATGCTATGGTTTCCAATTAGCGATCATTGTAGCTTGTGCCAAATTTTACCAAAAATATTTCACAGTGTCTCGAGATGACGCCACGATGACAAACCAATTTTCGTGATTTTCAGAGTCCATGTGCATTTCCTGTAATTCAATTACTAACTTTTATTTATGTGTACACATCTCCCGTCCAAAATGCTTGACAATTCTTCTCATTTGTTGCACAATGACGAAAATCACGCAAAGCGAGACACAAATGATTTGTAAGAGATTCTTTGCCACCATCCACGCGTAATTCATGTTGGGATATTTTATTCATAAGAACTAATTAACATGGTAACTGCAAAATATGACTTCGATATAGCAAACAAGACATGTAATCCACCAGAAGATCAATATTAGGAGTACAATGATGTTTAGATACCATGGAAAAAACCAAGGCGAAAGGACGAGGTTGACACCGATTGGAGTCCGAAATGCCAACTCTACTTTTCGTAAACCATGATCCTTTGTGTGAGATCCATTCGTTTTCAAAGGGCAGGCCATCACAACTTCTGCGATACATTACCAATTTTTTCACACGGGGTGTCTTCACACCATGCCACGGTGACACACACATTTTTGTAATTTTCGTAATACATCTGCATTTCCTCCAATTAAATTACTAACAAGCCCCATGTTGGTGGAGAAATGTCTTCAAATTAGCAAACAAGTCATGAAAATGCAGCCGGAAATCAATACAGGGGTTAATAGTTGATTGTCTGCGGCTGAAAATAATCCGTGGCGAAATGATGAAGTCCCAAATTCATTTGAAATGAAAATATGACTGTTCTGCATGGACAAATAGCACACGGTTCGTTCACTAGAACCGTGTGCTTTACAAACCGCGGCCTATGAAACCTAATGCGCGCAACGTGAGTCCTGCTTTCTGATTGGACAAAACACAAACCACCCGGATCGTTCGTCTGCACCGAGGATTCACCCAGATCGAATGGCAGTCCGTATATCTCATCAACACATGCTGTTGAAGTTGGGATTTGATTTATATGCAATAAATGCCACGTAAATGTTAAAAAATGCTGAAAAATATAGCAGGCGAGCCCATAAATGATACAAGAAATCAAACCTGACGTATAATTATGATTGACTACCGTGGGATAAAATTTGGTGGAGAGGCGATGAAGACACCATCGATTGGAGTTCGATTTACTACTTCTCCCCTCGGGACTATGATCCTTCTACTCAGATGCTATGGTTTCCAATTAGCGATCATTGTAGCTTGTGCCAAATTTTACCAAAAATATTTCACAGTGTCTCGAGATGACGCAACGATGACAAACCAATTTTCGTGATTTTCAGAGTCCATGTGCATTTCCTGTAATTCAATTACTAACTTTTATTTATGTGTACACATCTCCCGTCCAAAATGCTTGACAATTCTTCTCATTTGTTGCACAATGACGAAAATCACGCAAAGCGAGACACAAATGATTTGTAAGAGATTCTTTGCCACCATCCACGCGTAATTCATGTTGGGATATTTTATTCATAAGAACTAATTAACATGGTAACTGCAAAATATGACTTCGATATAGCAAACAAGACATGTAATCCACCAGAAGATCAATATTAGGAGTACAATGATGTTTAGATACCATGGAAAAAACCAAGGCGAAAGGACGAGGTTGACACCGATTGGAGTCCGAAATGCCAACTCTACTTTTCGTAAACCATGATCCTTTGTGTGAGATCCATTCGTTTTCAAAGGGCAGGCCATCACAACTTCTGCGATACATTACCAATTTTTTCACACGGGGTGTCTTCACACCATGCCACGGTGACACACACATTTTTGTAATTTTCGTAATACATCTGCATTTCCTCCAATTAAATTACTAACAAGCCCCATGTTGGTGGAGAAATGTCTTCAAATTAGCAAACAAGTCATGAAAATGCAGCCGGAAATCAATACAGGGGTTAATAGTTGATTGTCTGCGGCTGAAAATAATCCGTGGCGAAATGATGAAGTCCCAAATTCATTTGAAATGAAAATATGACTGTTCTGCATGGACAAATAGCACACGGTTCGTTCACTAGAACCGTGTGCTTTACAAACCGCGGCCTATGAAACCTAATGCGCGCAACGTGAGTCCTGCTTTCTGATTGGACAAAACACAAACCACCCGGATCGTTCGTCTGCACCGAGGATTCACCCAGATCGAATGGCAGTCCGTATATCTCATCAACACATGCTGTTGAAGTTGGGATTTGATTTATATGCAATAAATGCCACGTAAATGTTAAAAAATGCTGAAAAATATAGCAGGCGAGCCCATAAATGATACAAGAAATCAAACCTGACGTATAATTATGATTGACTACCGTGGGATAAAATTTGGTGGAGAGGCGATGAAGACACCATCGATTGGAGTTCGATTTACCACTTCTCCCCTCGGGACTATGATCCTTCTACTCAGATGCTATGGTTTCCAATTAGCGATCATTGTAGCTTGTGCCAAATTTTACCAAAAATATTTCACAGTGTCTCGAGATGACGCCACGATGACAAACCAATTTTCGTGATTTTCAGAGTCCATGTGCATTTCCTGTAATTCAATTACTAACTTTTATTTATGTGTACACATCTCCCGTCCAAAATGCTTGACAATTCTTCTCATTTGTTGCACAATGACGAAAATCACGCAAAGCGAGACACAAATGATTTGTAAGAGATTCTTTGCCACCATCCACGCGTAATTCATGTTGGGATATTTTATTCATAAGAACTAATTAACATGGTAACTGCAAAATATGACTTCGATATAGCAAACAAGACATGTAATCCACCAGAAGATCAATATTAGGAGTACAATGATGTTTAGATACCATGGAAAAAACCAAGGCGAAAGGACGAGGTTGACACCGATTGGAGTCCGAAATGCCAACTCTACTTTTCGTAAACCATGATCCTTTGTGTGAGATCCATTCGTTTTCAAAGGGCAGGCCATCACAACTTCTGCGATACATTACCAATTTTTTCACACGGGGTGTCTTCACACCATGCCACGGTGACACACACATTTTTGTAATTTTCGTAATACATCTGCATTTCCTCCAATTAAATTACTAACAAGCCCCATGTTGGTGGAGAAATGTCTTCAAATTAGCAAACAAGTCATGAAAATGCAGCCGGAAATCAATACAGGGGTTAATAGTTGATTGTCTGCGGCTGAAAATAATCCGTGGCGAAATGATGAAGTCCCAAATTCATTTGAAATGAAAATATGACTGTTCTGCATGGACAAATAGCACACGGTTCGTTCACTAGAACCGTGTGCTTTACAAACCGCGGCCTATGAAACCTAATGCGCGCAACGTGAGTCCTGCTTTCTGATTGGACAAAACACAAACCACCCGGATCGTTCGTCTGCACCGAGGATTCACCCAGATCGAATGGCAGTCCGTATATCTCATCAACACATGCTGTTGAAGTTGGGATTTGATTTATATGCAATAAATGCCACGTAAATGTTAAAAAATGCTGAAAAATATAGCAGGCGAGCCCATAAATGATACAAGAAATCAAACCTGACGTATAATTATGATTGACTACCGTGGGATAAAATTTGGTGGAGAGGCGATGAAGACACCATCGATTGGAGTTCGATTTACCACTTCTCCCCTCGGGACTATGATCCTTCTACTCAGATGCTATGGTTTCCAATTAGCGATCATTGTAGCTTGTGCCAAATTTTACCAAAAATATTTCACAGTGTCTCGAGATGACGCCACGATGACAAACCAATTTTCGTGATTTTCAGAGTCCATGTGCATTTCCTGTAATTCAATTACTAACTTTTATTTATGTGTACACATCTCCCGTCCAAAATGCTTGACAATTCTTCTCATTTGTTGCACAATGACGAAAATCACGCAAAGCGAGACACAAATGATTTGTAAGAGATTCTTTGCCACCATCCACGCGTAATTCATGTTGGGATATTTTATTCATAAGAACTAATTAACATGGTAACTGCAAAATATGACTTCGATATAGCAAACAAGACATGTAATCCACCAGAAGATCAATATTAGGAGTACAATGATGTTTAGATACCATGGAAAAAACCAAGGCGAAAGGACGAGGTTGACACCGATTGGAGTCCGAAATGCCAACTCTACTTTTCGTAAACCATGATCCTTTGTGTGAGATCCATTCGTTTTCAAAGGGCAGGCCATCACAACTTCTGCGATACATTACCAATTTTTTCACACGGGGTGTCTTCACACCATGCCACGGTGACACACACATTTTTGTAATTTTCGTAATACATCTGCATTTCCTCCAATTAAATTACTAACAAGCCCCATGTTGGTGGAGAAATGTCTTCAAATTAGCAAACAAGTCATGAAAATGCAGCCGGAAATCAATACAGGGGTTAATAGTTGATTGTCTGCGGCTGAAAATAATCCGTGGCGAAATGATGAAGTCCCAAATTCATTTGAAATGAAAATATGACTGTTCTGCATGGACAAATAGCACACGGTTCGTTCACTAGAACCGTGTGCTTTACAAACCGCGGCCTATGAAACCTAATGCGCGCAACGTGAGTCCTGCTTTCTGATTGGACAAAACACAAACCACCCGGATCGTTCGTCTGCACCGAGGATTCACCCAGATCGAATGGCAGTCCGTATATCTCATCAACACATGCTGTTGAAGTTGGGATTTGATTTATATGCAATAAATGCCACGTAAATGTTAAAAAATGCTGAAAAATATAGCAGGCGAGCCCATAAATGATACAAGAAATCAAACCTGACGTATAATTATGATTGACTACCGTGGGATAAAATTTGGTGGAGAGGCGATGAAGACACCATCGATTGGAGTTCGATTTACCACTTCTCCCCTCGGGACTATGATCCTTCTACTCAGATGCTATGGTTTCCAATTAGCGATCATTGTAGCTTGTGCCAAATTTTACCAAAAATATTTCACAGTGTCTCGAGATGACGCCACGATGACAAACCAATTTTCGTGATTTTCAGAGTCCATGTGCATTTCCTGTAATTCAATTACTAACTTTTATTTATGTGTACACATCTCCCGTCCAAAATGCTTGACAATTCTTCTCATTTGTTGCACAATGACGAAAATCACGCAAAGCGAGACACAAATGATTTGTAAGAGATTCTTTGCCACCATCCACGCGTAATTCATGTTGGGATATTTTATTCATAAGAACTAATTAACATGGTAACTGCAAAATATGACTTCGATATAGCAAACAAGACATGTAATCCACCAGAAGATCAATATTAGGAGTACAATGATGTTTAGATACCATGGAAAAAACCAAGGCGAAAGGACGAGGTTGACACCGATTGGAGTCCGAAATGCCAACTCTACTTTTCGTAAACCATGATCCTTTGTGTGAGATCCATTCGTTTTCAAAGGGCAGGCCATCACAACTTCTGCGATACATTACCAATTTTTTCACACGGGGTGTCTTCACACCATGCCACGGTGACACACACATTTTTGTAATTTTCGTAATACATCTGCATTTCCTCCAATTAAATTACTAACAAGCCCCATGTTGGTGGAGAAATGTCTTCAAATTAGCAAACAAGTCATGAAAATGCAGCCGGAAATCAATACAGGGGTTAATAGTTGATTGTCTGCGGCTGAAAATAATCCGTGGCGAAATGATGAAGTCCCAAATTCATTTGAAATGAAAATATGACTGTTCTGCATGGACAAATAGCACACGGTTCGTTCACTAGAACCGTGTGCTTTACAAACCGCGGCCTATGAAACCTAATGCGCGCAACGTGAGTCCTGCTTTCTGATTGGACAAAACACAAACCACCCGGATCGTTCGTCTGCACCGAGGATTCACCCAGATCGAATGGCAGTCCGTATATCTCATCAACACATGCTGTTGAAGTTGGGATTTGATTTATATGCAATAAATGCCACGTAAATGTTAAAAAATGCTGAAAAATATAGCAGGCGAGCCCATAAATGATACAAGAAATCAAACCTGACGTATAATTATGATTGACTACCGTGGGATAAAATTTGGTGGAGAGGCGATGAAGACACCATCGATTGGAGTTCGATTTACCACTTCTCCCCTCGGGACTATGATCCTTCTACTCAGATGCTATGGTTTCCAATTAGCGATCATTGTAGCTTGTGCCAAATTTTACCAAAAATATTTCACAGTGTCTCGAGATGACGCCACGATGACAAACCAATTTTCGTGATTTTCAGAGTCCATGTGCATTTCCTGTAATTCAATTACTAACTTTTATTTATGTGTACACATCTCCCGTCCAAAATGCTTGACAATTCTTCTCATTTGTTGCACAATGACGAAAATCACGCAAAGCGAGACACAAATGATTTGTAAGAGATTCTTTGCCACCATCCACGCGTAATTCATGTTGGGATATTTTATTCATAAGAACTAATTAACATGGTAACTGCAAAATATGACTTCGATATAGCAAACAAGACATGTAATCCACCAGAAGATCAATATTAGGAGTACAATGATGTTTAGATACCATGGAAAAAACCAAGGCGAAAGGACGAGGTTGACACCGATTGGAGTCCGAAATGCCAACTCTACTTTTCGTAAACCATGATCCTTTGTGTGAGATCCATTCGTTTTCAAAGGGCAGGCCATCACAACTTCTGCGATACATTACCAATTTTTTCACACGGGGTGTCTTCACACCATGCCACGGTGACACACACATTTTTGTAATTTTCGTAATACATCTGCATTTCCTCCAATTAAATTACTAACAAGCCCCATGTTGGTGGAGAAATGTCTTCAAATTAGCAAACAAGTCATGAAAATGCAGCCGGAAATCAATACAGGGGTTAATAGTTGATTGTCTGCGGCTGAAAATAATCCGTGGCGAAATGATGAAGTCCCAAATTCATTTGAAATGAAAATATGACTGTTCTGCATGGACAAATAGCACACGGTTCGTTCACTAGAACCGTGTGCTTTACAAACCGCGGCCTATGAAACCTAATGCGCGCAACGTGAGTCCTGCTTTCTGATTGGACAAAACACAAACCACCCGGATCGTTCGTCTGCACCGAGGATTCACCCAGATCGAATGGCAGTCCGTATATCTCATCAACACATGCTGTTGAAGTTGGGATTTGATTTATATGCAATAAATGCCACGTAAATGTTAAAAAAATGCTGAAAAATATAGCAGGCGAGCCCATAAATGATACAAGAAATCAAACCTGACGTATAATTATGATTGACTACCGTGGGATAAAATTTGGTGGAGAGGCGATGAAGACACCATCGATTGGAGTTCGATTTACCACTTCTCCCCTCGGGACTATGATCCTTCTACTCAGATGCTATGGTTTCCAATTAGCGATCATTGTAGCTTGTGCCAAATCTTACCAAAAATATTTCACAGTGTCTCGAGATGACGCCACGATGACAAACCAATTTTCGTGATTTTCAGAGTCCATGTGCATTTCCTGTAATTCAATTACTAACTTTTATTTATGTGTACACATCTCCCGTCCAAAATGCTTGACAATTCTTCTCATTTGTTGCACAATGACGAAAATCACGCAAAGCGAGACACAAATGATTTGTAAGAGATTCTTTGCCACCATCCACGCGTAATTCATGTTGGGATATTTTATTCATAAGAACTAATTAACATGGTAACTGCAAAATATGACTTCGATATAGCAAACAAGACATGTAATCCACCAGAAGATCAATATTAGGAGTACAATGATGTTTAGATACCATGGAAAAAACCAAGGCGAAAGGACGAGGTTGACACCGATTGGAGTCCGAAATGCCAACTCTACTTTTCGTAAACCATGATCCTTTGTGTGAGATCCATTCGTTTTCAAAGGGCAGGCCATCACAACTTCTGCGATACATTACCAATTTTTTCACACGGGGTGTCTTCACACCATGCCACGGTGACACACACATTTTTGTAATTTTCGTAATACATCTGCATTTCCTCCAATTAAATTACTAACAAGCCCCATGTTGGTGGAGAAATGTCTTCAAATTAGCAAACAAGTCATGAAAATGCAGCCGGAAATCAATACAGGGGTTAATAGTTGATTGTCTGCGGCTGAAAATAATCCGTGGCGAAATGATGAAGTCCCAAATTCATTTGAAATGAAAATATGACTGTTCTGCATGGACAAATAGCACACGGTTCGTTCACTAGAACCGTGTGCTTTACAAACCGCGGCCTATGAAACCTAATGCGCGCAACGTGAGTCCTGCTTTCTGATTGGACAAAACACAAACCACCCGGATCGTTCGTCTGCACCGAGGATTCACCCAGATCGAATGGCAGTCCGTATATCTCATCAACACATGCTGTTGAAGTTGGGATTTGATTTATATGCAATAAATGCCACGTAAATGTTAAAAAATGCTGAAAAATATAGCAGGCGAGCCCATAAATGATACAAGAAATCAAACCTGACGTATAATTATGATTGACTACCGTGGGATAAAATTTGGTGGAGAGGCGATGAAGACACCATCGATTGGAGTTCCATTTACCACTTCTCCCCTCGGGACTATGATCCTTCTACTCAGATGCTATGGTTTCCAATTAGCGATCATTGTAGCTTGTGCCAAATCTTACCAAAAATATTTCACAGTGTCTCGAGATGACGCCACGATGACAAACCAATTTTCGTGATTTTCAGAGTCCATGTGCATTTCCTGTAATTCAATTACTAACTTTTATTTATGTGTACACATCTCCCGTCCAAAATGCTTGACAATTCTTCTCATTTGTTGCACAATGACGAAAATCACGCAAAGCGAGACACAAATGATTTGTAAGAGATTCTTTGCCACCATCCACGCGTAATTCATGTTGGGATATTTTATTCATAAGAACTAATTAACATGGTAACTGCAAAATATGACTTCGATATAGCAAACAAGACATGTAATCCACCAGAAGATCAATATTAGGAGTACAATGATGTTTAGATACCATGGAAAAAACCAAGGCGAAAGGACGAGGTTGACACCGATTGGAGTCCGAAATGCCAACTCTACTTTTCGTAAACCATGATCCTTTGTGTGAGATCCATTCGTTTTCAAAGGGCAGGCCATCACAACTTCTGCGATACATTACCAATTTTTTCACATGGGGTGTCTTCACACCATGCCACGGTGACACACACATTTTTGTAATTTTCGTAATACATCTGCATTTCCTCCAATTAAATTACTAACAAGCCCCATGTTGGTGGAGAAATGTCTTCAAATTAGCAAACAAGTCATGAAAATGCGGCCGGAAATCAATACAGGGGCTAATAGTTGATTGTCTGCGGCTGAAAATAATCCGAGGCGAAATGATGAAGTCCCAAATTCAATATGAAATGAAAATATGACTGTTCTGCATGGACAAATAGCACACGGTTCGTTCACTAGAACCATGTGCTTTCTAAACTGTGGCCTATGAAACCTAATGCGCTCAATGTGAGTCCTGCTTTCTGATTGGACAAAACCCAAACCACGCGGATCGTGCGTCTGCACCATAGGATTCACCCAGATCGAACGACGGTCCTTCTACCTCTCGTCAACACACGCTGTTGAAGTTGGGATTTGATTTATATGCTGCGTTCCATGGGAAACATTTCGAGACAAAACGATGAGGTCACGTCTACATTTCAAAGTTTTCAGGTTTTCATTTCGAATAGGTTTGTGCTGCTTGTGCACACAGGTTATTATATGAAACCGTTTGCAATGTTTTTTCCGCAGGGCGCGCGGCGATCTTTTTTCACCCTTTTCACCGAAGCCGCCAACATGCCCCCTCCCTTCCCCCCAAACCCGTGCCCTCCCCCGTTTCGCTCTTCTATCCACGTATTCTACCCAAAGTCCATCGACAGCTAGCTCCCTCCCCCTCCCGTCCCCCAGATCCACACCAGAACCTTTTCCGGCGCCGTCGTGCTCAACCCGGCCGTGTACCCGCTTCCCGGCGTCAACCCTACCCTTCACTGCTGCTCCGAACACGCGGCTGCCCACGCCTCGCCGTCTTCATTTGCTCGCCAGCCGCCGTCGAGCATATCGATCCTGTACCCTCGCCTCTCCTGCCGGATTTGCAAAAAAAAAATGGTCAGTTGCTATCCTTCATCGCGGTGAGGTCTATTATCTTGCGATCCCTTTTCCTATTTGGTTCGGTTTGTCCCCAAAATGATTATAAAATAATGGAGAGCGTATTTATGTTCATCAACTACCTTCTAACATATAAGCTATATTTGTTCCAATTAGTTATTGTCGAATTACATATCATGTGCACACGAGTCACACTAAACGAACAGATTAGCCGTACATTTCCAAACGATCACATGCCATGTTTAGACAGCTAGCTTCCAAGCTATTACATTTTTTTTTCTGTTTATCCCCCTTTTCTGAATTTTGCATGTGTACTCTGTAGATGTCTATTAACAGCGACGACAGTGATATGTCTGGCGATGTATCTTCATCTGAGTCCGAAGCCAACATGTCTGCAACAGATGATCGTGTACCAAGAAATGATGAATGGGATAGAGCTGCCACAATCACCCATCCGGTCAAGAGCCGGGAGAGCGCTCCAAGAAAGCCCACACACTAGCCTAAAGGTGTATACGAAGTAACTGACATCGATTTGAAGTCTTGGGCTCCAACTAAACCTGATAAAGCACGCACGAGGTTTAGGAGTGTGTGTGGATTTGTTGGCAGGGCAAGGCTCAACATTAATCTGCCGGGGTTTTGGAAGGCGGGTACAGAAACACGGCAGAGGATAGTCCGTGAGATCATGGCGCACTTCAATGTTCCTGAGGAGTGGAGAGAGCAGGTGGAACACGCTGCACTGAAGAAGGCCAGGGATGGTTGGAGAAACTGTAAGCATGTGTTGTACAAGAAGTTCTTCAGTTAAGGCAAGGACCCAATCCCCTCATACCCCCAAATTACAAAGGAAGATTGGACATAATTCAAAAGGGCCAGGGCCAGTGAAGAGTTTATTAAGAAGAGTGCCATGCAATTGGAACTTCAGAAGAAGAACACACACCCCAACCGTATGGGTGTGGCTGGATACTACGGCATGAAACCGATATGGGAGCAGGAGGACAAAGAAGCAGTAGCCGCGGGTGGCAAACCGGCCTTTAGTGAAATTAGGGGCACTCGCGCTAGGGACTACTTGAGGGCACGTGCAAGGAGGCATGGAGACGGTTCTTATTACTTTGAAAACTCAGCAGACCAAGAACTGTATGATGTGATGGCAAAGGCTTCCAAAAACACTGGAAGGTTGTACAGGAACTCAGGGCCATGTGACATTCTCTCCGAGGCTATGCCTACCAAAGAGCCCCCTGGCCGTGCTAGGGGTATTGGGGTCAATGTCCCACACAAGAGGGTTTTCTCACTTAGCAAAGAAGAGTGGCTCAGCATGAAAAAGCTAGGAGTGATTATAAGCAGAAAGACTTGAAAGAAAAGATTAAGAGGGACATGTATCCTGTGGTTCGAAAGGAAGTTGAGGAGTCATATATGCAAGAGAAGACACAAATGCTGAGAGATAGCCAGGAGACGCATGGGGATGTCGGCATGGATGATGCCACTTATTGTATGGCAACACCGCACAAGAGTAGCTCTGCATCAGCTGACCCCAGTGACAGTGATGTTGTAGCTGGACATGATGGTGCTATATCTGAGAGAGTGAGGGTCGTGCTTACACATTATGAAGGTTCTTTAAAATGTGCAACAGCGTGGGTTTACAACCCTGACTTTGACGGGGGTCTCTTGTTGGACAATGCGCCGTTGAAGCCGGGTTGTGTGAAGTGCTACGTGACTGAAATAAATCTTGGATTCAGTAAGTTTGCCCTGAAGAATGTCCTTGGGGACACTGAGGAGCAGAGGACCTTGGTAGAAACACGGTTCAATCATATCCAGTGGCCACGGAAAGAAATATACTTCCTGGATGAGACCCCTCCAGCCCCCCCAAAAGCAACCAATGTCGCCCTCGAACCGGTGACTCTCATCTCGCCACAGCAGATCTTGTGTGATTCCCCCGATGAACATACACTTGGGAATCAGATGCCCGAGGCATCAACCTGTCATCATCCCTACCGACTTCCTACCATAGAGGCCAGGTCATCGTCCCGTCCTGAGCAGCCTGTGGAAGTCCTACAACTGCTGAAGTCGTATCATCGGTTTAGATGCCGGCCACTGAAGCAGAAAATGCAGACACATTGGCACTGCATGCTCACCAGATAAACCCGACCGAACCGCGTGCTAATGAGTCCGAATGTCTGGAACCACCTGGTAAGAAGGCCGAAAGTCCGGGACCGCCTGCTAAGAACTCCGAAAGTTAGGAACCACCTGCTCATCAGTCCAGTGGTTCGCACTCGTTTGATAAGCATACCGATGTGTTGGCACTGCCTTCTCAGCAAACCAACAAGTTGACACACCCGCATGAACACACCGACACATTGGCACCAGCTGCTCAGAAGCCCAAAATAGCTTCAACGGCTGGTCAGGTGTCTGTCGACTCTGGCACTACAGCTCACCAGTCCGTCACAGCAGCATCATCTGTTCAGCAGTCCATTGTACCTTCACACGCTTCTCAGCAGCATGTCGTTGATGAAACCAGACGTCAAACAAGAAGTGCTTCAACTAAGAAGACAGAAGCGGGTACGGTTGCACACATGAAGTTGGGCCTCCAAAGAGCGAGGAGGGATGGGACCAAGAGCCTCCTTCTACAAACAATCATCGACCGCACCCAAATTAACAATAAGGTTTTCGAAGGGCTGGGTAATCCCGGTTCTGACCACATGTCTGAAGCAGACCTTCAAAATCAAATTTCTAGTATGGAAGTAGACACATTTGAGAAACGCAAGTACAAACATGGCCAGCCATTCCTTGTTGGCGATTTCTGGGACGAGTGCAGTTCTAGTGCTCGCAAGTTACATAAATATTGCATGGACAAAATGTCGGAAGGAGAAGATACTAACATTGTGGAATTGCACTACGACCAATGTCATTTCTCTCACGTTCCAGGTACCATCAGTGTGGAATTCGAGGACTTTCATCTCTTCTTCAACTTCGATGAGCTTGCTGCCACTCTTGTCAAATGCTTGATGTTGTAAGTACTTCACAAACTCTGATCATCTTCTCCATACAAGGCTGTAAATGACAAAAGAGCTAATTGTACTGTATTCCTCTCAGGGGATTGACGACGCAGCGAACAACAAGGGTGCATGGTTATTTCATAGATCCTGATTTAGCAAACGGCATTTTGTTACAAGCTAATGACTCACGCACGGCTTCCATTGATTTTGTCGCCAAGATCTTGTTCGACTTACAGATAGGAGAATTCTTCATGTGGCCATATCATGAACAGTAAGTATAAATATACAACCACGCATACATTGATCGTCTTTCAGTTTCAGACATAGTTCATACGTTCATGGTTTTCTTAAAGGGAAACGTTTATATACGGTGCGCCGGCCGAGTGTTGGGCCGGTCGCACGTTGTCCACTGGATCTGGTCAAATCGTGCATCTTTTCAAGTCTTATCCGCTTTGCAGGTCCGCTTCTTCCTCAATTCCTTCCTTTTCTTTTCTTGTTGTGTTGCACTTATCCGCTCCAATCGGGAGCCATGGCCATGGGTGACCTCCCCTCGTGCCTGCACCAGCCCATGCGAGCTCGCCGTCGCCGGAGCTGCCGCCTAGATTCTGCTGCGTGAAGCCCCTCCCCACACACACGGCCATGTTCATCGTTTTTGTTCGCTCGTTTCAGCCATGGCCGGAGCTGTGGCAGGTGTCGGCGAAGCTGCAAACAACGAGCTCAAACCAGGGTGGAGACATCTCTCGGGCAACTAGACGCCGGTGCTGGAGACGACGCCGACGCCGCCGCTCAACGATGTGACCAAGAGCGAACGAGGAGTGCTACGACCGCTGCGCCGGATTGCTACAGCCACTATGGCAAAATTCTACCACCAGAAGTTTGTGGCGGTGACGATGGTGCTGTTATTTTTGCTACAACCGGCAATAGAGAAAGCGACCACCAGTGGACATTTTTGCTACAACCCGATTTGCTACTACCACCTTTGTTTTTGCTACAACAGGCGATTGTCCAATGAAAAAAGCTACAACCATTTATGTGAAAAGCTTCAACCCCATGTTAAAAAGCTTCAACCGTCGGATTTTGCTATAGCCGCGAGGATTTTTGCTACATTCATCCATGGCTGAGTTGTGACCCCGCGACGGCGGCATTGTTGCAACCATCATGGTTTGTTGCTACGTTCGGCGATGTTTTTTTGCTACATCCATTTACGGCGGAGCTGCGACCCGTCACGACGGCAAGACGATTTTTGCTGCAACCATTGTTGATTTTCAACCAGCGCAGTTGGGAGCTACAACCCTTTTGACAGATGTTAAATCCAGGACAACATATGTTACAACCATGACGACGGCCGGCGGCGACAAAATGCTACAACCATGGAAGGATGGAGGGATGCAATCGGATGCTACAACCCTTTGACAAGATGCTACAACAATGGACGATAAATGCTACAACCCTTAGGACGTGCTACTATAGCATGCCGGAAATGCTGCAATTGCTCGCGGCGAACTAACGATGGCGCATGGGAGGGATGCTGCAGCCGTGCAAGGAAAATATAGAACCTGCGCGCGGCCGTGCTACTACGGCGTGCCGGAAATGTTGCATAGCTCGCAGCGAGTCATGACGGTGAACGGTGATTTTACTAGAACGAGCACGTGGCTTAGCTACTATGGCGTGCTGGAACACTAGTAGAAATCAGGCCTTTCGACCAGAGCATTAGTCCCGGTCGCAATTTGGACCGGGACTAATGCCTCCATTAGTCCCGGTTCGTGAGGATAAGCATTAGTCCCGGTTCGTGAGGACCCTTTAGTCCCGGTTGGTGTCACCAACCGGGACTAAAGGGGTGGTGGCAACCGTTCGCCTGGTGCGAGCCCTTTTAGTCCCGGTTCGTGGCTCAAACCGGGACTAAAGGTCCCAACCATTCAAATCCCGCGCCTTGGAAGTTGTTCCGCGTGAGATCATATATACATCGGAAACACTACAGTAACACGATCGGCCTCCATTTCTGTTCGTCTCCCTCTCCTCTCTTCTTCCCCATCCTCCACCATGAATACACGAACTCGCTACGGGAACGTGCTCGCACATGGCATGACCAATCTCCATGTCGTCTACACGAACGACAGCGCCAAAGTCGAGGGTTTTCTTTCCATGTTCGAGGAATGGCTTCAAGAGGAAAAACACAAGTTCATGGGCCTCGATCTCGAGTACACGGCTGATGGTCGCAATGTTGACGTCTTCCAACTTTGTTTGAAGCAACATGTCATGCTCTTCTAGTGGGCAAGGTAATACGGAACTTGTCATAGTTTTAATCGGGGCTTTTCTTTGATTCATAGGATAGGAAAATTGCATATAGGAATAGGAGGATTGGGAATGTCGAGAACATGTCATAGTTTCCTTGATTCATAGGAAAAATGCATAGGAAAATTGGGGCTTTTCTTTGATTCATAGGAAAATTGGGGCTTCTCTTTGATTCATAGAAAATTGGGGCTTTTTCTTTGATTCATAGGAAAATTGCATAGGAATAGAAAATTGCATAGGAATAGGAGGATTAGGAAAATTGCATAGGAATAGGAATAGGAGGATAGGAATAGGATAGGAAAATTGCATAAGAATTTTCCTTGTAGTTGCATATATATATTGGCCATCGTGGGAGAACATGTCATAGTTTAGGGGCTTCTTTTGATTCATAGGATAGGAAATGCATAGGAATTTTCCTTTGTTATGATTCTTATTATACTTGTTCCGAATTATACTTGTTATGATTCTTATTATATACTTGTTCTAAATTATACTTGTTATGGTTATTCTTATTATACTTGTTATGATTCTTATTATACTTGTGCCTAAATATACTTGTTATGATTCTTATTATAGTTGTTCTAAAATATACTTGTTATGATTCTTATTATACTTTTTCTAAAATATACTTGTTGCAGCAGTATTTAACACATTTGTTCCATTTTGTTGTTGCAGTAGTGACAAGCACTGTCCAAAACTCATGGAGTTCCTTCGCAGCGGCATATATTTTGCTAGCGTTGATATAATGAATGACAAGATCAAGATGAGGCGCACCTGGGGTATTGAGATACCAGCTGAATGCACATTGATCTTCAGGGCAGGTTCAGGCTTGAGCATGACAACACTTCAATGGCTGATATGGCAGCCGCCCTGATCGACGAGGACTACGCTGATATGAAGACAAAATTCCCCAAGTCAGGGCACCAACATTGGGAGAAGACCCCACTTGACCCTATCAACAATGAGTATGCAGCAATAGATGGGTACGTTGCATACGAGTTGTACCGCAGGATTGGAATCTTCAATTATGGGCAGCGTCACCTCGTACCGCTAGTATCTCCTACTTGGGGGTATTCTGATCCGGACGACAAGTAGTGTTTGCAATCGCGAACACTTTTACCTCTATTATGTAGTGCTTGGGGGTCTCCTGATTCGGACGAGTAGGTTTGCAATCCGGAAGAGTAGGATTGGTATCTTCAATTATGCAGTACTTTCTATAATGGATATCTGAACTATTATTTTTATTATGTCCTTGTTTAAGTACGATTTGTGTGTAAGAATATTTAGTATGATGTGAGCAAGCTTTTTGAAGCATTGTGATGTATGTGATGAAGATACCATGCCGAGTTTCAACCATTTCAGAGTTCATTTGTGGTGCTTTTTAATTTCAGGGTCATTTAGCTCAAAACAATTCATTAAATGCATGAAAAATAGCAAATGAAGTTAGATAGGGTTGAAATTTTAGGATGTGGCTTCTAATGGTTCATATTGAATGCACAAAAAGTCTGGAGTTGAAATAAGTTAAAAAAATTGAAATCCTTTTGTAACAGACGAGTTTTCGTCCGAAACCCTGATACTTCGAAAGAGATTGTCCATTTTGTACACGAAGTGCATCTAGTTTTTGCCGTAACCCTCTCAACTTTTTAGCACATGCTATGTGGGTGAAATTATGATGCCATGCCAAGTTTCAACCATTTCAGAGTTCATTTGTAGTGCTTTTTAATTTCAGGGTCATTTAGCTCAAAACAATTCATTAAATGCATGAAAAATAGCAAATGAAGTTAGATAGGGTTGAAATTTTATGATGTGGCTTCTAATGGTTCATATTGAATGCACAAAAAGTCTGGAGTTGAAATAATTTAAAAAAATTGAAATCCTTTTGTAACAGACGAGTTTTCGTCCGAAACCCTGATATTTCGAAAGAGATTGTCCATTTTGTACACGAAGTGCATCCAGTTTTTGCCGTAACCCTTTCAACTTTTTAGCACATGCTATGTGGGTGAAATGATGATACCATGCCAAGTTTCAACCATTTCAGAGTTCATTTGTGGTGCTTTTTAATTTCAGGGTCATTTAGCCCAAAACAATTCGTTAAATGCATGAAAAATAGCAAATGAAGTTAGATAGGGTTGAAATTTTAGGATGTGGCTTCTAATGGTTCATATTGAATGCACAAAAAGTCTGGAGTTGAAATAAGTTTAAAAAAATTGAAATCCTTTTGTAACAGACGAGTTTTCGTCCGAAACCCTGATACTTCGAAAGAGATTGTCCATTTGGTACACAAAGTGCATCCCGTTTTTGCCACAACCCTCTCCACTTTTTAGCACATTCTATGTGAGTGAAATTATGATACCATGCCAAGCTTCAACCATTTCAGAGTTCATTTGTGGTGCTTTTTAATTTCAGGGTCATTTAGCTCAAAACAATTCATTAAATGCATGAAAAATAGCAAATGAAATTAGATAGGGTTGAAATTTTAGGATGTGGCTTCTAATGGTTCATATTGAATGCACAAGAAGTCTGGAGTTGAAATAAGTTAAAAAAATTGAAATCCTTTTGTAATAGACGAGTTTTCGTCCGAAACCCTGATACTTCGAAAGAGATTGTCCATTTTGTACACGAAGTGCATCCATTTTTTGCCGTAACCCTCTCAACTTTTTAGCACATGCTATGTGGGTGAAATTATGATACCATGCCATGTTTCAACCATTTCAGAGTTCATTTGTGGTGCTTTTTAATTTCAGGGTCATTTAGCTCAAAACAATTCATTAAATGCATGAAAAATAGCAAATGAAGTTAGATAGGGTTGAAATTTTAGGATGTGGCTTCTAATGGTTCATATTGAATGCACAAAAAGTCTGGAGTTGAAATAATTTTAAAAAATTGAAATCCTTTTGTAACAGACGAGTTTTCGTCCGAAACCCTGATACTTAGAAAGAGATTGTCCAATTTGTACACGAGGTGCATCCAGTTTTTGCCGTAACTCTCTCAACTTTTTAGCACATGCTATGTGGGTGAAATGATGATACAATGCCAAGTTTCAACCATTTCAGAGTTCATTTGTGGTGCTTTTTAATTTCAGGGTCATTTAGCTCAAAACAATTCATTAAATGCGTGAAAAATAGCAAATGAAGTTAGATAGGGTTGAAATTTTAGGATGTGGCTTATAATAGTTCATATTGAATGCACAAAAAGTCTGGAGTTGAAATAAGTTAAAAAAATTGAAATCCTTTTGTAACATACGAGTTTTCGTCCGAAACCCTGATACTTCGAAAAAGATTGTCCATTTTGTACACGAAGTGCATCCAGTTTTTGCCGTAACCCTCTCAACTTTTTAGCACATGCTATGTGGGTGAAATGATGATACCATGCCAAGTTTCAACCATTTTAGAGTTCATTTGTGGTGCTATTTAATTTCAGGGTCATTAAGCTCAAAACATTTCATTAAATGCATGAAAAATAGCAAATGAAGTTAGATAGGGTTGAAATTTTATGGTGCGGCTTCTAATGGTTCATATTGAATGCACAAAAAGTCTGGAGTTGAAATAATTTAAAAAAATTGAAATCCTTTTGTAACAGACGAGTTTTCGTCCGAAACCCTGATACTTCGAAAGAGATTATCCATTTTGTACACGAAGTGCATCCAGTTTTTACCGTAACCCTCTCAACTTTTTAGCACATGCTATGCGGGTGAAATGATGATACCATGCCAAGTTTCATCCATTTCAGAGATCATTTGTGGTGCTTTTTAATTTCAGGGTCATTTAGCTCAAAACAATTCATTAAATGCATGAAAAATAGCAAATGAAGTTAAATAGGGTTGAAATTTTAGGATGTGTCTTATAATGGTTCATATTGAATGCACAAAAAGTCTGGAGTTGAAATAAGTTAAAAAAATTGAAATCCTTTTGTAACAGACGAGTTTTCGTCCGAAACCCTGATACTTCGAAAGAGATTGTCCATTTTGTACGCGAAGTGCATCCATTTTTTGCCGTAACCCTCTCAACTTTTCACTACTAGGGAAAAGCCTAGCAGTAGCGTGGGTATTACGTATAGCAGTAGCGCGGTCACCTGCGCTACTGATACGGCGCTACAGGTAACCTTTAGCAGTAGCGCGTGCTGGCCCGCGCTATTGCTATACATGCGTAGCAGCAGCGAGCTCCAAAACAGCGCGCTGCTGCTAATATCTGTAGCGCCTTGTATTAGACCGCGCTACTGGTAATGGCACGCTGCTGCTAACTTTAGTCAACGCGCTACTGCTAACTTTATTAGTTTCTGATTTTTTTTCTACATATTTGTTTTGTATTTGAACAGGCTTTATACAAGAATCTTTAGCACATACAAATGTCATCATCATACACATACAAATGGCTGCGAGACCACGAATGTAATCATAGCATATACATACAAATAGTCTCATCAAATCATGTCATCATCATAATCATCATCCAACACAAAGTGGTCTCTCGTCATCATCTCGAAAATAGCGATACAAGTCTCGAATACTTGCAACTACATCGTCATCCATCTAAACAATGATATACGCGAGAAGAGCTATCACTATGAGTGAGAGCGAAACTACGTAGTACATGAGGCGGCGGTTATGAGCCCTCTCTCGCGCTAGCGTGAGCGTCCTCACGTAACTAGCTTCTGCTTCTTATCTGCTTTTGAAGCATTTATGGCTGGCGCCCGAGACCCCCTCCACTTGCGCCTGACACTCGGACCACTCGTCGTATACTCCTGGAACCTTTCCTTTGT
The DNA here is from genome assembly GCA_039707655.1 of Elymus sibiricus. Taxonomy (NCBI): domain Eukaryota; kingdom Viridiplantae; phylum Streptophyta; class Magnoliopsida; order Poales; family Poaceae; genus Elymus; species Elymus sibiricus. Next base: position 21,135,019 of record CM077663.1, on the reverse strand, counting down.
ACACGACATAGCACCGGTACTTCGCCATCAAGAATCTAGGTACCTGTTAGAGATGCATCTTCATCAAGAGAATGTACAATCATATGCAACAAAATATACTTGAGCTACACAAAAAAGAAAGGGTTAGCAACTAGATGCAACATATAGTAAACATAAATAATCAACGATGTTTCATCGTACGCAAACTTATTAACTAGAGGTACGCAGGTCATCGTACCCAAACTAACAAAGTAGCGTTACGCAAGTTCGGTAGGGACCGTGGACATCACAAAGTTTCATCGCGACAGAAAGTATATACAAGTTCAACCGACACATATCATCATCATCGGCATCGTAAATCATTAGAACTTCCATCCTTCCAGATCATCGAGGATGGACCCTAGCTTCTTGAACGGCGTGAGGTCCTGACGTTGCATGCCTATGTAAGTTCGGACGTCAGCTCGCGATATTGGGCCGTGGTGGAACATCCCCTTCACTTCGACGACTTCTTTCATGATGATCGTCGCAATGTCCCTCTGGATGCGAAAGAAGTCATCTTTAAGTTTATAATCCGCTTCTCCTTGAGATTCTACCCACTTGCGGATATGATCATAGTTTCTGGTTGTCATGCGAAGCTTTTGGTGATCCCTTCTGAACTCCATCATGAGATGGAGGAGGTAGAATCCATCGTTCGTACTTGATTTCGGGACATGGATGCAGCAGAAGTTGGTTTTATGCGAGAAACCCATCTTGCGGTTCCTTTGTTTCCTGATCTGCATGTGGCCACCCCTCAAGCTGAAGCCTTGGAGAGCATCATCTAGAATATTCATTACGTGGGTGTAGTCCTTCTTCTCGTTGTTTCTGGTAGGGTCGAAATACACTGCGTGGGAGACTCGCGGGTAAAGAACGATAAGGACGGCGCGACCGTTGCTGCGGGGAAAAACACCTCAAATTATTCTCCATATGAGCGAGAAGGAATGATTGAAATGTACGAAAGGGTTGTCTGGCACTGACTTACTTTGGATGATAAGGCAGGAGGACAATTTCCTGGTCCTTGTTCTGTACCATGAAGTTTTCGAGGTACTCCCTAGCAGTTTTACGCTCAAAGTCGCCGAGACTCAAGAAGGACTCGTGCATGTAGTATGGATCCGCCACACAGATTTGCGAGACTTCTTCTCTCTTCATGACGGAGCTCATATGTAGTGCAAAAAGGCGGACGATTGTACAATCGAGCCGCCTTGTCAGAAACATCTCGAAGATATGATCAAACCGCAGGAAGACCACCTCCGCGGGCCGTGTGTCGATGTAGCACTTCCCCTCAGGCACACGAGCCGCGTATGTCGGATATCCTGGATCCTTCGAGGCTAGTAGCCTTTTCTCAGTTGACAGCACATGGTCGTGCAGTCTCCTGAGATCCCCGTATATTGCCTCCAGCGGTTTCGGCGGTAGCATCGGCTCGCCCGTGACATGGAACATGGCCACCGTCTGGCTGCTATGTGCTCTGGCTTGTTTGTAAGCAGCTGAGCCTATCTTCCCCGATCTCTTCCTCTCCTTTTTCTTGGGCTGACCTTCCAGACCCTTCCTTAACCCTAGCCCCAGTGTTGTCGGGCTAAGCACTACTGTACGACCCCCTGCATCTTCAGGCGTGTCCTGTGAGGATTGCATGAAGAGAGACTTCTTGCAATCCCTGCTAGGACGTTCCTACCCGGGCAGATCATCCATATCCTCATTAGCATGCTGATAGCCCGAGTCGTCATATGGCTGACTCATCATATCTAAGTCACCGTCATAGGCGCCTGTATTGAGGAACCGAAGAGGGTCCTCCTCCATCTCATCATCCATTCTTTGTTCTACGGGAGCGATTACATCAGCCACTATTGGACCCCCTTCATCACGTCGTCCGCCGCCCTCACCCGGCACTACAGGCGCTGGTAATTGCGTAGGCGGGGTGGTGGTGTCCATACCTGCTTGTTGATGTGTGGTTATTGGTGTGCTCTCGGCCGGCTCCAGAAGAAGAAGATTCTTCGGCCATAGCAGCACCCAACCCTTGCAGCTTCCAATCCGCGATGGGGTCTCGTCGTCCTCTCCCCCTAGCCGTACTGGAGGAGGCAAATCCTCGTGCCCCGATTTCACACTCGACAAGGTAACCCTGAAGTGCCCACCGGGCATCGGCTGGCCGTGGAACGTGAGTTCCAAGGGCTTCGTTATCACCCCCTTTCCCACGTCCACCTTCTGGCCTTTGATCAAGTAGAGTACGGTGCACGGGGTTTCGTCGGCCTGCAAACACATGTCTGCGGCGTAAAACATCCGAAAGGCAACGAAAATGGAATATTCAAGATATATGTTGGTGCGACATGTAATTACCGTGAGGTCGTCGAGCTCAGCCAAAGACGAAGGCCCGCCTAGCGCGCCAGAGACTGAGGACGGGCTGCTATGAGCGGGTGCGGGTGCGAGTGCGGGAGCAGGCCCGGTTGCATGAGCAGGTGATGGTGCGGTGGTGTTGTTCACCGAGTTGCTCCCGACGAAACTGGGCATTGGGAAATCATGTACCGTCTTGTCTGGATTTTCCTTCGTCCAGTTGATGATAGCCGGGATCAAGTTAGTAGCGAAATCATTTCTGCAGGCATGTACAGCTGCATCGACTGCCTGCTGTAGCAACTCATTTTTCTCCTCGGCTGCTTTTTCCGCGTCCTCAGCTGCTTTTTTCTCGAACGCAAGCTTCACCTTCTCGTCGATATCTGTCTGACTAAACTTCTTTTTCTGCTTCTTAGCCTCCGGGCCCTTGTTGTAAAACACCTTCCACGTGGCGCCGTCTCCGGCGCCGTGCACACGTCCATATTGCGGCCGCTGGCCCAAAGGGAGTCCCTTATGTTCGTTCAAGGCCCGGTTGAGAGGGGTGTCCCACTTGGGCCTCATTGGCGAAGTAGGGCTTTCGGCTGCAAGCTGGTGTTGCTTCTCCTGCAGAAGGAACGTGAACCGTTTACGAATGTGTAGTCGACTTGATCAGAAGCTAAATGTAAGGTGGTAAAAAAATAATTACCAGTATTCTAATTAATTTCCTCGTGATCTGGTTCGTGTAAAAAACCTTCTTTTCCTTGTCCCACTTGTAGCGAGCCCTGATGAAGTCACGCTCTAAGGGGTTGGTGAACTTCGCAAAGGGGTCTAGGAGACCCGCGGCTTCACGTTCCGCGTCCTCCTTATCCCATATGGGCCTTTTGCCAAGGTAGCCACGGCTTCCGAGGCGATGCTTCCCCGTGTTCCTTTGCTGAAGGCTCTCGAATTTCGCAGCCTTAGCCTTGGCTGCCTCGGTAGCGCAAGTGTCCTTGAACTTTTCGAACTCCTCTTCCGTAAGTGTCGGATTTTCCTCCAGAATCTTGGACAGGGGTGCCTCAGCCTCAATAGCTCGTTTCACCCTCCCTTTCCTGGAGGCCAAATCATTGCTGAACATGCCCAGGGCGTGATTGTTAATCTTTTTCATCTTCTTATCATCCCACAGGTGTTCTATGGCGTCATCCCGGTCGGGGAACTTGAATCTCTTGTGCAGCTTCGTCAGGAGCAACTGCATCAAATGTTCTTTACCCCTTATGTCATCGTCGTTGATGCTCGCGCATTCCCGTAGGATGCATCCTACTTGGTTCCCATAGCACTTGCGAGGTTCTTCCGGCTCTAATGGCTCAAACTTGCTAGGGGCCATCTTTGTGATCACCAGTCGTCCGATGCCGAGTTTGTTAGGTTTTCATATCCTCTGCTTCTTCTGCTTCTTCTTTTCGGTAGCGGCATCGGCGCCGGTACCTTCCCCGCCGGTATCTTCCCCGCCGGTACCTTCCCCGCCAGTCTCGGCGCCGCCATCGGTGCCGGCACCGTCGGTGTCGATGTTGGCGTCAGCATCATCATCTAGGCCGACCTGCAAACCTTGACTGTGCTTAGCAGACAAAAAGTCAAGGTACTGTTGTTCACCCTCATAATCCATCTCGTCTGCATCTTGGTCAGAAGGCCCGGTTTCTTCGTTGTTCAACATGTTTTCTATGATTAAGTCTCCTCGTTTAATTCTAAAACTATAAAAAAAATGAGAAATGACATAAAAAAAGATCTATGTTTGCCGGAATGCCGTTTCCCAGCAAATCCCGGCACTCGATACGCCTACTTTCTAGCACAAGTCATGCAAAAATTCACGGAAAATTTCGGCATGACCTTTGCTAAAAAGTGGACATATCAAGCGCCTGAAATTCACCGAAACGGAAATGAATCAACATTCCGGCGAAACATAAGCCACTCGGATCATTTACCCTGCACATAATCATCATTTTCCAAATATGACATGTCCAAAACATCACATGTCCAAATATGACATGTCCAAATTCCAAATATGACATGTCCAAATCACATGTCCACATATCACATGTCCACTTCAAATTTGCATATAAAAGGAAGAAAAATATAGAACTTGAAGAAAAATGCAAGAAGTCATTTTTCTTCACAATATTTGAAACTAAATTCAGCCTACCTAAATTTGAAACTAAAAAATAGCAGCAGTTTGATAACTAGGGTTCATAACTAAATAGATAACCTAATTAACCTACTGCCCTAACTAGTTTGATAACTAGGGTTCATAACTAAATAGATAACCTAATTAACCTACTGCCCTAACTAAAACCTAAGTAAATTAACAGAAGAACCCTAGCTAGCAGAGAGAGGAGGAGCGGTGGGGGGTTTACAGAGGGTGCAGGGGCGAGGAGGCAGGCCCGACGACGGCTGAGGTTGGGAGGGGAGGAAGCAGAGGAGGGAGGCGTGGCGCGCCGGGGCCGGGGTCAGGGGCGAGGGCGAGATAGCCGGGGTCGGGGGGTCGGGGGCGAGTGTCGGGGTCGGGGGCGAGCGCCGGGGTCGGGGGCGAGTGCGAGGTCGCCGGGGTCGGAGGCGAGCGTCGGGGTCGGGGGCGAGGGCAGGACTCCGGCGAGGTCGAGGGCGAGGGCAGAGCTCCGACGCTTGAGGCAGGGGCGCGGCGAGGTTGAGGGCGAGACGGGCTCCGGCGGTGACGAGGGGGGAGAAGAGAGAGTGGGGATTTGGGGGAAGAAGCAGAGGCGGGAAGCAGATTTGGGGGTTAAGTCAATATAGCAGTAGCGCGTTTCCTAAAAACGTGCTATAGCTACGTTATCTATAGCGCGTTTCTCCAAGAAGCGCTACTACTATAACAGGTAGCTATAGCGCATTTCTCCAAATGGCGCTACTGCTATTTCGACTAGCTATAGCTCTTTTTCGGAAAAGCGCTACTGCTATAACCAGTACCTATAGCAGTTTTCCTGTTAATTTGTTTCTTCTATTGTCTTTTCCTTTATTTTCTCTTCCTTTTCTTTTCTACTTTTTCTTTTCCTTTTTTCCAAGAGCAGGAACGAAGGGAGGGTGATACAATGTATATAACTAAGGCGATATATATTGCATCATTAGACGGTTAAGTATGTATACAAAATAGGAACATATAGATTACATCATTTGACCCATGCATAATGGTTAAGTGTGTACACAAAATAGGAACATATATATTACATCATTTGACCGATAACGGTTCCTCAGCGTCGACGTTTTCGTTTTTGAGTGAGCTTCTTTCCCTTCTTGTTCGTTGAAGAATAATTGAGCCCCTCATTGTGACTTTTCCTTTTCCATGGAGCACGATCTTTCTTAGGTAATGTAGTATTGATTATTCTTTTGACGTATACTTCATCGTCATCGTCATCTTCCCTCATTGGGTTGCCGTACTGGTCGTAGTCTTCCTCGTTGGCGACTCCATCCATTCCAATGATGTTCCTTTTGCCTCTCCTCATGACAACACTGCTGGGATTGCACGGGTCGGTTATGAAGAAGCATTGTGTCACGTGCTTAGCGTGTACCCATGGCTCGTTTTTTGCGATAGCGTTCACGATACCGCTCTTGGCGTCGGGTATAGTCATGGTAGTGAAATACCGGTTTTCTCTTTCGACATTCTTAGCCCATCTGACACGGAACATCGTCGCGTTGTGCAGTCCAGAGTAGTCAAGCTCCCAGATCTCCTCGACCCTTCCGTAAAATCTCTCAGTTGCGCCGTTGTCGCTGTCAGTGATGCATTCCATCGTCACCCCTGAGTTCTGATCATCACTGCCCATATCTTTGGCCTCCGTGTAGAACGTGTATCCATTGATATCGTATGCCTGATAGGTGATGAGGTTGGGCAAGGGGCCATGTGCTAAGGCGTATATGAGCAATCGGTCCTTAGAGCCCTCTTCCGGGGGATTAGCAATAATATGCTCTTTGAACCAATGCAGGAAAGTGGAGTTGTGCTCTCTAGTAACTTCGGCGTCCGTCTTGCATACCCCCCGGTCACGATACTTCTTTGCGACAGTTTCTTTGGGCAGTGCCGCGAAAGGATCTACCTGGTGTAGGTGTTGTAGTACTACCAAGTTTGCTATGTCAAAGTCGTTGCGTCGAGAGTAGGCCACATGCAGTTCCCTGCGACCGTTGGAGTGACCTTCTCCTTCGAGCCTCCCATCGTGCTTGTTAACGGGCCCCTCTTCTGGATAATTCTCCAACACTTCATTTTCCTTTTCTAGCCGTTGTGCCGGATTACTCGGAGGTTCCTTGTTAACCAAACATTGTCCGGCCTCGCTTTCTAGCTCTTGATGTTCATCGCTGACTGAATCTTGTTCGGTCATGTCTTTCTGCTATTGATGCCCATCATCTTTAGCACGGAACTCAGAGGGTAGCACAAAAACTCCCTTGTATTCAGAAAACTCAAACACGGCTGACTCATTGACGAAATCTTCCTCTGCAGGCTCAATGGATTCGGTATGTATGCATGACTCGGCTTCATTAGCCAACTCGAAGGAAATAGCCGAGTCAACATTGTTCTGTTTGGCTCGCAGAGCTTCATTTTCTTGTTTCTTTAACTTGGAGAGCTCATCATGATTGCTGCAGTAAGGAATAGACGAGTCGTCCGAGTACTGGTGTGTTTGTTCCCGAATTGTGAGCAACTTAGTACGCTCTTGTTTCCGAGTTGGAGTAACTCGGTTCTCTGTTGTTTCCGAGTTGGAGCAACTCGGTGCTGTTGCCTCCGAGTTGGAGCAACTCGGTGCTGTTGTCTCCGAGTTGGAGCAACTCGGTGATGTTGTCTCCGAGTTGGAGCAACTCTGTGCTATTGTCTCCGAGTTGGAGCAGCTCGGTGTTGTTGTCTTTTTGATGGCGTTGTTCCTTGTCTTCTGGTATTCAGCCAACTTCCATCTTACCATCTCAGCCTTCCGTTCTTCAAGCACGCGCATAATTTCTCGCCGGTTTTCTTCTTCAAGCGTGACAGGGCTGATGTCATCCGAGTTAACGTTGCTTCCGTTCTTGGAGTCGGTATTCATGATTGTCAACTCGGTGTATTTATTCTTATGTTGCTCTCGGTAGATAAAATTAAGCTTCTTGAGCTCAGTGGCACATTCTTCCCTCCAATCACGTGCTCCTGCATAAGAATGCCCCCCAATGCTTTTTGTTTCTTTCGGCAATGACGTGTTGCCGAAACTTTGCACTTGTACAGGGGATGTACCATAGGCTGCAGTACTAGATAAAAGCACATTAGCTCCTTCTGAATTTCCACTTGGTCGGTTATAACCATTGTAAAGGTGTGGAGCCAAACTATGAGTATCACTAGCTGCATACTGTTTTGAAAAGTTAGTAGCATAAGGTATAGCATATGATGGTTGAGAGTAATTGGTCAAATAGCTAATAATAGCGTGTCCAATTTCTCTATCCGTCGGCATGTTTGAAGGTGAATCCAGATACTGCAAGTTATTTGCCAATGAATATGGAGATGAAACACTTGATTGCCAAGATCGGGTGTCTCATATTGATTGATCGAACTCATCATGTTACTCATCGGCATGTGAATTTCTGGAATTGCCAATGCATGAGAATTCGGATTTACACACTGCAAGTTGCTAGAATAAGTTGAAGCATATAGGTTATTTTGCATCGGCTTTTGCACATAGTAAGAACTAGGGTTAGCCGATACAGTACACATATCACTAGATCTAGAAACATTAACACAAGAGTAATTTGAATCTACATAAGAAAATTGAGGATTCATGATACCGTTGTAGATTGCAGCCTCTTGATGCGCTCCGAGGTGCGTATGTCCTTGTTCCACTTCGTCCGAGTTAGATGTAACTCGGCCTTGTCCTTGTTCTTCTTGTCGCAGAGTAGATCGAAAGTACTCGGCATTCTTGTCCCCAGCGGAGCGCCAATTTGTGTTGACGAAGAAATTGTTCCACGCAACACAAAATTGCACCGCGCAATGTATTGAATAACGGAGTCGTCAACCGCACTTTCGTGTACGATAAATGGATGCTTTACGAGCAAAGCAACAAAGAGGTACCTCGATTTCGGAGAGGAGATACGGATGCTTTACGAGCAAAGCAACAAAGGATTTCCTCGATTTCGGGGAGGAGAGCCGACCACTTTTCAGTGCAAAGCGGCAAAGATGGGCAAAACCCTAGAGTAGCTAAGGCTCGGCCATGAACAACGAAAAGGTAAAAAGATACGAGTAAAAGTAGATTGAATTGTGATAGATCGATTGTGTGTTGTTTCAATCGGCCGTCACCCCCAACATATATAAGAGGCGGCTGGACTTCCCGTACAAGCAAATGATTCATCTAGGCTTTCCTTACAAGAAAATTACATCAATTCACGTCCTAGAGTCCTAGTTCTGGTCCCAGTCGGATTCAGCCCGAATCTGGTCAAATCTTCTGTCTTGCTCCTTGCATGGGCCGTGGAATCTGCATATGACTTCCGATGGAGACGGTTCAAATACCAATTTTGTGTGCTTCGACGAGGCCGACAATCCGTATGTTGATCACTTTTCCAAATAAGGCCATCTTGAATACTCCACGGGGTCATCTTTAATTTCGAGTCGGACTCGGTCATGTAGCTGACTGTACTGTCCGACTCTTGTAGCGTCTCTGCAGGTCGTATATTACGTCGGGTGATGATGACTCCAAAAGCAAAGTTGACCGTTTCGACGTTACGAACAATTTTCATGTTGAACATTTTTTCATCCGAAGCCATCTAGATAATCTTTTGAGTCCATCTTCAGCTTCCGGTCGGATTGGCCTTGACAGTTTCCACCCCGGCAAGCTTTTCCCGACAAGCTTTCCACCCCGGCAAGCTTTCACACCAGCAAGGTTTCCACTCCGGCAAGCTCTTTGCCCGGCAAGCTTTTCACCCGGCAAGCTTTTTCACCCGGCAAGCTTTTCACCCGGCAAGTTCTTTGCCCGGCAAACTTTCTGGCTGCACCTTGCGGGTCTTTTTTGAGGCAGTAAACGACCTCGGATGAAAATGCGTCAAAAAGCAAAGTTGACCGCTTCGACAAGACGAACAACTTTTATGTTGAACGTTTTTCGATTCGAAGCCATCTTCTGGGCCAAAACGGTCGCGCAAAACATCTGAATTGTGGCGCTACCCATCAGACATATGTCTGGTGGAGCGCGCCATATTTCGCCTCCTGACAGGGCTGCCTTCCGATAGCTCTAAATTTTGCATACGAACTCGGATTGAGACGATTTTATATCAAAATCGACCGTTTCGACAAGACGAAGACAATCCGTGTTGAAACTTTTCCCATATGAGGCCGTCTTGGGGGCGTAATCAGCCAAATAGTGTTCTGGATACAAAATCTCAGTACTTCGAACACAACTTCGGCCTTATAGATGAGATCGGATGGCTATGGCCCAAATATCAAAGTTTCTCCTTTCAACAATACGGAACTTTCTCACTTTGAGCATGTTTCCATTTGAGTCAGCCTTAATTATGTTTTTGACCATGCCAAAATCTGGTGTCAACACCCATCTTCTGCTATATGGAGGGTTTTGACCTGGAAAAAAAATCATAAGAGAGCTTTCGGGACGAAGCACCGCCGTCTCGAGGCGGAACCTGGGCAGAAGCAATCTAGGGCTCCGGCGGAGCTGTTCTGCCGGGGAAACTTCCCTCCCGGAGGGGGAAATCGAAGCCATCATCATCACCAACGATCCTCTCATCGAGAGGGGGTCAATCTCCATCAACATCTTCACCAGCACCGCCTCCTCTCCAAACCCTAGTTCATCTCTTGTATCCGATCTTGTCTCAAAACGTCAGATTGTTACCTGTGGGTTGCTTGTAGTGTTGATTACTCCTTGTAGTTGATGCTAGTTGGTTTACTTGGTAGAAGATCATATGTTCAGATCCTTAATAATGATAATTAGTACTCCTGTGATTATGAACATGAATATGCTTTGTGAGTAGTTACGATTGTTCCTGAGGACATGGGACAAGTCTTGTTATAAGTAATCATGTGACACTACTAGAAAAAGGGCAATCCCCAATATCACTACTAGTGGCGCACTGTGATGCTGGTGCGCCACTACTAGGTTAGTTACCAGTGGCGCATCAGGAGTGGGGTGCGCCACTGGTATTTTTTTTAACTGTGACCACCCCTCCAGGCTTACTAGTGGCGCACCACTTTATGGTGCGCCACTACTATTTTGGGTAGCAGTGGCGTACCATGAAGTGGTGCGCCACTGGTAATCCTGGGAGCACCACTAAAAAATGGCTGTGGCTATTAGTGGCGCACCACTTCCTGGTGCGCCACTACTATTTTTGGTAGCAGTGGCGCACCATGAAGTGGTGCGCCACTGGTAAGCCTGGGAGCACCCATGTGGTGATAAAATGTCAAATCCATTTTTGGACTCCATTTGAATGCAATTTGAATTTCTCCTTTGTGGTTAAAGAAGGCATTCAATGAATTTTTCATGCAAGTGGGGTTGTCCCCTAATTTTAAATCTTGGCACAATGCTTTATTTTGGCCTTCTCTTGATTTCCATGAATTTACATTTGAACTTCAGTTCCTGGAAAATTCAAGTGTAGTTCAAATCTCATTTGAATTTAATTCAAATGCCTGCCATTTTACTTCTGTCAAATTGGTTCAAACCAATTTTATAAAATCAGAAATAAATCAATAATCTCAAATCTTATTTTTCTAAGATTTTATCACTCCATTTGCATTTTCCTTTTCTTTTATCACAAATTTTGAAATTCTAAACATTCTTTGAAAATTTAAACAAATTTTGAAATTCTGAACATTTTTAGAAATTGTAAACAAATTTTGAAATTATGAACTTTTTTTGATAATATATTATTTTAAATATACTATATATATAATTATAATTATAATTATAATGGAGGGAGTATTTGGATATTTAAAATAAAAAAAAATAACAGTGGCGCACCAGGGCAGTGGTGCGCCATTGCTATCGAACGGTATGTATGGCGCACCAGGGCAGTGGTGCGCCGTTGCTAAGGAGTCCAGGAACGACGTGGGCCTGGGGCTTAGCCCAAGAGACAGCCAGGGCCCAGGCCTGGCTCTCCAACGACGCACAAGCCAGGAGACTAGGAACGCTCCCGACGCGAGGCGCAGAACTAGCTCCCCTGCCGCAGTCCGCTGATCCGCTCCATCCTGGGCAGCCGCGGGCGCAAACGTCACCGCGAAAAATGAGCCATGGGTACTGGCTTCCCAAGTGGACCAATGCTTCTTCATTACCGACCCGCCAAAGCCCAGTCGTGTTGTCGTGAGGAGAGGCAAAAGGAACATCATCGGAATGGATGGAGTCGCCAATGAGCAAGCTCAATTATTACATGCAACTAAATTATTACATGTATCACTTGATTTCAACCATGTCATCTAATTCTAAATCTTTGCACAATGGTTTTATCACTCCATTTGCATTTTCCTTTTCTTTTATCTCAAATCTTAAATTATCACAATGGTTTAAGTACGTGGTCTAATTAAAAATATTATTAAAGATCTTTTAAACATTATATTACTTTACATGCAAACTCAATCTTAATTTGATGACTGTTATTTCATGTCAATCTTTGATGACTGTTATTTCATCTCACTTGATTTCAGCCATGCCATAGCATTGTAAATGATTCTATATTGTGATTGAGTAAAGGAGATGCATTGTAAAAAAAATTATACGCCCTATATTTAGGAATGGAGGGAGTATTAAAATTGCCATGTGTTTATTTTAAAGTGTTTGGATGTTTATCATAAGGTTAAAATAAAATTTTAAAAAAGGTGCAAAAAGTGGGGTTGCCAAGATTCGAACCTGGGGTACTTGCTTAATGTATCAAGGGACCAACCACTAGGCCATGTGTGTGGTTCTGTCCATAACCACACACCCATGTGTTTTAACCTGTTGCTACTAATAGTAATGGCGCACAGCGTAAAAGTGCGCCATTGCTATCCAGGTTTATAGCGCATATCCCTAGTGCGCCATTGCTATCCCTCACCCTCCCCTGCTTTCTCTCCTCCTCCTCCTCGCGCCTCTCTCAGTCAGCCCCTGACGCGCGTGCCCTACTGCCGCCGGCCGCCGCCGCCGCCGCCCACCCACCGCCCACCGCCCACCGCCGACGCCCCAAACCCCCTCCCCCTCCGCCCCCACGCGCGGCGTCGCCGCCGCCCATCGCCGTCCCCCTCCCCCGCCCTCGTCGCGAGGCGAGGCGGCCCTGTCCCGACCGGACCCGGGGCGGCCGAGCGTGCCCTACAGCTCCCGAAGCCTCACTCCGCCCGCCCCCGCGTCGCCGCAATCGCCGTCCCCGTCCTCCCCCGTCGTGACGGCATCGCGGGCCTGCCGCCTCCGCCCCGCCCGCAACCCTTGGCCGCCATTGACTGGTTCTCAAGGTACGAGCTTGCTCCCATCCGTCGATCGATTGGTTAAATCCTGCCGACCCGACGATCCGAAAAAGAGAGAGAAATTCCCACTGACCCTCGTGATTTCTGTGTGCGCGCCGTCTAGATCCGTCCCCGTCTGATTGTTGAATTGTGGGGAAAGATGGCGGATTTCGAGTGTCCTGTTGGAATTTCCTCCACAGATTGATTGATTGGTTGATCACGCGTGCGTTGCTGATTCGGTTGTTTGTTTGACCAGCTGCGAAGTTCCCGTGGTTCTTGTGCATAAACTCTAGGGCTGGTATGAACTGAAGAGCAGATAGACAAGTGGAGACTGCTATGCTAGTTCCTGGTGGGGGATCCCAGCTTGTCCTGCTAAATGTTATTTCTGCTCACTCTTTGCTTTGCTTTGCTATTCTGATCTACTGTGATTTGAGCTGTAATTAACTTGATGATACTGATGACTGAACCAAACAAGCACATACTACATGACTGTCATTTAGCTACAGTACATTCTGAGATTCAGAATCCACCTAATGTTCTTTTTCTGGAAAAACTTGTCTATTCTTGTGCCGTGCAATGGCTGATCTTGCTCTGTGAGAACAAGTCATGTTTCAGAGGTACTGAAACCGCATGCGTGCTCTGTTCTTCAGTTTGAGTCCAAGTGAGAACAAGTCAGGTTTGAGAGAGACTGAAACTGCATACTCTGCTCTTCAGTTCTGTCATATAAGCCTGCTAACACTAATTTGCAACGGTATTACTAGTATCTTTGAAATTCAGAGATGATAAAATTCTTTTTATCATCTAAGCCAGTTGACCTGTATCGAACACACATTGTTTTTCAATGACTAAGATATATTCACCTCAATTGTTACAGTTCGTGCTTGTTAAATCCAGCTAGAGATGGTCTAAAAGGCGCAAGCGCGTGTGCTAGGTGGCCAGTCAACATTGTGAATTGAATTGAGTCACCAGCATCCTCATCCCCAAGCTAGCTAGTCTCATCCTCATCCTCTTCCTGGCTGCGAGGTGGAGTTGGAGCACCTTCAGTTTCTTCAACTTGTTCTCTCCTGGTAACAATTACAAACCTCCGATTTGTTGCATCATTCTGTCGCTCAACTACTTATTTTGTAATAGATCTTTGCTATCCTAGTCCCCTCAAGAACAAAACTTAATTGGGCGTAGCTGAGACTTATTCCTTGAAACTGCTTTATGTGTGTGGTGCTCTCTGAATCATTCTGCATGTATAATTGTCAAATCAGGATCAACTCTAGATCACAAGTACGATTCTTTTCCTCTCTTTTTTTCAGTGCAGAAAGTTGCTGCAATTTGTCTCCACTTGTGAAATAAAACGTCGTCTAACATTGGTGTCCTATCTGACTTTCCGTACTAGCAGTAGAATTATATCTAATTGAAGAATCATATTCAGATCTAGCAGTATAACTGTTTTGTCTCTACATGTTCTCAGTGAGCCCCACGGGTTCAAGAGAAGTAACATTAGCTCTACTTTCAATAGTAGCTCTATTATGAGAGATACTGTTATCTATTTCTAGGGCTCTTAAGTGCTCTTAAGTTGAGTTCCTTTTTGGCCATGTTCATTTCTAAGTCTTTTGACTACAGTTGTGTAAGTTGAGTTCCTTTCTGGCCTTGACACATAATGTTGATCGAAATATCACTCAACTTTTTTTTCATGTTGCATTTTCAAGATCCATGGATGTTGATTTACATGCATTTGTAGGTTGATACCCTGCGAGAGCATGTGACAAAATCTGGACTGGCAAAAAAGATCGAGTTGGTTATTGTTTCCCCTCTACTGAGGTATAGTTTTCCCTGACCTTGATCTTTTTGTATGTAATTTTAGTGTTCTGAATCTTCTCCTAAGTTTTTTATGTTCGAGAAATGGTGTTCACCCATAGTTGGCATTGCATTAATGTTCTCTCGAGAATATATCATCTCAGGCTTTCAGCTACTAGTATTAATTGTAGCACTGCTTAAACCTAGACTAGGTTGATCTTCTAACCATATTTTCCTGGACAGAACGTGTTAATTGTCTTCAGAAAAAATTATTGCAGTTAAGCATCTCCACGTATCAGTTATTGCTTGTGTCACGAGCCTGTCTGTTTTACCTTGGAATTATAGTTTTATTATACACATTCAGTTGTTAGTAGTGCATACGAAAACATGACTTCAGTCAGAGGAGCACTCAACTAGGCAGGCTCGTTTGGGGTTAGAGTCAAAACTGTTCAGCAGTGGCTTCATGGTTAGTAAAATGATTTAATGTATTGCACAGAATCTTGTCTTTTGCAGCGGTCAAACAGAGTTTAGAGGTTTTGTTGTAAATGAACAAATATCCTTGTTGTCTACAATTCTTGCTACATCTTTTACATGACCCATGTGCAAATAAGAATTCTAGGAAATAAGAATGTTTTTTCCTAGAATTCTTATTTGGCACTACATCTTTTTTGTGAAGTCTAATTAAAATAAGAATGTTTTTTTAGAAAGAAAATACCCGAGCATTATCAGGTCCCAACAAAGCAGGAGCAATGTGCTTAAGATCACCATGGCACTAATTATTAGCCATTTTTTTCCTATTTAGAGCGAACATGGCCGACAACGATGAGGCCGGTGGTTCGGGCAAGCCATTCTGGGAGCTGTCCCAGGAGATGGAGGAAGAACCTCACCGCTACGAGGACGCCGCGGAAGACACCGATCCCGACTACACAACCCCTAGTGGCGTCGGGGATGACACCACTGATCGTGCCGCCGGGGATGCCACCACTGATGATGGCAGCGAACCGCTCTCTTCTATGTGATGGTAGTTTAGATGATATCAACTTTGTAATGTGACGGCAAACTCGCTACTCGGTCTCGAGACCTAAACTTGTCTAATATTTGAACTTTGTTCGCTATTTCGAATTCGGAGACTAATGTGATGAATTGTATTATGTGCTGTTTATACTTCACTAATGGTAGTTTATACTGTATTGCAAACTGTATATTATGTGCTTTATTGTATTCTGTAACCCGTGCAAATAAGAGAAAAGCAAAAAAAAATTACTGGAATTAATAGTAGTGGCGCACCATATATATATATTAGTGGCGCACCCATATTTTATACCAGTGGCGCACCTTTAGAGTTATTAGTGGCGCACCAGTAGCCCCCCCTGCTAGCTTATCAGTGGCGCACTGGGAGGGATAGTAATGGCGCACCAGGTGGTGCGCCACTGTTATGTATATTAACAGTGGCGCACCAGGGGTGCGCCATTACTATTTATTAGTAGTGGCGTGATAATAGTGGCGCACCTATAGTGCGCCACTAATAGGGAAAACAGGTGCGCCACTAATAGGCATTTTTCTAGTAGTGTGAATTTGGTATTCGTTCGATATTTTGATAAGATGTATGTTGTCTTTCCTCTAGTGGTATTATGTGAACGTCGACTACATGACACTTCACCATTATTTGGTCCTAGGGGAAGGCATTGGGAAGTAATAAGTAGATGATGGGTTGCTAGAGTGACAGAAGCTTAAACCCTAGTTTATGCGTTGCTTCGTAAGGGGCTGATTTGGATCCATATGTTTCATGCTATGGTTAGATTTATCTTAATTATTTTTTCGTAGTGGTGGATGCTTGCGAGAGAGGTTAATCATAAGTGGGAGGCTTGTCCAAGTAAGGGCAGCACCCAAGCACCGGTCCACCCACATATCAAATTATCAAAGTAACGAACGCGAATCATATGAGCATGATGAAAACTAGCTTGACAGAAATTCCCATGTGTCCTCGGGAGCGCTTTGCTTTATATAAGAGTTTGTCCAGGCTTGTCCTTTGCTACAAAAGGGATTGGGCCACCTTGCTGCACTATTACTACATTTGTCACTTGCTACCCGTTACGAATTATCTTATCACAAAACTATCTGTTACCGATAATTTCAGTGCTTGCAGAGAATACCTTACTGAAAACTGCTTGTCATTTCCTTCTGCTCCTCGTTGGGTTCGACACTCTTACTTATCTAAAGGACTACGATAGATCCCCTATACTTGTGGGTCATCAAGACTCTTTTCTGGCGCCGTTGCCGGGGAGTGAAGCGCCTTTGGTGAGTGGAATTTGGTAAGGAAAATTTTATATAGTGTGCTGAAATTTACTGTCACTTGTTACTATGGAAAATAATCCTTTGAGGGGCTTGTTCGGGGTATCTTCACTTCGACCGGAAGCACAAAGAGTTCCTCCTCAACCTACTAAACCTACTGAAAATATTTATTATGAAATTCCTTCGGGTTTGATAGAGAAACTGCTAGCTAATCCTTATGCAGGAGATGGAACACTACATCCTGATTTGCACCTGATCTATGTGGATGAAGTTTATGGATTATTTAAGCTTGCAGGTTTGCCCGAGGATGATGTCAAGAAGAAGTTCTTTCCTTTATCTTTGAAGGAGAAGGCATTGACATGGTATAGGCTATGTGATGATATTGGATCATGGAACTACAACCGATTGAAATTGGAATTTCATCAGAAGTTTTATCCTATGCATCTGGTTCATCGTGATCGGAATTATATTTATAATTTTTGGCCTCGTGAAGGAGAAAGTATCGCTCAAGCTTGGGGGAGGCTTAAGTCAATGTTATATTCATGCCCCAATCATGAGCTCTCAAGAGAAATTATTATTCAGAATTTTTATGCCCGGTTTCTCGTAATGATCAATCCATGCTCGATACTTCCTGTACTGGTTCCTTTATGAAGAAAGATATTGAATTCAAATGGGATTTATTGGAAAGAATTAAACGCAACTCTGAAGATTGGGAACTCGACGAGGGTAAGGAGTCAGGTATAAACCTTAAGTTTGATTGTGTTAAATCCTTTATAGACACCGATGCTTTTCGTCAATTTAGCACTAAATATGGACTTGACTCTGAGATAGTAGCTTCTTTCTGTGAATCATTTGCTGCTCATGTTGATCTCCCTACGGAGAAGTGGTTTAAATATCATCCTCCCATTGAAGTGAAAGTAGCTGAACCTATTAAAGTTGAAGAAGAAACTATTATTTATAATGTTGATCCTGTTATTCCTGCTGCTTATATTGAGAAACCACCTTTCCCTGTTAGAATAAAGGAACATGCTAAAGCTTCAACTGTGGTTCGTAAGAGCTATGTTAGAACACCTACACCCCCTGAACAAATTAAAGTTGAACCTAGTATTGCTATGGTTAAAGATCTCTTGGTTGATAATATTGATGGGCATGTTATTCATTTCTGTGATGAAGCTGCTAGAATTGCTAGACCTGATACTAAAGATAAACATAGACCTATTGTTGGCATGCCTGTTGTTTCGGTTAAAATAGGAGATCATTGTTATCATGGCTTATGTGACTTGGGTGCTAGTGTGAGTGCAATTCCCTTTACCTTATACCAAGAAATTATGAATGATATTGCACCTGCTGAAATAGAACATATTGATGTTACCATTAAGCTTACTAATAGAGATACTATAGAACCAGTTGGGATTGTTAGAGATGTTGAAGTCTTGTGTGGGAAAATAAAATATCCTACTGATTTTCTTGTTCTTGGTTCCGCACAAGATGATTTTTGTCCCATTATATTTGGTAGGCCTTTCTTGCAAACTGTTAATGCTAAGATAGATTGTGAGAAAGAAACTGTTACTGTAAGTTTTGGGGATGTGTCCCATGAGTTTAATTTCTCTAAATTTCGTAGACAACCCCATGATAAAGAATTGCCTAGTAAGGATGAAATTATTGGTCTTGCTTCTATTGCTGTACCTCCCACTGATCCCTTTGAACAATATTTGCTAGACCATGAAAACGATATGCATATGAATGAAAGGAATGAAATAGATAAGATTTTCTTTGATCAGCATCCTATTTTGAAACGCAACTTGCCTGTTGAAATACTTGGGGATCCACCTCCACCCAAGGGTGATCCCGTGTTTGAGCTTAAACAATTACCGGATACTCTGAAAAATGCTTATCTTGATGAAAATAAGATATATCCTGTTATTATTAGTGCTAACCTTTTAGAGCATGAAGAAAAGAGATTATTGAAAACTTTGAAGAAGCACCGTGCTGCTATTCGATATACTCTTGATGATCTTAAGGGCATTAGTCCCACTCTATGTCAGCATAAAATTAATATGGAGCCTGATACTAAACCAGTTGTTGATCACCAACGACGGTTAAATCCTAAAATGAAACAAGTGGTAAGAAATGAAATATTAAAGCTTCTGGAGGCAGGTATAATTTATCCTATTGCTGATAGTAGATGGGTTAGTCCCGTTCATTGTTTCCCTAAGAAGGGAGGTATTACCGTTGTTCCTAATGATAAAATGAATTGATCCCACAAAGAATTGTTACAGGATATAGAATGGTAATTGATTTTAGGAAATTAAATAAAGCTACTAGGAAAGATCATTATCCTCTACCTTTTATTGATCAAATGCTAGAAAGACTATCCAAACACACACACTTTTGCTTTCTAGATGGTTATTCTAGTTTCTCTAAAATACCTGTGTCAAAAGAAGACCAAGAGAAGCCCACTTTTACTTGTCCTTTCGGTACCATTGCTTATAGACGTATGCCTTTTGGTTTATGCAATGCACCTGCCACCTTTCAAAGATGTATGACTGCTATATTCTCTGACTTTTGTGAAAAGATTGTTGTGGTTTTCATGGATGATTTCTCCGTTTACGGAACTTCTTTTGATGATTGCTTGAGCAACCTTGATCGAGTTTTGCAAAGATGTGAAGAAACTAATCTTGTCTTGAATTGGGAGAAGTGCCACTTTATGGTTAATGAGGGTATTGTCTTGGGACACAAAATCTCCGAAAGAGGTATTGAAGTTGATAAAGCTAAAGTTGATGCTATTGAAAAAATGCCGTGTCCTACGGATATCAGAGGTATAAGAAGTTTCCTTGGTCATGCTGGTTTCTATAGGAGATTTATTAAAGACTTCTATAAAATTTCTCGGCCTCTCACTATAATATCTTGCAAAAAGATATTCCTTTTGTTTTTGATGGTGATTGTGTAGAAGCATTTGAAATCCTTAAGAAAGCCTTGATTTCTGCACCTGTTGTTCAACCACCTGATTGGAACCTACCCTTTGAAATCATGTGTGACGCTAGTGATTATGCTGTTGGTGCTGTTCAAGGACAAAGACTTGATAAGAAATTGAATGTTATCCATTATGCTAGTAAAACTCTAGACAGTGCTCAAAGAAACTATGCTACCACTGAAAAGGAATTTTTAGCTGTTGTGTTTGCATGTGATAAGTTCAGACCATATATTGTTGATTCCAAAGTAACTGTTCACAGTGATCATGCTGCTATTAAATATCTTATGGAAAAGAAGGATGCTAAACCTAGACTTATTAGATGGGTTCTTTTTCTACAAGAATTTGATTTGCATAATATTGATAGAAAGGGAGTTGAGAACCCCGTAGGAGACAACTTGTCTAGGTTAGAAAATGTTCTTGATGACCCACTAGCTATTGATGATAGCTTTCCTGATGAACAATTAGCTGTCATAAATGCTTCACGTAATGCTCCATGGTATGCTGATTATGCTAATTACATTGTTGCTAAATTTTTACCACCTAGTTGCACTTACCAACAAAAGAAAAAGTTCTTCTATGATTTAAGACATTACTTTTGGGATGATCCACACCTTTATAAAGAAGGAGTAGATGGTGTTATTAGACATTGTGTACCTGAGCATGAACAGGAACAGATCCTACACAAGTGTCACTCTGAGGCCTACGGAGGACACCACGCTGGAGATAGAACTGCACACAAGGTATTACAATCTCGTTTTTATTGGCCTACTCTCTTCAAGGATGCTCGAAAGTTTGTCTTGTCTTGTGATGGATGTCAAAGAATTGGTAATATTAGTAGACGTCAAGAAATGCCTATGAATTACTCACTTGTTATTGAACCATTTGATGTTTGGGGTTTTGATTATATGGGACCTTTTCCAAAGTCCAACGGGTATACTCATATTCTAGTTGCTGTTGATTATGTTACTAAGTGGGTAGAAGCTATTCCAACTAGTAGTGCTGATCATAACAGTTCTATTAAAATGCTTAAAGAAGTTATTTTCCCTAGATTTGGAGTCCCTAGATATTTAATGACTGATGGTGGTTCACACTTTATTCATGGTGCTTTCCGTAAATTGCTTGCTAAGTATGATGTTAATCATAGAATTGCATCTCATATCATCCTCAGTCTAGTGGTCAAGTAGAATTAAGCAATAGAGAAATTAAATTGATCTTGCAAATGACTGTTAATAGATCTAGAAAGAATTGGTCTAAGAAACTTGATGATGCATTATGGGCTTATAGAACTGCTTACAAAAACCCTATGGGTATGTCTCCGTATAAAATGGTTTATGGTAAAGCATGTCACTTACCTCTAGAACTAGAACATAAAGCTTATTGGGCAATCAAAGATCTCAACTATGATTTCAAACTTGCTGGTGAGAAGAGGTTATTTGACGTTAGCTCACTTTATGAATGGAGAACCCAGGCCTATGAGAATGCCAAGTTGTTTAAAGAAAAGGTTAAGAGATGGCATGATAAAAGGATACAAAAGCGTGAATTCAATGTAGGTGACCATGTCTTGCTATACAATTCTCGTTTAAGATTTTTTGCAGGAAAACTTCTCTCTAAATGGGAAGGGCCTTACATTATCGAGGAAGTATATCGTTCCGGTGCCATCAAGATCAACAATGCCGAAGGCACAAATCCGAAGGTGGTAAAGGGGCAAAGATTCAAACATTATATCTCAGGTACTCCCATAAATGTTGAAACCAATATTATCAATACCATAACTCCAGAGGAGTACATTAGGGAGACCTACCAGAACGTTTCAGACTCCGAAAAGGAATAGGTATGTGGTACCGTAAGCAAACCGACTCCAAAACTTTTCCAATAGCAATTTTTCCCCGTTTTGGAATATTTAATAAATTAGGAAAATTTAAAGTAGTCCGAAAAGTGCACGAGGAGGCGACAAGACAGGGGGGCGTGCCCTACCCCCCTGGGCGCGCTCCTGTGGCTTGTGGCCACCCTATCTACCCTCCGGACTCCGTTTTCATGTGGTATTCTCCTTTAGGTCGGTAAAAATTCATTATATAATCTCCCGAAGGTTTGGACCTTCGTATCACGACAATACATCCTGTTTTCGTTTTGAGCTGTTTCTGTAGCAGATTTAGAGCAAGATGTCTTCATAAGAGTCGGTCGGGGAGAGCCGTGTCTCTCACCCGACACCGGGGCCCGGAGCATACATCGAAGCCAACCACTTCGGGCAGGCCACGGAGGAAGAGATGGAGGCCGACTTGAAAAGGGTGGTTGCCATGGAGGAAGACCAAGAAGTTACCTCTTGTCTACAACCTGGAGCCATGTTGGAGGAACTTCAGAGCTCAGCAATTCCGAATTCGTTCATCCCTCCCAATGCTAAATTTCTTACTTATGAAAATATGAAAAAGAGTGTTGCTTCTTCCCCTGCAGCAATGAAACATCCATGGGCGATGGGAGCTCTAACCGTCACTAGAAAACTTCGCAAGGAAATAATGGATCTTAGACAGCAAAATAACAAGCTTGAGGAGGCGAATCGCATTCTGAGGGGCATCATCGCCAAGAATATCACATCACCACCTCAGAAGAAAGACAACTAAACACATGGGTATGGGCACTCCCCTTGGCTTGTGCCAAGCTTGGGGGAGGTGCCCCGGTATCGTATCACCATCACATCTTTTACTTTTATCGTTTTTGTTAGTTCGATCCTTTTGGTTATATCTTGATCTAGTAGAATAAAGTTTTTTGTGTGATCTAGTTTTGATTTTTGCTTTATGTTCCCCCTATGTAAGCGAGTCCGAGAGCTATATAATAAAAAGTAGTTTTGAGTTGAGGGCTTTGCTTGCTTGCTATGATCTTGAGAAAAAGAAATAGAAAGAAGAATAGAATAAAAGCAAAGAGTATATATGATGATCTTATGGGGAGTGATGACTTCACATATAAGAAGTATGTCGATTTAAATTTGTTGTGAGCTGACAAACATAGAGATTGGTCATTGCTGCAATAAAAAGGAAGTAATAAAAAAGAGAGGTTCACATATAAATATATTATCTTGGACATCTTTTATGATTGTGAGCACTCATTAAAATATTATATGCTAAGAAGGTGATGTTGGACAAGGAAGACAACATAATGGGTTATGTTTGCTTATTTCCGAATAGAAGTTATATGGTTATAGATCCTTTAACATGTGACGCTTGCTTCCACCCCATATCAGCCAAAACTTCCGCACCAAGTAGAGATACTACTTGTGCATCCAAACACCCTCAACCCAGTTTTGCCATGAGAGTCCACCATACCTACCTATGGATTGAGTAAGATCGTTCAAGTAAGTTGTCATCGGTGCAAGCAATAAAAATTGCTCTCTAAATATGTATGATCTATTAGTGTGAGGAAAATAAACTTTGTACGAACCTGTGATATGGAAGAAATAAAAGCGACAGACTGCATAATAAAGTTCTTTATCACAAGCGGCAATATAAAGAGACACTCTTTTGCATTAAGAGATTCCGCATCCAACTATAAAAGCGCATGACAACCTCTGCTTCCCTCTGCGAAGGGCCTATCTGTTACTTTTACTTTCTAGTACTTACCTTTATGGAGAGTCATGGTGATCTTCACCACTTCCTATATTTCGCCTTTCTCTCTTGGCAAGCGTCATGTGTTGGGGAATGATCTAGACACATATATCCACTCGGATGTGGGTGATCATGAGTTATTTCTGTTGACATTACACTTGAGGTAAATAGTTGGGAGGCAAAACTATAAGCCCCTATCTTTCTCTGTGTCCAATTGGAGCTTTGACCTCATAAGTATCGCGTGAGTGTTAGCAATTATGAAAGACTAAACGATGATTGAGTATGTGGATTTGCTTTATAAGCTCTTATATTGACTCCTTCCGATGTTATGATAAATTGCAATTGCTTCAATGACTGAGATCATAGTTTGTTGGTTCTCAATAGAGTTCTTGATTCATACTTTACCTTGTGAATGAATTGTTACTCTAGTATAAGAAATTATATATCAATAAGTATTGCTGTTCTAAAGATGATCATGATTCTCTCATGTCCGTATTTTATTTTATCGACACCTCTATCTCTAAACATGTGGACATATTTATTGATTTCGGCTTTCGCTTGAGGACAAGCGAGGTCTAAGCTTGGGGGAGCTGATACGTCCATTTTGCATCATGCTTTTATATTGATATTTATTGCATTATGGGCTGTTATTACACATTATGGTACAATACTTATGCCTTTTCTCTCTTATTTTACAAGGTTTACATGAAGAGGGAGAATGCCGGCAGCTGGAATTCTGGACTGGAAAAGGAGCAAATATGAGAGACCTATTCTGCACAACTCCAAAAGTCCTGAAAAGTTACGGAGAATTATTTTGGAATATATAAAAAATATTGGGCGAAAGAAATACCAGAGGGGACCCACCAGGAGGCCACAAGCCTGGGGGCGCGCCCTACCCCCAGGGCGCGCCCCTGTGGCTTGTGGCCCCCCTGGCAGCCCTCCGGTGCCCATCTTCTGCTATATGGAGGGTTTTGACCTAGAAAAAATCATAAGAGAGCTTTCGGGACGAAGCGCCGCTGTCTCGAGGCGGAACCTGGGCAGAAGCAATCAAGTGCTTCGGCGGAGCTGTTCTGCAGGGGAAACTTCCCTCCCAGAGGGGGAAATCGAAGCCATCATCATCACCAATGATCCTCTCATCGAGAGGGGATCGATCTCCATCAACATCTTCACCAGCACCGCCTCCTATCCAAACCCTAGTTCATCTCTTGTATCCGATCTTTGTCTCAAAACCTCAGATGGTACCTGTGGGTTGCTAGTAGTGTTGATTACTCCTTGTAGTTGATGCTAGTTGGTTTACTTGGTGGAAGATCATATGTTCAGATCCTTAATGATAATTAGTACTCCTCTGATTATGAATATAAATATGCTTTGTGAGTAGTTACGTTTGTTCCTGAGGACATGGGATAAGTCTTGTTATAAGTAATCATGTGAATTTGGTATTCGTTCGATATTTTGATAAGATGTATGTTGTCTTTTCTCTAGTGGTGTTATGTGAACGTCAACTACATGACACTTCACCATTATTTGGGCCTAGGGGAAGGCATTGGGAAGTAATAAGTAGATGATGGGTTGCTAGAGTGACAGAAGCTTAAACCCTAGTTTATGCGTTGCTTCGTAAGGGGCTGATTTGGATCCATATGTTTCATGCTATGGTTAGATTTATCTTAATTCTTCTTTCGTAGTTGCGGATGCTTGCGAGAGAGGTGAATCATAAGTGGGAGGCTTGTCCAAGTAAGGGCAGCACCCAAGCACCGGTCCACCCACATATCAAATTATCAAAGTAACGAACGCGAATCATATGAGCATGATGGAAACTAGCCTGACAGAAATTCCCATGTGTCCTCGGGAGTGCTTTTCTTTATATAAGAGTTTGTCCAGGCTTGTCCTTTGCTACAAAAGGGATTGGGCCACCTTGCTGCACCATTGCTACATTTGTTACTTGCTACCCGTTACGAATTATCTTATCACAAAACTATCTGTTACCGATAATTTCAGTGCTTGCAGAGAATAACTTACTGAAAACTGCTTGTCATTTCCTTCTGCTCCTCGTTGGGTTCGACACTCTTACTTATCGAAAGGACTACGATAGATCCCCTATACTTGTGGGTCATCAGAAATACCCGTTGGCAGTGGTCTCTCTCGAATTCGCTCTTTTAACCAGGCTGCAAATTTGGATTTGTGCTCTCTAATGATCTGGGCTTCGGTCCTCTATCTCCCTGCCATTGCATGCTCTCTCTTTAAGGTGTCCTTGTGAGTCTGCCGCCAAGGAGTGATTATATCTGCTTGTTGTAACACCACCGTGTGCGCTCTGTCGAAGTCGTCTCAGCGGTTCTGTATATCCACATTTAATTCATGCTTCAACTGTGAGGGACCTACTCCATCAAGCCTATCATCATGCTTCCTCGTGGGCAAACCAAGAGATTGATCATCATCTATATAATTATTGCAGAATGATATGCACTCTTCGGTCAGATAGGCCTGGACGATGCTTCCATCCGGACGGGCCCTGTTACGAACATAACCCTTCACAGTTCCATTCATCCTTTCAAACGGGAACATGGTATGCAAGAATGTTGGTCCAAGGTCTTTAACCTCAGAAACAACATGAACTAGGAGATGCACCATCACATCAAAGAATGACGGAGGGACATATATCTCAAGCTCACATAGTATTGTGATGATCTCCTCTTGTAGTCGAGTGAGATGTCGCACGCTGATCGACTTTCGAGAGAGAACGTCGAAAATGTTGCAGAAGTCAAGAAGTGTGTTGCTAACGTGATCATCCATTATCCCTCTGAGGACTACCGGAAGTAATTGCGTCATCATCACATGACAATCATGGGACTTCATGTTGCTCGACCTTTGCTTTTTTGTGTCAAGATATCTGCGTATGAGCCCCGAGTAACCAGAAGGAACTTTGATGCCGTCAAGGCAATTGAAAAGTTGTTGAAGCTCATCCTCGTCGAACGTGAAGCAAGATGGGGGGCAATAATCTTCTTTGTTTTTTCTCACGGATTTTCCCTTCGTTGTCTCGTCGGCTATGGCGAAGTTTTTGCCCTTGGCCATCTCCTTGGTTCTTTTAAGGGACGCGGTTTGAAGCTCTTCCCTAATACCTATATCTTTTAAGTCTTGTCTTGCCCTCGTACCGTCTTTACTTTTTTCGGGCATGTCAAACAGTGTGCAAAGCAAACTCTAACAGATATTTTTTGTGATATGCATCATATCAAGAGAATGCGGCGAACTGAGTAGTTCCCAATACTTCAAGCCCTAGAAAACAGACTTTCTTTTCCATACTTTTACCAGCATTTTCTCAGCCTTCTTTTTCTTCTTTCCTGGCTTCGGGCAATCTGTCCAATTCTTTAACAGCTCATTGATTTCTTCTCCACTCCTCTTACGTGGTGGCCCTCGGGCCTCATCCGTGTTGTCGAACAGGTTGCCATGACTTCTCCACTCATCATCTTTGTCAAGCCACCTTCGATGGCCCATGAACACTGTTTTGCAACTGCCCTTTTTTGATAGCTGGAGAAAAGATGTGTCATCCATACATTTAACACATCCGCAATGTCCATGACATGCTTGTCTGGAAATATATCCATAACCTAGATAATCATGAACGGTCGTGAGCAATGCTGCTCTCGTTGGATAATAGTTTCCAGTGCTGGCGTCCCACGTTTTCACCCCTTCATGCTTCCATAATATGTTTAACTCCTCCTTCAATAGCTCAAGATATGTGTTGATATCGTTGCCTGGTTGGATCGGTCCTTGAATGAGCATTACCATGTCTATGTACTTTTGTTTCATGCAGAGCCAAGGCGGTGGTTGTACATCCAAACAAACACGAGCCATGTACTATGTGTGCTACTCTGCTTGCCAAATGGATTAAGTCCATCACTACTGACACCCAACCTGGGGGAACTTAGTTCTGCTGTGAAATCTGGTTCAATGCAGTCGAGTGCTTTCCACTGACAACCTTCCGCAATATGTCTCATAATGCCATCATTTTTGGATTTCCTGGTC
The DNA here is from genome assembly GCA_039707655.1 of Elymus sibiricus. NCBI lineage: Eukaryota > Viridiplantae > Streptophyta > Magnoliopsida > Poales > Poaceae > Elymus > Elymus sibiricus. The sequence goes on along the minus strand of CM077663.1, from coordinate 21,107,664 downwards.
TTGTGCCAAGTCATGTTCTTTGCTTCCTTCGCTTCAGCGAAATAACTTTGCAGGCGTGGAATCAATGGAAGGTACCATACAACCTTTCGAGGATCCTTCTTTCCAGGCTTGTATCGGGGTTCCTTGCAAGTTGGACACTTTGTTTTGTGCTCATGCTCGTTATGATATAAGATGCAATCATTTATGCATGCATGATATCTTACATGCGGCAAATCAAGAGGGCACACGATCTTTGTCGCCTCATCAACACTCTTGGGCAACAAATTCCCCTTGGGCAAAACTGTATGTAAATATTCCAATGTAGCGTCCAGACTTGCGTTTGTACTCTTGAATCTTGCCTTGATGTCTAGAAGTTTGAGCGTGACGTGCAAGCGGGTGTGCTCAGGATCACAACCTTCATATAGTGGAGCATTCACGTCTAACTCCAATTGTGCCAACTTGAGAGCCTCCTTAATTGCACCTCTCTAATTTGTCGTCTTCTTCTGAAGCAGTTCTTTAACATGGGGATCCTGCAGCATTTCAGCCAACGACATATCCTGGGTGACATGGTCCTCTTCATGTTCGGGTGGTGTTTCATCATTTCCTCCTCCAGGCGCATGTTCATTATTGTTTCCTCCTTCTGGCGGCCCTGCTAATTCATCATTGAAAGGGTTCTCCACTTCCATATCTACCGCTCCGTCATCGTCGTCACGTACATCATCATTCTCCTCACCATGCTTTGTCCATCGTGTATAACCTTCAACGAAACCACGACGAAGCAAGTGCGCGAGGATGCTACCATCGAACGAGTTATGGTAAATTCCATTTTTGCAGGCCTTACATGGATATAATATCTGTGTTTCACACTTTTGTATCATATTCGTCACCGCGAAATTGAGAAAGGCCTTCACACTTCGATCCATATTGAATCTTCCGATAGATCAAAGTTGCCTGTAAGGGAAATACAAAAAGAATTACATATTTATCAAGCGGGGGCATACAAAATTTCGGCATGACGTTTGCTAAAAGTGGTATATATTGAGTACCAGAAATTTGACAAAACGGAAATGAATCAACGTTTCGCCAAAACATTGGCAACTCTCTCTACAAATTCGCCATCCATGCACGTTTCGCCATTTAGCAATCACACACGTACGTAACATGCATAATTAAATGACGAGGAAGTGTTTTGTGTTAATTACCTCAAGCAGAAGAGACACGAGTGGAGCTAGTCCTCGATAGATCCCGCGAGAAGCCGGTCGACCGTACGTAGGTTGGTGGGCGCCATTAATGGAGGTTGAACGAAAATTTAATGCAAGTGGATGGAGGAGAGAGCTAGATATAGCTAGCTCAGAGAGTGGGTGTGTGGAGGAGGCTAGCAAACGTATTTAACGCATCACCTAGCTAGATCTAACTACCTAAACAAGAATCATGATAAAATAATTGAGTTTCTCAAGATGAGGAGAGGGAAGAGAGAGGAGGAAGAGGAAGAGCAAGAGGAAGAATAAGGGGAATCTAGTGTATACACAAGGGTTATCACGTGGTAGTAGTGATGCGACTTTATTACTGGCGTTTCAAGAAAACAGCACGCCAACACTAACATGTATATTCCTGGCGTACCGTCGTATGATATGTTGGTGTTACGTGGGACCCAACATTGACCAAAAAAATGGACCCACAAAATAAACTGCTAGCGTCCAAACTTATTCAACGCCATATATATGTGAAATATTGCCAGCGTACTACCAACCTAGTACGCCAACAGTAAGTTACGCCAGCACACAACCTTGGAGGCCACATACAAGTGGCGTTCCACGTACGTCCAGTGCCAGCACTAAGTCACTAGTGATGTCGTACCAAAATGGCCGACGCCAGCGATATTTGAAAAATGTAGTGCTGGCGCAGGGCGAAAACAACGCGCCACCAAAAAGAGTTGTGGCTAGCCATTTCTCTACTAGTGGTACAAGTTGATCTACTGCGAGATTGTGTGTGTATGAAAGTTGTCCTCTAAGGACTAACCTCTCAGCTTATATAGATGCCGGGGTACCTAAGGTTTACATAGGTTGGTTATATCTAAGGATAAATAATGTCGAAAACGATCTCTAAGCACACATGACTATATATGGAATACATGCCTACATTACATTGCTAAATTGGAGCTACTTCTCTGTCGCTCTAGGTTGTGACTGTTACATGATGAATGTCACCCAACATAGTTATCCATCAATAATCCAATGGCTAACCTTTTCTCATATTGCTAAGTTATTACTGCTGCTGCTGTTACAAACAACATGAACTGCTACTATTACTATTCTTGCTACTATTATTACTGTGCTACTAAAACACTTTGCTGGAGAAAGATATTTCAGGGTTGGTTGAATTGACAACTCAACTGCTAAGGCTCATAAATATTCTTTGGTTCCCCTTGTGTCGAATCAATAATTTTGGGTGAAATACTACCCTCAAAGACTGTTGGGATCCCTTATACTTGTGGGTTATCACCAAACTACGATAGGGAATGGGGCCCTCACAGAATCCGGCAACCCCGTCGAGGTTTCCCGACTCCGGTGGCCGCCGTCGTTGACGCCGACGCCGTCGTGGTTGTCTCTTGTTCAGAGCAGACGACAACCGAACGAGCTTGGGGCTAGTTCTCAAGGAACAAAGCCATCTGTTTTCGAACCACCTAGCTAGCTCGGCTGGCAAATCCCTCTCCTTCACAACCTAGGCAACCCGGCTTCGAATTCCCTCGGGTGCACATTAAACGCTCCATTTTTTCCGTTAGATTTATGTGCCACTGACACGTGGGCCTCCGATGGGATCCACCTGTCATGCACTACCTCTTCTAGCGTGGGCCTAGCCCCATCTATCTCCCCCTGCGGCTGGGTAGCCCTGTGTGCCTCTAGAAATTCCTTTTATTAAGCCAAATTTGAAATATGCTAAATCTGGTATATCCTAAAATTCCCTTTCAGGCATATCTCTTGTTAAATAGAATGTGGCATTTTTTTCCAAAATAGCATATGCATATTATATATTGTTTTGGGTAAACCCCCCCCCCCCCCATTTTTTCTTTATATTTATGTGCCACTAACATGTGCTCCTCCCCTGGGACCCACCTGTCATGCACTTCCTCTTCCAACCCTGTCCTGGCCCCATCTGTCACCCCCTGCGGCTGGGTAGCCCTGGGTGCCTCTAGCAATTCCATTCATTTTAGGTTTTAAGCCAAATTCAGAATATGCCAAATCTGGCATATCCTAAAATTCTCTTTCAAGCATATTTCTTATTAAATAAAATGTGGCATTTATTCAAAAAAATAACCAATGCCTATTATATATTGTTTTGGGGTAGAAAAATCCAATTAATCCATCTGTGGCATTATTTCTGGCATTTGAGCAAGGTTTGTTGCATATCATTTAAAAGAATGTGTCATTTTGTGAATTTATTTGATTTAATCCAACTAATCAAAGCTTTCTTGTATATGTCTTAGGAGAATTTTCATGCCTACTTACTACTAGAATTATTTCCTTGCCATGATAAACTTGATAGATCACTGTTTCAAGCTTGCAAACATGCTTTGATGATGTAACTGTTTTCAACTTGTCTAAATTTCACCAAGTCTTAGAATCACCTTGGTTCAACATTGCATGTTGGCTTGATAAATGCCATTAATCTATAGCTCCTATGAAGATACCATTTTGAACAATTTGTACTACCTGATATGTAATACCATGCTGGGCAATTTTATGCCATGATAAAACCTTGCTCTACATTTATTTCATGCCTCCAACAAGCCATCATGTTAACTCTCCTCATATACATACTCAGTTTTTTTACAAAGTCTGAAACTGCTGTTTTAAAAACTTGTCACCTTCTCTTCATGAATGCCATTGATCTAGAGGTCATATGAGTATATTTAGTAAACATGTTTTGGTCTTGATAATATGTGCTATCACACCATGTGTTTTCTTGCCATGAAAAGTTCATGTAGCAAACTAAAAAATGTCCCTCAATATGTCATTCCAATGTTAATGCTAGCATGAAAACATTGATTTTCACTAACTCCCTAATCTGTTACAGCAACATTGCATTTTGTAAAATTCATATCAATCCAACCTGTAGCATATCATTTTGTTGCATACAAAGTGCCATCATTTTGTTTTGGTCACATCTTGAGTTCTATATATCCAAACGCTATGATTTTTATATGGATTTCAACTAGATTTTCACAATCTTTCCAGTGGCATACTTGGAATGCCAAGAATGTACCCCCATCTATTCCTACTTCCTGGTTACCACCAAATCCTTCCCATATCTTGTCGTGAGCGTTCCGAGAGAACCGTAACTCCATCTGATAGGATCTTTATATTCATTTGCATCGATTTCTTGTGTAGAATATGAATTTTCCATGATCGTGTATGCTAAAATAATTAAACTTGACGTTTTATCCAGAATTGTTAATCCACAAAATATGCATATGAAGTGTTGCTTGATCCATGCTTCACTTGGATCAATGCTTCATTTATATTGACGAGTGTAAGATTGCCATGCTAAATTATACCAAACTTGAAATGCATCATCTTGTTTGTGCATTATTTCATGATTGTTTGTTTATTAGATGCTTGTTCTTTCTTGTGGGTAGTACTGGAGCCAAGTCTGAGTTAGAGGAACCTGTCGAGAAGTGTTACGAAGAGAAAGCTTTCGATCCCACTGAAGGAACAACATTCAAGATGATCATCACCTTGGATACCATTACTATCTTTGCCATGCTAGTTGTCTCATTTCTATCGCTATTTCTCGCTACCTACCACTGTTTGTCCACCCTCCCTACTTGCCATGAAAAACTTCTAACCTCCACCGTTGTTTGGCTAAGTTACCACTTGCTCAGGCCCTCTTATAGCACTGCTAGTTGTAGGTGCAGGTTGGTCCTTGTTGGAACATGGATATCTCGGGATATCACCAAATTAAGTTTATTTAATTAATGCATCTATATACTTGGTAAAGGGTGGAAGGCTTGGCCTTTTGCTCGGTGACTTGTTCCACTCTTGCTGCCTTAGTTTCCGTTTTACCGTTGTTATGTTCCTTGACAAGCGATCCTAATATGTTTCAGCTTTTATGGGGACCTCTTGATAATTCGTCTTTGATTAAACTCTTCCGGCAAGGCCCAACTTTTGTACTAAATTTTCATAACTAATAAAGTTGCATAGGGAGAAAGTAACCCGTTGCCTAGTTAATCAAAAAACCGTGCGAGTGCTCCTCATGAGTGTTGGTCCAAAACGGGCATCCTGTAGGGCCACCACAGGGAAACTCGAGGTTTGGTTTAACTAGTAGTTTGAGCCATCCGGTCGTGTCCTGAGAATGAGATATGCGGCTCCTATTGGGTTCGTCGACACGTTGGGAGGCCTTACTGGATTTGTTTTACTTTTGACGAAATATCTTGTGCACTTGGATTCAGAGGACACTTTGAGCTATCTCAAGGTTGAGGTTTTCCACCTCATCTTGTGAGTAGTTTATGATGGATGAGTTGGAGCACCCCTGTATGACTAAATCTTTCCAAAAACCGCACCCACGGTTATGTGGTGACTTGGAAATTTATAATATCCGGTTGCAAAAAACATCAAATTGAACTAAATTAAAATACACCAATCGTGTGTGTAACCGTGATCGTCTATTTTGGAGGGAGTTCGGAAAGAGGACATAGTGGGGTTACGTCTGACTCATAAGCAGGTGTTCAGGATCACTTTTTGATCACTACTAGTAAACGTATGAATGCGTAGAACACCCTTCTTAATCTTGTACCAATAATTTAGCCAGATATAAAATGCTTATTGCTTGTTGCAACCTCACCACTTAACCATTCCATACCCATTGGTGTAGTTAGTTTCAGTACCCTTGGTAGTGAGATTGCTGAGTCTCCGTGACTCGCAGATTATTACAACAACAGTGCAAGTACCACAGAGTTCGAAGCAGATGATCCCACAACACTACAATGGAGTACGATGAAGAGCATGGTCGTATTTACGTGACGTACCCCAATGAGTAGTGGCGGACGCCTTTGTCGGCATCCTGGGCATAGTTGGGTGGATATCATCTACTTTTTTTCATTTGAATTCATCCGTAGTCGGATCCTGCTCTTGTTTATGATAATTGTTATGTATTCTTGTACTGAGATATTGATGATGTAGCTTGTGGTGAGTGTAAGCCTTTATCTGGTATTCTATCCTCTTCAGTACATGTATTTGCGATGATATCCATCTTGACAAAGCGAACTCGAAATGCTCTTCTATTCCCTATCGTAACTTCCAAGTCTTCGTGGGGATAGGACCGCATATTGGGTGTTATAATAGGCTAGTTGAATCTAGGGTAATCGTGATGGAGACGATCTCTAATTCCTGAAGTAGGCGGCAAGTCTTCAGAAGTTTCCATCTTGGCGCTCCTGGACCTGACAAATATGGTCCATAGGGTAATCTTGGGAGGGGGGGGGGGGGGTCCTCGGCACGGCCCACCAGACCGGGATATGACGTTGCTCATATGCTAGTCATGCACACCATCAGTCCCTACCTCTCGGGATTATACGCTGCCTACCGGACCAAGTCACTTATGAGCAAGCCTATAGTTAGTGTTTACTGGTATCGAACAACAAAGAATAATTATCTTCTACACGATTCACATCAACAGTATCATATCACTCATGCATACTTGAGGATAATTTGAGCAATGGTAATGTATATGATCAAACTAGAAGCCCCTAATAGTAATATATACCATGTTTGATTTATGACCAGAATAATCCTAAACTCTAGGTGCAACAATTGTTGATGGTAATCACATAGAAGATAATTAGTTAGTAATGTTTTTCTACGTAGGAATCACATGTTATAGGTTTGCTCATAAATGCCGCCATGGCAAAAAAGAGCTATTTCCCTAACTTATGTTGCCATGGCAGCACAAATGTGTCTTTTGAGATTAAGGCTACCACAAACAGTTGTATAATGTCGAAAAAGAATCACACTATGTCTAAAACTAGCTTTAATAATCATAAGTCAAATTCAAGTTTAACCATACATACAACATGCTTAACACCATGTCTAACCACAAATCATGTTTAAGTTTATTCATCAAGGATGTTGGATTTTAATGATACTGTAAAACACTTTCAAATATTGAGGTGAGAAATAGGAAAGGCCCTCGAGGTCCATGGTGTAGCACGGCGATCAACCTATCTCCAATTTCAACGTGGTAGGTCTCAAGTAGTTGCCCCCACCCATTGACGATGATGCATCCATTGTCTACCGAAGTTGAGTAGGTGCATGTGAAGTTTGTCTTGTCATGGACAATAATTCGCATGTCACCATTAGCAGGCATTTGTTGAGGCAGACATGGTGTTGGGATTTCCTATTGCAAAGAAACATAATTGTAACATAGTCACATGCATTCTAGTTTATTTAACAAGAGTATATGAATAACATGAAACTGAATATAATTCTTACCAGGTACTTCTTCGTAATGTTTGTCACGCTCAATGTGTGAGCTAATGGAACATATGGTGCAAAACTAGTTCCAGCACGGTAATGCCTCACGCCTGCTTCCATGCTATCCAGAAATCTTATGACCTCGTTCATCTCCTCCAAAGTAACTATGGTGCCAACAGTATAATAAATGTTGTCTACCATCCTTTGAGTTTCTCTTGGAACTCTGAAATAATCTTCCCAATTACATATAAGACAGATTAATTATTTATAACAAGCAACTAAGTATATAAAGGTTGCCAAGTATCTTTAAGAAAACTTACATGGAGGAATGATTGGTAGCTTATCCAAATCCACCCATATGTCACGATTAGTTTGTTGGCAAATATATGGGGACAATTCCATCCCAACCTCCAAATTGTAATCTTTAGCAAATGCTCTCCAATTAAGACAACCGAAACCAAAAAAGGTTCGTTCTTTCTCATTTTGGATTATAACCTTGAAATAGAAGCCCTTGTTCGTCTTGACGAACGCAGTAGTGGTGGTATCCTCATCCCTGGTGAGCTTGAGCTTCTCTAGTTGGTCAGCCCTTGCAAAGCAGGCGATGCACTGAGAAAAATTAATGATCAAAGTAAATTCCTATTAGAATATTTCGAAGACATGCTTACGAACAAATATGTGCATTAATTCATAAAATATACCGTCATAAATTTGAAATCCTTTGTAAGCTTTAGGTAGAAGCAATTGTTGTCTAATCCGTCCTCGGTGCACAAACTCTTCTTGTCGCAACAGTTGGGGCACTCCATTTGCTACGGTGACGATGACAAATCTTTATATCATATTAAAAATTGCAAATAAGAAGTATAAAATGAGTATAAACATTAAATTTGACCAAAAAATTGGCATGAACTTTTCTCAAAAATAGATGTATTGAGTGGCAAAAATATGATGAAATGGAAATCAATCGGTGTTTCGTCAAAACGTTGGCACTCATTTCGAATATGTGGACAAGAAGACAAATAGACCCTCACCGGCTCGATGGCATGCAGGTACCACAAGCTATCTAATTCCCCTGGGCATGCGTGCCAGTGTGTGACAACTCGTTGAATAAGATAAGTGCATGAGTTCTATTTTTTTCACAAGACATAGATTTATGCCAAATACCTTATGTATGAACTTTTTCAATTTTGGAATATTTAAATCCACTTGCTGTTGAATTTGAATTATATCAATGAAATGCAAATTTATTGATAAAACGGCAGAAAATAGGGAATAAATGAAACCTACAAATTTAAAACATTTTTATAATTAATCATAAGAATAAAACACAAAAGCAAAAAATAGCAAAAACAAAAACAGTACACAAATACCTAAATAGAAAAAATACTGGTGACAGGCCGATCTACGACCCAGATGTCGCGTGTGCAAAACACTACACCGGGGATGAGAGATGCGCCCTTTTTGATTCGATGTTGGTATACTAATACACTCGAGATTGGTATCTACGACATGGCGGTTTTACCCAAGTTCAAGTGCTCATCAGCGTAAAACCCTACGTCTTGCTAGCTTTTATTCACTGGATTAGTGTTACAACGATGAACTTTCCTTGCCGGGGTGTGCCAAGCCAAGGAAAGTGCACCTATGCTTGGGATTAAACTCCCAGGGAGTCGAACCCTTTACTACGTAGCTTGTGCCTCCTTTATAGTCACAAGGGGGTCACCATAGTGGCTATACAATATTGGGTACAGTATAGGTAGAGTGGCATACGTATCTACCCACAGCTAACTTGGGGCCAAATTTGACCCATATTTTCAATGGTGATTGAGGAATCGTGCCAGTTATGAAAGCTATAGATATCTGTGGGAGCAGAATTTATGGCCCGCCACTGTTAAGTTTGGTCCACGTGTAACCTCAGACCAGATCAACAGTGGTAGGTGCCGCCCGCCATGGGTACTATGATATTATTGGCTGGCAATCCTCCGCCCACCACTTGTAATTTTCCATATGTATCTGTGACGGGCCCAGGTGCCGCCCGCCACTCGTAAAGTTCCACCTCATTAGTAGTGGTTTAGCGTTCCAGTGAACAACCATGGCCGCAAGTGTTGCATTTACTAACATGTCTGTCGTTACCTATACAGGTCTAGTTTAATCAATCATGCTCTTCACCAGTAGATACTAGCTAGCCATATTACAGTTTTCCTACTTATACCATTGGTGCTTATTAGGATATTAGCGTAGTACATACTCACCACATCGATCATGTCATCCCGGTTGGCAATGAAACATGGCAATACCTGTTCATTGTAGGCGGCAATAAGAGCATCAATTGTCCTGGCAAAGAATGTATCAGTTTTGCTAGCTTCGCACTGTCTAGTTCGATGTAGTTTAATACATATTATTGTACATCTTTATCGTGCCTTGAGCCTTCGATCCATCCTGGAAAGGTGCCTTCGTAAGTGCTTGTTACCATGGTATGCCGGACAATGACAACAGGAAGGTCTCCCCTTTCCTGACCAATTAATTTCTCCCCAATGGCCTTAGTGAATGCATACACGTTTGGCCATCCAAAATGGCAAGCTCTTCCATAATTAGTCAGCAATTCAGTTAGTACGAAAATTGATGTGTCATGAATTACGAAATAGTACACATGAGTCATGTGTACAGCGTAGGAGTATGGTGCAGCAAATCTATACCGGCCCTTCGTTGGGTGGCTTATTATGAATGCTATTGTAGTGATAAAATCTTCCCTTGGTCTCTCTACTCTTTCTTCCATGAGGCACTCTCAAGCCGCTGCCGGAGGATGACCGGCGTGACGTGTTCACTAGCGCCGCCGCCCGTCCTTCCTACACACCTCACAACACCGCTTCTAGAGGACATCGCTGGGCGAAGCCCGCTCGGCCCACGGCGCGACGGGGCGCCTTCCCACGACGGACTCCGATCTGTAAAACGACAGCTTCGGGTGGCGTGTTAACGAGCATCGGGACTCGGCCTGGTTCCCGATGACGAGTGGCTATTCTCGGCGTCCTCATGTGGGGCGCGGTAACGGTTACTGGCGGCATGGCGGCGAGTATGTGTCGGAGGCGTGGGGCAGGTGCGGCGTGACGGCCCGAATCTTGCGCTTGTGTGGCGGATGGGCTACTGCCAAGCATTGGGCATTGGCCGTAGGGCGCCTCCCTGGTGCTTGGTGAGGGTCATGGGTGTTGGGGCCAAGTTAGCTACGACGCCATGGTTCTTCGCTGCTGGACAGATCTGTTTTTCGTACTCCAGATCCGGTCATGACGGTCTTTGGGTCAATAGGATAGGAAATGGCTTTCTTTGGCCAGGTAGCGGTCAACTATGATGTGCTCTGTGTGGTGACTACTCTAGTGTACAACGGCGGCTTCACTGTGGATTGCAATTTATGGACGACCACTTGACATAGAGGGTATGGTTGTATAGCAGTGGCGGTCGGTTTTCTAGTTCATTGTATGCAGCTGCTACGATCGCGGAAAAGTGGTGACGACAACATACACTAGTAGAAAACAGGGCACTAGTCCCGGTTCCAGAGGGCCTTTAGTCCCGGTTATGGAACCGGGACATAACGATCAGGACTAATGTCCAAAACCTTTAGTCCCGGTTTGCTTACGAACCGGGACCAAAGGGGATCCACGTGGCCGCTGCGGGGCGCCCAGTCAGGAGGACCTTTAGTCCCGGTTGGTAACACCAACCGGGACCAAAAGGCAGCCACGCGTCAGCAGCTCGCAGGCGCTGGGTTTTTTTTTTTTGGAAGGGGGGCTTTAGGGGTTTTGGAGGGTTAATTTAGGGGTTTCATATTGTGTTAGCTAGCTAATAGGGAGAAGTGACCTCTCTTTCTCCGTGCTTGGTCGACGCTAGCTACTATACATATAGAGATAACTCGACGCTAGCTAGTAAGCAAATCAAGGAAACCATTAATTACACAAGATCGTCATGAACTTATATAGAGAGAAGTGACATCTCTTTCTCCGTGCTTGGTCGAACAACAAGTTTTCGTATATCTATCCGACGCTACTACATATGTACAATATAACATCCCTTAGAACCATTGCAATTTCACATGGTATTCTCCGTGTTCAGGTATGACGTGGTCAAGAAAGAATCCCGCCAATTCTTGTTGAATTGCTCGTATGCGATCATGTGGTAGGAGTTCATCCCGCATCTGCCAGATCTAATTTAAAGAAGGGGGTCAATACATATATATGAATGAAACTCAACACAATTGATGGTAATATGTAAAATAAAATTGTGAATATTGTTTACGTACTTCAAATTGTTTCTCGGAGAAGCCCCGCTCAGAGATATAGTGGCGAATGAACTCGCATACGTAGTATCCACATAAATGAGTCCTGGGTGCCTGGTACAAGCACTTTACGAGAATAGAGTTCAATCAAACTGATAAGCAAGCATGATAATGGTATTGATGAAACTAGAATCAATGAGAGATGCGCGGAACTAGCTAGTACTACTTATTTTGGGGTGTGTAAATCGCAGCTCCTTCTTCAGACCCGGAACCATAGTGGTGAACTTTTTCCAAACCCTGGCAGGCAAAGAAAATGATTACTTGATATCAAGAAATGAACGAAAGTTGCCGATATGGTCCCGGTATTGATTGAACTTACTTCTGGAGCATTGCAGTCATGTCCGCATAATACTTGGGATCTTTGCGGAGCGAGTCTAAGACAGTTACTAATGCCCCGTCAAGGTTAATGGATAGCAGAATATAGTGGAAGCTGCCCACGCATAACTCATCAATTACATTACTTAACCTCGAGTAAGCGAAACCGAATATGCACAAGACAGTAACACTCACTTGAAGTTGTAAGGAAAGAGTATTTCCCTTTTGTTTTGATGTCTAAGGAATGCTTCTAGCAAGTTGTCCTCGGTATCTTCGGCCTCGTTTTGTACCGACCATTCATTTACGGTATTTGGGCTAATGAACCCAATGTCATAGATTTGTTCTTTTTTGCATTCGACCATCTTTAATTTGCATAATATAGTGAGGATAATTATATATACATGCAATGAACGAGCTGAGCTAGAGACTTAATTATAGAAGTAATACTTACAGACAGTAGCAAGTGATGAGTCGTTTGTCGAGGGCCTTTTGATTGTATAACTGAAATAACTCCACAAATTCAACAGGCAGCAAGTCGACTCCAGGGAAGTCGTGCTCTTTTTTAATTCCGACAAACAATCTGTCGGTCCCGGCCATCCTGCAGGTTTCCATGTACCACTCATGCAATTTTTGCATCATCGTTGTTAGATGAGGATGATCAGGTTTGACGAGAGGCTTCCCGTGCTCGTGTCTAAAGTCGTCTACTACCTCAGCCGTTTCAAACTGGACATCATCGGGCAGGTAATCATCAAGAGTGGTACCGGGCAGTAACACCGGATGATTAGCGATATCGCTAGACACCTTGAGCAGGGGGCATGATTGTTCTCCTGTTCGCCGAGCTAGGGAATTGTTTTCCCACTTCTTCGTTTTTTCTCTCTTGCAGCACTGGAAGTACTTCCCGACCGCTGCGCTTCAGCATGTGTCTTAGTAACTATGCGGTCATAGTTGGATAGCCGAGTCCGTGGTGGTCGCTTCAGGGCATGCAGAGTGCGCTTCGCTTTCACCGGATCTACCGTTTCCTTCGGAGGTGGATCTTTCAGTGCAAAATGGGCCTTCACTTCGGCTGCACTGATTTCAGCGTTTTCCTCTTCGGTCCTGTCATATGGTAACTTCGGAAGAGGCTTGAGGCTTGGACCAAATTTGAATTTCTTCCCGCCTATTGTACTGCTAGCCGCCGGAGCGGCGGCGGCGACTCTCTTCCGCCGTTGCTGACGCGCCGGAGGAGGCGTAGTGCCCTGACGCGCCGGAGGAGGAGGAGGAGGAGGCGGAGTGCCCTGACGCACCGGAGGAGGCGAAGGAGGAGGCGGAGTGCCCTGACGCGCCGGAGGAGGCGGAGTGCCCTGACGCGCCGGAGGAGGAGAAGGAGGAGGCGGAGTGCCCTGACACGCTGGAGGAGGAGGAGGAGGCGGAGTGCCCTGACGCGCCGGAGGAGGCTGAGTCTGCTGAGGCGTCCAGTTTGGATGCTTGATGTACTCTTTTCTCCATAGACAGGTACTCCTCAAAGCATTTTTCAAAAGAATAATATCCTCTTCACCTGTAGGGTTGTCAAGCTCCAGCCCCTCAAATCCATTCATTATTTCATCCACCTTCACAACAACATAGCCATGTGGAATCGGACGGCAATGGAAAGTTCCCTCAGCTCGAGGAGGTACAACAGAGCCGAACGCCACCTTGAAGGTCAGGTTCTGGCATTTCGTCATTAGCTCGCAATGTTCAGCCGTCGTGATACTATCCATGGGGTAGCGAGGAGCCGTGAAATCAGGCTGAACAAGCTCCATGGAAGCCACGCTGCTTCTCCGCTGAGATGGTGGGGTAGCGTCGAAGGAAAGATCTTCGTGCCGCTCAGATGGTTGGCCAGTAGCTTGCTGGCTCTCAAGTTCCTCTAGTTTTGCTAATCTTGCACTGAGCTTCTGCATTTCACTTGCTTCCTGTTTCCTTTTTCTCTCTCGGCTTCTATAACCACCGCTGTCGGGAAACCCATGCTTCCAAGGAACGGAGCCTGGTGTGCCTCGTGTTCGTCCTGGGTGTTCAGGATTCCCGAGGGCCTTTGTTAGCTCGTTATTCTCTCTGTCGGGAATGAATGTCCCTTCCTGCGCTGCCTTGATTACTGCCTGAAGCTTCCGGAAGGGTATTGCAAGTTGCTCGTCAGTCCAAACACACTCCCCTGTTTCTGGGTCCAAAGTTCCCCCAACCCCGAAGAACCAAGTCCTTGAACGATCTGGCCAATGCAATGTTGCTGGTTGGACATTCTTAGCAAGCAGGTCTTGCTCAGCTTTGTCCCACAACTGCCAGGCTTTGTAGTAGCCACCTGAACCCGTGTGATGGTGATACTTCTTCCTTGCAGCATTTTTCTTGTTTGTCAGTGACCATTTCTTACCCTTCTCCGATTTCGTGTAGGCCACAAATTCGGGCCATTGATCTCTTATCTTCTCATATCGACCGACGAATTTCGGAGTCTCCTCTTTCTCGACAAACTTTGTGTTCAACTCTTTCTTCCAGTTCCTGAATAGTTCTGCCATCTTCTTAAGAGCAAACGCCTTGACCTTTCGCTCTATAACTGGGTTATTCAGATCCTCCTCTCGCGGTAAGCTGAAATTTGCCATCAGCTCGGTCCAAAGATCATCTTTCAGTCTATCATGGACATAAGAAACTTCAGGGTCCTTATTATTCTTATTCCATTGATGGGTGTTGATTGAGACATGGTCCCAAACAACAACTCCACACTGATGTACAAATGCGTCCTTGGTCCGCTTGGGAGCAATCGGTTGGCCATCTTTCGCGACTTCTGTGATCGTGAACCTTTCATCCGGGCGCAACCTTTTCTTCGGGCCTCGTCTCTTTACCTCGTCGGACTTTGAAACAGTTGAGGCTCCCTCCTCCGTTCGGTCACAGGAGCCGTGATCATGATCTCCTTCCTTCGCCATTCGGTCACCGGAGCCGTCATGATATCCTTCCTCCTCCATTGTTGGATCACCGGAGCCGTCATCCACTCCTTCCTGATAATCGGTGTCGTTGAGATACGACAAGGGATCACCTCCGGCGCGGATTATATCCCCCAACAACTGTTCTTTTTCTAAGACTCTTTGATCCATAGTTTCTGCAATTATTATACAACATGGCAATATACAAACATGAGATATGCAAATCAATACAAGGCAATGCAACAATACGATCATATAAAATCAATAATACATCATCGAATAGTATTATATAATATCACTAATACAGATATAGTTGACGTCTCGCGGTGCAGGCGATGGACACCCAAAGAGACAGAACTATGACAGGATCATAGCTCGGGTGAGATCCCTGAAGAACCTGCCAGGTATTGGAGAACCTGGCGTCCAACGCAACCATGTAGCGTCGGACGTGCTCGTCCTCCTCCCTAACACGGCGACGTACCACCTCCGCGGGGGCCGGCTCCCTCTGCACCGACAGTGGTCCACGCGACCGCCACCAAAGAACCTCCGGGTCGACGACGGGACCCTCATTCCTCACCAAGCTGGGCGCCCCGGAAGGCAACACGTCCCAGTGCCAGCCCGGCGGAGCCCAGTACCGGACATGGCGCCTCTCAAGCAGGTGGTCGCCGGCGCCGAGTCGACGATGAGGATGCGGGCCGGGCATCGTCGACGTCGAGAACAAATTCTACAACTATTTAAATTCCTACTATTTAATAAACTTTAATAAATATGATTGCATTTGACAACTATGACAATAATAACATATTTAACAACTAAAACTCAGGGACTCCTCGGGTTCGCCGACTAAAACAACTAAAACTTTTTTACAACTAAAACACAAATTAATAAAACAAACTAAAACAACTAATAAAACAAACTAAAACAACTAATAAAAATAGTAAAACAAACAAAAAAAATAAAACGCGTGCGAGGGCCGGGGCAGGCCAGCGGCGCCGGCGCACGCGGTCGCTGTGGCCGCGGAGGAGGGGGCAGGAGTAGGGGGCAGGAGCTCACCGGGGACGACGGGCTCGGGGAGGAGGCGCGGGCGGCGACGACGGGGCTCGGGGAGGTGGCGCGGGCGGCGTCTGGTGTCAGGGGCGGCGACGACGTCTACGAGGACGAGGAGGCGCGCGGGGACGGGCTCGGGGCGACGGCGAGGAGGTGCGCGGGGACGGGCTCGGGGCGACGGCGAGGAGGCGCGCGGGGACGGGCTCGGGTCGGCGGCGAGGTCAGACTAGGGGGCGGCGGCGACGACGGGCTCGGGGCGGCGGTTAGGACGGGCTCGGGGGCGGCGGCGACGACGAGGACGGGCTCGGGGGCAGCGGCGACGACGAGGACGGGCTCGGGGGCAGCGGCGACGACGAGGACGGGCTCGGGGGCAGCGGCGACGACGAGGACGGGCTCGGGGACAGCGGCGACGACGAGGACGGGCTCGGGGGCGGCGGCGAGCTCCGGCAGCCTGGCGGCGTCGGGGCAGGGCGTAGCCGTCGGGGCGAATGGGAGAGATTGGGGGAAATTTCGACAAGTCCCGCCTTATATGCGAACACCTTTGGTCCCGGTTGGTGTCTCCAACCGGGACTAATGCAGCCCTTTCGTCCCGGTTGGTGCCACCAACCGGGACCAAAGGTCAATTTCAGCAGCCCAAAGGGCGGGAAGCAGAGACCTTTGGTCCCGGTTGGTGGCTCCAACCGGGATGAAAGGGCTGCATTGGTCCCTCCCGGTTGTAGCCACCAACCGGGACTAAAGGGTTGGTCCTGGCTGTGGTGGGAGTTTAGTCCCACCTCGCCAAGCGAGGGGCGCTCGCACCGGTTTATAAGCCCGCCCCTCTCTGCCTTGTTGAGATCCTCTCAAAGTGAAAATAGATGCCCTTATACGGGAAATTTGACCTGAAATCAAAGTGAATTTCACTCTGATTTCAGGTCGAATTTTCCCTATAAGCGCATCTATGTTCATTTTTGCTATTTTTTTATGTTATTTTTTTGCATATTAAAAGTTCTTAACAAAAAATACTTTATGAATATTCTTTTTGCTATTAAAGTTTTTAATAAAAATAACTTTTGGAAGATGTCTATCTCGGACCGCATGGTCTATTACAAATAACCTTGGGAAAACACGTCTATTACAAAGGGATTTCAATTTTTTAAACATATTTTAACTCAAGACTTTATCTGCATTCAATATGCACCATTCAAAGCCACATCATCACTTTTCAACCCTTTTCTGACCTCATTTACTATTTTTCATGCATTTCATGATTTATTTTGAGCTAAAATGACCCTCAATTGAAAAGCACTGCAAATGAACTCTGAAATGGTTGAAAGTTGGCATGGTATCATCATTTCACCCACATAGCATGTGCTAAAAAGTTGAGAGGGTTACGGCAAAAACTAGATGCACTTTGTGTACAAAATGAACAATCTCTTTCGAAGTGTCAGGGTTTTGGACGAAAACTCATCAGTTACAAAAGGATTTCAAATTTTTAAA
This sequence comes from Elymus sibiricus, assembly GCA_039707655.1. Classification (NCBI taxonomy): domain Eukaryota; kingdom Viridiplantae; phylum Streptophyta; class Magnoliopsida; order Poales; family Poaceae; genus Elymus; species Elymus sibiricus. The sequence continues at coordinate 21,090,145 of CM077663.1, read as the reverse complement.
CATATTTCAACTCAAGACTTTTTATGCATTCAATATGCACCATTCAAAGCCACATCATCACTTTTCAAACCTTTTCTGACTTCATTTGCTATTTTTCATGCATTTCATGATTAATTTTGAGCTAAGATGACCTTGAATTGAAAAGCACTGCAAATGAACTCTGAAATTGTTGAAAGTTGGCATGGTATCATCATTTCACCCACATAGCATGTGCTAAAAAGTTGAGAGGGTTACGGCAAAAACTGGATGCACTTCGTGTACAAAATGAACAATCTCTTTCGAAGTATCAGGGTTTCAGACGAAAACTCATCAGTTACAAAAGGCATTTCATTTCTTGACATGTAACTGCAGTGATATTCTAGATCAAAGCCATCATCAGAATAGTCGTGGAGAGAAAGTCTTCACTTTTTCTTCGCGTGTGTCCCTTGCTTATTGCGTCGTAACCATGGATAATCTTCTTCGTTTAACAGGGTGCTTGGGTCAGCCTTCACTTTGAAGGGAGGAATTTCATGAATCTTTTCATAATCTTCCGACATGTCTGTCTTGCCCTCCACTCCCACGATGTCTCTTTTCCCTGAAAGAACTATGTGGCGCTTTGGCTCATCGTATGATGTATTCGCTTCCTTATCTTTTCTTTTTCTCGGTTTGGTATACATGTCCTTCACATAGAAAACCTGCGCCACATCATTGGCTAGGATGAATGGTTCGTCTGTGTACCCAAGATTGTTCAGATCCACTGACAGATTGACCCATTTGCACCGAAACAAAGGGACTTAAAATCATGTCCATAGTCAAGTTCCCATATGTCCACTATGTAACCATAATATGTGCCATTTCCCCTGTTGGTTGCTGCATCAAAGCGGACACCACTATTTTGGTTGGTGCTCTTTTGATCTTGGGCGATCGTGTAAAATGTATTCCCATTTATCTCGTACCCTTTGTAAGTCAATATAGTCGAAGATGGTCCCCTGGCCAACGAGTATAGCTCATCTGCAACAGTGGTGTTACCCATGAGATGTGTTTGCAACCAACTGCCGAAAGTCCTGATGTGTTCACATGTAATCCAGTCGTCACACTGCTCCGGGTGTTTGGAGCGCAGAATATTCTCGTGTTCATTGACATACGGGGTCACCAAGGTAGAATTCTGTAGAACAGTGTAGTGTGCTTGAGACCAAGAATGCCCGTCCCTACATATTATTGAATTTGCTCCTAGCGTGCCTTTTCCAGTCAGTCTCCCCTCATACTGCGATTGAGGGAGACCAATCGGCTTAAGGTCAGGAATAAAGTCAACACAAAACCCAATGCTTTCCTCTGTTTGATGGCCCATGGAGATGCTTCCTTCTAGCCTAGCACGGTTACGAACATATTTCTTTAAGACTCCCATGAACCTCTCAAAGGGGAACATGTTGTGTAGAAATACAGGGCCCAGAATGCCAATCTGGTCGACTAGATGAACTAGGACGTGCTTCATGATATTGAAGAAGGATGGTGGGAACACCAGCTCGAAACTGACAAGAGATTGCACCAAATCACTCATTAATCTTGGTAGGATTTCTGGATCGATTACCTTCTGAGAGATTGCATTGAGGAATGCACATAGCTTCACAATGGCTAATCGAACGTTTTCCGGTAGAAGCCCCCTCAATGCAACCGAAAGCAGTTGTGTCATAATCACGTGGCAGTCATGAGACTTTAGGTTCTGGAACTTTTTCTCTGCCGTATTTATTATTCCCTTTATATTCGACGAGAAGCCAGACGGGACCTTCATACTGAGCAGGCATTCAAAGAAGATTTCCTTCTCTTGTTTGGTAAGAGCGTAGCTGGCAGGACCTTCATACTGCTTTGGATGCATGCCATCTTTTTCGTGCGCACGTTGCTGGTCCTCCCGTTCCTCCGATGTATCTTTTGTCTTCCCATACACTCCCAAGAAGCCTAGCAGGTTAACGCAAAGATTCTTCGTCACGTGCATCACGTCGATTGCAGAGCGGACCTCTAGGTCTTTCCAATAGGGTAGGTCCCAAAATATAGATTTCTTCTTCCACATGGGTGCACGTCCCTCAGCGTCATTCGGAACAGATAGTCCGCCAGGACCCTTTCCAAAGATTACTTGTAAATCATTGACCATATCAAGTATGTGATCACCAGTACGGAGGGCGGGCTTCTTCCGGTGATCTTCCTCACCTTTGAAATGCTTTCCTTTCTTTCGACATTGATGGTTGGTCGGAAGAAATCGACGATGCCCCAGGTACACATTCTTCTTGCATTTGTCCAAATATATACTATCGGTGTCATCTAAACAGTGCGTGCATGCGTGGTATCCCATGTTTGTCTGTCCTGAAAGGTTACTGAGAGCAGGCCAATCATTGATGGTTACAAACAGCAACGCATATAGGTCAAATTCCTCCTGTTCGTTCTCATCCCACACACGTACACCTTTTCCATTCCACAGTTGTAAAAGTTCATCAACTAATGGCCTTAGGTACACATCAATGTCATTGCCGGGTTGCTTAGTGCCTTGGATGAGCACTGGCATCATAATGAACTTCCGCTTCATGCACAATCAAGGAGGAAGGTTATACATACATAGAGTCACAGGCCATGTGCTATGCTTGCTGCTCTGATCCCCAAAAGGATTAACGCCATCTACACTTAAACCAAACCATACGTTCCTTGGGTCACCTGTAAAGTCCCCCCACTTTCTCTCGATCTTTCTCCATTGTGACCCATCACCGGGTGCTCTCAACTTCCCGTCTTTCTTACGGTCTTCCTTGTGCCATCGCATCAACTTAGCATGCTCTTTGTTTCTGAACAAACGTTTCAACCGTGGTATTATAGGAGCATACCACATCACCTTGGCAGGAACCCTCTTCCCGGTGCGCTGGCCCTCAACATCACCAGGGTCATCTCGTCTGATCTTATACCGCAATGCACAGCATACCGGGCATGCGTTCAAATCCTCGTATGCACCGCGGTAGAGGATGCAGTCATTAGGGCATGCATGTATCTTCTGCACCTCCAATCCTAGAGGGCAGACAACCTTCTTTGCTTCGTATGTACTGTCGGGCAATTCGTTGTCCTTTGGAAGCTTAGTCTTCATTATTTTCAGCACCTTTTCAAATGCCTTGTCAGATACACCATTCTCTGCCTTCCATTGCAGCAATTCCAGTGTGGTACCGAGCTTTGTGTTGTCATCTTCGCAATTTGGGTACAACCCTTTTTTGTGATCCTCTAACATGCGATCGAACTTCAACTTCTCCCTTTCACTTTGGCATTGTCTCCTTGCATCAACAATGACCCGGCGAAGATCATCATCGGGCACATCGTCTGGGTCTTCCTCTTGATCTTCAGCTTCCCCCATTGCAGCATCACCGTATTCAGGGGGCGGATAGTTGTCATCATCCTCTTCTTCTTTGTTGTCTTCCATCATAACCCCTCTTTCTCCGTGCTTGGTCCAAACATTATAGTGTGGCATGAAACCCTTCTCAAGCAGGTGGACGTGAATGGTTTTCGAGTTAGATTAATCCTTCGTATTCCCACATATAGTACATTGACAATACATAAAACCATTCTTCTTGGTTGCCTCGGCCACTTCGAGAAAATTATGCAGGCCCTTAATGTACTCGGAGGTCCGTCGGTCACCGTACATCCATTGCCGGTTCATCTGCGTGAATTATATAATTAAGTGTATCAAAAACCATTACAAAACATCATGAATAGAGAAGTGAACAAATTAATAGAAGTTCATCATCACATTAAAACCAAAGTACAGTAGTGACCAAAATAAATACATAAAATTCATACTTCTAGAGCATTTGAAATGAGCTAAACTAGCAGTGAGAGATAAAACGATGAAGTCGTTAACCTTTTAGAACACTTGTGTAGTTGGTGCACCGCCAAACCTAAACAAATCTTAGGGAAAATGTAACTTGGAGGTAGAGCTTGGAGAGGAGAAAACTTAAGTGTGGCTGCGGCATTTCATCGAACACCTCATGTGCATAGGAGGTGAGAACAGAGAGCAACACACCTCCCAAACGCCGCCCGGCCAAAAAACAGAGGAGTGTGCGGGCAGGGGCGAGCATATATATAGGCGTTGTATAAGTCCCGGTTGGTGGCTAGCACCGGGACTAAAGGTGCCTCTTTAGTCCCGGTTCCAGCCTCCAACCGGGACTAAAGGGGCTCGGCCAGGAGCGAGGCCCTTTAGTCCCGGTTCGTGTCTGGAACCGAGACTAAAGGGGTCACATGAACCGGGACTGGTTCCCGCCAAGGCCCGGCCAGCGCCCTGGCCTCACGAACCGGGACTGATGCACCCATCAGTCCCGGTTCGTAACACGACCGGGACTAATGGGTGCATCAGTCCCGGTTCGAGCAGCCAGGGCGCCGACGGGGTTCGTCAGGAACCAGTCCCGGTTCGTGTGACCCCTTTAGTCCCGGTTCCAGACACGAACCGGGACTAAAGGGCCTCGCTCCTGGTTCCAGTCCCTTTAGTCCCGGTTCTAGCCACAAAACGGGACTAAAGATATGCCTATATATATATGCTCGCCCCTGCCCGCTCACTCTGTTTTTTGGCCGACCGGCGTGTGCGAGGTGTGTGCTGCTCTGCTCTCACCTCCTATGCACACGAAGTGTTTGATGAAATGCCCGAGCCACGCTTAAGCTTTCTCCTCTCCAAGCTCGACCTCCAGGCTCCATTTTCCCCAAGATTTGTCTAGGTTTGGCGGTCCGTCACGTCCCGTCCCCGTCCTCACCGTCGTCGATCGTCCGCGCCGATCTCGTCGCCGGCACCACTGTGGTGAGCCTCTTGTTCTTATCTTCTTTTTAAAAGAAAAAAATTCTTACTTGTATGATTTACATAGATACTTGTATAAATTTCTTACTTTTATTATTGTTTGTTGTTATATAGTGCCATGGTCATGGTATCCGCCCACATAGGCCCTCGTCCGGTCTATGATTCGGATGTGGTATATTATCTTTTATAACTATTTGTTTCATTTAGTCTTTATGACAATCGTGCCGACCAACGTGACATAGATGTGTTTATCTAGGAGGTATGTGAACCGGAAATTCCAATCAACCCTCTTGTCGAGAGGTTAAATTTAGTTGAAAAAGAAAACGAGGATTTGAAAGAAAAATTGAAAAGAATTGAGGAGGAGAAGATGAAATTGGAGTTGCATGTTGCCGATGTCGTCGATGACCACAAGATCAAGATGGATGCAATGCGGTTGAAGATTAGAAAGATAAGAAAATATGCCATTGATAATGAGGCTTGGTATCATTATGCTGTTGGATCAATTGTTACCTTAGTTGCGATTATGATCGCATTTGTCGTTGCATTTAAATGTTTTACATAGTTGTATGTTAGTTTCAATTTATGTTTTAATTAGATGCTCTAGAGAGCTGTATGTTGTTCTATGAGAACTATGTATGAACTTTATGTATTTATTTTTTCAGTAATAACAATTGATTACTTGTCTATTCATGATGTTCTGTAATGGTTTTTGATACATTTAATTATATAATGCACGCAGTTGTTTGCAGTGCTTTTCAATTCAGGGTCATTTTAGCTCAAAATAAATCATGAAATGCATGAAAACTAGCAAATGAAGTCAGAAAATGGTTGAAAGGTGATGATGTGGCTTTGAATGGTGCATATTGAATGCAGAAAAAGTCTTGAGTTAAAATATGTTCAAAAAATTGAAATCCCTTTGTAAGAGACGTGTTTTCGTCCGAAACCCTGATACCTAGAAAGAAATTGTCCAGTTTGTACACGAAGTGCATCCAGTTTTTCTGGTAACCCTCTCAACTTTTTAGCACATGCTATGTGGGTGAAATTATGATACCCTGCCAACTTTCAACCATTTCAGAGTTCATTTGCCGTGCTTTTCAATTCAGGGTCATTTCAGCTCAAAATCAATCATGAAATGCATGAAAACTAGCAAATGAAGTCAGAAAATGGTTGAAAGGTAATGATGTGGCTTTGAATGGTGCATATTGAATGCAGAAAAAGTCTTGAGTTAAAATATGTTCAAAAAATTGAAATCCCTTTGTAATAGACGTGTTTTCGTCCGAAACCCTGATACTTCGAAAGAGATTGTCCAGTTTGTACACGAAGTGCATCCAGTTTTTCCGGTAACCCTCTCAACTTTTTAGCACATGCTATGTGGGTAAAATTATGATACCATGCCAACTTTCATCCATTTTAGAGTTCATTTGCAGTGCTTTTCAATTCAGGGTCATTTTAGCTCAAAATAAATCATGAAATGCATGAAAACTAGCAAATGAAGTCAGAAAATGGTTGAAAGGTGATGATGTGGCTTTGAATGGTGCATATTGAATGCAGAAAAAGTCTTGAGTTAAAATATATTCAAAAAATTGAAATCCCTTTGTAATAGACGTGTTTTCGTCCGAAACCCTGATACTTCGAAAGAGATTGTCCAGTTTGTACACGAAGTGCATCCAGTTTTTCCGGTAACCCTCTCAACTTGTTAGCACATGCTATGTGGGTGAAATTATGATACCATGGCAACTTTCAACCATTTCAGAGTTCATTTGCAGTGCTTTTCAATTCAGGGTCATTTTAGCTCAAAATAAATCATGAAATGCATGAAAACTAGCAAATGAAGTCAGAAAATGGTTGAAAGGCGATGATGTGGCTTTGAATGGTGCATATTGAATGCAGAAAAAGTCTTGAGTTAAAATATGTTCAAAAAATTGAAATCCCTTTGTAATAGACGTGTTTTCGTCCGAAACCCTGATACTTCGAAAGAGATTGTCCAGTTTGTACACGAAGTGCATCCAGTTTTTCCGGTAACCCTCTCAACTTTTTAGCACATGCTATCTGGGTGAAATTATGATATCATGCCAACTTTCAACCATTTCAGAGTTCATTTGCCGTGCTTTTAAATTCAGGGTCATTTTAGCGCAAAATAAATCATGAAACGCATGAAAACTAGCAAATGAAGTCAGAAAATGGTTAAAAGGTGATGATGCGGCTTTGAATGGTGCATATTGAATGCAGAAAAAGTCTTGAGTTAAAATATGTTCAAAAATTGAAATCCCTTTGTAATAGACGTGTTTTCGTCCGAAACCCTGATACTTCGAAAGAGATTGTCCAGTTTGTACACGAAGTGCATCCAGTTTTTCCGGTAACCCTCTCAACTTTTTAGCACATGCTATGTGGATGAAATTATGATACCATGCCAACTTTCATCCATTTCAGAGTTCATTTGCAATGCTTTTCAATTCAGGGTCATTTTAGCTCAAAATAAATCATGAAATGCATGAAAACTAGCAAATGAAGTCAGAAAATGGTTGAAAGGTGATGATGTGGCTTTGAATGGTGCATATTGAATGCAGAAAAAGTCTTGAGTTAAAATATGTTCAAAAAATTGAAATCCCTTTGTAATAGACGTGTTTTCGTCCGAAACCCTGATACTTCGAAAGAGATTGTCCAGTTTGTACACGAAGTGCATCCAGTTTTTCTGGTAACCCTCTCAACTTTTTAGCACATGCTATGTGGATGAAATTATGATACCATGCCAACTTTCATCCATTTCAGAGTTCATTTGCAATGCTTTTCAATTCAGGGTCATTTTAGCTCAAAATAAATCATGAAATGCATGAAAACTAGCAAATGAAGTCAGAAAATGGTTGAAAGGTGATGATGTGGCTTTGAATGGTGCATATTGAATGCAGAAAAAGTCTTGAGTTAAAATATGTTCAAAAAATTGAAATCCCTTTGTAATAGACGTGTTTTCGTCCGAAACCCTGATACTTCGAAAGAGATTGTCCAGTTTGTACACGAAGTGCATCCAGTTTTTCCGGTAACCCTCTCAACTTTTTAGCACATGCTATGTGGGTGAAATTATGATACCACGGCAACTTTCAATCATTTCAGAGTTCATTTGCAGTGCTTTTCAATTCAGGGTCATTTTAGCTCAAAATAAATCATGAAATGCATGAAAACTAGCAAATGAAGTCAGAAAATGGTTGAAAGGTGATGATGTGGCTTTGAATGGTGCATATTGAATGCAGAAAAAGTCTTGAGTTAAAATATATTCAAAAAATTGAAATCCCTTTGTAGTAGACGTGTTTTCGTCCGAAACCCTGATACTTCGAAAGAGATTGTCCAGTTTGTACACGAAGTGCATCCAGTTTTTCCGGTAACCCTCTCAACTTTTTAGCACATGCTATGTGGGTGAAATTATGATACCATGCCAACTTTCAACCATTTCAAAGTTCATTTGCAATGCTTTTCAATTCAGGGTCATTTTAGCTCAAAATTAATCATGAAATGCATGAAAACTAGCAAATGAAGTCAGAAAATGGTTGAAAGGTGATGATGTGGCTTTGAATGGTGCATATTGAATGCAGAAAAAGTCTTGAGTTAAAATATGTTCAAAAAATTGAAATCCCTTTGTAATAGACGTGTTTTCGTCCGAAACCCTGATACTTCGAAAGAGATTGTCCAGTTTGTACACGAAGTGCATCCAGTTTTTCCGGTAACCCTCTCAACTTTTTAGCACATGCTATGTGGGTGAAATTATGATACCACAGCAACTTTCAACCATTTCAGAGTTCATTTGCAGTGCTTTTCAATTCAGGGTCATTTTAGCTCAAAATAAATCATGAAATGCATGAAAACTAGCAAATGAAGTCAGAAAATGGTTAAAAGGCGATGATGTGGCTTTGAATGCTGCATATTGAATGCAGAAAAAGTCTTGAGTTAAAATATGTTCAAAAAATTGAAATCCCTTTGTAATAGACGTGTTTTCGTCCGAAACCCTGATACTTCGAAAGAGATTGTCCAGTTTGTACACGAAGTGCATCCAGTTTTTCCGGTAACCCTCTCAACTTTTTAGCACATGCTATCTGGGTGAAATTATGATATCATGCCAACTTTCAACCATTTCAGAGTTCATTTGTCGTGCTTTTAAATTCAGGGTCATTTTAGCGCAAAATAAATCATGAAACGCATGAAAACTAGCAAATGAAGTCAGAAAATGGTTGAAAGGTGATGATGCGGCTTTGAATGGTGCATATTGAATGCAGAAAAAGTCTTGAGTTAAAATATGTTCAAAAATTGAAATCCCTTTGTAATAGACGTGTTTTCGTCCGAAACCCTGATACTTCGAAAGAGATTGTCCAGTTTGTACACGAAGTGCATCCAGTTTTTCCGGTAACCCTCTCAACTTTTTAGCACATGCTATGTGGGTGAAATTATGATACCATGCCAACTTTCATCCATTTCAGAGTTCATTTGCAATGCTTTTCAATTCAGGGTCATTTTAGCTCAAAATAAATCATGAAATGCATGAAAACTAGCAAATGAAGTCAGAAAATGGTTGAAAGGTGATGATGTGGCTTTGAATGGTGCATATTGAATGCAGAAAAAGTCTTGAGTTAAAATATGTTCAAAAAATTGAAATCCCTTTGTAATAGACGTGTTTTCGTCCGAAACCCTGATACTTCGAAAGAGATTGTCCAGTTTGTACACGAAGTGCATCCAGTTTTTCCGGTAACCCTCTCAACTTTTTAGCACATGCTATGTGGGTGAAATTATGATACCACGGCAACTTTCAATCATTTCAGAGTTCATTTGCAGTGCTTTTCAATTCAGGGTCATTTTAGCTCAAAATAAATCATGAAATGCATGAAAACTAGCAAATGAAGTCAGAAAATGGTTGAAAGGTGATGATGTGGCTTTGAATGGTGCATATGGAATGCAGAAAAAGTCTTGAGTTAAAATATATTCAAAAAATTGAAATCCCTTTGTAGTAGACGTGTTTTCATCCGAAACCCTGATACTTCGAAAGAGATTGTCCAGTTTGTACACGAAGTGCATCCAGTTTTTCCGGTAACCCTCTCTACTTTTTAGCACATGCTATGTGGGTGAAATTATGATACCATGCCAACTTTCAACCATTTCAAAGTTCATTTGCAATGCTTTTCAATTCAGGGTCATTTTAGCTCAAAATTAATCATGAAATGCATGAAAACTAGCAAATGAAGTCAGAAAATGGTTGAAAGGTGATGATGTGGCTTTGAATGGTGCATATTGAATGCAGAAAAAGTCTTGAGTTAAAATATGTTCAAAAAATTGAAATCCCTTTGTAATAGACGTGTTTTCGTCCGAAACCCTGATACTTCGAAAGAGATTGTCCAGTTTGTACACGAAGTGCATCCAGTTTTTCCGGTAACCCTCTCAACTTTTTAGCACATGCTATGTGGGTGAAATTATGATACCATGGCAACTTTCAACCATTTCAGAGTTCATTTGCAGTGCTTTTCAATTCAGGGTCATTTTAGCTCAAAATAAATCATGAAATGCATGAAAACTAGCAAATGAAGTCAGAAAATGGTTGAAAGGCGATGATGTGGCTTTGAATGCTGCATATTGAATGCAGAAAAAGTCTTGAGTTAAAATATGTTCAAAAAATTGAAATCCCTTTGTAATAGACGTGTTTTCGTCCGAAACCCTGATACTTCGAAAGAGATTGTCCAGTTTGTACACGAAGTGCATCCAGTTTTTCCGGTAACCCTCTCAACTTTTTAGCGCATGCTATCTGGGTGAAATTATGATATCATGCCAACTTTCAACCATTTCAGAGTTCATTTGCCGTGCTTTTAAATTCAGGGTCATTTTAGCTCAAAATAAATCAAGAAACGCATGAAAACTAGCAAATGAAGTCAGAAAATGGTTGAAAGGTGATGATGTGGCTTTGAATGGTGCATATTGAATGCAGAAAAAGTCTTGAGTTAAAATATGTTCAAAAAATTGAAATCCCTTTGTAATAGACGTGTTTTCGTCCGAAACCCTGATACTTCGAAAGAGATTGTCCAGTTTGTACACGAAGTGCATCCAGTTTTTCCGGTAACCCTCTCAACTTTTTAGCACATGCTATGTGGGTGAAATTATGATACAATGCCAGCTTTCAACCATTTCAGAGTTCATTTGCAATGCTTTTCAATTCAGGGTCATTTTAGCTCAAAATTAATCATGAAATGCATGAAAACTAGCAAATGAAGTCAGAAAATGGTTGAAAGGTGATGATGTGGCTTTGAATGGTGCATATTGAATGCAGAAAAAGTCTTGAGTTAAAATATGTTCAAAAAATTGAAATCCCTTTGTAATAGACGTGTTTTCGTCCGAAACCCTGATACTTCGAAAGAGATTGTCCAGTTTGTACACGAAGTGCATCCAGTTTTTCCGGTAACCCTCTCAACTTTTTAGCACATGCTATGTGGGTGAAATTATGATACCATGCCAACTTTCATCCATTTCAGAGTTCATTTGCAATGCTTTTCAATTCAGGGTCATTTTAGCTCAAAATAAATCATGAAATGCATGAAAACTAGCAAATGAAGTCAGAAAATGGTTGAAAGGTGATGATGTGGCTTTGAATGGTGCATATTGAATGCAGAAAAAGTCTTGAGTTAAAATATGTTCAAAAAATTGAAATCCCTTTGTAATAGACGTATTTTCGTCCGAAACCCTGATACTTCGAAATAGATTGTCTAGTTTGTACACGAAGTGCATCCAGTTTTTCCGGTAACCCTCTCAACTTTTTAGCACATGCTATCTGGGTGAAATTATGATATCATGCCAAGTTTCAACCATTTCAGAGTTCATTTGCCGTGCTTTTAAATTCAGGGTCATTTTAGCTCAAAATAAATCATGAAATGCATGAAAACTAGCAAATGAAGTCAGAAAATGGTTGAAAGGTGATGATGTGGATTTGAATGGTGCATATTGAATGCAGAAAAAGTCTTGAGTTAAAATATGTTCAAAAAATTGAAATCCCTTTGTAATAGACGTGTTTTCGTCCGAAACCCTGATACTTCGAAAGAGATTGTCCAGTTTGTACACGAAGTGCATCCAGTTTTTCCGGTAACCCTCTCAACTTTTTAGCACATGCTATGTGGGTGAAATTATGATACCATGCCAACTTTCATCCATTTCAGAGTTCATTTGCAATGCTTTTCAATTCAGGGTCATTTTAGCTCAAAATAAATCATGAAATGCATGAAAACTAGCAAATGAAGTCAGAAAATGGTTGAAAGGTGATGATGTGGCTTTGAATGGTGCATATTGAATGCAGAAAAAGTCTTGAGTTAAAATATGTTCAAAAAATTGAAATCCCTTTGTAATAGACGTGTTTTCGTCCGAAACCCTGATACTTCGAAAGAGATTGTCTAGTTTGTACACGAAGTGCATCCAGTTTTTCCGGTAACCCTCTCAACTTTTTAGCACATGCTATCTGGGTGAAATTATGATATCATGCCAAGTTTCAACCATTTCAGAGTTCATTTGCCGTGCTTTTAAATTCAGGGTCATTTTAGCTCAAAATAAATCATGAAATGCATGAAAACTAGCAAATGAAGTCAGAAAATGGTTGAAAGGTGATGATTTGGCTTTGAATGGTGCATATTGAATGCAGAAAAAGTCTTGAGTTAAAATATGTTCAAAAAATTGAAATCCCTTTGTAATAGACGTGTTTTCGTCCGAAACCCTGATACTTCGAAAGAGATTGTCCAGTTTGTACACGAAGTGCATCCAGTTTTTCCGGTAACCCTCTCAACTTTTTAGAACATGCTATGAGGGTGAAATTATGATACCATGCCAACTTTCAACCATTTCAGAGTTCATTTGCAATGCTTTTCAATTCAGGGTCATTTTAGCTCAAAATTAATCATGAAATGCATGAAAACTAGTAAATGAAGTCAGAAAATGGTTGAAAGGTGATGATGTGGCTTTGAATGGTGCATATTGAATGCAGAAAAAGTCTTGAGTTAAAATATGTTCAAAAAATTGAAATCCCTTTGTAATAGACGTGTTTTCGTCCGAAACCCTGATACTTCGAAAGAGATTGCCCAGTTTGTACACGAAGTGCATCCAGTTTTTCCGGTAACCCTCTCAACTTTTTAGCACATGCTATGTGGGTGAAATTATGATACCATGGCAACTTTCAACCATTTCAGAGTTCATTTGCAGTGCTTTTCAATTCAGGGTCATTTTAGCTCAAAATAAATCATGAAATGCATGAAAACTAGCAAATGAAGTCAGAAAATGGTTGAAAGGCGATGATTTGGCTTTGAATGGTGCATATTGAATGCAGAAAAAGTTTTTATTTAAAATATGTTCAAAAAATTGAAATCCCTTTGTAATAGACGTGTTTTCGTCCGAAACCCTGATACTTCGAAAGAGATTGTCCAGTTTGTACACGAAGTGCATCCAGTTTTTCTGGTAACCCTCTCAACTTTTTAGCACATGCTATGTGGGTGAAATTATGATACCATGCCAACTTTCAACCATTTCAGAGTTCATTTGCAATGCTTTTCAATTCAGGGTCATTTTAGCTCAAAATAAATCATGAAATGCATGAAAACTAGCAAATGAGGTCAGAAAATGGTTGAAAGGTGATGATGTGGCTTTGAATGGTGCATATTGAACGCAGAAAAAGTCTTGAGTTAAAATATGTTCAAAAAATTGAAATCCCTTTGTAATAGACGTGTTTTCGTCCGAAACCCTGATACTTCGAAAGAGATTGTCCAGTTTGTACACGAAGTGCATCCAGTTTTTCCGGTAACCCTCTCAACTTTTTAGCACATGCTATGTGGGTGAAATTATGATACCATGGCAACTTTAAACCATTTCAGAGTTCATTTGCAATGCTTTTCAATTCAGGGTCATTTTAGCTCAAAATTAATCATGAAATGCATGAAAACTAGCAAATGAAGTCAGAAAATGGTTGAAAGGTGATGATGTGGCTTTGAATGGTGCATATTGAATGCAGAAAAAGTCTTGAGTTAAAATATGTTCAAAAAATTGAAATCCCTTTGTAATAGACGTGTTTTCGTCCGAAACCCTGATACTTCGAAAGAGATTGTCCAGTTTGTACACGAAGTGCACCCCGTTTTTCCGGTAACCCTCTCAACTTTTTAGCACATGCTATGTGGGTGAAATTATGATACCATGCCAACTTTCAACCATTTCAGATTCATTTGCAATGCTTTTCAATTCAGGGTCATTTTAGCTCAAAATAAATCATGAAATGCATGAAAACTAGCAAATGAAGTCAGAAAATGGTTGAAAGGTGATGATGTGGCTTTGAATGGTGCATATTGAATGCAGAAAAAGTCTTGAGTTAAAATTTGTTCAAAAAATTGAAATCCCTTTGTAATAGACGTGTTTTCGTCCGAAACCCTGATACTTCGAAAGAGATTGTCCAGTTTGTACACGAAGTGCATCCAGTTTTTCCGGTAACCCTCTCAACTTTTTAGCACATGCTATCTGGGTGAAATTATGATATCATGCCAACTTTCAACCATTTCAGAGTTCATTTGCCGTGCTTTTAAATTCAGGGTCATTTTAGCTCAAAATAAATCATGAAACGCATGAAAACTAGCAAATGAAGTCAGAAAATGGTTGAAAGGTGATGATGTGGCTTTGAATGGTGCATATTGAATGCAGAAAAAGTCTTGAGTTAAAATATGTTCAAAAAATTGAAATCCCTTTGTAATAGACGTGTTTTCGTCCGAAACCCTGATACTTCGAAAGAGATTGTCCAGTTTGTACACGAAGTGCATCCAGTTTTTCCGGTAACCCTCTCAACTTTTTAGCACATGCTATGTAGGTGAAATTATGATACCATGCCAACTTTCATCCATTTCAGAGTTCATTTGCAATGCTTTTCAATTCAGGGTCATTTTAGCTCAAAATAAATCATGAAATGCATGAAAACTAGCAAATGAAGTCAGAAAATGGTTGAAAGGTGATGATGTGGCTTTGAATGGTGCATATTGAATGCAGAAAAAGTCTTGAGTTAAAATATGTTCAAAAAATTGAAATCCCTTTGTAATACACGTGTTTTCGTCCGAAACCCTGATACTTCGAAAGAGATTGTCCAGTTTGTACACGAAGTGCATCCAGTTTTTCCGGTAACCCTCTCAACTTTTTAGATCATGCTATCTGGGTGAAATTATGATATCATGCCAACTTTCAACCATTTCAGAGTTCATTTGCCGTGCTTTTAAATTCAGGGTCATTTTAGCTCAAAATAACTCATGAAATGCATGAAAACTAGCAAATGAAGTCAGAAAATGGTTGAAAGGTGATGATGTGGCTTTGAATGGTGCATATTGAATGCAGAAAAAGTCTTGAGTTAAAATATGTTCAAAAAATTGAAATCCCCTTGTAATAGACGTGTTTTCGTCCAAAACCCTGATACTTCGAAAGAGATTGTCCAGTTTGTACACGAAGTGCATCCAGTTTTTCCGGTAACCCTCTCAACTTTTTAGCACATGCTATATGGGTGAAATTATGATACCATGCCAACTTTCAACCATTTCAGAGTTCATTTGCAATGCTTTTCAATTCAGGGTCATTTTAGCTCAAAATAAATCATGAAATGCATGAAAACTAGCAAATGAAGTCAGAAAATGGTTGAAAGGTGATGATGTGGCTTTGAATGGTGCATATTGAATGCAGAAAAAGTCTTGAGTTAAAATATGTTCAAAAAATTGAAATCCCCTTGTAATAGACGTGTTTTCGTCCGAAACCCTGATACTTCGAAAGAGATTGTCCAGTTTGTACACGAAGTGCATCCAGTTTTTCCGGTAACCCTCTCAACTTTTTAGCACATGCTATATGGGTGAAATTATGATACCATGCCAACTTTCAACCATTTCAGAGTTCATTTGCAATGCTTTTCAATTCAGGGTCATTTTAGCTCAAAATAAATCATGAAATGCATGAAAACTAGCAAATGAAGTCAGAAAATGGTTGAAAGGTGATGATGTGGCTTTGAATGGTGCATATTGAATGCAGAAAAAGTCTTGAGTTAAAATATGTTCAAAAAATTGAAATCCCCTTGTAATAGACGTGTTTTCGTCCGAAACCCTGATACTTCGAAAGAGATTGTCCAGTTTGTACACGAAGTGCATCCAGTTTTTCCGGTAACCCTCTCAACTTTTTAGCACATGCTATGTGGGTGAAATTATGATACCATGCCAACTTTCAACCATTTCAGAGTTCATTTGCAATGCTTTTCAATTCAGGGTCATTTTAGCTCAAAATTAATCATGAAATGCATGAAAACTAGCAAATGCAGTCAGAAAATGGTTGAAAGGTGATGATGTGGCTTTGAATGGTGCATATTGAATGCAGAAAAAGTCTTGAGTTAAAATATGTTCAAAAAATTGAAATCCCTTTGTAATAGACGTGTTTTCGTCCGAAACCCTGATACTTCGAAAGAGATTGTCCAGTTTGTACACGAAGTGCATCCAGTTTTTCCGGTAACCCTCTCAACTTTTTAGCACATGCTATGTGGGTGAAATTATGATACCACAGCAACTTTGAACCATTTCAGAGTTCATTTGCAGTGCTTTTCAACTCAGGGTCATTTTAGCTCAAAATAAATCATGAAATGCATGAAAACTAGCAAATGAAGTCAGAAAATGGTTAAAAGGCGATGATGTGGCTTTGAATGCTGCATATTGAATGCAGAAAAAGTCTTGAGTTAAAATATGTTCAAAAAATTGAAATCCCTTTGTAATAGACGTGTTTTCGTCCGAAACCCTGATACTTCGAAAGAGATTGTCCAGTTTGTACACGAAGTGCATCCAGTTTTTCCGGTAACCCTCTCAACTTTTTAGGACATGCTATCTGGGTGAAATTATGATATCATGCCAACTTTCAACCATTTCAGAGTTCATTTGCCGTGCTTTTAAATTCAGGGTCATTTTAGCTCAAAATAAATCATGAAACGCATGAAAACTAGCAAATGAAGTCAGAAAATGGTTGAAAGGTGATGATGTGGCTTTGAATGGTGCATATTGAATGCAGAAAAAGTCTTGAGTTAAAATATGTTCAAAAAATTGAAATCCCTTTGTAATAGACGTGTTTTCGTCCGAAACCCTGATACTTCGAAAGAGATTGTCCAGTTTGTACACGAAGTGCATCCAGTTTTTCCGGTAACCCTCTCAACTTTTTAGCACATGCTATGTGGGTGAAATTATGATACCATGCCAACTTTCATCCATTTCAGAGTTCATTTGCAATGCTTTTCAATTCAGGGTCATTTTAGCTCAAAATAAATCATGAAATGCATGAAAACTAGCAAATGAAGTCAGAAAATGGTTGAAAGGTGATGATGTGGCTTTGAATGGTGCATATTGAATGCAGAAAAAGTCTTGAGTTAAAATATGTTCAAAAAATTGAAATCCCTTTGTAATAGACGTATTTTCGTCCGAAACCCTGATACTTCGAAATAGATTGTCTAGTTTGTACACGAAGTGCATCCAGTTTTTCCGGTAACCCTCTCAACTATTTAGCACATGCTATCTGGGTGAAATTATGATATCATGCCAAGTTTCAACCATTTCAGAGTTCATTTGCCGTGCTTTTAAATTCAGGGTCATTTTAGCTCAAAATAAATCATGAAATGCATGAAAACTAGCAAATGAAGTCAGAAAATGGTTGAAAGGTGATGATGTGGCTTTGAATGGTGCATATTGAATGCAGAAAAAGTCTTGAGTTAAAATATGTTCAAAAAATTGAAATCCCTTTGTAATAGACGTGTTTTCGTCCGAAACCCTGATACTTCGAAAGAGATTGTCCAGTTTGTACACGAAGTGCATCCAGTTTTTCCGGTAACCCTCTCAACTTTTTAGCACATGCAATGTGGGTGAAATTATGATACCATGCCAACTTTCATCCATTTCAGAGTTCATTTGCAATGCTTTTCAATTCAGGGTCATTTTAGCTCAAAATAAATCATGAAATGCATGAAAACTAGCAAATGAAGTCAGAAAATGGTTGAAAGGTGATGATGTGGCTTTGAATGGTGCATATTGAATGCAGAAAAAGTCTTGAGTTAAAATATGTTCAAAAAATTGAAATCCCTTTGTAATAGACGTGTTTTCGTCCGAAACCCTGATACTTCGAAAGAGATTGTCTAGTTTGTACACGAAGTGCATCCAGTTTTTCCGGTAACCCTCTCAACTTTTTAGCACATGCTATCTGGGTGAAATTATGATATCATGCCAAGTTTCAACCATTTCAGAGTTCATTTGCCGTGCTTTTAAATTCAGGGTCATTTTAGCTCAAAATAAATCATGAAATGCATGAAAACTAGCAAATGAAGTCAGAAAATGGTTGAAAGGTGATGATGTGGCTTTGAATGGTGCATATTGAATGCAGAAAAAGTCTTGAGTTAAAATATGTTCAAAAAATTGAAATCCCTTTGTAATAGACGTGTTTTCGTCCGAAACCCTGATACTTCGAAAGAGATTGTCCAGTTTGTACACGAAGTGCATCCAGTTTTTCCGGTAACCCTCTCAACTTTTTAGAACATGCTATGAGGGTGAAATTATGATACCATGCCAACTTTCAACCATTTCAGAGTTCATTTGCAATGCTTTTCAATTCAGGGTCATTTTAGCTCAAAATTAATCATGAAATGCATGAAAACTAGTAAATGAAGTCAGAAAATGGTTGAAAGGTGATGATATGGCTTTGAATGGTGCATATTGAATGCAGAAAAAGTCTTGAGTTAAAATATGTTCAAAAAATTGAAATCCCTTTGTAATAGACGTGTTTTCGTCCGAAACCCTGATACTTCGAAAGAGATTGCCCAGTTTGTACACGAAGTGCATCCAGTTTTTCCGGTAACCCTCTCAACTTTTTAGCACATGCTATGTGGGTGAAATTATGATACCATGGCAACTTTCAACCATTTCAGAGTTCATTTGCAGTGCTTTTCAATTCAGGGTCATTTTAGCTCAAAATAAATCATGAAATGCATGAAAACTAGCAAATGAAGTCAGAAAATGGTTGAAAGGCGATGATTTGGCTTTGAATGGTGCATATTGAATGCAGAAAAAGTTTTTATTTAAAATATGTTCAAAAAATTGAAATCCCTTTGTAATAGACGTGTTTTCGTCCGAAACCCTGATACTTCGAAAGAGATTGTCCAGTTTGTACACGAAGTGCATCCAGTTTTTCTGGTAACCCTCTCAACTTTTTAGCACATGCTATGTGGGTGAAATTATGATACCATGCCAACTTTCAACCATTTCAGAGTTCATTTGCAATGCTTTTCAATTCAGGGTCATTTTAGCTCAAAATAAATCATGAAATGCATGAAAACTAGCAAATGAGGTCAGAAAATGGTTGAAAGGTGATGATGTGGCTTTGAATGGTGCATATTGAACGCAGAAAAAGTCTTGAGTTAAAATATGTTCAAAAAATTGAAATCCCTTTGTAATAGACGTGTTTTCGTCCGAAACCCTGATACTTCGAAAGAGATTGTCCAGTTTGTACACGAAGTGCATCCAGTTTTTCCGGTAACCCTCTCAACTTTTTAGCACATGCTATGTGGGTGAAATTATGATACCATGGCAACTTTCAACCATTTCAGAGTTCATTTGCAATGCTTTTCAATTCAGGGTCATTTTAGCTCAAAATTAATCATGAAATGCATGAAAACTAGCAAATGAAGTCAGAAAATGGTTGAAAGGTGATGATGTGGCTTTGAATGGTGCATATTGAATGCAGAAAAAGTCTTGAGTTAAAATATGTTCAAAAAATTGAAATCCCTTTGTAATAGACGTGTTTTCGTCCGAAACCCTGATACTTCGAAAGAGATTGTCCAGTTTGTACACGAAGTGCACCCCGTTTTTCCGGTAACCCTCTCAACTTTTTAGCACATGCTATGTGGGTGAAATTATGATACCATGCCAACTTTCAACCATTTCAGAGTTCATTTGCAATGCTTTTCAATTCAGGGTCATTTTAGCCCAAAATAAATCATGAAATGCATGAAAACTAGCAAATGAAGTCAGAAAATGGTTGAAAGGTGATGATGTGGCTTTGAATGGTGCATATTGAATGCAGAAAAAGTCTTGAGTTAAAATTTGTTCAAAAAATTGAAATCCCTTTGTAATAGACGTGTTTTCGTCCGAAACCCTGATACTTCGAAAGAGATTGTCCAGTTTGTACACGAAGTGCATCCAGTTTTTCCGGTAACCCTCTCAACTTTTTAGCACATGCTATCTGGGTGAAATTATGATATCATGCCAACTTTCAACCATTTCAGAGTTCATTTGCCGTGCTTTTAAATTCAGGGTCATTTTAGCTCAAAATAAATCATGAAACGCATGAAAACTAGCAAATGAAGTCAGAAAATGGTTGAAAGGTGATGATGTGGCTTTGAATGGTGCATATTGAATGCAGAAAAAGTCTTGAGTTAAAATATGTTCAAAAAATTGAAATCCCTTTGTAATAGACGTGTTTTCGTCCGAAACCCTGATACTTCGAAAGAGATTGTCCAGTTTGTACACGAAGTGCATCCAGTTTTTCCGGTAACCCTCTCAACTTTTTAGCACATGCTATGTGGGTGAAATTATGATACCATGCCAACTTTCATCCATTTCAGAGTTCATTTGCAATGCTTTTCAATTCAGGGTCATTTTAGCTCAAAATAAATCATGAAATGCATGAAAACTAGCAAATGAAGTCAGAAAATGGTTGAAAGGTGATGATGTGGCTTTGAATGGTGCATATTGAATGCAGAAAAATTCTTGAGTTAAAATATGTTCAAAAAATTGAAATCCCTTTGTAATACACGTGTTTTCGTCCGAAACCCTGATACTTCGAAAGAGATTGTCCAGTTTGTACACGAAGTGCATCCAGTTTTTCCGGTAACCCTCTCAACTTTTTAGATCATGCTATCTGGGTGAAATTATGATATCATGCCAACTTTCAACCACTTCAGAGTTCATTTGCCGTGCTTTTAAATTCAGGGTCATTTTAGCTCAAAATAACTCATGAAATGCATGAAAACTAGCAAATGAAGTCAGAAAATGGTTGAAAGGCGATGATGTGGCTTTGAATGGTGCATATTGAATGCAGAAAAAGTCTTGAGTTAAAATATGTTCAAAAAATTGAAATCCCCTTGTAATAGACGTGTTTTCGTCCGAAACCCTGATACTTCGAAAGAGATTGTCCAGTTTGTACACGAAGTGCATCCAGATTTTCCGGTAACCCTCTCAACTTTTTAGCACATGCTATGTGGGTGAAATTATGATACCATGGCAACTTTCAACCATTTCAGAGTTCATTTGCAGTGCTTTTCAATTCAGGGTCATTTTAGCTCAAAATAAATCATGAAATGCATGCAAACTAGCAAATGAAGTCAGAAAATGGTTGAAAGGCGATGATGTGGCTTTGAATGGTGCATATTGAATGCAGAAAAAGTTTTTATTTAAAATATGTTCAAAAAATTGAAATCCCTTTGTAATAGACGTGTTTTCGTCCGAAACCCTGATACTTCGAAAGAGATTGTCCAGTTTGTACACGAAGTGCATCGAGTTTTTCTGGTAACCCTCTCAACTTTTTAGCACATGCTATGTGGGTGAAATTATGATACCATGCCAACTTTCAACCATTTCAGAGTTCATTTGCAATGCTTCTCAATTCAGGGTCATTTTAGCTCAAAATAAATCATGAAATGCATGAAAACTAGCAAATGAAGTCAGAAAATGGTTGAAAGGTGATAATGTGGCTTTGAATGGTGCATATTGAACGCAGAAAAAGTCTTGAGTTAAAATATGTTCAAAAAATTGAAATCCCTTTGTAATAGACGTGTTTTCGTCCGAAACCCTGATACTTCGAAAGAGATTGTCCAGTTTGTACACGAAGTGCATCCAGTTTTTCCGGTAACCCTCTCAACTTTTTAGCACATGTTATGTGGGTGAAATTATGATACCATGGCAACTTTCAACCATTTCAGAGTTCATTTGCAATGCTTTTCAATTCAGGGTCATTTTAGCTCAAAATAAATCATGAAATGCATGAAAACTAGCAAATGAAGTCAGAAAATGGTTGAAAGGTGATGATGTGGCTTTGAATGGTGCATATTGAATGCAGAAAAAGTCTTGAGTTAAAATATGTTCAAAAAATTGAAATCCCTTTGTAATAGACGTGTTTTCGTCCGAAACCCTGATACTTCGAAAGAGATTGTCCAGTTTGTACACGAAGTGCACCCCGTTTTTCCGGTAACCCTCTCAATTTTTTAGCACATGCTATGTGGGTGAAATTATGATACCATGCCAACTTTCAACCATTTCAGAGTTCATTTGCAATGCTTTTCAATTCAGGGTCATTTTAGCTCAAAATAAATCATGAAATGCATGAAAACTAGCAAATTAAGTCAGAAAATGGTTGAAAGGTGATGATGTGGCTTTGAATGGTGCATATTGAATGCAGAAAAAGTCTTGAGTTAAAATTTGTTCAAAAAATTGAAATCCCTTTGTAATAGACGTGTTTTCGTCCGAAACCCTGATACTTCGAAAGAGATTGTCCAGTTTGTACACGAAGTGCATCCAGTTTTTCCGGTAACCCTCTCAACTTTTTAGCACATGCTATCTGGGTGAAATTATGATATCATGCCAACTTTCAACCATTTCAGAGTTCATTTGCCGTGCTTTTCAATTCAGGGTCATTTTAGCTCAAAATAAATCATGAAACGCATGAAAACTAGCAAATGAAGTCAGAAAATGGTTGAAAGGTGATGATGTGGCTTTGAATGGTGCATATTGAATGCAGAAAAAGTCTTGAGTTAAAATATGTTCAAAAAATTGAAATCCCTTTGTAATAGACGTGTTTTCGTCCGAAACCCTGGTACTTCGAAAGAGATTGTCCAGTTTGTACACGAAGTGCATCCAGTTTTTCCGGTAACCCTCTCAACTTTTTAGCACATGCTATGTGGGTGAAATTATGATACCATGCCAACTTTCATCCATTTCAGAGTTCATTTGCAATGCTTTTCAATTCAGGGTCATTTTAGCTCAAAATAAATCATGAAATGCATGAACACTAGCAAATGAAGTCAGAAAATGGTTGAAAGGCGATGATGTGGCTTTGAATGGTGCATATTGAATGCAGAAAAAGTCTTGAGTTAAAATATGTTCAAAAAATTGAAATCCCCTTGTAATAGACGTGTTTTCGTCCGAAACCCTGATACTTCGAAAGAGATTGTCCAGTTTGTACACGAAGTGCATCCAGATTTTCCGGTAACCCTCTCAACTTTTTAGCACATGCTATGTGGGTGAAATTATGATACCATGGCAACTTTCAACCATTTCAGAGTTCATTTGCAGTGCTTTTCAATTCAGGGTCATTTTAGCTCAAAATAAATCATGAAATGCATGCAAACTAGCAAATGAAGTCAGAAAATGGTTGAAAGGCGATGATGTGGCTTTGAATGGTGCATATTGAATGCAGAAAAAGTTTTTATTTAAAATATGTTCAAAAAATTGAAATCCCTTTGTAATAGACGTGTTTTCGTCCGAAACCCTGATACTTCGAAAGAGATTGTCCAGTTTGTACACGAAGTGCATCGAGTTTTTCTGGTAACCCTCTCAACTTTTTAGCACATGCTATGTGGGTGAAATTATGATACCATGCCAACTTTCAACCATTTCAGAGTTCATTTGCAATGCTTCTCAATTCAGGGTCATTTTAGCTCAAAATAAATCATGAAATGCATGAAAACTAGCAAATGAAGTCAGAAAATGGTTGAAAGGTGATAATGTGGCTTTGAATGGTGCATATTGAACGCAGAAAAAGTCTTGAGTTAAAATATGTTCAAAAAATTGAAATCCCTTTGTAATAGACGTGTTTTCGTCCGAAACCCTGATACTTCGAAAGAGATTGTCCAGTTTGTACACGAAGTGCATCCAGTTTTTCCGGTAACCCTCTCAACTTTTTAGCACATGTTATGTGGGTGAAATTATGATACCATGGCAACTTTCAACCATTTCAGAGTTCATTTGCAATGCTTTTCAATTCAGGGTCATTTTAGCTCAAAATAAATCATGAAATGCATGAAAACTAGCAAATGAAGTCAGAAAATGGTTGAAAGGTGATGATGTGGCTTTGAATGGTGCATATTGAATGCAGAAAAAGTCTTGAGTTAAAATATGTTCAAAAAATTGAAATCCCTTTGTAATAGACGTGTTTTCGTCCGAAACCCTGATACTTCGAAAGAGATTGTCCAGTTTGTACACGAAGTGCACCCCGTTTTTCCGGTAACCCTCTCAATTTTTTAGCACATGCTATGTGGGTGAAATTATGATACCATGCCAACTTTCAACCATTTCAGAGTTCATTTGCAATGCTTTTCAATTCAGGGTCATTTTAGCTCAAAATAAATCATGAAATGCATGAAAACTAGCAAATTAAGTCAGAAAATGGTTGAAAGGTGATGATGTGGCTTTGAATGGTGCATATTGAATGCAGAAAAAGTCTTGAGTTAAAATTTGTTCAAAAAATTGAAATCCCTTTGTAATAGACGTGTTTTCGTCCGAAACCCTGATACTTCGAAAGAGATTGTCCAGTTTGTACACGAAGTGCATCCAGTTTTTCCGGTAACCCTCTCAACTTTTTAGCACATGCTATCTGGGTGAAATTATGATATCATGCCAACTTTCAACCATTTCAGAGTTCATTTGCCGTGCTTTTCAATTCAGGGTCATTTTAGCTCAAAATAAATCATGAAACGCATGAAAACTAGCAAATGAAGTCAGAAAATGGTTGAAAGGTGATGATGTGGCTTTGAATGGTGCATATTGAATGCAGAAAAAGTCTTGAGTTAAAATATGTTCAAAAAATTGAAATCCCTTTGTAATAGACGTGTTTTCGTCCGAAACCCTGGTACTTCGAAAGAGATTGTCCAGTTTGTACACGAAGTGCATCCAGTTTTTCCGGTAACCCTCTCAACTTTTTAGCACATGCTATGTGGGTGAAATTATGATACCATGCCAACTTTCATCCATTTCAGAGTTCATTTGCAATGCTTTTCAATTCAGGGTCATTTTAGCTCAAAATAAATCATGAAATGCATGAACACTAGCAAATGAAGTCAGAAAATGGTTGAAAGGTGATGATGTGGCTTTGAATGGTGCATATTGAATGCAGAAAAAGTCTTGAGTTAAAATATGTTCAAAAAATTGAAATCCCTTTGTAATACACGTGTTTTCGTCCGAAACCCTGATACTTCGAAAGAGATTGTCCAGTTTGTACACGAAGTGCATCCAGTTTTTCCGGTAACCCTCTCAACTTTTTAGCACATGCTATCTGGGTGAAATTACGATATCATGCCAACTTTCAACCATTTCAGAGTTCATTTGCCGTGCTTTTAAATTCAGGGTCATTTTATCTCAAAATAACTCATGAAATGCATGAAAACTAGCAAATGAAGTCAGAAAATGGTTGAAAGGTGATGATGTGGCTTTGAATGGTGCATATTGAATGCAGAAAAAGTCTTGAGTTAAAATATGTTCAAAAAATTGAAATCCCTTTGTAATAGACGTGTTTTCGTCCGAAACCCTGATACTTCGAAAGAGATTGTCCAGTTTGTACACAAAGTGCATCCAGTTTTTCCGGTAACCCTCTCAACTTTTTAGCACATGATATGTGGGTGAAATTATGATACCATGCCAACTTTCAACCATTTCAGAGTTCATTTGCAGTGCTTTTCAATTCAGGGTCATTTTAGCTCAAAATAAATCATGAAATGCATGAAAACTAGCAAATGAAGTCAGAAAATGGTTGAAAGGCGATGATGTGGCTTTGAATGGTGCATATTGAATGCAGAAAAAGTTTTTATTTAAAATATGTTCAAAAAATTGAAATCCCTTTGTAATAGACGTGTTTTCGTCCGAAACCCTGATACTTCGAAAGAGATTGTCCAGTTTGTACACGAAGTGCATCCAGTTTTTCCGGTAACCCTCTCAACTTTTTAACACATGCTATGTGGGTGAAATTATGATACCATGCCAACTTTCAACCATTTCAGAGTTCATTTGCATTGCTTTTCAATTCAGGGTCATTTTAGGTCAAAATAAATCATGAAATGCATGAAAACTAGCAAATGAAGTCAGAAAATGGTTGAAAGGTGATGATGTGGCTTTGAATGGTGCATATTGAATGCAGAAAAAGTCTTGAGTTAAAATATGTTCAAAAAATTGAAATCCCTTTGTAATAGACGTGTTTTCGTCCGAAACCCTGATACTTCGAAAGAGATTGTCCAGTTTGTACACGAAGTGCACCCCGTTTTTCCGGTAACCCTCTCAACTTTTTAGCACATGCTATGTGGGTGAAATTATGATACCATGCCAACTTTCAACCATTTCAGAGTTCATTTGCAATGCTTTTCAATTCAGGGTCATTTTAGCTCAAAATAAATCATGAAATGCATGAAAACTAGCAAATGAAGTCAGAAAATGGTTGAAAGGTGATGATGTGGCTTTGAATGGTGCATATTGAATGCAGAAAAAGTCTTGAGTTAAAATTTGTTCAAAAAATTGAAATCCCTTTGTAATAGACGTGTTTTCGTCCGAAACCCAGATACTTCGAAAGAGATTGTCCAGTTTGTACACGAAGTGCATCCAGTTTTTCCGGTAACCCTCTCAACTTTTTAGCACATGCTATCTGGGTGAAATTATGATATCATGCCAACTTTCAACCATTTCAGAGTTCATTTGCCGTGCTTTTAAATTTAGGGTCATTTTAGCTCAAAATAAATCATGAAACGCATGAAAACTAGCAAATGAAGTCAGAAAATGGTTGAAAGGTGATGATGTGGCTTTGAATGGTGCATATTGAATGCAGAAAAAGTCTTGAGTTAAAATATGTTCAAAAAATTGAAATCCCTTTGTAATAGACGTGTTTTCGTCCGAAACCCTGATACTTCGAAAGAGATTGTCCAGTTTGTACACGAAGTGCATCCAGTTTTTCCGGTAACCCTCTCAACTTTTTAGCACATGCTATATGGGTGAAATTATGATACCATGCCAACTTTCAACCATTTCAGAGTTCATTTGCAATGCTTTTCAATTCAGGGTCATTTTAGCTCAAAATAAATCATGAAATGCATGAAAACTAGCAAATGAAGTCAGAAAATGGTTGAAAGGTGATGATGTGGCTTTGAATGGTGCATATTGAATGCAGAAAAAGTCTTGAGTTAAAATATGTTCAAAAAATTGAAATCCCCTTGTAATAGACGTGTTTTCGTCCGAAACCCTGATACTTCGAAAGAGATTGTCCAGTTTGTACACGAAGTGCATCCAGTTTTTCCGGTAACCCTCTCAACTTTTTAGCACATGCTATATGGGTGAAATTATGATACCATGCCAACTTTCAACCATTTCAGAGTTCATTTGCAATGCTTTTCAATTCAGGGTCATTTTAGCTCAAAATTAATCATGAAATGCATGAAAACTAGCAAATGAAGTCAGAAAATGGTTGAAAGGTGATGATGTGGCTTTGAATGGTGCATATTGAATGCAGAAAAAGTCTTGAGTTAAAATATGTTCAAAAAATTGAAATCCCTTTGTAATAGACGTGTTTTCGTCCGAAACCCTGATACTTCGAAAGAGATTGTCCAGTTTGTACACGAAGTGCATCCAGTTTTTCCGGTAACCCTCTCAACTTTTTAGCACATGCTATGTGGGTGAAATTATGATACCATGCCAACTTTCAACCATTTCAGAGTTCATTTGCAGTGCTTTTCAATTCAGGGTCATTTTAGCTCAAAATAAATCATGAAATGCATGAAAACTAGCAAATGAAGTGAGAAAATGGTTGAAAGGCGATGATGTGGCTTTGAATGGTGCATATTGAATGCAGAAAAAGTTTTTATTTAAAATATGTTCAAAAAACTGAAATCCCTTTGTAATAGACGTGTCTTCGTCCGAAACCCTGATACTTCGAAAGAGATTGTCCAGTTTGTACACGAAGTGCATCCAGATTTTCCGGTAACCCTCTCAACTTTTTAGCACATGCTATGTGGGTGAAATTATGATACCATGCCAACTTTCAACCATTTCAGAGTTCATTTGCAATGCTTTTCAATTCAGGGTCATTTTAGCTCAAAATTAATCATGAAATGCATGAAAACTAGCAAATGAAGTCAGAAAATGGTTGAAAGGTGATGATGTGGCTTTGAATGGTGCATATTGAATGCAGAAAAAGTCTTGAGTTAAAATATGTTCAAAAAATTGAAATCCCTTTGTAATAGACGTGTTTTCGTCCGAAACCCTGACACTTCGAAAGAGATTGTCCAGTTTGTACACGAAGTGCATCCAGTTTTTCCAGTAACCCTCTCAACTTTTTAGCACATGCTATGTGGGTGAAATTATGATACCATGCCAACTTTCAACCATTTCAGAGTTCATTTGCAGTGCTTTTCAATTCAGGGTCATTTTAGCTCAAAATAAATCATGAAATGCATGAAAACTAGCAAATGAAGTCAGAAAATGGTTGAAAGGCGATGATGTGGCTTTGAATGGTGCATATTGAATGCAGAAAAAGTTTTTATTTAAAATATGTTCAAAAAATTGAAATCCCTTTGTAATAGACGTGTTTTCGTCCGAAACCCTGATACTTCGAAAGAGATTGTCCAGTTTGTACACGTAGTGCATCCAGTTTTTCCGGTAACCCTCTCAACTTTTTAACACATGCTATGTGGGTGAAATTATGATACCATGCCAACTTTCAACCATTTCAGAGTTCATTTGCATTGCTTTTCAATTCAGGGTCATTTTAGGTCAAAATAAATCATGAAATGCATGAAAACTAGCAAATGAAGTCAGAAAATGGTTGAAAGGTGATGATGTGGCTTTGAATGGTGCATATTGAATGCAGAAAAAGTCTTGAGTTAAAATATGTTCAAAAAATTGAAATCCCTTTGTAATAGACGTGTTTTCGTCCGAAACCCTGATACTTCGAAAGAGATTGTCCAGTTTGTACACGAAGTGCATCCAGTTTTTCCGGTAACCCTCTCAACTTTTTAGCACATGCTATATGGGTGAAATTATGATACCATGCCAACTTTCAACCATTTCAGAGTTCATTTGCAATGCTTTTCAATTCAGGGTCATTTTAGCTCAAAATAAATCATGAAATGCATGAAAACTAGCAAATGAAGTCAGAAAATGGTTGAAAGGTGATGATGTGGCTTTGAATGGTGCATATTGAATGCAGAAAAAGTCTTGAGTTAAAATATGTTCAAAAAATTGAAATCCCCTTGTAATAGACGTGTTTTCGTCCGAAACCCTGATACTTCGAAAGAGATTGTCCAGTTTGTACACGAAGTGCATCCAGTTTTTCCGGTAACCCTCTCAACTTTTTAGCACATGCTATATGGGTGAAATTATGATACCATGCCAACTTTCAACCATTTCAGAGTTCATTTGCAATGCTTTTCAATTCAGGGTCATTTTAGCTCAAAATTAATCATGAAATGCATGAAAACTAGCAAATGAAGTCAGAAAATGGTTGAAAGGTGATGATGTGGCTTTGAATGGTGCATATTGAATGCAGAAAAAGTCTTGAGTTAAAATATGTTCAAAAAATTGAAATCCCTTTGTAATAGACGTGTTTTCGTCCGAAACCCTGATACTTCGAAAGAGATTGTCCAGTTTGTACACGAAGTGCATCCAGTTTTTCCGGTAACCCTCTCAACTTTTTAGCACATGCTATGTGGGTGAAATTATGATACCATGCCAACTTTCAACCATTTCAGAGTTCATTTGCAGTGCTTTTCAATTCAGGGTCATTTTAGCTCAAAATAAATCATGAAATGCATGAAAACTAGCAAATGAAGTGAGAAAATGGTTGAAAGGCGATGATGTGGCTTTGAATGGTGCATATTGAATGCAGAAAAAGTTTTTATTTAAAATATGTTCAAAAAACTGAAATCCCTTTGTAATAGACGTGTCTTCGTCCGAAACCCTGATACTTCGAAAGAGATTGTCCAGTTTGTACACGAAGTGCATCCAGATTTTCCGGTAACCCTCTCAACTTTTTAGCACATGCTATGTGGGTGAAATTATGATACCATGCCAACTTTCAACCATTTCAGAGTTCATTTGCAATGCTTTTCAATTCAGGGTCATTTTAGCTCAAAATTAATCATGAAATGCATGAAAACTAGCAAATGAAGTCAGAAAATGGTTGAAAGGTGATGATGTGGCTTTGAATGGTGCATATTGAATGCAGAAAAAGTCTTGAGTTAAAATATGTTCAAAAAATTGAAATCCCTTTGTAATAGACGTGTTTTCGTCCGAAACCCTGATACTTCGAAAGAGATTGTCCAGTTTGTACACGAAGTGCATCCAGTTTTTCCGGTAACCCTCTCAACTTTTTAGCACACGCTATGTGGGTGAAATTATGATACCATGCCAACTTTCAACCATTTCAGAGTTCATTTGCAGTGCTTTTCAATTCAGGGTCATTTTAGCTCAAAATAAATCATGAAATGCATGAAAACTAGCAAATGAAGTCAGAAAATGGTTGAAAGGCGATGATGTGGCTTTGAATGGTGCATATTGAATGCAGAAAAAGTTTTTATTTAAAATATGTTCAAAAAATTGAAATCCCTTTGTAATAGACGTGTTTTCGTCCGAAACCCTGATACTTCGAAAGAGATTGTCCAGTTTGTACACGAAGTGCATCCAGTTTTTCCGGTAACCCTCTCAACTTTTTAACACATGCTATGTGGGTGAAATTATGATACCATGCCAACTTTCAACCATTTCAGAGTTCATTTGCATTGCTTTTCAATTCAGGGTCATTTTAGGTCAAAATAAATCATGAAATGCATGAAAACTAGCAAATGAAGTCAGAAAATGGTTGAAAGGTGATGATGTGGCTTTGAATGGTGCATATTGAATGCAGAAAAAGTCTTGAGTTAAAATATGTTCAAAAAATTGAAATCCCTTTGTAATAGACGTGTTTTCTCTACAAAATAGCAAAAGTGAAAATAGATGCGCTTATAGAGGAAATTCAACCTAAATTCAAAGTGCCAGTAAGCTAAATAGATATACTAGTGCTTTGAATTTAGGTTGAATATTCTCTACAAGCACATCTTTTTTCATTTTGAATATAGGATTTGAGAGGAACTTAACAAGGCAGAGAGGGTCGGGCTTATAAACAGGTGCTAGCGCCTCTTGCTTGGCTTGGTGGGACTAAACTCCCCCTTTAGTCCCGGTTGGAGCCACCAACCGGGACTAAAGGGCTGGGCTTCCCGCCCTTTCAGGCTGCCGAAAACTACCTTTAGTCCCGGTTAGAGCCACCAACCGGGACTAAAGGGCTGGGCTTCCTGCCCTTTCGGGCTGCCGAAAAGTACCGTTAGTCCCGGTTGTTGGCTCTAACCGGGACTAAAGGGGGGTCTTTAGTCCCGGTTGGAACTATCAACCGGGACTAAAGGTTGCACTATATAAGCGGGACTTGGAAAAGTTTCCAAATCCATCTGCTTTCCCTCTCCCCCGACGGTGCCGAAAACCACCTCGACGCCGCCAGGCTGCCGGATCTCGCCGTCGCCTCCCCGACGCCGTCGCCTCCGCGAGCCCGCTCGCTCCTCGTCGCCGCCCCCGACTCCTCCTCCTCCTAGGTGAGCCGCCAGCCACACCGCCGTTCCCCTCCTCCTCCTAGCTATCCTCCCTCACGCCCGCGGTTACCGTTGTCGCGCGCGTCCATCGCCGGCCGAAGCAGTGGCGGTCATGGGCGGATCCAGGGCTAGTTAGAAAATTAGGATGTCATTTTAAGTTAGTTAGGAAATTAAGATGGCATTTTAAGTTGATTTGTTGATCTATGAGGTAGATGCTTCTTTATTTGCTAACTTACACATCACTAGGCTTTGTTATTAAAAATTATATTGTTGTTTTATTGTTGTTAAATAAAATGATATTTGCTATAGCCACAATTTGTTTTCGTCGGCGATGCCAATCCTGTATTTCTAAAAAAGCAAAACATTAAACGATAAGAAAATGTTCTCATAGGAATTTGTCTCGACGTCGACGATGCCTGGCCCGCATCCTCGTCGTCGTCGAGTCGGCGGCGACATCATGCTTGAGCGGCGCAATGTCCGGGACTAGGCTCCGCCGGGCTGGCACTGGGAGGTGCTACCTTCCCGGGCTCGAAGCTTGGTGAGGAATCCTGGTCTCGTCGTCGACCCAGAGCTTCTTTGGTGGCGGTCACATGGGCCACTTTCGGTGCAGAGGGAGCGGGCCCCTGCGGAGGTGGTACGTCGCCGTGTCAGGTAGGAGGACGAGCACGTCCGTCGCTACATGTCGGCGTTGGACGCCGGGTTCAACAATACCTGGCAGATTCTTCAGGGATCTCACCCGAGTTATGATCCCGTGATGGTTCCTTATCTTTGGGTGTACACCACCCGCAACTCAGGAACCGCTAGTGACTTAGATTATTCGATAGTATTCGATCTCTATTAGTGATCTTATATGATAATATTCGAGACGTATTAGTTAATATTTGATGATGGATTAACTAGATTATTCGAGATGATGTATTAGTGATATTATATTCGAGTTCATTATAAATTTATTAGTGATATTTTATCGGTATAATGCGTGTGTGACTTTCGGTCTGTCGTTACTCCTTGTGTGACTTTCATGTGTGTTCTTGATGGAGGAATCCCGACTGTTGTTGTGGGGGGCGCCTCCTCTTCTTCTCTTCTTTGCAATATATTCGTCGGTATAATGCGCAAGAAGAGAAGAGGGGGGGCGTCCATCACCGACGGTCGAACTATTAATGTGAGAGAGTGTCCACCAACACACCATGAGATATGAGAGTTATTTAAGGAAAGTATCGACGGACCGAAAGTCACACACGCATTAGGATCCAAGCGTGTCGTAATTCTTGAATCATGAACACAGGAAATGTCGTCGTCATCAGACGACGATAGGATCCAAGCGTGTGAACTTTGCGGTGAAGATAAGGGTCTTTGCGACCGGCCTGGGCTGCGAGACGGCAGGTTCTTCACCATGAAGCTTTACGAGGACTTTGATATTTCTACGGTACGCAACGATGACAACTGTTTTTTCGTAATTAAGCATGACTTTTGTTTCTTTGCTTCAACGCGTAATTTCTGTTTTATACAATTCGACTAGTTCATCCCCTGCCATGCAAGACGGTATGTCTTGGAGAGGCTCGGTTTCGAGGACCACGAGAGTATGGAGACGAGGAGAGCTAACCTGAGGACTAAACATGGTCACACATTTCTGGTCAAAGTAATGAATGCAGTTAATAACACAGAATTAGGGTGCTCAAATTGGGAAGCTCTTTGCAAGGCATATGGATTTCAGGAGGATATGGAAATAACCTTCGATCTTCGTCCTGAAGATCATATTGAAGGAAACATCGACATTTGGGTGGATGTCGATATGCTTCCTGCTTTACCTCCATGTGAGTTTGTCAACCATGCATATTTGTCAAGTAATTTGCATTCTATATTTAAAAATATTTGGTGTTCATCCATACTAAATTTGTTAATTTATAATTTACAGCTTATTTTGTTTCTTCGAGTGAAACACAGAACATAATCGACAAGACACACTACACTTATGGATCACATCTAACTTGGGAGGAGAAGGATGATCTTATCAACTTTGTTATTGGTGTCCTAGTTGGTAGGGAGATCTTCCCGTATAATTTCGGAACTGGCCCAAATTATACATTGTACAGGACACTAGTGCATAGGTTGAGGGCGGATGACATTCGCCGAAATATCTTGGTAAGAGTTGCTAATTAAGTACACTAGTACTGTTGCGTAAATGGTATTGATTACATTGCTAACTAGGCTAATATTATGTTCTTTAACAGAAACTGCCAAATGAAGTTGTGCCTCCGTTGATGCAACCCGAAGGTAATATGACAATTAAAAGCCCCTTCCAGCCCGAGTTCTCTTTTGCATACTCGACTGAGCGCAAACCACCTAGACGGCTCCAAATTGAAGCATGGGGACAAATAAAGAAGGATCGCAAGCCACAAGTTGGAGACCGTTGGATCTCTTTGCTGCATCATGGAGACATAGGTGTTATTCTGTTTTATGTCATTTTACCTAGGAGGGACGACTAGGTCCTATATGAGAGAGAAGTTTTTCTGGTTTATTTTAACTTGCATGATCGATTAGGATGATTACTATTATGATGTTTTTCTGTTTTATGAGATTTTAACTTGGTATGATTAAGATGATGATGAGTTGTTAGATGAGTAAGATGATGATGAGTTATATGACATATATTTGATTAAGGTGAATGGATGCAAGTGATCATGTGAATTAGAGGAAAATATGATGTGGCGATTGGCCCTTTCCAAAAATGAAAACCCGCGTGAAAATACAATATAAATATAAAAGAAAATGAAAACAAAACACGGCCATTTCCCAAAAACAAAGCCACGTGGAGCACCGTTGGTCCCGGTTCGTAAGCCAACCGGGACTAAAAGCGATCGGCATTAGTCCCGATCGTTTTGTCCCGGTTTAAGAACCGGGACTAAAGGCCCTCTGGAACCAGGACTGTTGCCCTGTTCTCTTCTAGTGGTCATTGCTTAGGCAAAACTTTGGTCTTATATAACTTTACTATTTGTCGGCGGGTTTTTGTGTGTGTTGATGTTGGCTATGTGCATCCTAATTATGTAGATGTTGTGGGTGTACTCATTATGTTTGCATTAACATGATGCTTCATTTTAAGTCAATAAAATCCACTCTTTGTCAAAAAATGAGGTATTCCCAGAATTCATTTCAAAGCTGCTCCAAAAAGTTGAGGCCTCTTTTGCGAAATGCAAAATGAGGACGTAAAATTGGAATATCAGATAAAAAAAGAACATTCTAATTTTTGCTATATAACATCAAAATGCATGATAATTTCTATAATGTTTAGTAATATTTATGGTAATGCTAAAATAGTGGTAATATTCAAGTGCTCTTCATGTTGTACTGAACAACATCATCTTTCTACTATTTTTGAAATGAAGACTCTAATTTTATGTTCATTATTAATCTTCTGCAAGGTTGAATTCAAGCGTGTCGTAATTCTTGAATCATGATCGATTAGGATGATTACTATTATGATGTTTTTCTATTTTCTAAGATTTTAACTTGGTATGATTAAGATGATGATGAGTTGTTAGATGAGTAAGATGATGATGAGTTATATGACATATATTTGATTAAGATGGATGGATGCAAGTGATCATGTGAATTAGAGGAAAATATGATGTTGCGATTGGCCCTTTCCAAAAATGAAAACCCGCGTGAAAATACAATATAAATATAAAAGAAAATGAAAACCAAAAATGAAACACGGCCCTTTCCAAAAAAAAAACCACAGCGCCTTTTAGTCCCGGTTCGTGTTACGAACCGGGACCAAAGGTCCTCCTGCCTCGGCGCCGCCGTGCGGCCACGTGGAGCACCGTTGGTCCCGGTTCGTAAGCCAACCGGGACTAAAAGCGATCGGCATTTGTCCCGATTGTTTTGTCCCGGTTGCAGAACCGGGACTAAATGCCCTCTGGAACCGGGACAGATGCCCTGTTTTCTACTAGTGTGTGCAAATATGTGCATTTTATTCAAAGGAATTTCAAAACACTTAATTATAATTCTCATGTGTTTATAATATAGAGACTGTTTGATATATAAGAATAGAAATCTTACGATGTTCTTCGATTATGGAAAAACTATTTTTTTCACCAAAATTATGGAAAAGAATCTGGTCATGTACGGGTCCGTATGTTATTTCTATGATGCACTCACTTTTATGTAAATTTAAGAGGAGGTGTCACCACAATCACACAGTAAAACTAATAATATTGATTAATGTTTCGGAACCATGGTGTCCAAGCCTATTTAGCCATGTTATATAATGCAATACGAGATAGATTTATTAAGCAATATATCTAGAGATAATACTGCATTTGTTTCCAATTAAACATTGTACTAGGACACTTACGATAGAGTTTCTCTAAATTGTACAGTGAACATATAAATATACTGTTGAAACCATTGAGAAGAAAATAATATGTTAAAATGATTTATTAATTTGGTTTTACCATTAATTTTACAAGCATACTCAGATACAAAATAATTCTAAAATTTTGCTCCTTAGCGGCGTCATATATTTCGGAATAAAGAATGTAAGCGAGAGACCAAAAGATCTACAAAAGGTTACAAAAAAATGATATAAGCATTGTTTAGTTGTCCTAATTGTTAATATAAATATATTATATCTTATTCACTCCATTCAGATAGGTTATTCTTCCATTCCATCGAAATATCACATAAACATTGTCTCGGAACTACTAATTCTCACCATCATTTGCACACGTATACCGATCTAACACTGCACAAAACTATATATAGGCTAGCTCATAGCTAACTTTGAAATTATGTACTACTCCCTCCGTCCGGGTTTATTAGGCCTCCTTTCATTTTGAGCCAAAGTTTGACCATGAATTTAACTAATAAAATATAGACTATATGTCACAAAATTTATAGCATAGAAAATCTCTTTCAACCACGAATCCAACAATATACTTGTGTAGCATATATTTTATAGTTTTAGACAAAAACATGGTCAAACTTAGACATAAAATATAAGGGGGCGTAATAAACCCGGACGGAGGTAGTATATAATATCATGTCCAAACGACACATAACGTCATAAACATCATAACTTCACCTTTGAAAATTACAATACTTATTTACGATCAAATTAAAAATTACAAGCTAAAACATGATATTTTATTAGAACATATACTTGCAGGGTTTATAGACTAATTTCATATCGCACAATAGGAATGTCCTTGAAAATAAGTATAAGTTCAGCTCCCAGCCACTATAGATTCACTAAAGAAGGTGCCCTCGCATTTGTGAGGGCCACTTTGCTAGTTTTATTTGAAAATATTATAAAATCAAGCGTCAGACTGACACAAGCCTTAAGAACAAAGATAAAAGTTGCTAGGGGAATGCTCCGTAACCCAAAACAGTGAAGCACAATGCATACACTGTATTGGGCCAGCCGACGGTAGAGAGTCCATGTGTGTTTACCTCCAATTTTGAGACCGTATAGGAGCAATTGGATAGGAGACGTCCATGTTACGCCCATGCCCTATCCATAATTAGTCAGGTAGGGTTCCTGTATTATCCATGGGCACGAAAATGTGCCCATACATTATCCATACGGGTCGGGTACCCATACACATTGGTAGAATTGTCATCCTTAGTACTACATATGTTATCCTTGCTGTAAAAAGTAGCGCCCGCCTCGGCCTGAGGAGGGGAATCTGTGATAGTTGTTGATGCTTGGATCTGAATCTATGTATCAGCCTGATGATCTGGTATGTCTATGAATAGACCAATTCCAGTAGTTGTTTCATAGTATATTGGAGCATTTAAAAGCCACATCTGGGAAGACCTTATTACTTGTAAGAAGTAGACCAGAGTTGGTGGTATAACCATGCAGTACCAAAGGATTAGTACACTCGGTAGAATGGTTCTGCACGGTCCAAAAAAGTTTGACAAGCATCAAGTGTTGATCCCGCCTGATGTACGTGCATGGGAAAACCTTTTTTTCCTTGGCAAAGTGGCAGCTATTTCCAGATTTCCAAAGGCACCATAGGAAATTGAAAATATTTGGAACGGTGACATACGGATGATCAGTAGCTCCTGGTGAGACGATGCAAAGAGTTATTATTTGGACGTACATGGTCTATCCTAACAATACAAGTAGGAGCAAACCATGTTGCTCTAGCAAAAGAGCAGCTAAAAAAGATATGCATATCATCCTCGTGTTGGTTACACCTTGAACCGTTAGAGGCTATGTGCTAGGAGAATCGACCAGACATCATACCTGCAGGCAGGGTCTTGAGATGGAGCCTCCAGGATAGCCGCATGAACACTATCCAACATAAATTTTCCCTAAAATACATGGGTGAAGATAAACAAGAAATAACTTTATTAATGTAAATGATGAAAAGTAATAATGTATAAGAAACAATTTCACATAACATCCAATGTTTATACATGCTGATTTAGAAAGCTTCGTTAGGGTCATGTTCTGCTAAAACAAGCTAGCCAAGTCCCTTCCAGGTAGCTACGGCACACGCAACACATTCCATCTGGTGTGTAATCTACCCTGGCCCAACTGCCAACCAAAGCAAACCATTGATTCGAAAAGCGACCCTAATAAGGATTCAATTGGTTGTGTCGGTGTGGGACATGTAATGTATTTAGTGTCAGAGAATAAACTGCTAATATATTTTATGTAGTATTTTGGAAGTAATGAATACAATTACAAAACAGATCATGCGGTGGGATGGTTGCGCTGGATACCGAGCTACCAGTAGACCGACCGCTGAATAGCTTCTTTGTAATCACTTTCTTGGTTAACGAAAAAGCGATTTGGTGACTGGTCTGCTGGTAGCTTGGTCTCCCGTGCAAACACGTCACCTCATGATCAGTTGTCCCAGTGTATTCGTGCAACCTGCAGTTGCTCGATAAATCATATAGCATTTTATTCCTCTCATACGGCTCTCACACTCATACAAGTCATACGATACCACTGTACACCCACCTGCACTCTTCCATTCATATACCACTTATTCTCCTCCTCTTCAATTCAAAATTCAAGTAGATTACTGTTATTTTCAATCGATTAGTATGGACATTGTTGAGACTAGCATGATTCTTTTGTGTTGGTATTACTTATCAATGATCTTTGAAGATAAACTGGACTTAACATTATTCCAGAATAGTAATGCCCAAGATCAGCACAATAAGAAGATTGCAATCATAATTAAATTAACTGAACAACTCTACATGACTACAATTGAGCGAACTCTGTGCATCAAATTAGTAGCATCTCATCTTCTCACAGATTAAACAACAAACAGTTGTAGAAACAAACTGGAAAAATTCATACAAAGCAAATGAGAAGTCCCACCCAAATTTTGTTATTGTTCTAATTTGCTTTGTATTCAATTATGTATTCTTACAATAACTTTTTTTGGCCCATATCCATGTTCCAACACAGGCCCTGGATAACGAGCGACCTGTCACTCATCTTACAAATTAATGTACTCCTATTGCAGCTATACTTTTTTCTCATTCCACGTTCTTCATTGCTAGCTAGCCAACTATAACTTCGTCTTTTTTTGCCATATATACATATGCATGTGTTATCTTTATGAAAGTCAGAAGACAACATATATAAGTAGTTATGCTCTTGCACCGAAGGATCAGCCTAATACAGTTATATGATCAAGCGTTTCAATTTCTGTTGGGACAAACCATCCGGCGACGATCGCCGAGCAGCCTCCGGCGACACGAACGCCGGAAGAATGAAGACAAACTCGAACTCGAGCACACACACGAGTGTTTCCGGCGACAAACGCCTCGCCGCACGAACGATGCCACGCCGAACGGCGCCTCGTTGACGAACAGCCTTACTTTACTCAAGCTGGGCACATACCCCTGGCTTCTAGACCAGTACACGGGTTTTTTATACCCAAGCTAGCTCCGGTGCACACACACACCACTAACCTACCAGATTGCCAACAACCTGGACGCACACCAACTAACAAGCTCCGCCATGCAGGCATCCCGCACTTAGCTCGGCCACATGACTCGGCCAGCACACAACTAACTAACTTTGAACTAATCAAATCATGATTATCCTAAGAATTTCTACATGCTGCCTATAACTTTCTTGCATGTACAGGTATGATGTTGCTTTGGCATGTAATGCCTTAGGACCAAGAAATGCATGCTAATTTGCCAAGAGGTGTCTTAATCTGAAGTTATTTCTGCATGTTTCCACAGGTAAGTAGCATGCTCTATGACATAAAATAATTTATTGTTAAAGCCTATCATAAACATATTACTACATAGTACTCCCTCTGTCTAGGTTTATTGGGTTCCTCGTATTTTCGGTCAAACTTTGACAATTTATGGAACTTACAAAGTATTATGTATATACTACAAAAAATATATTGTTGAATTTGTACTTGAAAGATGTTTCACAAGTAAATTTTTTGTGAGACATAATTCATATTTTATACCTAAATTTATGGTCAAATTTTAAGCCAAACTAAGAGGGGGCCTAGTAAACCCAAAATCTAAGAGAGTTTTACTTTCCCTTTATCAGGTTATGTGGCTAGTACCCAAAATGGATTGTTACTGGAAAAGGCACTTCAAAGTGGTGAAACACTAAAGGAAAGTCTAGGCTTGGACGTAGAAGCTGAGTTGCAGTTGATTGAGAATGTCCAGAATGAACACGCGGCTCTTAAGAAGATTGATAGCTCAGCGCCACAGGAGAAGTTCGTCATGAAAAAACTTGGCTTACAGAGGTATACAAAATTTAATTATGTCATGGGTCACTGTGGTGACGCAACATAAGTGAAAATGCATATGGTGTCATTACTAAGAAAAATCAACTTCACTGTGCATTCTGCATCCAGATTTCCGCAAAAGTCAAGATTCATAAGTTTTGACCAAGTTAATAGAAAAAAACATTTACAATATCAAA
Organism: Elymus sibiricus; assembly: GCA_039707655.1. Lineage (NCBI taxonomy): Eukaryota > Viridiplantae > Streptophyta > Magnoliopsida > Poales > Poaceae > Elymus > Elymus sibiricus. The sequence continues at coordinate 21,049,762 of CM077663.1, read as the reverse complement.
TAATTATCATTAGAAATTTTGCAAGCCATACGTGTATACTGTATAAATTCGGTCTTGTAGATGTAAATATTTTCCTCTATAGACTTAGTCACAATTTATAGTGTTTGACTTTTGAAAAATATACGCACTATATTGGAACCAAGGGTGTAGTTCTAAGCTTTTGCGTGTTTACACAAATTCAACTAAAATGTGTGTGCTACGATAGCCATATATTTGGAGATCTTATTCCATAATTTAATATCTTTATATAAAATTAGTCTATAACTAAACAAACAACTATGATTTAAAACTTACAACAAAAAGTACATCGTTTAACTACATCTGCTTACAAAAAGTGTCTATGTATAAAAAAGTTGTGTTCGCAAATGACGCAGAGCCATCAATAAGGTTGTACTAGTTATGAACACACAGGGACCCCAAAAATTAGAGGGGGGGGGGGGGGGGGGAGGAGGGCAAATCTTACCCTTGTAGTGCATGAAGAGGAAACGGTAGGGTAACCTCCCTACCTTCATTTTTTAGTTTCACCCTCCATACACAATGGAACTGAGTAAAGTTGCAGGCTTTAAGCACCGCCATGGAAACCTTGCTCTGAAACTCGGTCGATCGTGCTCGAGAAGAAAAACGAGGAAAGTGTGAAGCGTTATTGCGCTAAAGGAGTCATGGGCCTAATATTGTTTCTTAAGGGTTGTGGCATTACTGGGTTAGGCTGTACAGTTCAATGCAGTAGCAACCAAGAATCGGAACACGAGAAAAATCTATTCAATTATTACTGAAGATTAATAATGAACATAAAATTAGAGTCTTCATTTCAAAAATAGTAGAAAGATGATGTTGTTCAGTACAACATGAAGAGCACTTGAATATTACCACTATTTTAGCATTACCATAAATATTACTAAACATTATAGAAATTATCATGCATTTTGATGTTATATAGCAAAAATTAGAATGTTCTTTTTTTATCTGATATTCCAATTTTACGTCCTCATTTTGCATTTCGCAAAAGAGGCCTCAACTTTTTGGAGCAGCTTTGAAATGAATTCTGGGAATACCTCATTTTTTGACAAAGAGTGGATTTTATTGACTTAAAATGAAGCATCATGTTAATGCAAACATAATGAGTACACCCACAACATCTACATAATTAGGATGCACATAGCCAACATCAACACACACAAAAACCCGCCGACAAATAGTAAAGTTATATAAGACCAAAGTTTTGCCTAAGCAATGACCACTAGAAGAGAACAGGGCAACAGTCCTGGTTCCAGAGGGCCTTTAGTCCCGGTTCTTAAACCGGGACAAAACGATCGGGACTAATGCCGATCGCTTTTAGTCCCGGTTGGCTTACGAACCGGGACCAACGGTGCTCCACGTGGCTTTGTTTTTGGGAAATGGTCGTGTTTTGTTTTCATTTTCTTTTATATTTATATTGTATTTTCACGCGGGTTTTCATTTTTGGAAAGGGCCAATCGCCACATCATATTTTCCTCTAATTCACATGATCACTTGCATCCATTCACCTTAATCAAATATATGTCATATAACTCATCATCATCTTACTCATCTAACAACTCATCATCATCTTAATCATACCAAGTTAAAATCTCATAAAACAGAAAAACATCATAATAGTAATCATCCTAATCGATCATGCAAGTTAAAATAAACCAGAAAAACTTCTCTCTCATATAGGACCTAGTCGTCCCTCCTAGGTAAAATGACATAAAACAGAATAACACCTATGTCTCCATGATGCAGCAAAGAGATCCAACGGTCTCCAACTTGTGGCTTGCGATCCTTCTTTATTTGTCCCCATGCTTCAATTTGGAGCCGTCTAGGTGGTTTGCGCTCAGTCGAGTATGCAAAAGAGAACTCGGGCTGGAAGGGGCTTTTAATTGTCATATTACCTTCGGGTTGCATCAACGGAGGCACAACTTCATTTGGCAGTTTCTGTTAAAGAACATAATAGTAGCCTAGTTAGCAATGTAATCAATACCATTTATGCAATAGTACTAGTGTACTTAATTAGCAACTCTTACCAAGATATTTCGGCGAATGTCATCCGCCCTCAACCTATGCACTAGTGTCCTGTACAATGTATAATTTGGGCCAATTCCGAAATTATACGGGAAGATCTCCCTACCAACTAGGACACCAATAACAAAGTTGATAAGATCATCCTTCTCCTCCCAAGTTAGATGTGATACATAAGTGTAGTGTGTCTTGTCGATTATGTTCTGTGTTTCACTCGAAGAAACAAAATAAGCTGTAAATTATAAATTAACAAATTTAGTATGGATGAACACCAAATATTTTTAAATATAGAATGCAAATTACTTGACAAATATGCATGGTTGACAAACTCACATGGAGGTAAAGCAGGAAGCATATCGACATCCACCCAAATGTCGATGTTTCCTTCAATATGATCTTCAGGACGAAGATCGAAGGTTATTTCCATATCCTCCTGAAATCCATATGCCTTGCAAAGAGCTTCCCAATTTGAGCACCCTAATTCTGTGTTATTAACTGCATTCATTACTTTGACCAGAAATGTGTGACCATGTTTAGTCCTCAGGTTAGCTCTCCTCGTCTCCATACTCTCGTGGTCCTCGAAACCGAGCCTCTCCAAGACATACCGTCTTGCATGGCAGGGGATGAACTAGTCGAATTGTATAAAACAGAAATTACGCGTTGAAGCAAAGAAACAAAAGTCATGCTTAATTACAAAAAAACAGTTGTCATCGTTGCGTACCGTAGAAATATCAAAGTCCTCGTAAAGCTTCATGGTGAAGAACCTGCCGTCTCGCAGCCCAGGCCGGTCGCAAAGACCCTTATCTTCACCGCAAAGTTCACACGCTTGGATCCTATCGTCGTCTGATGACGACGACATTTCCTGTGTTCATGATTCAAGAATTACGACACGCTTGGATCCTAATGCGTGTGTGACTTTCGGTCCGTCGATACTTTCCTTAAATAACTCTCATATCTCATGGTGTGTTGGTGCGCACTCTCTCACACTGATATGGTGGTGTATATATGTTGGTGGACACTCTCTCACAGTAATAGTTCGACCGTCGGTGATGGACGCCCCCCCTCTTTTCTTCTTGCGAATTATATCGACGAATATATCGCAAAGAAGAGAAGAAGAGGAGGCGCCCCCCACGACAACAGTCGGGATTCCTCCATCAAGAACACACATGAAAGTCACACAAGGAGCAACGACAGACCGAAAGTCACACACGCATTATACCGATATAATATCACTAATACAATTATAATGAACTCGAATATAATATCACTAATACATTTATAATGAACTCGAATATAATATCATTAATCCAGTTAATGCATCATCAAATATTAACTAATATATCTCGAATATTATCATATAAGATCACTAATACAGATCGAATATCCTACAATCCAAAGTGGAGGACGGTGAACTCGGTTCACTAGCGGTCTCTAAGTCGCTGACGGTGGACATCCAAAGATAAGGAACCATCACCGGATCATAACTCGGGTGAGATCCCTCAAGAATCTGCCAGGTATTGGAGAACCTGGCATCCAACGCCGCCATGTACCGACGAACGTGCTCATCCTCCTCCCTGACACAGCGATGTTCCACCTCCGCGGGGGCCGGCTGCCTCTGCACCGAAAGTGGCCCACGCGACCGCCACCAAAGTATCTCTGGGTCGACGACAAGACCAGGATTCCTCACCAAGCTCCGAACCCGGGAAGGTAGCACCTCCCCGTGCCAGCCCGGCGGAGCCCAGTCCCGGACATTGCGCCTCTCAAGCATGATGTCGCCGCCGACTCGACGACGACGAGGATGCGGGCCAGGCATCGTCGACGAAAACAAATTGTGGCTATAGCAAATATCATTTTATTTAACAACAATAAAACAACAATAACATTTTTAATAACAAAGCCTAACTAACTTAAAATGCTATTTTTAATAACATTTTTAATAACAAAGCCTAACTAACAAATTTCCTAACTAACTTAAAATGCCATCTTAAGTTCCTAACTAGCCCTAGATCTGCCGCTGACTGCCACTGCTTCGGCCGGCGACGGACGCGGGCGACGACGGTAACCGCGGGGGTGGCTTAGGATAGCTAGGAGGAGGAGGAGGCGACGGCGTCGGGGGGCGGCGTCGGGGGCGGCGACGGGGACGGCGACGGGGGCGGCGTTGGGGGCGGCGACGGGGACGGCGTCGGGGGGCGGCGACGGGGACGGCGACGGGGATGGCGTCAGGGGCGGTGACGGGGACGGCGACGGGGACGGCGTCGGGGGGCGGCGACGGGGACCGCGACGGGGGCGGCGTCGGGGGAGGCAACGACGGGGACGGCGTCGTGGGAGGCGACGGCGTCGAGGTGGTTTTCGGCGCCGTCGGGGGAGAGGGAAAGCAGATGGATTTGGAAACTTTTCCAAGTCCCGCTTATATAGTGCAACCTTTAGTCCCGGTTGGTAGTTCCAACCGGGACTAAAGACCCACCTTTAGTCCCAGTTAGAGCCAACAACCGGGACTAAAGGTAGTTTTCGGCAGCCCGAAAGGGCGGGAAGCCCAGCCCTTTAGTCCCGGTTGGTGGCTCTAACCGGGACTAAAGTTAGTTTTTGGCAGCCCGAAAGGGCGGGAAGCCCAGCCCTTTAGTCCCGGTTGGTGGCTCCAACCGGGACTAAAGGGGGAGTTTAGTCCCACCTCGCCAAGCGAGAGGCGCTAGCACCTGTTTATAAACCCGGCCCTCTCTGCCTTGTTAAGTTCCTCTCAAATCCTAAATTCAAAATGAAAATAGATGTGTTTGTAAAGAAAATTCAACCTAAATTCAAAGCGCTAGTATATCTATTTAGTTTACTAGCACTTTGAATTTCGGTTGAATTTCCTCTATAAGCGCATCTATTTTCACTTTTGCTATTTTGTAACGAAAACACGTCTATTACAAAGGGATTTTAATTGTTTGAACATATTTTAAATCAAGACTTTTTCTGCATTCAATATGCACCATTCAAAGCCATATCATCACTTTTCAACCATTTTCTGACTTCATTTGCTAGTTTTCATGCATTTCATGATTTATTTTGAGCTAAAAGGACCCTGAATTGAAAAGCACTGCGAACGAACTCTGAAATGGTTGAAAGTTGGCATGGTATCATAATTTTACCCATATAACATGTGCTAAAAAGTTGAGAGGGTTGCTGGAAAAACTGGATGCACTTCGTGTACAAACTGGACAATCTCTTTCGAAGTATCAGGGTTTCGGACGAAAACACGTCTATTACAAAGGGATTTCATTTTTTTGAACATATTTTAACTCAAGACTTTTTCTGCATTCAATATCCACCAATCAAAGTCACATCATCACTTTTCAACCATTTTCTGACTTCATTTGCTAGTTTTCATGCATTTCATGATTTATTTTGAGCTAAAATGACCCTGAATTGAAAAGCACTGCGAACGAACTCTGAAATGGTTGAAAGTTGGCATGGTATCATAATTAAATGTATCAAAAACCATTACAGAACATCATGAATAGAGAAGTGATCAAATGTTATTACTGAAAAAATAAATACATAAAGTTCATACATAGTTCTCATAGAACAACATACAGCTCTCTAGAGCATCTAATTAAAACATAAATTGAAACTAACATACAACTATGTAAAACATTTAAATGCAACAACAAATGCGATCATAATCGCAACTAAGGTAATAATTGATCCAACATCATAATGATACCAAGCCTCATTATCAATGGCATATTTTCTTATCTTTCTAATCTTCAAGCGCATTGCATCCATCTTGATCTTGTGGTCATCGACGACATCGGCAACATGCAACTCCAATTTCATCTTCTCCTCCTCAATTCTTTTAAATTTTTCTTTCAAATCCTCGTTTTCTTTTTCAACTAAATTTAACCTCTCGACAAGAGGGTCGGTTGGAATTTCTGGTTCACATACCTCCTAGATAAACACATCTATGTCACGTTGGTCGGCATAATTGTCATAAACACTAAATGAAACAAATAGTTATAAAAGATAATATACCACATCCGAATCATAGACCGGACGAGGGCCGACGTGGGTGGATACCATGACCATGGCACTATATAATAACAAACAATAATAAAAGTAAGAAATTTATACAAGTATCTATGTAAATCATACAAGTAATAATTTTTTTCTTTTAAAAAGAAGATAAGAACAAGAGGCTCACCACGGTGGTGCCGGCGACGAGATCGGCGCGGGCGATCGACGACGGTGAGGACGGGGACGGGACGTGACGACGGACCGCCAAACCTAGACAAATCTTGAAGAAAGTGGAGCTTGGAGGTCGAGCTTGGAGAGGAGAAAGCTTAAGCGTGGCTCGGACATTTCATCAAACACCTCGTGTGCATAGGAGGTGAGAGCAGAGCAGCACACACCTCGCACACGCCGGCCGGCCAAAAATTAGAGGAGCGGGCAGGGGCGAGCATATATATATAGGCATATCTTTAGTCCCGGTTTGTGGCTAGAACCGGGACTAAAGGGACTGGGCCAGGAGCGAGGCCCTTTAGTCCCGGTTCGTGTCTGGAACCGGGACTAAAGGGGTCACACGAACCGGGACTGGTTCCTGACGAACCCCGGCCGGCGCCCTGGCTGCTCGAACCGGGACTGATGCACCCATTAGTCCCGGTTCGTAACACGACCGGTTCGTAACACGACCGGGACTAATGCAATATTCTGGCCCGTTTCAAAGCCCTGTTTTCTACTTGTGACAGCGGATAGGCAAGATGGTAGCATATCAATGAATTCTCTAAACACCAAACTTGTTTTTGTTGGCGTGCACATGTGTAATTACTCACCAATAATTCTTCCCTTCCATGCACAGGTGACAATTGATATCTTTTGTTCGACGCCAACTTTGCGAAATAGTTTATGGATGACTGTGCCATGAATATCAAATCCAATTGAATACCCTTGACACTAACTTTCAGATATTACATTTTTACGCATATCTGAAGTTTAATTATTGAGCTAAAAGTTGATTAACTCATGTGACAGTTAGTCATCTACATGCTGAAATTTAGGTTTGTGCTGCAGCAAAACGATGTGCCGAATTCAAGTTGAAATTTAGGTTTGTGCTGCAGCAAAACGATGTGCCAAATTAAAGTTTAAACAGTGGGGATATTTGATCATAAAATTAAATTTTAAACATAAATTATTAGCCACTAATAATAAAGAGTATGTCGAAATGATTATGTTTTTTTTTGAATAATTTAAGTTGCTTACCACATAAAAAAAAGAAATGATTATGTGATGAGTTTCTGAGGTGTATAAGTAAAAGATATTTTGTTTTTCTATTTTGCAAATGGATCAACATACGTATGAATCTTTTTTTCATGTAACCTGACACACATTTTTTTAATTTGCTAATTATGCAGTACCGCACAAACTGTCACCATCTGACCTATTGGTGTGCTATGGAAGGGCACGACACACATTTCTTTTATAATATAGGACAAAAACACGCGAAAATGCTCTTTGGTGGCCGAGCTACCTGAAGGCCGGTATCACACGCGTCTATTTCTATCGGGATCAGTCCCAGCCACGTATCCCGCGTTTGCATTTCAGCAACGAGCCATTTACACCTGACTGTATTCTTCTTTAATAAACAGTGGCATCCCATGTAGACGAATCGGTCCAGCAGCGCGAGCACACGTTCCATCTCCATTCCCTTTATGTACCGGGTGTTTGGGAGCCAACAGCTCCATCAGGATAGGGTGCAGAGAGATGTGCATCAGTCGTATACTCGTATGACATTACAAACAAAATTCAGACAATCACGCCTCATGTGCTCAGACAGAGACAGACCAAAACAAATCCGTCAGTTCAGGCATGGTATCTGATTTTATTTTATTTTTCAACCGTGTTTGCCTTGCTGATGAACATCTGAGATTGGAAATGCTTCTTGCTCATGGCTTCCATCATGGATGCCCTGTATCACTCAGATGCGACGAGCTGGTGCCTGGTAGGTTATCCAACGCATCTACTCCAAACTCAATTCAGTCCAGAAACATTATCTGCACCAAGAAAAACATGAAACAAACATTAGAAAACACGCATGTGATTTGTGGGAGATGCATCTCAGTGTAATAATAAAAACTGAGAACATCATTCAAGTAACCCTCACGCAGCACCTCGACAACGAGAAGAATGTGTATGCCGCAAACAGTTTTTCTCCATAGCTGCATAACACTCAGCATTCATGGCCTCCTCTAGCATTGCTAGCACCCAGTGGACAAGAACATTGTTTGATCTGGCTACCCGTGTGTCTAGAAGAGCATCAACCCCAGCCAAAATCTTAAGCTTGCTCGCCCATGAGACCATATCGACCCACGTGCCACGTGCAGGAGATTTGCAATAAAATCCCTAAACCGAGCGTCTGAATGGATTCATATGCGCGACAGAATCCCGATGGCAAGGATGATATTGACCATGCTGTTTGCAATAAATGAAATCACCATCCAATCAGGGCACCTCCTGATCTCTGCGTGCGCCCTCCAGTTATGTGCTCGCTGGAACGTTGGCAGGCCCATGTACAAAGACGGCACCCCAGTCCATGGCACCGCTGTATTCCCATCAGATAGGCAGCGTATACGCTTTCGAAAATCAAGCAACACACATCGCAAGGTTACAACATATGGCCTAGATAACGGCCTCCAGATAGCTCGGCCTCCAAAACGCCATACTCAAAAACACGCTCCTTCTTTTCGGAAGGAAAAGTCTGATTTCTATTTGCCTTTTTTCCCCTGGCTGCATGCAATCTTTTTAGGGCACTGCTCTGCGCCGTCGCGCCGACCGAAACCGGCCGCACGCGAGCCGCCCGATCCGTCAGATCGAATCTGGTTTGACCGTCAGATCTGTTCATGCAGCAAAAATCATCGATTGAAGCAAAAATAAATAGCGATGTAGCAAATTTCGGTCACGGATGCAGCAAAAATATGGTTGTAGCAAAAAATATCAACGTGGCCGTAGCAAAAAAACGACGCTGATGATGCATGATAGCAAAACAAAAATGTGGGTTGTAGAAAAACAATCCGGTGAACTCGGGTTGCAACTCTGACGAACGTGTATGCAGCTTTTTTAGTGAACGGTTGTAGCAAAGAATATTACCGGTTGTAGCAAAAATTAACATCGGTTGTAGCAAAAATCAAACGCCGGTTGTAGCGAAAAAATCCGACGAACTCGGGTTGCAACCAAACGTAGATGCAGCTTTTTTAATGAACAAATTATAGCAAATGGGAAACGCTTGTAGCAAATTTAAACGCCGGTTGCAACAAATCTAGACGAAAAATGCTGCGTGACTGGGCCAGCCACCTGCACGGGTCGCACGCGACCGGCCGAACGGTTCGGCCGGCGCGCCGGCTCCAAACGTTTCCCATCTTTTTAACTGACGATAGCTTTTTAAATATATGTATGTGTGCATCTTTCATGTACGTTTTTTTTCTCGGTGAACTGTCACGTATGTTTGAGGGCCCCCATATTATTCCAGAGGCATTCCTTTCCTAGGACAACACGTCCTTAGTTTTGGATGGAAGAGTCCGATTTGTTTTAGCCACTTTTCCCTGGGTTTCATGCAATGCTTTTAAGCTATCACGCATGTTTTTCTTGAAGGGAATCTATTACGTAAGTTTGAGTCCCACCATATCATTCACGATGACTCTTTTTTTCTTTTTGATCATAACAACTTTATTCATCAAATAATAGCAAGGTCGTTTACATAGTGATGAAGAATAAAGTCAGGGACATTGGATTCCCAAGATTCAGACTTATTAATGCTAAAACAGTGTTTTGCCAAGCAATCTGCTACCTTATTTGCTTCTCTGCTGCAGTGGACAAAATCAATACTAGCAAACTCCATGGCCATGAGAGAACACTCTGCAATGATTGGAACATCAGTTCCCATATAGGCATTTGGATCAGAGATGTCCTCCAACGCCAACATACTGTCAGACTCGATGACTCTTTTGTTAAGAGAAAGAGTCCAATTTGCTTTTGATAACCAAAAAATCCAACTTCTTTTTCAGTAAGGCACGTTTTATTCTTAAATATATTTTGTTTGACCTATGTACTTTTAGATGTGTCACATACAATCTTTAGAGGCACGTTTAGATGTGTCACGTACAATCTTTAGAGGCCCACAACATTATATATGTTACACAGATTAAACGGTCAAAATAATCCTATGTCCAAAAATTTACCAGATCAAGGGCCAGTATTTTCTAATTAATGTGGAATTTTCTAGCTTTTTCTCTATTCCTAACCCGTATTTTCCTTTTAGTAGATAATAGAAGATGAGTATATAGAAGATATGTACATGTAATTGAAAATTTATTCATGTATTCAAAAAATCTTATGTTTTAGAAAAATATTCATGTAAAACTAAAAATGTTCGCCAATCTTTCTAAAAGAATCTTATAACTTCTAACTCCTTTAAAAAAAATCATGTACTCAAAAATGTTCATTAATTTTATAGATATTCATTTTTTTCTGTAAAAATTACATGTAATTTTTTAAAAAAATGGTCATGTATTTTGAGCAATAATGGCCATGTGTTTCAAAAAAGAGTGTTAATATATTTTAAAAAATCAAACAAAAAGAGAAGTAAATAAAATTTAAATCCCAAAGAAAATCAAAGAAACAAAAATGGAGAAAAAAAACCGCTAATACGTGAGATCACTCTAGGAAGCGGACGGGCAGAGCTAGAACACCTAAATTGTGGGAGCCCAATTGCTAGCGGCCCCTGTTCGTTTGCACTACTATTTGCCACATCGGTTGTCAAATAACGATTGACACCTGATCCTTAACCGATGGATTGTCAATTCAAACGCCTTCAAAGTACCATATATATCACCAACCACTTACACAACCTAATGAACTTAATATTTGGCTAGCTAGTGAGGGCTCTCATTTCCCCCCTCCTCCCTTTGTTTCTCTGAGAGACGTCGGTATTTCTTCCAGTTGCCGCACCTTCTCGTCCAGCAGCTTTGCTAGCCAGAGATGGCTTGGGAGAGTTGGTTGGGTTGTTGCTGTAGATAGGATATATCCTCCTTGTAACAAAAAGGTCCCAAATAAAGTGTGTTGAAACTTATCGAATTGGGGTTTATTCAAGTCCTCATTCATAGAAAGCTAAGATGAAGGAGTGTGAACTTGATGGATGGTTTGAACTACAATTTTTTTCTTCGGACATGAGCTTTTTGACACGGTTGATGTGTTCATTTTTGTCTTTTCATTTTATACACTTAGGAATTCCACTAGTCAATAATAGGGCCATATTGGCCATTTCAAGCATCAGTTTAATCTGTTTGTCGTCGGCTAAAGAGGCCTCCGAATCGCAAAGTACTAAATATATGCAGAAAAGTTTGGAGAGGAGTTTTTCTAAGCTCGGGGATACCCAAAAAGCAGGTCATTTTTGTTCTGTTCCAAAAACAATTCGACTCATTGCATTACTAGGATAGTGTCAGTAAAGTTTCTTGTTGATAAGAGAAAACTCTGAATTTCGTATTATATTCATTTATGTTTGTATGGCTTGTTCCTTTTGTTTGTATGGGCCATATACTATCAACCCCCCCCCCCCCCCCCCCCCCAAATTTTTTTATATGGACAGATTGTATAATGGTGTATTATACTTTTCATTTTTCTAGCAATTTCGTCTTAATTGCACTAAACAAGCCCGAAGTTAGCAGATGTATGAAGATGGAAACCTCGGCCACCACTTTGCAAGAAATTTATTGTAAGTTTATGGATCAAATAAAATCGATCAACAAATTCAATAATATTGTTCTCACAACAAACCAAGACTACCCACAAAAAAAACGCAAGATAACTTTGTGCATCATGGCATGGAATTGAAGGAATGAACCTTTCATAGAAGCTAGTGGTTCCAACCACATTGATAATAACATCAGTCTCCTCCGACAGGGCATCAACTCTTGAGTTGTCGAGCCCTAAGTAGCTATCCATGATATCTCCAGCGAGAGGTACTACCTTTTCGTTGATGAAGTTTTGGAAGCCAATAATCCCGTATTTTCCTCATAGAAGATTGAAGAGATCCTTTCCAGTGACCTTTATGGCGGAAATAGAACGGGACACAACAAATACTATGTGAGACAGTGAAAGTTTTGACATTTCCGAGGATCTATCCATAGATGTGCCCTAATAGTAAGTTAAATTAGTTAGACAAATTGTGTACCTCGGACAAGACTCGCTGCTCCGCAGACATAGCGTCGGGCGCGCGAACTAGTAGGTACAACCTTTTCACAGCCGGTTGGACCCGCAGTATCTTCTCCACTAGCACTGTATGAGGCAAAAGCTACAATTAGGCTAGCTATGGTGGAAATAACATAGGTAATAACATGCATTCTCATGCAATGCCAACTAGACATATTGTTGACATGACATAGCATTAAATGAGAAAATAAATGATGATGATAAGACATAGCAACCATTCACATAACGCTTCACAATAAAAATTAAGTCTACAACCATTTATAATAGTAACTCTATGATACTCTGCGTTATGAAGCTAGTAACATAGACTAATGTCATTGCATGACATTACTCTAAATTACTCTTCACTATGACTAGTCTTATGCATGACATTAGTCTAAGTTACTCTCCACTATGACTAGCCTTAGAATCAAGGGCTCAAGACTGATGCTCATGTATGCAGGATACAAGTAGCTGTCATACATACATTTCCCGAGGTACCCTGTTGAGCCGGTGGTGAGGATGCACTTATCTCTCCAACACTGGGCGACAGCGTTGAACTCCATCGCCGCCAAGATGAACGAGGTATGCTTGTAGCTTTGTCTTCTGGACATACGTCTGCCTTATAGCTTATTTATAGGGTGGAACTACTACATGTACCTCTTGTCCGATCTTGGTACGAAAGAGACCCAACGGTGCTGCCCTAGCTTATTTAGCGCGCAACTGTCCATAATTAAGATAGCTGCGAACTATCATTAGTAGTGCTACTTTTTGGTTGGAGCCATATCCTTAATGAATGAATAAACTATCTTGGTCTCGGTTTATAATCACCAATTAACTGATGACTGGGGCATTCGAGCAGATATATTAACAAAATATGTGTATTCTAAAAAAAACATGTTTATATTAGTACTCCCTCCGATCCATAATAAGTGTCGTGGTTTTAGTTTCATTTTAATATAAAACCACGGCACTTGTTAGGAATCGGAGGGAGTATCATTTTTTCTAGCAGTTGTTTGGCTGGCGTTATCTTGCCAAAGCAGTTGATAAACTTGTCGCCATTGATGAGTTTTCCGCCATCAAGCTAGGACCAGTTAGGGTCAAAAGTTTGATGCCGGGATCCTGCTAAACTATGCTGCTCCAAGGAATTCTTCTTCAGTTAGGCTGGCCGTATCATCTTCTCCGAACATTACTTCAAGGGAAAGTATACTACATATTAGTGTGACATGGAATATATGAGCTCGAGCTTACATGCACCATTTGCTACAGTAAAAGTTTAAAAATTAATATAAATGTATTTTTGAAAAAACTGAATATTTCTGGCAACAAATATTGGTGTGTGTATCACATACATGCGAATTTTTGTGATGAAATGATATTTGTGGATGCCTCGGCAAATGAAACAAAATCATTCTCTAAAAAAACTGTTTTTGCAAGCATTTTGGAGCATCGATTTTTTTTTACCGTGTCCTGTGTGAATGTCATTTTGTCCCAAAATTCCGCACGCATCTGGAAAACACTTCAATGTTTGTTGGCAAAATAATTCAGATTGTTTCAATCTTTTTAAATATTTTTCGAATTTTACTGTAGCAAATGGTGCACGTGAGCTCAGGCTCACAAGAGCACATTCGATATTAGTGTACCTTCCCTCGAACATCCGGCTGCCACGATGGACTGAGATCTATGAGGATGGACGCGATGAGCAGCGGCCACCAAACATAACCATGTTTTTTCAATACAATTGAAAATGCATGTTTATACATGCATCGGAAGAATCAACTGTAGAGGAAATCAATTTATTTGATTTGATGAGGTTGTGGTTGTAGCTCACGACAAAAACGATACACTAGTACTACTAAGCAACCATTGATCCATCAATTCTTCTTTGAGGCAACATAAACGGGAAGATCAATTGTAGATGAAATTAATTTATATGCATATGTCGCCACCCCTTCGCCTCGTACCTCCCAAGAGATAAGCAACTAGGGTTCGTGCCTCTCGTCAACGGTCTTTGTGGGCGGCAGGGCTTCATTTTTTGATGTTTGCTAAGTTTTGTTATAGTTTGTGCCATGCTCAGGAATATGATATGGTTGCCGCTCCTTAAAGATGGACTTAGATTCTTCCTGCCTAGCCCCCGTCCCGATGATGCGTGTAGCATTGTTGGAAGGCTTGTGGAGGTGTGTCTCCGACCGGCGCCGGATGTTGCATGATTCGATCGATCGTTGTCTTTGATGGATCTGTTCGGATCCGGTCTTTGTTCGTCCACGACTGTGTGTTTTCAGGTTGGATCCTTACGATATACGTGTCTCTTCATCGGTGCCGGTTCTTTGGGGACTTAGCACAACGACTTCCTGACTGTCTACTGTAACAAGGTTTGCCTAGATCCGACGTGGGAGGGGCGATGTCGGCGTTGCGACTTCGACTCGCTTCAGTGCCTATAGTCGTCACTAGGTGGTCTATGAATCTAGATGTAATTTCTATCATGTCCGATAGTCGTTGTACTATCATGATTGAAGATAAATAGAATGGAAGTTTTCCCGCAAAAAGGGAGAATTTATTTTACTGCATTTGATGTGGTGGCACTTTTCTAGCACAAACGCGACAACAATGTATCATAGAATATTTAATGTCTACCAAGAGCATGCCTAATAGTAGACCTAGTTGATTGCTCTATCTAGTAATCATGTTATTTATATTCAATGTAAAAGCCAACTCATACAATAGTTGCTCATAGACATGTACTATTTTATTAGTATATTGCCCGTCTCCTTTCCTCAAAATGTTTCTTGGAGCTCGTGTTGCAGCTAGCTACTAATCTACAACATGCTTCTATTCTCTCTCGTTTAACTAAGCATAAATAGAATATTTTAATTCTTATTTATTGCTTACATCATTTTATTATAATTTCTCTAAGAGCATGGCTAGGGGCACATATATAGTTAGGTTTTTGCACAAGAGCACACTTTTTTTCATATCTCTCTTCTTCACATAGGAAAAAAAGCAACCGTACCATAAGGGCATTTCAATGCCGCACCACAAAATGGACAATGTTTTGCTGCGCAGACCGGTCCACCGACAGTGACACGGGAACCGACCATCCAATCATGTCCCCTAAATGTCCATCTTTGTTTCTTTAAGTGCGTGACCTCAAATAATAGCATATAAATCTTTGTTCAGAGGAGTATTCAAAAGCATTAATATTAGACTCCAAACTAATCAAATGTGGCCGGTTTCTTATGTGAATATTGGATAGGGTCACCAATGTTCTAAAATGTCATACCTCCGACAAAATATTCACCCTCATCCTTCACAATCATGTTGTGCATGATTACACAACATGTTATCCCCTCCACAAGGTTTTCGGATCCCATTGTGTAGCAGGTCCACAAACAACTGCAAAACGGGCTTGAAGCACTTGCCCTCTCCACATCCATTCCAACTTCTTTTCATATTTGGGGAAGCTGAGCTCTTTTCTGGCCAACATGCTTAGAGATTGTCTTGACGAAGGTAGCCCATGGAGGTTAGATACAGTTAACCAGATAGTATCCCATGTTGTATTGATGCCCATTGAGAGTATAGTTGCAGGGAGGAGCTTGCCCTTCAGCTAACCTAGCAAACAATGGAGACCACTGCAACACGTTGATATCATTGTGACACCCGTGCATGCCAAAGAAATTGTACAAAATCCAGAGATCTTGTCATGCAACTGCTTCAATAATGATTGTGGCCGTTTTAACATGGCCCTAATATTGCCCTTCTAGAACTTCTAAACAGTTCTTCCATCTCCAATGCATGCAATTAAGAGATCCGAGCCAAACTGGCCACCCTCAATGCATGCAATTAAGAGATCAGAGCCAAACTGGCCACCCTCTTGCTTCAGACATTGCCAAGAGCCTCTTGCTGTCTACGACATTTGTTTCTCTCAAATCCTAAGGTCAAAAGACCTCGACCACCGCAGTATAAAATCTGGCCATGACGTCTTCGCATGTGCTCTTAGACATCCGAAGGTACTTGTCCCACGAATCTGCCGGCGTGCCATACACAAGCGTCCGCAATGCAACCCTGCACTTATGTGAACCCGAGAATCCCAACCTTCCTACAACATCCTTATTCAAGATGTAGTAGTCTTCGCAGGATTGAACACCATTCTAGAGCCGATCGAATACATTATTTGCATCCAAAACTGTCGATGAAAATTGTCCACGAATAGGGCATCGGGGGCGAAGTAGTCGTCCATCAGCCTCACATTCCCCTGTGCCCTATTTCGATTCAGCACTGGACAACTCTTGACCGATCCCTTGAAATTGAGAACATAGTCTTCCGCATGCTCCACGATGTAAGGAGCGCATGCATCATCGCCATTTCATCTGCATAATGCACCCACTAGTAGAAATCAGGCCTTTCGACCGGAGCATTAGTCCCGGTCGCATTTTGGACCGGGACTAATGCCTCCATTAGTCCCGGTTCGTGAGGATAAGCATTAGTCCCGGTTCGTGAGGACCCTTTAGTCCCAGTTGGTGTCACCAACCGGGACTAAAGGGATGGTGGCAACCGTTCTCCTGGCGTGTGCCCTTTTAGTCCCGGTTCGTAGCTCAAACCGGGACTAAATGTCCCAACCGTTCAAATCTCGTGCCTTGGAAGTTGTTCCGCGCGAGATCATATACATCGGAAACGCTACAGTAACGCAACCGGCCACCATTTCTGTTCGTCTCCCTCTCCTCTCTACGGGAAAGTGCTCGCAAACTCGCTACGGGAAAGTGCTCACACATGGCACGACCAATCTCCATGTCGTCTACACAAACGACCGCGCCAAAGTCGAGGGTTTTCTTTCCATGTTCGAGGAATGGATTCAAGAGGAAAAACACAAGTTCATGGGCCTCGATCTCGAGTACACGGCCGATGGTCGCAATGTTGCCGTCGTCCAACTTTGTTTGAAGCAACATTTCATGGTCTTCCAGTGGGCAAGGTAATACGGAACTTGTCATAGTTTTACTCGGGGCTTTTCTTTGATTCATAGGATAGGAAAATTGCATATAGGAATAGGAGGATTGGGAATGTCGAGAACATGTCATAGTTTCCTTGATTCATAGGAAAAATGCATAGAAAAATTGGGGCTTTTCTTTAATTCATAGGAAAATTGGGGCTTCTCTTTGATTCATAGGAAAATTGGGTCTTTTTCTTTGATTCATAGGAAAATTGCATAGGAATAGAAAATTGCATAGGAATAGGAGGATTAGGAAAATTGCATAGGAATAGGAATAGGAGGATAGGAATAGGATAGGAAAATTGCATAAGAATTTTCCTTGTAGTTGCATATATATATTGGCCATCGTGGGAGAACATGTCAAAGTTTAGGGGATTCTTTTGATTCATAGGATAGGAAATGCATATGAATTTTCCTTTGTTATGATTCTTATTATACTTGTTCCGAATTATACTTGTTATGATTCTTAATACATACTTGTTCTAAATTATACTTGTTATGGTTATTCTTTTAATACTTGTTATGATTCTTATTATACTTGTGCCAAAATATACTTGTTATGATTCTTATTATACTTGTTCTAAAATATACTTGTTATGATTCTTATTATAATTGTTCTAAAATATACTTGTTGCAGCAGTATTTAACACATTTGTTCCATTTTGTTGTTGCAGTAGTGACAAGCACTATCCAAAACTCATGGAGTTCCTTCGCAACGGCATATATTTTGCTAGCGTTGATATAACGAATGACAAGATCAAGATGAGGCGCACCTCAGGTATTGAGATACCAGCTGAATGTCACATTGATCTTCAGGGCAGGTTCAGGCTTGAGCATGACAAGACTTCAATGGCTGATATGGCAGCCGCCCTGATCGACGAGGACTACGCTGATATGAAGACAAAATTCCCCAAGTCAGGGCACCAACATTGGGAGAAGACCCCACTTGACCCTATCAACATTGAGTATGCAGCAATAGATGTGTACGTTGCATACGACTTGTACCGCAGGATTGAAATCTTCAATTATGGGCAGCGTCACCTCGTACCGCTAGTATCTCCTGCTTGGGGGTATTCTGATCCGGACGATGAGTAGTGTTTGCAATGGCGAACACTTTTATCTCTATTATGTAGTGCTTGGGGGTCTCCTGATTCAGACGAGTAGGTTTGCAATCCGGAAGAGTAGGATTGGTATCTTCAATTATGCAGTACTTTCTGTAATGGATATCTGAACTATTATTTCTATTATGTCCCTGTTTAAGTACGGTTTGTGTGTAAGAATATTTAGTATGATGTGAGAAAGCTTTCTGAAGCATTGTGATGTATGTGATGAAGATACCATGCCAAGTTTCAACCATTTCAGAGTTTATTTGTGGTGCTTTTTAATTTCAGGGTCATTTAGCTCAAAACAATTCATTAAATGCATGAAAAATAGCCAATGCAGTTAGATAGGGTTGAAATTTTAGGATGTGGCTTCTAATGGTTCATATTGAATGCACAAAAAGTCTGGAGTTGAAATAAGTTAAAAAAATTGAAATCCTTTTGTAACAGATGAGTTTTCTTCCGAAACCCTCATACTTCAGAAGAATTCAAATTTAAACTAGTTAAATTTGAAAACTACTGGCACTAACAGAAAGTTTTCGTCTGAAACCATGATACTTCGAAAGAGATTGTCCATTTTGTACACGAAGTGCATCCAGTTTTTCCGTAACCCTCTCAACTTTTTAGCACATGCTATGTGGGTGAAATTATGATACCATGCCAAGTTTCAACCATTTCAGAGTTCATTTGTGGTGCTTTTTAATTTCAGGGTCATTTAGCTCAAAACAATTCATTAAATGCATGAAAAATAGCAAATGCAGTTAGATAGGGTTGAAATTTTAGGATGTGGCTTCTAATGGTTCATATTGAATGCACAAAAAGTCTGGAGTTGAACTAAGTTAAAAAAATTGAAATCCTTTTGTAACAGACGAGTTTTTGTCTGAAACCTTGATACTTCGAAAGAGATTGTCCATTTTGTACACGAAGTGCATCCAGTTTTTGCCGTAACCCTCTCAACATTTTAGCACATGCTATGTGGGTGAAATGATGATACCATGCCAAGTTTCAACCATTTCAGAGTTCTTTTGTGGTGCTTTTTAATTTCAGGGTCATTTAGCTCAAAACAATTCATTAAATGCATGAAAATAGCAAATGCAGTTAGATAGGGTTGAAACTTTAGGATGTGGCTTCTAATGGTTCATATTGAATGCACAAAAAGTCTGGAGTTGAAATCAGTTAAAAAAATTGAAATCCTTTTGTAACAGACGAGTTTTCGTCCGAAACCCTGATACTTCGAAAGAGATTGTCCATTTTGTACACGAAGTGCATCCAGTTTTTGCCGTAACCCTCTCTAGTTTTTAGCACATGCTATGTGGGTGAAATTATGATACCATGCCAAGTTTCAACCATTTCAGAGTTCATTTTTGGTGCTTTTTAATTTCAGGGTCATTTAGCTCAAAACAATTCATTAAATGCATGAAAAATAGCAAATGAATTTCGATAGGGTTGAAATTTTAGGATGTGGCTTCTAATGGTTCATATTGAATGCACAAAAAGTCTGGAGTTGAAATAATTTAAAAAAATTGAAATCCTTTTGTAACAGATGAGTTTTTGTCCGAAACCCTGATACTTCGAAAGAGATTGTCCATTTTGTACACGAAGTGCATCCAGTTTTTGCCGTAACCCTCTCAACTTTTGAGCACATACTATGTGGGTGAAATGATGATACCATGCCAAGTTTCAACCATTTCAGAGTTCATTTGTGGTGCTTTTTAATTTCAGGGTCATTTAGCTCAAAACAATTCATTAAATGCATGAAAAATAGCAAATGAGGTTCGATAGGGTTGAAATTTTAGGATGTGGCTTCTAATGGTTCATATTGAATGCACAAAAAGCCTGGAGTTGAAATAAGTTAAAAAAATTGAAATCCTTTTGTAACAGATGAGTTTTTGTCCGAAACCCTGATACTTCGAAAGAGATTGTCCATTTTGTACACGAAGTGCATCCAGTTTTTGCCGTAACCCTCTTAACTTTTTAGCACATGCTATGTGGGTGAAATGATGATACCATGCCAAGTTTCAACCATTTCAGAGTTCTTTTGTGGTGCTTTTTTATTTCAGGGTCATTTAGCTCAAAGCAATTCATTAAATGCATGAAAATAGCAAATGAAGTTAGATAGGGTTGAAATTTTAGGATGTGGCTTCTAATGGTTCATATTGAATGCACAAAAAGTCTGGAGTTGAAATAAGTTAAAAAAATTGAAATCCTTTTGTAACAGACGAGTTTTCGTCCGAAACCCTGATACTTCGAAAGAGATTGTCCATTTTGTACACGAAGTGCATCCAGTTTTTGC
The DNA here is from genome assembly GCA_039707655.1 of Elymus sibiricus. Taxonomy (NCBI): domain Eukaryota; kingdom Viridiplantae; phylum Streptophyta; class Magnoliopsida; order Poales; family Poaceae; genus Elymus; species Elymus sibiricus. Next base: position 21,029,133 of record CM077663.1, on the reverse strand, counting down.
CGTAACCCTCTCTAGTTTTTAGCACATGCGATGTGGGTGAAATTATGATACCATGCCAAGTTTCAACCATTTCAGAGTTCATTTGTGGTGCTTTTTAATTTCAGGGTCATTTAGCTCAAAACAATTCATTAAATGCATGAAAAATAGCAAATGAAGTTCGATAGGGTTGAAATTTTAGGATGTGGCTTCTAATGGTTCATATTGAATGCACAAAAAGTCTGGAGTTGAAATAAGTTAAAAAAAATTGAAATCCTTTTGTAACAGGTGAGTTTTTGTCCGAAACCCTGATACTTCGAAAGAGATTGTCCATTTTGTACACGAAGTGCATCCAGTTTTTGCCGTAACCCTCTCAACTTTTTAGCACATGCTATGTGAGTGAAATGATGATACCATGCCAAGTTTCAACCATTTCAGAGTTCATTTGTGGTGCTTTTTAATTTCAGGGTCATTTAGCTCAAAACAATTCATTAAATGCATGAAAAATAGCAAATGCAGTAAGATAGGGTTGAAATTTTAGGATGTGCTTCTAATGGTTCATATTGAATGCACAAAAAGTCTGGAGTTGAAATAAGTTAAAAAAATTGAAATCCTTTTGTAACAGACGAGTTTTCGTCCGAAACCCTGATACTTCGAAAGAGATTGTCCATTTTGTACACGAAGTGCATCCAGTTTTTGCCGTAACCCTCTCTAGTGTTTAGCACATGCTATGTGGGTGAAATTATGATACCATGCCAAGTTTCAACCATTTCAGAGTTCATTTGTGGTGCTTTTTAATTTCAGGGTCATTTAGCTCAAAACAATTCATTAAATGCATGAAAAATAGCAAATGAGGTTCGATAGGGTTGAAATTTTAGGATGTGGCTTCTAATGGTTCATATTGAATGCACAAAAAGCCTGGAGTTGAAATAAGTTAAAAAAATTGAAATCCTTTTGTAACAGATGAGTTTTTGTCCGAAACCCTGATACTTCGAAAGAGATTGTCCATTTTGTACACGAAGTGCATCCAGTTTTTGCCGTAACCCTCTCAACTTTTTAGCACATGCTATTTGGGTGAAATGATGATACCATGCCAAGTTTCAACCATTTCAGAGTTCTTTTGTGGTGCTTTTTAATTTCAGGGTCATTTAGCTCAAAACAATTCATTAAATGCATGAAAATAGCAAATGCAGTTAGATAGGGTTGAAATTTTAGGATGTGGCTTCTAATGGTTCATATTGAATGCACAAAAAGTCTGGAGTTGAAATCAGTTAAAAAAATTGAAATCCTTTGTAACAGACGAGTTTTCGTCCGAAACCCTGATACTTCGAAAGAGATTGTCCATTTTGTACACGAAGTGCATCCAGTTTTTGCCGTAACCCTCTCTAGTTTTTAGCGCATGCGATGTGGGTGAAATTATGATACCATGCCAAGTTTCAACCATTTCAGAGTTCATTTGTGGTGCTTTTTAATTTCAGGGTCATTTAGCTCAAAACAATTCATTAAATGCATGAAAAATAGCAAATGAAGTTCGATAGGGTTGAAATTTTAGGATGTGGCTTCTAATGGTTCATATTGAATGCACAAAAAGGCTGGAGTTGAAATAAGTTAAAAAAATTGAAATCCTTTTGTAACAGATGAGTTTTTGTCCGAAACCCTGATACTTCGAAAGAGATTGTCCATTTTGTACACGAAGTGCATCCAGTTTTTGCCGTAACCCTCTCAACTTTTTAGCACATGCTATGTGGGTGAAATGATGATACCATGCCAAGTTTCAACCATTTCAGAGTTCATTTGTGGTGCTTTTTAATTTCAGGGTCATTTAGCTCAAAACAATTAATTAAATGCATGAAAAATAGCAAATGCAGTTAGATAGGGTTGAAATTTTAGGATGTGCTTCTAATGGTTCATATTGAATGCACAAAAAGTCTGGAGTTGAAATAAGTTAAAAAAATTGAAATCCTTTTGTAACAGACGAGTTTTCGTCCGAAACCCTGATACTTCGAAAGAGATTGTCCATTTTGTACACGAAGTGCATCCAGTTTTTGCCGTAACCCTCTCTAGTTTTTAGCACATGCTATGTGGGTGAAATTATGATACCATGCCATGTTTCAACCATTTCAGAGTTCATTTGTGGTGCTTTTTAATTTCAGGGTCATTTAGCTCAAAACAATTCATTAAATGCATGAAAAATAGCAAATGAGGTTCGATAGGGTTGAAATTTTAGGATGTGGCTTCTAATGGTTCATATTGAATGCACAAAAAGCCTGGAGTTGAAATAAGTTAAAAAAATTGAAATCCTTTTGTAACAGATGAGTTTTTGTCCGAAACCCTGATACTTCGAAAGAGATTGTCCATTTTGTACACGAAGTGCATCCAGTTTTTGCCGTAACCCTCTCAACTTTTTAGCACATGCTATGTGGGTGAAATGATGATACCATGCCAAGTTTCAACCATTTCAGAGTTCATTTGTGGTGCTTTTTAATTTCAGGGTCATTTAGCTCAAAACAATTCATTAAATGCATGAAAAATAGCAAATGCAGTTAGATAGGGTTGAAATTTTAGGATGTGGCTTCTAATGGTTCATATTGAATGCACAAAAAGTCTGGAGTTGAAATAAGTTCAAAAAAATTGAAATCCTTTTGTAACAGACGAGTTTTCTTCCGAAACCCTCATACTTCAGAAGAATTCAAATTTAAACTATTTAAATTTGAAAACTACTGGCACTAACAGAAAGTTTGTAATTGTTTTGACCTAAATAAAAAAGATTCATTAAAAAACTATAAATATTCTAACAGTTATTGCAAATATAAAAACAGTTATTCCAAATATAAAAACAGAAAAGCAGAAAAAAGAGAAAATGGACCTTTAGTCCCGGTTGGATCCACCAACCGGGACTAAAGGTCCCTTCCCGAGCGAATTTGGGCCGCCGAAAAGGCTCTTTAGGCCCGGGACTAAAGGGTCTTTAGTCCCGGTTGGTGATACCAACCGGGACTAAAGGTCCTCCTATATAGCAACTTCTCCTTCCTCCCCCAAATTCACTCCGTCTTCACTCGCTTCGACGCCGCCGCCAGGCTACCCCGCCCGCGCCCTCGATCGACGGCGCCGTCTGTCCACGCGCCGCCGCCGCTCTCTTCCTCCATGCCGTCGCCCTCAGCTCCGCCGGCGCCGCTCCTCCCAGCCGTCGGCCGTCGCCCTCAGCTCCGCCGATCCTCCCTCACCTCCGCCGACTCCGCCGCCGCTCTCCACGTCCACGCCGGCGCCCTCAGCTCCGCCGGCGCCGCTCCTCCACGCCATCGCCGTCAGCTCCGCCGGCGCCGCTCTCCTCCTCCACGTCTTTAGCATCATTTTCCTTCAACTGCATGAGGTAGTTTCAGTATGTACTCAAATTGTCGAACTGTAAAGGTAGTGTGTGTGTGCTATAGTTGGTGCATATATTGGGATTGTATTGTTTCTTCAAAGAAGCAAAATGTACTGAAAAGGCTGAAGCATAAGCATCTAAATTGGCAAATCGCAGTGTGTGGTGGTATGCTCAAAACATCTTGAAGTAGTATGTTCAATTCAAAGGATTATGCGCAGAATAATTTAGTAGTTAAAAGATACAAAACTCTCTATGTTCAATGCTACTGGTGCCTCCCGAATGATATAGTATGAATGCAAATGCCAAAATGAATCCTTTGGACATCAAATGGAAGAAGCACATATAGATAGAATTCAAAATATATAGACACACACAAAAAAAAGAAAGGTGAAAATCAAAGAATTCTGTAAAATGGCTAATCTGAACATTTTTCTTTGAAGAATAATGGCCTGATCTTGATAAGGACATATAGCAGTACCATATCTCCTCAGTCAATTATAACAATCCAAGCTATGTTTTTCTGCCTTCTGATCTCGTAAGCAAGCTTATTAGGGAGTTACATGTTCTGTTTAGCAAGAATGGTTGTTGGATCCTAGGCTATAATATGTCTTCCATAATACAATGTGTAATACCAACTGAGCAAATCAAAAGAATGAAGCAATAAAGCAAGACGAACAACTAAAAATAGATGTGCAGGTAATCGAATGGTCTAGCACAGAAATTCGTGTACATAATGGGACCATAAGCCTTGTATTGATTTGCATATCTCCGGTTCTGCTTATTGAATGCATTATAATTGTTTTATATTTGTTCTGGATTAGTTAAGCTATGGACGACCGTGATCAAGAGAATGCCATGTACGACCTGATACGCTCCGGAAACGAAGAGAATGAAGTAGATGATGGCTCACAATACCTTAACCCATCCGGTGAGGGAATTGAGGAAGAACAACCAAGAGACGAAGGCGAACCAGCTGACAATGACGATGGCGAAGAATTTTTTGTCCATTTAACAGAGTCCGGCGAGGTATTAATTTGCCCTCTGGTGATCATCAGATGTATTGATTGATTTGTATATATTAACAGGGTGTTTCTTCCTTTTAGCCCTCCGGATCGAGCAAATCTTCTACAAGGGTTAAACGTGGCCTGACAAAAAAGTTGAAACAAGGCGTAAAGTTTAACATCGATCAAATCAGAGCAGATGGCGAACCGATTGCTCCTAAAGAGAATGCGGACAAATTTATACGTCAATGCGGAGTTATCGTTAGGGACCAAATCCTAATCACCGTTCAAGAATGGAATCAGCCAAAAAATACCCAAGCAGTTTCTTTTGTCAGCCAAAGAGCAAAAGATCTGCTTTGGGAGGAGCTAATGAAACATTTCACCCTACCAGAGGCTCTCACAGATCTCCAACGGGAGAAAGTCAAGAAGTGTGCTCTTAAGAAGATGGCCACACAATTCCAGTCTTGGAAGAAAAGATTATGGAAAAGTTACGTGGAAAACAAAAGGAAAACTCCAGAATTCAAAGGAGAATATGTGAAGTTAGCAGATGACTGGGACGAATTTGTGAAGTTCAAGGAATCAGAAGAAGCTAAGAAACGGTCGAGAATAAACAAGAAAAATGCCGACAAAAAAACGTGGCACCATCATCTGGGGCCAGGCGGCGACAAGTATGGGTTGCCTAAGTGGGATGAATCTGAGCGAAACATGAGGGCTGTAGGGGTCTCTCCAGTAACAGATACTTGGCCCGAGAGGTGCAGGACTTGGGTTTATGCACATGGGGGAAAGTTGGACCCAAAGTGTGACGCCCCCGATCTCGACCGTACGCTAATCATACACGCAATGCGTACGACCAAGATTAGGGACTCACTGATAGGTATCACAACACAACACTAGACACAAATTAAAGTCATACAACTTCATATTACAAGCCAGGGGCCTCGAGGGCTCGAATACAATGCTCGACAAGCACGAGTCAGCGGAAGCAAATAATATCTGAGTACAGACATAAGTTAGACAAGTTTTGCCTTAAGAAGGCTAGCACAAACATAAGCAGTGGATTGAAAGAGGCGAGACCTCCTGCCTGGGAACCTCCTAACTACTCCTGGGCATCGGCATTCTCCACGTAGTAGTAGGCTCCAGCGGTGGTGTAGTAGTCGTCTCCGGCGTACTCCATCTCCTGGGCTCCATCGTCTGAACGCGGAAATCGTATCGAGGGGAAAAGAGAAAGCAAAGCAGCGGTGAGTACTCATCCAAAGTACTCGCAAGACTGACATCAGAACTATGCTAAGTATGCATCATTATCAAGGGGAGGGGTTGTATCTGGACTGACTGCAGAAAGCAAGAATAAGGGGAAGGCCTAGTCCTATCGAAGACTAGCATCTTCAACATCTTGCAGCATTAGAAGAGAGTAGGCCTATATCTCATATAGAGTCATATTGTTGTAGCAATTTTATTAGGTAACCACGCCCAGAGATCCTTCCTCGACTCCCTGCGAGGAAGCAACCTCGGAGCCACAATTCAGTTCAATTTAAAGTCACAATTATAGTTGTATAAGGTCAAGGCACAACTCCAAGTCATCCTGTTACCGTGGACACAACTATTCGAATAGATTATTCATCCCTGCAGGGGTGCACCGCATCTCCAACACGCCTGATCACCTCCGGCCAGACACACTTTCCTGGGTCATGCCCGGCCTCGGGATAGCAGCACGTCGTCGCCCCACCTAGACTCAACGAAGAGGCCAGCCCGCCGGTCTAAATCCTAAGCACGCAGGTTCGTGGGCCCACTTGCCCTTGCACTCCTGCACGATGCGTGGGCGGCGGGAAGCAGACCTAGTACATTCCAGTCCAAGAGCTGCACCGTCCAGTCCAATCCGGCGCGCGCCGCTCCATTGCTAACGTCCGAAGAGCTTCGGCTGATACAACGACGCTGAGTGCCCATAACTTTCCCACGTGATGGTTTGGTGCGCAATAAGGCCAACGACCAACTCAGATCAAGTACCCAACCCATTAGCATTTTATTAATGCGGGGAAAGCGCGACCCATAAAGTGCGGTCCGTCGCCCCGTCTCGAGGATGTGTGGCAAAGGCCTCTCTCGCCAGTCCACGCCTCATCATCATCAAACCGTGGGTACCCCTCAGGGCCGACCCATCACCAACATGTTTCAGTAACCCGGTCATAGTAACAGTGTGTATAAAACATCGAGACGGAACCTGAGGAATCACCCTCAAGGGGCCCCGCTCGATGAAACCGTCAAGGTGGACTTAGAGGAATCACCCTCGAGGGTCCCACACTTGAGGGGTTGCACGACAGAGTCATCGTCGGGAGTGGTGAAGGAGGAATCACCCTCGATACCCACAACCGACTAGCTGCACTACAGAGCTAGCATCATGAGTACTTCACGAGGTGTCACCCTCGGTACTCGATAGTAGCGCTGCAGACTCGTACAACTAAGGGGGTGCGATGATGTGAGTGGCCTGGCTTGTCGGTCGGTTGACCGAGTCTTCGAGTCTTCGAGTCGTCGATGAAGAAGCAGGGGCAACTGGGACTAAGGGGGGTCTCAGGGGATTCATTGATCAACCTATACTAAGCAGTTGATATGATTGCAGGTATAGTAGCAGTTTATCAAAAACAGGCTATGCATCAGAATAGGAGCTAACTAATACAGTAGCAAAAATCTAATGCAAGAATGAGAGGGAAAGGAATAGGCGATATCGGAATGCTCAAGGGGGGTTTGCTTGCCTTGCTGCTCTGCGGCAAAGGCCTGACCGTCAGGGGCGTAGTCGTACTCGGTAGCAGCGTCAGTCTCGGAGGCTACCGGAGAGAAGAGGGGGAAGAAACAATAAATACAAGCAAACAGATGCAACACGATGCATGACATGGCAGTATGCAGGGCTAGGCATGCACTAACGCAGTACTACGCATTGCAGACGAAGCGGGAGAATATCTGACGATATTTCCCGGGTCTTTGGATTTATCAGACAGACGATCCGGAGGGGAAAGTTCCATGTTCATCATGATAGGAGCATGTGACAGATGAATGGATGGCATATTTGGATTCGTGGGATTTTTCTGATCAACTTTCATGTATAAAGTTTTTCCATGTGAGCTACAGATTATTTTATATGATTTTTCAAAGATTTAATCAATTTCTGGAATTATTCTATCTATTGAAATCAACATTATCCAGAACAGTGTAGAGTGACATCAGCAGTCAACAGTGGGGCTGACCAGGTCAAACCTGACCAGTGGGCCCCACCTGTCATAGACTCAGCTCTATTTTAGATTTTTAATTAAACTAAATAGAGTTAATTAGTGAGTGGGGGCCATATGTCATTTAGAGCTAAATTAATTATTTTCACTAATCTAATTACTAAATTAATTAGCTGACAGGGCTGGCCCATATGTCATAGACACAGGGGCTTGAGGCCCCACATGTCAGTGACTGGGCTGTGCCCAGTCAGCCAGTTGACCAAGTCAACTAGTCAACTGGGTCGCCCTGGCCCACTGGCCAGTGTCACTGGCGGTGGCCCCGGTCGGCCAGGTCAGCGGCGGCGTCGGCCGGCCACCGGAACAGCTCCGACGAGCTCCCGAAATGGCGGGGAGGCTCGGGTTTCGCGCGTGGTGGGTCATTTCGCGCGTTCTTGGGAGCGTTCGAAAGCTGGAGACGTCGCCGATCCGTTCCGGCCATCGGGGTGAGCTGCGGTGGACGGTGGCGAGCGGCAGGTCGACGGCGGCGGAGGCGAGCTTCGGGCGAACTCCGGCGTGTGCGTACAGGGAGCAAAAAGAGCGGGACTAGCGCGGGATCGGTCCTACACGACGCGGCGAGTCGAATGGTGGCGGCGGTAGGATCAAAAGGTCACCGGAGACTCGTCGGCGACGAGCTCCGCGGCGGCTGCGTTCAGGCGCTCGTCAGAGACGGCGCTAGGGGGCATGAGCGGGCGCGTGCGTGTGCGCTTTGTGCTCCTGGGAGCACCAGGAGCACGATGCTATGCTCAGGCGAGCTTGACGGCGACGGTAGCGATGACCAGAAGCTCGCTGGCGGCAGCACGCTTCGGGCTCCGATGGAGCGACTAGCTAGGGGGCGTAGGCGAGCTCATCTACGAGGGGGAAGAGGAGCTGGAGCTCACCAGGACCTGCAGATGTGCAACGGTGGGCTCGGGGAGGGGCGGCAGCGGCGAATCGACGGCGGCGATCTTCGGGTCCCGAGGAGGAAGACGACGGCATGGAGGCAATGCAGGGCTCCTGGGTCTCGGGCTCGTGGTCGAGGAGGACGGGGCGGTCGTGGCGGAGCATCTAGGCGCGACGGCGAGGCGCGGGAGGCACCATGGCGGCGGCAGCGCTCGGGAGTGGTGCGGGCGAGCGCGAGGGGAAGGAGAGGGGAGAGTGAGGGCGGCGTCCAGGGGGGAGGGATGGCCTCGGCCTTATCCTCTCCGGGCGCCCTGCGGCGGCAGGTGTCGAGGAGAGCGGCCGGCGATGAGGGCGTGGCCACGGCCACGGTGACACGCGCGGAGGAGGACGAAGGGGTAGGTTGGGAGTGGTTGAGATGGGCTGAGCCGGCTACTGTTCCGCTGGGCCTAAGTGCACAGTCCACTTTTCCTTTTTCTTTCCCTTTTCCTTTTCTGTTTTCTCCACAGCTTGTGTTTTATTTTCTTTTTGCATTATTCCTTCTCAGCAAAAATGTGCCACTGGGTCCAAATATTATCTTGCAATATTCTGTAGGGCCACAATTATTTTGGCCATTTTTAGAAAATGTTTTCATTTTCCATAGAATTAAGGAGCACTTTTAAAATGCAAAAATTGGCTCTGTTTTGATGGTGGGGTCCACACCAGCTTGAGGGTGATGTTGTTTTCCTCAACAACATTGGTTTTGTGATTTTTCACAAGTGTGCAACATTTTATCCTTGCTATTTGAGTTTTTAAATTAGCACAATGAAATTCAATGCCCTTTTTAGGTGAAATTCAAAATGAGATATGATTTTCGACTTGATCACATTCTACTTAGCAAAATGATTAGGCACTGTTCATGGTCATCACTGTGCTTAATTACAATGATCACTGTAGCCAAAATCCAGGGTGTCACACAAAGACAGGCCAGGTTCTTGAACAGGCCAGTCTTAAAGATGCCACGGACGAGATAATTAAAGCAATAGAGGAAGCTCGAGCGGGTGTGTACCAGCCGGAGAGAGAGAACGACGAGTTTCGCGCGCCCTCAAGAATCCTGAACACCCGGGACGAACACGAGGCAAAGGCATGGTTCCGTGGTTTCTGGTGTTTGCGGATTGGAACGACAGCTACAGAAGTCGTGACAGAAAGAAGAAGCATGAAGTAGATCGGATCCAGTACTTGGAACGCAAATATAATATGCAGCAGGAGCAAATCAAGAAACTTAGCCAGCAAAGCGCGTCTCAGCAGCAGCAGCAACTAGATCCAGCATTGAATGGTACCATTCCATCATCTATGCTGAAAAGCAGTGTGGGTTCCACGGAGGTCCCGACCGATGATGCACTGCTGGCTCGCTACCCCGTGGATGATATCTTATAGTCGACACCTTGTGAGCTACACGTGAAACTGAAGAACATATCCATGAAGGCGGCGGACGGCTTTGCTTTACCGAGTGGACATGAAGCAACTTTCCACGGCAATCCTATTACACCTGGCTATGCTCGTGTCGGGGTGGATCAAGTTGTGCCGGCATATGAAACACTAGATCTTGACTACCCTGGAGGTGAAGGGGAGCGGACACTGGGAGAAGCGAGGCGTTGTGTCATTTTATGGAAAAACGAATGCATCGTGTTTCCAAACTCGGTGCCAAGGCCACCGACTCCTCCTCCAAGTCCGCCGCGTCAGCAGACTCCAACCCTCCCCGAGACGGAGCGCAGGGTGAGTCCTTCGAATCCATCTCCGCCGCACCAGCCGAATCCATCCCACCCCGAGACGGAGCGCATGGCGAGTCCGCGACATCAAGCTCCGCCATGTCAGCAGAGTCCATCCCACCCCGAGACGGAGCCTAGCGCGAGACGTCCGCGATATCAAAAAACAGCGTCTCCAAAGCGGAAGAGAACACAAATGAAGAAACCCGAGCCTCCTACCAAAAATAAGTTAGCTTACGATATGACTGCCGAGGAAATCGATGAACAAGAGGCTAAGGAATTGAAGGACCATTTTGGACCGAAAGCACCCCCACCGCCAAAGGAGAAAATACCCGACGAGGTCGTACAACACTTTATTGATGCAGCTAAACCGGCGGAGAAAAGACCGGTATCAGACTATGAACGCTGTATTACCAAGTCCTATGCATCATCCCAGAAAAGACAGAAGTCGAGCGGTAGCAGTAAATGCGGGAAAACTGTTCCCCAGCTCGGAGAACAGGCAGTCCAATCGATCAGCCCGCTCAAGGTGAGTGCCAATAACGTGGTAATAACCGACGCTGATAGAGAGACTGCTAGAATGCTCGGTATCACCGTTGAACAATTCCTAGAGATCGAGGAATTTCCACCGTTAGATCCGAAGGAAATAGAACGATAATATGTCCCCGGGCAACCTCTGGTCAGTCCTGACGACGAGAAGCTTCTAACAACGCAAATGTACAAATTGCATGGCTGGTAAATGAGAGAAATAAAGAACGGGATGGAGAGCCTCATGGTGAAAGTCGAGAAAGAGCATTACGTCCATAAAAATGCTTTGTGGATTGAAAACTCGGAAATTTTTCAGTTATTCAATCAAAAATCACTCGACAAATCTATCGTCAGTTGCTATTGTCTGTAAGTGATTTATTTCTGTAATTTAAGTCTCTAGCTCAGCTCGTTCATTGCCTGTTATTATACTCACTATATTCTTTTGTGTGGTATTATGCAGAATGAAGATTTTCGAATTGAAAAGAGCTGGAGTCTATGGCATTGGGTTCATTGACCCAAATACCGTCAATGAAGAAGTGTTGAGAAGGGACCATAAAGACACGGAGAAAATGCTTCTAAGGTTTTTGAAGGCCCTAAAGTACAAACCAGAAATACTTTTACCTTGGAACTTCCAGTGAGTGTTACTGTCTTGTACTACAAATTCTATTTTTGCTTATATATATATATATATACTTGATGTTAAGTGTAGTTGATGAGTTATGCATGCCCGCTTATACAAATCGTGTGCGCAGCTACCACTGGATCCTTCTAATCATTAGAGTTGACGATGGAACTGTTGAAGTACTGGACTCGCTAAGTAAAGACCCTGAAGATTACATAAGCTTGCATTCTTTGCTCGACTGGTAATTTCAATCATTGACGCACTATGTCGGATTCTTTATTAGTTCATTTCCTGATATCAAGTAATTAATAATTCCTTTTTTCATTTTGTTTGCCGGGCAGGGTTTGGAAACGTTTCATCAAAGAGGTCACCGGTGAATGGAAACCAGAGTTGAGATGGCGAAAGCCCAGGGTAATTAAGTAGTACTAGCTACGTCCGCGCATCTCTTTAATTTTAGTTTCAATACCATTGTCATGCTTCATTATTATCTGATTGAATTCTATTCTCGTAAAGTGCATGAGGCAGGCACAGGAGACTGAACTATGTGCATATTACGTTTGGGAGAACATTCGCTTTATGACCGAAAGCAACAGGAGTGCAAGAGATCTTTGGGTACGTAAACACCATTCATATTTTTTTATCATGATCTAATACATATACACACAACTAACATGTTCATATTGATCACCTTCTTTAAAGATGCACGAGATGCGGGATAAGCTCCTACCAACGGACCGCATACGAGCAATTCAAGAGGAAATTGCGGGATTTTTGCTTGAGCAGGTCATATCTCCCGACGGAGAATACCATTACCCGATCCGCAAATGATCTGCAAATTGTACGAGAAATTGTATATACCAAATTGTATATATATGTGTGTATGCATGTGATCGTACGAGAAATTCTATGATATATGATTACTTGTACGAATTTTTTTATGATATATGATCGGTTCTACGAAGTATTATATTATATATGCATAACGTGTACAGTATGTAGTAGCGTAAAATATGTTTGAAATGAAAAAGAATTAAATGGAAAACACAAAATGAAAAGGAAAAATAAACAATAAACACTAAACCCCTAAACACCTAAACCCCTAAACCCCTAAACCTTTAGTCCCGGTTGGTGTTACCAACCGGGACCAAAGGTCCCCATGCCCTGGCGCGCGCTGCCGACCACGTGGCCAGGGTTTAGTCCCGGTTCGTAGCCAACCGGGACTAAAGGCTTGGACCCTTTAGTCTTTATACTTTAGTCCCGGTTGGAGAACCGGGACTAAAGGCCCTTCCCAACCGGGACTAATGGCCTGTTTTCTACTAGTGCACCTCATAGGAGAACGTATCCTGTGCACCGAGCTGACTCTTGCACCAGGTGCTCCGGTGGAAAATGAGCCCTTCGATTAAAAAGAGAGGGACAAGATACGGTGCAAGGGAATCTACTGGTACATTTTGCAGAACTGACCTTCGAGTCTAGCTAAATCGAGCGAATCGACCTCGCAAACCCAGTTCGTCTCTCCCCTTTTCCTCTGTCCTGTGCCACTGCTCGAGGTCGCCGGCCAAGCTACTAAAAAAAGTGAATCCCTCTCTCCCTCTCCCTCTCTCTCTCCCTCTCTGATTTCCAGAATTGAAACACGAGCGCCCAAGATCCAAATCATGATGTCCGGCCTCCGGCGGTGGCTCGCTGTCATTGCGTCTCTGTACCGACGCGGGGTTGTAGCTCCGTGGATATGAGGAGAGAGGGATTTGCCGAATTCTGCCAGATCAGAATAATTTTGCCACAATATATGAGAAGGTTTTAAAGCAATTCTGTACCAATCGAGCTTCCTCTCGCTCAAGTACAAAGGGGTGATCTGGTCTGGTTGAAGACGAAGACGACAAACATGGCTGCAGCTTCAGAAGAATGTGCTTTCAACTTAAAACGAGAAGCCAATATGGCAGCTCATGAGACTGCTAATTTTACCTCGTGCTAGTCCAGATCATGTCCGGTTGTCCCAGGCTCCGGTTTTTGTGGCACCATGTATTCAGCAAGACTTTAAAGTTGCTAAAAAAGTAGTATGCGACTTTTTTAGCTCACATGGGCAGTTGTACAATTTATATGCATGCTTGTGATGTTCCAATATGAAAGAAATGATGTTCTGGCATGGAATCATCTAAAGAAAATGTGTCAAGAGATCTTCAGTTCAGCTACAAAACAACAGCACCATAACTACTTTATAATTGTGCAGAGTTATATCCTGGTTAACTTGTTTTACAGAGTTATAACTATTGATCCTTCGAACTGACAGCATAGTAAGACTGCTAATTGAAAAGCAGAATCTACAGATATTCATACAGCTCAAACGTTACATATTCTATTGCATTGTCCATTTGAGATTTCTTGATATTCAGGCACAAGTACTGTGAGAGTTTTAATCACTTCACTGCTGCCGAGCAGCAAAACCATCATCCAGTTACAAATTTGCCTGAAAATATGACAAACAGTCTTACAGGTTGTAAGTTATCATCACTCTCAGGCTCATATGTTGACCCCTATGTATGCACAATAATATGGTTTAGTTAATGAACTGAAGCTCAAGCCTGTTGGGACCTATGATGGTACAGGATATGCCAAGGGGACGAACAGGGTATGGGAAGGTCCATTCGCTTGATTTAGATGCACTGCAAGGACCGTTTCGCTTATTTACCAGCAGGTCCATGTGCTAACCGGATCCTGTCCCTCACTTTTCCATCGAACGACCCATATATTACTGGTGCATCGGGTGCACCAGTTCGCTCGTTTCACGAGATACGTTCTCCACCTCATAGGACGACTCAACACAGTGCTCGTACATGAACTCCATCTTCAAATGCTTTTCTCAAAAAGGGACAAAAATTTTAAGATCGGTTATTTCACCAAACACTTAGCAGCCGTGATGACCTCATAGGGGCGGATGGTACCTGCGCGGAAGACGGACGAGAGGTGTGGTCCGGCGGCATGAAAAAGCGGCATCCCGACCGGGAAGAGCAGCAGATGTCGCGGATGTCCGGGAAGAGCTTGGCGGGCGGCAGGGGTAATATAGCGGCGGTTGTCGGTGTCAAAACCGGCAGATCTCGGGTAGGGGGTCCCGAGCTGAGTCTAGGATCGATGGTAACAAGGAGACGAAGGAGACGATGTTTACCCAGGTTCGGGCCCTCCTATGGAGGTAAAACCCTACGTCCTGCTCGATTATATTGATGGTATGAAAGTAATGGTAATAACAACCATAACTTCATTTGTTGCTTCCGTCGTAGCCGACCAATTTTCTGCTAAAGATAGCTAGATTTTGGCTTCATCCGTCTGAGGTACGTATCAGGATAACCCGGTCGTAGCAATCGCAGAGGTGCTCCCTTTACCCTCTAGCCGAACAATCGGGAACGTAGAGGGTAAACACAGGAGCGAGGCAACCCAACTTGGCAAAAATCTTAGTTCGAATTGATACATATAATGGCTTAAAAATCGACAAGGGAAACATGCATACACAGGAAATGTGAATAGATGCTTAAAATATATAATCATCGGCTTCGGGAAGAAGCCCCCAGGTGTTTTATTCGGGTCTAACATTTGAGGATGTATGCCGAAAGATTTAACACGAGCTCGGTTTAGCCAAACATAGAATTTGGGGAGAGAAAAAATCCGAACCTCCCAAAATCCAAGGTGGAAGGGAAGGAAAATGAAAAGAAAGAAAAGAAAAAGGAGGGTAAAAAGTATGACGACACCGGTCTAGCCGTAAAAACGCCGAAGACGAGCTGCGTTCCATGGGTGTGGTTCGAGGCGGTTATCTGTCGGGCTTCGAAGACGATAAGCCCCTCCTGCGAGTACTTCGTCGATTATGAAGGGGCCCTCCGATTTGGGATTGAGTTTATGCTTTTGCTTCTCGGGGAGCCGTAAGACGAGTTCACCCACATTATACGCTTTTGCCCTGACCTCCCTGCTCTGGTAACGCCGGGCCTGTTGTTGATAGAAAGTAGAGCGAGCCCGAGCTATGTCGCGTTCTCCTTCTAAGGCGTCCATGTCGTCCTGCCGATCTAACTCGGCCTCCTTTTCTTCGTACATGCGCACCCTTGGTGCATTGTGAATAATATCTTAAGGAAGGACTGCTTCTGCCCCGTAGACCATGAAGAACGGTGAGTATCCCGTTGATCGATTCGGGGTGGTACGCAGGCCCCACAGAACGGAGTCAAGCTCCTCCACCCAATGGCAGTCGGACTCATGAAGAGATCAGACCAGACGTGGTTTAATACCACTCATGATGAGGCCGTTGGCCCGTTCGACTTGTCCATTAGTCTGCGGGTGATACACCGATGCATAATCGAGCTTGATGCCCATCTTTGTACACCAGTCTTTTACCTCTTGGGCGGTGAAGTTGGATCCATTGTCTGTTATTATACTGTGGGGGACGCCGTAACGGCGTACCACGCTGGATATAAAGTCGACCACTGGTTCGGACTTGGCTGATTTGACAGGTTTTGCTTCGATCCATTTGGTGAACTTGTTAACCATGACCAGCAGATATTTATTCTTTTTGGTCCCCCCTTTAAGTGGTCCGACCATATCCAGCCCCCAGACCGCGAAAGGCCATGTAATCGGAATAGTCCGGAGAGCTGTTGGGGGGCATTAGGCTTTGATTTGCAAAAAGTTGGCAGCCCACGCAATGCTGGACAAGTGACTGGGCGTCTGCTCGAGCGGTGGGCCAGAAGAAACCAGCCCGAAAGGCCTTGCTTACTAAGGCCCTTGGCGCGGCATGATGGTCGCCCATTCCTGCGTGGACTTCGGCCAAGAGTTGCCTTCCTTCTTCCTCGGATATGCACCGCTGGAGTACTCCGGTGGTGCTTTTCTTGTATAACTCACCCTCGTGGACTTTATAGGCCTTGGATCGCCGAATTATGCGTCTCGCCTCTGTCTGATCGTCGGGGAGTTCTTGGCGAAGAAGGTAAGCGAGGAAGGGCTCGGTCCATGGTGCAATTACTGCCATGACCTCATGAGCCGAAGGCGTTTCGTCCATTACCGAGCCGCCGATGATTTAGTCGTCTGGTTCATTTACAGGGGGAACAACCTCTTCCGCGCTGATGGATCCGGCGCCCTTATTGTCGTCCTGCCAAACCACCGATGGCTTGAAGATCCGTTCAAGGAAAGTGTTTTTTTGGGACAGGGTCGCGTTTGGCCCCCATGCGGGTCAGTATGTCAGTGGCCTGGTTGTTCTCTCTAGCGAGATGATGGAATTCCAGCCCGTCGAACCGTGCGGATATTTTAAGGACGGTGTTTCTATATGCCGCCATCTTCGGGTTTTTGGTGTCGAATTCGCCGTTGATTTGAGAGATGGCCAAGTTGGAGCCTCCCCGTACCTCCAGCCGTTGTATGCCCATTGAAGCTGCCATCCGAAGACCGTGCAAAAGTGCTTCGTATTCGGCTGCATTGTTGGAATCAGCATACATGATTTGCAATACGTATTGGACGTTGTCGCCTGTGGGTGATGTGAGAATAACTCCAGCCCCTAGTCTGGCCAATGTTTTGGATCCGTCGAAGTACATCGTCCAATGGGAGTATGTACTATATTCCCTGGGGAGCTCGGCCTCTGTCCATTCGGCGAGGAAATCTGCCCACACCTGAGATTTAATAGCTCGTCGTGGCTTATAGGCGATTACGAAAGGAAGGAGTTCAATGGCCCATTTGGCTATGCGGCCGGTTGATACGTCTCCATCGTATCTACTTTTCCAAACTCTTTTGCCCTTGTTTTGGACTCTAATTTGCATGATTTGAATGGAACTAACCCAGACTGACGCTGTTTTCAGCAGAATTGCCTTGGTGTTATTTTTGTGCAGAAATAAAAGTTCTTAGATTGACCTGAAAATTTACGGAGAATACTTTTGGAATTAATAAAAAATACTAGCGAAAGAATCAACCGGAGGGGGTCCACCACCTGGCCACAAGCCAGGGGGGCGCCCCCCCCCTAGGGCGCGCCCCCTATCTTGTGGGCCCCCTGGAGCTTCTCCGACCTCAACTCCAACTCTATATATTCCTATTCGTGGAGAAAAAAATCAGAGAGAAGAGTTCATCGCGCTTTACGATACGGAGCCGCCGCCACCTCCTGTTCTTCCTCGGGAGGGCAGATCTGGGGTCCGTTTTGGGCTCCGGAGAGGGGAAATCGACACCGTCGTCATCACCAACCATCCTTCATCACCAATTTCATGATGCTCTCCGCCGTTCGTGAGTAATCCCATCGTAGGCTTGCTGGACGGTGAAGGGTTGGATGATATTTACCATGTAATCGAGTTAGTTTTGTTAGGGTTTGATCCCTAGTATCCACTATGTTCTGAGATTGATGTTGCTATGACTTTGCTATGCTTAATGCTTGTCACTAGGGCCCGAGTGCCATGATTTCAGATCTGAACCTATTATGTTTTCATGAATATATATGTGTTCTTGATCCTATCTTGCAAGTTGTAGACACCTATTACGAGTTATGATCCGCATCCCCCAGGGTGACAATAACTGGGATTATTTCTGGTGATTACCGTAGTTTGAGGAGTTCATGTATTCACTAAGTGCTAATGCTTTGGTCCGGTTCTCTATTAAAAGGAGGCCTTAATATCCCTTAGTTTCCATTAGGACCCGCTGCCACGGGAGGGTAGGACAAAAGATGTCATGCAAGTTCTTTTCCATAAGCACGTATGACTATATATGGAATAATGCCTACATTACATTGATGAATTGGAGCTAGTTCTGTGTCACCCTATGTTATAACCATTGCATGATGAATGCCATCCGACATAATTATCCATCACTGATCCATTGCCTACGAGCTTTTCACATATTCATCTTTGCTAAGTTACTTTTCCGTTGCTACTGTTACAATCACTACAACACTGCTACTGTCACTTTGCCATTGTTACCGTTACTTCCATACTGCTTTGCTACTCAATACTTTGCTGCAGATACTAAGTCTTTCAGGTGTGGTTGAATTGGCAACTCAGCTGCTAATACTCGAGAATATTCTTTGGCTCCCCTTGTGTCGAATCAATAAATTTGGGTTGAATACTCTACCCTCGAAAACTGTTGTGATCCCCTATACTTGTGGGTTATCAAGACCTTTTTCTGGCACCGTTGCCGGGGAGCATAGGTCTATTCTATGAGTCACTTGGAATTTATATCTTTTGATCACTATGAAGAATTTGAAAGATGCTAAAACTAAGATCTACCCCTCAACTACGAGGACAGGTAAGGAACTCCCATCTAGCTCTGCACTTGATTCACCTTCTGTTATGAGTAAATTTGCGACACCACCACCTGCTATTGATTCTAATATGTCGCAAGTAATTGATGATGTCACTTCTGCTATGCATAATGCTTATGATGATACTTTGCTTGATATTACTGTGCCACTGGGTGAATTTCTTGATGAACAAATTGCTAGAGTCAATGCTGCAACTGATGATATTTTTGAAACTGATGAAATTACTGAAATTGAACACTATGAGACACCTGCTAGACCTAGCTCTCCTACATATGAATTGCCTAATATAACTAAGGGTTACGTTATGGAAGGAGAGGTAGCTAGGGACTTTCTTGCTTGTAAAGATAGAGATGATCTTAAGAAATTACTATGCAAGTGGAAAGAAAAATCTTTGAATGCTAGAATGCAATATGATCCCAAGTTTGCTACTTCACCTATCTTTGTTACTGATAAGGATTATGAATTCTCTGTCGATCCTGAGTTAATTACTTTGGTAGAATCTGATCCTTTCCATGGTTATGAATCTGAAACTGTTGTGGCACATCTTACTAAATTGAATGATATAGCCACCCTATTCACTCATGAGGAAAAAATTTGTTATTACTATATTCTTAAGTTGTTTCCTTTCTCATTAAAGGGTGATGCTAAGATATGGTTTAATTCTCTTGCTCCTAGTTGTGTGCGTAGTCCCCAGGATATGATATATTACCTCTCTGAAAAATATTTTCCTGCCCATAAGAAACAAGCTGCCTTGCAGGAAATATTTAACTTTGTGCAAATTGAAGAAGAGAGTCTCCCACAAGCTTGGGGGAGGCTTCTCCAGTTACTTAATGCTTTGCCTGATCACCCTCTCAAGAAAAATGAAATACTTGATATCTTTTATAATGGACTAACCGATGCTTCTAGGGACCACCTTGATAGTTGTGTTGGTTGTGTTTTCAGGGAACGAACTGTTGAACAAGCTGAACTAGTATTGAATAATATATTGAGCAATGATAATGATTGCACTATTCCCGAACCACCTCCAAAGCCAACTTCGAAGAAAAGATGTATTCTATTTCTCAGTCCTGAAGATATGCAAGAGGCAAAGAAATCTATGAAAGAAAAAGGTATTAAAGCTGAAGATGTTAAGAATCTACCACCTATTGAAGAAATACATGGTCTTGATAATCCGACACAGGTAGTAGAGGTAAATTCCCTCCGTAGATTTGATGAAGGTGATATTCCTTATAATAAGTCTGCTAGTCAATGCTTGGATGAGTTTGATAACTTTATTGTTAAGCAAGAAAATTTCAATGCCTATGTTAGTAGACAACTGAAACATAATGCTTACATGCTTGATCGCTTAGGTGATTATATGAGTAGAACTGTTATTGATCTTAAGCTTATTAGTAAACATGCTTCCATGGTAACTACTCAAGTAGAACAAGTACTTAAGGCACATAATGGTTTGCTTAATGAGATGATTAGTAAGAACAATGACCATTCTGTTAGAGTTGTGACTAGAGGTGCTAGAATGAGTCAGGAACCTTTGTATCCCGAGGGCCATCCTAAGAGAATTGAGCAAGATTCTCAAAGAATTAATACTGATGCACCTGGTCATTCTAATAAAAGGAAAAAGAATGACGATAGGACTTTGCATGCTGCTAGTGAACCTGTTATAGATTCACATGAAAACCCAAATGATATTTCTATTTCTGATGTTGAGACACAATCTGGTAATGAACATGAGCCTAGTGATAATATTAATGATGATGTTCATGTTGATGCTCAACCTAGTAATGATAATGATGTGGAGATTGAACCTGTTGTTGATCTTGATAACCCACAACCTAAGAACAAAAGATATGATAAAAGAGACTTTGTTGCTAGGAAGCATGGTAGAGAAAGAGAACCATGGGTTCAGAAACCCATGCCCTTTCCTCCTAAACTATCCAAGAAGAAGGATGATGAGGATTTTGAGCGCTTTGTTGAAATGCTTAGACCTGTCTTTTTACGTATGCGCTTGACTGATATTCTGAAAATGTCTCCTTATGCTAAGTATATGAAAGATATTGTGACAAATAAAAGAAAGATACCGGAAGCTGAGATTTCCACCATGCTTGCTAATTATACTTTTAAAGGTGGAATACCAAAGAAACTAGGAGATCCCGGAGTACCTACTATATATACCATGCTCTATTAAAGGAAATTATGTTAAAACTGCTTTATGTGACCTTGGAGCTGGTGTTAGTGTTATGCCTTTCTCTTTGTATCGTAGACTTGATTTGAATAAGTTGACACCTACTGAAATCTCTTTGCAAATGGCTGATAAATCAACTGCTTTACCCATCGGTATTTGTGAGGATGTGCATGTCGTAGTTGCAAACGTTACTATCCTAACGGACTTTGTTATTCTTGATATTCCCGAGGACGACAGTATGTCGATCATCCTTGGTAGACCCTTTTTGAATACTGCAGGGGCTGTTATTGATTGCAACAAGGGAAATGTCACTTTTCATGTCAATGGTAATGAGCATACGGTACACTTCCCGAAGAAACAACCTCAAGTTCATAGTATCAACTCCATTGAAAAAATTTCAACGATTATTATTGGAGACTTTGAATTCCCTCTCCCTACTGTTAAAAAGAAATATGATATAGTTATTGTTGGGGACATGCATATCCCCATTGAGGTAACCTAGTGTTATTCGAAAATTCTCCGGTTCCGTGTCATTCGAAAAAAGTTTGTCAATAAGACTTGATCAACCTTATTGATGGATTCTTTTTGATGAGCATGAGATGGATGAATTTAGAAAGCACAACCTTCTGCACCCAACTTTTATTTTCTGTTCTTTAGTTTCAATTTAGTAAAAATGCTATTATTTCTCTGTTTTCTGATTTATCCATGCAATAGAAAAATGACCTGAAATTAAAAGTTCTCAGAATTCCCTGAAAATTTAGTATGATTTTTTCTGGAATATTTAAGAATTTTTGGCACTGAGAACACATCAGGGGGCTGCACCAGTGGGCCACAAGCCTGCAGGGCGCGCCCACCCCCCCTGGGCGCGCCCCCCTGGTTTGTGGGTCCCACGTGGGGCCCCCTCACTTATTCCAGCACCCATCCACTTCGTCTTCCTCCAGAAAAAATACCACCATTGCTCAAACCCGTGTTCTAGCTCATCTTGCTGCCATTTTCGATCTCCTTGCTCAAAGCTCCATTTGCAAAACTGTTTTAGGGGATTGTTCATCGGTATGTGACTCCTCCAATGGTCCAATTAGTTTTTGTTCTAGTGCTTTATATATTGCAAATTTTTGCTGCTGTGGTGACCTTGTTCTTGAGCTTGCATGTCAAATTTGTATGGTCCCAAGTAGTTTTGATGCATGATATAGCCTCTAGGTACTTGTGGGAGTAGTTGCTATAAGTTTTGTTGAGCTTTGTTCACTTTTATTTGGAGTCAGTAAAAATTTCAGAATTATTTTTCAGAGAAAGAAATGATGAGGAGATTGTTAAGAGGCTCTTCAAGCCGGGGTTCTAAAGAAAATGAAAATGAGAAACCCAGATACAATATTCCTCGCACCGCGGAGGTTCGACCATGTGAATGGCCAAGTGAAGCATTCTTGAGGGCGGCCGGAATTTATGAAGATTTCTATTATCTGGCAGAAAATGCAGGCATCACCGACTTCCTCAACGATAAGTGTGACCAGTACCTCCTACTTACTAATATTTTTGAGCAAAATTTTCACTTTTATCCTAGGAAGAATCCTCCCATGGTAGAATTTTACTTATATGATGTGCCTAAGGAAATGTCACTTTACGATTTTTGCAATGCTTGCAAAATACCTTATGAGGGCAGTATCAGTGAACCACGTCCTAGAGACATGGAGGACTTTTTTGCCGCAATCACTGTGGGGGAAGAGAGAGGGGTGTCAAAGGCCAGAGCAGCTAGTTTGCATTTTCCAGTTCTACACTATTATTCATTATTTGCGGGGAGATGTCTCGTTGGTCGAGGAGAGAGTGGAAGCCTTAGTGCACCCGACCTCGCCATTCTGCGCCATGCTTTACTTGCTGATAAAACTTTTAGTCTGGGCGCTATAGTGGCCCAACGGTTGAACTTAAACCGTTCGAAGGGCCCCATATTCGAAGGTATCTGTGCATCTCGTCTAGCCAAACACTTCGAGATACCCATTAGGCTTGACGAGGAAGAAGAAATGCTGCTACCTACGAGATATTTAGACTATGACAACATGGTAGCACATGATTTTATTAGGAAAGATAATGATAAGAGGCTGCTTTACAACTTAGTATTTAGTCAGGGTACTTGTAAGATTATTGCTTTCCCTGCTTCTTCTTTGTTCGATATTCGTTCAGGCAGGTACACTATTATGCCCGAGGACATTTACAGATATTGGGGCCTGTCGCAACCCCCAGCACCTGAGCCGGCACCAGCCCTTGATCCGTATCAGAATCCAGTTTTTCAGTGGAAGCCACAGGAGCTCCCCAACCAGTGGAACCCTCAGTATCCTCCGGAGTATCCAGGAGATGATTATTTTCAGCCATGGCCCTATACCAACTTAGGCCAAAAGCCTAAGCTTGGGGGAGTACGTATTTCTCACTGACATTACATTCACATTCACACACTCGTTCCAGTTGTCGGTGTTCATACTTTTTCATTGTACCATCCATGGTAGTTTATTTCTTCTATTTGCTTTCTTCTTGTGTGTTTAATTAACCTTGAGAAAATCCAAAAAAATTAGTTCTAGCTTTACCTTCTAGTTTGTTTAGTTGCAGTATTAAAAGAAAACCCAAAAAGATTTCTAGTTCTTCTTTTGCTTGTTGGGAGCTTTCCCGTGTAAATAGTTTTCCTTTCTTCTTTGGGTTGTAAGGAGAAGACCACGATGACATGTTGAGTGGCTCTCATATGCATTATTGTTTATCTATCAGAGAGCCCATATTACCTTGCCTTCTCCTTTGAGTTATTGCTTGCAGATTTCAGCTTAGTCTAATGCACGTGCACTCTTATTATTATTCACACCGTTCGGTCATGCAAGTCAAAGGCAATAATGACGATATATGATGAAGTGATTGAGATGGAGAAAAGCTGGTATAAACTCGACCTATTTTGTTTTTGTAAATATGATTAGCTCATCGTTCTGGATTCAGCTCATTATGGATTGAACCTGTTTGCGATGACAATTAGAGATTATAGTTACTCATGCCATGCTTAATTAGCTAAGAGTGTATATTGGTTTGTCTTGAATGCCAACATGCATTTTAAAATGGTTGTGATGTAGTATGATAGGATGGTATCCTCCTCTGAATGATTCAAGTGGCTTGACTTGGCACATGTTCACGCATGTAGTTGAAACAAAACCAACATAGCCTCCACTATGTTTATGTTCATGGTGATTTATATCCTACTCATGCTTGCATTCAATGTTGGTTAATCTCAAAGCATGTTTATGACTATTGTCGCTCTCTAGTTGGTCGCTTCCCAGTCTTTTGCTAGCCTTCACTTGTACTAAGCAGGAATACTGCTTGTGCATCCATTTCCATAAACCCAAAGTTGTTCCATATGAGTCCACCATACCTACCAATATGCGGTATTTACCTGCCGTTCCAAGTAAATTTGCATGTGCCAAACTCTAAACCTTCAAATAATACCCTGTTTTGTATGCCCGAATCGCTCATGTAGTGATTAGGGGCTGTCAGTATCTTCCATGCTAGGTGGGTTATTCTCACGATATGTGTTGATTCACTATCATTCATGAGAAAGTGGCTGGTATTCGGGATGCCCAGTTCCATGCTCAAAAATCAAATCAAAGTATAATGAAACAAACTCCCCCAGGATTGTTGTTTGTATGGACGGTACCCGTGGATTCGGCCCACCGTGGAGTGTGATCGATTGGTGGAGGGGGAGTAAAAACTTTACTATTCTGTTTGGGAACCGCCTATAATGTATCTAGCATGGAAGATATCGAGATCTCTTAGTTGTTATGTTGACAATGAAAGCATACCTCCCAAAATTATGATTCATCCCTGTTTTAAAAGCTCGAGCTCTGGCACCTCTGTAAATCAATGCATCCCTCTGCGAAGTGCCTATCTATTTTATTTACTGTTGAGTCATCCTCCTCTTATAAAGAGCACCAGTTAGAGAGCACCTTCGTCATTTGTATGCTTTGTTATTAATTGATATTGAGTACGAGTGTGACTGGATCTCTTTTACCATGAATTACAATGTCTAGTCAGTCCTTGTTCTTCAGAGGTGCTCTGCATTTATGTTTTGCGGTCTCAGAAAGGGCTAGCGAGATACCATTATATCATATTGTATCATGATTGTTTTGATAAAATTGTTGTCATCCAAGACTTATTATTATTGCTCGCTAGTTGATTATGCCATTGATATGAGTAAATGTGAGACCTAAATGTTATTGTGAATGTGGTTAGTCAATAATCTTTGCTAAAAATCTGAACATCAGTTAGACATACTTACAACAGCAAGATCAAATAGAGTTTGTAAAAGTTTTTCTTTATCACTTTCAGTTTGTCAACTGAATTGCTTGAGGACAAGCAATGGGTTAAGCTTGGGGGAGTTGATACGTCTCCATCGTATCTACTTTTCCAAACTCTTTTGCCCTTGTTTTGGACTCTAATTTGCATGATTTGAATGGAACTAACCCGGACTGACGCTGTTTTCAGCAGAACTGCCTTGGTGTTATTTTTGTGCAGAAATAAAAGTTCTCGAATTGACCTGAAAAATTACGGAGAATATTTTTGGAATTAATAAAAAATACTGGCAAAAGAATCAACTGGAGGGGGTCCACCACCTGGCCACAAGCCAGGGATGCGCCCCCCTACTGCGCGCCCCCCTGTCTTGTGGGACCCCTGGAGCTCCTCCGACCTCAACTCCAACTCTATATATTCCTATTCATGGAGAAAAAAATCAGAGAGAAGAGTTCATCGTGTTTTACGATACGGAGCCGCCGCCACCTCCTGTTCTTCCTCGGGGGGCAGATCTGGGGTCCGTTTTGGGCTCCGGAGAGCGGAAATCGACGCCGTCGTCATCACCAACCATCCTTCATCACCAATTTCATGATGCTCTCCGCCATTCGTGAGTCATCCCATCGTAGGCTTGCTGGACAGTGATGGGTTGGATGAGATTTACCATGTAATCGAGTTAGTTTTGTTAGGGTTTGATCCCTAGTATCCACTATATTCTGAGATTGATGTTGCTATGACTTTGCTATGCTTAATGCTTGTCACTAGGGCCCGAGTGCCATGATTTCAGATCTGAACCTATTATGTTTTCATGAATATATATGTGCAAGTTGTAGACACCTATTACGAGTTATGATCCGCATCCCCCAGGCTGACAATAACTGGGATTCTTTCCGGTGATTACCGTAGTTTGAGGAGTTCTTAATGCTTTGGTCCGGTTCTCTATTAAAAGGAGGCCTTAATATCCCTTAGTTTTCATTAGGACCCCGCTGCCACGGGAGGGAAGGACAAAAGATGTCATGCAAGTTCTTTTCCATAAGCACGTATGACTACATTACATTGATGAATTGGAGCTAGTTCTGTGTCACCCTATGTTATAACCGTTGCATGATGAATGCCATCCGACATAATTATCCATCACTGATCCATTGCCTATGAGCTTTTCACAGATTGATGTTTGCTAAGTTACTTTTCCGTTGCTACAGTTACAATCACTACAACACTCCTACTGTCACTTTGCCATTGTTATCGTTACTTCCATACTGCTTTGCTACTGAATACTTTGCTACAGATACTAAGTCTTTCAGGTGTGGTTGAATTGATAACTCACACTAGTAGAAAACATGGTACTAGTCCCGGTTCCAGAGGGCCTTTAGTCCCGGTTCTGGAACCGGGACAAACCGATCGGGACTAATACCCAAAACCTTTAGTCCCGGTTTGCTTACGAACCGGGACCAAAGGGGCTCCACATGGCCGCTGCGGGGCACCCAGGCAGGAGGACCTTTAGTCCCGGTTGGTAACACCGACCGGGACTAAAAGGCAGCCACGCGTCAGCACTTGCCAGGCACTGGGGTTTTTTTTTTTGAAAGGAGGGGTTTAGGGTTTTTCCAATTGTGTTTCCCCCTTTTATTTTTGTGTTTACCATTTTATTTTACGCTTTTCATTCAACTCGACGCTAGCTACTACATATAGCAATGAAGGAACTATTACACAACATCGTCATGATCAATATATAGAGAGAAGTGACCTCTCTTTCTCCATGCTTGGTCGAACAATATGCAACAAGTTTTCGTAAATCTATTCGACGCTATTACATATAGTACACGTTCATGCATATATACAATATAACATCTCTTACGATCCTAACTTCTATTACCAATCCTGATGGCATTCTCCGTCTTTAGGTATGACATGCTCAACAAATAATCCAGCCAATTCCTCTTGAATTGCTCGTATGCGATCAGTTGGTAGGAGTTCGTCCCGCTTCTGCCAGATCTAATTTAAAGAAGGTGGTCAATAAAACTCAACACAATTGATGGTAATAAAATAAAAATGTGAATATTGTTTACGTACTTCACATTGTTCTAAAGATATGCCCCGGCCCCGCTCAGTGGTCGAGTGGCGAATGAACTCACAAACATAGTAAGCACATAAATTAGTCCCGGGTGCCTGCCACAAGCAGTTTACGAGATTAGAGTTCAATCAAAATGATAATCAAGCACGATAATGGTATTGAAACTAGAATCAATGAGAGATGCACGGTACTAGAGTAGTACTTACTTTGGGGTGTAAAAATTTCAGCACTTTTTTCCATTTGACACCCTTAACCTGTTTGGTGAACTTTTTCCAAACCCTGCCCGGCAAAGAAAATGATTACTTGATATCAGGAAATGAACGAAAGTTGCCGATATGGTGCGATAATGATTGAACTTACTTCTGAAGCATTTCCCTCTTGCTCATCCACTCCTTAGGGTCTTTACGTCTCGAGTCCAAGACAGTTACTTTTCCCTCTTCAAGCTGATTGTCTAGCAGAATAAACTGGAAACTGCGCACGCATAACTCGTTAATTGCACTTAACCTCGAGTAAGCGAAACAGAATGTGCACAAGATAGTAACACTCACTTGAAGTTGTAAGGAAACAATATTTCCTTTCTGGTTTGTTGTCCAAGTAACGCATCTAGCAAGTTTTTCTATGTATCGGCGGGATAATCTTGTAACGTACGTTCATTTATGAAATTTGGGTCAATGAACCCAATGTCATAGATTTTTAGTTGTTTGCATTCGAGGATCTTCATTCTGCAAAATATAGTGTGAGGATAATTAATACATGCAATGAACGAGCTGAGCTAGAGACTTAATTACAGAAAAAATACTTGCAGACAATAGGAACTGACGATAGTTTTGTCGAGCTCCTTTTGGTTGTATAACTAAAAAATTTCTACGAATTCAATGAACAACATCTGCTTTCCATTGAAGAAGTGCTCATTTTTTATTCCCACCAATATTTCGTTCTTCCCCTCCTTGCAGGCTTCCAAGTACCATTCATGCAAATGTCGCATCCTCGTTGGTAGACCCTTGAGCTCCTCACGTGTGACGAGAGGCTTCCCGTGCTCGTAGCTTAAGGATGGTACTACCTCAGCCATTTCGAACTGTACCGAATCAGGTAAGTAATCATCGGTAGTGATAGCAAGACCATCGACCGCTTTCTCTGGATCATTAGCGATATCGGTAACCACCTTGAGCGGAGGTCACAATTGCAGTTCTTGTTCGCCGAGCTGGGGAATTGTTTTCCCACTTCTTGAGCCACTTCTACTTAAGCTTCCCGACCGCCTCGCTTTATCATGTTTCTTTTGAATACATCGGTCATAGTTTGATGGCAGCGGATGCGGTGGTGGTCGCCTAAGGGCATCCAGAGTTCGCTTCGCTTTCACCGAATCTATTTTCTCCTCTTCAGGTGGGCGTTTCAGTGCGAGCTGACGTTTCACATCGGCATCCACGATCTCGTCGAGTTCCTCCTCAGACCTCTCGTAGGGTAACTTGGGAAGAGGCTTGAGGCTTGGGCCATATCTGAATCTCCTCTGTTTCGTACTGCTGCTAGCCGCCGGAGCGGCGGCGCCTCTCTTCCGTTGTTGCTTAGGCGGCGGAGGAGGCGGAGTCCAATGACGCGGCGGAGACAGCTGAGGCGGAGGAGGATTCTGCTGAGGGGCCTCCTCCGTCGGAGTCTGCTGAGGTGGCGGAGACGGCTGACGCGACGGATACGACTCAGGCAGCAGAGACGGCTGACGCACCGGAGACGGTTGACGCACCGGAGACGGCTGATGCACCGGAGACGACTCAGGCACCGGGGCCTCCTCCGCCTGAGGCGGCGTCCAGTATGGAAGCTGGATGTGTTCCTTTCTCCATAGACAGGTAGTCTTGAAGGCATATCGAAGAAGAAGCTCCCCTTCACCTGTAGGGTACTCAAGCTCTAGCCCATCAAATTCGTCCATTATTTCATCCACCCCGACAATAGCAAAGCCAGCTGGAACCGGAGTGCAATGGAAAGTTGCATCAGGTCGAGGAGGTAAGACAGAGCCGACCGCCGCCTTAAAGGTCAGGTTATGGCATTTTGCCATTAGCACACAATGTTCATTATGCGTGATACCATCCACGGGGTAGTGAGGAGCCGTGCTAACAGGATGAACGAGCTCAGTGGAAGCCACGCCGCTTCTCCAGTGAGATGGTGGGGTAGCATCGTGGGTAGTCTCCAAAGAAGGATCTTCGTGCCGCTGAGATGGTTGGCCGGTAGCTCGCTGGCTCTCAAGTGCCTCTAGTTTCGCTAATCTTTCATTCAACTTCTGCATTTCGCTTGCTTCCTCTTTCTTCTTTCTCTGTCGGCTTCTATAATCAGCGCTGTCGGGAAACCCAACCTTCCACGGAACGGAGCCTGATGTGCCTCTTGTTCGTCCAGGGTGTTCAGGATTCCCGAGGGCAAATGACAGCTCGTCCTTCTCTCTGTCGGGAACGAACGTCCCTTCCAGCGATTTCTTGATTGTTTCCTCAAGCTTTTTGAATGGTATTGCAAGTTGAGCTTTCGTCCAGACACACTTCCCTGTTTCTGGGTCCAAAGTTCCCCCAACCCCGAAGAACCAAGTCATTGCCCGATCTGGCCAGTGCAATGTGTCTGGTTGGACATCTTTAGCAAGCAGGTCTTGCTCAGCTTTGGCCCACGTAGGCCGGGCTTTTCTGTAGCCACCTGACCCCGCAACATGGTGATACTCCTTCCTTGCGGCATTTTTCTTATTTGTAAGTGACATGTTCTTAGCCTTCTCTGATTTCTTGTAGGCCACAAATGCGGGCCAGTGATCTCTCATCTTCTCATATTGACCTCTGAATTCTGGAGTCTTGTCTTTCTCGACAAACTTCCTGTTCAATACTTTCTTCCAGTTCTTGAATAGTTCTGCCATCTTCTTAAGAGCAAACGCCCTGACCTTTCGCTGTATAACTGGGTTATTCGGATCCTCCTCTGGCGGTAGACTAAAATTTCTAATCAGATTGGTCCAAAGATCATCTTTCAGTCTATCGTTGACATAAGGAACTTGAGGGTCCTTCTTCTTATTCCATTCTTGGCAGCTGATCGGGACGAGGTCCCTAACAACCACTCCGCACTGATGTATAAATTTTTTCTTGGTCCGGTAGGGAGCAATCGGTTGGCCTTCTGGAGAGACTTCTTCGATCGTGAACCTTTCTTGCGCATCCAACCTTCTCATCGGGCCTCGTCTCCTTACTGAAGTGGAGCTCGATCCGGATGGCTAATTAAAAGAAGAAAGAAGCGTTAATATATGTACATACAAAAAAATTAATGCATCTAGTCAGCAGAGGATTAATTAATATATACCTCGCCGGACTTTGAAGCAGTTATGGCTCCCTTCTCCATTCGATCACCGGAGCCGCCATGATCTCCTTCGTCCCCAGTTCGATCACCGGAGCAGTCATGATCTCCTTCCTCCTCACCGGAGCCGCCATCCTCTCTTTCCTCACCATCGGTCTCGTTGAGAAACGACAAGCAGGTGAGATCGATATCACCCTCTCATATTATATACCCCAACAACTGTTCTTTTTCTAAGTCTCTGTCCGCCATAGTTTCTGCAAATATTACAACGTGGCAATATACAACCATGAGAGATGGATTAGTTGGAAACATCATGCAAAGTTCACATGTTTTATAACAGTCAGTTTTAGACGATCGTCGAGGACTCCTCCCCCCTTTTGTCCTTAATCTTGTTTTGACCACACAAATTGCATATGACCTCGGATTTAGATGATTTTTATATCAAAATCAACCATTTCTAGCTGCCGGCCAAGCTACGCGTTCGCCAGGTGGGCGCATCGACCATCCGCCGTCGGGCATCAGGGCAGCTTCAAGTGCCACAGCGGAGCACGACCAGGATGGCACACGCGAAGGGTGACAACACGGTGCATGCAAGTGCCACAACGGAGTACGACCAGGACCGCCTCTCTCATGGTCGTTTGCAGTGAAGGCTGAATGGCCTAATATGCTTAGCGTAGTATTTTGACGGGGATGGTGGGTTTCGGGTTCGGGTATTATTGAAACGGGTTTGAACCCGAGACCGCCTCTCTCATGGTCCTCGAGGATACTTGCGGACCCCCACCCCCCTCATGTCGAAGTTATCATTCTACGAACATATGAAAATTCTCAAGTGCATTATGTTCATATGGTGGGACTGGCAACCTACGAAGCACCGATACAGTGACATTGATACGGGTACGGCGATACGGGATACGGCAATTTCTAAAAACAGCAATAAGGCGATACGGTAAACATATATAAGTAATAATAAAATGACATGGACTGTCTCATTTTAAAATCTCACTGTGGGGGATACGGCATAGTAAACATATGTAAGTAATAATAAAATGACATGGACTGGACATTGATACGGTAAACATATACGGTAAACATATATAAGCAATAAGGCGATACGGCGATACGGGATACGGCAATTAATAAACAAGAACTCTCAAAAAGCAACAAGCCATCAGCATCAACATGCAAGCCATGTTCAATGGGCTCACTGTGGGGGCAGGGGCCGCCACGGCGACGTCGAGGCCGGCAGGGGCACGTCGACGGCGACGGGGCAGTGGGAGGCGACGGAGGGGAAGGGCGAGGCAACGGCGACGGCGACGGCGGGGCAGGGCGAGGCGACGGCGACGTAGGGGCAGGGCGCGGTGACGGCGACGACGACGTAGGGGCACGGGCGCGACGACGGCGGGACAGGGCTAGGCGACGGCGACGGCGACAGCGGGGCAGGGCGAGGCGACGGCGATGGGGCAGGAGGGGCAGGGCGCGGCGACGGCGACGATGACGGCGGGGCAGGGCGCGGCGACGGCGACGGGGAGGAGGGCGCGCGAGGAGCTCTGGCGCCGGCGACGGTCAGCTGGCTCGGGGACGGTAGGGCGACGGGAAAATCCGGCAGCCTGGCGGCGTCGATGTCGTCGTCGGCGCCGAGGAGAGAAGAAACTGCAATGGGTTGGAAAAATGCTAAGTCCCGCTTATATAGCCCCCCCTTTAGTCACGGTTGGTGGCTGAAACCGGGACTAATGCCCCACTTTAGTCCCGGTTGGTGCCACCAACCGGGACTAACGGTCAATTTTCAGCAGCCCAAAGGGCGGGAAGCAAGGACCTTTAGTCCCGGTTGGTGGCTCCAACCGGGACTAAAGGTGGGCATTAGTTCCGGTTGGAGCCACCAACCGGGACTAAAGGGCTGTGCTTCCCCACTAGTAGAAAACAGGGCTTTGGTCCAGCCCTGAAAAGCCCATTAATCCCGGTTCACTCACGAACCGGGACCCATGGGGGCATCGGTCCCGGTTCGTGAGGCCAGGGCGCCGGCCGGGCCTCGTGGGCCATTGGTCCCGGTTCGTCTGACCCCTTTGGTCCCGGTTCCAGACACGAACCGGGACCAATGGGCCTGGCTCCTGGCCCACAACAATTGCTCCCGGTTTGTGGCTGGAACCGGGACCAAATAGTGTCCTTTAGTCCTGGTTCCAGCCACAAACCGGGACCAATGGTCGGCCTATATATACCCCCTGCCCGCGAGCAGAGCAGTGCACTGCTCTGTTTTTTTGGCCGGCCGTTGGGAGTGCTTTGTGGTGCTCTAGCTCACCTTCTATGCACATGAGGTGTTTGATGAAATGCCCGAGCCACACTTAAGCTTTCTCCTCTCGAAGCTCCTTGTCCAAGCTCCATTTTCCTCAAGATTTGTCTAGGTTTGGCGGTCCGTCCTGTCCCGTCGCCATCCTCACCGCCGTCGATCGCCCGCGCCCATCTCGGCGCCGGCACCACCATGGTTAGCCTCTTCTTCTTATCTTCTTCTAAAAGAAAAAAGTTCTTACTTGTATGATTTAGATAGATACTTGTGTAATTTTCTTACTTTTATTATTGTTTGTTATTATATAGTGCGATGGTTTTGGTATCCGCCTCCATCGGCCCTCGTCCTGTCTATGACAATTATGCCGACCAACGTGACATAGATTTTTTATAACTATTTGTTTTATTTAGTGTTTATGACAATTATGCCGACCAACGTGACATAGATTTTTTAATCTAGGAGGTATGTGAACCGGAAATTCCAACCGACATATAAATTCTTGTCGAGAAGTTAAATTTGGTTCAAAAAGAAAACAATTACTTGAAAGAAAAATTACAAAGAGTTGAAGAGGAGAAGATGAAGTTGGAGTTGCATGTTGCCAATGTCGTCGACGATCACAAGATCAAGATGGATGCAATGCGCTTGAAGATTAGAAAGCTTAGAAAATATGCCATTCATACTGAGGCTTGGTATCATTATGCCGTTGGATCAATTGGTACCTTAGTTGCGGTTATGATCGCATTTGTTGTTGCATTTAATTTTTTTACATAGTTTCAATGTATGTTTTAATTAGATGCTCTAGAGAGCTATATGTTGTTCAATAATGAGAACTATGTATGAACGTTATGTATTTATTTTGGTCACTACTGTACTTTGGCTTTAATGTGATGATGAATTTCTATTAATTTGGTTTTTAATACACTTTATTATATAACGCACGCAGATGAACCGGCAATGGATGTACGGTGACCGACGCACCTCCGAGTATATTACGGGCCTGCATAATTTTCTCGAAGTGGCTGAGGCAAACAAGCAGAATGGTTTTATGCATTGTCCATGTACTGTCTGTGAGAATACGAAGGCTTTCTCCAACTCTAAAACTTTTCACTTCCACCTGCTTGAGAAGGGTTTTATGCCACACTATAATGTTTGGACCAAGCACGGAGAAAGAGGGGTTATGATGGAAGACAACGAAGAAGAAGAGGATGATGACAACTACCCGCCCCCTGAATACGGTGATGCTGCAATGGGGGAAGCTGAAGATCAAGAGGAACCAGACGATGTGCCCGATGATGATCTTCGCTGGGTCATTGTTGATGCACAGAGAGAATGCGAAAGTGAAAGGGAGAAGTTGAAGTTCGATCGCATGTTAGAGGATCACAAAAAAGGGTTGTACCCAAATTGCGAAGATGACAACAGAAAGCATGGTACCACACTGGAATTGCTGCAATGGAAGGCAGACAATGGTGTATCTGACAAGGGATTTAGTTCGCTACTGAAAATAATCAAGAAGAAGCTTCCAAAGGATAACGAATTGCCTGGCAGTACGTACGAAGCAAAGAAGGTTCTATGCCCTCTAGGATTGGAGGTGCAGAAGATACATGCATGCCCTAAGGACTAAATCCTCTACGGCGGTGCTTACGAGGATTAAAATGCATGCCCGGTATGCGGTGCATTGCGGTATAAGATCAGAAGAGATGACCCTGGTGATGTTGAGGGCCAGCACACCGGGAAGAGGGTTCCTGCCAAGGTGATGTGGTATGCTCCTATAATACCACGGTTGAAACGTCTGTTCAGAAACAAAAAGCATGCCGAGTTGATGCAATGGCACATAAAAGACCGTAAGAAAGATGGGAAGTTGAGAGCACCCGCTGACAGGTCACAGTGGTGAAAGATCGAGAGAAAGTGGAGCGACTTTACAGGTGACCCGAGGAACGTATGGTTTGGTTTAAGTGCAGATGGCGTTAATCCTTTTGGGGAGCAGATCAGCAAGCATAGCACATGGCCTGTGACTCTATGTATGTATAACCTTCCTCCTTGGTTGTGCATGAAGCGGAAGTTCATTATGATGCCAGTGCTTATCCTAGGCCCTAAGCAACCCGGCAATGACATCGATGTGTACCTAAGGCCATTATTTGATGAACTTTTACAGCAATGGAATGGAAGAGGTGTACGTGTGTGGGATGAGAACGAACAGGAGGAATTTGACCTACATGCGTTGTTGTTTGTAACCATCAATGATTGGCCTGCTCTCAGTAACCTTTCAGGACAGACAAACAAGGGATACCACGCATGCACACACTGTTTAGATGACACCGACAGTATATATTTGGACAAATGCAGGAAGAATGTGTACCTGGGGCATCGTCGATTTCTTCCGACCAACCATCAATGTCGAAAAAAAGGAAAGCATTTCAAAGGTGAGGCAGATCACCGGAAGAAGCCCGCCCTCCGTACTGGTGATCACATACTTGATATGGTCAATGATTTACAAGTAATCTTTGGAAAGGGTCCTGGCGGACTATCTGTTCCGACTGACGATGCGGGACGCGCACCCTTGTGGAAGAAGAAATCTATATTTTGGGACCTACCCTATTGGAAAGACCTAGAGGTCCGCTCTGCAATCGACGTGATGCACGTGACGAAGAATCTTTGCGTGAACCTGCTAGGCTTCTTGGGAGTGTATGGGAAGACAAAAGATACACCGGAGGCATGGGAGGAACAGGAACGTGTGCATGAAAAAGACGGCATGCATCCAAAGCAGTATGAAGGTCCTGCCAGCTACGCTCTTACCAAAGAAGAGAAGGAAATCTTCTTTGAATGCCTGCTCAGTATGAAGGTCCCGTCTGGCTTCTCGTCGAATATAAAGGGAATAATAAATATGGCAGAGAAAAAGTTCCAGAACCTAAAGTCTCATGACTGCCACGTGATTATGACGCAACTGCTTCCGGTTGCATTGAGGGGGCTTCTACCGGAAAATGTTCGATTATCCATTGTGAAGCTATGTGCATTCCTCAATGCAATCTCTCAGAAGGTGATCGATCCAGAAATCCTGCCAAGGTTAAGGAGTGATTTGTAATGCTTTTCATTTTCAGGGTCATTTAGCTCAAAAAAATCAGTAAATGCATGAAAAATACAAGATGAAGTCAGAAAGGGCTGAAAATTGATGATGTGGCTTTGAATGGTGCATGTTGAACACACAAAAAGTCTGGAGTTGAAATAAGTTAAAAAAATGGAATGCCTTTGTAACATATGGGTTTTCGTCCGAAACCCTGATACTTCGAAAGAGATTGTCCATTTTGTAGACGAAGTGCATCCAGTTTTTGCCGTAACCCTCTCAACTTTTTAGCACATGCTATGTGGGTGAAATGATGATACCATGCCAACTTTCAACCATGCAAAAAGAATGAATTAAAAAGTTTTTATAAAACTCTAATAGCAAAAAGAATGAACTAAAAAGGTTTCATAAAACTCTAATAGCAAAAAGAATGAACTAACAAGAATCAATTAAATATAATATTTTTCAATAGCAAAAAGAAATAACTAAAAAGAATTAAAATAATATTAACTAAAATTATCAAAGTATTTATTTGTTAAAAACTTTAATAGTAAAAAGAATGAACTAAAAAGAATCAATTAAATATAATATTTTTCAATAGCAAAAAGAATCAACTAAAAAGAATCAAAATAATATTAACTAAAATTATCAAAGTATTTATTTGTTAAAAACTTTAATAGTAAAAAGAATGAACTAAAAAGAATCAATTAAATATAATATTTTTCAATAGCAAAAAGAATCAACTAAAAAGAATAAACTAAAAAGAATCAAAATAATATTAACTAAAATTATCAAAGTATTTATTTGTTAAAAACTTTAATAGTAAAAAGAATGAACTAAAAAGAAAATAAATAAAGCAAAAAACAAAACAAAATACTGGAATTTTTTAAAAAAAAATGCCGCCTACTGGGCCAACACGGCCTACATATGGCTAGTTGGGCCAGGATGCAGGCCCGTATAAATCTCAGTAGGCCCACAGGCAGAGAGTGCATTTAGGCCCGTAGGCCTGCTAAAGAGAGGAGCTCGAGAGGGTTGGCGCAGCAGCGCTTATAAACCACTATCGGCGCCTCTCAACTAGCGAGGTGGGACTAAACTTCCACCACACCGCTGTGCCAGGCTATTGGTCCTTTGTCACCCTTTCGTCCCGGTTCGTGCCACCAACCGGGACCAAAGGTCTGGGCTTCCCGCCCTTTGGGCTGCTGAAAATAGACCTTTAGTCCCGGTTGGTGGCACTAACCGGGACGAAAGGTGGGCATTGGTCCCGGTTGGGGCCACGAACCCGGACCAATGCTCTGTGTATATAAGCAAACACTTGGAAATTTTTCAGTTTTCATCTACCAGTTGCCCCCGACGACGCCGAGCACATCGACGCCGCCAGACTGCCGAGCTCCCCATCGCCGTCCGCCGCTCCCCGTCGCCGTCCGCCGCTCCCGACGCCGCCAGCTGCTCCGCCGCTCCCTGCCCCGACGCACCGACCCCTAGTGAGCTCCCCTTCCCTTGCGCGGCCGCTGCCGCCGCCGCTCCTGCACTGCCACCGCGCTGCCGCCGCCGCCCCCCCTGTTCTGCCGTCGCCGCCGCCGCTGCCATTTTTTTTGTTCATAGAATTTTTTTTTGTTCATAGCATTTTTTGTATATATGTATGCATTTACTGTTAATATACTCCGATGGATGTATATATGTATGTGTGTATGGATGGATGCATTTACTGTTAATATGATTTTTTTTTGTTCATAGCATTTTTTGTTCATAGCATTTTTTGGTTCATATATTCAAAATGAGTTAATTAAAAGACTCACTAAGTTAAAATTTACCCCCTTCCCGATATCTTCGACATGAGGGGGGGACGTCGGACATGCATGAGAGAGAGGCGGTACGCTCGCCCGACCAACTATCGAGGCCACCCAAACCGTAGAAGAAAGAGCGTCGTTGTCGATCTACCCCGGCCCTCCCCGATAATTTCGACATGAGGGGGGACGTCGTACATGCATGAGTGAGAGAGGCGGTACGCTCGCCCGACCAACTATCGAGGCCACCCAAACTGTAGAAGAAAGAGCGTCGTTGTCGATCTACCCCGGCCCTCCCCGATAATTTCGACATGACGGGGGACGTCGGACATGCATGAGAGAGAGAGGCGGTCCGCTCGCCCGACCAACTATCGCGGCCACCCCAACCCTAGAAGAAAGAGCGTCGTTGTCGATCTACCCCCTCCCTGATAACTTCGACATGAGGGGGGACGTCGGACATGCATATGTGAGAGAGGCGGTACGCTCGCCCGACCAACTATCGAGGCCACCCAAACCGTAGAAGAAAGAGCGTCGTTGTCGATCTACCCCGGCCCTCCCTGATAATTTCGACATGAGGGGGGACGTCGGACATGCATGAGAGAGAGAGAGGCGGTCCGCTCGCCCGACCAACTATCGAGGCCACCCAAACCCTAGAAGAAAGAGCGTCGTTGTCGATCTACCCCCTCCCCGATAACTTCGACATGAGGGGGGACGTCGGACATGCATGATTGAGAAAGGCGGTCCGCTCGCCCGACCAACTATCGAGGCCACACAAACCGTAGAAGAAAGAGCGTCGTTGTCGATCTACCCCGGCCCTCCCCGATAATTTCGACATGAGGGGGGACGTCGGACATGCATGAGAGAGAGAGGCGGTCCGCTCGCCCGACCAACTATCGAGGCCACCCAAACCCTAGAAGAAAGAGCGTCGTTGTCGATATACCCCCTTCCCGATAACTTCGACATGAGGGGGGACGTCGGACATGGATGAGTGAGAGAGGCGGTCCGCTCGCCCGACCAACTATCGAGGCCACCCAAACCCTAGAAGAAAGAGCGTCGTTGTCGATCTACCCCCTCCCCGATAACTTCGACAAGAGGGGGGACGTCGGACATGCATGAGTGAGAGAGGCGGTCCGCTCGCCCAACCAACTATCGAGGCCACCCAAACCCTAGAAGAAAGAGCGTCGTTGTCGATCTACCCCCTCCCCGATAACTTCGACATGAGGGGGGACGTCGGACATGCATGAGAGAGAGGCGGTCCGCTCGCCCGACCAACAATCGAGGCCACCCAAACCCTAGAAGAAAGATCGTCGTTGTCGATCTACCCCCTCCCCGATAACTTCGACATGAGGGGGGACGTCAGACATGTCATGTGGATTTTTTTTTGTTCATATAGAAAACTCCGGTAACAAAGATTTATCAAGAATGCCCCCATTATGGATATGCACAAGTTGATCCAATTTTTTTCTGATCTCATCTATATATATATTCTTCTATATGTCACGTTGTCTGTCAAAGTATTGAAGAAATCCATGGCTTCATCATTAGCCGGAAGTAACATGCGTATGATGCTACGAAGCTCTTCAAAGTTGTTTTGGAACGGAGTTCCGGATAGAATAATTCGCTTTTTGGTACGAATTTTAGCAAAGGCCTTCCAAATAGCGATATTCGGAAGGCTCTTGCTGAACTTCGTACCAAAAAGCTAATTAATTATCCTATCCGGGACTCCGTTCCAAAACAATTTTGGAGAGCTTCATACCATTATGCGCCTGTTACTTCCGGCTAATGATGAAGCCTTGGTTTTCTTGAATCCTTTGACACTAGACAACGTGACATATAGAAGGGTAGATGAGATCAGGAAAAATATGGACCATTTTCTGCACATTCAGAATGGCGCCATTTTGTTAAATCCCTTAAAGGTTAAGAGAATCCCTTGTTTGACATTCATGAGAGAGGTGGTCCGGACATCGGACATTCATGAGAGAGGCGGTCCGGACGTCGGACATTCATGTTTGTATATTAATTGCCATGTTGTAATATTTGCAGAAACAATGGATCAAAGAGACTTGGAACAAGAACAGGTGTTTGGGGACATAATCCTCGCCGGACGTGATGTCTTGTCGTTTCTCAATGACACCGATGGTCTGGAAGGAGAGGATGACGGCTCCGGTGATCGAACAATGGAGGAGGAAGGACATGATCATGAT
This sequence comes from Elymus sibiricus, assembly GCA_039707655.1. Classification (NCBI taxonomy): domain Eukaryota; kingdom Viridiplantae; phylum Streptophyta; class Magnoliopsida; order Poales; family Poaceae; genus Elymus; species Elymus sibiricus. Next base: position 20,989,354 of record CM077663.1, on the reverse strand, counting down.
GGCTCCGGTGACCGAATGCCGGAGGAAGAAGGAGACCATGATGACGGCTCCGGTGACCGAACGGAGGAGGGAGCTGTTGCAAAGTCCGGCGAGGTTTATATATTAATTAAGCCTGTGCTGACTAGCTAATTGATGCATTAATTGTTTTGGTATGTACATATATTAACTCTTCTTTCTTCTTTTATAACCATCCGGATCGAGCCAAACTTCGGTAACGAGACGAGGCCCGAAGAAGAGGTTGCGCAAGGATGAAAGGTTCACGATCACAGCACTCGCGGACGATGGCCTACCGATTGAACCCAAGCAGACCAAGGACGCATTTTCTGCTCAGTGCGGAGCTATTGTTAGGGACAACATCCCGATCAGCATCAAGCAATGGAATAAGCCTAAGGATGACGCCCCTGAAGGAGATTATGTCACCGATAGACAGAAAGATGATCTTTGGACCGCGCTGAAGGCAAATTTCACCCTACCGCCAGAGGAGGATCCGGATAAGCCAGTTATAGAGCCACTGGTCAAGGCGTGTGCTCTTAAGAAGATGGCAGATCTATTCAGGAGGTGGAAGAATGAGTTGAAATCGAAGTTTGTTGACAAAGGGGAGACTCCAGAATTCATCGGCCGATTTGAGAAGATAAGAGATCACTGGCCCGCATTTGTGGCCTACAAGACATCGGACAAGAGTAAGAAAATGTCAGAGACAAACAAGAACAATGCTGCAAAGAAGCAGTATCACCATCACACGGGGTCAGGTGGCTACCTCAAAGCCCGGCCATTGTGGGACAAAGCTGAGAATGACCTGATTGCTAAAGTGGTCGTACCACAGACATTGAACTGGCCAGACCGTTCAAGGACTTTGTTCTTCGGGGTTGGGGGAACTTTGGACCCTGAAACAGGGAAGTGTTGTTGGACGAATGAGCAACTTGCAATACCCGTCACAAAGCTTCAGAAGTATATCACCGCAGCGCAGGAAGGGACGTTCATTCCCGACAGACAGAAGGACGAGCTGACTGAGGCCCTAGGGAATGCTGAGCACCCTGGACGAACACGAGGCACACCAGGCTCCGTTCCATGGAAGGTTGGGTTTCCCGACGCAGGCGGTTATAGATGCCGGGAGTGAAAGAGGAAAGTGGAGCTGAGCGACATGCAGAAGATCAGTGCAAGACTACAAAAGCTAGAGGAACTTGAGAGCCAGCGAGCTGCCGGCCAACCATCTCAGCGGCACGAAGCTACCCCAGAAGCTACCCCGCCATCTCAGCGGAGAAGCAGCGTGGCTTCCATGGAGCCCGTTCAGCCTGACTTCACTGCTCCTATCTACCCCGTGGATACTATCACGAAGGCTCAACATTGCGAGCTTATGACGAAATGCCGAAACCTCACTTTCAAGGCGGCTGTCGGCTCTGTTGCACCTCCTCAACCCAACGGAACTTTTCACTGCCTTCCGATTCCACATGGCTATGCTGTTGTGATGGTGGATGAAGTAATGGAGGGATTTGAGGATCTCGAGCTTGATCACTCTACAGGTGAAGGGGAGAATCAGCAGGTTCGTGCTCTGAGGAGTACATGTCTATGGCAGAAGGAGTACATCAAGCTTCCAAACTGGACGCCTCCTCCTCCTCCTCCCCCTCCGGCGAGTCAGGGCACTCCGCCTCCTCCTCCTCCTCCTCCTCCGGCGAGTCAGGGCACCCCGCCTCCTTCTTCGGCTCCTCCGACGCGTGAGGGCACTCCGCCTCCTCCTCCTCCTCCTTCGGCGAGTGATTAGGGCACCCCGCCTCCTTCTTCGGCTCCTCCGACGCGTGAGGGCACTCCGCCTCCTCCTTCGCCTACTCCGACGCGTCGGAGCAGTCCGCCTCCTCCGGCGCGTCGGAGCACTCCGCGTCCTTCTCTGCCTCGTAAGAAACGACGGAAGAGAGACGCCGCCGCTTCGGCGGCTAGCAGTACAAGCAGAGGCGGGAGGCAATTCAGATACGGTCCATCTCTCAAGCCTCTGGAAAAGTTACCATATGAGAGGACCGAGTCTGAAAACGAGGAGATATGTTGTGCCCAAGTGAGGGACCATTTTGCAAAGAAAACTCCACCTCCGAAGGAGAAGCTAGATCCGGTGAAAGTGAAGCGCACTATCGATGCCCTGAAGCGACCACCACCGCCTCCGCCGGATTCCAACTTTGTCCGCTGTATTAAAAAGACATATCAAGATGCGCGGCAGTCGGGAAGTACTTCCAGTGATGCAAGGTTAGCAAAACGAAGAAGTGGGAAAAAAATTCCCTAGCTCGGCGAACAGGCGAACCAATCGTGCCCCCCGCTCAAGGTGTCTAGCCATATCGTCACTAATCATCCGGGGATGGTGCCTGGTACCAATCCTGGTGATTACCTGAGCGATGATGTACAGTTTGAGCCGTTGGAGGTGGACGAATTCAGTTACCGGTACGGGCAGCCTCTCGTCAAACCTGATCATCCTCCTCTAACAATGATGATGCGAAAATTCCATGAATGGTACATGAAAACCTGCAGCGAGTCTGGGAGGGATACTTTGACGCTGAGAATTAAAGAGGAGCACGACCTCGTTGGAATGGATCAGTTGTTTGTTGAATTTGACGAGTTATTCCAGTTATACAATCAAAAGGCCCTCGACAAAACAATCTTGACTTGCTACTGTCTGTAAGTACTACTTCTGTAATTAAGTCTCTATATATAGCTCAGCTCTTTCATTGCATGTATATATAATTATCCTCACTATATTATGCAGATTGAAGATCGTCGAATGCAGAAAAGCACAAATCTATGACATTGGGTTCATTAACCCAAATATAATACATGATTTTACGGTTAAAAACAATGTCACACAAACCGAGGACAACTTGCTACAATCGTTGCTTAAAAATCAAAACAAAGAGACAATACTATTTCCTTACAACTTCAAGTGAGTGTTACTGTCTTGTGCATATTCGGTTTCCCTTATTACTCAAGGTTATAGTAATGTAATTGATGAGTTATGCATGCGTGCGCAGGTTCCACTTTATTCTGCTAGAGATTAAGCTTGAGCGGGGAGTAGTAATTGTCTTAGACTCGAAACGAAAAGATCCCCAGGAATATGCGGACATGACTAAAATGCTCCAGAAGTAAGTTCAATCGATCATTATCGCATCATATCGGCAACTTTGTTCATTTCCTGATATCAAGTAATTATTTTCTTTGTCTGGCAGGGTTTGGAAAGAGTTCACCGCAATTGTTCCGGCACTGCCGAGGGAGCTGCGATTTACACACCCGAAAGTAAGTACTACTAGTTAGTTCCGCGCATCTCCCATTGATTCTAGTTTCATCAATACCATTTATCATGCTTGATTATCAGTTTGATTGATCTCTATTTCTCGTAATGTGCTTGTGGCAGGAAACCGGGAATGATTTTTCTGGATACTACGTTTGCAAGTTCATCTACAACGCGACGACCCCTAAGCGGGGCTACTCTGAAAAACAATTTCAAGTGCGTAAGCAATAATATTCACAATTTTATTTTATTACCATGATTTGTGTTGAGTTTCATTCTATATATGTATTGACCCCCTTCTTCAAATTAGATGTGGCAGATGTGGGATGAACTCCTACCACATGATCGCATACGAGCAATTCAAGAGGAATTGGCGGGATTCTTTCTTGACCACGTCATAAATAAAGCCGGAGAATACCATCTGGAATTTGACATTAGATGTTAGGGATTGTAAGAGATCTTATAATGTATATATGTAGCTAGTAGCGTCGGATAGATATACGAAAACTTGTTGTTCGACCAATCTCTCGGAGAAAGAGAGGTCGATCACTTCTCTCTGTATATGTTCATGATGATCTTGTGTACTTAATGGTTCCTTCATTTGCTTACTAGCTAGCGTGTCGAGTTCTCTCTATAGTAGCTACCGTCGACCAAGCACGGAGAAAGAGAGGACACTTCTCTCTATTAGCTAGCTAACACAATATGAAACCCCAAAATTAACCCTCCAAAACCCCCTAAACCCCCCCTTTAAAAAAAAAAAAAAACCCCAGCTCCTGCCAGATGCTGACGCGTGGATGCGTTTTGGTCCCGGTTGGTGTGACCAACCGGGACGAAAGGTCCTCCTCCCTGGGCTCACCGCAGTGGCCACGTGGAGCCCCTTTGGTCCCGGTTTGTAAGCGAACCGGGACTAAAGGTTTTGGGCTTTAGTCCCGACCCTTTAGTCCCGGTTCCAGAACCGGGACAAATGGGCCTCTGGAACCGGGACAAATGGGCCTTTTTCTACTAGTGCCCGTACCAAAAGTTTACTCCCACCTCGCTAGTCGAGAGGGGCTCGGAGTGGTTTATAAGTGCTGCGGCCGGTGCTCTCTCGAGTTCCTCTCTAAAGCGGGCAGTACATGCCTATTTGACGCCCTGTTGGGCCTCCTAGCACTGCGGGCCTGCATCCTGGCCCATTTCTAGGGATTTTAGTCGTATGCAGGCCGTTGTGCCTAATAGGCGGGCCTTTTTTGCATATATTATGGTTTTATTGTTATTTTTTGCATATGTTATTTTTAGTTATATAATTTTAGTTGCATAAATTTTATATAATTTTAGTTGCATAAGTTTTATTTTTTATTAGTTCTTTTTAGTTCGTTCCTTTTGCTATTAGAGTTTTATAAAAGCTTTTTAGTTTCTATGAAAATTCATTTTACTATTAAAGTTTTTAACTAAAGATTTTTTCTGCATTCAATATGCACCATTCGAAGCCACATCATCACTTTTCAACCCTTTTCGGACTTTATTTGCTATTTTTCATGCATTTCATGATTTATTTTGAGCTAAGATGACCCTGAGATTAAAAAGCACTGCAAATGAACTTTGAAATTGTTGAAAGTTGGCATGGTATCATAATTTCACCCACGTAGCATGTGATAAAAAGTTGAGAGGCTTACGGCAAAAACTGGATGCACTTCGTGTAGGAACTTGACAATCTCTTTCGAAGTGTCAGGGTTTTGGACGAAAACTCATCTGTTACAAAAGGATTTCAATTTTTTAAACATATTTGAACTCAAGACTTTTTCTGCATTCAATATGCACCATTCAAAGCCACATCATCACTTTTCAAACCATTTCTGACTTCATTTGCTATTTTTCACGCATTTCATTATTTATTTTGAACTAAAATGACCCTGAATTGACAAGCACTGCAAATGAACTCTGAAATGGTTGAAAGCTGGCATGGTATCATCATTTCACCCACATAGCATGTGCTAAAAAGTTGAGAGGGTTACGGCAAAAACTGAATGCACTTCGTGTACAAACTGGACAATCTCTTTCGAAGTGTCAGGGTTTTGGACAAAAACTCATCTGTTACAAAAGGATTTCAATTTTTTAAACATATTTGATTTTTAAACATATTTGAACTCAAGACTTTTTCTGCATTCAATTTGCACCATTCAAAGACACATCATCACTTTTCAACCCTTTTCTGACTTCATTTTCTATTTTTCATGCATTTCATGATTTATTTTGAGCTAAAATGACCCTGAATTGAAAAGCACTGCAAATGAACTCTGAAATAGTTGCAAGGTTGGCATGGTATCATCATTTTAGTTCATTCTTTTTAATAAATAAATACTTTGATAATTTTAGTTAATATTATTTTGATTCTTTTTAGTTCATTCTTTTTAGTTAATGTTTTAGTTGATTCTTTTTAGTTCATTCTTTTTAGTTAATATTTTAGTTGATTCTTTTTAGTTCATTCTTTTTAACAAATAAATACTTTGATAATTTTAGTTAATATTATATTTATCTGCAGTGATATTGTAGATCAAAGCCATCATCAGAATAGTTGTGGAGAGAAAGTCTTCACTTTTTCTTCGCGTGTGTCCCTTGCTTATTGTGCCGTAACCATGGACAATCTTCATCACATACATCACAATGCTTCAGAAAGCTTGCTCACATCATACTAAATATTCTTACACACAAATCGTACTTAAACAGGGACATAATTGAAATAATAGTTCAGATATCCATTACAGAAAGTACTGCATAATTGAAGATACCAATCCTACTCTTCCGGTTTGCAAACCTACTCGTCCGAATCAGGAGACACCCAAGCACTACATAATAGAGATAAAAGTGTTCGCCATTGCAAACACTACTTGTCGTGCGGATCAGAATACCCCCAAGCAGGAAATACTAGCGGTACGAGGTGACGCTGCCCATAATTGAAGATTCCAATCCTGCGGTACAACTCGTATGTAACGTACCCATCTATTGCTGCATACTCAATGTTGATAGGGTCAAGTGGGGTCTTCTCCCAGTGTTGGTGCCCTGACTTGGGGAATTTTGTCTTCATATCAGCGTAGTCCTCATCGATCAGGGCGGCTGCCATATCAGCCATTGAAGTCTTGTCATGCTCAAGCCTGAACCTGCCCTGAAGATCAATGTGGCATTCAGCTGGTATCTCAATACCCCATGTGTGCCTCATCTTGATCTTGTCATTCGTTATATCAACGCTAGCAAAATATATGCCGCTGCGAAGGAACTCCATGAGTTTTGGACAGTGCTTGTCACTACTGCAACAACAAAATGGAACAAATGTGTTAAATACTGCTGCACCAAGTATATTTTAGAACAAGTATAATAAGAATCATAACAAGTATATTTTAGAACAAGTATAATAAGAATCATAACAAGTATAATTCGGAACAAGTATAATAAGAATCATAACAAGTATAATAAGAATGATATAATTAACCAGTATAATAAGAATCATAACAAGTATAATTCGGAACAAGTATGTTAAGAATCATAACAAGTATAATAAGAATCATAGCAAGTTTCCTATTCCTATGCATTTCCTATCCTATGAATCAAAAGAAGCCCCTAAACTATGGCATGTTCTCCCACGATGGCCAATATGCAACAACAAGGAAAATTCTTATGCAATTTTCCTATCCTATTCCTATCCTCCTATTCCTATTCCTATGCAATTTTCCTAATCCTCCTATTCCTATGCAATTTTATATTCCTATGCAATTTTCCTATGAATCAAAGAAAAGCCCCAATTTTCCTATGAATCAAAGAAAAGCCCCAATTTTCCTATGCATTTTTCCTATGAATCAAGGAAACTATGACATGTTCTCGACATTCCCAATCCTCCTATTCCTATGCAATTTTCCTATCCTATGAATCAAATAAAAGCCCCAATTAAAACTATGACAAGTTTCGATTACCTTGCCCACTGGAAGACCATGACATGTTGCTTCAAACAAAGTTGGACGACGGCAACATTGCGACCATCGACCGTGTACTCGAGATCGAGGCCCATGAACTTGTGTTTCTCCTCTTGAAGCCATTCCTCGAGCATGGAAAGAAAACCCTCAACTTTGGCGCTGTCGTTCGTGTAGACGACATGGAGATTGGTCGTGCCATGTGCGAGCACGTTCCCGTAGCGAGTTCGTGGATTCATGGTGGAGGATGGGGAAGAGGAGAGGAGTGGGAGACAAACAGAAATGGAGGTCGGTCGCGTTACTATAGCGTTTCCGATGTATATGATCTCGCGCGGAACAACTTCCAAGGCGTGGGATTTGAACGGTTGGGACCTTTAGTCCCGGTTTGAGCCACGAACTGGGACTAAAAGGGCTTACGCCAGGCAATGGTTGCCACCACCCCTTTAGTCCCGGTCGGTGTCACCAACCGGGACTAAAGGTCCCGTTCGAACCGGGACTGATGCGTGACGAACCCCGGCCGACGTCCTAGCCGCTCGAACCGGGACTAATGCTCACATTAGTCCCGGTTCGTAACATGACCGGGACTAAAGCTCTGATCCGGCCTGGACCAAAGCCCTGTTTTCTACTAGTGTCAGCTGCAAATACTCGACAATATTCTTTGGCTCCCCTTGTGTTGAATCAATAAATTTGGGTTGAATACTCAACCCTCGAAAACTGTTGCGATCCCCTATACTTGTGGGTTATCACCGGTGGCGTCCCTGTTATTGATTATATCGTTCAGGGGTACTTCGGATGCCACCGTGACCAAACACTCTTGAAAGTAGTGTCTTATTTTCCGTGATGCCATAAATACTGTATAGGCTATCTTCTGGTAATGCGGGTATCTGGACTTGCATTGCGTTAGCACTTCTGACACATAGTAGACCGGCTTCTGTATCCGGAATTTGTGACCCTCCTCCTCTCGTTCGACGACGAGCACTGCGTTAACCACTTGGTTGGTGGCCGATATGTACAATAACATTGGTTCACCGGTGCCTGGTGCTGTGAGTATGGGGTTGCTTGCCAGTATTGTTTTAATTTCCTCTAACGCAGCAGCTGCTTCATCGGTCCATTGGAAATTGTTGGTCCGTTTCAGCAACCTGTAGAGCGGTAAAGCCTTTTCACCGAGACGGGAAATAAAGCGGCTTAACGCCGCCACGCAACCCGCCAACTTTTGGACATGCTTTAGCTCTGTGGGAATTGCAAGTTCTGATAGGGCGCGGATCTTAGCCGGATTCGCCTCTATTCCTCTATGGGAAACAATGAATCCGAGCAGTTTACCAGCGGGAACTCCGAAGACACATTTCTCCGGATTGAGTCGTATATCGTACACACGTAAGCTGGCAAAGATTTGCCTTAGGTCGTCGATCAACTGGATGACGTGTTTGGTTTTAATGACCACGTCGTCTACGTATGCCTCGACTGTTTTACCAACCTGCTTTTCAAGACAAGTCTGGATCATGCGCTGGTACGTAGCCCTAGCGTTTTTTAGCCCGAAAGGCATTGTGTTGAAGCAGAATGGCCCGTAGGGGGTGATGAATGCGGTTGCAGCTTGATCGGATTCCTTCATTTTGATCTGATGGTATCCGGAGTAAGCGTCGAGGAAGCACAGTGAGTCGTGTCCGGCTGTGGCGTCAATAATCTGGTCTATGCGTGGTAAGGGGAAAGGGTCCTTGGGGCAGGCCTTGTTAAGGTCTTTGAAGTCGACGCACAGCCGCCAGGATTTGTCTTTCTTTAGTACCATCTCCAGGTTTGCCAACCATTCAGGGTGCTTGATCTCCTGTATAAATCCGGCCTCTAGCAATTTGGCTAGTTCTTCACCCATAGCTTGTCGTTTAGGCTCGGAAAAGCGGCGTAGAGTCTGTTTGACGGGCTTGAAGCCTGGGATTATATTCAGACTATGTTCTGCCAGCCGCCGTGGGATTCCTGGCATATCGGAAGGATGCCAGGCGAAGATGTCCCAGTTTTCTCGTAAGAATGCTCGCAGCGCCTCGTCCACCGTGGGGTCCAGCTAAGCTCCGATGGACGCTGTCTTATTAGGGTCCATTGGGTGTACCTGAAATTTAACAATTTCTTCTGCAGGTTTAAAGGACGTGTGTTTGGGCCTTTTGCTAAGGATCACATCGTCCTTGTCCACTGTTGACCGGAGTGCGGTCAATTCCTCTGCAGCAAAGGTCTCAGCAAGTGCCTCGAGGGCGAGCGCTGCTGTTTCGGTCTCGGCTCGAAGGGCTATATTCGGATCACTGTCGATTGTTATTACCCTGTTTGGGCCGGGCATCTTGAGCTTCATATACCCGTAATGGGGTATATCCTGGAATTTTGTGAAGGCATCACGCCCCAACAGGGCGTGGTGCCACTAGCGAAGGGAACGATATGGAAGAGAAGTTCTTCAGATCGGTAGTTTTCGGGCGTGCCGAACACTACGTCTAGGGTGATACGTCCTGAACAACGCGCCTCTTTCCCAGGGATGATTCCCCGGAAGGTTGTGTTGCTATGCTCGATGCGAGATCGGTTGAACTGCATTTTTTCCAGGGTGTCTTCGTAGATGAGGTTTAAACCACTGCCACCATCCATTAGCACCTTCTGTAGCCTGAAACCATCGACGATGGGGTTTAGGACTAGTGCGGCCGGTGTTTGACCGGGACGGATGATTGGTTGGTCAGTATCTCCGAAGGTGATGGGTGTGTCTGCCCATGAACTTGTTGCCGCCACATGGTAGACCTGTTCGAGTTCTCTAAGAGCTCTTTTCCTCCTGTTCCTAGAGGGGAACGTTTCGTAGATCGTCAGGACTTCAGCATTGTATTCTGGTGGCGTTGTGGAGCGCCTTTTCGGCGGTAGTGCCTTGAGGATGGCCTCTCCACTTTTTGCGACCTGCTTGACGACCCAGCAAGCTCTGAGGCTGTGAGTCGGGCTTGTGTTCAGCAATACAGAATGTATAGGGCATGGCTTGTCCAATAGTCCGTCAAGGACAGTTCTGGCCCCCGTAGGGGGTCTATTTATCTTTTCAGTGGGTTCGTGTTTGGCTAGCCGCTTCGGAGTTATCCGCTTTTTTCGATCTCCTCTAGGGTGTTCGGTAAAGTCTGATTCCGAAAGTAGCCGTTCGGCTTGCCAGGAGCTCTCCATGGCACAGTATTTTCGTACCAGGTCCGATAGCTCAGTGAAGCCGCGAATGTGTCGATGGGATAGGGCATTGAGGATCCCTTCATCATGACAATTGCGACTGAAGGTTGCCATTATCTCCTGGTCACTAGAGCCTGGTACTCTGTCTCTAACGAGGAGGAGTCTAGCCCAAAAATGGTGAACCGACTCCCCTGGTAATTGTTTGACATCTCGTAAGTCCGAAGACTTGGACTCTCCTGCGATGCTAGAGTGCTCGACTTGGGTGGTGGGTGGGAAATTTTTTAGTTCCGTGCCACGATGTGAGTCCAGAATCACGGGGTTCGGCGCGGGGTCCGAGTTGCGCGCTAGATGGGGGATCGATCCCGAACTATTTCCGGAGCGAACTCCAAAGTCTGGGTTACAAGAGAGATCTTGATGATCGGAAATTGGGATATAAACCGTTTTTAGTTCCGGATGTTGGAGGGACGAGCCTTCAGCTGGACACTCGACGGTGGCGACTAAGTGAGTGACCGAGGGAGTGTGAATCTCCCTGTCATCGGGTTTAAGCCCGATCCGGTCATAGACCGGGGTCTGGTCATCGGCCACGCCCATGGTTCGAATCCGACCTAGTAGCTCGTTCAAGGACGAGACATCGGCGGAGTACGTGTCGCCGAAGCGCATGGGGTCAATCCGTTGCGTCGTGGTTCCGGAGCCGCTTGACAGCGAATCCGAATTATGTTCGGCCATGGCGGGTCCGGGCATGACGACTGGGTTGGGCGTTCTAGACAGCCCGGGGGTAAAGGCCGCCTCAGAGGTGGGGCCTGACGCTCCCTGCGTCAAGGCGTCGGGATCTCCGGGCTCCTCCATGAGAGCTGAGGGTTCCATCCAAACAAGCTCTCCCCGTGAATCGGCGACGAACTCTAAGGTTCCGAATTTGATTTCTTGATCGGGGGAGAAACTTCCGATCTGGCCGAGATGGTCAGTCGGGTAGGCACGCGACAAGATGTTGCCGCCTACGAAGATCTGACCAGGGATGGGGGCATCCTGGCTACAGATCCCATTGCTTATGACAAGGTGAGCCATCGATTCTTTTGGTGATCATAGCGGAACTCTCAATGAAAGCACCAATGTCGGTGTCAAAACCGGCGGATCTCGGGTAGGGGCTCCCGAGCTGTGAGTTTAGGATCGATGGTAACAAGGAGACGAAGGAGACGATGTTTACCCAGGTTCGGGCCCTCTTATGGAGGTAAAACCCTACATCCTGCTCGATTATATTGATGGTATGAAGGTTACAGAGTTGATCTACCTCGAGATCGACTAGCTAAAACCCTAGATGAGTTTCTCTGTCCTACAATCTAAAACCCTTCGGCTTATATAGGCGCCAAGGGTCATTAGGGTTACACATAGTCGGTTGCCCACCGGAGGGAAAAAACATGCCTAATCTACTATCTCAAACTTGAAAGACACGCCACGACTCCTGAGGTCTCCTCCAATGCCACGAGGCCTTCGATCAATCCCATCCTCAGCAAGCGGTCCATGAGCCCGGCCTATGAGAAATAGGCCGGCAGTCCGAGGACCCCTTAATCCCGGACTCCCTCAGCGGTGTCGGCGAGGGAGGAAGCAGATGCAGAAAAATCGTTAGATATGAAGACAATAGGGCCGAGGGTGTCAGAGTCCTTGTTAGCGGTGGTTTGGATTCCTGCAAATCCTCCCTAGCTTGCTTTAAGATTACGGGAGAACGGACAAGCAAACTTCTCCTTGGATAAATGCGGGACGGCATTGGATGACAAATTGTGTCCAGATAGCACGACCCGAACTTTTACGGGCGATTTGAAGCTCCGCTTTGAAGATGCCATAAGTCTGATATTGCATTTGCTTTAAACACAATGTCTATTTGTACCCGTGCACAGCACATTCATGTGTCATCTTAGTATCTTTGTATATGACACTAAGCTCCCAAATGTTTAAAGTCTCACAATCAATTAAGATCTTCAATTTGAAATTGGGTCATTAAATTGGAGCTTTCTCATTCATTTTTTAATACACTACGCTCTCAAATTTTACAGTTTTTCCCTTCAACCGAGGTCTTCAATTTGGATTGGATACACAATTAATTGCGTCGTTGACCCGGGCTTCGTGGTGGGATCTCTCAATGAATGGGTTCCTTGGTAAGTACCGAAGTGGTGTGGCCTTGGTTGAGAAAATGAAGGTGTCGCCCATGACACGTTTAGCACCACCATAACACACACGTCCAACAACGTAAGTAATTTTATCATATATTGGTATTAATTAAAAAACGTCCTTCAATCACACTGTCAAAAAAATCCATCCAAACATCACAATAAAAAAATGATACACTCACGAACGATTCATACCGATTGGTCATACCAAACATTTTCAAACCAATCACATCCTTTATTTTCACCGTTGGCCCGCTCTTTCTCAAATCTCTCACTATAAATTGACACATTCATCCGTCACCATGATTCCGTAAAATCTGTCGGTAGGAGTAACATATCTGATAAAAAATACACTTCTGTGTGTTCCTCACACGCGAAGCCAACTAACATGTAAATAATTTTTACAACTTAAAAAATATTACCACGCGAAAATAAAATATGTACAATCCCAGAAACAGAAGCGGTCCGATAAAGCGTGCTGCCCTTCTAATATCTTTGTAGGTCAGGACCGAAATTAGAAAAGGGGAATGTGCATTTTCGGCTTCTCCCATCCAACTAATCTACTTTAACTACTTTCATCTTAATATCCTTGTACATTGTTTGTTGGCGGGTGGTAATAATACTACTGACCGATTGTGATAGGTAACCAACCAAAGTGTTGTCTAGTTAATACTCGTTTCAAGTTATAATTTATGTGATGCGTATGGTTAATTATCTTACTGGTTAATTAGTAAAAATACTCCGTCTGCCCTAAAATATAGTGCTTATTAGATTTCCCCCATCAAACAAGCCATAATGAAAAGTAACCTAGAGTAGTAACATGCATATGTTACTAGTCTAAGTTACTACCTTCATAGTGAGTAGTAACATAGAGGTGGTAGCATAGAGGAGAAGTTACTAGTCTAAGTTACTACATTTCATTTATTAGCTTATAGACTCATCTGTCTTGGTATGTGTGATGTTACTCATAGTATGAGTAACTAGTTATGTCACTCAATTTGTCTCTCTCCTCATTTCTTAGCTGTCATATCATCTTTTTCGCTTAGGTGACATCTATGTTACTAACCATGTTACTCCCACTGTTGGTAGTCTCAAATTCAACCCTTGTCAATTACGACCAAGGTTCTAGAAAAAAAAATTATCATCAAGTTGGTTCTAGAAAAAATTATCATCGTCGGCCGTCCATTCCACCGATGAAGTTGTGCGACAACAAGAAGTTTATTTTCAAGGGATCACCTTCCATGAGTGCACCGACAAGAAGATGTATATGGTCTTCAAGAGAGAAGGATGAAGCCAACTAAGTGGGCATGTCCATCCACGATCGCCACGCTTGACATAGGTAATGGTTTTGATTCATTATGCACTATTGTGGTAATGCCGCATTTTTTTCCAGAACACAACGACGTATTTATCCTCAGGTGACGCTAATGTTATTGCGCACTATTCCGCACACCTTTGGGTTGAATGCTAGAGCAGAAGGAGAACATATCACTTTCGGTCTCATGGTTCGAAGCTTCGACATATCTCTTACGGAGTGGTGCAACCAATTTGTGATTACCAACAACGAAGAGCACAACCGCTACACCTACGATATGCTCAAACCACATCCACTGAAATTATTTGGCCAGATGAGATACCTGGGCTACTAGCATAGAGTCAGTTGCATTGAGGGTTCTACTATAAGTTATCTCTATTATATTATCACTAACTTGTTGCAAGCACGAGGAGAGGTTCAAATGTTAATGAAGAAAACATGCACATTCTTCGAAAGGCCGTTAACCCCGACACCGACTACTCGCCAAACATGGGCACGATTCTTTTGTTTCGCCTTTCACATCAAGTAAATTATGGTCAAGGAGATGTCACTTATGGATGAGTAATCACCATTTTAACCAACTCTCTTGGCTTGAACTTTACCGACTTGCTTTCACATGCAGGTAATTGCCTTGTTAATTTTCATGTTCGTCTGAGTGCGGGGATGATAATAGCCCGCCATGGTCGTTGTTTCATTCAAATTCCTGGAGTTGGGCACTTGTTTCGCACTCCCATGCCTAACTACATCTTGATAAGGGGGAATTTTGCATTATGTTGCATAGGAAGGAGAAGAAACATTGAATCAAGAGGCGCTTGAACCAGTGAAGGTTGACAAAGAAGAACTCTGTGCATGATATGAAGAGGAGCAGCCACAGGATGATTTACAAAAAGATGTGCCCTACAACACGTACGCTGACACCCACGAAGGCTCCATTAATAACATGAACAACTTCGCCAACTCCCTTCGATATAACACCACGTACATGGAAACCCGCTTCTCCACATGCAGCCAAGCATGGGCTCTGGGCTACTATCCTCCAGCGCAATGATCTCCTCGGTTTGAGCTTGCAGAAGCTTAAACTTGCAGAGGTTACTTCCATGTCTACATAAAGATGTGGAGATGCTCCTTCTACCGCCCCCCCCCCCCCCCCATCCCCCATTTCCATTAGCATTCTCTTGTTAATACATTTTATTTGAGGAGTTGATCTATGCCGAGCGACGAGGAACACACCCGAAGAAACAAAAGTGTGAACATTCATGAATATGTTGTATGTCCTACGACTCTTGCATTTTGAACATAAGATGCTTACAATAGTTGTACTTGTAGCATGTGTGAAGCATTCAAGAGGGAGCAAGTCTTTATAGTTAAAATAAATATTGTGTTCTTGTAGACAAAATAATTCTTTTGTTCTGCTTACTCCAGATAAGTGAGACTTATCGGACTAACTTTTAGAAGAAAGGGATGATAGCAAAGAAAGACTTGGGTGTTCACAAAATATGTAGAAGAAGGTGATGTTAGATATACTTAACCCCATTGTGTTTGATTCCATAGACTCAATTTTATTTCTAGCTAAAGTTTTCCAAAGGAATCCAGTTGAAAGGTGCTCGAGATCATGCCTAATTCTGTTCTGCAATACATGGTTCTTCAACTTCTTACTGGTTCCACGGCGATGTCAGTATATGTTGCTTGAAGTGCGTAACTATGACTTCCTCACCTCTCTTGAGTTTCTGCGGAGTTCTATAAAATGTTGTATTGAATCGTACCAGTCTATACCGGGGTTTATAGATATCTTTTGCATACAACCTGAAAAATTAATTTCCTTTTTGAATGGCAGTTCCAAAAAAAATGTACTTCAGTGACTATGGAGATAACTGCTCTAGCTACAGTTTCAATTACCCCCCCCCCCCCCCCCCCACCCCCCCCAATTTCATTAATCTGCGAGTACATTAGGTATATTAGGGGGCTTATTCCATCTTAGCTACTTTGAAATCTGATGGTATTTTTCTCAACGGTCCACGTAGTTGGTTCACTTTTGGTCATGCTATCTTTGATTTGCTCTTCTTTTTGGAACACATTTGGCATGGCACTAGGATTCCGTATTCAGATTCTTCTAGGGTTTCATATTCATCCTCCCGGATCCTGTATTCGTCTTCTAGGGTTTCTGAATCTCGAGTCAACATTTTAGTGGAGGGGATGGTGAACAATGGATAATGGTAGGAGTGGAAGGCTATGATGCCGGAGGAGACAAAAGACAAAAAACGGGGGAGCTCAAAAATAATGGGTAGTGAACTAGCTTTGCAATTATTGCACAATGTTAGCACTGTCATGCACACCGACCCATCACACCACTAATAAGTGCGCCCAGAGGGGGGGTCTGGGAAGCCTGACCAGCGATGTGTCCACTTGGATGCACACCACTGATAAAGTGTGAATTACTCGTACTATGACTAGTTAAGAGCGGGCGTTCATCCCAAGACGCGCTACCGCTCCCTCCTCCGTCGCGGACCTACTCGCGCTCCCATGCGGCGCCGCCACGCCGCACCGGGGCATCCCGGCCTTCCTCCTTCGGTTCCCCCGACACCACTCTCCTCTACGCTGCCGCCGGTGACGAAGCCAGGGCAAAGCCCGAGCGGCTCACCGGCGACAGTCTTCTTCGCGCGTGTCACCTACTCAAAATCGCTATAGCGGTTCCGATCTTGATCTCCTCGACGATGATGGCAGACAACGACGGTAGGAGTGTGGCAGCGGGTCTGTAGATGCAGCGGCAGGTGGCGGCGGCGGCCATGCTGCAGTCGCTCAACCTCCGGTTCGGCTTCGGATGGCCAAACCGATGAAGTTGTGTGAAAAATTTATCATCGTCGCCCATCCATTCCAGCGATGAAGTTGTGAGAAAACAAGAAGTTTATTTTCAAGGGAGCACCTTCCTCGACTGCACCGACAAGAAGATGTATATGGTCTTCAAGAGAGACGGATGAAGCCAACTAAGTGGGCATGTCCATCCACAATCGCCACGCTTGACATAGGTAATGGTTTTGATTCATTATGCACTATTGTGGTAATGGGCATTTTTTTTCAAAACACAACGACGTATATATCCTCAGGTGACGCTAATGTTATTGAGCACTATTCCGCACAACTTTGGGTTGAATGCTAGAGGAGAAGGAGAACATATCACTTTCCGTCTCATGGTTCGTAGCTTCATCATATCTCTTACGGAGTGGTGCAACCATTTTGGATTACCAACAACGAAGAGCACTACCGCTACACCTACGATATGCTCAAACCACATCCACTGAAATTATTTAGCCAGATGAGATACCTGGGCTACTAGCATAGAGTCAGTTGCATTGAGTGTTCTACTATAAGTTATCTCTATTATATTATCACTAACTTGTTGCAAGCACGAGGAGAGGTTCAAATGTTAATGAAGAAAACATGCACATTCTTCGAAAGGCCGTTAACCCCGACACCGACTACTCGCCAAACATGGGCACGATTCTTTTGTTTCGCCTTTCACATCAAGTAAATTATGGTCAAGGAGATGTCACTTATGGATGAGTAATCACCATTTTAACCAACTCTCTTGGCTTGAACTTTACCGACTTGCTTTCACATGCAGGTAATTGCCTTGTTAATTTTCATGTTCGTCTGAGTGCGGGGATGATAATAGCCCGCCATGGTCGTTGTTTCATTCAAATTCCTGGAGTTGGGCACTTGTTTCGCACTCCCATGCCTAACTACATCTTGATAAGGGGGAATTTTGCATTATGTTGCATAGGAAGGAGAAGAAACATTGAATCAAGAGGCGCTTGAACCAGTGAAGGTTGACAAAGAAGAACTCTGTGCATGATATGAAGAGGAGCAGCCACAGGATGATTTACAAAAAGATGTGCCCTACAACACGTACGCTGACACCCACGAAGGCTCCATTAATAACATGAACAACTTCGCCAACTCCCTTCGATATAACACCACGTACATGGAAACCCGCTTCTCCACATGCAGCCAAGCATGGGCTCTGGGCTACTATCCTCCAGCGCAATGATCTCCTCGGTTTGAGCTTGCAGAAGCTTAAACTTGCAGAGGTTACTTCCATGTCTACATAAAGATGTGGAGATGCTCCTTCTACCGCCCCCCCCCCCCCCATCCCCCATTTCCATTAGCATTCTCTTGTTAATACATTTTATTTGAGGAGTTGATCTATGCCGAGCGACGAGGAACACACCCGAAGAAACAAAAGTGTGAACATTCATGAATATGTTGTATGTCCTACGACTCTTGCATTTTGAACATAAGATGCTTACAATAGTTGTACTTGTAGCATGTGTGAAGCATTCAAGAGGGAGCAAGTCTTTATAGTTAAAATAAATATTGTGTTCTTGTAGACAAAATAATTCTTTTGTTCTGCTTACTCCAGATAAGTGAGACTTATCGGACTAACTTTTAGAAGAAAGGGATGATAGCAAAGAAAGACTTGGGTGTTCACAAAATATGTAGAAGAAGGTGATGTTAGATATACTTAACCCCATTGTGTTTGATTCCATAGACTCAATTTTATTTCTAGCTAAAGTTTTCCAAAGGAATCCAGTTGAAAGGTGCTCGAGATCATGCCTAATTCTGTTCTGCAATACATGGTTCTTCAACTTCTTACTGGTTCCACGGCGATGTCAGTATATGTTGCTTGAAGTGCGTAACTATGACTTCCTCACCTCTCTTGAGTTTCTGCGGAGTTCTATAAAATGTTGTATTGAATCGTACCAGTCTATACCGGGGTTTATAGATATCTTTTGCATACAACCTGAAAAATTAATTTCCTTTTTGAATGGCAGTTCCAAAAAAAATGTACTTCAGTGACTATGGAGATAACTGCTCTAGCTACAGTTTCAATTACCCCCCCCCCCCCCCACCCCCCCCAATTTCATTAATCTGCGAGTACATTAGGTATATTAGGGGGCTTATTCCATCTTAGCTACTTTGAAATCTGATGGTATTTTTCTCAACGGTCCACGTAGTTGGTTCACTTTTGGTCATGCTATCTTTGATTTGCTCTTCTTTTTGGAACACATTTGGCATGGCACTAGGATTCCGTATTCAGATTCTTCTAGGGTTTCATATTCATCCTCCCGGATCCTGTATTCGTCTTCTAGGGTTTCTGAATCTCGAGTCAACATTTTAGTGGAGGGGATGGTGAACAATGGATAATGGTAGGAGTGGAAGGCTATGATGCCGGAGGAGACAAAAGACAAAAAACGGGGGAGCTCAAAAATAATGGGTAGTGAACTAGCTTTGCAATTATTGCACAATGTTAGCACTGTCATGCACACCGACCCATCACACCACTAATAAGTGCGCCCAGAGGGGGGGTCTGGGAAGCCTGACCAGCGATGTGTCCACTTGGATGCACACCACTGATAAAGTGTGAATTACTCGTACTATGACTAGTTAAGAGCGGGCGTTCATCCCAAGACGCGCTACCGCTCCCTCCTCCGTCGCGGACCTACTCGCGCTCCCATGCGGCGCCGCCACGCCGCACCGGGGCATCCCGGCCTTCCTCCTTCGGTTCCCCCGACACCACTCTCCTCTACGCTGCCGCCGGTGACGAAGCCAGGGCAAAGCCCGAGCGGCTCACCGGCGACAGTCTTCTTCGCGCGTGTCACCTACTCAAAATCGCTATAGCGGTTCCGATCTTGATCTCCTCGACGATGATGGCAGACAACGACGGTAGGAGTGTGGCAGCGGGTCTGTAGATGCAGCGGCAGGTGGCGGCGGCGGCCATGCTGCAGTCGCTCAACCTCCGGTTCGGCTTCGGAAGGCCAAACCGATGAAGTTGTGTGAAAAATTTATCATCGTCGCCCATCCATTCCAGCGATGAAGTTGTGAGAAAACAAGAAGTTTATTTTCAAGGGAGCACCTTCCTCGACTGCACCGACAAGAAGATGTATATGGTCTTCAAGAGAGACGGATGAAGCCAACTAAGTGGGCATGTCCATCCACAATCGCCACGCTTGACATAGGTAATGGTTTTGATTCATTATGCACTATTGTGGTAATGGGCATTTTTTTTCAAAACACAACGACGTATATATCCTCAGGTGACGCTAATGTTATTGAGCACTATTCCGCACAACTTTGGGTTGAATGCTAGAGGAGAAGGAGAACATATCACTTTCCGTCTCATGGTTCGTAGCTTCATCATATCTCTTACGGAGTGGTGCAACCATTTTGGATTACCAACAACGAAGAGCACTACCGCTACACCTACGATATGCTCAAACCACATCCACTGAAATTATTTAGCCAGATGAGATACCTGGGCTACTAGCATAGAGTCAGTTGCATTGAGTGTTCTACTATAAGTTATCTCTATTATATTATCACTAACTTGTTGCAAGCACGAGGAGAGGTTCAAATGTTAATGAAGAAAACATGCACATTCTTCGAAAGGCCGTTAACCCCGACACCGACTACTCGGCAAACATGGGCGGCCATGGTCGTTGTTTCATTCAAATTCCTGGAGTTGGGCACTTGTTTCCCACTCCCATGCCTAACTACATCTCGATAAGGATGGAATGTTGCATTATGTTGCATAGGAAGGAGAAGAAACATTGAATCAAGAGGCGCTTGAACCAGTGAAGTTTGACAAAGAAGAACTCTGTGCGTGAGATGAAGAGGAGCAGCCACAGGATGATGTATAAGAAGATGTGCCCTACACCACGTACGCTGACATCAACACCCACGAAGGCTCCATTAATAACATGAACAACTTCGCCAACTCCCTTCGAGACAACACCACGTACATGGAAAACTGCTTCTCCACATGGAGCCAAGCATGGGCTCTGGGCTACTATCCTCCACGGCAATGATCTCCCCGGTTTGAGCTTGCAAAAGCTTAAACTTGCAGAGGTTACTTCCATGTCTACATAAAGATGTGGAGGTATTTTATTTATAAGTGTAATGAGGTTGTACTTCAGTTCACTATGAGCTTCAAAAATCCGGGTTGGTTTGTTCCAATACTTCATATTTTATTTGATTTGGCTTTTTTTTGCTTCTCTCGTCCTTTGCACCTTTGCTAGGTAGCTTTGAAGAACCCAATACAAAAATAGAATAAGGTTTTCCTTCCCTTTGCTCCTTTACCCCCCCTTTCCATTTGAATTCTCTTGTTAATACTTTTCATCTGAGGAGTTGACCTATGCCGAGCGATGAGGAACACACCCGAAGAAACAGAAGTGTGAACATTCATGAACATGATGTATGTCCTACGACTCTTGCATTTTGAACATAAGATGCTTACAATAGTTATACTTGTAGCATGCGTGAAGCATTCAAGTGGGAGTAAGTCTTTATAGTTAAAACAAATATTGTGTTCTTGAAGACAAAATAATTCTTTTGTTCTCCTTAATCCAGATAACTGAGACTTATCATGGGACTAATTTTTAGAAGAAAGGGATGATAGCAAAGAAAGACTTGGGTGTTGACAAAATATGTAGAAGAAGGTGATGTTAGATATACTTAACCCCATTGTGTTTGATTCCATAGACTCAATAGGATTTCTAGCTAAAGTTTTCAAGAGGAATCCAGTTGAAAGGTGCTCGAGATCATGCCTAATTTTGTTCTACAATACATGGTTCTTCAACTTCTTACTGGTTCCATGGCGATGTTAGTATATGTTGCTTGACGTGCGTAACTATGACTTCCTCACCTCTCTTGAGTTTATGCGGACGTCTATAAAATGTTGTATTGAATCGTACCAGTCTATACCGGGGTTTATAGATATCTTTTACATACAACCAGAAAAATTAATTTCCTTTTTGAATGGCTGTTCCAAAAAAAATGTACTTCAATGATATTGAGATAGCTGCTCTAGCTACAGTTTGAAATACCCCCCCCCCCACCCCCGCCAAATGTACTTCTATCTGAGAGTACATTAGGTATATTAGGGGGCTTATTCCATATTTAGATTCTTCTAGGGTTTCATATTCATCCTCCCGGATCCTGTATTCGTCTTCTAGGGTTTCTGAATCTCGAGTCAACATTTTAGTGGAGTGGATGGTGAACAATGGATGATGGTAGGAGTGGAAGCCTATGAGGCCGGAGGAGATGAAAGACAAAAAACGGGGGAGCTCAAAAATAATGGGTAGTGAACTAGCTTTGCAATTATTGCACAATGTTAGCAGTGTCATGCAGACCGACCAATCATACCACTAATAAGTGGGCCCAGAGGGGGGGGAGTGTGGGAAGCCTGACCAGCGATGTGTCCACTTGGATGCACACCACTGATAAAGTGTGACTTACTGGTACTATGACTAGTTACGAGCGGGCGTTCATCCCACGACGCGTTGCCGCTCCCTCCTCCATCGCGGACCTACTTGCGCTCCCATGCAGCGCCGCCGCGCCGCACCGGGGCATCCCGGCCTTCCTCCTTGGGTTCCCTCAATACCACTCTCCTCTACGCCGCAGCCAGTGACAACGCGAGGGCAAAGCCCGAGCGGCTCGACGGCGACAGTCTTCTTCGCGCGTGTCACCTACTCAAAATAACTATAGCGATTCCGATCTTGATCTCCTCCATGATGATGGCAGACAACGACGGCAGGAGTGTGGCGGCGGGTCTGTAGATGCAGCGGCAGGTTTCGGCGGCTGCCATGGTGTAGTCGCTGAACCTCCGGTTCGGCTTCGGATGGCGGTGGCGCTCCTGGTTTTGATCTGCATCACGCGGACGCCCGGGGAGGCGACACTAGGCTTGGCGGTGGTGGTCATCTCCTCAGTCCGAGGTGGTCGGCCTGAGGCTGGGTGGTCAGATCTCAAGATCCGTCATCTAGTCCTCGCTACGAATCGGGGAGACATAATTGCCGGTGAAAATCGAGCCGACGTTGGGCGATGGTGGCGTTCTCCGCCGTTACCCTGACGAATTCATCGTCGTGAAACTACTGTTGACCGACTCGTGCTGCTCCAGGGAAACCCTAGGATCTGGTCTTTTAGATCGGAGGATGGCAGCACTGTTATGTCATTTCTTTCTTGGGAGCATCATTTATGGAGCAGCGCTGGAAGACAGAGGTACGTAGGAGGTGGAGCGGCTTCGTGTTGCATGGAGTTTCGGTGGAGATGTCAGGTCAAGCCTAGCCGAAAGGTTCTACACTGTGTCATGCATGTGTCGGTAGGTGCTACGCATGACTTCAAGCTGTGTTGGCTGGTGGTACTTGGCGACATGGTGTTGTGGTGTACCGGCGGCGATCGCGACGTGCTCAGCAGTTTGCGTGCAGGGGGGTGGCGCCATTGGGCGTTGTGGTGGTGTGGACGGATGGCCGGAATGGCAAGGATGATGCGGGTCTCTTTCCTGAAGATGGGTTAGTGGTTCGATGATGATGGCGGCTTCTAAAACGTGTGCATGTGGTGTACGCTTTAGGTTTGCTGCACCGGCTGTTGGTTTCGATACATTATGCGGATGGATCGACGAGGACATCGGTTTTAGATATGCGGAGTGAGTGCACTACATATTATCGAGTTTGCAGGTGTGAATGATGGCTTTGAATGGTTTGATGTCTGTTCTTGTTAGACCTTTGTTGAATAGTTAATAAAGATGGTTGTATGTATCGATTGATGCAGAGGCCGGGGGTTTTCACCTACTTTTCTAAAAAAAACAGCAGGCGTTCAAATTCAGATGTGTACACCACGCTAATAACCTTTCACAAATAAGAGTTTCTGCGGTAGTACTATATAGTCTAGTTTTGTTAGTCAAATAATTGTCGTAATGAAGATAATAGCGGAAGTAAATTTTTATGCGAGTAATATCTGAAGTAAGTAACGTCAAACGGAGTGACACATGAGGCCCCTCTCAATGCTCCACCTTGTATAGGTGCTAATGTTGTTATGTAGGCAAAAAATCGGATGTGGCTAGCTAATTAAGATGAGAGAAATAAGTATGATGACCCCAGGAAGAAACAATGCGAAGCTTGTGAACCTACGCAAGACACATAAATAAAAGAAGTCCACCAATGAATGAAGAACTTTAGTTGCGAAATCATTAAATGAAGGATGCTTAGCAACAATAAGTTAAGCACCATTGCATTGGGGACTTTAGTTGCTAAACTTTTAAATTTGCTTAGCAACTTTGCATTGGAAGAGGTCTAATAACTTTCGCCCTGTGGCAATAAAGACCTATTGTGTTATGTCACTTTTGCTAGTTATATATCCCAACGGTTTGACGATTAAATTAAGCATATGCATTACGTGAATAAACTAGAAACGATTACTAGTTAGATTATACTTCGGTTGGTTGCATATCATAGTCGGTCAGCAGTATTATAACCACCCGCCAACAAATAATGCACAAGGATAATTAAGGGTATTACAATAGTTGGAGGGGAGAAGCCGAAATTGCACATTGTCCTTTTCCAATTTCGGTCCTCAGCCATCACCAAACAGAAGCATTGTGTTGGATTTACAGATATAGCTCCACGCACTTCAAGGCACTGAGTTTGATGGAACGCCTGAAAGCGTATCTACAGGGATTTTCGCTAATTTATCCGTCTAGGTTTTGCTCCGTGATTTTCTTGTTTAGACCCTAGGGCTTTTAATGAAGTTTCACATAAACCAGTGGTTTAACGTAATCAGGTGTTCCATCTACAGAAAACTGAAGCATTGTGATTAGTACGTATACTATAAACTAATAAAAAGAAATGGGCAATATATTTTGACAGTAAGATTAGCCCCACCACACGGACGTCTTCTCTCTTCTCACTCTGGCACAGGTCGTCAGTGCAGGCCGCACGCATCGTGGCCTCCATGCTTCCGTCCACGACCATTGCATCCTCCGTTGCGGCACTACTCCCGCTGGCCGCGGCAAAAAGGTGTTCGCGGTGTCGAAGCAGGCGTCCCGTGGTCTCACAGCTATCCGCAGAGCTGGACGCAACTCACCACACCACCGGTTGCAACCGTCACGTGTGGCCGCGTAGCAGGCCACAACATAGTATGTCACTCATTCTAGCATGTGATGGCTGTGGTTGCAGCATCGCCGCCAGTCGGCGCAGTCAAAACATTGAAGCATGCGGTAGGTGAAGTCACAACATCGCCATTCCAGCACCACTCCCGCAGGTTGCAACACCAATCATATATAATTGCAGCCATGCCAATGGCCGGTTGAAGCATGTGGTAATCGTAGTTGTGTCATCAATCTGTCGTCGCCTCCAATGCCGGTGGTTATAGGTTGCCGCACCGTGGACCATCATCTCCATCACCAACTAGCGGGTGCCGGTTGCAGCACGCGGTATCCGGTGGCACGTTTGCGCTAGTACCAGTGGTGGAGGATAGTGGATATATGCCTCCAGCATCGACGAGTGCCGGTAAAAGCACCACTATGGCCATTGCAGTGCGGGATGAACCCCGCCACGGCGTCGCAGCAGCATGCTGTCCTTTTGCCGCGTCCCCTATGGTAGAACGGCCGCAGGCTCGCAGCATAAAAAAAGTAGGTCGGTCAGTGATGGGGGATCAGTGCTAATCGTATCTATAGTAGTTATATTTATAATCGGTGAAGAACAAGAAATTAGGCAATTAGAAGTTCTTGCGTCAGCTTGATAGCCAGATTCACAAACATGGAATGTCTACATGCATGAACAATGCCGTGTAACGATTTTGCTCGATGGACGAACATAGACTTTCAGAAATATCCATCTCATACAATAGATGTCGACGAGAATATGCATTTTATTTCATTCGAATAGGCAACGTCAAGTCAACAACCACAATATTAACTTTCACCGAAAATTGTGACTGAGGCTATGGTGGTTCTCTAAGCTATGAAAGGGACAGGGGTGACTAACTCGAAGGAAACTATGAAGGGAATATGATTTTGTAAAACATTATGGAGGGGTTATACATATGCTAGAGTAATGGAGGAGGGAATGTCTTTAGTTCATTTATTAGTGGAGGGGAGGTGGAGGGAGAGAGTAGGAACTAGAGATGGGGGAAGAGAGAGGTAGAGTATCCTACTAGAAGGTGCTAATTAGGAGGGGGTGGTAGGAGTGGGAGGCTGGAGGAGCCACAAGAGGAGGGTGGGGGGGGGGGGGGGGGGGGGGGGAGCTCGCTTTCCAATTATTGCACAACATTATTAATGACGTACGCATCGATCAATACACCTTTGGCTATTGCCCATGGGGCATCACTTAAGCCCGAGCAGTGTGTGTCCGCTTGAATGCAAGCCACTGATAAAGTGTAACTTACCTCGGACGCGCAATTTCCGGCACACGCTACCAGTACCATGTTGTCAGTGGCGTGTTTGTGTTGGCACACGCCAATGGTACATTGACTAGTTACCAACAATGTTTGCAACCAGATGCACACGACTAATAACCTTTCACGAATAAGGGTTTCTTCAGTATAATTGTTCTAATAAACCTTTCTGTAGTAATTAACTTGAAACAGAGTGTTCATAATACCTTTATGAAGTAATTATATCCGAACAGTTTGACGAATAAACTAGAAACGAGTATTAACTAGACTGTACTTCACTTGGTTACACATCACGATCGGACAGCAGGATTAAAACCTACCGAAGCCTTTTTTAGAGTACAAGTATAATTAAGGGTACATTAGTTATTTGCAGGGGAGAAGCCGAAAGTGAATATTGTCCCTTTCCAATTTCGGTCCTCACATCAAGGCGACTGAAGCATTGTGTATGATTTCGACGCACTTCAACGACTACTAGTAGACTTCAGGGGGCTAATTTAAATACACGTCTAGCCTCACATCAAGGTGCTACAGGGATCTTTGCTAATTTATCCGTCTAGATCTCGCTCCTTGATTCACTTGTTAATACGTCGGGCTTTTAGTAAAGTACCAAATGAACTCACGATGACGTGTGTAGCAGAACTCTGACTAAAATATACTCCCTCAGTTTTTAAACATAAAGGCTATTTTAGGAATTTCAATATGAACTACTATACGGATGTATATGTATAGATTCCGTAGGTAGTCCATATTAAAATCTCTAAAAAAAGGCTTATATTTAGGAACAAAGCGAGTAAAGAGGAGTTAATTGCACAAAATCATCACATTTAGGGTTAGGTTTGCTGACAAATACATAGTCCCTAATTATTTATAACAGCCACAGTGTTTCTAGTAAACTTTTTGCGGAAAGCACTGATCGGGTGATTTGCTATGTTTTGATCACCCAGACTCCACGCTTTGCTGTGTTTTGATCACCCGGACGCAGCAAATCACCCAATCTGTGCTTTCTGCCAAAAGTTTACTAGAAATGCGGTGACTTTTGCAAATAATTAAGTATTGGGTATTTTTCTGCAAAACTAACGCAAATGTGGTGATTTTCTTCTTTTAACTCAGTAAAGAGTGACACTGACGTGTGCAGCAGAGCGCTTATAAAATACACAGAAGCGGCTACCGAAGCAGAATAGAGCTTGCAAACTTGTACGTAGTCCAAGTAGCTCATCACATATACAACACGTAGCTCACCGTGCGTGTAAACATGAGTTATCCCTCGCACAAGAGCGCCAACGGCGAAGTGGGTGACGAGTTCTACCCATCACATCGCAAGTGCAAGGACGGCCGTGTCGAGAGGTTCATGGCGAGTTCATACTTGCCGGCATGAGAGGACACAACGACCAACCGTGGGGTAGCAGCGAGGGATGCCATCATCGACCGGAGCACCGCCTTGTCCGTACGCCTGTTCCTCCCCTCGCAAGCTGCTCTGACGAGCACGAGGCTTCCCCTCATTTTCTGCGTTGATGGTGTTTCTAGTGCCTTCTATCTAAAATACCACCGTTACGCCACTTCCCTCGCCGCAAGCGCAGGGGCCCGGGCGCTCGTCGTGTTCGTTGAATACCATCTGGCACCGAAGTATCCGACTCCGATGCCGACGTCCTATGATCACACATGGGCTGAGCTGCTGCTGTGGGTGGTGTCCTTGTTCGACCCTCATGGTGACTGCATCATGGACATTGCGGGTTTAGTTATCGTGCATGCCGTAAGCAATTTTTTCCCTCAAAGGCCTAGCGTGCACGTCTAGCATAGGATGGGTCGAGCCCTCTTCAGTATTGGAGTACTTACTCTCACATGCATTGAGAGTAGGATAGTCTGGGATCACCATGGTCGGTGACGACAAGGTTGCGCTGTGGTTTATAAAGTGCACAATACTCTTCATATGCTACTTGCTGGTTTGGACATAGCGGTGCATACAACTTCACCGTGCAGGGGGGACTTGAATGCGCCACTACGTCCAACCAGCAAGAAGGTTATGAAGAGCACTGTGGACCTCATACACCATTTCACATGCTTTCCCTCACCGACCATGGTGATCCCAGATTATCCTACCCTGAATGCATGTGAGAGCAAGTCACTCAATAGTAAAGAGGGTTCGACCCAACTTATTCTAGGCGTGCCTGCTAGGCCCAATAAGGACTTATTTGCTGACCGCACAAGGACAATGGCCCATGCTCTATGGAGCTTTTCCATTCATAGGGTTATGTTATGTTGAAGGTTATCTTGTTGTTTGTTCCTTAATAATGACTCTCCTCTTTATTGCGTTCATGTTAAGTTTGTACACGTACGTAAAAGTCATGACCACATTTGGAGTTGTGGAGTCACCATGATCCACTTCACATGCGGGATCACAGTTCACATGCGAGGTCACGCACGTTTTGTGTCGATCAAGGTCAAATTTATGCTTCAGGATTGTTGGGATCTCAGTGATAGAATAATATCAACAAAGAAAATGAAGACACCATTGTGATGTCGCGATACTCTATCTTGTGTACATCTAGAACTCTTATTCGAACTCGGAGTGAATTAAAAACACACCATGTGTTCCAATGCAATCACTTAAGTAAAACCCAGTCGTACGCCAACATCCTTTCAACTGCATCGCGATGTTGTGACTGCGGTCATTTAGGCGATGGTGACCGGACACAATCTCTTTTTCTTTCTATCGTGTATTAAAGTCTTAGAATGTGCCAATGCGAAATGTAGATGGTGGCCGGAGGCGTGACAATGGAGTAGTACCCACAGTTAAATAGCTAACAGAAACTAATAGCAACAAAGATGAAGATCATGATTATTTATCTTTGCATGTAGTCGGCGACTAGTGATGATGCCAAAGCGATGAAGAAAAGGATAAAAGAGCGATGGTGGTTATTTACAATCCATCCCCGAAGACATGATGATGTCGATCCTAGAATTCACTAATGATTTGAGGCATGGGGCATCATCCGCACTATGTAGATTTGCAAGTACCTTGTCATCCAAGCTTAAATCTAGTCCGTCCCAATGGTGAAATTCTGCCTGAAAGCACAACTACATGGTGGCAGTCGATCAAGTAGTCACACTGACACGTCACTCAGCTAGGAGACCCTGACTACATTCACAGGTGGCCTCACCGACCAAGAGGTTGACGAGATGGCATGTCATACACAATTTCAATGTCACAGCTCATCGTGGTTACAACAGTACCGTGCTGTGTCAGAGATCGATATGTCGTCTGACGTGTCATGCCCGTGTTATCCCTCTCATGGCAATTGTCTGCTGTTGTGACCTAATTTTACTCCCCTTGTTGCTTTGCTTATGGTAATTAAATGAAAAGAACTAAAAACTCTAGCACGGATAATAACCATAAGCTAAAATAATTTACCACAAAGGTTACTAGATCAAAGTCAACCTCTAGGGCTTGTATACTTTAATTAGGCGACCAGTGCGGTTACTATACTACAATGGACGGCGTTTGAAAAACACCGATTAACTAATGTGCAAGTGGCAAATGTAAATTAATGCCCCCCTTCCGGCACTAGTAGAAAACAGGGTTTTGGTTGAGGCCAGGATAAGGGCATTAATCCCGGTTCACTTACGAACCAGGACCAAAGGGTGCACCAGTCCCGGTTCGTCTGACACTTTTGGTCCCGGTTCTAGACACGAACCGGGACCAATGGGCCTCGCTCCTGGCCCAGCACCTTTAGTCCCGGTTGGTGGCGGGAACCGGGACCAAAGGTCGGTCTTCTGTCCCGGTTCTGGCCACCAACCGGGACTAAAGATAAGCCTATATATACCCCCGCCCTGGCCGCTCACTCTGTTTTTTGGCCGGCCGGCGTGTGCAGGTGTGTGTTGCTCTAGCTCTCACCTCCTATGCACATGAGGTGTTCGATGAAATGCCCGAGCCACACTTAAGCTTTCTCCTCTCCAAGCTCGACCTCCAAGCTCCATTTTCCTCAAGATTTGTCTAGGTTTGGCGGTCCGTCCTGTCCCGTCCCCGTCCTCACCGCCGTCGATCGCCCGCGCCGATCTCGTCGCCGGCACCACCATGGTGAGCCTCTTGTTCTTATCTTCTTTCTAAAAGAAAAAAATTCTTACTTGTATGATTTAGATAGATACTTGTACAATTTTCTTACTTTTATTATTGTTTGTTATTATATAGTGCCATGGTTTTGGTATCCACCCCCGTCGGCCCTCGTCCTGTCTATGATTCGGATGTGGTATATTATCTTTTATAACTATTTGTTTCATTTAGTGTTTATGACAATTATGCCGACCAACGTGACATAGATGTTTTTATCTAGGAGGTATGTGAACCGGAAATTCGAACCGACCCTCTTGTCGAGAGGTTAAATTTAGTTGAAAAATAAAACAATTACTTGAAGAAAAAATTGAAAAGAATTGAGGAGGAGAAGATGGAATTGGAGTTGCATGTTGCCGATGTCGTCGAAGATCACAAGATCAAGATGGATGCAATGCGCTTGAAGATTAGAAAGATTAGAAAATATGCCATTCATATACTGAGGCTTGGTATCATTATGCCGTTGGATCAATTGGTACCTTAGTTGCGGTTATGATCGCATTTGTTGTTGCATTTAAATGTTTTACATAGTTTCAATGTATGTTTTAATTAGATGCTCTAGAGAGCTATATGTTGTTTAATGAGAACTATGTATGAACTTTATGTATTTATTTTTGTCACTACTGTACTTTGGTTTTAATGTGATGATGAACTTCTATTAATTTGGTCACTTCTCTATTCATGATGTTCTGTAATGGTTTTTGATACACTTAATTATATAATGCACGCAGATGAACCGGCAATGGATGTACGGTGACCGACGCACCTCCGAGTACATTAAGGGCCTGCATAATTTTCTCGAAGTGGATGAGGCAACCAAGCAGTATGGTTTTATGTATTGTCCATGTACTATCTGTGGGAATACGAAGGATTACTCTAACTCGAAAACCCTTCACGTCCACCTGCTAGAGAAAGGTTTCATGCCACACTATAATGTTTGGACCAAGCACGGAGAAAGAGGGGTTATGATGGAAGACAACGAAGAAGAAGAGGATGATGACAACTATCCGCCCCCTGAATACGGTGATGCTGCAATGGGGGAAGCTGAAGATCAAGAGGAATCAGACGATGTGCATGATGATGATCTTCGCCGGGTCATTGTTGACGCAAAGAGACAATGCCAAAGTGAAAGGGAGAAGTGAAAGTTCGATCGCATGTTAGAGGATCACAAAAAAGGGTTGTACCCAAATTGCGAAGATGACAACACAAAGCTCGGTACCACACTGAAATTGCTGCAATGGAAGGCAGACAATGGTGTATCTGACAAGGCATTTGAAAAGCTGCTGAAAATAATGAAGAATAAGCTTCCAAAGGACAACGAATTGTCCGACAGTACATACGAAGCAAAGAAGGTTGTCTGCCCTCTAGGATTGGAGGTGCAGGAGATACATGCATGCCCTAATGACTGCATCCTCTACCGCGGTGCGTACGAGGATTTGAACGCATGCCCGTTATGCTGTGCATTGCGGTATAAGATCAGACGAGATGACCCTGGTGATGTTGAGGGCCAGTGCACCGGGAAGAGGGTTCCTGCCAACGTGATGTGGTATGGTCCTATAATACCACGGTTGAAACGTTTGTTCAGAAACAAAGAGTATGCCAGGTTGATGCGATGGCACAAGGAAGACCGTAAGAAAGACGGGAAGTTGAGAGCACCCGGTGATGTGTCGCAGTGGAGAAAGATCGAGAGAAAGTGGGGGGGACTTTACAGGTGACCCAAGGAACGTATGGTTTGGTTTAAGTGCAGATGGCGTTAATCCTTTTAGGGAGCAGAGCAGCAAGCATAGCACATGGCCTGTGACTCTATGTATGTATAACCTTCCTCCTTGGTTGTGCATGAAGCGGAAGTTCATTATGATGCCAGTGCTCATCCAAGGCCCTAAGCAACCCGGCAATGACATTGATGTGTACCTAAGGCCAATGAACTTTTACAACTGTGGAATGGAAAAGCTGTATGTGTGTGGGATGAGCATGCACAAGAGGAATTTGACCTACGAGCGTTGCTGTTTGTAACCATCAATGATTGGCCTGCTCTCAGTAATCTTTCAGGACAGACAAACAAGGGATACCACGCATGCACGCACTGTTTAGATGACACCGAAAGTATATATTTGGACAAATGCAGGAAGAATGTGTACCTGGGGCATCGTCGATTTCTTGCGACCAACCATCAATGTCGAAAGAATGGAAAACATTTCAAATGTGAGGCAGATCACCGGAAGAAGCCTGCCCTCCGTACTGGTGATCACATACTTGATATGGTCAATGATTTACAAGTAATCTTTGGAAAGGGTCCTGGCGGACTATCTGTTCCGAATGACGCTGAGGGACGCGCACCCATGTGGAAGAAGAAATCTATATTTTGGGACCTACCCTATTGGAAAGACCTAGAGGTCCGCTCTGCAATCGACGTGATGCACGTGACAAAGAATCTTTGCGTGAACCTGCTAGGCTTCATGGGAGTGTATGGGAAGACAAAAGATACACCGGAGGCACGGGAGGACCAGCAACGTGTGCACGAAAAAGACGGCATGCATCCAAAGCAGTATGAAGGTCCTGCCAGCTACGCTCTTACCAAAGAAGAGAAGGAAATCTTCTTTGAATGCCTGCTCAGTATGAAGGTCCCGTCTGGCTTCTCGTCGAATATAAAGGGAATAATAAATATGGCAGAGAAAAAGTTTCAGAACCTAAAGTCTCATGACTGCCACGTGATTATGACGCAACTGCTTCCAGTTGCATTGAGGGGGCTTCTACCGGAAAACGTTCGATTAGCCATTGTGAAGCTATGTGCATTCCTCAATGCAATCTCTCAGAAGGTAATCGATCCAGAAATCCTACCAAGGTTAAAGAGTGAGTTGGTGCAATGTCTTTTCAGTTTCGAGCTGGTGTTCCCACCATCCTTCTTCAATATCATGACGCATGTCCTAGTTCATCTAGTCGACGAGATTGGCATTCTGGGCCCTGTATTTCTACACAACATGTTCCCCTTTGAGAGGTTTATCGGAGTCTTAAAGAAATATGTTCGTAACCGTGCTAGGCCAGAAGGAAGCATCTCCATGGGCCATCAAACAGAGGAAAGCATTGGGTTTTGTGTTGATTTTATTCCTGACCTTAAGACGATTGGTCTCCCTCAATCGCGGTATGAGGGGAGACTGACTGGAAAAGGCACGCTAGGAGCGAATTCAATAATATGTAGGGACGGGCATTCTTGGTCTCAAGCACACTACACGGTTCTACAGAATTCTACCTTGGTGACCCCGTATGTCAATGAACACAAGAATATTCTGCGCTCCAAACACCCGGAGAAGTGTGACGACTGGATTACATGTGAACACATCAGGACTTTCGGCAGTTGGTTGCAAACACATCTCATGGGTAACACCACTGTTGCAGACGAGCTGTACTCGTTGGCCAGGGGACCATCTTCGACTGTATTGACTTACAAAGGGTACGAGATAAATGGCAATACATTTTACAAGATCGCCCAAGATCAAAAGTGCACCAACCAAAACAGTGGTGTCCGCTTTGATGCAGCAACCAACAGGGGAAATGACACATATTATGGTTACATAGTGGACATATGGGAACTTGACTATGGACATGATTTTTAGGTCCCTTTGTTTCGGTGCAAATGGGTCAATCTGTCAGGAGGCGGGGTACAGGTAGACCCGCAGTACGGAATGACAACAGTGGATCTGAACAATCTTGGGTACACAGACTAACCATTCGTCTTAGCCAATGATGTGGCGCAGGTTTTGTATGTGAAGGACATGTCTACCAAACCGAGAAAAAGAAAAGATAAGGAAGCGAATACATCATACGATGAGCCAAAGCGCCACATAGTTCTTTCAGGGAAAAGAGACATTGTGGGAGTGGAGGGCAAGACAGACATGTCTGAAGATTATGAAAAGTTTCATGAAATTCCTCCCTTCAAAGTGAAGGCTGACCCAAGCACCCTATTAAACGATGAAGATTATCCATGGTTACGGCGCAATAAGCAAGGGACACACGCGAAGATAAAGTGAAGACTTTCTCTCCACAACTATTCTGATGATGGCTTTGATTTAGAATATCATTGCAGTTACATGTCAAGAAATGAAATGCCTTTTGTAACAGATGAGTTTTTGTCTGAAACCCTGATACTTCGAAAGAGATTGTTCATTTTGTACACGAAGTGCATCCAGTTTTTGCCGTAACCCTCTCAACTTTTTAGCACATGCTATGTGGGTGAAATGATGATACCATGCCAACTTTTAACCATTTCAGAGTTCATTTCCAGTGCTTTTCAATTCAGGGTCATCTTAGCTCAAAATAAATCATGAAATGCATGAAAAAAAGCAAATGAAGTCAGAAAAGGTTTGAAAAGTGATGATGTGTCTTTGAATGGTGCATATTGAATGCAGAAAAAGTCTTGAGTTCAAATATCACTACTGGAATCAGGGAATTTGCCGTCTGCCATGGCAGACGGCAAAGGACCAGAAAGCTGATGGCAAAGGTCTTTACCGTCAGCCGCGGACGGCAAACATATCCGGCACTCTAAGTTGCGGTAAAGAGCTTCTTTGCCATCTGCTTTCTCATAGCGGACGGCAAAGACCTTTGCCGTCAGCTTTCCTAGCCAAGCTGATGGCAAAGAAAGTGGACGGCAAAAAATAGACGTTAGCCACGTTAGGTTTCTAACGGGAGCCTTTGCCGTCTGCCAGCAGACGGCAAACGTGCCTTCCCCTTTGCCGTCTACTTCCTGACGTCAGCAGACCGGTCAGCAGACCACTCTCCTTTGCCGTCTGCCGGCGAACGACAAAGTACCACCCTCCTTCGCCATCTGCCAGCAGACGGCACAATGACCAAATGGGTCAGCCCCAGTGCTCCCAGGTTGCACAGGTTGCTCCCACGTGTCACCTTTGCCGTCTGCTGGCAGACGGCAAAGCCCTTTGCCGTCCGCTGGCAGACGGCAAAGTGCCTGCACTGCCACTGTTTTTATTGTTTTCTGCTATTTCCCTGCATTTTCAACAAACAAATATGATATATATATAGTTTCACCATAGAAGTACACCAATGCATAGGCCATGTATCAAACATCTAGCAGTCCATCAATGCAACACATCCACGTCACCATCGAAGTACACAAATGCATAGGGTATTAAAAGATCCAATACATACATAGTTTCACCATGTTCATCCATATATACAAATCAAAACAAAAAAACTAAATAGTAGCATTCTGCCATAGCCAGCTTCCATGAAGTGAATCAAACCTGCAAAAGTGGGAGTAAGAAAGTTAGAAGAAGAAGAAGAAGAAGAAGAAGACTAGAAGAAGAATAATAAGAAGAAGAAGACTACTAGAAGAAGAAGAAGAAGAAGAAGAAGAAGAAGAAGAGGAACAAGAAGAAGAAGAAGAAGACTAGATGAAGAAGAATAAGGTAAGTATAGGTCATTTTTGTGCTAACCTAGGTGATTATGCCATTTTTAGCCAACTTAGGTAAGTATAGCTCATTTCTTATCTAACTTAGGTAATTATGCCATTTTGGAGGAAAGAGAAGAGGAAGAAGAAGAAGAAGAAGAAGAAGAATAAGAAAAAGAAAGAGAAGAAAAAAGAAGAAGAAGAAGAAGAGTTTTTGAATAAGTCATTTTGGAGCTAGTATGTCATTTTGGAGGAAAATAAGCTAAGTATATGACATTTATGAGCTTGACTTTCGGTCTTTCGAGGTTTTCCTTAGAAAAACTCTCATGCCTCATGGTGTGTATGGTGCGCACTCTCTCACACTTATATGGTGGTGTATGTTGGTGGTCACTACCTAACACTAATATTTCGACCATCGATGATGTTCGTTTCCCCTTCTCCTTTCCCGCAATATACCAAGGTATATGTCGAGAAAAGGAGAAGAAGAAACAACAGTCGGGATTCCTCCATCAAGAAGAGACATGAAACTCTCACAAGGAGCTAAGTTTATCTAAGTGCTAAGTTTGTCTTTCTTTGAGAAAATGAGCCAAGTAAGTGGCATATTGGGGCTTACCGTCCTCGTCATCACGGAGGAGAGGCACCGCGGTTGCTCGAGCGGTTTCACCTGGAGAAGGCTGCCCTGGAGAAGGGTTGTGCGATGTGTTTCGGGAGATATTCTGCACCAAAGATGATTTGCAATGTCTCGTTAGCATGATGACACTGAAAGATCATTGCATTCAAATGAAAACTCACCGTTCCAGCCGTGGTAATGACTGTCATCGACGGAGGGGTCTGGCCGGTCTTCTCGCACATAGACTGCACATTTGGTTTTCACAAATCAATGATATTAGTTATTAATGAAACGAACATTAAATGCAAGATTTGACAAATATGAAGAAGAAACTTACCACCAAGAGCTCGTAGATGGCCTAGTGAGACGCATCGTTCCGTGCTCTCTCCTCCTCCAACAACCTAGCCGTCCTCTCCTCCATCTCCTTCTCCTTCGCCGCCATAAGCGCCTGTGTTGCCTCTCTTTCTTTCTGAATAGCAGCCTGCAACACAACTCCTCGTTAGCATTGTAATCATCTTTGTTCACACACACAACGTAATTAGGAAAGATATCTGAGTCCGTATAACTAACCTCGATGGCGAGCTCGACTGGCCGTGAACGAGGCCTTATCTCAGGACAAGAGCTCGTTCGGCGCGCCTTGATCTGCCGGAGGTTGCTAGGACAACGTATAAGGCCATCTCCAATGGCAATCGAGCCATGGGGCCTCCCGCCACCAGCTATCATCACCAGCTCTGGATCAATAGGCTCCTGGCTCGGGTTAAAGTCCTCCCCTTTCCTCGCCTTCCCCTCATCTCTGTACCTCACGAGCTTGTTGTGGGAGGAGATGTTGCTGAATTTCAAGGGATCATCGAGGTCAGACTCAGAGAATACCTTGACCATCTTGTACGAGGCAGTATGGGCCATCGCATAGAGGTCGTACATCTGTGGCACCTCCATTTTATTGTGATCCGCCTAAAAGAGAGAGAGAGAGGAACAAAGTATTAGTAAAGGGCTCAAGCTAGAATCAAGAATGAATTGCATGAATCATGAAGCTAACCACATACTCAGTTCTGACCAAACTGATTTAAGTTGGCACTCCCTTGATGGTGTGGCACACCAACCATTTTGTTACGCCGGTCCTTGGCATTGTTGTGGACGGCTAGCCATTGTTCTGAGCACCACCCATCCACCAACGCCTCCCAACAATCCATCTTATCCGCACACCATCTCGTGGGCACCTAAGTTAATAAAGAGATATTTGAGCGCTACGCGTAGGAATCATATGAAGGAAACTAAGTACAAGGCCTTAAGAATACGTAATTACCTTCATGTAAAGCTCCTTCTCCATCTTCTTTCCGCGGCACGTCGACTTCTCCTTCCTAATACGCCGCGAGGCGTAGTAGTCTCGAACAGCCTGCACCCGAGCCTCGTGCCGAAAGTTTTGCAGTAGGCGCTTGCATTGCTGATCGATAACCTTTCCGCGGCCTCCTCGTATCCCTCCTGACACCTGTAGAAGGACTGCAATCAAACGAGACAACACTTATTAGTACAATAACTAGCTATTGTTGATTTTTAATTGTGTAAATGAGAAATTACCCAAAACTGTCTGATCACCATCTCCGCCCTCGTGTGGCACAAAACACCGTCGATCCTCTCCTCAGGCGGGGCCGGTGCAGCCAAGTAGTGCTCCCAGGTCAGTCCTAACTCTGGAACCTGACCCTCACCGGGCAACGTGACAAACCCCGGGAAGTTTTGCCTGACAAGGACACCAAGGATGATGTTGGGCCTGCGGGCATCCTTGGGTTGATGCCAACCCCTGCAGTATGACAAAGCCAACACATTAGATATTTGAAATAACGTGAAGGCAAAAGGTTAAAAAAGAGTACATGCACTTACCTCTCCCCATCAGGCCTAATCAACCACCTCAGCTCACGGGTCGCCGGCACGGGCGGGAGCCGTGTCATACCATGCTGGTAGACGGTGGCCCCCTCAGCCACCTCCTCGTCGCTATCAGAAAAACGATCCCCGCCACCATCAGCATGTCCACTAGGCTCCTCCGGCCAGGTATCCCATGGGGTCTGCCGGGACGTGCCCTCTTCCCTACTCTGCTCCGGAGTCTCGTGGGACGAAGCCTCTGGGACAGGAGTCTGGTAGGTCGAAGACTCTGCAGGAATGGAAGTACCCATCCCACCACCCTCCGACGAAGGAGCCGCGGAGTGCTCTCGACCCTTTCCCACCATCTTTCAACAACTGCCATGACAAATAGTAAACGAAATTAGTACAACATAAAATTGAATACCGACATGAATAATAAAATGTATATAATTTAAGTGTATCATCATATACCTAACATGAACTAAAAGTTGATTACCTGACATGAATTAATAATAATCTTGATCGTCTATATATTCTCCGGGATCAATAAATGCATCATCATCATCACTATCATCAATAAATGCATGATCATCATCACTATCAGGAACAACGTGTGGAAGGCCTCCTTCATGTAATCGGTTAAGCATTGACAGGTCATCTGCATCAGTAACCTCTTCTTGTTTCGGCTCTTCCTGTTCCGGCTCAGGGGTTAAGTCGGATTCATTGTCGCTGTCTACTTCAATGTTCCGGGGTGAAGTAGAGCGGTCCTTGAAACGTTTTTTGGAAATACGTGTTTCTTGGAAGAACTCTCCTTCATATGTGTCTTGGTTAATGTGAGGTTCATAATCCTCTTCATTGAGGGGAGGTGGTCTAAAATGTGGCGGCACTTCATAAACGACATCCCAACCTTTCAGATTTGGATCAGTTTGGCA
Organism: Elymus sibiricus; assembly: GCA_039707655.1. Taxonomy (NCBI): domain Eukaryota; kingdom Viridiplantae; phylum Streptophyta; class Magnoliopsida; order Poales; family Poaceae; genus Elymus; species Elymus sibiricus. The sequence continues at coordinate 20,950,400 of CM077663.1, read as the reverse complement.
GGCCCACGGTAGATAGAAAACTTGGGTCGCCTGTTGAGCCGTAATATAGACATCGGACACATCTAAATGGGTGCTTTGTTTGATTTCGACTAGCCCTATATGTTCATGAGTCCTTCTAGTCTCCTTCGGCTGGAACCAATGACATTTGAAGACTACGAGGTTCGGTGGGTATTCACCATAGAATAGAATTCATAAATTGCTTCAACTCTTCCATAGTACTTTGTACCTCCTTCGCCGATAGCAGAGACACAACAATTTGTAGTCTTTAGGTCGGGCATAGATAGCTCTTTGCCAAAGGTACGAAAGTGATACCCGTTGATGTCGTATTTGTCAAATGAACAGACCTTATAGTCAAAACCATTAGCGACTTGTCTCAGCTCGGCGTCCATAGACTCTGAATTAGCCTACAAGTTTAATACGAAAGGATTGTTGCATTAGCCGCAAATAAGACGAATAAATGAAATGGTCCATTAATGGTAATTACCATTTGTTTGAACCAAGAGATGAAACCGGGATAGCCGCCTCCATGCTTCGCCAGGAGCTCATACTCTTCGACGGAATCCTTTTGGATGACCACTCCATCCGAGAATTTGGCGACGTGTCGACTATATCTAATATCCGGGAATAAGAGCAGTTCTAAGGAATTACAAGTTGTGAAACAATAATGTACCGACAACTTACTCGATGTACGGCCGCACTTCTGTTAGGTTGTTGAAGATATACAACAAAATGGTCTGCCATTCATCGACATCCAACGCTTTTGCTTTAGAAGCACCGGCTGGTGCGAGCTTCCCTTTGAATAGGCTGAGGTTGGATCAACTTTTTTTTGGGTCGCCATCATTGTACCGAGGCTTCGGATTATGCAAATGACGATTTTTGGCTTCGTAGTGTGCTGTCACGATGTTTGCCGCCTCCTCAGTAATGAATGCCTCGGCTATCGATGCTTCAATTCTACGTTTATTTTTACATTTTGCTCGAAGCGTCTTCTGCATCCTCTCAGTTGCGAAGCACCAACGATTTTGCACGGGCCCACCCAATCTTGCCTCGGTTGCGAGATGCAAAATCAAATGTTGCATTGGATTAAAGAAGCCCGGTGGAAAGATCTTCTCTAACTTGCATATCAACTCCGACGTCAACTCTTCCATTTCATCTAGCACGCCAGGCGATAGTTCCTTCGCACAAAGAGAACGGAAGAAATAGCTCAGCTCTGCCAGTACTAGCCATTCATCCTCAGGGATAAAGCCACGCAGCGTCACCGGCATTACCCGCTCAAGCCATATGTGCCAATCATGACTCTTGAGACCAAATATCTTCAGTTTGTCAAGACTCGCTCCCCTCTTTAGATTCGCTGCATAACCATCGGGGAACATCAACTACATTTTCACCCACAAGATCATTTCCCTCATAGCCGGCCTTCCAAGATTGAACCATGCCTTTGGCTTTGTCCAGTTCTGCTTTCCTTTCGCTTGTCGCATGTTTTGTAACGGTCTGTCACATAGAGCCTCCTGATCGATTCTAGCCTTAGGATTATCCTTTGACTTCCCCTCTATGCCGAACAATGTACCAAAAATGGCCTCGGCGATATTCTTTTCAGTGTGCATCACGTCGATGTTGTGTGGGAAAAGGAGGTCGTTGAAGTAAGGCAGATCCCATAAGCATGACTTGTGAGTCCATGCGTGTTCCGTATTATACCCTTTGAAATACCCAGGACGATTTGGATCCGGCTCGAGAGCGTTTAACTGATCCAGGAGCTATTGGCCTGTCAACGCGGGTGGTGCAGAGGTTTTGACAACTCTACCTTTGATGAAATTCTTCTTGTCTTTTCCGAACTTATGGCGAGGATCCAGGAACTGTCTATGCATGTGGAAGCAAGAATACTTGCGACCCGCCTGCAGCAAACGGAACTGAAGAGCTGCCTTGCATGTGGGGCACGGGAACCTTCCATGCACACACCAGCCAACGAATAGGGCATACGCCGGCAAGTCATGCGTCGAGTACATGTACCACACATGCATTTTGAAGGAGACAGAAGAGGTGTCGGGGGTCAGGAGTCAGTGCCGTCGAGTGTCATTGGTGTCGGGGGTCGGTGGCGTCGGGGGTCGGTGGCGTCGGGGGTCGGTGGTATCGGGGGTCGGTGGCGTCAGGGGTCGGTGGGGTCGGGGGTCGGGGGTCAGTGGCGTCGGGGTTCAGTGGCGTCGGGGTTCAGTGGGGTCAGTGCCGTCGGGGGTCGGTGGCGTCGGGGGTCAGTGGCGTCGGGGGTCGGGGTCGGGGTCCTCTCTTCTTCTTCTTCTTCTTCTTCTTCTTCTTCTTTCCCTTTTTCCTCTTCTTCTTCTCCTCCTCTCCTCTTTTTCTTATTCTTCTTCTTCTTCTTCTTCTTCTTCTTTATTCTCCTCCTCCTCCTCCTCCTCCTCCTCTTCTTCTTCTTCTTCTTCTTCTCCTTCTTCTTTTCCTTCTTATTTTCCTTCTTCTTCTTATTCTTCTTATTCTTTTCTTCTTTTCCTTTTTTCTTTTTCATTTTTTTCCTTCTTCTTTTCTTCTTTTTTTTATTCTAACCTAACTAACTAACCTAATTGACCTAAAAACTAACTTAATAAATTAATAATACTAACCTAATTAACCAAACAAACTAACCTAATAAACTAATAAAACTAACCTAATTATAAACTAACTAAATTAACAGAAAAAAAAAATAGAAAAAATGAAAAAAAAAGGGGCGGCCGGCGGTGGTACTCACCGCCGGGGGGCGGCGTGGGCGGTGGTGGACAGGGGCGGCGCAGGGACGCCGGGGGCGCCGCGGTGGCGGTGGCGGCCTGGCGACGGGTGGCAGGGGCGTCGGGGGCGTCGAGGCGGCGGGTGGCAGGGTCGCCGGGGGCGTCCGGCCGGGGGGGCAGGGGCGGCTGTGGCGGCTGGGCGGTGGGGGGCAGGGGCGCAGGGGCGCAGGGGTGGCGGGGCGGCGGTGACGGCTGTGGGCAGGGGCGCAGGGTCGTCGGGGCGGCGGTGGTGGCCGACGGCGAGGGGCAGAGGCGGGTGGGGCGGCCGAGCGGTGGGGCGGGGCGGCGCAGCGGGGGGTGAGAGGGAGAGAGAGAGAATGAAAGAGAGAGGGATAGGGTGGTTGTTGACGTCGTTAGGTATAGGGCGCCTTTGCCGTCTGCTGGCGGACGGCAAAGAGCCCCAGGCAGACGGCAAAGAGTCTGCATACGGCCCGCCACCCCCCACAGGGCCAGTGGGGCCCAGGTGGGTTCTTTGCCGTCTGCCTTCGGGCTCTTTGCCGTCAGCAGCCCTGGCAGATGGCAAACGGTGTCTTTGCCGTCAGCCTGCTCTTTGTCGTCCGGTCTTGCCCAGCTGACGGCATAAACTTTCTTTGCCGTCTGCCAGCCGACGGCAAAGAGCTGGCTGACGGCAAATTGCTGAATTCCAGTAGTGTATGTTTAAAAAATTGAAATCCTTTTGTAACAGATGAGTTTTCGTCCAAAACCGTAACACTTCGAAAGAGATTGTCCAGTTTGTACATGAAGTGCATCCAGTTTTTGCCGTAACCCTCTCAACTTTTTAGCACACGCTATGTGGGTGAAATGATGATACCATGCCAACTTTCAACCATTTAAGAGTTCATTTGCAGTGCTTTTCAATTCAGGGTCATTTTAGCTCAAAATAAATCATGAAATGCATGAAAAATAGCAAATGAAGTCAGAAAAGGTTTGAAAAGTGATGATGTGGCATTGAATGGTGCATATTGAATGCAGAAAAAGTCTTGAGCTAAAATATGTTTAAAAAATTGAAATCCTTTTGTAATAGATGAGTTTTCGTCGACAACAGTCACACTTCGAAAGAGATTGTCCAGTTCGTACACGAAGTGCATCCAGTTTTTGCCGTAACCCTCTCAACTTTTTAGCACATGCTATGTGGGTGAAATGATGATTCCATGCCAACTTGCAACCATTTCAGAGTTCATTTGCAGTGCTTTTCAATTCAGGGTTATTTTAGCTCAAAATAAATCATGAAATGCATGAAAAATAGCAAATGAAGTTAGAAAAGGGTTGAAAAGTGATGTTGTGGCTTTGAATGGTGCATATTGAATGAAGAAAAAGTCTTGAATTAAAATATGTTTAAAAAATTGAAATCCCTTTGTAATAGACGAGTTTTCGTCCAAAACCCTGATACTTTGAAAGAGATTATCCAGTTTGTAGACAAAGTGCATCCAGTTTTTGCCGTAACCCTCTCAACTTTTTAGCACATGCTATGTGGGTGAAATGATGATACCATGCCAACTTTCAACAATTTCAGAGTTCATTTGCAGTGCTTTTCAATTCAGGGTCATTTTAGCTCAAAATAAATCATGAAATGCATGAAAAATAGCAAATGAAGTCAGAAAAGGTTTGAAAAGTGATGATGTGGCATTGAATGGTGCATATTGAATGCAGAAAAAGTCTTGAGCTAAAATATGTTTAAAAAATTGAAATCCTTTTGTAATAGATGAGTTTTCGTCCAAAACACTCACACTTCAAAAGAGATTGTCCAGTTCATACACGAAGTGCATCCAGTTTTTGCCGTAACCCTCTCAACTTTTTAGCACATGCTATGTGGGTGAAATGATGATACCATGCCAACTTGCAACCATTTTAGAGTTCATTTGCAGTGCTTTTCAATTCAGGGTTACTTTATCTCAAAATAAATCATGAAATGCATGAAAAATAGCAAATGAAGTTAGAAAAGGGTTGAAAAGTGATGTTGTGGCTTTGAATGGTGCATATTGAATGAAGAAAAAGTCTTGAATTAAAATATGTTTAAAAAATTGGAATCCCTTTGTAATAGACGAGTTTTCGCCAAAACCCTGATACTTTGAAAGAGATTATCCAGTTTGTACACGAAGTGCATCCAGTTTTTGCCGTAACCCTCTCAACTTTTTAGCACATGCTATGTGGGTGAAATGATGATACCATGCCAACTTTCAACAATTTCAGAGTTCATTTGCAGTGCTTTTCAATTCAGGGTCATTTTAGCTCAAAATAAATCATGAAATGCATGAAAAATAGCAAATGAAGTCAGAAAAGGTTTGAAAAGTGATGATGTGGCATTGAATGGTGCATATTGAATGCAGAAAAAGTCTTGAGCTAAAATATGTTTAAAAAATTGAAATCCTTTTGTAATAGATGAGTTTTCGTCCAAAACACTCACACTTCAAAAGAGATTGTCCAGTTCATACACGAAGTGCATCCAGTTTTTGCCGTAACCCTCTCAACTTTTTAGCACATGCTATGTGGGTGAAATGATGATACCATGCCAACTTGCAACCATTTTAGAGTTCATTTGCAGTGCTTTTCAATTCAGGGTTACTTTATCTCAAAATAAATCATGAAATGCATGAAAAATAGCAAATGAAGTTAGAAAAGGGTTGAAAAGTGATGTTGTGGCTTTGAATGGTGCATATTGAATGAAGAAAAAGTCTTGAATTAAAATATGTTTAAAAAATTGGAATCCCTTTGTAATAGACGAGTTTTCGCCAAAACCCTGATACTTTGAAAGAGATTATCCAGTTTGTACACGAAGTGCATCCAGTTTTTGCCGTAACCCTCTCAACTTTTTAGCACATGCTATGTGGGTGAAATGATGATACCATGCCAACTTTCAACAATTTCAGAGTTCATTTGCAGTGTTTTTCAAATCAGGGTCATTTTAGCTCAAAATAAATCATGAAACGCATGAAAAATAGCAAATGAAGTCAGAAACGGGTTGAAAAGTGATGATGCGGCTTTTAATGGTGCATATTGAATGCAGAAAAAGTCTTGAGTTAAAATATGTTTAAAAACTTGAAATCCTTTTGTAATAGACGAATTTTCGTCCAAAACCCTGATACTTCGAAAGAGATTGTCCAGTTTGTACACGAAGTGCATCCAGTTTTTCCTGTAACCCTCTCAACTTTTTAGCACATGCTATGTGGGTGAAATGATGATACCATGCCAACTTTCAACAATTTCAGAGTTCATTTGCAGTGCTTTTCAATTCAGGGTCATTTTAGCTCAAAATAAATCATGAAATGCATGAAAAATAGCAAATGAAGTCAGAAAAGGTTTGAAAAGTGATGATGTGGCATTGAATGGTGCATATTGAATGCAGAAAAAGTCTTGAGCTAAAATATGTTTAAAAAATTGAAATCCTTTTGTAATAGATGAGTTTTCGTCCAAAACACTCACACTTCAAAAGAGATTGTCCAGTTCATACACGAAGTGCATCCAGTTTTTGCCGTAACCCTCTCAACTTTTTAGCACATGCTATGTGGGTGAAATGATGATACCATGCCAACTTGCAACCATTTTAGAGTTCATTTGCAGTGCTTTTCAATTCAGGGTTACTTTATCTCAAAATAAATCATGAAATGCATGAAAAATAGCAAATGAAGTTAGAAAAGGGTTGAAAAGTGATGTTGTGGCTTTGAATGGTGCATATTGAATGAAGAAAAAGTCTTGAATTAAAATATGTTTAAAAAATTGGAATCCCTTTGTAATAGACGAGTTTTCGCCAAAACCCTGATACTTTGAAAGAGATTATCCAGTTTGTACACGAAGTGCATCCAGTTTTTGCCGTAACCCTCTCAACTTTTTAGCACATGCTATGTGGGTGAAATGATGATACCATGCCAACTTTCAACAATTTCAGAGTTCATTTGCAGTGTTTTTCAAATCAGGGTCATTTTAGCTCAAAATAAATCATGAAACGCATGAAAAATAGCAAATGAAGTCAGAAACGGGTTGAAAAGTGATGATGCGGCTTTTAATGGTGCATATTGAATGCAGAAAAAGTCTTGAGTTAAAATATGTTTAAAAACTTGAAATCCTTTTGTAATAGACGAATTTTCGTCCAAAACCCTGATACTTCGAAAGAGATTGTCCAGTTTGTACACGAAGTGCATCCAGTTTTTCCTGTAACCCTCTCAACTTTTTAGCACATGCTATGTGGGTGAAATTATGATACCATGCCAACTTTCAACCATTTCAGAGTTCATTTGTAGTGCTTTTCAATTCAGGGTCATTTTAGCTCAAAATAAATCATGAAATGCATGAAAAATAGCAAATGAAGTGAGAAAAGGGTTGAAAAGTGATGATGCGGATTTTAATGGTGCATATTCAATGCAGAAAAAGTCTTGAGTTAAAATATGTTTAAAAAATTGAAATCCATTTGTAATAGACGTGTTTTTGTCCGATCAAAGTTATTTAACTTAATATTATATAAAATTTATGCAACTAAAATTATCAAAGTTATTTTTGTTAAAAACTTTAATAGCAAAAAGAATATTCATAAAGTATTTTTTGTTAAGAACTTTTAATATGCAAAAGAATAACATAAAAAATAGCGAAAGTGAAAATAGATGCGAATTTATAGAGAAAATTCAACCTAAATTCAAAGTGCTAGTTACGCCTAACTAGGACATTGAATTTAGGTTGAATTTTCTCTATAAATTCGCATCTATTTTCACATAGTAGGACCCAGAGAGCAGAAAGAGGTCGGTTAGGCCCACAGACCTGCTTTAGAGAGGAGCTCAACGTTGCAGCCGCGGCGGGGCTTATAAACAGGTCTGGGCGCCCTTCGCTTGGCGAGGTGGGACTAAACATCCAACCACACCGCGGCTGTGCCAGGCACAGGCCTTTGGTCCAGGTTGGTGGCTCGAACCGGGACCAATGCCACCCTTTCGTCCCGGTTTGAGCCACCAACCGGGACCAATGCCACCCTTTAGTCCCGGTTGGTGCCACCAACCGGGACCAAAGGTCTCTGCTTCCCGCCCTTTGGGCTGCTGAAATTGACCTTTCGTCCCGGTTGGTGGCACCAACTGGGATGAAAGGGGGGCATTAGTCCCGGTTGGAGCAACCAACCGGGACCAAAGATGTTCGCATATAAGGCGGGACTTGTCGAATTCTCCCCCAACCTCTCCCATTCGCCCTGACGCCGACGCCCTCCCCCGACGCCGCAAGGCTGCCGGAGCTCGCCACCGCCCCCGAGCCCGTCCTCATCGTCGCCGACGTCCCCGAGCCCGTCCTCGTCATCGCCGCCACCGCCGAGCCCGTCCTCGTCGTCGCCGCCACCCCCGAGCCCGTCCTAACTGCCGCCCCCGAGCCCGTCCTAACTGCCGCCCCCGAGCCCGTCGTCGCCGCCGCCCCCGAGCCTGACCTCGCCACCGCCCCGAGCCCATCCCCGCACGCCTCCTCGTCCTCGTCGACATCGTCGCCGCCCGCGCCACCTCCCCGAGCCCTATCGTCGCCGCTCGCCCCTCCTCCCCGAGCCTGTCGTCGTCGATGAGCTCCTGCCCCCTCCTTCGCGGCCACCACGGCCACCGCGTGCGCCAGCGCCGCTGGCCTGCCCCCGCCCTCGCCCGTGTTTTAGTTTTTTTAGTTTGTTTTAAATTTTTTATTAGTTGTTTTAGTTTGTTTTATTAATTTGTTGTTTTAGTTGTAAAAAAGTTTCAGTTGTTTTAGTCGGCGAACCCGAGGAGTCCCCGAGGATCGCCGGGGAGGAATCCCCGACGATCGCTTAAGTAGAAAATGTGTCATTGTTGTTAAATATGTTTTTATTGTCATAGTTATCAAATGCAATCATCTTTATTAAAGTTTATTAAATAGTAGGAATTTAAATAGTTGTAGAATTTGTTCTCGACGTCGACGATGCCCGGCCCGCATCCTCGTCGTCGACTCGACGCCGGCGACCACCTGCTTGAGAGGCGACAGCATGTCCGGGACTGGGCTCCGCCGGGCTGGCACTGGGAGGTGCTGCCTTCCGGGGCGCCCATCTTGGTGAGGAATCAGGGTCCCGTCGTCGACCCGGAGGTTCTTTGGTGGCGGTCGCGTGGACCACTGTCGGTGCAGAGGGAGCCGGCCCCCGCGGAGGTGGTACGTCGCCGTGTCAGGGAGGAGGACGAGCACGTCCGACGCTACATGGCTGCGTTGGACGCCAGGTTCTCCAATACCTGGTAGGTTCTTCAGGGATCTCACCCGAGCTATGATCCTGTCATAGTTCCTTCTCTTTGGGTGTCCACCGCCTGCACTGCGAGACATCAACTATATCTGTATAAGTGATATTATATAATTATATTCGAGATGAATTAATGATAATATTCGATGATGTATTAGCGATACTATTCGATGATGTATTAGTGATATTATATGATCGTATTGTTGCATTGCCTTGTACTGATTTGCATATCTCATGTTTGTATATTGCCATGTTGTAATATTTGCAGAAACTATGGATCACAGAGACTTAGAAAAAGAACAGTTGTTGGGGGATATAATCCTTGCCGGAGGTGATCCCTTGTCGTATCTCAACGATACCGATGGTCAGGATGGAGAGGATGACGGCTCCGGTGATCCAACAATGGAGGAGGAAGGAGATCATGACGGCTCCGGTGACCGAATGGCGGAGGAAGGAGATCATGATCACGGCTCCGGTGACCGAACGGAGGAGGGAGCCTCAACTGTTGCAAAGTCCGACGAGGTAAGGAGATGAGGCCCGAAGAAAAGGTTGTGCCTGGATGAAAGGTTCACGATCACAGAAGTCGCGAAAGATGGCCAACCGATTGCTCCCAAGCGGACCAAGGATGCATTTTTACATCAGTGTGGAGTTGTTGTTAGGGACAATGTCTCGATCAACACCCAGCAATGGAATAAGAATAATAAGGACCCTGAAGTTTCTTATGTCCATGATAGACTGAAAGATGATCTTTGGACCGAGCTGATGGAAAATTTCAGCCTACCGCGAGAGGAGGATCCGAATAACCCAGTTATAGAGCGAAAGGTCAAGGCGTTTTCTCTTAAGAAGATGGCAGAACTATTCAGGAACTGGAAGAAAGAGTTGAACACAAAGTTTGTCGAGAAAGAGGAGACTCCGAAATTCATCGGACGATATGAGAAGATAAGAGATCAATGGCCCGAATTTGTGGCCTACAAGAAATCGAAGAAGGGTAAGAAATGGTCACTGACAAACAAGAAAAATGCTGCAAAGAAGAAGTATCACCATCACACGGGGTCAGGTGGCTACTAAAAAGCCCGGCAGTTGTGGGACAAAGCTGAGCAAGACCTGTTTGCTAAGAATGTCCAACCAGCGACATTGCACTGGCTAGATCGTTCAAGGACTTGGTTCTTCGGGGTTGGGGGAAGTTTGGACCCAGAAACAGGGGAGTGTGTTTGGAGGGATGAGCAACTTGCAATACCCTTCCGGAAGCTTCAGGAAGCAATCAAGGCAGCGCAGGAAGGGACGTTCATTCCCGACAGAGAGAAGGACGAGCTGACAGAGGCCCTCGGGAATCCTGAACACCCTGGACGAACACGAGGCACATCAGGCTCCATTCCGTGGGTGCACGGGTTTCCCGACAGCGGTGGTTATAGAAGCCGAGAGAGAAAGAGGAAACATGAAGCAAGCGAAATGCATAAGCTCAGTGCAAGATTAGCAAAACTAGAGGAACCTGAGAGCCAGCGAGCTACCGGGCAACCATCTGAGCGGCACGAAGATCCTTCCTTCGACGCTACCCCAGAAGCTACCCTACCATCTCAGCGGAGAAGCAACATGGCTTCCACGGAGCTCGTTCAGCCTGATTTCACGGCTCCTCGCTACCCCGTGGATAGTATCACGGAGGCTGAACATTGCGAGCTAATGAAAAAATGCCAGAACCTGACCTTCAAGGCGGCAGTCGGCTCTGTTGTACCTCCTTGAGCTGAGGGAACTTTCCATTGCCGTACGATTCCACATGGCTATGCTGTTGTGACGGTGGATGAAATAATGGATGGATTTGAGGGGCTGGAGGTTGACAACCCTATAGGTGAAGAGGATATTATTCTTCTGGAAAATGCTTTGAGGAGTACCTGTCAATGGAGAAAGGAGTACATCAAGCTTCCAAACTGGACGCCTCAGCAGACTCATCCTCCTCCGGCGCGTCAGGGCACTCTGCCTCCTCCTCCTCCTCCGGTGCGTCAGGGCACTCCGCCTCCTCCTTCTCCTCCTCCGGCGCTTCAGGGCACTCCGCCTCCTCCAGCGCGTCAGGGCACTCCGCCTCCTCCTCCTCCTCCTCCAGCGCGTCAGGGCACTCCGCCTCCTCCGGCGCGTCAGCAACGGCGGAAGAGAGTCGACGCCGCCGCTCCGGCGGCTAGCAGTACAATAGGCGGGAAGAAATACAAATTTAGTCCAAGCCTCAAGCCTCTTCCAAAGTTACCACGTGAGAGGACTGACAAGGAAAACACTGAAATCAGTGAAGCCGAAGTGAAGGCCCATTTTGCACGGAAACATCCACCTACGAAGGAAACGCTAGATCCGGTGAAAGCGAAGCGCACTCTGCATGCCCTGAAGCGACCACCACCGCCTCGGTTATGCAACTATGACTGCATATTTACAAAGACACGTGATGAAGCGCTGCGGTCGGGAAGTACTTCCAGTGCTGCAAGAGACAAAAAAAGAAAAAGTGGGAAAACAATTCCCCAGCTCGGCGAACAGCAGAAGCAATCGTCCCCCCCGCTCAAGGTGTCTAGCGATATCGCTAATCATCCGGTGCTACTGCCCGGTACCACTCTTGGTGATTACGTGGGCGATGATGTACAGTTTGAAACGGCTGAGCTAGTAGCAGCAGAGGACTTTAGATACGAGCACGGGAAGCCTCTCGTCAAACCTGATCATGCTCATCTAACAACGATGATGCAAAAATTGGATGAGTGGTACATGGAAACCTGCAGGAAGTCTGGGACCGACAGTTTGATGATCAGAATTAAAAAAGAGCACGACTTCATTGGAGTCGACCTGATGCCTGTTGAATTTGTGGAGTTATTTCAGTTATACAATCAAGAGGCCCTCGACAAACAACTCATGACTTGCTACTGTCTGTAAGTATTACTTCTATAATTAAGTCTCTAGCTCAGCTCATTCATTGCATGTATATATAATTATCCTCACTATATTATGCAGATTGAAGATGGTCAAATGCAAAAAAGAACAAATCTATGACATTGGGTTCATTAGCCCAAATACCGTAAATGAATGGTCGATACAAAAGAGAGCCAAAGTTACTGAGGACAACTTGCTAGAAGCGTTCCTTAGACATCAAAACAAAAGGGAAATACTCTTTCCTTACAACTTCAAGTGAGTGTTACTATCTTGTGCATATTCGGTTTCGCTTACTCGAGGTTAAGTAATGTAATTGATGAGTTATGCGTGTGCAGGTTCCACTTTATTCTGCTATCCATTAAGCTTGATGGGGCATTAGTAACTGTCTTAGACTCGAGACGTAAAGATCCCGAGAATTATGCGGACATGACTGCAATGCTCCAGAAGTAAGTTCAATCAATACCGGGACCATATCGGCAACTTTCGTTCATTTCCTGATATCAAGTAATCATTTTCTTTGCCTGCCAGGGTTTGGAAAAAGTTCACCGGAATGGTTCCCGGTCTAAACAACGAGCTGCGATTTACACACCCCAAAGTAAGTAGTACTAGCTAGTTCTGCGCATCTCTCGTTGATTATAGTTTCATCAATACCATTATCATGCTTGCTAATCGGTTTGATTGAACTCTATTCTCGTAAAGTGCTTGTACCAGGCACCCGAGAATCATTTATGTGGATACTACGTATGCGAGTTCATTCGCTACTCGACCTCTGAGCGGGGCTTCTCTGAGAAACAATTTGAAGTACGTAAACAATATTCACAGTTTTATTTTATATATTACCATCAATTGTGTTGAGTTTCATTCATATATATGTATTGACCCCCTTCTTTAAATTAGATCTGGCCGATGCGGGATGAACTCCTACCACATGATATCATACTAGCAATTCAAGAGGAATTGGCGGGATTCTTTCTTGACCACGTCATACCTGAACACGGAGAATACCATGTGAAATTGCAATGGTCTTAGGTAGATGATGTTAGGGATTGTAAGAGATGTTATATTGTACATATGTAGTAGCGTCGGATAGATATACGAAAACTTGTTGTTCGACCAAGCACGGAGAAAGAGATGTCACTTCTCTCTATATATGTTCCTGACGATCTTGTGTAATTAATGGTTTCCTTCATTTGCTTACTAGCTAGCGTCGAGTTCTCTCTATATGTATAGTAGCTAGCGTCGACCAAACACGGATAAAGAGAGGTCACTTCTCTCTATTAGCTAGCTAACACAATATGAAACCCCTAAATTAACCCTCCAAAACCCCTAAACCCCCCCCTTACAAAAAGAAAACCCCCCAGCGCCTGCAAGCTGCTGACGCGTGGCTGCCTTTTGGTCCCGGTTGGTGTTACCAACCGGGACTAAAGGTCCTCCTGCCTGGGCGCCCCGCAGCGGCCACGTGGAGCCCCTTTGGTCCCGGTTTGTAAGCAAACCGGGACTAAAGGTTTTGGGTATTAGTCCCATTTGTTTTGTCCCGGTTCCAGAACCGGGACTAAAGGCCCTCTGGAACCGGGACTAGTACCCTGTTCTCTACTAGTGCAACACTAGCAGCCTGGGCAACCGTGGGATCAGTTAAGGTTATAGACACCGGAACAATGCATTTGGTTCTATGCATAAAGGAGAACATGTATGTGGATTATTACTATTAACATGCACTATATCATGTCAATGTAGATTTCCTTCACATTGTATGAATTGCACACTACACACCCAAAGGTCTCTATAAACGTAATCTATCGCTATATATGCAGCCTAGTGGGTTAGATGTTCCAAGTTCCCCAATAGACTAAGCATCTATAGTGCTAACAGTATTTTAGCGAGGCAAAACACATATTTAAAGAACAACAATGATATAACTTTGTGTACTTGACCACCAAAACCTGGAACAAATAACTGCATAAATAATATATGCAATGTGGGGTTGTCATTTGTCAAAATATACATGGTTAATGTGGCGGTTTGGGTTGTAATGAAGATGTTGGCACCGACATCATCGTTGAGGTGGTGCCGAACATAGATTCACTGCCGTTATGGATGGGGGGACCCCTCTTGTTCTTCCTCTTTGGTCGCGGGATAAAAGTTATGTATCTTCGTGCTAGATTCTAGGGACGACTATCTCTTGGTATTTATATAAACGCCTGTGTGAAATCTCCATCTCTATTGATCATTATTCTCTCCTTAGATCCAATGGCTACTAGATGACTTAGAGGTCTTCAACAAATTTCTTATTTATGCAGAGATCCAACAGATCAAATGGTGCCCTAAATGGGGATCCTTGGGAAGCTTGCACCACTGGAGCTAGCAATCTCACTTTTTTCAAGCGTTGTTACGACCTTGTATGACCACAGTAGTTCTTCAATTTCATTTTATTCTTTACCCTGGATGGTTGATTTGACATTTTGTGATAAGTATTCATTACGACCCTTGATTGAGTGATTCAAAAGCAAAGTTGTTTAGCTTGACAAGACTACCAACTTTCATGCTAGTTATTCCAGGAATTGAAATTACCTTAAGAAACCTCCTATTCGCTGTATGGAATATAGTTATTGATTCCCATCCATTTAATTCTAGAATGAATACTATTAATTTAAATGTCCATGGGAGCGACCTGATCATATGGGGATCAGAACCACGATCGCTTCACAACCTCTCGGCAGCACGGCGATTGTTACCGCAACCGAGCGACCCCTTCGTGGGATGTGACATACGATGATAGGTGCCTATTCAGAGATGATCGGAGGGCTAGTCCTCCACGAAAGCCGGGTGGTTATCATCCGCGAGAAAAAGAGGGTACGGATTACCGGGATCCACAATACAATGCAAGATCCATTCTTCCCCAGAATCTGGTCGATCGAGGCTGGGCTGAAAGAGAGAATTATGGCAGAGATCATCCGAGACCTATCTCCTCATGTCAGGTGTGTTTCAGCAGATACATCCGCTCTACAGAGATTCCAGCTAATTTCATGTTGGCAACTGGGATTAGGAAATTCACAGGCAAGTCCAAGCCAGAGACGTGGCTAGAAGACTACCGAGTGGCCGTTTAGATTGGCGGTGGCAGTGACAATGTGGTCATGAAGCACCTTCCCATGATGCTTGAAGGGTCAGCAAGAGCCCGGCTCACTTATCTGCCGCCCAACAACCTTTATGATTTGGAAGACCTTGCCCGAGTGTTTGGCAAGACCTTCAGAGGCACATACAAATGGTCGGGTGGATTGGTGGAGTTGCAACACTGTGCTCGTAAGGACACCCCCATAGAGTATATCCAACGGTGGACCACGCTTCACAACATGGTTGAGAACGTGAGCGAACACCAACTATTTGTGGCTTCAAGCAAGGTGTGAAGTATCATGAGTTAATCCTCAAGTTCGGCCGTACGGAGACCCATACTTTGGGCCGAGTTATGGAGATATCAAGTCGATACGTGAATGGTGAGGAGGAGGACCGACCGCGGAACGGTAAAGGCCGAGCTGGAGACGCAAATCTGTCGGGCCACAATTCTGGCCGAAAGTAGAAGCGCAAGGCCGAAACCTCAGACAACGCTGAAGGAGCGGCCCTAGCCGTTCAAGGGAAGGGCAAAGGTTCCCAACAATAGAAAAAAGAATGGACTCCGAATAAGAAGAATCATTCGGATATAGATATTCTAGACCAATCCCGTCAGGTTCACACCAAAAGGGAGGAGGAAGGCAACCTCGTTTTGCGTAAGCATACCTCTCGGGATTGCCGATTGTTGAAGAAGACCATCCTTAAAGATCACTCGAAAGACAAGGATCAAGATGACAGTGATGCGAGCAAGAAACCCGCGGGAGCTTTCCCGAAGTGGAAAAAGTTTTGATGATATTTGTTGACCCGAGTGCAAGAGAAACACGAAGGTTATAAACTGAGAGGTGAACATGGCCATGCCATCCATCACTAAGTATTTTGATTGGGCCCATACGCTCATCACGTTTGATCAATCGTACCGCCCCACCTACATACCGACCCCTGGGCGGTAGGCGCTGGTGGTCGACCCCCTGGTTAGTGGCGTCCGACTGCGCAAGGTCCCCATGGACGACGGCAACGGTCTGACCATAATTTACGCTGACACGCTGAAGTGAATAAGAATTCCGATGTCCAAGCTGAGCAAGAGTAGTATGTAGTTCCATGGGGTCATCCCCGGCAAGAAGTCTAGGTCACTCGGACATATATCTTTAGATGTCGTGTTCGGTGACGAAAAGAATTTCAGAAATTAGATTCTGAAGTTTGAAGTGGTGGATTTTCGAAGTGCTTATCACGCTCTTTTGGGTAGTCCCGCCTATGCACGTTCTGGACCAGGCCATGCTATGTGAACCTCAAGTTGAAGCTACTCGGTTCGAATGGTGTTATCACCTTCTCGGGAGACATGCAGAGAGCTAAGGAATGCCTGCAATAAGGATCCATTATTGCTGATGCACAACTGGTCCGAGTTGGAGGAGTACAAGAAAGCAGCAGATCCGAGTGAACTACTGTAGTCAAAAAAACAAGCCGTGCATTCCGCATTCCACTCGGCTTCCCAGACTAAACAAGTGCATGTTCACCCCAAAGATCCGAATGCTCAGTCCACCAACATTTCAACCACCTTGGACAACAAATCGGAAGACGAGCTCATCGGATTTCGTCATGAAAACTAGGAGATCTTTGCGTGGAAGCCTTCTGCCATGTTGAGTGTTCCCAGGAAGTTGGTTGAGCACCAACTTCATGTTGATTCCAAAATGAAACTAGTGAAAGAGCACGTGCGACGCTGTTCAATCGAGAAGCGCAAGACGATTGACGAGGAGATTGCACGACTGTTAGCAGCCGAATTCATCCATGAAGTGTATCACTCCGAATGGCTCGCCAACACCGTCATGATTGCACGGCTATTTTGTGAACTTTTTTAATTTGTGAATATTTTAAAATTTTACAGACTTATTTTGGTTTTTAAATTATTGTTAATTATGAACTTTTGTGAAAGTCAAGAACTATTTTATGAAACTCATAAATTTTAAAAATTGATGAATAATTATTAATTTGAAAATCTGTCACCAGTTTTTCTGAATGAACGACACACAAGATAGAAAACCGAGGAAAAAATGCGAGCCAATGAAAAAAAATAAAAGAAGGCAAGCGATCTATGTTTTTTGTTTGAGAAATTTTGCCCACTTTATTCATTGGTAAAAATGTTCATAGGTACATGGTTCGTGTTATGGGGAATGCCGAACCACACATGCCTAAATTACAAACGAACTTGGCGAAATTGTGAGCCTCGAAATTGAAATTCTGATGCTCATGAATAAAAGAGCAAACATTAAGACAGCCTACGATCTAGAATTTCTTGGATAATCGCTGCATTGGGACGTCTCGTCCCTTCGATGATGTCTTTTACCACCCCTTGGCAGTCCGAGACCACGATCATGTTCTGAACATTAAGATCATCTGCAAGGGCCATACCCTCCCTGCATGCAAAAGTATCAAACATCATTGGATCGTACTTTTCCTAGAGTACCACTGTCGAGGAGCCCAGATACGTGCCATTCTCATCATGGCAAGGAGCATCTACCGCGCCTCCGTGTCTGTTTCTAGCAAGGGCACCATCCAAGTTAATCTTCGCCCGCCCAACAAGCGAGGGGAGCCATCGCTGCTGCGCCGGGGCACCGGGGCGCTCACCAGCCGAACTCGAGGAGCTACCTGTTCGAGCTCATGTATGAAGGTGTTGACAAAGGATGAAGTATCTTGAGGATTCTGAAATTGCCTTTGGCCTCGCATGCCAAATTGCCTTGGGCCTCACATGCCAAACTGCCCACAAAGTAACCACCATTCTTGTGAAACTTGCCTGATCCAACGCCTCATGAAGTTCAAATAGCCAAGTTTTTGCATTTGTCTCATTATTCGCTGCCTTATTTGAGACTAACGCTTCCTCAGACAGAGCCCATATGTATCTAGACATAGTGCACGGTAAGAGTGGATGTCTCCACGAGTCTTTACAGCCGCACAACGGGCAAGCATCTTGAGGTGCCATATTCCGATTGGGCAACACATCATCGTAGGAATCGAGTGTCGAGCTAACCTCCATAAGAACACTTTGAGTTTCGATGCCACTTACATCTTCCATAATTTTGTCCATGTTTTCTCTTCCCTCTCATTTGCTGAAGATCGACTTCTTCCCTCGAGCCATTCTTAACTTTGCAACTTTGTTTTGGCCAAAAATCTAGAAGCTAAGCTAATTGTGAACCTCCATTTCCCATCCGGGGAGCATGCCCAAAAATCTTTCATGTCAGGAGTACACACGGGGATGCTAAGGATTGCATCGGCGTCAAAAGGGAGAAAAACTGATGGAATCAAAGCTTCGTTCCATGACGCCGTTGCTAATGTTAGCAGTTCTGAGACCATCCTTGGGGCGTGGAACCAGTTATGTAATAGGCCTCGGTGGCATCTCCTTAGGAATCCAGTTGGCAAGCGATCTATGTGCACAAGCACAAGCGAGCGAGGGCCGACGTGGCAGGGGCGCACTAGGACGATGCGGGCGAAACGAAGCGTAGGGACGATGCTGAGAGCGCAGATTAGAGCAAGTACAATAAGGTGACATAAGAAGGCTATAAGAACTAAAATATTATATCCTTGCTTAGTTGGAGGACAGAGAAGAGGAGAGAAAAGAGAAGCGGGCTCTTGGTGAGTAGCCAGCTGCAGCATGAGACCCAAAATGATTTGTGAGGTTATAAGGTGGGCCAACTACTAATAAAGTAGTACACATCTAAAACTTATTATTGTATATGCCGGCTATTAGGTTGGTTATAGATGACTTGACAACTCCTTATAGCCGATTGTTAGCTGTATTATTAACCATGCTCTTAGGAGCTCTATTTATACGCCTGGTACTCCTATTCTATAACTTCTACTGAAGTCAAATAAACCCTAAATGCATGATGGCCCCACCATCGATATGTGCTCCCTTGTGCATGATATTCGCACATGCACACGTGGAACGGGATGTGCTTGTTGTCCGTTTTCACCGTTTTATTTATTCATATAGCACTTTTCAGCCGACATTCTTAATTATGCCAGTTTTTTTATTCTAGTCTACTAAATGAGTTTACTTTGGCCTTTTTTTTATTGGGGGAAAGGTTCACTCTCCAAAAACAGTTTTTGTGAAATTTTAAAAATGATCACAAGTTTTACGAAATGTTTGTTAAATTTTAAAATACTGAAGAATAAAAAACTCTGAACTAAAAAATTGTCTATAAATTACAAGAAGAATGCTTATATTAGAAAATCTTAGTTGATTTTGAAAAATGCTAAGTAATTTGGAAATAGCAATAACTTACGAAGTGCTTACAAATTAAAAGATTGTCTATAAATTATCAAACAAATATTATTTTCAAAAAAGTATGAATTTAAAAAATGTACAAATATTTTGAAAATATATACGGATTTACAATGAAGGAAAATGTTATAGGGCTTGAAATAGGAAGAAAGCAAAGTGGAACAAAAGAAAATGAAACATTCTAGAGAATCACATAAGGTAAGGAAATGGCATAATAGAGTACAAAACAATTAAGACCCGAGTAAATGTGAAAAAAATACAAAAAATAATAGTAAAGCATTAAACAACGTAGAACAAAACCCTGTGTAAACCGAAGTTAATGAGAACTGTTTTTTTTTAGATACAGCAAGTGTCTAAATGAGAACAACTAGAACAATTCCTCGATATTAATTAGGCCAAGGCTCACGCGCGATCTCGTGCAGGATAAGTCGTGTATAGCTTTAACAAGAGGCAAATCCTAAACGGCTCCCGTAGCGTGCAATATAAGTTTAACGGTACAGGGTGCACACCCCTCCTCTGTGATGGGCCAGCCCATTTGCATGTTTTTCCTTTTGTAAAAGGTTGCACAAGAAAGGTCCACTGAGGAAGGATTCGAACCCGCGCTGCTGGGTTTCAATGCAACACGTGCTAACTTGACTTCTATTTAGGACAGTAGAACCAAGCTTAAATCAAGACCTCTCAGCAATTTACATTTCTGGCCTTCCGATTTTGTGATGTGGGCATTTCCGACCGTGTGATCTCCTATGTACAACCAGTTTTGAAATTCGGTCCATTCTGCCTAGTTTTCTATACTATTACTTACTGATTTCATGGTCCTTGTGCGTTCAGAACATTCGGGAAAACCGTGGTCCGCTTATGGGGACCTTGCAAAAATCACATATTTGTTCCATTCTGACCAGTTTTCTATACTATTAATCACTGATTTAAGGGTCCGGGGCGATCCAAACGTTCGAGGTACCCCGGGGTCAGGTTATGCGGACCTCACCAAAACTTGCAGATTTGGTCCATTCTGGCCAGTTTTCTATGCTATTAGTCACTGATTTTAGGATCCCAGGGCGATCCGGACGTTCGGTGAACCCCGGGGCAGGTTACGGGGACCTCGCCAAAACTCGCAGATTTGGTCCATTCTGGGAAGTTTTCTATGTTATTACTCACTTATTTTAGGATCCCAAGGTGATCCGAACGTTTGGCGAACCCCGGGGTTCGCTTACGGGGAACTCGCTAGAACTCGTAGATTTGGCTTATTATGGCCAATTTTCTATGCAATTGCTCACCGTTTTTTGTTCCCGCGGTGATCCGAATGTTCGGGGAACCCCGCTGTCCGCTTACGGAAACGTCGCCAAAAATCACAGATTTTGTCCATTCTAACCAGCTTTCTATGCTATTACTAATTGATTTTAATTCCGGAGGCGATCCGAACATTCGATGTACACTTGTGTCCTCTTACGGGCACCTCGCCAAAAAATCACAGATTTGGCCCATTCTTTCTAGATTTCTATGCTATTACTTACTGATTTTACGGTCCGTGGGCTATCAGAATGTTCGGGGAAACCCGTGGTCCGCTTACGGGGACCTGGGCAAAAATCACATATTTGTTGCATTCTGGCCAGTTTTCTATGCTATTACTCAGTGATTTAATGGTCCCGGTGCGATCCGTACGTTCGAGGAACCTCGGGGTCAAGTTATGGGGACCTCACCAAAAATCACAGATTTGGTTCATTCTGGCCAGTTTTCTATGCTATTACTAATTGATTTTGATTCTGGGGGCGATCCGAACGTTCGAGGACTGGGGTCCGTTTACGGGCACCTCGACGAAAAATCATTGATTAGGTCCATTCTAGACTGTTTTCTATGCTATTACTCACTGATTTTAGGGTCAAGTTGTAATCAGAATGATCGAGGAACACCGGAGTCGGGTTATGGGGACCTTGCCAAAACTCGCAGATTTGGTCATTCTGTCCAGTTTTCTAGGCCATTAGTCAGTGATTTTAGTATCCCAGGGCGATCGGATGTTCGGTGAACCCCGGGGTTTGCTTACGGGTACCTCGCCAAAAATCGTATATTTGGCATATTATGGCCAGCTTTCTATGCTATTACTCACAATTTTTGGTTCCTAGGGTGATCCGAACGTTCGGAGAACACCGGGGCCAGGTTACGGGGATCTCCCCAAAACGCACAGATTTGGTCCATTCTGGCCACTTTTCAATGCTATTACTCACTGATTTTATGGTCCCGGGACGGTCCGAACGTTCGGAAATACCCTGGTCCGCTTACGGAGACCTCGCCAAAAATCACAGATTTGGTTCAATCTGGCCAGCTTTCTATGCTATTACCAATTGCTTTTGATTCTGGGGGCTATCTGATTGTTCGAGGAACCCTCGGGTCCTCTTACCGGCACCTCGCTAAAAAATTGCTGATTTGGTCCATTCTGGCCAGTTTTCTATACTATTACTAACTGATTTTAGGGTCTAGGGGCGATCCGAATTTTGGAGGAACCCCGGGGTCAGGGTATGGGGACCTCGCTAAAAAATCACAGATTTGGTGCATTCTGGCCAGGTTTCTATGCTATTAGTCACTGAGTTTAGGATCCCAGGGCGATCCAGACGTTCGGTTAACCCCCGGGGCAGGTTACAGGGACCTCGCGAAAAACCGCAGGTTTGATCCATTATGGCCAATTTTCTATGCTATTACTCATCATTTTTGGTTCCCACGATGTCCGCTTAAGGGGACCTCACCAAAACTCGCACATTTGGTCCGTTCCAGCCAGTTTTCTTACTGGTTTTGAGTAACGGGTGATCCAAACGTTCGGGGAACGCCGCGGGTCCGCTTCCAGGTACCTCGTCAAAACTCACATATTTAGCCCATTCTGGCTAGTTTTCTATGTTGTTACTTACTGATTTTATGGTCCCTCGGTGATCAGAATGTTCGGGGAAACCCGTGGTCCACTTACTGCACTAGTAGGAAAACCCCCATTTGTCCCGGTTCGTAAGGGCCTTTAGTCCCGGTTCTGGAACCGGGACTAAAGGGTCGGGACTAAAGCCCAAAACCTTTAGTCCCGGTTTGCTTACGAACCGGGACCAAAGGCCCTCCACGTGGCGCTGCCTGGGGCGGGGGCGGGAGGACCTTTAGTCCCGGTTGGTGTTACCAACCGGGACTAAAGGCTCCACCTTTAGTCCCGGTTGGTAAGCCGGGGGGAAAAAAAATTGAAATTTTTTTTTGAATTTTTTTTGATTTTTTTTTTGATTTTTTTTATTTGTTTTTAAGTTTTATTCCGAATTTCAAATCTTTGAATTATTTCACAATTTAATCTCTAGAGTCTCTAATCAGCACTCATTCCAAATCGTCTAACTTCCCGGCCGGTCGCCCATCCTCTCACTACTCCAGCCCGAGCACGCTTAACTTTCAGGTTCTATCTCCCCTATTTTCCAAGTCAACACTTGTTGTTTTCCTGACAATCTTAAGTTATCAATCCTGTTAACCCTTAGGTCTTGATGTCACATGATTTAATTTTCTGAATTCTAAACAATTATTAAAATAAACAAAATAAGTACTAATAATATTGAATTTCAATGAAAATAAAATAAGTAATAATATTATTTTATTATTATTTTTTGCCATTTATTCATTTAATATGACATAATTAATATCTTTAAATCTGTAAATCGAAATTCGACAAATAATATATCCATTATTATCAGAAAAATGTGAGGAATCCAAATATGACATCATTTATTTATTTTAAATAAAATTATTTTTTAAAATTATTTTTTTTTATTTGAAATAACTTTTTTTACTTTTGGAATTTTGAGAATCTGAGAAAACTTCACCGGGTAAACCCAGGTGAAATCGAGTCCCAATTTTTCTCTAGTTTTTTTTGATATATTAAACTTTTTTTTCGACGTCGTATGCAAAAGTTATGGCCGTTTTACATTTTTTTTTCGTTTTTTTGCAAAAAAGGTCAAAATTCATATTTCAAAATTTCTATAGCAACTAGACACTAAAACCTAACTACATCTCGAAGGATTTTATTTTTTGAAGATTTTATCATTTTTGTTTATTTTCTACAAAACTAAAAAAGGCGATCCATGGGGGGGGTAGAGTTTGAAAATTTCAGAACCCCTTCAGACGAAAACTCGTCTGTTACAAAGACATTTCATTTTTTAAAACTTATTTCAACTCCAGAATTTTTGTGTGTGCACCATTCGAAGCCACGCCATCAATTTTCAACCATTTCTGACTTCATTTGCTATTTTTCATGCATTTACTGATTTTTTTGAGCTAAATGACCCTGAAATTGAAAAGCACCACAAATGAACTCTCAAAAGGTTGAAAGTTGGCATGGTATCATCATTTCACCCACATAGCATGTGCTAAAAAATTGAGAGGGTTACGGCAAAAACTGGATGCACTTCGTGTACAAAATGGACAATCTCTTTCGAAGTATCAGGGTTTCAGACGAAAACTCGTCTGTTACAAAGGCATTTCATTTTTTTAAACTTATTTCAACTCCAGACTTTTTGTGTGTTCATTATGCACCATTCAAAGACACATCCTCAAATTTCAACCCTTTCTGACTTCATTTGCTATTTTTCATGCATTTACTGATTTTTTTTGAGCTAAATGACCCTGAAATTGAAAAGCACTACAAATGAACTCTGAAAAGGTTGAAAGTTGGCATGGTATCATCATTTCACCCACATAGCATGTGCTAAAAAGTTGAGAGGGTTACGGCAAAAACTGGATGCACTTCGTGTACCATCTCATTCGAAGTATCAAGGTTTCGGACGAAAACTCGTCTGTTACAAATGCATTTCATTTTTTTAAACTTATTTCAACTCCAGACTTTTTGTGCATTCAATATGCACCATACTACAACATGTTAAAATCTACAGAAAGAACTAACTAAAAATGTAGGAGATATGCCCTAGAGGCAATAATATATGTTATTGATTATCTCCCTGTTCATAATTAGGTTTATGTTCCATGCTATAACTGCTATGGTTCTCGAGTCTACAATAACCACGAGGCTCGGAGGAAGACTCATATGCACGTGTGGAATAATAAACGGTAAAATGTATTCCTAGTCTGGCCTCTAAGACTGGCTCAAGTATTGCATGATGATCCTGTTTTCCTGATCATGGGCATGGCTATGCCGGCAATTTTGAGGGCACAATGTTAGTAGAACGTTTTTGTTGAATCGACCCGAATTGATGTTATGCTATGAGATACATTTGTCACTAGTTAATGGTTAATAACACAGAGATGGTTAACGTTTGCATAATTCCTTAGACCATGAGAGTATCGAGTTTCTTCATGCTTGCTTCATGAACTTTGGGGTTTGTTAAACGTCATCCGTAAATGGGTGGCTATTACGGCGGCTTACGGGTTCATGGAAAAGTATGTCAAGTAACTTGATAGCTCAAGATTGGGATTTGCTCCTCCGACGATGGAGAGATATCTCTGGGCCCTCTCGGTGTTACGGTATCCATCATCGTCTGGCCAGATAATTTGTGATTTGATCACGGGGATGCCGGAACACGGGAACGAGAAAAGAGAACAATACCGGTAACGAGGTAACTGGCATAGTGGACAAGTTGTTGATCCGCGGGGATGCCAACATGTCTCACCTCGGGTATTTGTAACATATCGCGAAGCAACAGGAATAGCACACGGCAACTGGAGGTTCACTCGAATATTCATTCGTGTGGGTATAGGGGTCAATATGGGTGTCCACGGCTCCGATGTTGATCATTGATCGGAAGGGGTTCCGGGTCATGTCTATACTTCACCGAACCTATAGGGTCACACGCTTAAGGGTCATCTATCTGCTGAATACTAGGCGGGGAGTCTGAGAGAAAATCACCGAAAAAGTTTCGGACGAAACGGAAACGTTCCGGAGAGGATATCGGAATAGTTCCGGTGAAACTGAAAAGTTGTTTCAGGGTATTCCATAAAGTCAAATTGGTTTCGGCACATGCCTGGAAATTATTGGAAGGTACCAGAATTGTTCCGGTAACTTCTGAGATTTTTCAGAGACAGAAACCGGAAATGTTCCGGACTGCCGGAACTGCTTTAGTTGCTTTTCACAGATGAAAATCACTAAACCGAAAAGTTGTTTCGGAGTACACCATAAAGTCAAATTGGTTTCGGCACATGCCTGATAATTCTTGGAGGGTGCCAGAATCATTCTGGAAACTTTCTGGAATTTTCCGGAATGAAAACCGGAAATGTTCCGGAGCTGCCGAAACCGCTTCAGATGCTTTTCGCAGATGAAAATCACTAAACCGGAATTGTTCCAGCTCGCGTTGAAAATTATTATGGTGGGTACTGGAAATGTTCTAAGCCCACATGAATATTTTCAGTTCGATCAGACGCTGAAAAATGTCGTCGTGAATAGTGAAAGTGCTTTTTGGGATATTTATGGAAAAGTCACCTTTTGGGATATTTTCACAAAAAGGTTTCTAGAAGGCTTGGGGGCCAAGAAACCCTACCCCTTGGATTTCCTATAAATAGAGGTGGAGGGGCTGCCTCCACACTCACTTCCTTCTCACATACAAGTGCCATGACATTTCTGGCTTCTCTCTCCCTCCCAGCGAAATAGTTTCGTAGAGCCGAAAGGCTGTCTGGGTTCCGGTGGGAACTAGTTCTGGACGGCGAAGCCTTGCCGGATAGATGACACCGTATGTGTGCAACTCTGTAGAGAGATCGTAGTTTCGGTCTTAGTTCGAGAGTGCCTCCCGAAGGGTTGTCCGTGTGACCGTCCGAGTTTTGGAGGTCCTCCCGAAGGGCTGTCCGAGTGACAGTCCGAGTTTCGGAGGTCCTCCCGAAGGGCTGTCCACGACACCGTCCGGGGGACTGTGCGACCGCCTCCCGGAGGCTGCATGCGGGGCAGATGAGGGTATACATCCTCGCGGTTGGGAGGTTGTAAAATCCTAGCTGCGGGGATCTGCACCGCCGTTCGTCATCGACTCTACTTCCGCTGCGCTACGAGTCGGTAACGAATAAGATCAAACCTTGTATGCAGTCTCCATAGTGGTCCTGGGCTGGTGCGTAGGTCGGAATTTTTTTGTTTTCTACTGCGTTACCCTACAGTGGCATCATGAGCCGTGCTATGCGTAGATGCAGGTTGCGATCTAG
Organism: Elymus sibiricus; assembly: GCA_039707655.1. Classification (NCBI taxonomy): domain Eukaryota; kingdom Viridiplantae; phylum Streptophyta; class Magnoliopsida; order Poales; family Poaceae; genus Elymus; species Elymus sibiricus. The sequence continues at coordinate 20,924,035 of CM077663.1, read as the reverse complement.
AATACATGAGATGTATGGGTGTTGCACAATATAATTAGGTAGTAGATGAGTTCTATTGCTGAAAATTATTTGTGCGGGTAGCAGATGAAATCTGTTACCCGATGTTCTTGTTGCTTCCCTGGAATTTGCATATTTCTGATCTTGATAACGGTATGGTGGAGTTTCAAAGTTCTGGCAATCTGCGATCCTGATTGATCAACGAAGTGCTAACAGTTCTTTGAATTCCACCGTAGTTAAAAAGAAAGATGAAATTTCGCAGACAAAAGGGCAATGCAGATATGATCTGCACGGGGGTCATGCGTATGACGAAGTTTAGTATGGGGCTCGAGATTTAATTATCTCGTGTTTCATACACCCCGCGATGTTAATCTAGCGACTTGAATTATCATACTTGATGATAAAACGTTGGTAGCTGCGGTTTGTTCGAAACCTTAGAAGCCACGTAAAATGAAAATTTGCATAAATCGATTAGAGGCGTCTAACTTGGTTTTGCAGGATGGTTTGCATGTGCATGTGATGTGGTATAGCAGTGTTCATAATAATTTGATTATGTATGAGATGACTATATGATGTAAATTGATTAACATGACCTGCGTGTCATGATTCGGCATGATGGCTGGAGCCATATGATTGCACTTTAATGACCTGCGTGTCAACCTTATGTAATGCACTTATTTTATTAGCTATAGAGATAGCAATATTATTTGGTGCATCGACAAGGTGGTGGCAATCTTCGCGAAGGTGAACACCGACGCTAATGCCGAAGACGAAGAAATGAAAGACTTCTCCGTCAGAAAGGGCTATACCATATCATGCTATTATGAATTGCCTGAGATGTTTATCCCTTATGATGCACCCTTCTTGATTGCGCGGTAGTCGCTTTTATTAGGGTGATCTCTCACAAAAAATATCAAGTAGTTAGTGTTCTCCCAAGTGTAGCACCGTCACGGCACCTAACTTTTCGGGGTGTGCCATGTCCACATGGGTACGAACGATTAGAGAAGTGTGAGGCGGGTGAGGTCAGACCTCGCAGCGAGATCACTTGGTTGTCTTGACGTTCTGGCTTGATCGTCCTGAGCTCGGAACACGCCCATCGAAAGATGAACAGGAGTCACATAGAGATGTGATCGGCATGTTTGCCCACCAATTGAAATTCTCGTCATCAGTGATGTCCACATCAATGGCGTTGAATTGAAATGTGGATCTTGTATCACTCACAATCAATTATGAGAGATATTGATTTGAGTGGGAGCGCCCTGTAGAATTAATTCTTTTAATTCTCAGTGCAATTAATTTTGAACACTGTCTAAGTGTGATTTGCATAATAGTTGTAGAATAATGGCTCGCGTTTCCACCTTCCCTATTAAAATTGAATAGCTGTTAAATATCTGGTTAAAACTTTACGGTTGGTAACATAATGTGAGGATTGTCCTCAATAGTGCCGAGAAGGACTTTGTCCTATCGCATACTTTCGGTATTCTCCCGCTAATGCTATGGATCATGTGACTCTCGTCCTTCGATCCAAAAGCTAGAATTCTGTTTCAGTCTAGTGCAATACGTTTGCTTCCATGAGACCCAAACTTCGAAAGTTTGGATAGTTATGTGATATTCATGGAATCTGAAAATCATTTTCAGAGACAGACAAAGGCTAAAAGATATGAGATATCCAAAGCAATGTTTGTTTGCAAACTATTAGTAAAGGAGTTTACTATGCATTAGACTGATAAGAGAGGGATCCAGAAGAACGCCTGTCATATGATGATGGTGAATAAAACAACAACTTAAAGAGAAAGGAAGTATCCGAAGGGTGTTAGTGAAACTTTCACGCCTAGGAAGTCCGGGGCTATCGCCACTCTTAAGTTGGGTGCTTCTTCTGAGAGTAGGAGAAATACTGAAAGTTAAACTGTTAGAAGTATAAAGGGAAAAGGAAAGAAGACTGGAATATCCAGCTCATGTATGAATGTCATACAAGTTTTTGATGTATAGAAGGCTGGTCAAAGATATAGTTCTTGGGAATTATGGTTAAACATGTTAATCACTAATTCTTGGGTATTGTGAGTTAATCACAAAGATACCCGCTCGATTGCATTCTGTTGCAACTCAATGTAAGAACTACTATGGCCTGAAAGACTAGCCAGGAATGAGGTTAGATACACGCAGGGAACATAGTAAATGTTACTATGCCATCCATAGGTGTATTCCCTATGTATTTACTTTCATAATTCATTTTAGAGTTTCACACTCTAGCCCTTTGCATAAGGTATCTTGCAAGAAGGTTGTTCATAAGAGAACTTTTGATGTTCGGTGTTATGAATAACATAAGGGCCATACTTTCATTATGAATGAGACGTATGTTATGAATATTGATAATAATACATTACCTCTGGGTTTACTTTCACAATTCATTTTAGAGTTTCATACACTCTAGCCCATTGCACAATGTTTGTTGCAAAAGAGTTGTTCATAAAAACAACAATTGTTGTTCAGTATTATGAATAACATGAAGGGACATGCTTCCATCCTAGATGGGATGTATGTTATGAATATTGATGGAAATATGATACATCCATAACACTGACGCTAAATGTTGCAAGACTAAAAGAATACCACATATGTGTGGCACTGCATTTGGTCACATTGGAGAAACCCGCATGGAAAATTCCATTATGATGAATTTTAAAGTCATTTGATTTTGAATCATCTGACACTTATTGGTGATCATACATTTTGATGTGTGTAGTTCGATAAATGTTGTTGCAAGTAGTGGATTTATCTATCTTCAGAAATGACTCAAGTAGATATATTGATATTTACTTGATGAGACGTAAGTCTGGATCTTTTGAATTCATTCATAAGGTTTTCAAAAATGAAGTAGAAGTTGTTGTAACAAGAAAATTATGTTTTCTACAATTCGATTGCAGAAAGGAATATTTGAGTTACAAGTTTAGCGAATGTCTGATGAGTTGTGAAAGGGGTTTCATAACTTGCACCTCCCGGAGCACCACTGCAAGTGGAGAGTCCGTGTAGATGTAATCGAACCATTCATGACATGGTAAGATCAAAGATGACATAAATAAATTTGCCATTATCCCTTTTAAAGTGATACTTTAGAGACTGCGGCTTTTACACTGAAAAGAGCTCCATCGGGTCTGTTGAAATGATGCCATGGTATGGTACGCCCAACCATGTTATATCTTTTCTTAACATTTGGAATATGGGGCTTGTGTAAAAGGTTACAAACCTATTCCAAATCAGACAAGTGCTACTTTGTAGGTTATCCCAAGTCATTGGGTATTTCCCCACCACAATACCGAGGCAAATAGGTTTGCCACAAAGAACGGTATGCTTTTTTGAAGAAAATGGTTCTTTCAAAAAGGTGAGTGGGAGAACAGTGCAACTCGACGAGATAAACAGTATCATCGTCATCAGATCAAAGGAAAGAGACCTTGGAAGTAATTCCGGAGTTTCCTACTGCGACTCATACGGAAGTCTCTACAATTAAATGTATGGACTTCGGTCAAACTTGCAGTTGAACCACGTAGGCAAAGCTCGTGCAAACCTATCAGGTGCGCAAACGAGATATTGTTGTTAGACAATAGTATACCTACGATTCACAAGGAAGCGTTGATGGGCCCTGACTCCGGAATTGGCTAAATGCCAATACAATCCGAGATAGTTTCCATATAAGTGATTCAAGATTAAGATCTTGAACGCCTTTCGGAAGACTTAGAGTCTAACGAATATTTATGGAACTAAAAACTGATACGGATAAAATGTTTTATCCATAAAGCTCGACTTGTTGCAATAACAAGTTCAAGGAGTTGACTACGATGAGATTGTCTCACCATAGCGATGCTTAAAGTCGGTTCGGGTTGAACTAGCAATTAATACATATTTCAATCATGAGATATGAAACATGGATGACAAAAGGATTTCCATCTGATGGAAATGAAACCTAGGACTTGTATGTGATACAGTCCAAAGTAATTTGTCGATCCAGAGGATGCTAGTAAGTATGCAAACTTCAGAGTTCCAGCGATGAACAGAAGAGAGCAAAGTGGAGTTGGAATCTTCGTTTTTGATGGAATGGTCAAAGGGGTTTGACTTCATCAAATGGGTATCGAAGATGCTTGTGATTCAAGAAAGTAAGTGGGAGCATAATAATATTTCTAAAAACCTTGTGTACTTGACACATTGTTAATTGGAAATAAATTTCTTGACACGAATTAGGACTTCATTTGAAAATAGTTTTTCGATGAAGTGCTTAGGCTAAATAGCCTCAATATTAGGCATGATGATCTATGGAGATAGATTTACCTAATGGGGCTAAGCTATGAATATATATTGACAAGATGCTAAAACCTTTTAGCATTGAAAAACCGTCAAGGAGTGATTCTTGCCGAAGTCACATGGAAAGAGTTTTTGCAAGACTTGGTGTCCCAAAACACGGATGAGCAAAATACATGATGGTGATTCCACACACTCTTGTGTTTGGATTAATCATGTATTCCATGGTATGTAAAACAACCAGATATGTCCAATACTCCAAAGTTGTTGCGAGTATAGATACCAAAGTGATCAAAGTAGTGAACATGGGACAACAGTGAAAGATGTCATTGAGTACTAGAGCAGTACTGATGACATGCTTTCTCGCAAGCAGAGATTATGAAGTGCTCGTTGTAAGTAATTACATCGATACAGTCTTCATCAATGCTCCATGCGATTTTCGTTTTAAGTTAAGGGTTTTGTGTAATACACAATATGGTGGCACGGTAGTTGGAAATGTTGGGTAACGTTGCATGGGAAACAAAAATTTTCCTACGCACACACAAGATCTATCCATGGTGATGAGCATCTACGAGAGGGAGAGTGAATCTACATACCCTTGTAGATTGCTAAGCGGAAGCGTTTAAGAAACACGGTTGATGTAGTCGAACGTCTCCGCGATCCAAATCGCAAGTCGTCCCTCGATCCGATCACGAACCAGCGCCGAACGGACGGCACCTCCGCGTTCAACACACGTACGGCTTGATGACGCCTTCACCTCCTCGATCCAGCGAGCGATGGTGAAGTAGTGGTTGAGTTCCAGCAGCACGACGGCGTGGTGATGGTGGTGAGGAACAATCTCTGCAGGGCTTCGTCAAGTGCTACGGAGATTATGACGGAGGAACTAGAGGGTTAGGGTTGCCGCACACGGCTTGGGGAAATCTTGATGTATCACGTGTGCTAGCCCTGCCCCTCTATTTATATGTTGAGCCTTGGGGTCCAAACTTGGAGTAAAAGTCTCTTCCAAGTCGGTTTTGCCCGCACAAGGTCGGTTTGGCCCGCAGGAAAAGAGTCCAACTCGGATCCCTGCCGAACCGTGCACAGCCGCGCACAAGCGGTAGTACCGCTCACAAGCGGTAGTACCGCTTGGGCGGTAGTACCGCTTCACACAAGCGGTAGTACCGCTCGGGCGGTAGTACCGCTTCCAACAAGCGGTAGTACCGCTTATGCGGCAGCAAAACTACTTTTGCACTTTCCAATACCTCGTGGGCTTTTATCCCTTGGCCCATATAAAGTGTTCTCGCACCCGAACACTTCGGTAAACATCCGGAACCCCTTCCGGTGAACTCCGGAACTCTTCCGGAGATCAAAACACTATTATCACATATATCAATCTTTACCTCCGGACTATTCCGGAGATCCTCGTCATGTCCGGGATCTTATCCGGGACTCCGAACAACCTTCGGTCACCAACATAATAACTCAACTATACTAATCGTCACCAAACGTTAAGTGTGTAGACCCTGCGGGTTCGAGAACTATGTAGACATGACCGAGACACCTCTACGGCCAATAACCAATAGCGGGACCTGGATGCCCATATTGGCTCCTACATATTCTACGAAGATCTTTTATCGGTCGAACCTCTATGTCAAGGATTCAGTTAATCCCGTATGCTGTTCCCTTTGTTCTTCGGTATGTTACTTGCCCGAGATTCGATCGTCCTAGTTCAATCTCGTTACCGGCAAGTCTCTTTACTCGTTCCGTAATACAAGATCTCGTGGCTAACACTTTAGTCACATTGCTTGCAAGGCTCATTGTGATGTTGTATTACCGAGTGGGCCCTGAGATACCTCTCCGTCATACGGAGTAACAAATCCCAGTTTTGATCCATGCCAACCCAACAGACACCCTCGGAGATACCTGTAGAGCACCTTTATAGTCGCCCAGTTATGTTGCGACGTTTGATACACACAAGGTACTCCTCCGGTGTCAGTGAGTTGCATGATCTCATGGTCAAAGGAACAGATACTTGACATGCAGAAAACAATAGCAATAAACTGACACGATCAAATGCTACGTTTACAGTTTGGGTCTTGTCCATCACATCATTCTCCTAATGATGTGATCCCGTTATCAAATGACATCTCATGTCAATGGCTAGGAAACCTTAACCATCTTTGATCAACGAGCTAGTCAACTAGAGGCTTACTAGGGACACAGTGTTGTCTATGTATCCACACATGTATTTGAGTTTCCAATCAATACAATTATAGCATGGATAATAAACGATTATCATGAACAAGGAAATATAATAATAACTAATTTATTATTGCCTCTAGGGCATATTTCCAACAGGAAATTGTTCCAAACAAGATACTGTGGTGAATTCTATAACAAAGGCTAAGTATGTTGACGCTTAAGAAGCGACAAAGAAGTTGTTGAATCATATAGTTCATTCATAAACTTAGTATGGTCCCAAGATGGCTTTGGTCTATGGGACACTATTGCAGATAGTTGCTCCATAGCTCAGTCTGAGGAATCAGGTTTCGACCAATGATTCACACATATGCAAAGCCAAGTCCACACAAAATATGAATTTTGTGAAAGCGTGAAAACGCGAGGATATGCAAAGTTACACACGGAGCTGAAGTCGTCAGATCCGTTGGACTTCAGGCTATACCACATGCGAAGCATATTTTACACCGGTATGCCACAGGTGTAAAATGCATTAGCATTGACTAGATTATTGACTCTAGTGCAAGTGGGAGTCTGTAGGAGATATGCCCTAGAGGCAATAATATATGTTATTGATTATCTCCCTGTTCATAATTAGGTTTATGTTCCATGCTATAACTGCTATGGTTCTCGAGTCTACAATAACCACGAGGCTCGGAGAAAGACTCATATGCACGTGTGGAATAATAAACGGTAAAATGTATTCCTAGTCTGGCCTCTAAGACTGGCTCAAGTATTGCATGATGATCCTGTTTTCCTGATCATGGGCATGGCTATGCCGGCAATTTTGAGGGCACAATGTTAGTAGAACATTTGTGTTGAATCGACCCGAATTGATGTTATGCTATGAGATACATTTGTCACTAGTTAATGGTTAATAACACAGAGATGGTTAACGTTTGCATAATTCCTTAGACCATGAGAGTACCGAGTTTCTTCATGCTTGCTTCATGAACTTTGGGGTTTGTTAAACGTCATCCGTAAATGGGTGGCTATTACGGCGGCTTACGGGTTCATGAAAAGTATGTCAAGTAACTTGATAGCTCAAGATTGGGATTTGCTCCTCCGACGATGGAGAGATATATCTGGGCCCTCTCGGTGTTACGGTATCCATCATCGTCTGGCCAGACACTTTGTGATTTGATCACGGGGATGCCGGAACACGGGAACGAGAAAAGAGAACAATACCGGTAACGAGGTAACTAGCATAGTGGACAAGTTGTTGATCCGCGGGGATGCCAACATGTCTCACCTCGGGTATTTGTAACATATCGCGAAGCAACAGGAATAGCACACGGCAACTGGAGGTTCACTCGAATATTCATTCGTGTGGGTATAGGGGTCAATATGGGTGTCCACGGCTCCGATGTTGATCATTGATCGGAAGGGGTTCCGGGTCATGTCTATACTTCACCGAACCTATAGGTTCACACGCTTAAGGGTCATCTATCTGCTGAATACTAGACGGGGAGTCTGAGAGAAAATCACCGAAAAAGTTTCGGGCGAAACGGAAACGTTCCGGAGAGGATATCGGAATAGTTCCGGTGAAACTGAAAAGTTGTTTCAGGGTATTCCATAAAGTCAAATTGGTTTCGGCACATGCCTGGAAATTATTGGAAGGTACCAGAATTGTTCCGGTAACTTCTGAGATTTTTCAGAGACAAAAACCGGAAATGTTCCGGATTGCCGGGACTGCTTTAGTTGCTTTTCACAGATGAAAATCATTAAACCGAAAAGTTGTTTCGGAGTACACCATAAAGTCAAATTGGTTTCGGCACATGCCTGATAATTCTTGGAGGGTGCCAGAATCATTCTGGAAACTTTTTGGAATTTTCCGGAATGAAAACCGGAAATGTTCCGGAGCTGCCGAAACCGCTTCAGATGCTTTTCGCAGATGAAAATCACTAAACCGGAATTGTTCCAGCTCGCGTTGAAAATTATTTTGGTGGGTACTAGAAATGTTCTAAGCCCACATGAATATTTTCAGTTCGATCAGACGCTGAAAAATGTCGTCGTGAATAGTGAAAGTGCTTTTTGGGATATTTATGGAAAAGTCACCTTTTGGGATATTTTCACAAAAAGGTTTCTAGAAGGCTTGGGGGCCAAGAAACCCTACCCCTTGGATTTCCTATAAATAGAGGTGGAGGGGCTGCCTCCACACTCACTTCCTTCTCACATACAAGTGCCATGACATTTCTGGCTTCTCTCTCCCTCCCAGCGAAATAGTTTCGTAGAGCCGAAAGGCTGTCTGGGTTCCGGTGGGAACTAGTTCTGGACGGCGAAGCCCTGCCGGATAGATGACACCGTATGTGTGCAACTCTGTAGAGAGATCGTAGTTTCGGTCTTAGTTCGAGAGTGCCTCCCGAAGGGCTGTCCGTGTGACCGTCCGAGTTTTGGAGGTCCTCCCGAAGGGCTGTCCGTGTGACCGTCCGAGTTTTGGAGGTCCTCCCGAAGGGCTGTCCGAGTGACAGTCCGAGTTTCGGAGGTCCTCCCGAAGGGCTGTCCGCGACACCGTCCGGGGGACTGTGCGACCGCCTCCCGGAGGGCTGTCTGCGGGGCAGATGAGGGTATACATCCTCGCGGTTGGGAGGTTGTAAAATCCTAGCTGCGGGGATCTGCACCGCCGTTCGTCATCGACTCTACTTTCGCTGCGCTACGAGTCGGTAACGAATAAGATCAAACCTTGTATGCAGTCTCCATAGTGGTCCTGGGCTGGTGCGTAGGTCGGAAATTTTTTGTTTTCTACTGCGATACCCTACAAAAAATAATAAAAAACAACAATTAAATGACTAAAACAACTATATAAGCAAAACAATATTGTTTTAATTAAAATCCTAATTTAAATTATTCTAAAAATAACCAAATTAATCTCTGTGACAACAATCTAACACGTGACTAGGAGCAAAAAGAATTAAATTAAAAACTATTTGTAAACTCAAGTTATTCACAATCTAGGGTTTGAAGCAAATTTGAACGAATTCAAATTTAAACCATTCAAATTTGAAAACTAATGGCACAAACAGAAACTAGACAAAATTTTGAATCTAATGCAAAAAGAATCACTCAAAAATATCAAATATCTTAAAAGATATAAGCAATTTAAAACAGAAACTAAAAACAGAAAACAAATGTAAAAACAGGAAAAAAAAACTTTCAGAACCCCTTTAGTCCCGGTTGGTGTTACCAACCGGGACTAAAGGTTGGACCTTTAGTCCCGGTTGGTAACACCAACCGGGACTAAAGCCTCAACCCCTTTAGTCCCGGTTGGTGTTACCAACCGGGACTAAAGCCTCACCATTTGGTCCCGGTTCCAGCCACAAACCGGGACCAATGGCCCACGAGGCGCATTGGTCCCGGTTCGTGTCTGGAACCGGGACCAAAGGGGTCAGACGAGGCCCGGCCGGCGCCCTGGCCTCACGAACCGGGACCGATGCGCCCATGGGTCCCGGTTCGTGAGTGAACCGGGACTAATGGGCTTTTCAGGGTGGACCAAAGCCCTGTTTTGTACTAGTGCTGGGACCTCGCCAAAATCACATATTTGTTCCATTATGGTTAATTTTCTATACTATTACTCACTGATTTAAGGGTCCCGGGGCGATCCGAACGTTCGAGGAACCGCGGGGTCAGGTTATGGGGATCTCACCAAAACTTGCAGATTTGCTCCATTCCGGCTAGTTTTCTATGCTATTATTCATTGTTTTTGTTTCCCACGGTGATCTGAATGTTCGGGAACCCTGATGTCCGCTTACAAGGACCTCGCCAAAACTCGCAGATATGGTCCATTCCGGCTAGTTTTGAGTAACGGGGTGATCCGAACGTTCGGGGAACGCCGGGGGTCCGCATACGAGTACCTCGCCAAAACATACATATTTAGCCATTCTGGCTAGTTTTCTATGCTATTACTTACTGATTTTATGGTCCATGGGCGATCAGAATGTTCGGGGAAACCCGTGGTCAACTTACTGGGACCTCGTCAAAAATCAAATATTTGTTTCATTATGGCCAGTTTTCTATGCTATTACTCATTGATTTAAGGGTCCCGGGGCCATCCGAACTTTCGAGGAACACCGGGGTCAGGTTATGGGGATCTCACCAAAACATGCTGATTTGGTCCATTCTGGTCACTGATTTTAGGATCCCAGGGTGATCCGGACGTTCGGTGAACCCCGGGGCAGGTTACGGGGACCTCGCTAAAACTCGCAGAATTGGTCCGTTCTGGCAAGTTTTCTATGTTATTACTCACTGATTTTAGGATCCCGGGGCGATCCGAACGTCTGGCGAACCCTGGGGTTCGCTTACGGGGACCTCCCAGAATTCACAGATTTGGTATATGATGGCCAGTTTTCGATGTATCCATAATATAAGCAGGAGCTGGACGGAGAGTTTTACCTAATTCAAGAAGGCCCGAACCTAAGTAAAAGCTTCGTGTCCCTTGTCTCTTGTTACCCATCGATCCGATCTAGCCAACAGAGGGGAGAATACATGGACGTTGAGCCGGGGCAGGCAGCTGGTTGTGCTGGTGCATCTGATTCTGTACCAACACATATGTACTTCCTCAGTCACAAAATAAATGTTTTAACCTTAGTATAAGTTTGTACTAAAGTTAGTATAAAGTTGAGACATTTATATTAAGACGGAGGGAGTAACTTGTGCTAGTGGCAGATTCTCTCTAGCTAAACATGACTAGTTACTGGTGGCAAATTTTATATCGTGCTAGTGGCAGATTTCCCTAGGGGGAAATGTTGATAACTCGAAAACTTGACTGAAGAACACATGCAAAATCTGATGCGTACAAAAATGAGGGGAGGAGATATGCTTACCAGCATAGCCAGATAGCAGGGCATGGTTTTGACTGAGCATTGGCACATGACCATCCAGCATTCTTTCACTTTAAACCTGACAAAACTGACTAGATAAAGGCTCACTAGGGGTCCTTGATAACTGAATAATCTAGTACAAAACTGGTTGTTCGTACTGGAAAAACACTAATAAATGATCACGTTCTGATTATAGAGAATAATCCAGTGTGTGTTCGTGTACTGATTATAAAGAAAAGCCACCAAACACCGGGTCGGGCCTGATCCGTGTTCCAACTAGATGCAGCTGCAACGGCCACGAAAACAACCGCCGATAGGCACGCCCACCATCGGCCCTGTATCAGCAGGCAAAGTTAGGACACGCCCGTCGTCCATTAAGCACGCCGCCGCAGATCTGTCATGGTCACCCGTCGCAGAGAAAAGCGGCCACCCCTAGGCCTATGTTCACTGTTGCAGGCCGTCCACTTACCAAACGTGTCAAACGAAATAACAATCAAATAATATAAAATCACAACAACACCAACAGCGCAGTGAAGCGCGCCCAACCCTTATAGTGTAAGTGATAATATTGTGTATACAATAGAATATTTCATGTGTATTTCTCCTCGCAATACCATATACAAATAAGTTTATTATAAGTTGTTGACCATGTCTATGCATGTGTTGCCCTGCTAGTTAGTATAGTAATATAATAGATAGTCGTGTAGTAATAGAGATTACACAAGAGATACGTACATCGACTTTTACATTGCAAACAATGAACTTAAGTTATATTATTGTTGACAGCATTAATTTATCAAGGAACATGCACCCATTTATTGCTCTTTATGTAGAGGCCCTTTTAGCAGAGGCCTATCTTCTCTATGCACTTCGGTTCTTGTTTAGGTTGGCATCATTTATAACAGCTGGTACGTGGACATGTAAGAAATACTTGTGCCAACTGATTTGCTTGGGATCACAGTTAAATATGCCTTCATCGCCATTGTCCGTCTTCAGTTCCATTCTCAGCCTTGTAAAGTTCGTGTCGTCAAAGCTTCACACAAAAGAACATGTACCACTGAATTAGCGTAAGCATAATTATGTGAAGTTTACGGGAAATAACTATTGACTTGACTCAAACTTCAAGAAAGGTAACTATATCTTACTGTCAATTTTAAGGTTTTAAACCATGCATCCCTATAGCCCCGTTTATTATACTCTGATAAGGCTCCATGCTGCTCAAACTCTAAATTTTGGAATGCGCAAATTAAAAAGGGGAATATTTATAGGGGTGTTCTAGGTGCTAGTTATTATTGCGGTGTTCTAGGTGCTTGTCAGGTAGCCCTATGGAAAAAGGTGGATGCCCACTGCGCCTTTGATCGAATGGCTTGTTTGCTAGTCGGCTAAGGGGAATCAGTTCAAATTCATATACTGACTGGAAATTTCAGACCCGAGTATGACATACGGTGGCGCCAAAGAGAGCGCGCGCGCAAAAAGTCTAATCGTACGCTCCAGACGCTAATTACGCATCGCTCGGCCGGGTCTGACCCTCCTATAACTTACCATAGTAAAAGCCACATATATATAGTAACAAAATTTATTCTCATTACCGCCTGTCACATTTCGCATGTGCGTCCTGCGGCTCTCGTCCCTAGGCATGGTAAAAACGTTGACTTATCTGGTAATGTGATTAAAGCTTTTACGGGCTTCCACATGTACGTACTAAATTCGTTTTAGGGGTAAAAGAGAGTTTTATTTCATAAATGCAAGGTTACAATCTAGGTCCAACTGCTCCTTACAGTAAAGAGGACTCGAGTTCAACCATACCGCACTACGGCCGTAGTATGCCAAAAGATATACAGATACTATGGTTCTTGAAAAAATATTAACAGGGTGAAAACCATTACTACCTTTTGAGCTGTCAGCGTAATGGTACATGCTAAATTTCTTTTTAATGAAAAGAACAGATTTGAAGGTAACTGTATGACGACCAAGTAAAGGTAATTTAAATGGTAACTATTGCACCCTCTGGTCCCTCCCTCTGCCTAATTAGACTATTCTAATATATTTTTCGTTGAACCTACTCATCAAATATGTTGGGGATATGGTAAGCAACAAAGTGTTGGATGGTAATCAGACCGTCCATTATTTTTTGACATGGTAATTAACAAGGGGTTGGTTGGTAATGTATTAATGGGACTGGAAAGATGCTTACATGGATAGAATTTGGTTGCTTTTTTAATGGAGACAGATGGTAATCACGTTACTACTAGGCAGTAGCCAGTCACGATTAGTACTATTGTTCCACATATAAATAACTTACCATAGATCTGTTTCCCAATTACGCTTGGTTTATGACCAGACGTCTTCTCCGTTGACTTTTTTCCTTCGGTGGCTAATTAACTGACAAGCATTACACGCTCGAAACGGACAGGGTGGGAGCGCATCGGGAGTGCGTTATAACTACACTCTGCTCCCACTCACTTTAGTGAGCATATATATATATTTAAGGAAACATTCTGGTCACATAGCTCTAATTAAATACTGGTACGTAATCATATACCCTAAACAACCATCATTTCCACACAGTAAGAGCAATATCTTTCGCAACAATGTTCTCATGACAGTCATTGATGACAAAGGGTACTGATTTTGGGAATAGTTTTCTTGCCGTTTTATCTGTGTTCCTTATTAGTTTCAACCCTAAGAAAAATAGAGAAATGTAGTGGTGTGTATGCCATATGGATTGTTATGAAAGAGTATTACTGTATTTGAAATCATAGTGTGGGAATCTTTGAGCCTAATCTGTTGTCTCTCTTAACCTGAAGAGAACCTTATGCAGTACTAGTTCCAACCTTGTAAGCCCTTTGGTAAATATCACCCCAGAAATTAATTAACCGTGAAACACAAGCAGAAATCTCACCGTCCTTTAAAGAACGCATACGGTGCATACAGCTTGACCAGCAACTTCAAGAAATTGTATCTTTGGTTGAGCTTCTTGTAGTATTTTGAAAACAACCCGCAGAATAACATACTCACAACATGTACCATCTGTTATATAAAGATAAAGATGATAAATTTCTGCGAATAATTTTAACTTATGAACACCATATCTGCATGTGCATAACAAACAATATTATATAAGTACTTACCTCCAGAGGTAACTTGTACACCAAGAACATGTATGCACTAAAGGATGCAAGATCCTTGAACAGGTAGGGTCTTTTGTTTTTTAAGGGGTTCCCATTCTCTAGCATCCGAGGATTATCGTTGAAGTAGTCCTCACATGCATCCTCCATAACAAGAACAGTCAATGGATTCCGAAGTGACGAGCTTACGTGGTAAATAACTTGCTGCTTATCGTTCCAGTGAACAGCCATGGCCACCAGTGTTGCATTTACTACCATGTCTGCCGGTATCTATACAAGTCAAATTTAATTAATCAAGTGCTTCACCAATCGATTCTAGCTAGACATGATCAAAGACTAGTAAGTTATTAAGTTATTAGCGTAGTAAGTACTGACCACATCGATTATATCATCACGGTTGCCAATGAAACATGGCAATGCTTGTTCATTGTAGGCGACAATAAGAGCATCAATTGTCCTAAGAAAAACTGTATCAGTTTTGCTAGCTTTCAACTGTCTTGTTCGATATAGCCCAGTACTTCATATTATTGATTACATAACAATTGACACCGAGTAAGTGTAGATCCTTATCATACCTTGCTCCTTCGATCCATCCAGGGAAGGGGTCTTTATAAGTGCTTGTTACCATGGTAGGTTGGACGATGACAACAGGAAGGTCTCCCCTTTCCTGGCCAATTAATGTCTCCCCGATTGCCTTAGTGAATGCATACACATTTGGCCATCCAAAATGGCAAGCCCTTCCAGAATTAATCAGGAGTTCCGTTAATATCAAAAGTGAGGTATCATGCATTACCAAATATACATGAGTCATGTGTACAGCGTAGGAGTATATGGTGCAAAAAATCTATACTCACCCTTCGTTGTACTTCTTATTTTAAAATGATATTTTACTGATATAAATATTCAATGAATCACAAGTCCCTAAACATATGTATTACACAGTATATGTCATCATTATCTCCTTGCCCTCTCTACCCTTTGTTCCATTAGGTATTCCAAGACTTCATCTAACCACAGGATGATTGGAATGCCAGATAGAGTTAACCGGGGAAAATCTATCTATTATATAATTAAAGCATAAGACAAATAAGACATCACATTCTTCCAAATAAGGTAAAATGATATACATCATTGATCAATAATACTTACAACTGATATTTATAGATATTACGTTACATGCCTAAAGTTATGTATGTTAACCTTTTTTTGAACTTTTTACGCATGTTAACCTGACACGTACATGATGCATGAATAAAAAAAAGGAAAGTATCGATCACCCGCAAAAAGGAAAGAAGTGGAATTCCAGTTGTCATGCACACAAGTAGAGAGAACATAAATATCAGCATTTGTTGTGTCCACAACAGGTGCGTATGATGAAAAACAGATACACTTGTACCGTACTATCCTGCCTCATCCAATTTCCAATTGAAGCCTCATCCAACTCTCACATGATCCTTTTTTTAGCAACACTCTCTGTTTTCTAATTTTTTTTTCTGAGTCTAACTCTCTTTGTTTCCTAAACCCGAGAGCTCCTCTAGCGCAAGTTTTCCTGCTGGTGCATATAGCATCCCGACTGGGCCGGCCCATTTGCAAAACACTGTAGCCTCTCGATGTATAGTGATTTCAGGTATTGTAGCATCACGAGACTGTAGCGATTCTAACAAAATGAGTATTGTGATGGTCCAAAAAATTTCACTCATGTGAAATAAAATCACATATATCTAGTGGTTCGTAAATTCAAAAAAAATATGAATGTTATTTTTT
This sequence comes from Elymus sibiricus, assembly GCA_039707655.1. Classification (NCBI taxonomy): domain Eukaryota; kingdom Viridiplantae; phylum Streptophyta; class Magnoliopsida; order Poales; family Poaceae; genus Elymus; species Elymus sibiricus. The sequence goes on along the minus strand of CM077663.1, from coordinate 20,907,822 downwards.
TTAAGAATTTCGAAAAAGTTCGATAAAATAAAGAAACAAATCTCAAATTTGGGGGAAAAAAACGTAGGTTTCAAAAAAATTAACGAATTTGAGAGAAGTTCATAGAATTGAAAAAATGTTCATGGATTTAAAACAAAGTTCACAAATTTGAAAAAAATATCATCTATTTGGGAAACATATTCAGGAATTTGAGAACAATTCATGAACTGGAGAAAAAGTTCATGAATTGTTAAAATCTTCATGGATTTCATATTGTTAAACTGTTTTTCAATATTTCATAGATTTGAAATTTTTTCATGAAAATTGAAACAAATTCTGCAGTGGGAGTCAAACTATGGTAATTAAAGTGAACCATTAAGTTTTTCTACACAATCATTTTAGATATCAACAATAGTGTGTAAGGAGAAAATGCCAAAACTATGGCACTCTTACAACGAGCTGGCTGTAAAATTTACATTTTTTTTCTAGTTTCATTTGTTGTTTATTGTTTTTTTTTCTTAGCTAGTCCAAACAAGATGCAGATCTTTGGAACCTGGGTCTTGGCGCACCCGCTCAGCCATTGTAATTTAAAATATAGCACAAAATCAAACAATTTTGAAACTTTTTTTTGTAGCTAACATGTCAAGTGTTCTACTCATGTATGAATTTCACAAAGAAATAATTTGTGTTCTTGGAGGTAAAAAAGTTGCAATTTAATAAAAAGCCAATATAAATTTTTATATAGATTAAATTATTATTTTTTGCACCGAAGACCTTGGAAGTCATTCCTTAATGAAATGTTACACGTGACTACAACACTAAACTAAGTTCGTTACTAAAGTTTCAGAACTGTTTGACTATGAAAAAAATCATTGTTGGGTCGCGTAGACGCAGATTCCATTGGGCATTTTCGAAGCAAGCTGAATTTAAATCATACTTATTTTTTGGTTATAGACATCTTTATGTAAAGGTATTAAAATATGGGATATAACACATCCATATCAATGGCCATTATTTTCCTTGAGACATGAATTTTACAGGCATTGTCTAAATACGTAAAAACTAAGAAGTACACCCTGCATTCTAATATAGTGCGTATGGATTACTTTCTGGAAGTCAAATAGTGTAAACTTTTACCAAATCGATCTAAAATTATCTACATCTAAAGTACCAAATTTCTATAATATAAAAATACATTTCCTGAAATTTGTAATTATTGATATTTATTTAGTTTTGTATAAGTAGTTATTTTTTCTCTAAACTCGGTCAAACTTTACGAAGATTGACTTTAAAAAAATCTATATACAATATATTATGAAACGGATGGTGTTGTGTTTTTTCTTAGAAGTGTGCCACCCAGTGGCCCGTGAGATAACGAAATTAAACATACCTCTCTAAGCCAAGTTTTTTCATGATGGACTTCTCCGGTGGCGCTGAGCTGTCAGTCTTCTTAACAGCTGTGTGCTCATTTTTGACGTTCTCAACCAACTGCAACTCAGCTTCTAGGTCGAAGCAGAGACCTTCCCTTAGTGTTTCACCACTTTGAAGTGCCTTTTCCATTAACAGCCCATCTTGGGTACCAGCAACATAAGCTGATGAAGGAAACGCTTCATTTACAGTTGACAAGGCATGTACTATATGTACTCCTATATGTTCCATTTTATGATAGGCTTGATCTGATAAAGTACATTGTTATACAGCACATACTTACCTGTGGAAACATGAAGAAATAACTTCAGATTGAGACACTTCTTGGCAAATTGGCATGCATTTCTTGCTCCTAAGGCATTACATGCCAAAGCAACATCGTACCTATACATGCAGCAAAGTTAGAGGCAGCAAGTAAAAATCAGAAGGTCTATAATATAATTGCATTAGGCAGATCCTTCTCTGCATTAGAAATAGTACATGTGTCGTCTTCTGACTTACATAAAGATAACAAGTGCATATGTAAATATGGCGTACAATACAGAGGTATAGGTGGCTACCGAGCAATAACGTGTGGAACGAGACAAAGGTATAGCTTAAATCCATACAACGCGACCTTCCCATATCATACATTTGTCTTGTTCAATAAGTCCGAGTAGATGCCAAATCGTAAAGGAATCAGTTCCTATAGATAATATGATTCTATCTTGGTCTGACCTAGCCAACAACCTCCAACGCCAGTCCTCTTCGACTGGCCACAGCCCAGTATGAAGAAGTAATCTTCAATAATGCCTGAAAGAAGGAGGACACCCATGGAGGCCAACTTCACCGGCAACAACCTCTAACACTCGGGAGGAGCCAGGCCGCTGCGAGCATAAACCGCGGCAAACCAAACAAAAATGGGAAAAATGACGCATCACATCGCGGGGCATTGATATGTTTTTATAGACCGCTTGCTGTTGATTGATTTGAAAATCCTTGGCCCCGTTGAAATCACCACTCAAGAATAAATACCTTAATTGAATGGAAAAACTTCGATATTAGGGAACATAGTGAATTAAATGAAGTGACTTGGAGAGCTTGAGAAAGTGTTGACCCATTCAAAATCGGTTGACCCAATTCTATATTCAATACCTCAATTAATTGTGAGGCCTTGAAAATTTGAAAGCATATTGCATAGTATAAAACAATTGAATAAGAGAGTTTTGAGAAATTGTTGACCCGGTCAAAATCGGGTGATCCAATTCGAATTGAAGACCTCAATTGAATGTGATCTCTTTAAAACTAGGAAGCTTAGTGTTATAGAGGATGAACAAATTTTAGTGTATTTATTCGCTCATTTCATTCCGTATGTACTTCACATTGAAATATTGAAAACATCATATATTTGTAAACAGAGAATACTCAATATGTGTAGAAGAGTTTAAAGAGGAATTTTTCTATGTTCAGGGATCACTACACCACACTCATTTTAGATATTTACGTTGTATTCTGAAAATAATTTGACACATTGTGGTACCAGGATTTTGTTCACCTGTACACTTTCATGTTGAATTATATGGTTATTTGGTAAAAATAAAAAGGAAAACTCTGAAAATCTTATTAAATCCTATATGTTTGCATCACTTGTTCATTTTGTATGGGGCTGTCTATCTTTTTTTTCCTCATAATTATATGGTGAGATTATTAATGTTGTACTATACTTTCATTTTTCTAGCAATAAAAAATTCCACTAAACATGCCCAATGTTAGCGGTTGTACCTACACTGACGCTCAATAACCACCTTCCAAGAAATTTATTGTACATTTTTTTGAGAAAAAAGAAGTTTATTATACTACCTACATCCGGGTATAGAGGTCCGGTTGGCAAGCATGGTGCGTCCAAAATTACTAGTCCGGCTTTTAATTGCCCCATGCATGCAAGCAGGAGAGAGAAATGTGCAGCTGCATCCATGGCATTCATTGGCTTGCTGGAGGGAGGTGCGAGAGCGCATGCAGTGAGCTGATACTGTCCATAGTGGGAGTAACTTCAGCCCCGAGTCCAACTCAACAAATTTGCTTATGTCGCTCCGATTTAATGAGAAGAGAGATAAATTGAGTAATATATCTGGTTACTCATGCTATGATAACATCATATATATCAAAAGAAGATGAGTCTATAAGCTAATAAATAAACTGTTGTATGACATCACATATATGTTATTCCGCACTATAGAGGTAGTAATATAGACTAGTAACATATACATATTATTAGTTTAAGTTATTCCTCACTAAGGGTAGTCTGAGAGAAAAATGCTGTGGCAGCGTTGGATGCAAGCTACTCATCGGGTGGAGGCTGGCAGGAGATAGAGTGCACGAAGACTTTGGAAGGAGATCAAGGCAATAATTAATTAAATCGACAACAGCCTTGGTACTGCAGATCTGGTTCACGAGACGTGTAAACCCGGACGGAGGTAGTAATTGTATAGATAAAAATAACCAACAACCAATAGTATTGTTCTCACAACAAAATAACCAAGATAACCTTGTGCTCCCGGCTGTCATGTTTTCACGATATGCTTACCCGCAGTTTTTTCATGATATACTCCGTAGTACATTGTTGGCTGATTTGTATACTAAGTTACTAACACAACCCATAGGAAAGAATTCAGGGAATTAACCTTTCATAAAAGCTAGTGGTTGCAGCCACATTGATAATAACATCAATCTCCTCCGACAGGGCATCCACTCTTGCATTGTCGAGCCCTAAGGAGCTATCCATGATGTCCCCGGCGAGAGGTACTACCTTTTTTTTTATGAAGTTTCGGAAGCCAGTAACCTCGTATTTCTGTCGTAGAAGATTGAAGGGAGCCTTTCCAATCACCTTTATCGCGGAAATACAACAGGACACGGCAAATGTTATGGTAGACAGCAGTTTGGCATTTATCAGGATCTGGCTGTAAGTTGACATGTGTTAAGCAAATTGTTTACCTCAGACAAGACACGCTGCTCGGCAGACATAGCGTCCGGCGCGCGGACCAGTAGGTACAGCTTCTTCACAGCCGGCTGAACCCGCAGTATCTTCTCCACTAGCACTGTATATATGATACGAGGCAGAAGATAACCATTAGGATCAAGAGTTCAAGTCTGATGCGCATGCAAGCAGGATACACGTAGGTGTCAACTGATGCATACATTTCCCGAGGTACCCTGTTGAGCCGGTGATGAGGATGCACTTGTCTCTCAAACACTCGGCGATAGCGCTGGACTCCATTTCCGCAAAAGATGGAGCTGACTACTTGCTCCTGAGGAAAACTGATTGAACGAGACACGCTTTGTAGTCTGGATTTACATTCTGCCTTATGGCTTATTTATAGAGCGAAACTACAACGTGTACCTTTTGTCCGATCTTGTACTACGATACTGCCTTAGCTTTTTCAGCACGCAACTGTGCATTAATTAAGACAGCTGCACACTATGATTAGTCCTACTTTTTGGGTAAAGCCATTAATGAATAAAGAATCTTTGTTTTCTTTGATCACTAACTAGCTGCATGACCGGCGTTTCTATGCGGAAAAAAAGAAACAGAAATACTATCCAGAGACCGTTCACCAGGGGACCCATGATGGCGAATGCCGTTCCCATCGTCAGCTGTCTCTTTTTTTTTTTTTTTTTTTTTGCGGGTGATCGTCAGCTGTCTCTGGAGTCATTCGCTATCCAGCTCTCCTGGCGAATGGTCCCTTTTTTACTTCTTCTAAAAAGGCGTGCCTGCAAGCGCCATACAAATCACCCTTGGGGTTGAAGCGGGGGTTTGTGCCCACTTGCGCTCAAACAGCTTATGTATTTGAGTTATTTTGTTTTAAATGGTTTATTCATTTTAAAAAACAAAAAACCTTATTTCTTGCAAAAAATATATATGAAAGAACAAACTTTTCAGATATGATTTGTTCTAAACTTGCCGTGTGCATTTTTTACTATAGGTCGCATGCCAATTCTTTTTCTATTAAAACCATGACTAATTTCTGTGACTCAAAACATGGTGTTTTTATAATTAATACCATGTCATTTTTTGTTAATAATGGGATGTTAGTTTTATGGTTAATAGCATGGCATTTTAATAGTCAATAACATGTCATTTTCATTTTAAGAGGATGGTAGTTCAATAATTAATACCAGGCATATTTCCTAATAAGAGGATAGCAGTTTTATTATTAAGAACATAGCATTTTATTGTCAATAACATGGCAATTTTATTATTAAAATCATGACATTAAATAGTCAATAACATGTCAATTTATTTTTTAAGATGATTGCATTTTTATTATTAAGAGGATGACATTTTTTATGGCATGGGCGCATGGCACATTTTTGTTTTTCGACCATGACAATTCATATGTGTGATTCTTTCTATATTTTTGGAAACAAAAATGTTGAATCTAATTGGGGTTATCGAGATAAAGTGGGTTTTTATCTAGAGGATGACAGTTTAATGTGTAGCATCGCAATTTTATTTTGTTTTGATCACATGAGCTTCTTTTAGTTTGAGCAGACTGATTATAAATTTACAAATTAACGAAATGGTAGTTTGTAAAGTAGCATGACATCCTATATCTTATATTAAATAATTTGAGCACCATACGAGTCTAAGAAGAGAGGAAAGTGGGTGTGGGCAATGGTGGTTGAACTGTAGCTTGTGAGCTATTTGTCAATGGCGATTGCCTTTTGTAGCTGCGGGTGGCGCGAAAACGTGGCATGCGACATAAGAATGTTGAGGTAAGATTGGTGTGAAATGTCCACGGCTAGTTGGCGCGCGTCGACCGTCCGTCCAGCATTGATTAGCATGGTTCAAAGTGCCATGGCGTCTTCTGCGGTCTGCGCCATGAACCCTTGATATTCAAACTCCCTGAACGTCATTCTTTTGCCATCAATGATTTAATTACTCTATCAGGTGTAAGGGCTTCTGTGGACATAACTATTCCGTTTCATAGACCTCTGCTTAATCAAGCTTTCAACCATCTTCCGGAGCTTCAAACTTCTATCAACTTGAGCAACTCTGCCACTGGGAAAGACGGCTGGGTATGCAATAATAATCACACAAAGTACTCCTAGATTAAGATGTACAAAGAACGGGGAAGCTCTAGATGTCCTTAGATTTTTAACACCTTTTAGAGTAGTTCAAGTAGAATAAAACACAAAAATTTCTACTGGTTAGCACTACATGAGAGAAGAAAAACAAGATAATTGCTCGACAGGAAAGGGTTCGTTATGACTGATTATTGCTACTGGCTCTGTTCTCATCACACTGACGACACTTTGCTCCATCTTCTATGGGATTTTGACTTTGCTCTAATCTTAATTCCTATCAGCGGTAGAAGGAAATACCGTAGAATAATTGTTCTAGTTAAGAAAACAGAAGCAGATGGATTTGCTTTTATTATGATACTGTCTCTTCGACATCTACCTACTCGGATTACTATGGATATAGTTATCCTTGCTTGTTGGAATATGTGGATGGACCGATATGGATTTTTTTACAGGAGTAGCTCCTTCATTTCAAACATAGATACATCTCTTCAAAAAGGATCGGGATCTGCTTGCTTAGTGCAAAACGATCCCTTTTCCGATCATAAGGGAGTATATTTGCGTTTTTTCTCTTCTAAGTCGCACCAAGCCGATCCCTTATATCGGTTAGTGGAGTACAAAATTTACTCCATCCCTATTCCACCGAGAATATTTACTCCGACCCGTGTCGAGCGAGTAAAAAATCTCTCCCTCTCTCTTCCTCTACTCGTCCTCCTGTTCTCCCACTCGCCCCGCCGACGGTGCGTCCCCCGCCTCGATCTGCCGCTCCCTCTCCTCCCAATTGCCGGACGCGGTGGCCGGAGGACCCCGCTGCCGATCCGCAGTGCAGATCCATGCCTCCACGCCCGCGGGTCTTCGTCCGCCGGTGCATCCTCGAGCCGCCGCCGCTCGGCCGATCCGCCCGCCTCCACCCGATTCGAGGATTTTGCGGAGCTCCCTTCGTCGCGGCCGCCGCCGCCGATCTACCTCGGCGTCCGGCAGCGCTCATGGGGGGCTAGGGTGGCGGAGATCACCAACTGGGAGACCCACCAATGGAGCTCGCTCGGGTCGTTCCACACGGACGAGCTCACGGCCATGGCTTATGACCGGTGGTAGGTCCGGTAGCACAGCGCCGCCGCCCGACTGAAGTCCCATTCGGGACGACACTGGTTCACCTCATCCAGCCGGAGACGTGCGAGGTAAGCGATCGGATAGCGCGGGAGGACCGAGAGAGTTGGGAGCGCCACGAGGAAGAGGCCGCCAACGAGGCCTACATGGCCGAGCTCCGCCAGCAGTACCCGGAGCTTGTGGAGTCGGAGCAGGCGATTTTCTCTGACTCTGACAGGAAGGTAATCGTCATCTCCGACGACGAGGTGGAAGGCAGCGAGGAGGGCGTCAAGAATGGTGGCGAGGAGGGCGGCAAGGAGGAGGTGATCGACCTCGAGGAGTGGCGGAGCGTCTTCCCCGACGATGACGATGACGGCACCGGCCCGGATCCGGCTCTCATCAGCGGTGGACTGATGAGGAAAGATTGACTCAACCTCACTTTTGGCTGATATAAGTACTCTACTAGTGTAGATGAAGTTTGAATTTATGTTTAATGTTTGGTTGTCAAGACTATGTTGAACTTATGTTTAAATTTATGCAAACTTCGGTTGAAACTAGATTGAATTCATGCAAATTTATGTTTATGTTTTACTTCGCTAACTTTAGGGAATCGGCTAGAACCGACCAATTTTTTTTTTTTTTAAACGAGGCAAAAGATTTGCCATTTTCATTGATTAAGGAGAAGAGAATTGCCCGGTTAATTAAAGGAAAACCGGGCGAAAACACAGATACAATCCCCATTGGGAACACACAGGCGACCTGGCCACAAACATAAGCCAAACAGTCGACCAAGGCGTCGAGGACATGGCAGCTCCGATTTTGCAAAAATGCTACACAGGAGAAAGTTGCAAGCCTCGTACCGACCTAGTCCAGCGCAACATCCGGAGAGCACCGCCTGCTGAAAATCGCCCTCATGGAGTCATCGTTGCCGCAGAGGCATCGCACGCAGCGCCGACTTCTCTGTCACAGCTAGAAGCTAGCATAGGCACACCCATCGACGCACCGGACCGTCGACATCAGAAGGACAAGCTGCGACCCAGCTTCACACGTCATCATCGTCGTCGCCACACCAGTCGCAACGCTAACCACTCGCATCACCAGTTGCGCACCGGCCAACCGTGATGCCGCGCACGTCCAGCCTGCAGGGAGCACAAAAGGGGGCAAGATCTCCAAGGCGGCCTCCCAAGAGGGAAAACGACGTTGAAGACGCCGCCGCCGCCCGATCCAACACAGGATCAAGACTTTCGCCCGTAGATCTTGACCCGAAAGTGCCGGAAGCGCTAAGACTCCACGACGACGCCTCCAAGGAGGAAAACGACGCCCACGGGCGCCGCCGCCGTCGGCCGACAAGGTCGGCTAGGCTTTCGCCTGAAGCAGCACCACAAACACTCCCACGCAGAGCACTCCACTGGCCCGCACACCTCCGACGCAGCGAACACGCCACCGCCGCGCCAGAGCCACCTCCTCCCTCGTCGTCCATCTGCCAAAACAGACAAGCCAGATCCGACATCTAGCACCCTCCATCATAGCACGAGCACTCCACGCTAGAGACCAGAGCTCCCCGTCGTGGTAGAGGCCCCGCGAACGTTAGACCACCAAAACCGGCCACAACCGGCCAGATCCGCCAAGCCGGCAACTCCATCGACGAGATCCCATAGGGGACTAGCTCGCACGGGCAGGGCCAGGGGGCTGCCACCCCGCCTAGGCCAGCTGGAGAAGAACCGCCGGGCGACGCAAGGCCGCGACAGCGCCGGAGTCGTCACGTCGAAGAACCGCCGGGACTCGCCGCGCAGCAAGAGGGCCGAGCTTCCTCCACCGCGAGCACCCCACGTGGCAGCAGCTGCACCGCGCCCAGGTCCGGCCACCACGCCGCCCAAGCGGCCGCAGCAGCCGTCGTCGCCACGAAGACCGAGGCCGCCGCCCCGGAGCCCAAGGTCCGCCGCGCCCAAGCTACAGCCGGAGGATCCCACTCCCCTTAGAGGAACGGGGCCGGCCGCCGCCGCGGCAGGGGCCGGCGGCAGTGGCGGCAGCGGAGCAGAGGAAGGCTGGCCCGGCGGCGCTGAGATCTGGGAGCCCTCGGGTCGCCTCGGAGGAGGCGACGCGAGGGAGCGGGGGGCGTCTCTAACCGACCAAAATTTAGTGGAGTATATATACTTCACTAAGGTTTACCAGGCCGGATACTCCGCTATTATTTTAGGGCATGGGTTAGAAATGCCCTTAAAGAGTCAAGAAGAAGCATACTGAATGCTTTGAAACTTGGATAGTTTCAAAGTTTAATCTTTTAATCATTATGTTTCTTAGAGCTGGAATAGGTTCAACTCTGAGTTTTGTCTTAGGATGGTTAGATTTTCTTTTCTCTTTTTATCCTCCCTTAATATCATTTATCATACCATGTAAAACTATTGTTCTATAGTTCATGGCTTCAAAAAAAGAAATCACTAGTTGAAGGAATATTTCGTCGTAATGCACGGGATGCTACTAGTAAACAACAAACCACAGTTCTTCACTTGGGCGATGGTTGAAGGCGTACGTGGGGACCGAAATTAGAAAAAGGACAATTTGCACTTTCGGATAACTAATCTTCTCTTAGCTAGTGTCATCTTAATATCCTTGTACGATATTTGTTGGCGGGTAGTTAGAATGGTACTGACCGCTTGTGATAGGTAGCCAGCCAAAGTGCGTTCTAATTATTATTTTCTGAATACAGTAATACGCATATATATATATATATACTGATGAATCATCCTTATATGCACCCGCGCACATAAACCCTATCGCTATAAGCACCTTCAAGGGACAGAGTCGGAACATCATCTAGAAATTAACGAAGTTGTCATAGACGCCTTTGTAAATGATGTGAACGTCTCCTCCCATTGAACCCACATAACCAAAAGCCCTGAAATAAATCGAGCAAAATGCAAGCAATATGCAGTCTAGGACTTAAACCTTGCTGTGTTGAATAAATCACTATCCTCCTAAACATCCAACCAAAGGTTGGTTCGTAAATACCTTCTAATTATTAGTCGTTTTCGTCATAATACATGTGATGCATATGGTTAATTATGTCGTAGAACTGTTGTGACATAAATAGTGTAAGTGACATAATATAGTAGGTCTTTCACCTATTAGCTAAACACTTGGTTCCAAATTATTTCAGTATTAAGTTCCATTACATCAAGTATTTGACAGGCGGTTAGAGCATTAATAGTTCAATTTTGGGATATAAAAAGTCACAAATGCGTAAGTTAATATACTTATTATTTATATCAATTTTGTCTCGCATAAAATATAGTCCTTCTCTCTTGAAATACAGGTTAATTTTGTCAATTTTGACAAGGATTATAGGAAAATTTATTAATATCTATAATGCCAAATCAATATCTTTAGATTCAGCCGCAAGCTGCACATCGAGTGTGTCAACGCAAATCAATATCTTTAGATTCTTGTGTTGCCTGTCCGTCGAATGTGTCAACGCAACATCCCCCTACACCATCCTTGTGTCGTTCTCCTAAATGGTTGTAGCCACACATCTGGCTTCGTCTTTCCACTCATCGTTGCAACACCACGACATGCGTCGTCCGTTACCGGGCAACTTGATCGTCTCTCGCAATCGCAAGACCGAATTCTATCTCGTAGCTACCATGAAGCACAGGTCTCTGTATGCATGGAGCACATTGCCGCTTGGAAGATGAGGTAGTGTAGCAACTCCGGCAGTGCGTCGCCGCTCACAACATCGGTGAGGGGACAACAGACATGCAATTGTGGCATTGACTCTCAGGCAGCCTGACAAACATTCGCAGCTTCGTTGACAAAATTCGCTACATTAGATTGCTTGCGGCACGTCGCAACTTTGGCTTGCAGCAAAGGCGATGATGCCACCAGGGGGATTGTATCATGGCGGTGCCATACAAGAATCGCTTGCAATAACGACATTGTTGTGTTGAGTGGTTTGCGGTAGTGATGTTGCCAATCGAGAGGTCATGTCCATCTTTCATCAACGTAGGTGATATGGCATGCGGTTGCATAAGCTACGCTAGCTGTGATGCCAAGGTTGCGACGTCTATGGTTTCTGATGGCGGAAGCGCTGCCAACATGCATGTGGCTGTCATGGGGCCTGTACAACGTCACCACCTTGTAGCATCTGCAATGGTTACTAAACACCGACGCTCGCTACTCCTCCCAGCTGCCTGACATACATCGTATCCCCAATCTCTCTCTTGTAATAGCGATCGTCAAGGGTGTGTTCCTATGGAGTGCAGGCTCGGGCATGAAATGGGGTGGGAAAGGTGAAATGATAAGGCATTGGAGGATAAAGCAGTGTTATGGGTCCAACAGGGCATGCGTGGCAGCTAGAAACGACGAGCGATCTATTGGTTGAGTTAATTTTTTTTGTTAGATGAATCACGACACGTATATGGTATATATTTTGGTAATACACCCGGGGTGGCTACTCGACGGGGAGACCGGCAGTAGGCCCATCTAAGGGCGCATGAACCTCAATGAAGACCTAGCCAACAGAGGGATCCTCGGAGCCTGCGTAAGCAAGAAGGGATTAACTATTGGGAAACGTAGTAAAAAATAAAAAACCCGGCCTACTATCAACCAGGAACACAATGAAGATACAATAACGGTTGGGATCGGATCGTTTCCAACTCCGAGTTGCAGCGAAAAAAGACGAGTTGGAGTAGACGAAGTCCCTCGAACCGTAGATGAACGGTCATGCGAACCGCCCACGAATGATCCCTCGTAGTGAAGACCGAAAGCACGACCTCTCTACTGGGCTGCAAGTGCACGATCTTCACGATCAGGCAGCGCTTCGCCATGCAGAGCCAATCATCTTCGGAGAATTAGAGGGAGGAGATTAGAACCACACTGGGATTCTAATGATCAGGATTAGAGAAACTAGGTCTAGCTCTAATTGACCAATTAGGATCAACTAGAACTAGAACTACAAGACTAGAGGAGACTTCCAAAGTTGTGTGTCCAAAGGGGTGAAAAACCAATAGTCTCTATAGGTGGAAGGGAGAGGACGGGCTTCCACCAAGGAGGGAAGGTTTTCCTCCTTGGTGCGCCGGCCATAGGGAGAGGAGAAACCCTCCCTTGTCCAATTCGGCCTCCCCTCCAAGGAAAGAGGGGAGCCTTTCCACTCGGGCCCTTGTGGGTGAAGTTGCCTTCCACTTGTTGGCCTTTTAAACCCGTTGATATTAATTAAATATAAAAGCCTTTTATCTATTTTAACATCCTTGTATTATTAGTTTACCATCTCCGAAAACATTTTCCACTTATATATTATTTATCGATAATACCCGGTATTGCCCGATAGTCTCTGAAACTCTTTCGGTGACCCCGTAACGCTTCCAGATCCTCTCTAAACTATTTCGAATATTAATGAAACGGTTTCACTAATATGTTCTCATTACTCCAGCACGACTAACACTCAGCAGATCATGATTACCTTAAGTTTGTGACCCTGTAGGTTCAGTAACTCATAGACATGAAAGAAACTCCTTCGTTCAATGATCGATAGCGAAACCGTGAAAGTCCATATTGATCCATAAGAGTACACGAATAACATTCGAGTGAACCATTGGCTATCACGTGACATTCTCTTTGCTTCGTGATACTTTACAAAACCCGAGAAGCATCGGTATCCTCTTGACTCATTCACATGCTCGCTATAGTGTTATTCTCGTTACCGGTTTTGTTCTTCATTATTGTTGATGTGTTACGACATCCCCATGACATAGTGACGTGGCTTGAGACTGCGTTGGTATTTTCCCAAAGAGGAAGGGATGATGCAGCACAGTCACAGTAAGTATTTCCTTCAGTTATGAATCCAAGGTATCGAACGAGTAGGAGGATCACGCAACACTATGTAAACAGCACATGCACACAAAGAACAAATACTTGCAACCCGACGCGAAGAGAGGTTGTCAATCTCTCCACGGTAAAAAAGATAGATTAGGTTGTGATAGATTAGATAGATAGATCTCGCATGAACACAAAATAAAAGAGGCAAATAAAAAGTGCAGCAAGGTATTTTTGGGTTTTTGGAATAATAGATCTGTAACAAAAAGCATCAAAAAGATAGATCGAAAAGAAATATGTTGGAAAAGTAGACCCGGGGGCCGTAGGATTCACTAGTGGCTTCTCTCATGAGTATAGCACACGGTGTGAACAAATTACTGTTGGGCAATTTATAGAAGATCAAATAATCACGATGATATCCAAGGCGATGATCATTATATAGGCATCACGTCCAAGATTAGTAGACCGAAACGATTTTGCATCTACTACTATTACTCCACACATCGACCGCTATCTAGCATGCATCTAGTGTATTAAGTTCATGGAAAAACAGAGTAATGCAATAAGAACGGTGACATGATATAGACAAGATCTATTCATGTAGGAATAGACCCCATCTTGTTATCCTTAACAGTAACGATAAATGCGTGCCTTGCTGCCCCTTCTGTCACTGGGAGAGGACACCGCAAGATCGAACCCATCACAAACCACCTCTTCCCATGGCAAGAAAAATCGGTCTAGTTGGCCTAACTAAACCAAAGATTCGAAGAAGAAGAAATACGAGGCTATAAGTAATCATGCATATAAGAGATCAAAGAAGACTCAAATAATATTCATGCATAAAAACTGATCATGAACTCAAAATTCATCGGATCCCAACAAACACACCGCAAAAAGTTTACATCAAATAGATCTTCAAGAGATCATTGTATTGAGAATCAAAAGAGAGAGGCGAATGCCGTTCCCATCGTCAACTCTCTCTGGAGTCCTTCGCTATCCAGCTCTCCTGGCGAATGGTCCCTTTTTTATTTCTCCTAAAAAGGCGTGCCTGCAAGCGCCATACAAATCACCCTTGGGGTTGAAGCGGGTTTTGTGCACGCTTGCGCTCAAACAGCTTATGTATTTGAGTTATTTTGTTTTAAATGGTTTATTCATTTTAAAAAACAAAAAACTTATTTCTTCCAAAAAATATATATGAAAGAACAAACTTTTCAGATATGATTTGTTCTAAACTTGCCGTGTGCATTTTTTACTATAGGTCGCATGCCAATTTCTTTTTCTATTAAAACCATGACTAATTTCTGTGACTCAAAACATGGTATTTTTATAATTAACACCATGTCCTTCTTTGTTATTAAGCGGATGTTAGTTTTATGGTTAATAGCATGGCATTTTAATAGTCAATAACATGTAATTTTCATTTTAAGAGGATGGTAGTTTAATAATTAATACCAGGCATATTTATTAATATGAGGATAACAGTTTTATTATTAAGAACATAGCATTTTATTGTCAATAACATGGCAATTTTATTATTAAAATCTTGACATTTAATAGTCAATAACATGTCATTTATTTTTAAGATGATAGCATTTTTATTATTAAGAGGATGACATTTTTTATGGCATGGGCGCATGGCAAATTTTTCTTTTTAAACCATGAAAATTCATATGTAGGATTGCTTCTATATTTTTGGAAACAAAAATGTTGAATCTAATTGGGGTTATCGAGATAAAGTGGGTTTTATCTATAGGATGACTGTTTAATGTGTAGCATCGCAATTTTATTTCGTGTTGATCACATGAGCTTCTTTTTGTTTGAGCAGACTGATTATAAATTTATAAATTAACGAAATAGCAGTTTGTAAAGTAGCATGACATCCTATATCTTATATTAAATAATTTGAGCACCATACGAGCCTAAGAAGAGAGGAAAGTGGGTGTGGGCAATGGTGGTTGAACTGTAGCTTGTGACCTATTCGTCAACGGGGATTGCCTTTTGTAGCTGCGGGCGGCGCAAAAACGTGGCATGCGACATAAGAATGTAGAGGTAAGCGTGGCGTGAAATGCCCACGGCTAGTTGGCGCGCGTCGACCGTCCGTCCAGCATTGATTAGCATGCTTCAAAGTGCCATGGCGTCTTCTCTGCGGTCTGCGCCATGAACCCTTGATACTCAAACTCCCTGAACGTCATTCTTTTGCCATCAATGATTTGATTACTCTATCAGGTGTAAGGGCTTCTGCGGACATAACTATTCCGTTTCATAGACCTCTGCTTAATCAAGCTTTCAACCATCTTCCGGAGCTTCAAACTTCTATCAACTTGAGCAACTCTGCCACTGGGAAAGACGGCTGGGTATGCAATAATAATCTCAGAAAGTACTCCTAGATTAAGATGTACAAAGAACGGGGAAGCTCTGGATGTCCTTAGATTTTTAACACCTTTTAGAGTAGTTCAAGTAGACTAAAACACAAAAATTTCTACTGGTTGGCACTACATGAGAGAAGAAAAACAAGATAATTGCTCGACAGGAAAGGGTTCTTTATAACTGATTATTGCTGCTGGCTCTGTTCTCATCACACTGACGACACTTTGCTCCATCTTCTATGGGATTTTGACTTTGCTCTAATCTTAATTCCTATCAGCGGTAGGAAATACCGTAGAACAATTGTTCTAGTTAAGAAATTAGAAGCACATGGATTTCCTTTTATTAAGATACTGGCTCTTCGACATCTACCTACTCGGATTACTATGGATATAGTTATCCTTGCTTGTTGGAATATGTGGATGCACCGATATGGATTTTTTTAGAGGAGTAGCTCCTTCATTTCAAACTTAGATACATCTCTTCAAAAAGGATCGGGATCTGCTTGCTTAGAGCATTTCTAACCGATCCCTTATCCGGTCATAAGGGAGTATATTTGCGTTTTTTCTACTCTAAGTCGCACCAAGCCGATCCCTTATATCAGTTAGTGGAGTAAAAAAATTACTCCATCCCTATTCCACCGAGAATATTTACTCCGGCACGTGTCGACCGAGTAAAAAATCTCTCCCTCTATCTTCCTCTCCTTTGCCTCCTGTTCTCCCACTTGCCCTGCCGATGGTGCGTCCCCCGCCGCGATCTGCCGCTCCCTCTCCTCCCAATGGTCGGACACGGTGGCCGGAGGACCCCGCCGCCGATCCGTAGTGCAGATCCATGCCTCCACGCCCGCGGGTCTTCGTCCGCCGGTGCATCCTCGAGACGCCGCCGCTCGGCCGATCCGCCCGCGTCCACCCTATTCGAGGATTTCCGGGAGCTCCCTCCGTCGCGGCCGCCGACGAGGATCTACCTCGGCGTCCGGCAGCGCTCGTGGGGGACATGGGTGGCGGGGATCACCAACCGGGAGACCCACCAATGGAGGTCGCTCGGGTCATTCCACACGGACAAGCTCGCGGCCATGGACTACGACCGGTGGCAGGTCCGGTGGGCACGACACTGCTGCCCGACTAAACTCCCGTTCGGGACGGTGCTGGCTCACCTTGTCCAGCCGGAGACGTGCGTCGTAAGCGCTCGGACAGCACGGGAGGACCGAGAGACTTGGGAGCGCCACGAGGCAGAGGCCGCCGACGAGGCCTACATGGCCGAGCTTCGCCGGCAGCACCTGGAGCTTGTGGAGGTGGAGCGGGTGATCTTCTCCGACTTTGACGGGAAGGTTATCGTCATCTCCGATGATGAGGTGGAAGGCGGCGAGGAGGGCGGCAAGGAGGAGGTGATCGACCTCGAGGAGTGGCGGAGCGTCTTCCCCGACGATGACGATGACGACACCGGCCCGGATCCGGCTCTCATCAACGGTGGACTGACGAGGAAGGATTGACTCAATCTCACTTTTGGCTGATATAAGTACTCTACTAGTGTAGATGAAGTTTGAATTTATGTTTAATGTTTGGTTGTCAAGACTATGTTGAACTTATGTTTAAATTTATGCAAATTTCGGTTGAAACTGGATTGAATTCATGTAAATTTATGTTTTACTTTGCTAACTTTAGGGAATCGTCTAGAACCGACCAAAATTTAGTGGAGTATATATACTCCACTAAGGTTTACCAGGCCGGATACTCCGCTATTTTTTTAGGGCATGGGTTAGAAATGCCCTTAAAGAGTCAAGAAGAAGCATTCTGACTGCTTTGAAACTTGGATAGTTTCAAAGTTTAATCTTTTAATCATTATGTTTCTTAGAGCTGGAATAGGTTCAACTCTGAGTTTTGTCTTAGGATGGTTAGCTTTTCTTTTCTCTTATTATCCTCCCTTAATGTCATTTATCATACCATGTAAAACTATTGTTCTATAGTTCATGGCTTCAAAAAAAGAAATCACTAGTTGAAGGAATATTTCGTCGTAATGCACGGGCATGCTACTAGTAAACAACAAACCACAGTTCTTCAGTTGGGCGATGGTTGAAGGCGTACGTGGGGACCGACATTAGAAAAAGGACAATTTGCACTTTCGGCTAACTAATCTTCTCTTAGCTGGTGCCATCTTAATATCCTTGTACGTTATTTGTTGGCGGGTAGTTAGAATGGTACTGACCGCTTGTGATAGGTAACCAGCCAAAGTGCGTTCTAATTATTATTTTCTGAATACAGTAATACGCATATATATATACTGATGAATCATCCTTATATGCACCCGCGCACATAAACCCTATCGCTATAAGCACCTTCAAGGGACTGAGTCGGAACATCATCTTGAAATTAACGAAGTTGTCATAGACGCCTTTGTAAATGATGCGAACGTCTCCTCACACTGAAAGCACCTAACCAGAAGCCCTGAAATAAATCAGGCAAAATGCAAGCAATATACAGTTTTGGACTTAAACCTGGCTGTGTTGAATAAACCACTATGCTCCTAATCATCCAACCAAAGGTTGGTTCGCAAATACCTTCTAATTATCAGTCGTTTTCATCATAATACGTGTGATGCATATGGTTAATTATGTCGTAGAACTGTTGTGATATAATTAGTGTAAGTGACATAATATAGTAGGTCTTTAACCAATTACCTAAACACTTGGTTCCAAATTATTTCAGTATTAAGTTCAATTACATCAAGTATTTGACAGGCGGTTATCGCATTAATAGTTCAATTTTGTGATATAAATAGTCACAAATGCGTAAGTTAAAATACTTATTATTTATATCAATTTCATCTCGCATAAAATATACTCCTTCTCTCTTGAAATATAGGTTAATTTTGTCAGTTTTGACAAGGATTATAGGAAATTTATTAATATCTAGATTCCCAAATCAATATCTTTAGATTAAGCCGCAAGCTGCGCATCGACCATGAAATTCATGTGCTCATGAACTAGACGATTCTTCTTTTGCCTGTCCGTCGAATGTGTCAACGCAACATCCCCCTACACCATCCTTGTGCCGTTCTCCTAAATGGTTGTAGCCACACATCTGGCTTCTTCTTTCCACTCATCGTTGCAACACCACGACATGCGTCGTCCGTTACCGGGCAACTTGATCGTCTCGCACACTCGCAAAACCGAATAGTATCGCGTAGCTACCATGAAGCATAGGCCTCTATATGCATGGAGCGCATTGCCGCTTGGAAGATGAGGCAGTGTAGCAACTCCGGCAGAGTGTCTCCGCTCCCAACATCGGTGAGGGGACAACATACATGCAATTGCTGCATTGACTCTCGGGCAGCTTGACAAACATTCACAGCTTTGTTGACAAAATTCGCTACATTGGATTGCTTGCGGCACGTCGCAACTTTGGCTTGCAGCAAAGGCGATGATGCCATCAGGGGGATTGTATCGTGGCGGTGCCATACAAGAAGTGACTATGATACTCTCATGGTCTAAGGAAGATAGAACACATGTTAACTCTCTGTGTTATAACAATTGATTTCATACGATATTATCTGAAAGTAT
The DNA here is from genome assembly GCA_039707655.1 of Elymus sibiricus. Lineage (NCBI taxonomy): Eukaryota > Viridiplantae > Streptophyta > Magnoliopsida > Poales > Poaceae > Elymus > Elymus sibiricus. The sequence continues at coordinate 20,888,540 of CM077663.1, read as the reverse complement.
AACAAATAAGTTTTGGGTCGATTCAATATGATCGTTCTTCTAACGTCATACTCGCAATGTTGTTTCAGGAATATTGTTACACTTAACGATATCCTAAGACCCGGAAAACATGATCACTAATAACACTTGATCCAGTCTTAGATGCAAGACTAGGATACTTTATTTTACTGTTTATCACTGCACACGTGCATAAGAGTTTTCCATTACAAAATCCAGAACTATAGCAGTTATAGCATAGAATATAAACTCTTAATTTTGAATTTAAAAATATAATAATATAGTATTATTGCCTGTAGGATATATTTCCAACATTAACTTGGTAGGTATGCCAAGGTGGCGGCATCTTAGATCAGATCGATCTTCGGTAAGACCCTAGCCTCAGTCATCTATATATAGTGGGGGATTAGGGGTAGCAAATCCCATCTACATCCACAGAACAAAACTCTGGGTAGCCTCATACTTCATCCCCCATTGTAACACTTGCGTGATCTACTAAACATGAATACAAACCAAATGTAGGGCATATGGTATTACTCCTTCCTAGAGGCCCGAATTTGAGTAACTTCCTCAAGTGATCTCCGATATGGTACTTCTCCGTTCATGTTCGCCATTCTCCGATCAGGTTATACAATGTATGATGGCCCGCGAGGCAGGGGATATGCTGGTCAAAAAACGAACCAAGATCGGTTTATTATACATGCCCAGCTACTTCACCCTGGCTCTCGAGCTAGGGGTTTCGGTGGACATCATCTTCCCCAACACCGGGCCAATATGGGAATCTTCCGATCTCACTTGTCGCCCTCGCCCACCGGGTTTCCACGGTTTTGTTCCAGACAAATACACCCTGTCAGACGTTTCGATCGATAGGTCATCTTCATCGATGAGAAAAACTACATATCTAAAACAATACGGTTCAAGTTGCGCCGTTCCGCACCGGCTACAACTTTATCCTTGCCAGGCCAGCTTATGTTTGGTGCATTGCGCTACCCTCGTATGCATATCTCCGGCTCAAGGTGTCGGGCTCCAACGACACGATCATGATCCACGGGAGCTCCGTCTGGGCACTTCAGGCGGAGGATACAAATGTGGAGCTTGCCGAAGCAGTACTAGCCTTAGTGGAGCTCGAGCATGTTAAAATTGCTTGAAAGGAAAGGGTCCGTTATGCCAGATTATTTCTGCTTCCTCTGTTCTCATCACACTGAATAGACTTTGCGCCATCTTCTATGAGATTTTGACTTTGCTCTAAACTTAATACCTAACTGGGGTAGAAGGAAATACCGAAGAACAATTGTTCTATGGTTTGCGGTTAAAAAACAGGAGCAGATGACTTTCCTTTGGACATCTACCTACTCGGATTACTATGGACATAGTTATCCTTGCTTGTTCGAATATGTGGACGCACCCATATGGATTTCTTTAGAGGAGTAGCCCCTTCATTACAAACTTAGATACATCTGTTCAAACAGAATCCGGATCTGCTTGCTTAAAGTGTCAAGAAGAAGTATATTGAGTGCTTTGAAACTTGGATAGTTTCAAAGTTTTAATCGTTTGATCATCATTATTCCTAGAGCTGGAATAGCTCGAACTCTTAGTTTGTGCGTAGGATGATTAGCTTTTCTTTTCTCTATTGTCCTCTCTTAGGATCATCTATCATACCACGTAGAACTATTGTTCTACGGTTCAGGACTTCAAAAGAAGAAATCACTAGTTAAAGGAATATTCAGTTGGGCGATGATTGAAGGCGTACGTGAGGACCGAAATTAGAGAAAGGACAATTTGGACGTTCGGCAAACTAATCTACTCTTAGCTAGTGCCATCTTAATTTCCTTGTACGTTATTTGTTGGCGAGTAGTTAGAATAGTACTGACCGCTTGTGATAGGTAGCCAGCCAAAGTGCGTTCTAATTATTATTTTTGGACACAGTAATACACATATATACTGATGAATCATCCTTATATGCACCCGCGCACATAAACCCTAACGCTATAAGCACCTTCAAGGGACTGAGTCGGAACATCATCTTGAAATTAACGAAGTTAACATAGACGTCTTTGTAAATAATGTGAACGTCTCCTCCCACTGAACGCACATAACCAGAAGGCCTGAAATAAATCCAACAAAATGCAAGCAATATACAGTGTAGGACTTAAAATCTACCGTGTTGAATAAACCACTATCCTCCTAATCATCCAACCAAAGGCTGTTTCGCAAATACCTTCTAATTATTAGTCGTTTTCGCCATAATACGTGGGTTGCATATGGTTAATTATGTCATAGAACTGTTGTGATATAATTAGTGTGAGTGACATAATATAGTAGGTCTTTCACCTATTAGCTAACCACTTGGTTCCAAATTATTTCAGTATTAAGTTCCATTACCTCAAGTATTTGACAGGCGGTTAGAGCATTAATAGCTCACTTTTGTGATATAAATAGTCACAAATGCGTAAGTTAAAATACTTATTATTTATATCAATTTGGTCTCGCATAAAATATACTCCTTCTGTCTTGAAATACAGGTTTATTTTTCAATTTTGACAAGGATTATACAAAAATATATTAATATCTAGAATGCCAAATCAATATCTTTAGATTAAGCCGCAAGCTGCGCATCGACCAAGTAATTCATGGGCTCATGAACTAGACGATTCTTCTGTTGCCTGTTCGTTGAATGTGTCAACGCAACATCCCCCGACATCATCCTTGCGCCGTTCTTCTAAATGGTTGTAGCCACACATCTGGCTTCGTCTTTCCACTCATCGTTACAACACCACGACATGCGCCGTCTGTTACCGGGCTACTAGATCGTCTCTCGCAACCGCAAAACCGAATTGTATTGCGTAGCTACCATGAAGCATAGCCCTCTATATGCATGGAGCGCATTGCCGCTTGGAAGATGAGGCAGTGTAGCAACTCCGGCAGTCTGTCGCCGCTCACAACATCGGTGAGGGGACAACAGACATGCAATTGTGGTATTGACTCTTGGGCAGCCTGACAAACATTCGCAGCTTTGTTGATAAAATTTGCTACATTGGATCACTTGCGGCACGTCGCAACATTGGATTGCAGCAAAGGTGATGATGCCACCAGGGGGTAGTTGCATGCCGGCGCCATACAAGAATCGCTTGCAATAACGACATTGCTGCGTCGAGTGGTTTGCGGTATGGTAGTGATGTCGCCAATCGCGAGGTCATCTCCATCTTTCATCAACGTAGGTGAATGGCATGCATTTGCATAAGCTACGCTAGCTGTGATGTCAAGGTTGCAACGGCTATGGTTTGCTGATGGTGGAAGCGCTGCCAACATGCATGTGGTTGTCATGGGGCCTGTACAACGTCACCACCTTGCAACATCTGCAATGGTTCCTAAACACCGACACTTGCTGCTCCTCAATCTCTCTCTCTTTCAAGAGCGACCGTCAAGGGTGTGGTCCTATGGAGTGCAGGCTCGAGATGTGGACCAATAGCGATCGAGGTGAGACTGGGAATATTACGTCTCAGGCATGAAATGCAGTGGGAAAGCGGAAAAGATAAGGCATGTGAGGATAAATCAATGTTATGGGTCCAACGGTCCATGCGTGGCAGCTAGAAACGACGAGCGATCTATTGGTTGAGTTAATTTTTTCGTTAGATGAATCATGACATGTTGTCTTTGTTGCAGGATTTTCAGCAGAACGACGCCGCTGACGAAAGGTACCTTACTCATGGGCTTCCGTTCTCCACCAGGAACGCCTACAGTCTCCTCGCTGGGGCGGCCGACTACGACTCCAACGACACCCTTCTATGGGCCTCGCGGGTTCCTATCAAGGTCCAGGTCTTCGCGTGGCTACTTTTCAAAGGGCGGCTGAACTCCAAGGCTAATCTCTTCCGCAAGACTGTTGTCTCAGACACCACCTGTGCTCGATGCGCTGCACCTCTTGAGGATATTGCACATATGTTTCATTGGTGTCCTCACTCGGTGGCTATGTGGTCTGCTCTCCTTCTTCATACCCCGACTTCCATCGAGGCTAGACGTCGCCGAATCGCTCCATCTCGACACGGAGGTCTGGCCCTCTGTGGCCCTCACCATCCTTTGGAAGATTTGGGACTCTGGGAATTCTATAGTTTTTATGGGTATCCACCTCCCCACACATGTAATAGTCAATAACATCGTTAAGGATTTCACTTTTGGTATTGCTAGATTTAGGGGCTCTTGTCAGAAGGTCGGCGCTATGTCATGGCGCCAACACCTGTCCTCGTGCACTAGCGCTTCCATGTAACCTCGCCCCTCTGGCGATTTGAGTAATGCATTTAGGTGGGGAGCCTACCCCCTCCCCCCCCCCGCCCCCCGATGATTGTTCAATTTTTTTTTGTTACACATAGAACCTTAGCAGTAGCGCTGGAAAAAAAGAGGCGCTACTGCTACATAGTACTAATCTTTTAATCATTATGTTTCTTAGAGCTGGAATTAGTTAAACTCTGAGTTTTGTCTTAGGATGGTTAGCTTTTCTTTTCTCTTATTATCCTCCCTTAATGTCATTTATCATACCATGTAAAACTATTGTTCTATAGTTCATGGCTTCAAAAAAAGAAATCACTAGTTGAAGGAATATTTCGTTGTAATGCACGGGCATGCTACTAGTAAACAACAAACCACAGTTCTTCAGTTGGGCGATGGTTGAAGGCGTACGTGGGGACCGAAATTAGAAACAGGACAATTTGCACTTTCGGCTAACTAATCTTCTCTTAGCTAGTGCCATCTTAATATCCTTGTACGTTATTTGTTGGCGGGTAGTTAGAATGGTACTGACCGCTTGTGATAGGTAACCAGCCAAAGTGCGTTCTAATTATTATTTTCTGAATACAGTAATACGCATATATATATACTGATGAATCATCCTTATATGCACCCGTGCACATAAACCCTGTCGCTATAAGCACCTTCAATGGACTGAGTCGGAACATCATCTTGAAATTAACGAAGTTGTCATAGACGCCTTTGTAAATGATGTGAATGTCTCCTCCAACTGGAAGCACCTAACCAGAAGCCCTGAAATAAATCGGGCAAAATGCAAGCAATATACAGTTTTGGACTTAAACCTGGCTGTGTTGAATAAACCACTATGCTCCTAATCATCCAACCAAAGGTTGGTTCGCAAATACCTTCTAATTATCAGTCGTTTTCATCATAATACGTGTGATGCATATGGTTAATTATGTCGTAGAACTGTTGTGATATAATTAGTGTAAGTGACATAATATAGTAGGTCTTTCACCAATTACCTGAACACTTGGTTCCAAATTATTTCATTATTAAGTTCCATTACATCAAGTATTTGACAGGCGGTTAGAGCATTAATAGTTCAATTTTGTGATATAACTTTTCACAAATGCGTATGTTAAAATACTTATTATTTATATCAATTTCACCTCGCATAAAATATACTCCTTCTCTCTTGAAATATAGGTTAATTTTGTCAGTTTTGACAAGGATTATAGGAAAATTTATTAATATCTAGATTCCCAAATCAATATCTTTAGATTAAGCCGCAAGCTGCGCATCGACCATGAAATTCATGTGCTCATGAACTAGACGATTCTTCTTTTGCCTGTCCGTCGAATGTGTCAACGCAACATCCCCCTACACCATCCTTGTGCCGTTCTCCTAAATGGTTGTAGCCACACATCTGGCTTCGTCTTTCCACTCATCGTTGCAATACCACGACATGCGTCGTCCGTTACCGGGCTACTTGATCGTCTCGCGCAATCGCAAAACCGAATAGTATCGCATAGCTACCATGAAGCATAGGCCTCTATAGGCATGGAGCGCATTGCCGCTTGGAAGATAAGGTGGTGTAGCAACTCTGGCAGTGTGTCGCCGCTCACAACATCGGTGAGGGGACAACATACATGCAATTGTGGCATTGACTCTCGGGCAGCCTGACAAACATTCGCAGCTTTGTTGACAAAATCCGCTACATTGGATTGCTTGTGGCACATCGCAATTTTGGCTTGCAGCAAAGGCGATGATGCCACCAGGGGGATTGTATCATGGCGGTGCCATACAAGAATCGCTTGCAATAACGACGTTGCTGCGTTGAGTGGTTTGCGGTACTGATGTTGCCAATCGCGAGGTCATGTCCATCTTTCATCAATGTAGGTGATATGGCATGCAGTTGCATAAGCTACGCTACCTGTGATGCCAAGGTTGCGACGACTACGGTTTCTAATGGCGGAAGCGCTGCCAACATGCATGTGGCTGACATGGGGCATGTACAACGTCACCACCTTGTAGCATCTGCAATGGTTCCTAAACACCGAAGCTCGCTGTTCCTCCCAGCTGCCTGACGTACATCGTATCCCCAATCTCTCGCCAATAGCGACCGTCAAGAATGTGGTCCTATGGAGCGCAGGGTCGAGTTGTGCATCAATGGCGATCGAGGTGAGACTGGGAATATTACGTCTCGGGCATGAAATGGGGTGGCTACTCGGCGGGGAGCCCGGCAGTAGGCCCATCTAAGGGCGCATGAACCTCAATGAAGACCTAGCCACTAGAGGGATCCTTGGAGCCTGCGTAAGCAAGAAGGGATTAACTGTTGGGAAAGGTAGTAAAAAATAAAAAACTCGGCCTACTATCAACCAGGAACACAATGAAGATACAATAACGGTTGTGATTGGATCGTTACCAACTCCGAGTTGCAGCCAAAAAAGACGAGTTGGAGTAGACGAAGTCCTTCGAACCATAGATCAACTGTCTGGCGAACCGCCCATGAACGATCCCTCGAACTGAAGACCGAAAGCATGACCTCTCTACTTGGCTGCAAGTGTACGATCTTCACGGTCTGGCAGCGCTTCGCCATGCAGTGCCAATCATCTTCGGAGAATTAGAGAGAGAAGATTAGAACCACACTGGGATTCTAATGATGAGGATTAGAAAAACTAGGTCTAGCTCTAATTGACCAATTAGGATCATCTAGAACTAGAACTACAAGACTAGAGGAGACATCCAAAGTTGTGTGTCCAAAGGGGTGAAAAACATATTGTCTGTATAGGTGGAGGGGAGAGGAGTGGCTTCCACCAGGGAGGGAAGGTTTTCCTCCTTGGTGCGCCGGCTATAGGGAGAGGATAAACCCTCCCTTGTCCAATACGGCCTCCCCTCCAAGGAAAGAGGGGAGCCTTTCCACTTGGGCCTTTGTGGGTGAAGTTGCCTTCCACTTCTTGGACTTTTAAACCCATTGATATTAATTAAATATAAAAGCCTTTTAACTATTTTAACAGCCTTTTATTATTAATTTACCATCTCCGAAAACATTTTCCACTTATATATTATTTATCGGTAATACCCGGTATTACCCGATAGTCTCCGAAACCCTTCCGGTGACCCGAAAACGCTTCCGGATCCTCTCGAAACTATTTCGAATATTAATGAAACGATTTCACAAATATGTTCTCATTACTCCAGTACTACTAACACTCAGCAGATCATGATTACCTTAGTTTTGTGACCCTGTAGGTTCGGTAACTCATAGACATGAACAAAACTGCTTCGTTCAATGATCGATAGTGAAACCGTGGACATCCATATTGATCCCTAAGAGTACACGAATAACATTCGAGTGACCCATTGGTTATCACGTGACATTCTCTTTGCTTCGTGATACTCTACAAAACCCAAGAAGCATCAGTATCCTCTTGACTCATTCACATGCTCTCTATAGTGTTATTCTCGTTACCGGTTTTGTTCTTCTTTCTCGTTGATGTGTTACGACATCTCCATGACATAGTCACCTGTGTCTGGCCCAACAAGGACAGATGCCATCACACTGAGAAGGCCCTAAGAATATCTCTCCATCGTCGGAGGAACAAATCCCACTCTCGAGCTGTCTAGTCCCTTGTCAAACTTTTCGATGAACCTATAAGTTGTCGTTAAGATCACCTAGTTATAGATGACATTGAGCAACCCCTGCAGGGTCACAAAACTAAGGTAATCATGATCTGCTGAGTGTTAGTAGTGATGGAGTAATGAGAACATATTTGTGAAATCGTTCATTAATATTCGAAATAGTTTCGAGAGGATCCAAAGCGTTTCCGGGTCACCCGAAGGGTTTCGGAGACTATCGGGCAATACCGGGTATTACCGATAAATAATATATAAGTGGAAAATGTTTTCTGAGATGGTAAAGTAATAATAAAAGGATGTTAAAATAGTTAAAAGGCTTTTATATTTAATTAATATCAACGGGTTTAAAAGGCCAAGAAGTGGAAGGCAATTTTCCGAGAGTACTGTAAGAAGTGACTATGATACTCTCATGGTCTAAGGAACATAGAACACATGTTAACTCTCCGTGTTATAACAATTGATTTCATACAATATTATCTCAAAACATAACAAACAAGTTTTGGGTCGATTTAATATGATCGTTCTTCTAGCGTCATACTCGCAGTGTTGTTTTAGGAATATTGTTACACTTAACGATATCCTCAGACTCGGAAAACATTATCACTAATAACACTTGAGCCAGTCTTAGATGCAAGACTAGGATACTTCATTTTACCCGTTATCACTCCACACGTGCATATGAGTTTTCCATTACATATTCCAGAATTATAACAGTTATAGCATAGAATATAAACTCTTAATTATGAATATAAAATATAATAATATAGTATTATTGCCTCTAGGATATATTTCCAACATTAACTTGGTAGGTATGCCAAGGTGGTGGCATCTTAGATCAGATCGATCTTCGGTAAGACCCTAGCCCCAGTCATCTATATATAGTGGGGGATTAGGGGTAGCAATTCCCATCTACATCCACAGAACAAAACTCTGGGTAGCCTCATACTTCATCCCCCATTGTAACACTTGCGTGATCTACTAAACATGAATACAAACCAAAAGTAGGGCATATGGTATTACTCCTTCCTAGAGGCCCGAACTTGAGTAACTTCCTCAAGTGATCTCTGATATGGTACTTCTCCGCTCATGTTCACCATTCTCCGGGTCCAATATGGGAATCTTCCGGTCTGACTTGTCGCCCTCGCCCACCGGGTTTCCACGGTGTTGTTCCGGACAAGTACACCCCGTCGGACGTTTCGATCGATATGTCATCTTCATCGATGAGAAAAACTTCATATCTAAAACAATACGGTTCAAGGTTGCGCCGTTCCGCACCGGCTACAACTTTATCCTTGCCAGGCCAGCCTATGTTAGGTGCATTGCGCTACCCTCGTATGCATATCTCCGGCTCAAGGGGTCGGGCTCCCACGACACGATCACGATCCACGGGAGCTCCGCCAGGGCACTACAGGCCGAGGATACAAACGTGGAGCTTGCCGAAGCGGTACTAGCCTTAGCGGAGCTCAAGCATATTAAAATTGCTCGACAGGAAAGGGTCTGTTATGCCAGATTATTTCTGCTGCCTCTATTCTCATCACACTGAAGAGACTTTGCGCCATCTTCTATGAAATTTTGACTTTGCTCTAAACTTAATTCCTAACTGGGTTAGAAGGAAATACTGAAGAACAATTGTTCTATGGTTTGCGGTTAAAAAACAGGAGCAGATGACTTTCCTTTGGACATCTACCTACTCGGATTACTAAGGACATAGTTATCCTTGCTTGTTCGAATATGTGGATGCACCGATATGGATTTCTTTAGAGGAGTAGCTCATTCCTTAGAAACTTAGATACATCTGTTCAAAAAGAATCGGGATCTGCTTGCTTAAAGCGTCAAGAAGAAGTATATTGAGTGCTTTGAAACTTGGATAGTTTCAAAGTTTTAATCTTTTAATCATCATTATTCCTAGAGCTGGAATAGCTTGAACTCTTAGTTTGTGCGTCGGATGGTTAGCTTTTCTTTTCTCTTTTGTCCTCTCTTAGGACCAGCTATCATACCACGTAGAACTATTGTTCTACGGTTCAGGACTTCAAAAGAAGAAATCACTTGTTAAAGGAATATTCAGTGGGGCGATGATTGAAGAAATTAGAGAAAGGACAATTTGGACGTTCGGCAGACTAATCTACTCTTAGCTAGTGCCATCTTAATATCCTTGTAAGTTATTTATTGGCGGGTAGTTAGAATAGTACTGACCGCTTGTGATAGGTTACCAGCCAAAGTTCGTTTTAATTATTATTTTTTGAACACAGTAATACGCATATATATATATATATATATATATATATATATATATATATATATATATATATATATATATATATATATACAGATGAATCATCCTTATATGAACCCGCGCACATAAACCCTATAAGCACCTTCAAGGGACTGAATCGGAACATTATCTTGAAATTAACAAAGTAGTCATACACGCCTTTGTAAATGATGCGAACGTCTCCTCACACTGAAAGCACCTAACCAGAACCCTGAAATATATCGGGCAAAATGCAAGCAATATACAGTCTAGGACTTAAAATCTGCCGTGTTGAATAAACCACTATGCTCCTTATCATCCAACCAAAGGTTGGTTCGCAAATACCTTCTAATTATCAGTCATTTTCATCATAATACGTGTGATGCATATGGTTAATTATGTCATAGAACTGTTGTGATATAATTAGTGTAAGTGACATAATATAGTAGGTCTTTCACCTATTATCTAAACACTTGGTTCCAAATTATTTCAGTATTAAGTTCCATTACATCAAGTATTTGACAGGCGGTTTGAGCATTAATAGTTCAATTTTGTGATATAAATAGTCACAAATGCGTAAGTTAAATTACTTATTATTTATATCAATTTGGTCTTGCAAAAAATATACTCCTTCTCTCTTGAAATATAGGTTAATTTTGTCAGTTTTGACAAGGATTATAGGAAAATTTATTAATATCTAGAATGCCAAATCAATATCTTTAGATTAAGCCTCAAGCTGCGCATCGACCAAGAAATTCTTGTGCTTATGAACTACACGATTCTTCTCTTACCTGTCCATCGAATGTGTCAACGCAACATCCCCCTACACCATCCTTGTGCCGTTCTCCTAAATGGTTGTAGCCACACATCTGGCTTCGTCTTTCCACTCATCGTTGCAACACCACGACATGCGTCGTCCGTTACCGGGCTACTTGATCGTCTCTCGCAATCGCAAAACCGAATAGTATCGCGTAGCTACCATGAAGCATAGACCTCTATATGCATGGAGCGCATTGCCGCTTGGAAGATGAGGCGGTGTAGCAACTCCTGCAGTGTGTCTCCGCTCCCAACATCCGTGAGGGGACAACATACATGCAATTGCGGCATTGACACTCGGGCAGCTTGACAAACATTCGCAGCTTTGTTGAAAAAATTTGCTACATTGGATTGCTTGCGGCACGTCGCAACTTTGGCTTGCAGCAAAGGCGATGATGCCATCAAGGGGATTGTATCATGGCGGTGCCATACAAGAAGTGACTATGATACTCTCATGGTCTAAGGAAGATAGAACATATGTTAACTCTCTGGGCGGTGCCATACAAGAAGTGACTATGATACTCTCATGGTCTAAGGAAGATAGAACACATGTTAACTCTCTGTGTTATAACAATTGATTTCATACGATATTATCTCAAAGTATAACAAATAAGTTTTGGGTCGATTCAATATGATCGTTCTTCTAACGTCATACTCGCAATGTTGTTTTAGGAATATTGTTACACTTAACGATATCCCAAGACCCGGAAAACATGATCACTAATAACACTAGAGCCAGTCTTAGATGCAAGACTAGGATACTTTATTTTACCGTTTATCACTGCACACGTGCATATGAGTTTTCCATTACATAATCCAGAACTATATCAGTTATAGCATAGAATATAAACTCTTAATTATGAATATAAAAATATAATAATATAGTATTATTGCCTATAGGATATATTTCCAACATTAACTTGGTAGGTATGCCAAGGTGGTGGCATCTTAGATCAGATCGATCTTCGGTAAGACCCTAGCCTCAGTCATCTATATATAGTGGGGGATTAGGGGTAGCAAATCCCATCTACATCCACAGAACAAAACTCTGGGTAGCCTCATATTTCATCCCCCATTGTAACACTTGCATGATCTACTAAACATGAATACAAACCAAAAGTAGGGCATATGGTATTACTCCTTCCTAGAGGCCCGAATTTGAGTAACTTCCTCAAGTGATCTCCGATATGGTACTTCTCCGTTCATGTTCGCCATCCTCCGATCAGGTTATACAATGTATGATGGCCCGCGAGGCAGGGGATATGCTGGTCAAAAAACGAACCAAGATCGGTTTATTATACATGCCCAGCGACTTCACCCTGGCTCTCGAGCTAGGGGTTTTGGTGGAATTCATCTTCCCCGACACCGGGCCAATATGGGAATCTTCCGATCTCACTTGTCGCCCTCGCCCACCGGGTTTCCACGGTTTTGTTCCAGACAAATACACCCCGTCGGACGTTTCGATAGATAGGTCATCTTCATCGATGAGAAAAACTACATATCTAAAACAATACGGTTCAATTTGCGCCGTTCCGCACCGGCTACAACTTTATCCTTGCCAGGCCAGCCTATGTTAGGTGCATTGCGCTACCCTCGTATGCATATCTCCGGCTCAAGGTGTCGGGATCCAACGACACGATCACGATCCACGGGAGCTCCGTCTGGGCACTTCAGGCGGAGGATACAAACGTGGGGCTTGCCGAAGCAGTACTAGCCTTAGTGGAGTTCGAGCATGTTAAAATTGCTCAACAGGAAAGGGTCCGTTATGCCAGATTATTTCTGCTTCCTTTGTTCTCATCACACTGAATAGACTTTGCGCCATCTTCTATGAAATTTTGACTTTGCTCTAAACTTAATACCTAACTGGGGTAGAAGGAAATACCGAAGAACAATTGTTCTATGGTTTGCGGTTAAAAAACAGGAGCAGATGACTTTCCTTTGGACATCTACCTACTCGGATTACTATGGACATAGTTATCCTTGCTTGTTCGAATATGTGGACGCACCCATATGGATTTCTTTAGAGGAGTAGCCCCGTCATTACAAACTTAGATACATCTGTTCAAAAAGAATCGGGATCTGCTTGCTTATAGTGTCAAGAAGAAGTATATTGAGTGCTTTGAAACTTGGATAGTTTCAAAGTTTTAATCGTTTGATCATCATTATTCCTAGAGCTGGAATAGCTCGAACTCTTAGTTTGTGCGTAGGATGGTTAGCTTTTCTTTTCTCTTTTGTCCTCTCTTAGGATCATCTATCATACCACGTAGAACTATTGTTCTACGGTTCAGGACTTCAAAAGAAGAAATCACTAGTTAAAGGAATATTCAGTTGGGCGATGATTGAAGGCGTACGTGAGGACCGAAATTAGAGAAAGGACAATTTGGACGTTCGGCTAACTAATCTACTCTTAGCTAGTGCCATCTTAATTTCCCTGTACGTTATTTGTTGGCGAGTAGTTAGAATAGTACTAACCGCTTGTGATAGGTAGCCAGCCAAAGTGCGTTCTAATTATTATTTTTGAACACAGTAATACACATATATACTGATGAATCATCCTTATATGCACCCGCGCACATAAACCCTAACGCTATAAGCACCTTCAAGGGACTGAGTCGGAACATCATCTTGAAATTAACGAAGTTAACATAGACGCCTTTGTAAATAATGTGAACGTCTCCTCCCACTGAACGCACATAACCAGAAGGCCTGAAATAAATCCAACAAAATGCAAGCAATATACAGTCTAGGACTTAAAATCTGCCATGTTGAATAAACCACTATCCTCCTAATCATCCAACCAAAGGTTGTTTCGCAAATACCTTCTAATTATTAGTCGTTTTCGCCATAATACGTGTGATGCATATGGTTAATTATGTCATAGAACTGTTGTGATATAATTAGTGTAAGTGACATAATATAGTAGGTCTTTCACCTATTAGCTAACCACTTGGTTCCAAATTATTTCAGTATTAAGTTCCATTACCTCAAGTATTTGACAGGCGGTTAGAGCATTAATAGCTCACTTTTGTGATATAAATAGTCACAAATGCGTAAGTTAAAATACTTATTATTTATATCAATTTGGTCTCGCATAAAATATACTCCTTCTGTCTTGAAATACATGTTTATTTTTCAATTTTTACAAGGATCATAGAAAAATATATTAATATCTAGAATGCCAAATCAATATCTTTAGATTAAGCCGCAAGCTGCGCATCGACCAAGAATTTCATGGGCTCATGAACTAGACGATTCTTCTGTTGCCTGTTCGTCGAATGTGTCAACGCAACATCCCCCGACATCATCCTTGTGCCGTTCTCCTAAATGGTTGTAGCCACACATCTGGCTTCGTCTTTCCACTCATCGTTACAACACCACGACATGCGCCGTCCGTTACCGGGCTACTAGATCGTCTCTCGCAACCGCAAAACCGAATTGTATTGCGTAGCTACCATGAAGCATAGCCCTCTATATGAATGGAGCGCATTGCCGCTTGGAAGATGAGGCAGTGTAGCAACTCCGGCAGTCTGTCGCCGCTCACAACATCGGTGAGGGGACAACAGACATGCAATTGTGGTATTGACTCTTGGGCAGCCTGACAAACATTCGCAGCTTTGTTGATAAAATTTGCTACATTGGATCGCTTGCGGCACGTCGCAACATTGGATTGCAGCAAAGGCGATGATACCACCAGGGGGTAGTAGCATGGCGGCGCCATACAAGAATCGCTTGCAATAACGACGTTGCTGCGTCGAGTGGTTTGCGGTATGGTAGTGATGTCGCCAATCGCGAGGTCATCTCCATCTTTCATCAACGTAGGTGAATGGCATGCATTTGCATAAGCTACGCTAGCTGTGATGTCAAGGTTGCAACGGCTATGGTTTGCTGATGGTGGAAGCGCTGCCAACATGCATGTGGTTGTCATGGGGCCTGTACAACGTCACCACCTTGCAACATCTGCAATGGTTCCTAAACACCGACGCTTGCTGCTCCTCAATCTCTCTCTCTCTTTCAATAGCGACCTTCAAGGGTGTGGTCCTACGGAGTGCAGGCTCGAGATGTGGACCAATAGCGATCGAGGTGAGACTGGGAATATTACGTCTCGGGCTTGAAATGGGGTGGGAAAGCGGAAAAGATAAGGCATGTGAGGATAAATCAATGTTATGGGTCCAACGGTGCATGCGTGGCAGCTAGAAATGACGAGCAATCTATTGGTTGAGTTACTTTTTTCGTTAGATGAATCACGACATGTTGTCTTTGTTGCAGGATTTTCAGCAGAACGACGCCGCTGACGAAAGGTACCTTAGTCATGGGCTTCCGTTCACCACCAGGAAAGCCTACAGTCTCCTCGCTGGGGCGGCTGACTACGACTCCAACGACACCCTTCTATGGGCCTCTCGGGTTCCTATCAAGGTCCAGGTCTTCGCGTGGCTACTTTTCAAAGGGCGGCTGAACTCCAAGGCTAATCTCTTCCGCAAGACTGTTGTCTCAGACACCACCTGTACTCGATGTGCTGCACCTCTCGAGGATATTGCACATATGTTTCATTGGTGTCCTCACTCGGTGGCTATGTGGTCTGCTCTCCTTCTTCCTACCCCGACTTCCATCGAGGCTAGACGTCGCCGACTCGCTCCATCTCGACACGGAGGTTTGGCCCTCTGTGGCCCTCACCATCCTTTGGAAGATTTGGGACTCTAGGAATTCTATAGTTTTTATGGGTATCCACCTCCCCACACATGTAATAGTCAATAACATCGTTAAGGATTTCACTTTTGGGATTGCTAGATTTAGGGGCTCTTGTCACAAGGTCGGCGCTATGTCATGGCGCCAATACCTCTCCTCGCGCGCTAGCGCATCCATGTAACCTTGCCCCTCTGACGATTTGAGTAATGCATTTAGGTGAGGAGCCTACCCCCTCCCCCTCCCCCCCCCCCCCCCCCCCGATGATTGTTCAAAAAAAAATTGTTAATCACAGAACCTTAGCAGTAGCGCTGGATAAAAAGAGGCGCTACTGCTACATAGCCGTAGCGCGCGTCCAGGACAAGCGCTACTACTAACTACTTATCAGTAGCACGGCACCAAAAAAACGCGCTAGTACTAATATTGCCCCACCGTTGCCGCAAGGCTAGGTTTAGTAGTAGCGCGTCCAGGCTAACCGCGCTACTGCTAACAGAATAGTAGTAGCGCGTTTTTTGGGTAGGGCGCTATGGCTAAGTTTGAACCTGGCTACATGGCGGGCCCCACTTAGCAGTAGCGCCTCTCCCAGAAGCGCGCTACTACTAGCTTTTTAGCAGCAGCGCTGTTTACTACCCAGCGCTACTGCTTAAACCGCACCCACCACCTTTTCCCTCCTCCCTCCCCCTCCCCCATTCTCTTCCTTCACTTTCCCGTAGCTCCCACCTCCTCTCTCCCTCACTTTGCTTCTTCCCCACTACTTCTCCCCCCCCCATTACTCTCCTTCTTCTACCTCCCTCTCTCTCTCTCTCTTTATTGCTCCTACCTAACTACACCACCTCCATTAATGCATCTCCTTTTTTTCTTTTTCCTTCCCCCTCCACTAGGTAGTTGAACTCATCTCCTTCCCAAACTAGCTAGGTAGATTTAGCATTTAGTGAAGTGACCTATGTACCTCCCTAACTAGATCTAGCCGTGTCAAGAAGTTAGCTTTGTCCACTTCTGATCATTCCCTAGGTGTGTGGCGACACCGATCGAAATCATCATCACCGTGCTCGATCTCGAGATAGGTGATTAAAAATTTGCGCTTTTGCAAGAATGGAAATATGTGTATGTGTGCGATATGACATAATCGGGCGATGTAACACCCCAAAAATCGGGTTATCGATTTTTGTGCTGTTATTCCTTCCTAGCTTTTCTCTCCCAATTTTTTCTTCTAGAATCTGGTAATTAAGTAACCAGGTGAATCCAGACAATCCCCAACCTCTCAGTGCCTCTCCCATGTTCTTGTGCCAGCCAACCTTCCGTCAGTAAACCTCGAATCTCATTCAAACCTTAGTTCCAAAATATTGGAACTTTAAATCCTGCCTTTGTGTTTACAAAGGAGCTATCATTTCCCTAGCTCTGTTAATCCTTCCAAAATTTCCAGAGATCCTCCTTCACTCATACACCCTAGATGTGCAAAAATATTGCCAAGTCATATGGAATATTTCTCATCTAGAATTAATTCATTTTTCTGCCTTTCTGAGGAATTAAATCCAGGAAAATATCTATCCATCTCCAAAGTTTATGAAAACTTGTGGAGATATTTTTTGTGATCATATTGAGCTCTCATAAAAATATTGGCTATAATTAAATAGTGGAAATTGCATTTTCTTACTTAAAGCCAATATCGCAATTTGGGGCCTTTCCAAAGGAACTACCATTTTGGTAGCTAGGAAAAATCCCAAATAATTTATGGAGCTTTTCCAACCCATATCTTCACCATTTCCATCAAAATATCAAGTTCCACAATTCAAAATTTAAGCACAACACCCCTTTGCAAATTCTGTCCAGATTTCCTATTTGCAAAGGAAGTGCTTGATTCCTTGATCTCCTTGGGCTAAACTTTTTCAGGGTGATTCATTATGCTATATTACACTTGTACACCAAAAACTAGCCCATTTCATTTAGCCAATCTCCCTCAGTAAATTTACCAAATTTCTGTTCAGATCAAAGCACTGTGAAGGAAGTACCATTTTTACTTATGCAAATGGTATGAAATTTTTACAGTGCCTCCATATGCCTAAATAATTGGTCTCCACCAAATTTGGGCCATTTTCATCTAGCCATTTGACCCCAGCATCATCATTTCCATTTCTGGCCAGTTTGCCAAGTTGCAAAGGAAATGCCAGCTAGGCTTGCCCATTTGTGCTGAAACTTGGCCAAGATAATCACTTTGCTAGATGATTGACTCATGCCAGAGATCATGCCAAGAGGTGCACTGTGGTGGCCACAGCACCTGTCAAACACTTTGCTGTTGGTTGCTTGTTGATCAAGGTGCAGTCACACCAGGGACCCTTTCTCTGATCTGAGGACTCACATCACCTAGTTGACACTGTGCCCACGCGGTAGACAAAGTTTGGCATCAACTAGGGCGTGGCAACGCCGTGGCCACGCGGTGACCACGTGCGGAGCAAGCCAAAGCAGGGCACCGCGTGCCAGATCCTTCGGGAGCCCTCTCTGGTACACTGCCGCTCGTCCGGAAGCATTGGCGAGCTCTCCACCTTGCGCGTGTGCCATCTGGAAGCCTCTCCCCTCGTCTTCTTGCCGTGGACGGCCGTGCCGACCACCGGATCACCGCCACGGTGGTGAGCTCTCGGAGCTTCTCGCGGCGTCCAGAACCCCTTTCCGCAGCTATAAAGGGCGCCCTGAGCTTGCCCTCCTCACCAGTCCCCTCTCCCTCGAGCTCGAGAGAGCTCCCTCTCCCCGTTCATGGTCAAGAAGAAGCATACTGACTACTTTGAAACTTGGATAGTTTCAAAGTTTAATCTTTTAATCATTATGTTTCTTAGAGCTGGAATAGGTTCAACTCTGAGTTTTGTCTTAGGATGGTTAGCTTTTCTTTTCTCTTATTATCCTCCCTTAATGTCATTTATCATACCATGTAAAACTATTGTTCGATAGTTCATGGCTTCAAAAAAAGAAATCACTAGTTGAAGGAATATTTCGTCGTAATGCATGGGCATGCTACTAGTAAACAACAAACCACAGTTCTTCAGTTCGGCGATGGTTGAAGGCGTACGTGGGGACCGAAATTAGAAACAGGACAATTTGCACTTTCGGCTAACTAATCTTCTCTTAGCTAGTGCCATCTTAATATCCTTGTACGTTATTTGTTGCCGGGTAGTTAGAATGGTACTGACCGCTTGTGATAGGTAACCAGCCAAAGTGCGTTCTAATTATTATTTTCTGAATACAGTAATACGCATATATATATATACTGATGAATCATCCTTATATGCACCCGCGCACATAAACCCTGTCGCTATAAGCACCTTCAAGGGACTGAGTCGGAACATCATCTTGAAATTAACGAAGTTGTCATAGACGCCTTTGTAAATGATGTGAATGTCTCCTCCAACTGAAAGCACCTAACCAGAAGCCCTGAAATAAATCGGGCAAAATGCAAGCAATATACAGTTTTGGACTTAAACCTGGCTGTGTTGAATAAACCACTATGCTCCGAAACATCCAACCAAAGGTTGGTTCGCAAATACCTTCTAATTATCAGTCGTTTTCATCATAATATGTGTGATGCATATGGTTAATTATGTCGTAGAACTGTTGTGATATAATTAGTGTAAGTGACATAATATAGAAGGTCTTTCACCTATTACCTAAACACTTGGTTCCAAATTATTTCAGTATTAAGTTCCATTACATCAAGTATTTGACAGGCGGTTAGAGCATTAATAGTTCAATTTTGTGATATAACTTGTCACAAATGCGTATGTTAAAATACTTATTATTTATATCAATTTCATCTCGCATAAAATATACTCCTTCTCTCTTGAAATATAGGTTAATTTTGTCAGTTTTGACAAGGATTATAGGAAAATTTATTAATATCTAGATTCCCAAATCAATATCTTTAGATTAAGCCGCAAGCTGCGCATCGACCATGAAATTCATGTGCTCATGAACTAGACGATTCTTCTTTTGCCTGTCCGTCGAATGTGTCAACGCAACATCCCCCTACACCATCCTTGTGCCGTTCTCCTAAATGGTTGTAGCCACACATCTGGATTCGTCTTTCCACTCATCGTTGCAATACCACGACATGCGTCGTCCGTTACCGGGGTACTTGATCGTCTCGCGCAATCGCAAAACCGAATAGTATCGCGTAGCTACCATGAAGCATAGGCCTCTATAGGCATGGAGCGCATTGCCGCTTGGAAGATAAGGTAGTGTAGCAACTCCGGCAGTGTGTCGCCGCTCACAACATCGGTGAGGGGACAACATACATGCAATTGTGGCATTGACTCTCGGGCAGCCTGACAAACATTCGCAGCTTTGTTGACAAAATCCGCTACATTGGATTGCTTGTGGCACGTCGCAATTTTGGCTTGCAGCAAAGGCGATGATGCCACCAGGGGAATTGTATCATGGCGGTGCCATACAAGAATCGCTTGCAATAACGACGTTGCTGCGTTGAGTGGTTTGCGGTACTGATGTTGCCAATCGCGAGGTCATGTCCATCTTTCATCAATGTAGGTGATATGGCATGCAGTTGCATAAGCTACGCTACCTGTGATGCCAAGGTTGCGACGACTACGGTTCCTAATGGCGGAAGCGCTGCCAACATGCATGTGGCTGACATGGGGCATGTACAACGTCACCACCTTGTAGCATCTGCAATGGTTCCTAAACACCGAAGCTCGCTGTTCCTCCCAGCTGCCTGACGTACATCGTATCCCCAATCTCTCGCCAATAGCGACGTCAAGAATGTGGTCCTATGGAGCGCAGGGTCGAGTTGTGCATCAATGGCGATCGAGGTGAGACTGGGAATATTACGTCTCGGGCATGAAATGGGGTGGGAAAGTGGAAAAGATAAGGCATGGGAGGATAAAGCAATGTTATGGGCCCAACGGGGCATGCGTGGCAGCTGGAAACGACGAGCGATCTATTGGTCGAGTTAATTTTTTCCTAAGATGAATCATGACATGTATATGGTATATATTTCGGTAATACGCCCGGGGTGGTTACTCGGCGGGGAGCCCGGCAGTAGGCCCATCTAAGGGCGCATGAACCTCAATGAAGACCTAGCCACTAGAGGGATACTTGGAGCCTGCGTAAGCAAGAAGGGATTAACTGTTGGGAAACGTAGTAAAAAATAAAAAACTCGGCCTACTATCAACCAGGAACACAATGAAGATACAATAACGGTTGTGATTGAATCGTTACCAACTCCGAGTTGCAGCGAAAAAAGACGAGTTGGAGTAGAATAAGTCCTTCGAACCATAGATCAACGGTCTGGCGAACCGCCCACGAACGATCCCTCGAACTGAAGACCGAAAGCATGACCTCTCTACTTGGCTGCAAGTGTACTATCTTCACGGTCTAGCAGCGCTTCGCCATGCAGTGCCAATCATCTTCGGAGAATTATACAGAGAAGATTAGAACCACACTGGGATTCTAATGATGAGGATTAGAAAAACTAGGTCTAGCTCTAATTGACCAATTAGGATCATCTAGAACTAGAACTACAAGACTAGAGGAGACATCCAAAGTTGTGTGTCCAAAGGGATGAAAAACATATTGTCTGTATAGGTGGAGGGGAGAGGAGTGGCTTCCACCAGGGAGGGAAGGTTTTCCTCCTTGGTGCGCCAGCTATAGGGAGAGGAGAAACCCTCCCTTGTCCAATACGGCCTCCCCTCCAAGGAAAGAGGGGAGCCTTTCCACTTGGGCCTTTGTGGGTGAAGTTGCCTTCCACTTCTTGGCCTTTTAAACCCGTTGATATTAATTAAATATAAAAGCCTTTTAACTATTTTAACAGCCTTTTATTATTAATTTACCATCTCCGAAAACATTTTCCACTTATATATTATTTATCGGTAATACCCGGTATTGCCGGATAGTCTCCGAAACCCTTCCGGTGACCCGAAAACGCTTCCGGATCCTCTCGAAACTATTTCGAATATTAATGAAACGATTTCACAAATATGTTCTCATTACTCCAGCACTACTAACACTCAGCAGATCATGATTACCTTAGTTTTGTGACCCAATAGGTTCGGTAACTCATAGACATGAACAAAACTGCTTCGTTCAATGATCGATAGTGAAACCGTGGACGTCCATATTGATCCCTAAGAGTACATGAATAACATTCGAGTGACCCAGTGGTTATCACGTGACATTCTCTTTGCTTTGTGATACTCTACAAAACCCAAGAAGCATCAGTATCCTCTTGACTCATTCACATGCTCGCTATAGTGTTATTCTCGTTACCGGTTTTGTTCTTCTTTCTCGTTGATGTGTTACGACATCTCCATGACATAGTCACCTGTGTCTGGCCCAACAAGGACAGATGCCATCACACTGAGAAGGCCCTAAGAATATCTCTCCATCGTCGGAGGAACAAATCCCACTCTCGAGCTATCTAGTCCCTTGTCAAACTTTTCGATGAACCTGTAAGTTGTCGTTATGATCACCTAGTTATAGATGACATACTAAGGTAATCATGATCTGCTGAGTGTTAGTAGTGATGGAGTAATGAGAACATATTTTTGAAATCGTTTCATTAATATTCGAAATAGTTTCGAGAGGATCCAAAGCGTTTCCGGGTCACCCGAAGGGTTTCGGAGACTATCGGGCAATACCGGGTATTACCGATAAAAAATATATAAGTGGAAAATGTTTTCGGAGATGGTAAAGTAATAATAAAAGGATGTTAAAATATTTAAAAGGCTTTTATATTTAATTAATATCAACGGGTTTAAAAGGCCCAGAAGTGGAAGGCAATTTTCCGAGAGTACTGTAATAAGTGACTATGATACTCTCATGGTCTAAGGAACATAGAACACATGTTAACTCTCCGTGTTATAACAATTGATTTGATACAATATTATCTCAAAACATAACAAACAAGTTTTGGGTCGATTTAATATGATCGTTCTTCTAGCGTCATACTCGCAGTGTTGTTTTAGGAATATTGTTACACTTAACGATATCCTCAGACTCGAAAAACATGATCACTAATAACACTTGAGCCAATCTTAGATGCAAGACTAGGATACTTCATTTTACCCGTTATCACTCCACACGTGCATATGAGTTTTCCATTACATATTCCAGAATTATAACAGTTATAGCATAGAATATAAACTCTTAATTATGAATATAAAATATAATAATATAGTATTATTGCCTCTAGGATATATTTCCAACATTAACTTGGTAGGTATGCCAAGGTGGTGGCATCTTAGATCAGATCGATCTTCGGTAAGACCCTAGCCCCAGTCATCTATATATAGTGGGGGATTAGGGGTAGCAATTCCCATCTACATCCACAGAACAAAACGTTGGGTAGCCTCATACTTCATCCCCCATTGTAACACTTGCGTGATCTACTAAACATGAATACAAACCAAAAGTAGGGCATATGGTATTACTCCTTCCTAGAGGACCGAACTTGAGTAACTTCCTCAAGTGATCTCTGATATGGTACTTCTCCGCTCATGTTCGCCATTCTCCGGTCATGTTATGCAACGTCTGATGGCCAGCGAGGTAGGTGATATGCTGGTCCAAAAACGAACCCAGATCGGTTTATTGTACATGCCCAGCGAGTTCACCTTGGCCCGCGAGGTAGTGGTTTCGATGGACATCATCTTCCCCGACACCGGGTCCAATATGGGAATCTTCCGGTCTGACTTGTCGCCCTCGCCCACCGGGTTTCCACGGTTTTGTTCCGGACAAGTACACCCCGTCGGATGTTTCAATCGATATGTCATCTTCATCGATGAGAAAAACTTCATATCTAAAACAATACGGTTCAAGGTTGCGCCGTTCCGCACCGGCTACAACTTTATCCTTGCCAGGCCAGCCTATGATAGGTGCATTGCGCTACCCTCGTATGCATATCTCCGGCTCAAGGTGTCGGGCTCCCACGACACGATCACGATCCACGGGAGCTCCGCCAGGGCATTTCAGGCGGAGGATACAAACGTGGAGCTTGCCGAAGCAGTACTAGCCTTAGCGGAGCTCAAGCATATTAAAATTGCTCGACAGGAAAGGGTCTGTTATGCCAGATTATTTCTGCTGCCTCTATTCTCATCACACTGAAGTGACTTTGCGCCATCTTGTATGAAATTTTGACTTTGCTCTAAACTTAATTCCTAACTAGGTTAGAAGGAAATACCGAAGAACAATTGTTCTATGGTTTGCGGTTAAAAAACAGGAGCAGATGACTTTCCTTTGGACATCTACCTACTCGGATTACTAAGGACATAGTTATCCTTGCTTGTTCGAATATGTGGATGCACCGATATGGATTTCTTTAGAGGAGTAGCTCCTTCATTAGAAACTTAGATACATCTGTTCAAAAAGAATCGGGATCTGCTTGCTTAAAGTGTCAAGAAGAAGTATATTGAGTGCTTTGAAACTTGGATAGTTTCAAAGTTTTAACCTTTTAATCATCATTATTCCTAGAGCTGGAATAGCTTGAACTCTTAGTTTGTGCGTAGGATGGTTAGATTTTCTTTTCTCTTTTGTCCTCTCTTAGGACCATCTATCATACCATGTAGAACTATTGTTCTACGGTTCAGGACTTCAAAAGAAGAAATCACTTGTTAAAGGAATATTAAGTGGGGCGATGATTGAAGGCGTACGTGAGGACCGAAATTAGAGAAAGGACAATTTGGAGTTTTGGATGTTCGGCCGACTAATCTACTCTTAGCTAGTGCCATCTTAATATCCTTGTAAGTTATTTGTTGGCGGGTAGTTAGAATAGTACTGACCGCTTGTGATAGGTTACCAGCCAAAGTTCGTTCTAATTATTATTTTTTGAACACAGTAATACGCATATATATATATATATACAGATGAATCATCCTTATATGCACCCGCGCACAAAAACCCTATCGCTATAAGCACCTTCAAGGGACTGAATCGGAACATTATCATGAAATTAACGAAGTTGTCATACACGCCTTTGTAAATGATGCGAACGTCTCCTCCCACTGAAAGCACCTAACCAGAAGCCCTTCAATATACAGTCTAGGACTTAAAATCTGCCGTGTTGAATAAACCACTATGCTCCTAATCATCCAATCAAAGGTTGGTTCGCAAATACCTTCTAATTATCAGTCGTTTTCATCATAATACGTGTGATGCATATGGTTAATTATGTCGTAGAACTGTTGTGATATAATTAGTGTAAGTGACATAATATAGTAGGTCTTTCACCTATTAGCTAAACAGTTGGTTCCAAATTATTTCAGTATTAAGTTCCATTACATCAAGTATTTGACAGGCGGTTTGAGCATTAATAGTTCAATTTTGTGATATAAATAGTCACAAATGCATAAGTTAAATTACTTATTATTTATATCAATTTGGTCTTGCATAAAATATACTCCTTCTCTCTTGAAATATAGGTTAATTTTGTCAGTTTTGACAAGGATTATAGGAAAATTTATTAATATCTAGAATGCCAAATCAATATCATTAGATTAAGCCGCAAGCTGCGCATCGACCAAGAAATTCTTGTGCTTATGAACTAGACGATTCTTCTCTTACCTGTCCATCGAATGTGTCAACGCAACATCCCCCTACACCATCCTTGTGCCGTTCTCCTAAATGGTTGTAGCCACACATCTGGCTTCGTCTTTCCACTCATCGTTGCAACACCACGACATGCGTCGTCCGTTACCGGGCTACTTGATCGTCTCTCGCAATCGCAAAACCGAATAGTATCGCGTAGCTACCATGAAGCATAGACCTCTATATGCATGGAGTGCATTGCCGCTTGGAAGATGAGGCGGTGTAGCAACTCCTGCAGTGTGTCTCCGCTCCCAACATCGGTGAGGGGACAACATACATGCAATTGCGGCATTGACACTCGGGCAGCTTGACAAACATTCGCAGCTTTGTTGACAAAATTTGCTACATTGGATTGCTTGCGGCACGTCGCAACTTTGGCTTGCAGCAAAGGCGATGATGCCATCAAGGGGATTGTATCGTGGCAGTGCCATACAAGAAGTGACTATGATACTCTCATGGTCTAAGGAAGATAGAACACATGTTAACTCTCTGTGTTATAACAATTGATTTCATACGATATTATCTCAAATTATAACAAATAAGTTTTGGGTCGATTCAATATGATCGTTCTTCTAACGTCATACTCGCAATGTTGTTTTACGAATATTGTTACACTTAACGATATCCTAAGACCCGGAAAACATGATCACTAATAACACTTGAGCCAGTCTTAGATGCAAGACTAGGATACTTTATTTTACCGTTTATCACTGCACACGTGCATATGAGTTTTCCATTACATAATCCAGAACTATATCAGTTATAGCATAGAATATAAACTCTTAATTATGAATATAAAAATATAATAAAATAGTATTATTGCCTATAGGATATATTTCCAACATTAACTTGGTAGGTATGCCAAGGTGGCGGCATCTTAGATCAGATCGATCTTCGGTAAGACCCTAGCCTCAGTCATCTATATATAGTGGGGGATTAGGGGTAGCAAATCCCATCTACATCCACAGAACAAAACTCTGGGTAGCCTCATACTTCATCCCCCATTGTAACACTTGCGTGATCTACTAAACATGAATACAAACCAAAAGTAGGGCATATGGTATTACTCCTTCCTAGAGGCCCGAATTTGAGTAACTTCCTCAAGTGATCTCCGATATGGTACTTCTCCGTTCATGTTCGCCATTCTCCGATCAGGTTATACAATGTATGATGGCCCGCGAGGCAGGGGATATGCTGGTCCAAAAACGAACCAAGATCGGTTTATTATACATGCCCAGCGACTTCACCCTGGCTCTCGAGCTAGGGGTTTGGGTGGACATCATCTTCCCCGACACCGGGCCAATATGGGAATCTTCCGATCTCACTTGTCGCCCTCGCCCACCGGGTTTCCACGGTTTTGTTGCAGACAAATACACCCCGTCGGACGTTTCGATAGATAGGTCATCTTCATCGATGAGAAAAACTACATATCTAAAACAATACGGTTCAAGTTGCGCCGTTCCGCACCGGCTACAACTTTATCCTTGCCAGGCCAGCCTATGTTAGGTGCATTGCGCTACCCTCGTATGCATATCTCCGGCTCAAGGTGTCGGGCTCCAACGACACGATCACGATCCACGGGAGCTCCGTCTGGGCACTTCAGGCGGAGGATACAAACGTGGAGCTTGCCGAAGCAGTACTAGACTTAGTGGAGCTCGAGCATGTTAAAATTGCTCGACAGGAAAGGGTCCGTTATGCCAGATTATTTCTGCTTCCTCTGTTCTCATCACACTGAATAGACTTTGCGCCATCTTCTATGAAATTTTGACTTTGCTCTAAACTTAATACCTAACTGGGATAGAAGGAAATACCGAAGAACAATTGTTCTATGTTTTGCGGTTAAAAAACAGGAGCAGATGACTTTCCTTTGGACATCTACCTACTCGGATTACTATGGACATAGTTATTCTTGCTTGTTCGAATATGTGGACGCACCCATATGGATTTCTTTAGAGGAGTAGCCCCGTCATTACAAACTTAGATACATCTGTTCAAAAAGAATCGGGATCTGCTTGCTTAAAGTGTCAAGAAGAAGTATATTGAGTGCTTTGAAACTTGGATAGTTTCAAAGTTTTAATCGTTTGATCATCATTATTCCTAGAGCTGGAATAGCTCGAACTCTTAGTTTGTGCGTAGGATGGTTAGCTTTTCTTTTCTCTTTTGTCCTCTCTTAGGATCATCTATCATACCACGTAGAACTATTGTTCTACGGTTCAGGACTTCAAAAGAAGAAATCACTAGTTAAAGGAATATTCAGTTGGGCGATGATTGAAGGCGTACGTGAGGACCGAAATTAGAGAAAGGACAATTTGGACGTTCGGCTAACTAATCTACTCTTAGCTAGTGCCATCTTAATTTCCCTGTACGTTATTTGTTGGCGAGTAGTTAGAATAGTACTGACCGCTTGTGATAGGTAGCCAGCCAAAGTGCGTTCTAATTATTATTTTTGAACACAGTAATACACATATATACCGATGAATCATCCTTATATGCACCCGCGCACATAAACCCTAACGCTATAAGCACCTTCAAGGGACTGAGTCGGAACATCATCTTGAAATTAACGAAGTTAACATAGACGCCTTTGTAAATAATGTGAACGTCTCCTCCCACTGAACGCACATAACCAGAAGGCCTGAAATAAATCCAACAAAATGCAAGCAATATACAGTCTAGGACTTAAAATCTGCCGTGTTGAATAAACCACTATCCTCCTAATCATCCAACCAAAGGTTGTTTCGCAAATACCTTCTAATTATTAGTCGTTTTCGCCATAAAACGTGTGATGCATATGGTTAATTATGTCATAGAACTGTTGTGATATAATTAGTGTAAGTGACATAATATAGTAGGTCTTTCACCTATTAGCTAACCACTTGGTTCCAAATTATTTCAGTATTAAGTTCCATTACCTCAAGTATTTGACAGGCGGTTAGAGCATTAATAGCTCACTTTTGTGATATAAATAGTCACAAATGCGTAAGTTAAAATACTTATTATTTATATCAATTTGGTCTCGCATAAAATATACTCCTTCTGTCTTGAAATACAGGTTTAATTTTCAATTTTGACAAGGATCATAGAAAAATATATTAATATCTAGAATGCCAAATCAATATCTTTAGATAAAGCCGCAAGCTGCGCATCGACCAAGAATTTCATGGGCTCATGAACTAGACGATTCTTCTGTTGCCTGTTCGTCGAATGTGTCAACGCAACATCCCCCGACATCATCCTTGTGCCGTTCTCCTAAATGGTTGTAGCCACACATCTGGCTTCGTCTTTCCACTCATCGTTACAACACCACGACATGCGCCGTCCGTTACCGGGCTACTAGATCGTCTCTCGCAACCGCAAAACCGAATTGTATTGCGTAGCTACCATGAAGCATAGCCCTCTATATGCATGGAGCGCATTGCCGCTTGGAAGATGAGGCAGTGTAGCAACTCCGGCAGTCTGTCGCCGCTCACAACATCGGTGAGGGGACAACAGACATGCAATTGTGGTATTGACTCTTGGGCAGCCTGACAAACATTCGCAGCTTTGTTGATAAAATTTGCTACATTGGATCGCTTGCGGCACGTCGCAACATTGGATTGCAGCAAAGGCGATGATACCACCAGGGGGTAGTAGCATGGCGGCGCCATACAAGAATCGCTTGCAATAACGATGTTGCTGCGTCGAGTGGTTTGCGGTATGGTAGTGATGTCGCCAATCGCGAGGTCATCTCCATCTTTCATCAACGTAGGTGAATGGCATGCATTTGTATAAGCTACGCTAGCTGTGATGTCAAGGTTGCAACGGCTATGGTTTGCTGATGGTGGAAGCGCTGCCAACATGCATGTGGTTGTCATGGGGCCTGTACAACGTCACCACCTTGCAACATCTGCAATGGTTCCTAAACACCGACGCTTGCTGCTCCTCAATCTCTCTCTCTCTTTCAATAGCGACCTTCAAGGGTGTGGTCCTACGGAGTGCAGGCTCGAGATGTGGACCAATAGCGATCGAGGTGAGACTGGGAATATTACGTCTCGGGCTTGAAATGGGGTGGGAAAGCGGAAAAGATAAGGCATGTGAGGATAAATCAATGTTATGGGTGCAACGGTGCATGCGTGGCAGCTAGAAACGACGAGCGATCTATTGGTTGAGTTACTTTTTTCGTTAGATGAATCACGACATGTTGTCTTTGTTGCAGGATTTTCAGCAGAACGACGCCGCTGACGAAAGGTACCTTACTCATGGGCTTCCGTTCTCCACCAAGAACGCCTACAGTCTCCTCGCTGGGGCGGCCGACTACGACTCCAACGACACCCTTCTATGGGCCTCGCGGGTTCCTATCAAGGTCCAGGTCTTCGCGTGGCTACTTTTCAAAGGGCGGCTGAACTCCAAGGCTAATCTCTTCCGCAAGACTGTTGTCTCAGACACCACCTGTGCTCGATGCGCTGCACCTCTTGAGGATATTGCACATATGTTTCATTGGTGTCCTCACTCGGTGGCTATGTGGTCTGCTCTCCTTCTTCCTACCCCGACTTCCATCGAGGCTAGACGTCGCCTACTCGCTCCATCTCGACACGGAGGTCTGGCCCTCTGTGGCCCTCACCATCCTTTGGAAGATTTGGGACTCTAGGAATTCTATAGTTTTTATGGGTATCCACCTCCCCACACATGTAATAGTCAATAACATCGTTAAGGATTTCACTTTTGGGATTGCTAGATTTAGGGGCTCTTGTCACAAGGTCGGCGCTATGTCATGGCGCCAAAACCTCTCCTCGCGCGCTAGCGCTTCCATGTAACATTGCCCCTCTGGCGATTTGAGTAATGCATTTAGGTGGGGAGCCTACCCCCTCCCCCCTCCTCCTCCCCCCCCCCCCCCCCCCCGATGATTGTTCAAAAAAAATTTTGTTACACACAGAACCTTAGCAGTAGCGCTAGATAAAAAGAGGCGCTACTGCTACATAGCCGTAGCGCGCGTCCAGGACAAGCGCTACTACTAACTACTTAGCAGTAGCGCGGCACCAAAAAAACGCGCTAGTACTAATATTGCCCCACCGTTGCCGCAAGGCTAGGTTTAGTAGTACGCGTCCAGGCTAACCGCGCTACTGCTAACAGAATAGTAGTAGCGCGTTTTTTGGGTAGGGCGCTACGGCTAAGTTTGAACCTGGCTACATGGCGGGCCCCACTTAGCAGTAGTGCCTCTCCCAGAAGCGCGCTACTACTAGCTTTTTAGCAGCAGCGCTGTTTACTACCCAGCGCTACTTCTAAAACCGCACCCTCCACCTTTTCCCTCCTCCCTCCCCCCTCCCCCATCCTCTTCCTTCACTTTCCCATAGCTCCCACCTCCTCTCTCCCTCACTTTGCTTCTTCCCCACTACTTCTCCCCCGCCCATTACTCTCCTTCTTCTACCTCCCTCTCTCTCTCTCTTTATTGCTCCTACCTAACTACACCACCTCCATTAATGCATCTCCTTTTCTCTTTTTCCTTCCCCCTCCACTAGGTAGTTGAACTCATCTCCTTCCCAAACTAGCTAGGTAGATCTAGCATTTAGTGAAGTGACCTATGTACCTCCCTAACTAGATCTAGCCGTGTCAAGAACTTAGCTTTGTCCACTTCTGATCATTCCCTAGGTGTGTGGCGACACCGATCGAAATCATCATTACCGTGCTCGATCTCGAGATAGGTGATTAAAAATTTGTGCTTTTGCAAGAATGGAAATATGTGTATGTGTGCGATATGACATAATCGGGCGATGTAACACCCCAAAACTCGGGTTATCGATTTTTGTGCTGTTATTCCTTCCTAGCTTTTCTCTTCCAAATTTTTCCTCTGGAATCTGGTAAGTAACCAGGTGAATCCAGACAATCCCCAACCTCTCAGTGCCTCTCCCATGTTCTTGTGCCAGCCAACCTTCCGTCAGTAAACCCCGAATCTCATTCAAACCTTAGTTCCAAAATATTGGAACTGGAAATGTTGCCTTTGTGTTTACAAAGGAGCTATCATTTCCCTTGCTCTATTAATCCTTCCAAAATTTCCAGAGATCCTCCTTCACTCATACACCCTAGATGTGCAAAAATATTGCCAAGTCATATGCAATATTTCTCATCTAGAATTAATTCCTTTTTCTACCTTTCTGAGGAATTAAATCTAGGAAAATATCTATCCATCTCCAAAGTTTATGAAAACTTGTGGAGATATTCTTTGTGATCATATTGAGCTCTCATAAAAATATTGGCCATAATTAAATAGTGGAAATTGCATTTTCCTATTTAAAGCCAATATCTCAATTTGGGGCCTTTCCAAAGGAACTACCATTTTGGTAACTAGGAAAAATCCCAAATAATTTATGGAGCTTTTCCAACCCATATCTTCACCATTTCCATCAAAATATCAAGTTCCACAATTCAAAATTTGAGCACAACACCCCTTTGCAAATTCTGTCCAGATTTCCTATTTGCAAAGGAAGTGCTTGATTCCTTGATCTCCTTGGGTTAAAATTTTTCAGGGTGATTCATTATGCTATATTACCCTTGTACACCAAAAACTAGCCCATTTCATCTAGCCAATCTCCCTCAGTAAATTTACCAAGTTTCTGTCCAGATCAATGCACTGTGAAGTAAGTACCATTTTTACTTATGCAAATCCTCTGAAATTTTTACAGTTCCTCCGTATGCGTAAAATATTGGTCTCCACCAAATTTGGGCCATTTTCATCTAGCCATTTGACCCCTGTATCATCATTTCCATTTCTGGCCAGTTTGCCAAGTTGCAAAGGAAATGCCAGCTAGGCTTGCCCATTTGTGCTGAAACTTGGCCAAGATAATCACTTTGCTAGATGATTGACCCATGCCACAGATCATGCCAAGAGGTGCACTATGGTGGCCACACCACCTGTCAAACACTTTGTTGTTGGTTGCTTGTTGATCAAGGTGCAGTCACACCAGGGACCCTTTCTCTGATCTGAGGACTCACATCACCTAGTTGACACTGTGCCCACGCGGTAGACAAAGTTTGGCATCGAGTAGGGCGTGGCAACGCCGTGGCCACGCGGTGACCACGTGCGGAGCAAGCCAAAGCAGGGCACCGCATGCCAGATCCTTCGGGAGCCCTCTCTGGTACGCCGCCGCTCGTCCGGGAGCGTCGGCGAACTCTACACCTTGCGCATGTGCCCTCTGGAAGCCTCTCCCCTCGTCTTCTTGCCGTGGACGGCCGTGACGACCACCGGATCACCGCCACGGTGGTGAGCTCTCGGAGCTTCTCCCGGCGTCCAGAACCCCTTTCCGCAGCTATAAAGGGCGCCCTGAGCTTGCCCTCCTCACCAAGACGCCGCCTCCTCCATTTTCTCCGGGGAAGCTCTGCCGGCATGGCTCCCCGCCGTGGATTGGCCACCACGCCCTGGCTCTGTGGCGACGGTGCTGCAAGCCACCCCGGGTTTCCCCACGGCCACCCTCGGGCGCGGCAAGGAGCGGCTGTGCTCCTGCGCCCGCCGGTCGGCCCTTGGGAGCGGCGGAACGACGGCGGCGCCGGCGGCCGAGCGCCCCCGCTTCTCCCCTGTCCCCTGTCACGAGCTGGGAGAAGAAAGGAGAGGAAGAGAGAGGAGATGGGGTGGCCCCCCCCCTGTAAGTGAGCCAGCGGCCGGGCCCCTCCCGTTAAGTGAAGGCGCATTTCATAAAAACCGTTTTCGGTTTACCGAAGACGTATTCCTGAAAAGGCGCTTTAATTTTTTTTTCTCAGCCGCCGGCCGAAAGGACTATTTAGTGAACGTTCGCTGGTTTGGGCAGTTTTCTGCCTAAAAAGTGAACGGCCACAACTTTGCAACCGTAACTCCGATTGAGGTAAAACCAACGCCCACATCTTCAGATCGTCGAGCCCGCCCTTCGATCAACCCCTCCGAGAGGGAAACTTTTCCGGCAAATCTTTCCAGAGTTTGATCACACTTCTTCCCGGCATAATCATCGACCCCCAGGCAAGCCAACCTCTTATCATGAGCTCCGGACTTGCGTGAAGACTTTGCTTGCACCCTGTATGTTTATCGTAGTACATCTGGATCATCTGCTAGTCTGCACTTGCATACACCTGTTATGACATCTGTATTAGATGCTAGCATTACTTTTCATCTGATGCCATGACTTGTTTTCATGTCACACTTTGCCATGCTAATAATAATATTGTTAATGATATTATCATGTTAGTGCTATGGTTTGATCTCATGACATGATTATCAGTACTATGATCTTGCTATGCTGTTGTTAAGTGATTGTTAGCACTTATAATTGTCGATGTAATGGTACGATGATGGATATGTTGAGTTGAATTAATAATCTAAACCTAGTCAGTCGATCTAGAGTCACCTGTCCGGACTTATCTGTGCAGCCACATTTGCCGGTATGGGACGGCCTGGACTTGGTCTGGCTCCGTGCTCTTTCACCGGTACCTCCAGACAGGGAGGGTTATGTGTGCGTGCTACCCTGATCAGGTAGGCGGCAATAACCCTGTGAGCCCAGTTGAGTGTTTAGCCCGGGAGTCCCCGTTTGGGACAGTTGTTTGGCCACGACGGTGGCAGGTGTCAGGAGTGACACAGGGGCCACCCAGGGCAGGACTCCGGGGGAGGATGATCGCCGGTGGTACGGTGGAGGAGTCACGGGTTAGGCAGGTTTCGTTGGAGCAACACTGGTCCACCCGAATTGGATCACGAGGTCAGGTGCTCCATGGTGTGGGTAAAGTGCGCAACCTCTGCAGAGTGTAGAATCTATTCGAATAGCCGCGTCCACGGTATTGGACAGTCAGTCCAGGCCTCACTAGGTGGTCAACCGTAACAATGATAACAATGATGGAAGAACTTGTCTTGTGTTCGAAAGTGCCCATTGAGTCATGAGTATTTCGAGGGTTGTGGGACAACCCAGAAGAGAGTAAGTTCGTATTCGGTAACAATAAGCACTTTAAGCGCCTAGTGTGATCATTGCCATGCTATGTTATGCAGATTATATGCCTGATCCATGCTATGCCATGCTTGATCCAGGTTTTCCAGTTAATTCCATGCCATGTTTAGAATAAATTCTTATATAAGCATAGAGCTTGCTTCGTCATCTGCTTGTTTGGATGCTATGTATTTGGTTGTCTTGCGAGTACATTCAAAGTACTCACCTGGCCTTGCACGTGGCCAGTTGCAGGAGAAGGTCCGTCGTGCTAGATCGTAACCTAGCCAGTCCTGTGAGTTATGAAGCCCAGCCAGAGACGTCGTTGCCGCTGAACCAAGACCTCCGCTGCCATTTAGTTAGCCTTGGAGCTATGTAATATTGTTGTAAGCAACAGTATTGTAATACTCCATTTCATATAATAAAGCCATTTTGTGCCTGGAATTGCTGTATCATGTCTTTGACGTGCGCCAGGTCTTATCCTGGGGCTGGCGTGCGTCGGCCCTCTATCGGGGTGCCACAGGCGATATGATGGAAATTGTGTGTGTGGCATGAGTTGCCGCCGATGTGTGCTTGAGTTGCCTATGTTTTGCCGACATGTGATTTATTTCCGTTTCAGCGAATTTCGGGCAAACTCTATATGTCCTATTTTTAGGGAAGGTCATGCCGAATTTTTGTATGACTTTGATGCATGCATGCATTTTTATAATCAATTTGTTTA
Source organism: Elymus sibiricus (assembly GCA_039707655.1). Lineage (NCBI taxonomy): Eukaryota > Viridiplantae > Streptophyta > Magnoliopsida > Poales > Poaceae > Elymus > Elymus sibiricus. The sequence continues at coordinate 20,853,706 of CM077663.1, read as the reverse complement.
TTATTACCGTGCAGGCGTTCATGATGGTCAGTGGAACGATGGTGGAAAGGTGGTGGCAATCGGCGGTGCAGGACATGAATGAAAATAACTGGACAGAGATTATATGTCCGTGTCGAAGATGCAAAGGAGGAGTTTGGCTCGACCCCTATGAGGATGGTCGTGTGATGGCGCACCCGCTCATGACGGGTTTCATGGATGGCTATACTCGATGGATAATTGAAGATGATGATGATGAGGAGGAGGACGCCGACGGGGCAGGCAATGACGACACGGGGCAAGACGAAGAGATGACCGATAATGGCGGCAGAGAAGGGGCCGGACATGGCGGTGGGGAAGAGGCCGGACATGGCGGCGGAGAAGAGGCCGGACATGGCGGCGGAGAAAACGTGGACTCCATGCTGCACACTTCGTCGATACTAAGTTCAATCGTGCGGGACCCTCATGTTCAAGAACTGCTTCGCAAGGAGACGAGTACTGACAGATCGTGTGCCCTCTTGATCTGCCGCACGTTAGATACCATGCATGCATCAATGATTGCATAATTTAACGGAAGGAGCACGCGGAAAAAACCAGCTGTCCGGTGTGCAATGCTTCTCGATACAAGAAGGCCGGGAAGAAATCTTCCCAGAAACTTGTATGGTACTTACCAATCACTCCCCGTCTGCAATGTTATTTTGTAGATCCCAAGGAAGGAAAGCTCATGCGTTGGCACGCGGAGAGGACAAAGCCCGACGATGGAGATGATCCGAAGCTGAGACACCTCGTGGATTGAAGCCAGTGGAGAGCGTTCAACGGCGAATATCGATATTTCGCATGTCATGCAAGGAACGTCGTGCTTGGCGCGTGTACCGATGGCATGAATCCGTTTAGCAACCAGAACACCAACCATAGCACATGTCCTGTGTTTGTATGGATGTACAACATCCCCCCTCCCTGGTTGTGCATGAAGTCGAAGTACATACACATGAGCATGCGGATTCAAGGGCCGAAACAACCGGGAAATAATATTAATCTATATCTGGGGCTACTTCAAGAGGAGTTAGACACGTTATGGAAAACACCGGCCAAGACATGGGATGCCAACAAAGGCGAGTATTTCTATATGAGAGCCGCGCTGATCACGACGGTGCACGACTATCTCGGTTACGGATATGTCGCAGGCCAGGTGTGCCACGGATATTGCGGATGCACGCGCTGCATGGATGATACGACATCTCAGCAGCTAACGTCAACGAAAGATGGCGGGTCTAGGAAAATCGTGTACATGGGGCATCGAAGATGGCTCGAGAAGGACGACCCATGGAGAGACTGTGGAGATCTATTCAATGGTGAGGCTGAGCATCGAGGACCTCCACGTAAGCGGAGCGGCGCTGAAATGGATGAGCTCTAGAAAAACTGGGAACAGTGCCCGCGCCGGGAAAGACGATGAAAAAGGCGCCGGAGCCGCTGCTGAAGGTATGGAAGACGAGGTCTGTTTTCTGGGACTTGGAGTACTGGCACAAACTCGACACGCCACATTGCCTTGATCAAATGCATATCTGCAAGAATGTCCTTGAGAGTTTGCTTGCAACACTGATGAACATGCCGGATAAGACCAAGGATGGGCCGAAGGCAAAAAGAGACTTGCAAGATTTGAGTATCATGGCAGATCTGCAGATGCCGCCCCGTAAAAAGTCAGAGGAGACAGAGACGGAGACGGAGGCGCGGGAGTAGAAGGGCAAAAAAGTGAAGGAAGAGGATTATTGCCCCCCTTCTTGCTTCACCTTAAGTCCGGCTGAGATCGATCAATTCTTCAAGTGCCTTACCGGAATCAAAGTTAGTTCCCGTTACTATGGGAAGATAAGCAGATTTCTAGACACGAAGAAGAAAAGGTTCATCGCGATGAAGTCCCATGACTGTCATGTGATGATGACGCAGATACTATCTATTGCCCTTAGAGGGATAATGAACAAGCACGTCCGTGAGACGCTTATTGGTCTCTGCAACTTTTTCGACGCCATCTCTCGAAAGTCGATCAGTCTGAAGCAGCTCCGAAGGCTACAGGAAGAGATCGTTGTGATACTAAATGAGCTTGAGATGTACTTCCCACCCGCGTTCTTTGACGTCATGGTGCATCTGTGTGTCCATATTGTCGACGACATAATAGACCTGGGGCCGTCATTCCTACACAACATGATGCCGTTCGAGAGGATGAATGGGGTCATCAAAGTATTCATTCGTAACATGTCCCGTCCGGATGGAAGCATCGTCCAGGGCTATCTGACGCAAGAGTCCATCTCTTTCTGTGAGAATTATCTTTATGGCGGAGACCGGCCTGGTGTTGGTTTGCCCGTTAAGAAGCACCTTGGGAGGCTCGAAGGAGAAGGTCACTCCAACGGTCACAGGGAACTGCATGTGGTCTACTCGGATCGACGCAACGACTTTGACAGAGCAAACTTAGTAGTGCTACAACACCTAGACGAGGTAGATCCTTTCGTTACACTGCAAAAAGAAACCATCGCAAAGAAGTATCATGACCGGGGGCTATGCAGGACGGACGCCGGAGTTACTAGAGAGCACAACTCCACTTTCCTACATTGGTTCAAAGAGCATATTCTTGCTAATCCCCCGGAAGAGGGCTCTAAGGACGGATTGCTCATATACGCCTTAGCACATGGCCCCTCGGCCAACCTCGCGACCTATCAGGCATACGATATCAACAGATACACGTTCTGCATGGAGGCCAAAGATATGAACTGTGATTTTCAGAACTCAGGGGTGACGATGGAATGCATGACCGGCAGCGACAACGGCACAACCGAGAGATTTTACGGAAGGGTCGAGGAGATCTGGGAGCTTGACTACTCTGGACTGCACACCGCGACGATGTTCCGTGTCAGATGGGCTAAGAATGTCGCAAGAGAAAACCGGTATTTCACTACCATGACTATACCCGACAACAAGAGCGCTACCGTGAACGCCATCGCAAAAAACGAGCCATGGGTACACGCTAAGCACGTGACACAATGCTTCTTCATAACCGACTCGCGTAGTCCCAGCAGTGTTGTCATGAGGAGAGGCAAAAGGAACATCATAGGAATGGATGGGGTCGCCACGAGGAAGACTACGACCAGAGGGAAGATGACGATGACGATGAAGTATACGTCAAAAGAAGAATCAATACTACATTACCTAAGAAAGATCTCACTCCATGGAAAAGGAAAAGTCACAATGAGGGGCTCAATTATTCGTCAACGAACAAGAAGGGAAAGAAGCTCACTCAAAAACGTAAACGTCGACGCTGATCGAGAAACCGTTATCGGTCAAATGATGTAATATATATGTTCCTATTTTTTGTACACACTTAACCGTTATGCATGGGTCAAATGATGTAATGTATATATATGTTCCTATTTTGTATACACACTTAACCATCATATCATGCAATATATATCGCCTTAGTTATATACATTGTATCACCTTTCGTTCGTTCCGGCTCTCGGAAAAAAAGAAAAAAAAAGAAAAGAAAAGCAAAAGAAAATAGAAGAAACAAACAGGAAAGGAGTGATAGCAGTAGCGCGTTTCTATAAAACGCGCTATAGCTATGTCAATTAGCAGTAGCGCGTTTTCATAAAACGCGCTATAGCTATGTCAAGATAGCAGTAGCGCGTTTTGAGAAAACGCGCTACTGTTATCTTGACATAACCCCCACGCGGGCTTCCTCCTCTATCTCATTCCCCATTCGATCCCTCTCCTCCGCGCGACGCCGCCGTCGCCCTCCGTCGCCGCCCTCCGTCCGTCGCTGCCCGCTTCTCCACCCGCATCCGTCTCCCCCGAGCTCCACCTCGCCGCCGGCATCTCCCCCGAGCTCCAACTCGCCGCCGACGTATCCCCTAGCCCCTTGTAAGTCCTCTGCCCTCCTTCTCTCTCTCTCTGCCTAATTAATTAGTATGAACCCTAGGACAGATTAGGTAGTATGAACCTAGTTAATTAGTATGAAATTAACTAGGTTTTCAAATCGGGACATAATTTAGCTAGGTTTCAAATTAGGACAGAAATTTAGGTAGGCTGAATTTAGTTTCAAATATTGTGAAGAAAAAGTACTTATTGCATTTGCTTCAAGTTCTATATTTTTCTTGCTGTTATATGCAAATTTGAAGTGGACATCTGAAATGTGGACATGTGATTTGGACATGTGATGTTTGGAATTTGGACATGTGATGTTAGGAAAATGATGGTTATGTGCAGGGTAAATGATCCGAGTGGCCTATGTTTCGCCGGAATGTTGATTCATTTCCGTTCCGGTGAATTTCAGGCGCTCGATATGTCCACTTTTTAGCAAAGGTCATGCCCAAATTTCCCGTGAATATTGGCATGACTTGTGCTAGAAAGTAGGCATATCGAGTGCCGGGTTTTGCTGGGAAACGGCATTCCGGCAAACCATTGACATTTTCTTTATGTCATTACTCATTTTTATTATAGTTTAAGAATTAAACAAGGAGACTTAATCGTAGGAAACATGTCGAACAATGAAGACACAGGGCCTTCTGACCACGATGAAGACGAGATGGATTATGAGGGTGAACAACAGTACCTCGACTTTTTGTCTGCTAAGCACAGTCAAGGTTTGCAGGACGGCCTCGATGATGGTACTGACGCCGACATCGACACCGACGGCGCCGACACCGGCGGGTAAGATACCGGCGGGGAAGGTACCGGTGGGGAAGGTACCGGCGCCGAAGCCGCTACCGAAAAGAAGAAGCAGAAGAAGCAGAAGCCGCTACCGACGACTGGTGATCACAAAGATGGCCCCTGGCAAGTTTGAGCCATTAGAGTCGGAAGAACCTCGCAAGTGCTACGGGAACCAAGTCGGATGCATCCTACGGGAATGCGCGAGCATCAACGATGATGACATAAGGGGTAAAGAACATTTGATGCTGTTGCTCCTAATGAAGCTGCACAAGAGATTCAAGTTCCCCGACCGGGATGTCGCCATAGAACACCCGTGGGATGATAAGAAGATGAAAAAGATTAACAATCACTCCCTCGGCATGTTCAGCAATGATTTGGCCTCCTAGAAAGGGAGGGTGAAACGAGCTATTTAGGCTGATGAACCCCTATCCAAGATTCTGGAGTAAAATCCGACACTTACGGAAGAGGAGTTCCAAAAGTTCGAGGACACTTCCGCTACCGAGGCAACCAAGGCTAAGGCTGTGAAATTCAAGAGCCTTCAGCAAAGGAACACGGGGAACCAACACCTCGGAAGCCGTGGGTACGTTGGCAAAAGGCTAATATGGGATAAGGAGGACGCGGAACGTGAAGCCGAGGGTCTCCCAGACCCCTTCGCGAAGTTCACCAACCCCTTGGAGCGTGACTTCATCAGGGCCCGCTACAAGTGGGACAAGGAAAAGAAGGTTTTCTACATGGACAAGATCACGAGGAAATTGGTTAGAATACTAGTAATTATTCTTTTACCACCTTACATTTAGCTTCTGATCAAGTCGACTACACATTCGTAAACGGTTCACGTTCATTCTGCAGGACAAGCAACACAAGCTTGCAGTTGAAAGCCAATCTTCGTCGATGAGGCCCAAGTGGGACATCCCTCTGAACCGGGCCTTGAACGAACTTAAGGGACTCCCTTTGGACCAGCGGCTGCAATACGGACGTGTGCACGGTGCCGGAGATGGCGCCACGTGGAAGGTCTTTTACAATGAGGGCCCGGAGGCCAAGAAGCAGAAAAAGAAGTTCAGTCAGGCGGACATCGATGAGAAGGTGAAGCTTGCATTCGAGAAAAAAGCAGCTGAGGACGCGAAAAAAGCAGCCGAGGAGAAAAATGAGTTGCTATAGCAGGCAGTCGCTGCAGCTGTAGATGCCTGCAGAAATGATTTTGCTACTAACATGATCCTGGCTATCATCAACTGGTTGAAGGAAAATCTAGACAAGACGGTAGATGATTTCCCCATGCCCAGCTTCATCGGGAGCAACTCGGTGAACAACACAACCGCACGTACTCCCGCACCCGCACCCGCACCCGCTCATAGCAGCCAGACCTTAGTCTCTGGCGCGCTAGGCGGGCCTTCGTCTTTGGCTGATCTCGACGCCCTCACAGTAATTACATGTCGCACCAACATATATGTAGAATATTCCGTTTTCGTTGCCTTTTGGATGTTTTACGCCGAGACATGTCTTTGCAGGCCGACGAAACCCCTTGCACCATACTCTACTTGATGAAAGGCCAGAAGGTGGACGTGGGAAAGGCGGTGATAACGAAGCCCTTGGAACTCACGTTCCACGGCCAGCCGATGCCCGGTGGGCACTTCAGGGTTAACTTGTCGAGTGTGAAATCGGGGCACGAGGATTTTCGTCCTCCAGTACGGCTAGGGGGAGAGGACGACGAGACCCCACCGCGGCTTGGAAACTGCAAGGGTTGGGTGCTGCTATGGCCGAAGAATCTTCTTCGTTTGGAGCCGGCCGAGAGCACACCAACAACCACACATCAGCAAGCAGGTATGAACACCACCACTCCGCCTACGCAATTACCAGCGCATGTAGTGCCGGGTGAGAGCGGCAGACGACACGAGGAAGGGGGTCCAATAGTGGCTGATGTAATCGCCCCCATAGAACAAAGAATGGATGATGAGATGGACGAGGACCCTCTTCGGTTCCTCAATACAAGCGCCTATTACGATGACTTTGAATTGATGAGTCAGCCATATGACGACTCGGGCTATCAGCATGCTGATGAGATGGATGATCTGCCCGGGCAGGAACGTCCTAGCAGGGTTGATTGCAAGAAGTCTCTCTTCATGCAATCCTCACAGGACACGCCTGAAGATGCCGCCTCAACACAGGCTCAACTAGCCGAGGGTCGTACAGTGCTTAGCCTGATAACACTGGGGCAGGGTCAAGGAAGGGTCTGGAAGGTCAGCCCAAGAAAAAGGAGAGGAGGAGACCAGTGGGGAAAGGCTCTGCTGCCTACAAGCAAGCCAGAGCACATAGCAGCCAGACGGCGGATTTTGAAGAGCGTGTACCCGTCAAAGCTGCGGCCATGTTCCATGTCACGGGCGAGCCGATCCTACTGCCGAAACCGCTCGAGGCAATATCATTGGATCTCAGGAGACTGCACGAGCATGTGCTATTGACTGAGAAAAGTCTACTAGCCTCGAAGGATCCAGGATATCCGACATACGCGGCTCGTGTGCCTGAGGGGAGGTGCTACGTCGACACACGGCCTGCGGAGGTGTTCTTCCTGCGGTTTGACCATATCTTCGATATGTTTCTGACAAGGCGGCTCGATTTTACAATCATCCGCCTTTTTGTGCTACATATGAGCTTTGTTATGAAGAGAGAAGATGTCTCGGAAATCTGTGTGGCGGATCCATACTACATGCACGAGTCCTTCTTGAGTCTCGGCGACTTTGAGCGTAAAACTACTAGGGAGTACCTCGAAAACTTCATGGTACAGAATAAGGACCAGGAAATTTTCCTCCTGCCTTATCATCCAATGTAAGTCAGTGCCGGACAACCCTTTCGTACATTTCAATCATTCTTTACCCGCGAGTCTCCCATATGGAGAATAATTTGAGGTGTTCTTTTCCCCGCAGCAACGGGCGCACCATCCTTATCGTTCTTTACCCGCGAGTCTCCCACGCCGTGTATTTCGACCCTACCAGAAACTACGAGAAGAAGGACTACACCCACATAATGAATATTCTAGATGATGCTCTCCATGGCTTCAGCTTGAGGGGTGGCCACCTGCAGATCAGCAAACAAAGGAACCGCAAGACGGGTTTCTCGCATAAAACTAACTTCTGCGGCATCCATGTCCCGAAACAAAGTAGGAACGATGGATTCTACCTCCTCCATCTCATGATGGAGTTCAGAAGGGATCACCAAAAGCTTCGCATGACAACCAGAAACGATGATCATATACGCAAGTGGGTAGAATCTCAAGGAGAAGCGGATTATACACTTAGAGATGAATTCTTTCGCATACAGAGGGACATTGCGACGATCATCATGAAAGAAGTCGTTGAAAAGAAGGGGATGTTCCACCACAGCCCTATATCGCGAGCTAACGTCGGAACTCGCATAGGCATGCAACGTCAGGACCTCACGCCGTTCAAGAAGCTAGGGTGCATCCTCGATGACCTGGAAGGATGGAAGTTCTACTGATTTACGATGCCGATGATGATGATATGTGTCGGTTGAACCTGTATACTTTCTGTAGCGATGAAACTTTGTGATGTCCACGGTCCCTGATGAACTTGCGTAACGCTACTTTGTTAGTTTGGGTACGATGACATGCGTACCTCTAGTTAATTAGTTTGCGAACGATGAAACTGTGTTGATTATTTATGTTTACTATATGTTGCATCTAGTTGCTAACCCTTTCTTTTAGTGTTGCTCAAGTATATTTTGTTGCATATGATTGTACATTCTCTTTATGAAGATGCATCTCTAACAGGTACCTAGATCCTTGATGGCGAAGAAGCAGTGCTATGTCGTGTACATAGGGAAGGTTCCGGAGTGTACGACGAGTGGCACGAGTGTCAGCCGCAAGTGGATGAGTTCTCGGGCGCCAGCCATAAAGGCTTCAAAAGCAGACAAGAAGCAGAAGCTAGTTACTTGAGGTTCACGCTAGCGCGAGAGAGGACTCATAATCGCCTCCTGTACTGCATAGTTCCACTCTCACTCATAGTCATAGCTCTTATCGTGTATATCATTGTTTAGATGGATGACGATGTAGTTGCAAGTGTTCGAGACTTGTATCGCTATTTTCGAGATGATGACGAGAGACCACTTTGTGTTGGATGATGATTATGATGATGACATTATTTTATGTGTATGCTATGATTACATTTGTATGTGTATGATGTGCTAGATATTATTGTATAAAGCCTGCACAAATACAAAACAAATATGCAAAAAAAAACAGAAACTAATAAAACTAGCAGTAGCGCGGCTTACTGTAGAGCGCTATAGCTATTAGCAGCAGCGCGTCCCGGTAAAGCTCGCTACTGCTCTTCATGTGTAGCAGTAGCGCAGCTTACTGCAGAGCGCTACAGCTATTAGCAGCAGCGCGTCGTGGTAAAGCTCGCTACTGCTACCCATGTATAGCAGTAGCGCGGGTAAAACGACGCTACTACTACAAGTTAGTTGTAGCGCCGTATCAGTAGCGCGTGTACCCGCGCTACTGATACACCTAAAAATCGTGCTACTGCTAGGCTTTTCCCTAGTAGTGACTATGCGGGGAGCCCGGCAGTAGGCCCATCTAAGGGCGCATGAACCTCAACGAAGACCTACCCACCAGAAGGATCCTCAGAGCCTGCGTTAGCAAGAAGGAGTAACTGTTGGGAAACGTAGTAAAAAATAAAAAATTCGGCCTACTATTAACCAGGAACACAATGAAGATACAATAACGGTTGGGATCGGATCGTTACCAACTCCGAGTTGCAGCGGAAAAAGACGAGTTGGAGTAGACGAAGTCCCTCGAACCGTAGATGAACGGTCCGGTGAACCGCCCACGAACGATTCCTCGAACTGAAGACCGAAAGCACGACCTCTCTACTTGGCTGCAAGCCTGCAAGTTTACGGTCTTCACGATCCGGCAACGCTTCGCCATGCAGTGCCAATCATCTCCGAAGAATTAGAGGGAGGAGATTAGAACCACACTGAGATTCTCATGATCAGGATTAGAGAAACTAGGTCTAGCTCTAATTGACCAATTAGGATCAACTAGAACTAGAACTACAAGACTAGAGGAGACTTCAAAAGTTGTGTGTCCAAAGGGGTGAAAAACCTATAGTCTGTATAGGTGGAGGGGACAGGAGGTGCTTCCACCAAGGAGGGAAGGTTTACCTCCTTGGTGCTCGGCCTTAGGGAGAGGAGAAACCCTCCCTTGTCAAATTCGGCCTACCCTCCAAGGAAAGAGGGGAGCCTTTCCACATGGGCCCTTGTCCGTGAAGTTGCCTTCCACTTCTTGGCCTTTTAAGGTCCGTTGATTTTAATTAAATATAAAAGCCTTTTAACTATTTTAACTGCCTTTTATTATTAATTTACCATCTCCGAAAACATTTTCCACTTATATATTATTTATCGGTAATACGCGGTATTGCCCGATAGTCTCCGAAACCCATCCGGTGACCCCGAAACGCTTCCGGATCCTCTCGAAACTATTTTGAATATTAACGAAACGAGTTCACAAATAGTTTCGCATTACTTCAACACTACTAACACTCAGCAGATCATGATTACCTTAAGTTTGTGACCCTATAGGTTCGGTAACTCATGGACTTGAACAAAACTCCTTCGTTCAATGATCGATAGCGAAACCGTGGACGCCCATATTGATCCCTAAGAGTACACGAATGACATTCGAGTGACCCATTGGTTATCACGTGACATTATCTTTGCTTCACGATACTTTAGAAAACTTGAGAAGCATCGGTATCCTCTTGACCCATTCACATGCTGACTATAGTGTTATTCTCATTACCGGGTTCCACTACTAGGAGAAAGCTCATAGATAGAACCTTAGCAGTAGCGCAGGGTAAGGGGGCATCGCTAATGCCACTTAGTAGTAGCGCGGGACAATAAACCGCGATACTGATACAGACTTATCAGTAGCGCGGACAAATAAAAAGCGCTACCGCTATGTGGTCCCCCCCCCTTACACACCGGGTCTAGACATAGTGGGAGCGTTGGTCCCCGGCCAGCGCTACTGCTAAGGCAATTAGAAGTAGCGCGGGCAGCACTGCCAGCGCTGCTATTGCTGCCAGCCCGAGACCAGCTCACTGGCCCAACTTAGCAGCAGCATTTGTTACTGCCTCGCGCTACAGCTAGGTGGGTTAACAGCAGTGTGGGCCTGTGACCCGCACTACTGCTAAGCCCACCTTATCCTCTCCGGCCCGCATGCATGGCCTCAATCTCCCTCTTCACTCTCATCCTCCTCTCCATCTGCCCGCGCTGCCTCCGCCCGCTGATGCCGCCGTCGCCCGCTGCCATTGTCCCCCCCACCCCGGTATGTCTTACTCCCACCCTCTCCCACCATCCCTCCATTCTCCCTCCCTCCTCCGACCCTCTCCCTCCATCCCTCTCTCCCTCCCATTCTCTCCCTCTGACCCTCTCCCTCCCTCTCCCTCCCTCCCTTTTGCATTGCATAAATGGATGGATTAGAACTAGGTTAGGGTTAGAATTAGGGTATTTTTCATACATTGCATAAATAGACAGATGGAAGGATAGATAGATGGATGGATGGATAGATGTTAGGGTTAGAACTAGGTTAGGGTTATAACTAGGGTGCTTTTTGAAATGAAAATGTGAAGATAGGATTTTTTTTTGCAATGAAAATGTAAGGAACTTGACTCTGTTTGAACATGTGAAGAAATGAAAATGAAAATGTGAAAAAAATGAAGCTAGTATTTTTGAAATGAAAATGAGAAGAAATGAAACCTCCGACTGGCCTATGTTTTGCCGGAATATTGATTCATTTCCGTTCCTGCAAATTTCAGGCTCTCGATATGTCCTATTTTTAGAAAAGGTCATGCCGAAATTTTGTCAGAATAGGACTTAGATGACATTCCGACAAAACATAGGCCATTTTTATGTCGTTACTCCATAAATGTAATGTTAATTGAGCACCGACGGTCGAAATATCAAAGGAAGTATCCCGGCTATTGTCGTGGGAGTCATTTCCCTCTTCTTCGTCTCGCGATATATACCGTCGTATAATGCGCGAGAGAAGAAGAGGAAACGACTGATACGTCTCCAACGTATCTATAAATTTTGCTTGTTCCATGTTGTTATATTATCATTCTTGGATGTTTTACAATCATTTTATAACAACTTCATATCATTTTTTGGGACTAACCTATTGACATAGTGCCAAAGTGCCAGTTGCTATTTTTGCTTGTTTTTTACTTCGCAGAAAATCAATACCAAACGGAGTCCAATCGCGATGAAACTTTTTGGAGATTTTTTCTGGGCTAGAAGACACCCAGTGGGCCAAAGAAGTGCCGGGGGAGTGGGCCGAGGAGACCACAACCCACCAGGACGCACCAGGGGGGCCCCGGCCCGCCCTGATGGGTTGTGCCCTCCTTAGGGCCCCTCTACACCGCCTCTGATGCCTATAAATTCCCAAATATTCCAAAAACCCTAGGGGAGTCGACGAAACACAATTCCAGCCAACGCAAGTTCCAGAACCATGAGATCCAATCTAAACACCATTACGGAGGGGTTCGTCTTCTTCATAGGTGCCTCTTCGATGATGCGTGAGTAGTCCACCATAGACCTACGGGTCCGTAGGTAGTAGCTAGATGGCTTCCTCTCTCTGTCTCTAATGATTCTCAATACAATGGTCTCTTGGAGATCTATTTGATGTAAACTTTCGCGGTGTGTTTGTTGGGATCCGATGAATTTTGAGTTCATGATCAGTTTCTATCCATGAATATTATTTGAGTCTTCCTTGATCTCTTATATGCATGATTACTTATAGCCTCGTATTTCTTCTCCGAATCTTTCGTTTAGTTAGGCCGACTAGATCAATTTTTCTTGCCATGGGAAGAGGTGCTTTGTGATGGGTTCGATCTTACGGTGTTCTTTCCCAGTGACAGAAGGGGCAGCAAGACACGCATGTATCGTTGCTATTAAGGATAACAAGATGGGGTCTATTCCTACATTAATAGTTCTTGTCTACATCATGTCATCGTTCTTATTGCATTACTCCGTTTTTCCATGAACTTAATACACTAGATGCATGCTGGATAGCGGTCGATGTGTGGAGTAATAGAGGTAGATGCAGGCAGGAGTCGGCCTATCTATCTTGGACGTGATGCCTATATAATGATCATCGCTTTGGATATCGTCATGACTATTCGATTTTCTATCAATTTCCCAACAGTAATTTCTTCACCCACCGTGCGCTATACTCATGAGAGAAGCCACTAGTGAACCCTACGGGCCCCCGGGTCTACTTTTCCAACATATTGCTTTCTGATCTACTTTTTTGCAATCATTGTTTTAGATCTACAAAAGCAAAAACCAAAAAACATATTGCTGCATATTTACTCTTTTTATTTGTGTTCTTGAGAGATCTATCTCTCCTATCTATCACTACCTAATCTATCTTATTACCGTAGAGAGATTGACAACCTCTCTTTCGCGTCGGGTTGCAAGTATTTGTTGTTTGTGCGCAGGTGCTGCTTAGTGGGTGGTGTTGATCGTCCTACTGGTTCGATAACCTTGGTTTCATAACTAAGGGAAATACTTACCGTCGTTGTGCTGCATCATCCCTTCCTCTTTGGGGAAATACCGACGCAGTCTCAAGCCACGTCAAAGGAATTTCTGGTGCCGTTGCCGGGGAGGAAGTGGTCTCTTCTACATGCCTATCGTAGGCGCCGAGGGGACTCCACCATCATCTACCATGTTCCTAATCACAAATCTCATCTCCTTGCAATTACATTATTTGCCATTTGCCTCTCGTTTTCCTCTCCCCCACTTCACCAATTTGCCGTTTTATTCGCCCTCTTTTTCGTTTGCCCTTTTTCTTGCCGGATCTCTTCCTTGCTTGCAATCTTGTTTGCGTAGTCATGATGCCGCAACGAAAGTACTATGAAGTTCCTTATCCCAACATTTTGCTTGAAATTGAGAATAGTACTAAGGAATACACTACAAGAAATATGCTCGTTTATGACAAAAAATATTGACCAGGGTCAAATTGGTCATAGATCTATGACCAAAATTTACCACATGGTCATGGGGTGTCTAAGAAGGTCTATACCCTATGACATTATGACTAATTCTTCTAAGAAGGTCAACAATCCATTGCACCAAATGGTTATAGAAATGTATAACGTTATCAATGTTCTTATTTTCAGGTCTGTCACGACCAAATTAATAAGGTCATAGGCTTGAAAAGAGGTGACTGGACAGACACCTCAGCAATTTTGCCTACGTGTCAGCAAGTGTTAGTTTTGTGTCTGAGCCTCATAGCATAACTAAACTAATATGTGGGACCCACATATTGTGTGGCAAATGCAACCTACTACCGGAACCCAAATTTGACGTGTGGGGCTAACTAATAGGCTCACCAAATGACCGATGGGACCCGCTAACCCACAGGCCCATGCATGACATGCTACTAATTCTTTCATGTATTTCTTGGATACAAGGTACAAATAGCTAGGCATAAAATAGTTAGACAAGATATTTGGTTGGCTTTATAGACCTTATTCGAGATACACGTAGTACAAATTTGAACTATATTCAATAAATAGTTTGAAATGTATTTAATGTCTAAAAGATGGTAAAGAGCACGAGGGCGAGACAATGTATCAATGAGCACAAGCTACAACTTTTTTGCATAAATGTTGTTAGTTCATTTTTTGCTTGTGATGCAAATTAACCTCTTGATTATGCATAAAAATGTTGTCATGTTCAGTTTTGGCTTAGGATGCAAATTTAACTTCTTAATTATGTTTTTACCCTTAATTATGCATTAAAAAATGTTGTCATGTTCATCTTTGGTTTGTGATGCAAATTTAACGTCTTAAGTATGTTTTAGCCTTAATTATACATAAAAAGTGTTGTCATGTCCATTTATATTGGAATTATTGTAATGCATATTACTTGTCGCTGAAACGGATGCATCTATGAATAGGAGGGAGTACAAACATATCACCCCTAATATAACTCCCTCTAGTCCTTTTTAATTTGCATACAAGTTTATCTTGAAGTTAAAATATCTCTAAGTTGATCAACCTCGTAAAAAAATACACATTCGTAGTACCAAATCAATATCATTGAATTCATTATATGGAGTGTAGTTTTATATTATATATATTTAATGTTGTACATGTCAATATTTTTTAATATAAATTTGATGAAACTTTGTAAAGTTTGACTTCATCCAAATATAATATAGTACGTGGGGTAAAAAAGGACCGAAGAAAGTAATGTTGGACACATCTGAGGTGGATCAAGTTACAGTCATTAGAAAAAAAATAGCGGGCACGAAAATGAAAAAAGTGGCGCACCGTGTGAAATTTTGGAGATGCTAGGGCGGCATCTAAGATTTTTCCGGTATGGCTAACCCTAACCCCTCTTCCCCACACAACCATCCGCCGCCGCCACTCCAGATCCAGTGACCGTCTCGCCTTCCCTCCTATCCCCTCCCGTCTCCCATCACCACCACCATCCCCGTCGTTGTCTCGTCGGTCACCTAGCTAGCGCCGCCCAGCCCAGCCCGGTAGAGCAATTTCCGGCACTACCTCCACCCTCTTATCTGCATCTAGCATGCGTTCTGCGGCGGCGACGAGATGCACAACGGTGGGTCACCTTCAGCGTGGGGACGGTGTGGAAAATATGGGATGCCGCCTTAAGAAATCCATTTATGGATTAAGGCAAGCCTCTAGACAGTGGTACCTAAAATTTAATCAAACGATTAAAAGTTTTGGATTTAAAGAAAATATTGAGGATAACTGCATTTATGCAAGGTTTAAAAATGGGAAATATATTTTCCTAATCTTGTATGTGGATGATATCTTGCTTGCTAGCAGTGATGTTAGTCTACTACTAGAAACAAAGAAGTTCTTATCCTCAAATTTTGATATCACAGATCTTGGTGATGTATGCTATGTTTTGGGCATAGAAATTCACCGAGATAGAAATTCACAGATCTTGGTGAAATATATTTTCCTATGTCTTAGGACTATCACAGAAGGCATATTTAGAAAAGGTTCTTCAAAAGTATAATATGCATGCGAGTAAAGCCACACCTGCTCCTATAGTCAAGGGCGACAGTTTTGGGAAATTCCAATATCCCAAGAACCAGTACGAGATCGATCTCATGAAACCAGTACCATATGCTTCGGCTGTTGGAAGCTTACAGTATGCACAAGTGTGCACTCGCCCTGACTTAGCATTTGTTACCGGGGTACTCGGTAGATATCAAGAGAATCCAGGCATGGAGCACTGGAAGATGGCAAAGAAGGCATTGCGTTATGCTCAAGGCACGAAGCACTACATGCTAACCTACAGGAGATCTGATTCCCTAGAGATAAAAGGGTATTCAGACGCAGATTTTGCGGGGGACAGAGATGATAGAAAATCCACGTCAGGATACGTCTTCACTCTCGCTGGAGGGGCTATTTCGTGGAGAAGCTCCAAACAGTCAGTAGTTGCATCATCCACGATGTATGCAGAATTCATAGCATGCTTCGAGGCCACGGGGCAGGTGATATGGCTAAAGAAATTTGTACCCGACTTGAAAGTGGTAGATTGTATTCACAAACCACTAAAGATGTACTGTGACAACCAGCCCGCAGTATTTTATGCTCACAACAACAATTCGAGTAATGCTGCCAAAACAATAGAGATAAAGTATTATGTTGTGAAAGATAAAATCCAGTATCACACTATAAGTCTCGAGTATATAAAGACAAAGGATATGCTTGCGGATCCACTTACGAAAGGCTTACCACCCAATGTGTTCAAGGAACACTTAGCAGGCATGGGTCAATGTACACACCGGCGCAAGAGGGAGAAAAGGATATTGAAGGAGAGAAAAGAAGGGAGGGGGAAAAGGAGAAGCACTCGCGGGGAGTGGTGCCGTCGCGGCGCCGTCTCCGGCGGGCGGCGGCGGCCAGCGTGGCCGTTTTCTCTGCCGCACGAGACAGAGGAGGGGGGAGGGGCTCGCGCCTCGACCTCTCTGCCACAGAGAAAGGAAAAGGGAAGGGGCGTGCGCGGCGCGTTGGCTTTCGCCACCGTGGCTGGCGGCCGGGCCGTCGCCGGTGGCCGGCGGCGCCCTAACTCGCCGCTGCGACAGACGAGAGCGAGCGGCGCGGGGGAGGAGGAAATGACCGAGGGTTTCCTCGGGTCCTCGGTCGCTCTCCGTTTCGTTCGGGAGAAACACGCGGACGGCAGTTGGATCAGATCGAGCGGCCCGGATCAAAACCCTAGCCTCAGCGCGGGCCTTTGGGCCGAAAGGGAGCCGAGGCCGCAGCCGCGGGCGGCCCAGGCCGGGTCGAGGCGGCTCGCGCGGCGCGGCGCGCAGGCCAGGCCGTGGGCCAGCTTTTTCCGCTGCGGGCCTCGCGCGTCAGGCCGAGACTGTGGCTGCTCTGCAGTTTTCCTTTTTTTTGTTTTTTCTGTCCAATTTTCGGGCAGATTTAAACAGTTTTAAATTTCTTTTTCTATGCAATTTTTTTCCAACGAAAATCTTGTTTATAAAATAGAAAATTGAACAGAAAAAGTTTCTGAAAATAAAAACAGAAAATTTTCAGAAAAAGAAAAGTTCATGCATTTTATAAATGAAAATAATAAAGTTCATGAATTTTTATTTTGTCAAAGAGAAGTTGCTGTTATAGAAAATTTTGTTCAGAAAGTAGAATGAATATTTCTGAAAAGTAAAAAGTTCATGAATTTTCATATTCATGTTTTTCCGCTGCGTAAATAATTAATAGTGCTCTTTTACAAATAAAATAAAAGTTTAGAGAGAATTAAATTTAAAGAGCACATTAAAGTGATTATTAAAATGAATATGATTATGTTATTTTTATGACCAACGTTGTTAATAACATGATCATGTTTTATTATTGAAATTAAAGGTGCATTTATTTCTATTTTTTGCCCAACGGTAATATAGATTTTATTGCTTAGACAATTGTATGTTTAATTTGACCAACGTTAGATTAATGCATATGATTGTTATAATGATCTCACTTAAATTGTGATTTCAGCAGGCTACCACTTGATGAGTTGCCTAAAAGATGTTCCGACACTCAGAGGTGACAATTACACTGAGTGGAGGAAGAAAGTAGACCTGGCATTTGTCTGTGCTGAGGTGCACTGGGTTGTGGATGAACCACAGCCGGTCAGACCTACAGAGCCAGTCAGAGAGGCCACAGATGATGATGCTGCGTGGGATAAAAAGAGAAGGGATCATGCTCCATTGGAGATGTCCTATACCCTCAAAAATCAAAAGTGGATCAGCGCCAACAAAAAGTGTATGGTATTTATAAAGAATACAATTGAGAACGCCATTGTGGGCTCAATTGCAGAGTGCACTTCCGTAGGGGAGTTGCTTACAAAGATAAAGAACCAGTTCACTGGTTCTTCAAAGACATATGCCAGCCAGTTGATAAAGCAATTGGTTACAGAGAACTACACTGGCGGTGGTCATGGAATAAGAGAGCACATCCTCAGGATGAGCAATATGGCAGCAGAGCTCAAGCCCATGGATGCGGATCTGGAGATCAAACCAGCGCTCCTGGTCCACCTGGTCATGGCTTCACAACCAAAGGAGTTTGAAACCTTTGTTGTAAACTACAATATGTCGCCTGAAACATGGGACATTGAAAAGACAATAGCAATGTGTGTCCAAGAAGAGGACAGACTCAAAGCCTCACATGGTGGTTCACTCAACTATTTGAGGGATAACAAGAAAAAGAATTACAATCAAAGTAGCAAAGGTTCTCCTTCAAAGGCGCATGGCAAATCTCACATGCAGCATCAGCATCAGCAGAAGTCCTTTCCAGTGGACAAAGACACTTGCCTCCACTGCAAGCAGACTGGGCACTACAAAAAGGATTGCCCTGTCTGGTTAAAGTCCGTCATGGCAAAGAGAGGTAACGACATCGTTTCATTTGTCAATGAATCCTTGTATGCATAGTTTTCGAAATCTACTTGGTGGATTGACTCAGGTGCAACTGTTCATGTTGCCAACTCTTTACAGGGATTCCATTCGACGCGGACTATGCAAAGAAACGAAAGACGCATTGAAGTCGCTAATGGAATTCAAGCAGAAGTTGAAGCTGTCGGTGACATCTCCTTGGAGTTAGCTGATGGGTTCAAGCTTCTACTTAGAGATGTCTTATATGTCCCTTCGTGTCATAGAAACTTGATTAGTGTTTCTTGTTTGGACAAAGACAATTATGAATGTTACTTTGGACATGGCAAGTGTGCCATATGGTTTAATAATGCTTCTGTGGGTGTTGCTTGACTACACGATGAGCTTTATTTATTATCACTTCGTGAAAAAGAGCATTCTGTGTGTAATGTGAATGAACATACTTCCGCGTCGAACAAAGAACAAAAGAAAAGAAAGAGAACTCACGACCCGTCGAAATTATGGCACTGTCGCTTGGGCCATATTTCCAGGGGGAGAATAGAAAGATTAGTCAAAAGTGAAATTCTTCCTCCGTTAGAGTTCTCAGACTTAGAACAATGCATAGATTACATCAAAGGAAAGTATGTAAAACAAATAAAAAAGGGTGCAATCCATAGCACAGGCACACTAGAAATCATCCACACCGACATTTGTGGACCATTTCCGATGAAAAGCGTGGATGGATATGACTCGTTCATAACATTCACAGATGATTACTACGGTCGACATACTCCATATGGCCAAGTCCCTGGACCTTTTGCACAATTTTTACAGGAGACTGGCATAGTAGCCCAGTATTCAATGCCGGGCGAGCCTCAGCAAAATGGAGTAACTGAAAGGCGCAACCGTACTCTTATGGATATGGTGCGCAGCATGATGAGTTACTCCACTTTGCCATTGGGATTATGGATGGAGGCGCTTAAAACCGCTATTCACATTCTCAATAGAGTGCCAAGCAAGTCGGTGCCCAAAACACCGTACGAGCTGTGGACAGGACGAGTGCCCTCTCTACACCACTTCAGGGTGTGGGGTTGCCCTGTTGAGTCCAAGATGTTTAATCCAAACATTGCAAAGTTGGATCCCAAAACAGTGAGTTGCCACTTCATTGGCTATCTAGACAGATCAAAGGGTTTCCGTTTCTACTGTCCAGAAAGATATACAAAGTTTGTGGAAACAAGACATGCAGTCTTCTTAGAGGACGAAATGATGAGGGGGAGCTTGGTAGCTCGGAAAATTGATCTTGAGGAGAAGAGGGTGCATGCACCTAATCCGATGATTCAGGAGCCATTTTTCTCACTACCAGTTGCAACTTCACCCATGACAACTATGGGGGTAGACCCGGAACCTGTCCGTCAGGAGCCGACTGAACCCGTTGTTGAGC
Organism: Elymus sibiricus; assembly: GCA_039707655.1. NCBI lineage: Eukaryota > Viridiplantae > Streptophyta > Magnoliopsida > Poales > Poaceae > Elymus > Elymus sibiricus. The sequence goes on along the minus strand of CM077663.1, from coordinate 20,833,679 downwards.
ATGAAAGGGAGTTGCAGCAGCCAATTTTAGACGATGCGCCGGAAGTTGAGGCACGGAATGTGCCAGAAACTGAGGCTCTTAGAAGGTCTAATAGAACAAGAAGATCAGCTATTTCTACTGATTATAAAGTCTATAACACAGAAATGGTTCATATGGAAGGTGACCCCACTACATATGAAGAAGCCATTAGAAGCCCTTACTCATCAAAATGGCTAGAGGCAATGGAAGATGAAATGAAATCAATGAGTTCCAAAGATGTTTGAGACTTAGTGGAAATTCCTAAAGGAGCCAAAACAGTAGGCTGCAAATGGGTCTACAAAACTAAGTACGACCCTAATGGGAATGTAGAAAAGTATAAAGCCCGACTTGTGGCAAAAGGATTTACACAAAGAGAACTGATAGATTACAATGAGACTTTTTCCCCAGTGTCATGTAAGGACTCCTTCAGAATCATAATGGCATTAGTTGCACATTTTGATTTAGAGTTACATCAAATGGATGTGAAGACGGCATTTCTGAATGGTGATTTAAAAGAAAAGGTCTACATGAAACAACCCAAGGGTTTTATCATGGAAGGCAAGGAAAATATGGGATGCCGCCTGAAGAAATCTATCTATGGATTAAGGCAAGCCTCTAGACAGTGGTATCTAAAGTTTAATCAAACGATTAAAAGTTTTGGATTTAAAGAAAATATTGAGGATAACTGCATTTATGCAAGGTTTAAAAATGGGAAATATATTTTCCTAATCTTGTATGCGGATGATATCTTGCTTGCTAGCAGTGATGTTAGTCTACTACAAGAAACAAAGAAGTACTTGTCCTCAAATTTTGATATAACAGATCTTGGTGAAGCATCATATGTTTTGGGCACAGAAATTCACCGAGATAGAAACAATGGAGTCTTAGGACTATCGCAGAAGGCATATTTAGAAAAGGTTCTTCAAAAGTATAATATGCATTCGAGTAAAGCCACACCTACTCCTATAGTCAAGGGCGACGGTTTTGGGAAATTCCAATGTCCCAGGAACCAGTACGAGATCGATCTCATGAAACCAGTACCATATGCTTCGGCTGTTGGAAGCTTACAGTATGCACAAGTGTGCACTCGCCCTGACTTAGCATTTGTTACCGGGGTACTCGGTAGATATCAAGAGAATCCAGGCATGGAGCACTGGAAGATGGCAAACAAGGCATTGCGTTATGCGCAAGGCACGAAGCACTACATGCTAACATACAGGAGATCTGATTCCCTAGAGATAAAAGGGTATTCAGAAGCAGATTTTGCGGGGGACAGAGATGATAGAAAATCCACGTCAGGATACGTCTTCAATCTCGCTGGAGGGGCTATTTCGTGGAGAAGCTCCAAACAGTCAGTATTTGCATCATCCACGATGTATGCAGAATTCATAGCATGCTTCGAGGCCATGGGGCAGGCGATATGGCTAAAGAAATTTGTACCCGACTTGAAAGTGGTAGATTGTATTCACAAACCACTAAAGATGTACTGTGACAACCAGCCCGCAGTATTTTATGCTCACAACAACAAGTCGAGTAATGCTGCCAAAACAATAGAGATAAAGTATTATGTTGTGAAAGATAAAATCCAGGATCACACTATAAGTCTCAAGCATATAAAGACAAAGGATATGCTTGCGGATCCGCTTACGAAAGGCTTACCACCCAATGTGTTCAAGGAACACTTAGCCGGCAAGGGTTTAAGGGAAAGCCTTATGATTCCTGGATCATGAGAGGCCCAAAAGGAACAGAATTTGTTTCTAAACAAAACGTATGTTATAGCTATATGATTCTATCGACAATTAAGTTGTGACGATGAGACATGCTCTATGTACCAATATGTGATGAAACAAATAAACTAGAAAGTATAAAGTTAAAAGTAAAAGTTGAGATCAAGGGGGAGAATGTTAGGTTGATCTCTCCCGTGTGGGCCCAACGGCCCACCGGACCCCTGATCCTCGCGCCCTGATCGGGGGCGCCCAACCCATTATGGTTGGTGGGCCCCTGTGACCCGCGCTATATAAACAGTGGTGGGGGGCCGGGGCACGACTGACGAAGTTCACCGCCGCCACAAACCCCCACCGACACTCCCTTCCGATCTAGGGTTAGCGTGGTGCTCACGGGAAGCATCACCGATGCCACCTCATCTCTCTCTCTGCCCCACCGCCGTTGCCCTTCATCGATGGCCACCGACGGCAGTTCATCTCACCAGGGAGAAGGTAATCATCCCCTTCTCCTGCCACTGCTGCCGGAACACCAACCCTATGATCCACAGCATCTATCAATGGTATCAGTCCAGTTTAGGTGTTGGATTCTATTTCGGTAGCAAAAGAAGAAGAATAGAAAGATCCCCATCCCCAAAGAACCCTAGCAGGGCAAAGAAAACAAAAAAAACAGAAAAAGGTTACCGGAGCAGGGCCTCGGGCTCGCCGGCAAAGAGCGCCGCCGCGAGGCCGCGCCGTTCCTCTCGATCCGGATGGGCATCGGCATGCCGAGCCATTCGGAAGAAGAACACGGGCAGTGGGGGCACCATGCCTTCGCCACCGCCAAAAGAACAGAATCCCATCGGGGCAAAGGGAGACCCCGCTGAGCCGCTTGACGGTGGCACGCTCACTGTCGGGTGTTCGCGCATGCCGGCAAGAGGGCCAGGGAGGCCGCCGCTCCATCTCCGGTCAATGTACACACCGGCGCAAGAGGGAGAAAAGGATATTGAAGGAGAGAAAAGAAGGGAGGGGGAAAAGGAGAAGCACTCGCGGGGAGTGGTGCCGTCGCGGCGCCGTCTCCGGCGGGCGGCGGCGGCCAGCGTGGCCGTTTTCTCTGCTGCACGAGACAGAGGAGGGGGGAGGGGCTCGCGCCTCGACCTCTCTGCCACAGAGAAAGGAAAAGGGAAGGGGCGTGCGCGGCGCGTTGGCTTTCGCCACCGTGGCTGGCGGCCGGGCCGTCGCCGGTGGCCGGCGGCGCCCTAACTCGCCGCTGCGACAGACGAGAGCGAGCGGCGCGGGGGAGGAGGAAATGACCGAGGGTTTCCTCGGGTCCTCGGTCGCTCTCCGTTTCGTTCGGGAGAAACACGCGGACGGCAGTTGGATCAGATCGAGCGGCCCGGATCAAAACCCTAGCCTCAGCGCGGGCCTTTGGGCCGAAAGGGAGCCGAGGCCGCAGCCGCGGGCGGCCCAGGCCGGGTCGAGGCGGCTCGCGCGGCGCGGCGCGCAGGCCAGGCCGTGGGCCAGCTTTTTCCGCTGCGGGCCTCGCGCGTCAGGCCGAGACTGTGGCTGCTCTGCAGTTTTCCTTTTTTTTGTTTTTTCTGTCCAGTTTTTCGGGCAGATTTAAACAGTTTTAAATTTCTTTTTCTATGCAATTTTTTTCCAACGAAAATCTTGTTTATAAAATAGAAAATTGAACAGAAAAAGTTTCTGAAAATAAAAACAGAAAATTTTCAGAAAAAGAAAAGTTCATGCATTTTATAAATGAAAATAATAAAGTTCATGAATTTTTATTTTGTCAAAGAGAAGTTGCTGTTATAGAAAATTATGTTCAGAAAGTAGAATGAATATTTCTGAAAAGTAAAAAGTTCATGAATTTTCATATTCATGTTTTTCCGCTGCGTAAATAATTAATAGTGCTCTTTTACAAATAAAATAAAAGTTTAGAGAGAATTAAATTTAAAGAGCACATTAAAGTGATTATTAAAATGAATATGATTATGTTATTTTTATGACCAACGTTGTTAATAACATGATCATGTTTTATTATTGAAATTAAAGGTGCATTTATTTCTATTTTTTGCCCAACGGTAATATAGATTTTATTGCTTAGACAATTGTATGTTTAATTTGACCAACGTTAGATTAATGCATATGATTGTTATAATGATCTCACTTAAATTGTGATTTCAGCAGGCTACCACTTGATGAGTTGCCTAAAAGATGTTCCGACACTCAGAGGTGACAATTACACTGAGTGGAGGAAGAAAGTAGACCTGGCATTTGTCTGTGCTGAGGTGGACTGGGTTGTGGATGAACCACAGCCGGTCAGACCTACAGAGCCAGTTAGAGAGGCCACAGATGATGATGCTGCGTGGGATAAAAAGAGAAGGGATCATGCTCCATTGGAGATGTCCTATACCCTCAAAAATCAAAAGTGGATCAGCGCCAACAAAAAGTGTATGGTATTTATAAAGAATACAATTGAGAACGCCATTGTGGGCTCAATTGCAGAGTGCACTTCCGTAGGGGAGTTGCTTACAAAGATAAAGAACCAGTTCACTGGTTCTTCAAAGACATATGCCAGCCAGTTGATAAAGCAATTGGTTACAGAGAACTACACTGGCGGTGGTCATGGAATAAGAGAGCACATCCTCAGGATGAGCAATATGGCAGCAGAGCTCAAGCCCATGGATGCGGATCTGGAGATCAAACCAGCGCTCCTGGTCCACCTGGTCATGGCTTCACAACCAAAGGAGTTTGAAACCTTTGTTGTAAACTACAATATGTCGCCTGAAACATGGGACATTGAAAAGACAATAGCAATGTGTGTCCAAGAAGAGGACAGACTCAAAGCCTCACATGGTGGTTCACTCAACTATTTGAGGGATAACAAGAAAAAGAATTACAATCAAAGTAGCAAAGGTTCTCCTTCAAAGGCGCATGGCAAATCTCACATGCAGCATCAGCATCAGCAGAAGTCCTTTCCAGTGGACAAAGACACTTGCCTCCACTGCAAGCAGACTGGGCACTACAAAAAGGATTGCCCTGTCTGGTTAAAGTCCATCATGGCAAAGAGAGGTAACGACATCGTTTCATTTGTCAATGAATCCTTGTATGCACAGTTTTCGAAATCTACTTGGTGGATTGACTCAGGTGCAACTGTTCATGTTGCCAACTCTTTACAGGGATTCCATTCGACGCGGACTATGCAAAGAAACGAAAGACGCATTGAAGTCGCTAATGGAATTCAAGCAGAAGTTGAAGCTGTCGGTGACATCTCCTTGGAGTTAGCTGATGGGTTCAAGCTTCTACTTAGAGATGTCTTATATGTCCCTTCGTGTCATAGAAACTTGATTAGTGTTTCTTGTTTGGACAAAGACAATTATGAATGTTACTTTGGACATGGCAAGTGTGCCATATGGTTTAATAATGCTTCTGTGGGTGTTGCTTGACTACACGATGAGCTTTATTTATTATCACTTCGTGAAAAAGAGCATTCTGTGTGTAATGTGAATGAACATACTTCCGCGTCGAACAAAGAACAAAAGAAAAGAAAGAGAACTCACGACTCGTCGAAATTATGGCACTGTCGCTTGGGCCATATTTCCAGGGGGAGAATAGAAAGATTAGTCAAAAGTGAAATTCTTCCTCCGTTAGAGTTCTCAGACTTAGAACAATGCATAGATTACATCAAAGGAAAGTATGTAAAACAAATAAAAAAGGGTGCAATCCATAGCACAGGCACACTAGAAATCATCCACACCGACATTTGTGGACCATTTCCGATGAAAAGCGTGGATGGATATGACTCGTTCATAACATTCACAGATGATTACTACGGTCGACATACTCCATATGGCCAAGTCCCTGGACCTTTTGCACAATTTTTACAGGAGACTGGCATAGTAGCCCAGTATTCAATGCCGGGCGAGCCTCAGCAAAATGGAGTAACTGAAAGGCGCAACCGTACTCTTATGGATATGGTGCGCAGCATGATGAGTTACTCCACTTTGCCATTGGGATTATGGATGGAGGCGCTTAAAACCGCTATTCACATTCTCAATAGAGTGCCAAGCAAGTCGGTGCCCAAAACACCGTACGAGCTGTGGACAGGATGAGTGCCCTCTCTACACCACTTCAGGGTGTGGGGTTGCCCTGTTGAGTCCAAGATGTTTAATCCAAACATTGCAAAGTTGGATCCCAAAACAGTGAGTTGCCACTTCATTGGCTATCTAGACAGATCAAAGGGTTTCCGTTTCTACTGTCCAGACAGATATACAAAGTTTGTGGAAACAAGACATGCAGTCTTCTTAGAGGACGAAATGATGAGGGGGAGCTTGGTAGCTCGGAAAATTGATCTTGAGGAGAAGAGGGTGCATGCACCTAATCCGATGATTCAGGAGCCATTTTTCTCACTACCAGTTGCAACTTCACCCATGACAACTATGGGGGTAGACCCGGAACCTGTCCGTCAGGAGCCGACTGAACCCGTTGTTGAGCATGAAAGGGAGTTGCAGCAGCCAATTTTAGACGATGCGCCGGAAGTTGAGGCACGGAATGTGCCAGAAACTGAGGCTCTTAGAAGGTCTAATAGAACAAGAAGATCAGCTATTTCTACTGATTATAAAGTCTATAACACAGAAATGGTTCATATGGAAGGTGACCCCACTACATATGAAGAAGCCATTAGAAGCCCTTACTCATCAAAATGGCTAGAGGCAATGGAAGATGAAATGAAATCAATGAGTTCCAAAGATGTTTGAGACTTAGTGGAAATTCCTAAAGGAGCCAAAACAGTAGGCTGCAAATGGGTCTACAAAACTAAGTACGACCCTAATGGGAATGTAGAAAAGTATAAAGCCCGACTTGTGGCAAAAGGATTTACACAAAGAGAACTGATAGATTACAATGAGACTTTTTCCCCAGTGTCATGTGAGGACTCCTTCAGAATCATAATGGCATTAGTTGCACATTTTGATTTAGAGTTACATCAAATGGATGTGAAGACGACATTTCTGAATGGTGATTTAAAAGAAAAGGTCTACATGAAACAACCCAAGGGTTTTATCATGGAAGGCAAGGAAAATATGGGATGCCGCCTGAAGAAATCTATCTATGGATTAAGGCAAGCCTCTAGACAGTGGTATCTAAAGTTTAATCAAACGATTAAAAGTTTTGGATTTAAAGAAAATATTGAGGATAACTGCATTTATGCAAGGTTTAAAAATGGGAAATATATTTTCCTAATCTTGTATGCGGATGATATCTTGCTTGCTAGCAGTGATGTTAGTCTACTACAAGAAACAAAGAAGTACTTGTCCTCAAATTTTGATATAACAGATCTTGGTGAAGCATCATATGTTTTGGGCACAGAAATTCACCGAGATAGAAACAATGGAGTCTTAGGACTATCGCAGAAGGCATATTTAGAAAAGGTTCTTCAAAAGTATAATATGCATTCGAGTAAAGCCACACCTGCTCCTATAGTCAAGGGCGACGGTTTTGGGAAATTCCAATGTCCCAGGAACCAGTACGAGATCGATCTCATGAAACCAGTACCATATGCTTCGGCTGTTGGAAGCTTACAGTATGCACAAGTGTGCACTCGCCCTGACTTAGCATTTGTTACCGGGGTACTCGGTAGATATCAAGAGAATCCAGGCATGGAGCACTGGAAGATGGCAAACAAGGCATTGCGTTATGCGCAAGGCACGAAGCACTACATGCTAACATACAGGAGATCTGATTCCCTAGAGATAAAAGGGTATTCAGAAGCAGATTTTGCGGGGGACAGAGATGATAGAAAATCCACGTCAGGATACGTCTTCACTCTCGCTGGAGGGGCTATTTCGTGGAGAAGCTCCAAACAGTCAGTATTTGCATCATCCACGATGTATGCAGAATTCATAGCATGCTTCGAGGCCATGGGGCAGGCGATATGGCTAAAGAAATTTGTACCCGACTTGAAAGTGGTAGATTGTATTCACAAACCACTAAAGATGTACTGTGACAACCAGCCCGCAGTATTTTATGCTCACAACAACAAGTCGAGTAATGCTGCCAAAACAATAGAGATAAAGTATTATGTTGTGAAAGATAAAATCCAGGATCACACTATAAGTCTCAAGCATATAAAGACAAAGGATATGCTTGCGGATCCGCTTACGAAAGGCTTACCACCCAATGTGTTCAAGGAACACTTAGCCGGCATGGGTTTAAGGGAAAGCCTTATGATTCCTGGATCATGAGAGGCCCAAAAGGAACAGAATTTGTTTCTAAACAAAACGTATGTTATAGCTGTATGATTCTATCGACAATTAAGTTGTGACGATGAGACATGCTCTATGTACCAATATGTGATGAAACAAATAAACTAGAAAGTATAAAGTTAAAAGTAAAAGTTGAGATCAAGGGGGAGAATGTTAGGTTGATCTCTCCCGTGTGGGCCCAACGGCCCACCGGACCCCTGATCCTCGCGCCCTGATCGGGGGCGCCCAACCCATTATGGTTGGTGGGCCCCTGTGACCCGCGCTATATAAACAGTGGTGGGGGGCCGGGGCACGACTGACGAAGTTCACCGCCGCCACAAACCCCCACCGACACTCCCTTCCGATCTAGGGTTAGCGCGGTGCTCACGGGAAGCATCACCGACGCCACCTCATCTCTCTCTCTGCCCCACCGCCGTTGCCCTTCATCGATGGCCACCGACGGCAGTTCATCTCACCAGGGAGAAGGTAATCATCCCCTTCTCCTGCCACTGCTGCCGGAACACCAACCCTATGATCCACAGCATCTATCAATGGTATCAGTCCAGTTTAGGTGTTGGATTCTATTTCGGTAGCAAAAGAAGAAGAATAGAAAGATCCCCATCCCCAAAGAACCCTAGCAGGGCAAAGAAAACAAAAAAAAACAGAAAAAGGTTACCGGAGCAGGGCCTCGGGCTCGCCGGCAAAGAGCGCCGCCGCGAGGCCGCGCCGTTCCTCTCGATCCGGATGGGCATCGGCATGCCGAGCCATTCGGAAGAAGAACACAGGCAGTGGGGGCACCATGCCTTCGCCACCGCCAAAAGAACAGAATCCCATCGGGGCAAAGGGAGACCCCGCTGAGCCGCTTGACGGTGGCACGCTCACTGTCGGGTGTTCGCGCACGCCGGCAAGAGGGCCAGGGAGGCCACCGCTCCATCTCCGGTCAATGTACACACCGGCGCAAGAGGGAGAAAAGGATATTGAAGGAGAGAAAAGAAGGGAGGGGGAAAAGGAGAAGCACTCGCGGGGAGTGGTGCCGTCGCGGCGCCGTCTCCGGCGGGCGGCGGCGGCCAGCGTGGCCGTTTTCTCTGCCGCACGAGACAGAGGAGGGGGGAGGGGCTCGCGCCTCGACCTCTCTGCCACAGAGAAAGGAAAAGGGAAGGGGCGTGCGCGGCGCGTTGGCTTTCGCCACCGTGGCTGGCGGCCGGGCCGTCGCCGGTGGCCGGCGGCGCCCTAACTCGCCGCTGCGACAGACGAGAGCGAGCGGCGCGGGGGAGGAGGAAATGACCGAGGGTTTCCTCGGCTCCTCAGTCGCTCTCCGTTTCGTTCGGGAGAAACACGCGGACGGCAGTTGGATCAGATCGAGCGGCCCGGATCAAAACCCTAGCCTCAGCGCGGGCCTTTGGGCCGAAAGGGAGCCGAGGCCGCAGCCGCGGGCGGCCCAGGCCGGGTCGAGGCGGCTCGCGCGGCGTGGCGCGCAGGCCAGGCCGTGGGCCAGCTTTTACCGCTGCGGGCCTCGCGCGTCAGGCCGAGACTGTGGCTGCTCTGCAGTTTTCCTTTTTTTTGTTTTTTCTGTCCAGTTTTTCGGGCAGATTTAAACAGTTTTAAATTTCTTTTTCTATGCAATTTTTTTCCAACGAAAATCTTGTTTATAAAATAGAAAATTGAACAGAAAAAGTTTCTGAAAATAAAAACAGAAAATTTTCAGAAAAAGAAAAGTTCATGCATTTTATAAATGAAAATAATAAAGTTCATGAATTTTTATTTTGTCAAAGAGAAGTTGCTGTTATAGAAAATTTTGTTCAGAAAGTAGAATGAATATTTCTGAAAAGTAAAAAGTTCATGAATTTTCATATTCATGTTTTTCCGCTGCGTAAATAATTAATAGTGCTCTTTTACAAATAAAATAAAAGTTTAGAGAGAATTAAATTTAAAGAGCACATTAAAGTGATTATTAAAAAGAATATGATTATGTTATTTTTATGACCAACGTTGTTAATAACATGATCATGTTTTATTATTGAAATTAAAGGTGCATTTATTTCTATTTTTTGCCCAACGGTAATATAGATTTTATTGCTTAGACAATTGTATGTTTAATTTGACCAACGTTAGATTAATGCATATGATTGTTATAATGATCTCACTTAAATTGTGATTTCAGCAGGCTACCACTTGATGAGTTGCCTAAAAGATGTTCCGACACTCAGAGGTGACAATTACACTGAGTGGAGGAAGAAAGTAGACCTGGCATTTGTCTGTGCTGAGGTGGACTGGGTTGCGGATGAACCACAGCCGGTCAGACCTACAGAGCCAGTCAGAGAGGCCACAGATGATGATGCTGCGTGGGATAAAAAGAGAAGGGATCATGCTCCATTGGAGATGTCTTATAGCCTCAAAAATCAAAAGTGGATCAGCGCCAACAAAAAGTGTATGGTATTTATAAAGAATACAATTGAGAATGCCATTGTGGGCTCAATTGCAGAGTGCACTTCCGTAGGGGAGTTGCTTACAAAGATAAAGAACCAGTTCACTGGTTCTTCAAAGACATATGCCAGCCAGTTGATAAAGCAATTGGTTACAGAGAACTACGCTGGCGGTGGTCATGGAATAAGAGAGCACATCCTCAGGATGAGCAATATGGCAGCAGAGCTCAAGCCCATGGATGCGGATCTGGAGATCAAACCAGCGCTCCTGGTCCACCTGGTCATGGCTTCACAACCAAAGGAGTTTGAAACCTTTGTTGTAAACTACAATATGTCGCCTGAAACATGGGACATTGAAAAGACAATAGCAATGTGTGTCCAAGAAGAGGACAGACTCAAAGCCTCACATGGTGGTTCACTCAACTATTTGAGGGATAACAAGAAAAAGAATTACAATCAAAGTAGCAAAGGTTCTCCTTCAAAGGCGCATGGCAAATCTCACATGCAGCATCAGCATCAGCAGAAGTCCTTTCCAGTGGACAAAGACACTTGCCTCCACTGCAAGCAGACTGGGCACTACAAAAAGGATTGCCCTGTCTGGTTAAAGTCCATCATGGCAAAGAGAGGTAACGACATCGTTTCATTTGTCAATGAATCCTTGTATGCACAGTTTTCGAAATCTACTTGGTGGATTGACTCAGGTGCAACTGTTGATGTTGCCAACTCTTTACAGGGATTCCATTCGACGCGGACTATGCAAAGAAACGAAAGACGCATTGAAGTCGCTAATGGAATTCAAGCAGAAGTTGAAGCTGTCGGTGACATCTCCTTGGAGTTAGCTGATGGGTTCAAGCTTCTACTTAGAGATGTCTTATATGTCCCTTCGTGTCATAGAAACTTGATTAGTGTTTCTTGTTTGGACAAAGACAATTATGAATGTTACTTTGGACATGGCAAGTGTGCCATATGGTTTAATAATGCTTCTGTGGGTGTTGCTTGACTACACGATGAGCTTTATTTATTATCACTTCGTGAAAAAGAACATTCTGTGTGTAATGTGAATGAACATACTTCCGCGTCGAACAAAGAACAAAAGAAAAGAAAGAGAACTCACGACCCGTCGAAATTATGGCACTGTCGCTTGGGCCATATTTCCAGGGGGAGAATAGAAAGATTAGTCAAAAGTGAAATTCTTCCTCCGTTAGAGTTCTCAGACTTAGAACAATGCATAGATTACATCAAAGGAAAGTATGTAAAACAAATAAAAAAGGGTGCAATCCATAGCACAGGCACACTAGAAATCATCCACACCGACATTTGTGGACCATTTCCGATGAAAAGCGTGGATGGATATGACTCGTTCATAACATTCACAGATGATTACTACGGTCGACATACTCCATATGGCCAAGTCCCTGGACCTTTTGCACAATTTTTACAGGAGACTGGCATAGTAGCCCAGTATTCAATGCCGGGCGAGCCTCAGCAAAATGGAGTAACTGAAAGGCGCAACCGTACTCTTATGGATATGGTGCGCAGCATGATGAGTTACTCCACTTTGCCATTGGGATTATGGATGGAGGCGCTTAAAACCGCTATTCACATTCTCAATAGAGTGCCAAGCAAGTCGGTGCCCAAAACACCGTACGAGCTGTGGACAGGACGAGTGCCCTCTCTACACCACTTCAGGGTGTGGGGTTGCCCTGTTGAGTCCAAGATGTTTAATCCAAACATTGCAAAGTTGGATCCCAAAACAGTGAGTTGCCACTTCATTGGCTATCTAGACAGATCAAAGGGTTTCCGTTTCTACTGTCCAGACAGATATACAAAGTTTGTGGAAACAAGACATGCAGTCTTCTTAGAGGACGAAATGATGAGGGGGAGCTTGGTAGCTCGGAAAATTGATCTTGAGGAGAAGAGGGTGCATGCACCTAATCCGATGATTCAGGAGCCATTTTTCTCACTACCAGTTGCAACTTCACCCATGACAACTATGGGGGTAGACCCGGAACCTGTCCGTCAGGAGCCGACTGAACCCGTTGTTGAGCATGAAAGGGAGTTGCAGCAGCCAATTTTAGACGATGCGCCGGAAGTTGAGGCACGGAATGTGCCAGAAACTGAGGCTCTTAGAAGGTCTAATAGAACAAGAAGATCAGCTATTTCTACTGATTATAAAGTCTATAACACAGAAATGGTTCATATGGAAGGTGACCCCACTACATATGAAGAAGCCATTAGAAGCCCTTACTCATCAAAATGGCTAGAGGCAATGGAAGATGAAATGAAATCAATGAGTTCCAAAGATGTTTGAGACTTAGTGGAAATTCCTAAAGGAGCCAAAACAGTAGGCTGCAAATGGGTCTACAAAACTAAGTACGACCCTAATGGGAATGTAGAAAAGTATAAAGCCCGACTTGTGGCAAAAGGATTTACACAAAGAGAACTGATAGATTACAATGAGACTTTTTCCCCAGTGTCATGTAAGGACTCCTTCAGAATCATAATGGCATTAGTTGCACATTTTGATTTAGAGTTACATCAAATGGATGTGAAGACGGCATTTCTGAATGGTGATTTAAAAGAAAAGGTCTACATGAAACAACCCAAGGGTTTTATCATGGAAGGCAAGGAAAATATGGGATGCCGCCTGAAGAAATCTATCTATGGATTAAGGCAAGCCTCTAGACAGTGGTATCTAAAGTTTAATCAAACGATTAAAAGTTTTGGATTTAAAGAAAATATTGAGGATAACTGCATTTATGCAAGGTTTAAAAATGGGAAATATATTTTCCTAATCTTGTATGCGGATGATATCTTGCTTGCTAGCAGTGATGTTAGTCTACTACAAGAAACAAAGAAGTACTTGTCCTCAAATTTTGATATAACAGATCTTGGTGAAGCATCATATGTTTTGGGCACAGAAATTCACCGAGATAGAAACAATGGAGTCTTAGGACTATCGCAGAAGGCATATTTAGAAAAGGTTCTTCAAAAGTATAATATGCATTCGAGTAAAGCCACACCTGCTCCTATAGTCAAGGGCGACGGTTTTGGGAAATTCCAATGTCCCAGGAACCAGTACGAGATCGATCTCATGAAACCAGTACCATATGCTTCGGCTGTTGGAAGCTTACAGTATGCACAAGTGTGCACTCGCCCTGACTTAGCATTTGTTACCGGGGTACTCGGTAGATATCAAGAGAATCCAGGCATGGAGCACTGGAAGATGGCAAACAAGGCATTGCGTTATGCGCAAGGCACGAAGCACTACATGCTAACATACAGGAGATCTGATTCCCTAGAGATAAAAGGGTATTCAGAAGCAGATTTTGCGGGGGACAGAGATGATAGAAAATCCACGTCAGGATACGTCTTCACTCTCGCTGGAGGGGCTATTTCGTGGAGAAGCTCCAAACAGTCAGTATTTGCATCATCCACGATGTATGCAGAATTCATAGCATGCTTCGAGGCCATGGGGCAGGCGATATGGCTAAAGAAATTTGTACCCGACTTGAAAGTGGTAGATTGTATTCACAAACCACTAAAGATGTACTGTGACAACCAGCCCGCAGTATTTTATGCTCACAACAACAAGTCGAGTAATGCTGCCAAAACAATAGAGATAAAGTATTATGTTGTGAAAGATAAAATCCAGGATCACACTATAAGTCTCAAGCATATAAAGACAAAGGATATGCTTGCGGATCCGCTTACGAAAGGCTTACCACCCAATGTGTTCAAGGAACACTTAGCCGGCATGGGTTTAAGGGAAAGCCTTATGATTCCTGGATCATGAGAGGCCCAAAAGGAACAGAATTTGTTTCTAAACAAAACGTATGTTATAGCTGTATGATTCTATCGACAATTAAGCTGTGACGATGAGACATGCTCTATGTACCAATATGTGATGAAACAAATAAACTAGAAAGTATAAAGTTAAAAGTAAAAGTTGAGATCAAGGGGGAGAATGTTAGGTTGATCTCTCCCGTGTGGGCCCAACGGCCCACCGGACCCCTGATCCTCGCGCCCTGATCGGGGGCGCCCAACCCATTATGGTTGGTGGGCCCCTGTGACCCGCGCTATATAAACAGTGGTGGGGGGCCGGGGCACGACTGACGAAGTCCACCACCACCTCACCTCTCTCTCTGCCATCACCACCATCGCCCTCTCCACCATGGTCACCGGAGCGGGCACATCCACCCAAGGTGAAGGTAATGAACCATCTCTACATGCACTACTCGCGAATATCAGACGCATCCGATCCACATCGGATCTAACAATCTGGTCTCCCGTCCTCATATTCCCTACTAGGAAGCATCCTCTCTCCTAGCGCATCTGTTCGCCAGGAAAGCCTACGCGCCGCGACGCACACAGTAGGCGGAGGCGCTGCAGATCCTGGGCATGCTCCAATTGCTCCCTCGCCTCATCGTCTTTGAACTGGACTACAACTATGCGGTCTTGTACTGGTACGTGCTCATCCACTCATCATTTCGATTCCATTAAGTTCTGCCAGTAATGGACCACGATTGGTTTTTCATCAGCGAGTCCCTCTCCAAAGAGTCGATGAGCCTGTACCGAACGAGAAAGAATTCATGTCCGTGCCCAAGGAGAAGGGTACTGAAATTTCAATCTGGAGCTCCAGCCCATGTTTAGCGTACAGGTACGCCTTGTCAAGTACGACCTACTGCCTGTATCTTCTTGGACAAATCCTGTTTTTGCGTGCTCACAAACGAGAAAAACGCAGCCGCAAAACAGCCTCCAAGCAGCATGTTTCTGTTGGAAATTTTCCATTAGCCTGGACTGGATGTTTCTTTTCTTGTAAACCGTGAAAGATAGGAACTCAATCCATGAATCCATGTTTCCTATTTATACGTTCCAAACGACCAAAAGATTTTTTTCCTACGAAATTCCTACACATCATCTAGCTTGTTAGTGATCATTTTGTGATATAAATAGCTAACATTTGCTATGTGCATACGTGCAGAATGGTTCTCCCATGTACCAACAGTAGAGCCTATTTGATCAGTACTATGCACAAATGTCTAGCATTGCCTCAAGGTTGCAGACTTTATGATTCATTCATTGATACTGTAAAAATGATATATTTGAGCACATGTGTTGTCCCTTTTTATTTCTAGTGGACATATAATGTTGGCTCACAAAAAGTAAAAAAGAAAACCTTATAAGATATCATGCTTTCGTCAAATGTAAGAATATCACTCAAAACCCACATATACTACTGACATGGTTATTTTTATTTATTTTATTACCATTGACCAGTCTACTCTATTTTCCTGTGATTGTTTTTGGGTAATTCATTGCTATTGTCATACTCGAGGCTTCTTATTGCTGAAACTTAAAAGTGTTTTCAGGACTGGGTCTAGGAAGTAGGAGCTCAACTCTAAGGATATGCTCGTCAACTTCAACTTGTAAATAGGTAAATCCAATATTCATATTCAGGTCCATGATTTTTATTCCATGTGTTAAAGTTCTTCCTCTGACTTACTTTTAGATGCAAGGGATGCCTGAAACCCTGGCCTACAATTGTATCCTTTATCTCCAGTATGGTATCTATATATGTCCAGCCTGAAACGCCCAGCATGTCTATGTTTAGTTTGAGTTTCTTGGTTGCAAGAAGGCAACACTCAAAAGCTCGTATGGTATTTGCTTCCATACTATGTTTGGTGCTATGTGTCCCTTATGTTAGATGCATCACTATCACTATAATGTGCTGATTACTGTACCTTAATTTGTGTCTGCAGGACCTAGCTGAATAAGCTAGGCCATGTTTTTTTTCTGATGCAAATTCTCATTGAGTGGCTGATATGGTTACTACTGGCTTGTTTATAGCGCTTTTTGTGGCAAAGAGGTATAGCGTTAATGTGGTGAAGCTCATGTCCACCGGTGACATTCTTGGGACTGTCGGCAGCAAGGTAGCTCTTTACTCTCTATCACACACCGGCCAATTCTGTTTGTGGCTTGCATATAGTCTGGCTCGAACCTGCTAATTATGTACTTCCGATGTGAGAAATTACTGGTGTGAGATCTGTGTATGATACAAGTTGTGTTTTTTCAAGTAAAACGTCGTCCATCTTGATTATAGTTGGATTGGCGTTTTTTTGCCAATTTCTTCCTGACCTTGTGTTGTATGATGTGTCAGAATAAAGTCAATGTGTCCATTATTGATGTCCAATCATTGAATAATTTCTATTGTAAACAAGATGATGATCTGTTGTAGGTTCTTTCATGCTCTGGTAGTAAATCCTGGCCTGTATAAAGATGGTTGCGTTGTGGGAAAATAACATCTACACTTTTGTTTGCTCGAGCGTATGCTTGCTTCTACATAGTACAAAGTACTGGGACATAGAGCTTTTAGAACTTGAATTAGTATATATCTGTTTGTTTAATGGATATTTCGAGCTCTTACCATTCATATCGTGAGATGTTAATGATGCTTTTATTTGGTTGTTTTTCCTACAACAGAAGACAAGATCAAATTATGTTTATGTGGGCTAGAGCATGATTCTAATGCCCAACAACATGGCCATTTGTCCCTTCCAGAGCTTCTTGTCGTTTATGTTTAATCAAATTTACTAGTTATGTCCTCTGTATACCCATCTATATTAGACCACCACTATCTGAAATTTTTGTTTAACTTTTAACTACAACGTTGATCTTTATAGGTTTGAAGTTTGAATAGCCAGAGCTGCACCATGGGAACTGTCATGGTGGTTGACAAAATTGATTGTCTTCATCCCCCTTCCCTGTAAGTTTCGAGTCACTCTAATGCATGTTTATGGTTAGTATCAGAACTGACATGCGGTTGTTTATTTAATATGAATGTTGCTGATGTTAGCGGTGTTGTATGAACTTCTGTTTTTACCGTTGTTAGTTTTTGATTTAGGAAGTATGTATTTTTTTATAGTTCATTTGTCAAAAAAAAACATCAGTCCATCGAACTAGTTAGGAAGGATGTATCGCTTACAATACCAATCTATCCAGTGGACTGTTATTTGTTGTATCAGGACATATACTTTAACGGCAATGCCATGTGCCCTTTGCTTCTTACCAGTCTTAGTTGTATACTGACTAATTAGGGGTAGGTACTGGATCTAGCACTTCTAGATTTAAGATATGTAAATCCTTCGATGATCCTTTTGAATAATCAAGTCATCTTTATGTACTGAGTGCATCCTTCACAAGTAATATTTTTGTTCTCATTTAAATGTGCATGTATTAAACAGATGTCTTTACACAGCTGCAAAACTTGCTGCATTTTTTCATATTTAATGCTATGATATTCTTCTGGTTCTTTCCTTTTTATTCAATATTTGCTTCTCATCTGCGATCGTTCATGCTCTCAGATTTGTGAAGAGCAAGATAATGTAAGCCTTCTCTGGAAGAGGAAGATGATGAAAGCCATCGAAGATGAAGACAATGTGGCATCTGCTTTGTTCTTTGAAATGACGTGACTATTTGGTTTCATTGTTTCTGTTCTATATTTAGTGCTGAAACAAATCAAACTTGTTTGTAATATTATATTTGCTTGGGGCTGTGACATTTGATGTTGCTACATGTAATGCCCTTGTTGTAATTACAAAATTTGTGGCCCTATTGAATTGTACAAGGCTGGCAAAAAATGATAGTAATTTAAAAAATCAAAAAGAAAATTACCAGTGCAGAAAAAACGTATTGACTTAACTGAATAATAATTGGGTTAGATTTTTTGTGAGGCCCAAACATTTTGTTATGAATCCATAAATGGGCCGAAAACTCTTGGGCTTGGCCCATCAGCATACCAGATTTGGATTGGGCTCATTGTTGGATCCTATGTGGCAGCCACATCATCATGTATGCCATGTCATTGCATGCGCCATGTGGACAACTCCATGTCAGATCCTACGTGGTTAAAACACATGGCTAATGACCAATTTGTCAAGGATTTTACGACCAAAATTTAGGTCATTGGTAGCTATAACCAAAACTTCAGAGAAGGTCATGTTTGTTCGTTCTTGACGGTCAACTGTTGACGTTATGAATTTGGTCATAAGAAGGTCATAAACGAAAAACAATGACGATCCAGTGACCAAAATTGTGGGTCATGGATGGACGTATTTCTTGTAGTGATATACGACTACACAATTTGAGCATAATAAGTATTTTACCGATGAGCTTAGAGAACACTCTAGCGTGCTATATGCCATAACGAAACAACTTGATGATATTAGTAGAGAAGTTTGCAATCTTCAATCTAAATATGCTCATGCTGAAAATTTGCTTGGTAAAATCTCCGATGCGCAAGCTACTTTGATAAATCAAATGGCCGCCAAACCAATCTCTCCAGAGGATAAAAAAGATAAAGATCTTAATGTGATTGGTGTTTCTTCTATTGATTTCTTGTTTAGTAATATTAAAATTGATAATGAAGGGACTGAAGTAGAGTCAACTTTAGCTAGAAGGCGTCCCAATAATTTGGAGGGTGAAAATCTTGAGGAAACTTTTGATAAAAGTGGGTTTGAAGAGGTCAAAACATTAACTAGTGATGTGCCCACTATCTTGGATTGTAAAGATTTTAATTATGATAGTTGCTCTTTGATTGAATGTATTTCTTTGTTGCAATCTATGTTGAATTCACCCCATGCTTATGAGCAAGATAAAGCTTTTACTAAACATATCGTTGATGCCATGATGAAATCTTTTGAAGAAAAGTTGGAGTTGGAGATTTCTATTCCTAGAAAATTACATGATGAGCGGGAACCTACCATTAAGGTCAAGATTGAGAATTATGAATTCTTTGCTTTGTGTGATTTGGGCGCTAGTGTTTCCACGATTCCGAAATCTCTATGTGATGTGCTTGGTCTTACCAATATTGAAGAATGTTCTCTCAATTTGCACTTGACGGATTCTACTATTAAAAAGACTTTGGGAAGAATTAATGATGTTCTTATTCTTGCAAATAGGAACTATGTGCCTATTGATTTTATTGTGCTTGATATTGATTGCAATCCGTCTTGTCCCATTATACTTGGTAGACCGTTTTTACGCACTATCGGTGCCATGATTGATATGAAAGAAGGCAATATTCGTTTTCAGTTTCCCTTGAGAAAGGGTATGGAACACTTCCCTAGAACAAGAATTAATCCACCATATGAATCAATCATGAGGGCATCCTATGGATCCAAAACCAAAGACACTTAAATTTATTAGGCCGGATACTCCGCTATTTTTTAGGGATCGGTTAGAAATAGCGTGAGAGAAAGTACAATAGTGGGCTTATAGCCCACTTACATGGCATTTTTGCGTATGTGGAGGAGAGAGAGATGAAAAAAATGAGAGTGGGCTCTCATGCAAGCGCCTAGTTATATGCGCATTCCTAGGCAAATACAATAAATACAAAGAAAGAAATAGAGAGAAGGTGCAAAAAAGTAGTACTCTTATAGCCAACATTATAACTAACCTTATGACACTAGTACAAAACAGGGCATCGGTCCACCCCTGAGAAGCCCATTAGTCCCGGTTCACTCACGAACCGGGACCCATGGGGGCATCGGTCCCGGTTCGTGAGGCCAGGGCGCCGGCCGGGCCTCGTGGGGCATTGGTCCCGGTTCGTCTGACCCCTTCTGTCCCGGTTCTAGACACGAACCGGGACCAATGCGCCTCGCTCCTGGCCCACAACCATTGGTCCCGGTTTGTGGCTGGAACCGGGACTAAAGGTGACCCCTTTTGTCCCGGTTCCAGCCACGAACCGGGACCAAT
Source organism: Elymus sibiricus (assembly GCA_039707655.1). Taxonomy (NCBI): domain Eukaryota; kingdom Viridiplantae; phylum Streptophyta; class Magnoliopsida; order Poales; family Poaceae; genus Elymus; species Elymus sibiricus. The sequence goes on along the minus strand of CM077663.1, from coordinate 20,813,534 downwards.
GCGCCTCCCTCCTGGCCCACAACCATTGGTCCCGGTTTGTGGCTGGAACCGGGACCAATGGTTGGCCTATATATAGCCCCCGCCCGCGAGCAGAGCAATGCATTGCTCTGTTTTTTTGCCCGGCCGTGGGAGAGCTTTTGTGGTGCTCTAGCTCACCTCCTATGCACATGAGGTGTTCGATGAAATGCCCGAGCCACACTTAAGATTTCTCCTCTCGAAGCTCCTTGTCCAAGCTCCATTTTCCTCAAGATTTGTCTAGGTTTGGCGGTCCATCCTGTCCCGTCCCCATCCTCACCGCCATCGATCGCCCGCGCCCATCTCGGCGCCGGCAACACCGTGGTTAGCCTCTTCTTCTTATCTTCTTTCTAAAAGAAAAAAGTTCTTATTTGTGTGTTTTAATTAGATGCTCTAGAGAGTTATATGTTGTTCAATAATAAGAACTATATAACGCACGCAGATGAACCGGCAATGGATGTACGGTGACCGACGCACCTCCGAGTATATTAAGGGCCTGCATAATTTTCTCGAAGCGGCTGAGGCAAACAAGCAGAATGGTTTTATGCATTGTCCATGTACTGTCTGTGAGAATACGAAGGCTTTCTCCAACTCTAAAACCCTTCACTTCCACCTGCTTGAGAAGGGTTTTATGCCACACTATAATGTTTGGACCAAGCACGGAGAAAGAGGGGTTATGATGGAAGACAACGAAGAAGAAGAGGATGACGACAACTACCCGCCCCCTGAATACGGTGATGCTGCAATGGGGGAAGCTGAAGATCAAGAGGAACCAGACGATGTGCCCGATGATGATCTTCGCCGGGTCATTGTTGATGCGCAGAGAGAATGCGAAAGTGAAAGGGAGAAGTTGAAGTTCGATCGCATGTTAGATGATCACAAAAAAGGGTTGTACCCAAATTGCGAAGATGACAACAGAAAGCTCGGTACCACACTGGAATTGCTGCAATGGAAGGCAGACAATGGTGTATCTGACAAGGGATTTAGTTCGCTGCTGAAAATAATGAAGAAGAAGCTTCCAAAGGATAACGAATTGCCCGGCAGTACGTACAAAGCAAAGAAGGTTCTATGCCCTCTAGGATTGGAGGTGCAGAAGATACATGCATGCCCTAATGACTGCATCCTCTACCATAGTGAGTACGAGGATTTGAACGCATGCCCGGTATGCGGTGCATTGCGGTATAAGATCAGATGAGATGACCCTGGTGATGTTGAGGGCGAGCGCCCCAGGAAGAGGGTTCCTGCCAAGGTGATGTGGTATGCTCCTATAATACCACGGCTGAAACGTCTGTTGAGAAACAAAGAGCATGCCAAGTTGATGCGATGGCACAAAGAAGACCGTAAGAAAGACGGGAAGTTGAGAGCACCCGCTGACGGGTCGCAGTGGAGAAAAATCGAGAGAAGGTGGGGGGACTTTGCAGGTGACGCAAGGAACATATGGTTTGGTTTAAGTGTAGATGGCATTAATCCTTTTGGGGAGCAGAGCAGCAATCATAGCACCTGGCCCGTGACTCTATGTATCTATAACCTTCCTCCTTGGTTGTGCATGAAGCGGAAGTTCATTATGATGCCAGTGCTCATCCAAGGCCCTAAGCAACCCGGCAATGTCATTGCTGTGTACCTAAGGCCATTAGTTGAAGAACTTTTACAGTTGTGGAATGGAGAAGGTGTACGTGTGTGGGATGAGCACAAACAGGAGGAATTTGACCTACATGCGTTGCTGTTTGTAACCATCAACGATTGGCCTGCTCTCAGTAACCTTTCAGTACAGACAAACAAGGGATACCACGCATGCACACACTGTTTAGATGACACCGACAGTATATATTTGGACAAATGCAGGAAGAATGTGTACCTGGGGCATCGTCGATTTCTTCCGACCAACCATCAATGTCGAAAGAAAGGAAAGCATTTCAAAGGTGAGGCAGATCACCGGAAGAAGCCCGCCCTCCGTACTGGTGATCACATACTTGATATGGTCAATGATTTACAAGTAATCTTTGGAAAGGGTCCTGGCGGACTATCTGTTCCGACTGACGATGCGGGACGCGCACCCATGTGGAAGAAGAAATCTATATTTTGGGACCTACCCTATTGGAAAGACCTAGAGGTCCGCTCTGCAATCGACGTGATGCACGTGACGAAGAATCTTTGCGTGAACCTGCTAGGCTTCTTGGGAGTGTATGGGAAGACAAAAGATACACCGGAGGCACGGGAGGAACAGCAACGTGTGCATGAAAAAGACGGCATGCATCCAAAGCAGTATGAAGGTCCTGCCAGCTACGCTCTTACCAAAGAAGAGAAGGAAATCTTCTTTGAATGCCTGCTCAGTATGAAGGTCCCGTCTGGCCTCTCGTCGAATATAAAGGGAATAATAAATATGGCAGAGAAAAAGTTCCAGAACCTAAAGTCTCATGACTGCCACGTGATTATGACGCAACTGCTTCCGGTTGCATTGAGGGGGCTTCTACCGGAAAACGTTCGATTAGCCATTGTGAAGCTATGTGCATTCCTCAATGCAATCTCTCAGAAGGTGATCGATCCAGAAATCCTGTCAAGGTTAAGGAGTGATTTGGTGCAATGTCTTGTTAGTTTCGAGCTGGTGTTCCCACCATCTTTCTTCAATATCATGACGCACATCCTAGTTCATCTAGTCGACGAGATTGTCGTTCTGGGCCCTGTATTTCTACACAATATGTTCCCCTTTGAGAGGTTCATGGGAGTCTTAAAGAAATATGTTCGTAACCGCGCTAGGCCAGAAGCAAGCATCTCCATGGGCCATCAAACAGAGGATGTCATTGGGTTTTGTGTTGACTTCATTCCTGACCTTAAGAAGATTGGTCTCCCTCAATCGCGGTATGAGGAGAGACTGACTGGAAAAGGCACGCTAGGAGCGGACTCAATAATATGTAGGGACGGGCATTCTTGGTCTCAAGCACACTACACAGTTCTACAGAATTCTACCTTGGTGACCCCGTATGTCGATGAACACAAGAATATTCTGCGCTCCAAACACCCGGAGCAGTGTGACGACTGGATTACATATGAACACATCAGGACTTTCGGCAGTTGGTTGCAAACACGTCTCATGGGTGACAACACTGTTTCTCATGAGCTGTACTCGTTGGCTAGGGGACCATCTTCGACTGTATTGACTTACAAAGGGTACGAGATAAATGGGAATACATTTTACACGATCGCCCAAGATCAAAAGAGCACCAACCAAAACAGCGGTGTCCGCTTTGATGCAGCAACCAAGAGGGGAAAGGACACATATTATGGTTACATAGTGGACATATGGGAACTTGACTATGGACATGATTTCAAGGTCCCTTTGTTTCAGTGCAAATGGGTCAATTTGTCAGGAGGCGGGGTACAGGTAGACCCACAGTACGGAATGACAACAGTGGATCTCAACAATCTTGGGTACACAGACGAACCATTCGTCCTAGCCAATGATGTGGCGCAGGTTTTCTATGTGAAGGACATGTCTACCAAACCGAGAAAAAGAAAAGATAAGGAAGCGAATACATCATACGATGAGCCAAAGTGCCACATAGTTCTTTCAGGAAAAAGAGACATCGTGGGATTGGAGGGCAAGACAGACATGTCTGAAGATTATGAAAAGTTTCATGAAATTCCTCCCTTCAAAGTCAAGGCTGACACAAGCACCCTGTTAAACGATGAAGATTATCCATGGTTACGGCGCAATAAGCAAAGGACACAAGCGAAGAAAAAGTGAAGACTTTCTCTCCACAACTATATCATTGCAGTTACATGTGAAGAAATTAAATGCCTTTTGTAACAGATGAGTTTTCGTCCGAAACCCTGATACTTCGAAAGAGATTGTCCGTTTTGTACACGAAGTGCATCCAGTTTTTGCCGTAACCCTCTCAGCTTTTTAGCACATGCTATGTGGGTGAAATGATGATACCATGCCAACTTTCAACCTGTTCAGAGTTCATTTGTAGTGCTTTTCAATTTCAGGGTCATTTAGCTTAAAAAAATCAGTAAATGCATGAAAAATAGGAAATGAAGTCAGAAAGGGTTGAAAATTGATGATGTGGCTTTGAATGGTGCATTTTGAACAGACAAAAAGTCTGGAGTTCAAATAAGTTTAAAAAAATGAAATCCCTTTGTAACAGATGAGTTTTCGTCCGAAACCCTGATACTTCGAAAGAGATTGTCCATTTTGTACATGAAGTGCATCCAGTTTTTCCCGTAACCCTCTCAACTTTTTAGAACATGCTATGTGGGTGTAATGATGATACCATGCCAACTTTCAACCTTTTCAGAGTTCATTTGAAGTGCTTTTCAATTTCAGGGTCATTTAGCTCAAAGAATGAACTAATAGCAAAAAGAATGAACTAGAAAACCTTTATGAAACTCTAATAGCAAAAATAATGAACTAAAAATAATTAATTAAAAAATTCTGTTATGATCAACTAAAATAAAACTATAATATTCTTCAATAGCAAAAAGAATCAACTAAAAAGCTTTTATAAAACTCTAATAGCAAAAGGAATCAACTAAAAATATTTTATAAACCTCTAGTATTTATGAAACTAAAATTATATAAAATTTATGCAACTAAAGTTATCAAAGTATTTTTTGTTCAAAACATTAATAGCAAAAAGAATTTTCATAAAGAATTTTTTTAGAAACTTTAATAGCAAACTAAAATAACAAAATCTGTTTTTGTTTAAAACAGACATTTAAAATTACCTAAAAATAACCAAATTGAATATAATGATAAAATACAGTAATATTAAATAGCAGGAAAAAGAATCACTCAAAAATCTATTTTTATAGTAAAGTTATTCACAAACTAGTGATTCACACCAATTTAAAAGAATTCAAATTTAAACTATTCAAATTTGGAAACTAATGGCACTAACAGAAAGTTTATAATTTTTGTGACCTAAAAGCAAAAAGAATCACTGAAAAACTGTAAGTAGAAACAAAAGAAAATAAATAAAGCAAAAAAGAAAACAAAAAAAGTAGAAAAAAATTAAAAAAAATGTTGCCTAGTGGGCCACCACGGCCTGAATACGACTAGAAACCCAACCATCTAGTTGGGCCAGGATTCAGGCCCGCAGAAGGCCCACAAGGTCCACAGGCAGAGGTGTGTGCGATTAGGCCCGTAAACCTGCTGTTGAGAGGAGCTCGAGAGGGCTGGCGTAGCAGCGCTTATAAACCACTCTCGAGCCCTCTCAGCTAGCGAGGTGGGACTAAACTTTTGGCCCCGGGCAGCACCACCCTTTAGTCCCGGTTGGAGGCACCAACCGGGACCAATGCCCACCTTTGGTCCCGGTTGGTGGCACCAACCGGGACCAATGCCACCCTTTAGTCCCAGTTGGTGCCACCAACCGGGACCAAAGGTCTCTGCTTCCCGCCCTTTGGGCTGACGAAAAGAGACCTTTGGTCCCGGTTGGTGGCACCAACCGGGACTAAAAGGTGGCATTGGTCCCGGTTGGTGCCATCAACCGGGACCAATGCTGAGTGTATATAACCAGCACTTGTGAAATTTCACAGTTTTCATCGTCACTTCGCCCGACGACGCCGACCTCCTCGACGCCGCCAGGCTGCCCCGACGCCGTCCACCGCCCACGCCGTCGCCATCGCCAGGCCCCTGCCCCGTCGTCGCCGTCGCCGTCGCCGTCGTCGTCCCCGAGCCCGTGGCCCTGCCCCGCCCCGGAGCCCACGCCCCTGCCCCGTCGTCGCCGTCGCCGTCGCCGTCGTCGTCCCCGAGCCCGTGGCCCTGCCCCGCCCGCGAGCCCACGCCCCTGCCCCGTCGTCGCCGTCGCCGTCGACGTCGTCGTCCCCGAGCCCGCGGCCCTGCCCCGCCCCCGAGCCCACGCCCCTGCCCCGCCCCCGAGCGCGCCCGGCCACGCCCCTGGCCCGCCCCCGCCGTCGCCGTCGCCGGCACCCTCGCCACCCCCGCCGTCGCCGTCACCTTCGCCGGCCGCCCCCGCTGTGAGCCGCCGCCGCCCGTGCAATGTTTTTTATATATATATGTTGATTTTTTTTATATGATGAATGTTTTTGTTCATATATAATGTATATATGTATGTGGCTATATGTATGTATGGATGGATGTATATATGATGTTTTTTTGTTCATAGCATTTTTTTGTTCATATATGTATTTTTTTCATATATGTGGCTATATGTATTTTTTTGTTCATAGCATTTTTTTGTTCATAGCATTTTTTTCCATGTATGTATGTGGCTATATGTATGTATGTCGCCGTCGCCCTCGATCTCCTACCCCCTCCCGCCCCTACCCGACAAACTCTCGAGAGGAGATCGACATGAGGGGGGACGTCGGACATATCGAGCGACCAACTCTCGAGGCCACGCAAACCCTAGAAAAAAGCGTTGTCGATCTCCTACCCCCTCCCCCCTCCCCTACCTGACAAACTCTCGAGGTCAGCCAAACCCCTAGAAGAAAACTCCGGTAACTTCGACATGAGGGGGGACGTCGATCAACCCCCTCTCGCCCGACCAAAACCTAGAAAAAAAGCGTTGTCGAGGCCACCCCAAACCCTAGAAGTGTTGTCGAGGCCACCCCAAACCCTAGAAGCGTTGTCGAGGCCAACCAAATTTACCAAGTTAAATGAGTTAAAAGAGCGTTGTTGAGGCCACCCCAAACCCTAGAAGAGTTGTCGAGGCCACCCAAATTTACCAAGTTAAAAGAGCGTTGTCGAGGCCACCTCCCCGATAACTTCGACATGAGGGGGACGTCCGACATGACATGAGGGGGGACGTCGGACGTCGGATATGAGGGGTGAGCGTCGTTGTCGTCTACCCCCTCCCCGATAACTTCGACATGAGGGGGGACGTCGGACATGACATGAGGGGTGAGCGTCGTTGTCGTCTACCCCCTCCGGTAACATAGATAACTCCGGTAACATAGATTTATCAAGAATGCCCCCATTATGGATGTGCACAAGTTGATCCAATTTTTTTTTGATCTCATCTATATATATTCTTTTATATGTCACGTTGTCTGTCAAAGTATTGAAGAAATCCATGGCTTCATCATTAGCCGGAAGTAACATGCGTATGATGCTATGAAGCTCTTCAAAGTTGTTTTGGAACGGAGTTCCGGATAGAATAATTTGCTTTTTGGTACGAATTTCAGCAAAGGCCTTCCAAATAGCGATATTCGGAAGGCTCTTGCTGAACTTCGTACCAAAAAGCTAATTAATTATCCTATCCGGGACTCCGTTCCAAAACAATTTTGGAGAGCTTCGTACCATTATGCGCCTGTTACTTCCGGCTAATGATGAAGCCTTGGTTTTCTTGAATCCTTTGACACTAGACAACGTGACATATAGAAGGGTAGATGAGATCAGGAAAAATATGGACCATTTTCTGCACATTCAGAATGGCGCCATTTTGTTAAATCCCTTAAAGGTTAAGAGAATCCCTTGTTTGACATTCATGAGAGAGGCGGTCCGGACGTCGGACATTCATGAGAGAGGCAGTCCGGACGTCGGACATTCATGTTTGTATATTAATTGCCATGTTGTAATATTTGCAGAAACTATGGATCAAAGAGACTTGGAACAAGAACAATTGTTGGGGGAGATAATCCTCGCCGGAGGTGATGCTGTCTTGTCGTTTCTCAACGACACCGATGGAACAATGGAGGAGGAAGGACATGATCATGATGGCTCCGGTGACATGATCATGATGGCTCCGGAGGTGCTGACTAGCTAATTGATGCATTAATTGTTTTGGTATGTACATATATATATTAACTCTTCTTTCTTCTTTTATAGCCCTCCGGATCGAGCCAAACTTCGGTAACGAGACGAGGCCCGAAGAAGAGGTTGCGCAAGGATGAAAGGTTCACGATCACAGCACTCGCGGACGATGGCCTACCGATTGAACCCAAGCGGACCAAGGACACATTTTCTGCTCAGTGCGGAGCTATTGTTAGGGACAACATCCCGATCAGCATCAAGCAATGGAATAAGCCTAAGGACGACGCCCCTGAAGGTGATTATGTCACCGATAGACAGAAAGATGATCTTTGGACCTTGCTGAAGGCAAATTTCACCCTACCGCCAGAGGAGGATCCGAATAAGCCCGTTATAGAGCCACTGGTCAAGGCGTGTGCTCTTAAGAAGATGGCAGATCTATTCAGGAGGTGGAAGAAGGAGTTGAAATCAAAGTTTGTCGACAAAGGTGAGACTCCAGAATTCATGGGCCGATTTGAGAAGATAAGAGATCACTAGCCCGCATTTGTGGCCTACAAGACATCAGACAAGAGTAAGAAAATGTCAGAGACAAACAAGAACAACGCTGCAAAGAAGCAGTATCACCATCACACGGGGTCAGGTGGCTACCTCAAAGCCCGGCCGTTGTGGGACAAAGCTGAGAATGACCTGATTGCTAAAGGGGTCGAACCAGAAACATTGAACTGGCCAGACCGTTCAAGGACTTGGTTCTTCGGGGTTGGGGGAACTTTGGACCCTGAAACAGGGAAGTGCCGTTGGACGGACAAGCAACTTGCAATACCCGTCACGAAGCTTCAGAAGTATATCACCGCAGCGCAGGAAGGGACGTTCATTCCCGACAGAGAGAAGGACGAGCTGACTGAGGCCCTAGGGAATGCTGAGCACCCTGGACGAACACGAGGCACACCAGGCTCTGTTCCGTGGAAGTTTGGGTTTCCCGACGAAGGCGGTTACAGAAGCCGGGAGAGAAAGAGGAAAGCGGAGCTGAGCGACATGCAGAAGATGAGTGCAAGACTACAAAAGCTAGAGGAAGCTGAGAGCCAGCGAGCTGCCGGCCAACTATCTCAGCGGCACGAAGCTACCCCAGAAGCTACCCCGCCATCTCAGCGGAGAAGCAGTGTGGCTTCCACGGAGCCCGTTCAGACTGACTTCACGGAGCCTATCTACCCCGTGGATACTATCACGGAGGCTCAAAATTGCGAGCTTATGACGAAATGCCATAACCTCACTTTCAAGGCGGCTCTCGGCTCTGTTGCACCTCCTCAACCCAACGGAACTTTTCACTGCCTTACGATTCCACATGGCTATGCTGGTGTGATGGTGGATGAAGTAATGGAGGGATTTGAGGAGCTTGAGCTTTACCACTCTACAGGTTAAGGGGAGAATCAGCTGGTTCGTGCTCTGAGGAGTACATGTCTATGGCAGAAGGAGTACATCAAGCTTCTAAACTGGACGCCTCCACCTCCTCCTCCTCCTCCGGCGAGTCAGGGCACTCTGCCTCCTCCTCCTCCTCCTCCTCCGGCGAGTGATCAGGGCACTCCGCCTCCTTCTCCGGCTCCTCCGACGCGTGAGGGCACTCCGCCTCCTCCTTCGCCTACTCCGGCGCGTCGGAGCACTCCGCCTCCTCAGCAACGACGGAAGAGAGACGCCGCCGCTCCGGCGGCTAGCAGTACAAGCAGAGGCGGGAGGCAATTCAGATACGGTCCATGTCTCATGCCTGTGGAAAAGTTACCATATGAGAGGACCGAGCAGGAAAACGAGGACATAGGTCGTGCCGAAGTGAGGGACCATTTTGCAAAGAAAACTCCACCTCCGAAGGAGAAGCTAGATCCGGTGAAAGTGAAGCGCACTATCGATGCCCTGAAGCGACCACCACCGCCTCCGCCGGATTCCAACTATGACCGCATAATTACTAAGACACATGCTAAAGCGCAGCAGTCGGGAAGTACGTCCAGTGCTGCAAGAGCGAAAAAACGAAGAAGTGGGAAAACAATTCCCTAGCTCGGCGAACAGGAGAAGCAATCGTGCCCCCCGCTCAAGGTGTCTAGCGATATCGCTAATCATCCGGTGCTACTGCCCGGTACCACTCTTGATGATTACCTGCCCGATGATGTACAGTTTGAAACGGCTGAGGTAGTAGACGTCTTTAGATACGAGCACGGGAAGCCTCTCATCAAACCTGATCATCCTCATCTAACAACGATGATGCAAAAATTGCATGACTGGTACATGGAAACCTGCAGGATGTCTGGGAAAGACAGTTTGTTAGTCGGAATTAAAAAAGAGCATGACTTCCCTGGAGTCGACCTGCTGCCTGTTGAATTTGTGGAGTTATTTCAATTATACAATCAAAAGGCCCTCGACAAACAACTCATGACTTGCTACTGTCTGTAAGTATTACTTCTATAATTAAGTCTCTAGCTCAGCTCGTTCATTGCATGTATATATAATTATCCTCACTATATTATGCAGATTGAAGATGGTCGAATGCCAAAAAATAGGAATCTTCGACGTTGGGTTCATTAGCCCAAATACCGTAAATGAATGGTCGGTACGAAAGGCGGCTGAAGATACCGAGAACAACTTACTACAAACGTTCCTTAAACATCAAAACAAAAGGGAAATACTCTTTCCTTACAACTTCAAGTGAGTGTTACTGTCTTCTGCATATTCGGTTCCGCTTACTCGTGGTTAAGTAATGTAATTGATGAGTTATGCGTGCGCAGCTTCCACTATATTCTGCTATCCATTAACCTTGACGGGGCATTACTAACTGTCTTAGACTCGCTCCGTAAAGATCCCAAGTATTATGCGGACATGACTGCAATGCTCCAGAAGTAAGTTCAATCAATACCGGGACCATATCGGCAACTTTCGTTCATTTCCTGATATCAAGTAATCATTTTCTTTGCCTGCCAGGGTTTGAAAAACGTTCACCGCTAAGGTTCCGGGTCTGAAGAAGGAGCTGCGATTTACACACCCCAAAGTAAGTAGTACTAGCTAGTTCCGCGCATCTCTCATTGATTCTAGTTTCATCAATACCATTATCATGCTTGCTTATCAGTTTGATTGAACTCTATTCTCGTAAAGTGCTTGTTGCAGGCACCCAACACTCATTTATGTGGATACTACATATGCGAGTTCATTCGCTACTATACCTCTGAACGGGCCTCCTCTGAGAAACAATTTGAAGTACGTAAACAATATTCACAATTTTATTTTATATATTACCATCAATTGTGTTGAGTTTCATTCATATATATGTATTGACGCCTTCTTTAAATTAGATCTGGCAGATGCGGGATGAACTCCTACCACATGATCGCATACGAGCAATTCAAGAGGAATTGGCGGGATTCTTTCTTGACCACGTCATACCTGAACAAGGAGAATACCATGTGAAATTGAAATTGTTGTAAGGGATGTTATATATTGTACATATGTAGCAGCGTCGGATAGATATACGAAAACTTGTTGTTCGACCAAGCATGAAGAAAGAGATGTCACTTCTCTCTATATATGTTCATGACGATCTTGTGTAATTAATGGTTTCCTTTATTTGCTTACTAGCTAGCGTCGAGTTCTCTCTATATGTGTAGTAGCTAGCGTCGACCAAGCACGGAAAAAGAGAGGTCACTTCTCTCTATTAGCTCGCTAACACAATATGAAACCCCTAAATTAACCCTCCAAAACCCCAAAAACCCCCCTTCCAAAAAAAAAACAAAACGCAGCGACTGCGAGCTGCTGACGCGTGGCCTTTAGTCCCGGTTGGTAACACCAACCGGGACTAAAGGTCCTCCCTCCCCCGCCCCAGGCAGCGCCACGTGGATGCCTTTTGGTCCCGGTTGGTGTTACCAACCGGGACTTAAGGTCCTCCTGCCTGGGCTTCCCGTAGCGGCCACGTGGAGCCCCTTTGGTCCCGGTTCGTAAGCGAACCGGGACTAAAGGTTTTGGGCTTTAGTCCCGACCCTTTAGTCCCGGTTCCAGAACCGGGACTAAAGGCCCTTACGAACCGGGACAAATGGCCCTTTTTCTACTAGTGTGATATGTGTGGTTATAAATGATGACTATATGTGACATGACAACATCATATAACCAGCAGTTGACTATACTATTAACCATGCCCTAACAGGAACCTGTCAACGGTGTGCCACTCAACGGTGGACGCTCCAGGTCAGCCTGGACACGGTCCGGTCCGGTCCGGTCCCGGTCCGAGCCGGCGTTTGGACCGGCCGCCGGCGGTCCGGTCCGGACCGGACCGAGCTGGCCAGCGGGCTGCTATTTCAGGACCGGACCGAAAAGCAGCTGGCTCGGTCAAGCTTTTTAGGACCGTGTGGACCGTAAGGGAGGTGCAGGCCGGTGCCGGCGGCGAGGTGGGCGACGTACATGGGCACCGACGGCGAGGTGGGCGACGTACACGGGCACCGGCGGCGAGGTGGGCGACGTGCTGCTGGCCTTGCTGGGCGTGCCCTGCTACTGCCGGCCGTGACCTGCTGCTGGCCGTGCACCGTGCGCCGTGCAGCGATCGTCGTCACCGCGGCCGGAGCCCAGCACGAGGTCCGGGACCTTGTCCAGAAGGTCCGCGGAGGTCGACCTCGTCTCCCAGCCGACTAAATAGGCCTGGGACGGCCTACCCACAACGCCCCCCTCCGTTTCTCCACCGCCATCGAGCTCTGCTGCCGCGCCCGATTCGTCCACTCCGGTAAGCCGTGGCGCCTCTACCTGCCGTCATCGGCTCCGCCGCAATCCCACCGTTTTCCTGGAAATCTCCTCCTCGAGCACCTCGCGTTCTCTGCCTCGACTACCAGTCCGTGCGCGTCCACCGCGTCCACCTCGCCACCGGGCGTGGGATTTTTCGGTCCGCCGAGCGGTCCCAGTCAAAGACCGGACCGGACCGAGTGCTGAGCGGGCCTAATTTCCTAGACCGGACCGGCCAATTTTGCTAGCGGGCTGGGACCGAGCGGTCCGGTCCTGAGCAGGCCACGAGCGGGCCGAAAAGCCCGCTCGCTGCGTCCACCCGCAGCTCCAGGTCCTCCGGTGACCACTGGTGTAAGATAAAGTGATCAATTTGTATACATAAATCATAGTTCCATTCGACTGTGCTAATGTCCACTGGACTGATCCGTCTCCTCTTTGATGTGTCTTGAAGTTTCGAGCCAATCCGACCATAAATCTCGAGCTCGATCGCTACACTTTGCTTTCATTATCTCCGTTCCCTGCAAAGTCCTCCCGTCCTGAACCCGCGAGGTTGCAACATAGCAAGATATGCTCTCGGCGGTCAGCCAAGCGGCCGGCGGGCTGTTGCGCTTTCTCATCGGAGCCGTCTTCGGGGCAGGTATAACCCGTCACCATTCTATACGCAGGACTTCATAGCTGCGTTGGTGTAATTCCACGACGATTGATTCTATGCCTTGTGTGCAGCTGGTACACTGATCGGCGGTTTGGGCGGCCTCCATTCAGGCTTTATCAACGAGGATGGTATGATGCAGGGTGCACTGATGGGTGCGATCACGGGAGCTATCGTCTCGGTGGAGCTTGCTAAGTTTGTTCTGAGAATATGTTTCTGAGATGACTATTCTGTGGAAGCGCGGATCAGGCGGATGGTAAGATTTGTAAGTTGCCAAAAAATATGCTTAGGAACTCAATTCATTCGAACTCTCCATGACCAATGGTGTTCATGCCTTGTTGCAGCGGCTTGAGCTCCAGCACCTCACGGCGGCCAGCCTCCTGCGCGGATCGGTGTTCGCAAGCATAAGTAGCGCGCTAGACAGCCAGATAGACGCACTGCAGCGCCAGTCTTACCCACGAGAGCCCGGTGGCGACCTCTTTGAGCCGAGTTACCCTGTGATGGCCGCGCGGACGGCTACAGTCGACAGCCTGCTGGTTACGCAGGTCACAAAGGAAACAGTAGGACAGCAGACCACCTGCCCCATCTGTCTTCATGTTAGCACACTTGGCCCGCTCTCTATCTCTCCTCTATCTGCTAGCTAGCTTGATATCAGAGGTAGTAGTTTTATACTGAAGTGCAGTTCTTTATTGATGCTAGAGGTGCTGTCTGTACTTGTTTTAATCAGGAGTTCCAAGCCGGTGAGAGCGCCAGGAGGCTACCTGTATGCGGCCACTTCTTCCATATGGTGTGCATCGATAACTGGCTCATGTGGAAATCCGAGTGCCCCGTATGCCGCCACGCTGTTTACTAGCAAAGAGCATCTCGATCGATATATAAAAGTGCCGGGCCGCATTTTTTATTTATTTAATACACAATAATTTACGCAGATGTTTTTTCTGCTCCGAATGACCCCTTCAATCCAAAATATACTAAATCATAGATATACATTTCCAAACATATATATGTAACTTTTAAACTTTATTAACTCCGTCCCGTACTAAATGTTGCTTAAACAGATGTATCTAGACATCTACATACATACTTTAGAACGACACTTAATATGAAATGAAGGAAGTACTATATGTAAAGACGGTGATTGGTGTTGTTGCCTGTCTTGTGCTGTCACTAGAGGAAAGCATTGTATACGTAGTATATTGCTGTATGTCGAGCAGAGTTTTGGATTTCATCCTGAAAAAACAAATTTCGTTCGAAATTCGTCCATCTCACTTGGGCCCGTTATTAGTGTAAACCGGCACAAAAAATTCGTCCACTTTTGAATGTTCAGCCCAGCCCAACGTCAAAAATAGCCCATAGATATTCCACATTAATATAAAAACTATCACCAAGTCATCGGTAACTCTAAATGTGATTTGCCCCATCTCCACTCCTCTCTGCGGCGGCGGCAGCGAACGTGAGCCAAGGTAGGAGATGTCGTGCCACCCTTCCGCCGGTTCTTCCCTTTCCCAGTGGAGGGTGAAGTCGTGGCCGCGATAGCGCCCTTGCATGGAGCGACACGGTCGACGGCGGCAACATCTTGGAGCGCTGCTACATGAGATCGAGGCTTCCTTGATGCACAGATCGTACTATACTGTTAATCCAATTTTCAAGACTACTACATGTATATTTTGCTAATGATCTGCTGGACTTTTATGTTCTAGTTTATTTCATTTTTTTGCAAATTTCTGTTAAATTCATTACAAATATTAAATTTTGCTTTGTTATTCGAAATTCTCCGAAATTGTCTGAACAAAACAAAAAAAAAAAGAATTCCGCCCAGGCCCGGTAAAATTTATAAAAGGAAATCCAAATCCATGATGTCGAGTAACCGCAAAAATAAACTCGGCAACCAGTGGCTGATCGGCAAGCCCAGCTGTATGACGAGTACTGCCTTGGAGATACACGCCATATGGACGGATCTTGGCAAAACAACAAAGTGCTCCTAGAATCTGGTTTTGTGTGGAGTTTCAGAACTTGGTAAAGTTTATGTCTGACGAATTTAATTCAAAATTGGACCCGATAAGCAACTCGGCAGACTTTATATTTTGCCTAGTTCCAACGGAAAAAGACTCGGCTAATAAATTAAAGTCGACATAATCTCAAGTTCGCCGAGTTCCTGATAGAAACAACTCAGGAAAGTCTGACAGCTGGGCCATGCCGTCGAGCATGTTATGGAGCCGTGATGGCGGTCTTTCTTTGCCGAGTTCCGGCTAACGGAGACTCTGCAACATTTTCTCCTTTTCATTTTTCGTACATAGGAATTCCAGGGGTCACAGCTTTGCTAGTGGCGTCTGTAGAAAACTTGGCGAACTTTGACATGTGGGCCGGTGAGTCACGTGCACTTGACCAGTCGTGTATCTCCCTATGCCGAGTTCTAAACTCAGCAAACGATGACCCTTCCTCTTATGAATTGGGGTCAAATGCTAGCACGGTTAGGAGAAAACTCCTCATGGAGAAGCTGCTCAAACTATATCGACGACAATGGTGATGGCGGAGGTCATGGTCGTGGCCGTTGCTATTAGTATAGTTTCTGATCCAGTTTCAGTTAGCAAATTTGGAGGCCGTTGCCGTTATTTATATAGTTTTTTATACAGGTGTTCACATAATGTAATCGCGATGTTACAAATGTGAATCAACTTTCAAGGACCCAATATATTTCATTCGGCCAACTGTTAAATTCAACACAGTATTCGACAGAATCTTAACAAACAACAACGGCATCGACATCTCCTTCAACAAGTAACGGTGCCCAAAGGTGTCGCTGGCACTTAAAAAAATTCCGAACATGACTTTCCATCCATCTCACGCAGTTGAACAATCTGTCACGGGGCACGCTGCTCAAGATGAAACAACGCAACTAACGTGTGTGGCGTCCGAGCCACAAGTCGCACCGCCACCCGCTGAACCCAGACACGATGCCAGACGTCCGCTCAACGAGCCCCGCCGCTGCGGGCATCGAATCACCGCCGGCCTCCACCAAGTTCCGCCGCACGCATCCGGTCATGATGTGCCGCCAAAAAGCCCGCCGTCACTGCCCATTCGCATAGATATATTTGGTAGTAGAGATTGCCCGGTATTAGATGATGTGCCGCCAAAAAGCCCGCCGTCACTGCCCATTCGCATAGATATATTTGGTAGTAGAGATTGCCCGGTATTAGATGTAATTATTTCCATCTTATTTCTAGGAAGTGTCTTGCCCTTTAAGTCTTATACTTAATATATCCTCGCCCTCGAGGCTCAATTATATGTCCATATTATTCCACCAATTCCTCTCTATCCCCTCTAACATGGTATCAGCCTAACCCCGGTCCAAATCCTAACCGCCGTCGCTTACGCACTACCGCCCCCGGGGTGGTTGTTCTCCATGATCGCCACCGGGGTCCGCGCCGCCCGTACCTAGGGTTTGTCTGTCGGTCATGTTGACCGGCTACCCTAGACAGTCGTTTTCCCGATCCGTTGATTGGGTTTTTTTTCTCTCGTGCGAATCGATTGGTCGCTGATGTTTTTGGACCTCAATAAGTGTCGAACGTTCGGGCTGGGAGGTGAGCGATCCGAACTAAAGCTCGGTACGACGGAACGATCCTCGGGAGGAGAGCCCCCAGGGCGAATGTCCCTCCTAATCACCTCTAGCAAAAAAGCCCAAAATAATTTTTTTTCTGAGTCGAATTAAAGCCAAGATTTCTGTTTGTTTTCCCAAACCAACTGACATTCGTTGTGGGCTTCCAGTACAGCATCATGACGAGTCGTCTAAAAAGAACCGTTGGGTCCATGAAAAAACCACAGATCATGAACAATAAAGTGCATGGCTGGAGTTGCCATCATGAATAATAAGAGAAGAAAATAATTTCCATGTAACTTAATAAAGTTGCCATCGTGAACAATAAAATGAAAATAAATTGCAAGGGTCCAATGGTACAATTTGACATACTACAAAGAAAATAAAATTGACATGCTAATCAAATAAAATTCCCATGATAGTAAAAAAGGACAAAAAAAGAATTTGCATTGTTATTAGAGAAGAGACAAAATTCCATGGTTAATTTCAAAATTAATTTACTTAAAAAAGGAATTTATCATGATATTATCAAAAAAATTTGAAAAAAAGAGGATGTATGCACAGCTATCTAGACCCACGGCTACACCGTCCTACATTGTCGGCTACATCGACATCAACATAAAGGGCTATCATGTCGCTTGAGCAACTCGTCAGTTTTCTCTACAGTCAATGCGCCAGCCGCGCGACACTGTCCATGATGCTACCGCTACGACTGCGGGGTGATGTCAGTTTGTCGGCTGCTATTCTCTGCAGTCTGACCGGTCGTGACGCTCCTGTTGTTCGCAACGCTACAGCTACGATTGAGGGGATGGTAGAGATATATTACGTATTAGAGATTGCCTGGGATTAGATGGAATTATTTCCATCTTATCTCTAGGAGGCGTCTTGTTCTTCGATCCTATCCTACTTTTTAAGTCATTTTTGCATTCGGTTTGTTTTTCTTTCGCAAGAGCATTCAAACATAGATTGAAGATCTTCAGTTCTTCGGTCGGCAGCCGCAGTCAGTAATAGCAAGCAGCGTCCCATACTACTTTTCCTTTGAATGTTCATTCTGGAATTGAGTGTCACAAACAAGACTCATACTCCAGACTTTGAACTGCTTGAATCAATTTTGTATTTAATATATACTCGCCCTCAAGGCTCAATAAGAAATTCACTGTATTATATTAATCCCTCTTTATCCCTTCTAACACCCATGGTTGCACATGGTTTGCCCGGCGGATTACCATACAAAAAAAAAATTGTTCGGCCGGCGGATTCCACTTCCGACGGCACAGGGACCATAATTAAGGGATGAAGTCGATGGCTCCTATGGTTTGAGCGGGAACCCCACGTAATGGAGGAGTTGGAATATGTGGAGACGCTCTTATAAATAACCTCCTTTGTACCACACATTGAACTACTACATGTAGCCTTTGGTGAGCCCCGAAACACACCACACGCGAGGCTCACGCAACCGACCGGGTAGCAAAAATGGCTGCGACGCCGGCTGCACCACAAGCGTAGTTGAGCCCGACAGGACGCGTCTCATCGCCGTGACCTCGCCGCCGCTAGCGGAGACTGTGCTGCAGCATCGCCTCCGCGCGGTCCTCTACTACCGCGCCGATGACGCTCCGTGGGAGGAAGGTATTTGGGTAAAGGAGTCGCTGGGCGAGGTGCTTTGCCTCTTCCCAGAGATAGCGGGCAGGCTCCGGCGCCGCGCCGACGGGTCGTGGGACGTGAAGCTTAACGATGCCGGAGTGAGGTTCCAGCAGGCGACGGTGGAGGTGACCATGGACGATTTCCTGGATGATAAGAACCGGGCGAGGAACGAAGCCGGGCTGGCACCATGGATCGACGTGAGTGCGGAGGATCCTGATATGTGCTCTCTCCTCTTCATGCAGGCACGTCGACGCGCGTTGGACTCATCTACTTCAGAATTTCTATTTTTTCACATTAATTTCAGTCTTTTTCTGAACCTGCTCACCTCATTTGAACTTCGGTCGTTTTCAACCAGACATAGATCTTGGTCAATTCACAAACGTCATTTGAATTTCTAAACCATTGCACTGACAACTCCTGTAAAAAAGTATTATGGAAGACACTAAGACTAATCCTCTATAACACTAAGCTCCTTAGTTGTAAGGAGGCCATATTCAATTGAGGTCTTCAATTGAAATTGGATAACTTAATTTTGACCGGGTCAACAATTTTTCAGAGCTCTCTCATTCAATTCTTTTACACTATACATTATGCTTACTACTTTTTTAAGGCCGTCACAATTAATTGGTTTTCAAATTAGGATTGGGTGACACAATTTTGATTGGGTCAATAATGGCCCGGTCAATTCTTTTAACTCTATATGTTCTCTAATTTTAAAGTTCTTTCATTGAGTTGAGGTATTCAATTTTGAATCTCGTTTATGATTTTGACCGAGCCAATGATTTTCCACATCAATCAACAGCAATTGGCTTATAAAAACATATTAATCCGGCGCACCCTCCAACTACCTAGAAAATAGAAAGCAACCATGTGATATTGTAGCATCAATATATTAAATGCAGCCACCCATGTAAAAAATTACCCATATAAATATACGTTGGTTAGAGGATAACACATACGATACTATGAATGTCCCACCAAACCACCGCATTATAAATAAAAATAGATATTCTCCATCATTTCCCTCACGCGCCAAACTAAATATGCCATAAGTTTCAAAATATAACGGGCATTAGTTTTTTGTAAAATAAATTTCTTTAACGTTGACAAAGTTCAGAGAAAAAATATCGACATCCAAAATATTAAACAAAAATGTATGGAAAATTGTTTTATGATGAATCTATCATACCGATTTCATATTATGAATTTTGATATATTTCTCTACGAATTTGATTAAGCTCAAATAATTTGAATTTTTAAAATATTTATATACCTTACATTGTAAAGCAAGTTCCGTGCAACAATCCAGGAGAGGTTGTGCCGAATCTAATAACAGCCTGGCATCTTAAACGGAATTCTTTCAGTGCAATACATCGAGTGGATGTGTTTATGAGTGACAAAGTTGGTTTGTATTGGCATATTCCGCTCTCCACGGTAGTACTAGTGTGCAAATCTGATGCCTGACCTCCTGTTTACTGCAGCTTAGTCGATTCAAGGACGGAGGATATGCCATCGGCGTGAGCTGCACGGTGCTTTTATCCGACCCGCTGTCGCTGGCGAGGTTTCTCCTGACGTGGGCGCGCACGCACAGCGACATGAAGGAGCAGAACAATATCGTCCAAAGGCCCATGATGCAGTACATGGCATACTTGCAGCGGCCGGAGATTTGCTGCAAGCGTGTCAGGTCCTTCCCCATCGACTCTGTCGCCTCTGACGGCATCAATGCCCAGACCATGCTCTTCAGGGCCCCCAGCTGCTCTGAGACAGGCGACCTACGTGGACTCGCGGCGGCATGTATCAACCGGGCGAGCAAGGAGCTCGGGGTTGACAGCCCGTTGCGGTTCACGCTCGTCGTCGCGCCTGGAAACTCCGCCCGTGGAGCTACGACAGTCGAGACGGCAGTCACGGCGGATGGCCTCAACAAGGGTGACGCCGGTCGCATCCTGGAAACTACGGTGTGGAACGAGCTGGGGCTGGAGGAGCTGACTCTCAGGGACATCAGGCCTGTGCATGTATCCTACAGAATCGTGGCGGGCGGGGACGAAGGAATCGTCGTCGTGATGCCTGATGACGACGGTTTCCTCGTCACGGCAACTGTTCCGAAGTAGACACTGCAAGACAAAAGGATTTACGTCATTTCAATTCGAGGGTCTCAAATAATTAAGAAAATGTTCAACTACAATAACCGCAAAAATATGAAAATAAATGTATACAAGCTGTATTGGAAATAACTAGTCATCAACTCGTACTCCTATGCAGGCTAGTGAGTCTACAACTCTGTAATCGTTATTAATGCTTGGTAAACTTTTACTTTATGCAATTATAGTGGAAATTAAAAATATCGTATAAACATAGGAATGTACGACGAATTTACTACCATAGCCTGCTACCAAAGAGTCATTAACCATTAATAGGAATCAGAACTTGGTGGAAATTGTATTACATTTTTTCTTGAAAAAGAACGATTTTATTGACTGATAATGTAGCATCAAGGGGATACAAAACTAAATGAGAACAAACAGGTCTATCCATAATTAGGATGTACACAACCAACACCAACACTCACAGAAAGAATCACGCTGGCAAAACCAAAGTCATATACAAGACCGAAGTTAGGCCTAGGTGAAGGAAAAAGAGACCAACAACACGAATAACCTCTTGACAACACAAGCACTATAAGAGAAGGGGGATGCTAATTCGCGTGCGCCTCATCAACGGAACGTCGTCACCGGATCCAACAATCGAATGTTAGATCATTGGTTTTCACCCTGAAGATTATGTCCGACCAAACTCCAAGCAATGCCTTCAACAAGGTAACGACGTAAAACCCCTGCAATTGCCAGGTATAACCAAATAGGCTCAGACCTAGTGTATTCACCCCAGAGCTCAAAACTAGGTACTCGAAAAGCACCTCCAATCGAAGTCATCATATATTGCCGGCTCCACTTTCCGGCGTCCCGACAGCGTCATATATAGGGTGACGTAATTAACGATTGAGGAAGGGCCATGCACCGACAAAATACCAGATCCAGACGCTTCGCGATAGACTCCGTAGTTTCAGTTGTATTATTACTTGTGTTACCAAACCAACTCTGATTGGTCTTGTAACCCGTACGTGCGTGTGCACACTCTATCTCTACTCCTAATTGGGGAGTTGGTAGCTTGGTACGCGGGTTTTTTTTCGTACACGGGTTTTTTTCGTCCGGTTTTTTCGGTCCCACCTCCCACCATCCCCTTCCATTGGCTTTCTTATATATTGATTTATTTTTCTCTCCATTCTTTTTGTCAAATCAATACTTTCCTAACATACAAAAGAACACAAATCTAGCTTTCCTAACTTATCCAAATCAACTGATCTCTCTAATTAATGCAATTTGTTTTAGGAAACAAATAGTAGATTTTCACGAAACAAATAATGGATTTTATGAAAATTAACAAGTAAACCATGACAACCAAATCTTACTCCCTCCGTCCGGAAATACTTGTCGGAGAAATGGATAAAAATGAATGTATCTAGAACTAAAATATGTCTAGATACATCCATTCCTTCAAAAAGTATTTTCGGATGGAGAATGTATTACTCCATCCGTTCCATTATCTAAAGTGTATTTATTTATTTATAAAACTTCACATTGTAAGGTGCATTTTTTCTAATTCCTCACAATTCCGTTTATATCCCTCTGAACCAAAGAAAGTATCTCTCTCACGATTGCATGTGTCTCTTTTTGTAGAAAAAGGAAAGAATCCCTCTCTCGATTGTGTGTATATCTTCCTTTATTTTTCTAATTGATTTACTTGCCACTAACCAACAAATTACCAAAGAATAATTTTGTGCAAAATCTCCTATAATGTTGTGCCTTGGTCACCGTGCCAAAAATAATCTATCTGTACTCCAAAAGGTGAACTTGGTATCCTTGTCCGCGGTTTTTCTTCGTCCCACCTTCGTAACACTGTTTTTTGTTCGATTTTTTCCGCCCCACCTACATAACACAAGGAAATTAATATCTAAATTATGAAAAATAACACTTTCCTTACATATAACAAATCAAGGATCTGAATTTCTTAAGTTATCCAAATCAATCGATTCCTCCCATTAGTGAAATTTGTTTTTGGAAAGAAATAATAGATTTCAATCTAACTTTCCTAACTTATCCAAATCAACCCATCCCTCTCATTAGTGCAATTTGTTTTAAGAAATAAACAACAGATTTTAAGGAAACAAATAACGAATTTTAAGGAAATTAACTTCTAATTCATGTCAAACAAATCACTACTCCTAATTGGGGATTTGGTAGCCGGCGTTCCAGGGTTTTTTCGTCTCTCCTCCCACCTTTATCTGGGTTTTTTCGTCCCTTCTTCCACCATCATCTATTTTGTCTGGGTTTTTTCGCATCACCTTCCACCGCCCTATTCCTCTGGTTTTTTTGCTTTACCTCCCACACAATCGAAAACAAATCTGAACGGATCCAAAATTTCCATGCGGTCAGAAGTTATTTAGTAATGTCTTTAGGTGAAAGAATCAATCACGGTCAATCTTTAATGAATCTTTTAAGATCAAACCTAAATTAATTAACCTTACCATAAGTCGCTCAATCATCTTAATTAATCTTTCCACACATCATGAGAATTAAATTAATTAACATTACCATATGTCGTCCAATCACATTAATGCCGCATGACACATCCTACCAAATCTCTACTTTGTAGCTTCCGTTCCACGATTTTTTTGTCTCACCTCCCCCCTTCACCTTCAATATTTTGTCTTTTTTTCGCGTCACCGCCACCAGATCGCTCTAAAAACTACACAAGGAAAGAAAATTACGTCGCCACTTCCCCCTCGATCCAGCTACTTCCTCCATCTAGGAAATCCTAGGGGGTGGTTTTGGGATGCCGCCGCCGCCATCGCTGGGTTTCCCAGCCTCCGCCACCTAACTTTGTGCTCCTCCGCCGACCTCCGAGACCGCCGGCGTCGACGCCAGCGCAACCCCAGGTTAGGGCAAGACCCAAGGGAGGTCATGCCCCCTCCCCCCAATCCGTCTCAATCCCACCGCCTCGCCTAGAAGGACATGCGACAACATGTGTTGGTGCATCGTCGCGGGTGGCGGTGAGCAGGATGGCTCGTGGCAGCCCCCGAAGCACCACCACGACGGCACCTCGCCGCGGCCCCTCGGCATGGGCTGGCGCCGCCGTCCAAGAGATGGGTAAGGTCCCATGATTCCCACCCGACCCCTCCCCTGAATTCATAGATTGGTTGTGCTCTCCACCGATCGCTTGAGTGGGCAGCGAGTGGGTTCGATCTCGATTTCCTTGAGGATGTGCATCTTCTTATAACAATTAGACACGATGTATAATGTGTCGGCCAGGATCTGCTTTGGGATTTTGCATGTAGTTGTCGATTCTATGATCTGCCTTCGGTAAATGTGAGTGAGCACAGATCCATCATCATATGGCTGTTAAAATGAGTTGATGTGGTGATTAAAATTGTGTTGGTGCTCCAGGAGGGAAATGAGCTCATGGTTGATCATGAGGCTTATAAGTATCTGCTTGCTGAATATCAGGTTGTGTTCTCTCTCTACTTCATGTTTTGTCTGACAAGCAATTAAAATCAGGGGAGAGGGATCAATGAGATTAGATACTGAACCCCACAACTAAAATCAGGGGATTAGAATTGTGCTCACAAGCCCGTCGCGCGTTGCGACGCGCGCATGCGTAAAAGTCTTTTTGTATAATCCATAAAGCTAATCGATAGGGAAGGTAGACATGCTGGCAACTACATCAGACTTGAGTGGGATGGGGAGGGAAAATGAGTAGAAGGTCGCATCTCCTTGGCGGCCGCCTTGGCGTGACAATGTGCGCTCCTTGGCACCCGAAATTGGCCTGGGGTCAGCAGCCTCGACGACGAAGGTGTATCCCTCCTCGCGGCGCCACACCACTGTGCCTGAGGTTGTCCAACCCACATACGAACGGGTCAGCTACTTGGCTGGGACTATCAGAGGGTTGTGGTCCCTTTTGCACCTTACGGTGGGCTAGCTCAGTGCCAAGGCAGTGGCGTGAGATGTTGTTAGAGGGAGAAGGAAGCAAACCACGTCATGGCAGGGAGAGGAGGGGCTGGCCACATCATGGATGGGAGCGGAGGTGGTGGGGAGAGGAGTGGGTAGGCTTCGCCATGCATGGAGGGGAGGTGTCTGGGGGAGATAGCGACGGCAACGCTGTGGCGGGGAGATGAGATGCGGCGACAATCTATGGCTGGTTGGTTGTGCGGAGAGAGTAGAAGGTGACTGTGCGGTGCGTGAGTGAGAGGAGTGGCTGCTTTTTCCCATCAAGAAAAGTAGAAATGAGGAGCTTCTATACGTTGACATCAATGCCACATAGCATAACAACTCATTTCTTGGAAAAATACCAACCAAATGATCTATAGGTAGCCTACAATTTAAAACTCAGCAAAATTAGGAGGCGGCTCACATTGTGCCATGCAATGAAGCTAAAGACAACACTCCTCACATTGTTCAAAAATATCTTAAACACATCAAGTAGATCTTAGTTAGTAAGAGATAATTAGTTGGATCATTGAAGCGGATTTCAACTAATTCTCGATTGTTACATGCTATAATTTCTATGCATGCAAATTTTGATATGCATTGTGATTATATTTGCAACCGTTAAAAATATATTCATGGCCCGTGGCAACGCACGGGCATTATACTAGTATGAATATATATGCACTCGACCATGCCCTAGAGGCTCGCAGTCCCTACCTTCCAACCCCTAAGCACTAACATGGTATCAGCCTCAAAAGCGATCTACAATGTCTTACGCCGCCACCTCCTCTCCAATGACCGCCACCTCGAGCGTCGTCACCGCCTCCTCCTCGATGACCGCCGCAAGCAAAAGCACGTTTGCCGGCCTCTCATCGTTCTCCCTCGGCAGCTTCTCTGCTAGGGTGATGACTTCTCCAATTTCAATTTTCCATGGCAACTTCTTTATAGCCGGTTCAAGTGGCTTCTCCGGCTGTCGTGCCGTTTCACTTTTCGCACCTCCTCACCACCAAACTCAACCAGGACAACTACTTGTACTTGGGCGCGCAGGCTCTTCCTCTTCTTCAGAACCAATACTTCCTAGGTTATGTTGATGACCTATTTTCGTGTCCACTAGCCATGGTCATGGGCTCATGGCGACAACCAGTGGCATCCCGATGACCACACCAAACCCAGCACATCGAGCTTGGGTCGCTCAAGATCAATGTATCCTCTTGGCGATCCAATCGTCACTGACCGAGGGGCTGGCCAGCACCATCCTCTTTGCGGCGACATCCCTTGATGCGTGGAGTACTCTCGAGGCCAGCTTTTCCTCCCAGTCCTTGGCTTGAGCAAAGCAACTTCGCCGACAACTTGGTGAACTGAAGAAACATGATCTCTTTGCTACAGCTTACTTCCAGAAGGCCAAGACCATATCTGACACGCGCACCTCCATCAGACGAGCACATCTGGAGTAGGAGTTCAACTCGTATGTCCTCAATGGACTCGACAGCGAGTACGACACCTTGGTTGAGGTAGTTCTTGGCCGAGATCACTACTATAGTGAAGTCTTAAGACGACACATCAATCAGAGACCCTTTGATCAAACTGTGTGCGATGCATGAATCGCAAACAGTATTGTTCTAGATCCGTCGCAAATCAAACGAACTGTGGGCAATGGCTGGTCCATCAAGCATGATTCAGATAAGATTTGTGTGTGCGATACGTGGCATACAGTTGGTCCTCATGGACTGTTTGGGATAAGCCAAAATAACACAAACGGTTAACCAGATACAGATGCGTGCGATGTACCGCATACGGTTCCTCATGAAAAGTTGTGTGTGTCATGGGAAACGGTTGCTCGTAAACAATTGTCAGGGATTGATGGAATCATCACCGACGTGTTCCTTAGTTTAATCGTGTGAGATGTGATTTGCTCTGTTTGCACAACATATATGCTCTTTCTATAGAATAACAACATAGTTGCATAACCGAATTGAACATCCAATTACATAAGTGACTACACAACACATGTACATTCTTCAATAAAAAATATGGCCCCATATTATCATTAACCATAATTCCTACATGTCCCCCTCTCACGGTCTCCATGACCTAGGCACACCATTTTTCAGGAAAACCCTTCATCCTAAGCATCTGGATCACAAAAATGCCATTTGATTTTATCATAGGCATTCTCAAAATCAACTTTGAAAATAAGAGCACTTTGTACCATTTTATGAATGGAATTAAAGGCCTCATCTAGCACCACCACCCCTCCATAATGTACCTCCCATTGATGAAAGCAGTTGGGTTGGAAGAGATGACAGGGACACACAACTACTCAGTCTATTCATAAGACTTTAGTTATGATTTTGAAACACACATTTAGCAGACAAATGGGCCTGAAATCTTTTATTTTTTTGCGCCGGCACTTTTTGGCACTAGTGTAATGATGCCATAGTACAGCCTAGAGATATCTATTGATCCATCAGCAAAATCGTCTACTAGCTCTTTCAGGTCCATTTTGACCAGCTCCCAAAAATCCTGATAAAAATCAGTTGGGAAACCATCAGGCACAGGACATTTATTTCTTTCCATACCAAAAGCTAACACTTTAATTTCTTTCAGGGAGAAGGGGGCAATTAGATCCTCCTTCTCAGTATCAGAATTTTTTGTAAACTCATGCCCTGCCATCGAAATAAATTCTTCACGGTGACTAAACAAAGTTTTGTAAAAAATTGTAATTTATTTCATAAGATTTCTTCCCCTTCAATCACCCCATCCTCTTGTTAAGGACATAATTCTATTTTCCCTCCTTCTCCCATTTACCTTAGCATGGTAGTATCTAGTATTTCTATCTCCATCTTTTATTTCTTTGTCTTTATATCTCTGGAGCCATTTAATCTCATCATGTTTCAACAGTCTATTCAGTTGTTCCTAAGAACTTTCTGGTCCTTCCTATTAGCAACAGTAAGTCCCATCCTCTCAGCATTCTTGTCAATGGTGCCCTTTTTTTGTATGATTTCTACTTTAATTTTCATATACCAAGCTTCCACATTCTTGTTCCAGGCTTTAATTTTCTTCCTCAACTCTCCCATCCTTAACTGCCCCTTATCTATGCTTGATCCCAGGTAATCGCCTCTCCAAATTTTACACACAAAATCCTAGAAACCATCTCTTACAAACCATGGAATTTCATATCTGAAAATTGCTTACCTCCTCTTTGTTCTCCAAAAAACTAAAAAAGAGGGGTATGATCCGAGATGTCCCTTGCAAAAGCTTGCAATATGCTAAGGGGGGACTTCTATTCCCAAATAGGACATACCAGCACTCTATCTAATTTCTCATAAGTGGGGTCAGGAAGATAATTTGCCCAAGTAAGCTTTCTACCATTTAAGGGGCCGGGACTTCCCTTAAACCATTATCTTCAATAATGGCATTAAACAAAATACTCCAATGTTTATTATTCACTAGCTTACTATTTTCTGTTTCTTTTCCGATAATATTAAAATCTTCCCCAACTAAACAAGGTAGAGGATTGTCATGGCATAACCTGGCTAGCTCAATTAAGAAGCTAGCCTTCTTTCAGTCTATCCATGACCATAGCCAGCAACAAGGTTCCAATGAAATTTGAGTTTCCTATCTACCACGAGAATCTTGCAAAATTATTCCCCATGTTCAACATTGATAATATCAATGTAATCTTTGTTAATACCCACCAAAATCACCCAGATAGCCCTCTCGGTGGGTTCTAGTGCCGTTCATAATTCCTGCCACTAAACAGGTTATGCAGCTCACTTTTTGTGAACTGCTTTTTAATAGTTTCGAAGATCCCAACAAAATATAGCTTGTGATCTTAAATCAATTCTCTAATGTATCTCCATGCCAACTCTCTCTGGTGTGTTCTTCCTTGGTTTGTGTGTTTGTGTTAAGGATGGCAATTTTTCCCACGGGTACGGGTACCCGCGAGTACCGTACCCGCATGGACAGGGTATGGACACAATTTTATACCCATGGGTGGTACCCATACCCTACCCGTTAAGTCATGGGTAGGATACGGGTATATCCTTGTACCCGTGGGTATACCCATACCCTGCCCGCTTGTGAACTAATGTTAAGTTGTCGTCAATTAATCACTAATTTGTCATGTGACTCGTCTACTCCTATTGACTTATGAGTATGTTGTGATTTCTAAATTTTGATAGTTGTCATGTACTCATCTTGTTACTCAGTGGAGATAATTGATTGTTTTGTCAAATGTGCTATCAATGAGTGTAAAATTATGAACAACTTGTATACTAGTTGTTCTGCCTGTCGGGTACCCAATGGGTACGGGTACCCGTCAGGTATGGGTATGGGTATGGGTAGAATTTTTTACCCACTGACTATATGGGTATGGGTGTGGTATTGCTCTACCCTGCCCATTGCCATCCTTATTTTATGTCTTGTCCCCCTTGGCAAACCAAACACAGCCGTCCTCCGTCCAAGGAAAAACCGCAACGCTGCAGCGTCTAAGGTTCACCCGTGTGACCTACAGGAATATACTGAGATGGAAGAATGATACTTCAACATCGATGCATTAATGTTGATGGCACAGCTCAACATAAAGATTCCTGATCCACCTTAATAAACAAATAGTAGTACCTGATAACGAACCGAACCACCACCAATCACCCACCAATAATAACAAAAATAACTTGGGGTTGGATAATCCACGGTCGCGGATTGGGATAAAAGTTGCAGTGACCACAAACAGTACCATAGGTTATTATAGATAGATGTTGCCATAGGTAGGATTGATTTGGCTGTAGATTCAGCGTCGAAGTTCAAAGAAAATGCGCTTATTTTTGTGATAAATTGCTGCACCTTGGTTCTGCCGATGATGTCGGGTAGCATAATGAACCCAGGCGGAGTGAGTACAATACTAAGAGCTACTTCTACAGATCTCGTATCCACAAATTAACTACCGTTTAGTGGAAATTGGGGCAAAAAAGGGTCTTCATCAGATACTGTAAATGTGGAATATATATACGGGAGCTTGTAAACTTGACACTAACTTTACTTTAGTATCGGGAAAGTTTTAGTTCCCTTAAATTTTGGTGCAACTTCCATCTTAAAGTTTCACAAGCGATACTCCTCTCCTCCGCCGGATCGCTAGCCGCCGCCATGAAGGAGCTCGCCGCAGCTGCTGGGACCACTGTTGTTACCTCCGCCATCGACGCATCGAGTGCAGACACCGCCGCGGCCTCATTTCCTTCGCCAAAAGTACACACAGCCTCGCCGCCTCCGTCGCAGATAGCTTTGCCTCGAAGTACCGCGGCCGCTTTTCCTCTGCCGCCGCAGCTCATGGCCCCGCCTCGAAGCACTTCCACTACGGATGGTCTAAGGGCATCTCCAACAGTTTGTTGGTTACCATGTTGGTAAAATATGCCATGTCATCAACCAACAATTTAACATACAACTACTCCAATAGGTTGTATCTAGTTTGCCAAATAAGATGTGAGATAATAAATAAGGTGCTCTCTCATTCTACATTGGAGCTTGTGCAAGGGGTGTTGGTTAATTTACATACAACCTTGCGCTCTTTCCTCATTTATTGTATGACACATCATCAAAAATCCTACATGTCAAAGTCTACCAATGATTATCTTACAACCATTGGAGATGCCCTAAGTTGGATCCGTTTTATTCCCGGCACCAACAACTTTTCTGCCTTGGAATCAGTTTTTTTTTCTCGGCGAGATTTTCAAAAACCGGACCTTCCATTACACAGCGAAAAATGCAAATATCGCTCGAAAATTTTGAATTTATACGGCTAACGTCAGTCAAATATCTCTGGTATGCTTTCTAATAAGAAGATGTCTTGTAGTACGATGGTATGTGTCAGTTGCCTAGTTCAGGATCGAATCCCAGTTTTGCGAACTACGGTCACTTTTTTAAGTTCAGAAAAATCAGACCAAATGATCTAGCCCCAAATCGGGAAGGGTGATTCAAACCCGCGAGCTTCTTTACGTGGAGAAGACGCGCTGGCCACTTGAACAGGAGGATCATTATGTTCCAATAATGCGTAAACAGTTTGTACTGAATCACAACATTTCTGAATTCAAAATTCGTTTGAAAATTTCGGACAAAAAAAACCGAAAATTCCGATATTTTTCGGAAACCGGTTTTCTCCGTCCATACCCAAAAAAAAAAAGAAACCGAGAAAAAAAAACTTGCTTGGAATGGATCATTTAAACATAGTTGGAGCAACATGGTTATCGAAGTTAATTACTCTAACGATTGGTCAACCGAGGTACAGCTACCTGGCTCCCTACGGCACACACTGCGCTAGAAGTTTGGCTTTAAAGTTCCGCACCACTCACTCTCCCACACACACACACACACAAGGTTCTCATTGCTCTTACGTACCGCCGCGCCGTGGACGAGTGCATTTCCATCGTTACCGTCCCGTCCTCGACGTGATGGTGTGGCTTGGGCCACAGGAGGTGGCCAGCCAACTCTCCGAACTCAGGCCCGTGCACCTCTTCCTGGCCTGCTTCCTCCCGTCCGCAATGGCCACCATCTACCTCATGCTCCGCCCGCGCGCCGTGTACCTCATGGACTATGCCGGCTTCCGTACCACGCATACCTGCCGCATCCCCTTCGCCAGCTTCCTTGAGCACGCGAAGCAACTGCCCGATCTCAACGAGCGTAGCATCCGGTTCATGACGCGGCTGCTGGAGCGCTCGGGGCTCGGGGAGGAGACATGTCTGCCTCCGACGCACCACTACATCGGCACGCACCAGTATTGCACCATTGACGCCGCTCGCGCCGAGTTCGAGCTCGTGGCTTTCACGGCCATCGACGATGTGCTCGCCAAGACCGGCATCGCCCCCGAAGCCATCGACATACTCATCGTCAACTGCAGTTTGTTCTGTCCCACGCCGTCCTTGGTGGACATGATCATAAACAGGTACAAGTTGCGGAGTGAAATCCGCAGCATGCACCTCTCCGGTATGGGATGTAGCGCTGGGCTTATCGCCGTGGGGCTCGCCAGGAACCTCTTGCAGGTCGCTGCCCAAGGGGCACACGCGCTTGTCGTATCCACAGAGACCATCACGCCCAACTATTACCTCGGGACAGAGCGCGCAATGCTCCTGCCCAACTGCCTCTTCCGCGTAGGAGGGGCGGCCGCACTCTTGTCAACATCATCGAAAAAGGCCCGATTCCGCCTAAAGCACGTCGTACGTACGCTTACCGGCGCTCAAGATAGTGCGTACCGGTGCGTGTTTCAGGAGGAGGATGAAAAGGGCCACCGGGGGATAAACCTCAGCATGGACCTGATGAACATAGCCGGCGACGCGCTCAAGTCTAACATCACCGCATTGGGGCCACTCGTCCTGCCGGTGAAGGAGCAGCTTATGTTCGCCTTCTCCTTCGTTGCACGGAAGGTGGTCAGCAGGCGAGTAAAGGCGTACATCCCCGACTTTCGCACGGCGTTCGAGCACTTCTGCATCCACGCCGGCGGCCGTGCGGTCATTGATCAGCTGCAGAAAAGCTTCGGCCTTTCCGACGAGCAGGTCGAGGCGTCGCGGATGACGCTGCATCGGTTCGGAAATACGTCGAGTAGCTCCCTGTGGTACGAACTGGCCTATCTAGAGGCCAAGGGCCGGATGCGCAAGGGCGACCGTGTGTGGATGATCGGCTTCGGATCTGGATTCAAGTGCAATGGCGCAGCATGGGAATGCATCGACCCCGCATGCAATGCAGATGGGCCGTGGGCGACGTCCATCAGAAGATATCCGGTGGACATCCCCGATGTTCTGAAGCATTAACTGTAGGCCATGCTGTCACAGTTCGTCATGCTGGCGTACCATTAAATAAGAGGAAATAGCGGATCACCCGCCCATTCGCGTGCCTAGAACTGGATGTAATATCTTTTTTTTGCGAAGTTGGATGTATCTTTATAATAAATGGTCCTATGACTTTCAATATTTTAGGGAGTTTCTAATCATCCGTCTGTTTTTCATTTCAGTCTAGCTCGATTTTTGTCCAGTACAAGTTTGATACGTGTCTTTGTTTGTTTTTGAGTTCAGTTCATAGCTCTAAAATATCAACTGATTTCGTTTGTGGTTCAGGTGGTATTCCCTCATGGATCCTCAGTTCTCCCCATCCGCCTGCTGGTTTTTCCACGCCCTCAGACTGTCCTGACGGGCCGGATTGCAACCCGTTACCGACCCAATCACATCAAAAACCACAGCCCCATCACCCCACCCAGCTCCCTCCCCCATTAAGTGTTCCAAGGGCGTATCCCACATCAGCGATGTAGATACACAGGTGACAGGGGTACCCCCAGATTGTCTCCGCCGCAAAGAAATTCAGAGGGCGTAGAGAGCAAAGGAAAAGAGAGCAGTAAGCATGTGAGATGAGCGAGCGCAAGCAGCTGCTTTTGATGCTGCTTGTGATCCTGAGATATGTTCCAACAAACTGATTAAAAGTGAAAACCACACATACTAATGACTTTTATCAGTTTTGCTAAGTCTCAGTTGACTTAGACTTCGTTATGTCTCGGTGTATGCTATATGCCTTTGATCTTGCATCGTCATCCATACAATATTTTCTTCTTCAATCTTTTCATTTTGTTCTTATATACTACTCCACTTGACTGAGACTTGGTTAAATCTCAGTCGACTGTGACCTAGCCACATCCAACTTATATATCTTTACCTAATATTAAAGGGAGGAAGCTTTCATAGTTCTCGATCCATACGTCATCACTTTATATCCGTTGATTTTATGTTAAACATAGAGATTGACCGCTTAGATTTAAAACTAGATTTACACAAGTGTATAAGAAAAGAAACGCTACGGGACGAAGTCCCATACCTATGCCATGATTTCACCTTCCGGTCCGTATTTGCTTATGATCGTTCTCTTCTCCCGTAGGCATTAAAGAAACTTCTCCGCAGGATCCGCCACCGCACCCATCTCCCATCGATGTACCGTTGTTTCCCATCTCGATGCTCGGCAGCAGCCATCCCCACCTCTCCCACTCTACGTTCCTACTGCCAGATCGAAGCCCACGACCGCGGCGCTCCTAGATCAGCGACGCAACACCTGTGGCTCGTCATCCTCAAGGAAGCGCGGCTTCCAGCGCGCGGTGATCAAGGGGGCCCCCGGATCTACGCTCCAGCTTCTGACGGCGGCCATGATTAGGCTGATCCACGTACATGGCACTCACCCCGGTTTTCAGGTACCACCTCTCCCACTCCTAATTCATCTCCACAGCTGATGATGTTTGATGCAGGGATGGTGTTGCTGGCGTTCAACGCCATGGACGGACGGAGGCTGGGCAGAATCCAGGCCATGTACGTCCCTGCCCCTTCTTCATTCTGGACTCTTCTCAGCCTCAATTCCTTGCTCACCCGGTAATTTTGGGTGAATAATCTCTCTCTCTCCCTCACTCTATCTGTGTGTGTTTGTGCAACTTAAGTCTGCCCTACATTATTGCTGTGCATTGTGCAAACTCCAGTAAGAGTGAGTACGAGCAGCTCGAGATGATCTTACAATGATTGAGAGCGCACTATCAGAATAAACCCCTATGCCGACGGCTCAGGCCGTCGGCATAGGCCTGATTCCTGTCAGGATAGACCTATGCCGACGGCCACCGTCGGCGTAGGGCCGTCAGCAACATATACGTGGGCGTACCCCAGGTAACCGTCGGCATAGATGCCTACCCCGACGGCGTCCGTACAACTATGCCGACGGCTCAGGCCGTCGGCATAGTTCCACGCCAAACGACGTCCGACGGTGCCGCCGTCAAGAGCCTCCCAACCAGTGACCGCCATGTGGCGAAGCTACGCCGACGGCCTCGCCGTCGGCGTAGGCTGGCCACGTGGCTGTCACTGACAATTCCCGAGGCGTAGCGACGCCGTCGGCTAGGCCGTCGGCATCGGTCACAACTACGCCGTCGGCATATCTATAGCCACGTGGCGGTCGCTGGCATTTTCCTGGGGCGTAGCTACGCCGTCGGCTAGGCCGTCGGCATATGGCAAAACTATGCCGTCGGCATATGTGAAACTACGCCGACGGCTAGACCGTCGGCAGAGGTGCCACGTGGCGGCAACTGGTAACTCGCGCACTGTCTATGCCGACGGCTAAGCCGTCGGCGTAGTGTTCGTCTGATTTTTTCCCCTTTTTCCTGTTTCATATCAATTCATTTCAATTCAAATAGCAGGTATATACAACGAAATAGACATGCACAACACCACCATCACAACCAACAGCACCACCATCAAGAGCATCATAAATATATATGTTCTCACAACCAACACCACCACCATCACATCCTCCCAACCAACAACATAAGCATATCAGAAACATAAGCATCTAGTTAAGAAGCACACAAGTCATCGGAAGTAGCGTAAAAGAGCTTAAGCGCCAGTACGTCCACCACCACCGCCAAGGTCGTTACCGCCAAGTCCGCCAAAGCCCAGGTCGTCACTGCTAGCGGCAGCGCTACCGCCAAGACCGCCACTGCTACCGCCTCGGTGGATCGGAGTGACCGGGCTCCGTGACTCGGGAGTGATGCGAAGAACGGCACCACCACAAACGGATGATCCACCGGTTCCCTGGATGTTTGAAAAGACATGTTCAGTGGATGTTATTGTGTTGAATAAACAGTAAGCGGTGGTTGAATAGTTTGGGAATATACTAACCGTCGTTGTCCCCGGTTGCTGTGCTAGAAATTCCTCAAAGGTAAGCAGCACTGGTTGTGGTCCTGCAGGTGGTGGTGGTGCTTCCATTTCAGGAATCGTGCCGTTCCTCATGCTCTCAAAAACGAGCTGCATGTTAATTGACAAAGCAAACACGAATGTCAGAAGAAATGAAAGTGCAAATATGGAAGTGAAATGAAAGGGGCTAAACTAACCTCCATCATGCGAGTGTTGTGTTCCTCGTGTGCTGCAACTTTCGCCTATCACGCCATGGTCTCCTGGTGTGCGTACTCCATGTAGGCCTGCAATATGACACGATGGAACTCATAAAACATCTAAATGCGGAAAATAAAGTGAGCAATGAAGATAAGAGGGAAAATACTTACAGTGTGCCGCTCGGCTAGGAGGGACTGTGACTGCGCAATGGTCGTGGTCGTGCGCTGTCTCAGGCTCGGGTCGGTAGCTCGGAGCTATGTGAAGGAGATAGAAGGAGTGACCACAGCATCCAAAACCGGCTGCCGACCATGAGCCTTCGGCCCCATGGCAACCACCAGCCTGTCGTCGAAAGGCGCCTTGATGGGGTCAGGTGTGTCAGGATGTAGCTTCTGATACGCCTCAGAGTAGTCCTTCTTCTTCTCCGCGGTCTTGCCGTAGTACTTGGCCTCGCCAGGCTTGGGCCTCCTCCGCGTATGGGCGATCTCCCACGCCTCCATGTGTGAGAGCGGCCGCTTCAGTTTCTCCTCCTGCACCAACAAACAGAGGTTAGTCATACATAAGAAAGCGACGGTAAATAGAAGAAGAAGATTGTTTAATGAGGTTAGTCATACATGAAGTGCCTTGTGGAGAAAGTGGTTCCGGTTTCCCTGAGCATGTACTCCCTCCTTCCCTCGGTTAGCCTTGTTTTTGCTGCTCGTAGCCGTCCAGGCTCCATCCTGACCACACCACAGATCCACCAACGCTGCCCAGGACTCGTCTTTTCCATAACACCAATTTGGACACACCTACATAATGAAAGCATAATGGCATGTCTAACACGAAACGATGAAATATAGCACAAACGTCGGAATGAAAAATCTTTTATACTTACCGCCAAGTACTCGTGCCTCTCCAAGGTAATGTCCCCCGTCTTTGCTTCTTCCTTGGGCATCTTCACACCAAGAACGTCGTGATAGTATTGTGTGATGGCCACCCAGCGCACCTCGTACTGCATCTGGCGGGCCTTCTTCTTCACTTGGCGCAGCACGATCTCGTCGGCAGTGGCCTTGTGCTGGGGAAGAACTCGATAGTATTTCTACAATCATTCATGAAACCAGAATGAAAGAAGCCATGAGTTAAATCATTCATGAAACCAGAATGGACTTGTGCTTGTGAAGAGAACTCACCCAAAAATTAGTGATCACGGCCTTAGCATGGGTCACATGCTCCGCGTGGGGGGCCGCTTCCCAGTGCTCCCAGGTCGTGGCCAAAACCCGACGGTCCGGGTGCCTGACTGGATCCGGACAGTACAGCCCCGGCCAGTATTCCTTCAGCAAGACGGTGATGATGCCGTTGGGAACACGGGCCCCTTTAGGATGTGTCCAGTTACTGCAAAAGATTTAAAGAATGAAAATATTAGCATGTGACAAGCAAAATAAAGAAAAATATAAGCATGTGACAAGCATAAGAATTAAATTATTATTGAAATTATTAAGTGGCACTTACTCTGTCCCCTTGGGCTCAATGAGCCACTTCTGCTCCTCGGTAGCAGGAATATGCTTTGGGAGCTTTGCGTTACCACGCAGCCACCCCTTGTTGTCAACCCCGCCACCACCATCATCCCCGCCACCACCATCATCCCCGCCACCACCATCCTCGTCGCCTGCCTCCTCCTCCTCGCCCCCCTCCCCAACCTCCTCCTCCTCCTCCTCCTCCTCACCCCCCTCCCGAACCTCCTCGCGAACCACCTCCTCCTCCTCGTCCTCCTCCTCCTCGGCAGAGGGTACCTGACTAGAGGAGGGTCTCGAAGACAACACCCCTAAGTCGGTGAGGGTGCGCTCTTTCTGACCGCGACCCCCTCTAGTGGCTCTCCCCCCACCCCCTCGCCCTCCAGGGGCTCTCCTCCCGCCCCCTCCTCCTCTAGGGGCACCTCTCCCTAGACCTCCCTGTGAGGAGTCATCCTCAAGTAGTCGGGGGGGGAACAGTACGTGCTCGACCACTCCGACTAGCAATGCCGACGACCTTGCGTATGAAACCCGCGCCGTCCGCCTTCCCCTTGCCCATGTTCCACGAACCTGCATTGAAAAGAGAATAAACAATTAGTACACTAATAATGAAGGAAAAAGCATAATAATAATGACTAATAAACACATTAAAAAATAAGCATAAAAAGGCATATTCCTAAACCATAGAAAAAAAAGACATGAAACGTACATCTGCTAGAACCCATACGAATCATCACTGTTGTAACCTCTTTCTCGCTCGGTCTCATCATCACTATCAATCATATCATCTTCGTTGTCTGACGGAGGTGGAGGCTCTTCCTCGTCGTCAGCGTCTTCGTTTAACTTTTCTAGCATAAGTATGTCATTTTCATTAACAATGGTCTCACCATCATTCCGTGCATCGTCATCGTTTGGATCCACATCATCATCACCCAATGGTCTATCGTCATCGTTTCTGACCACATCATCATCATCAGGATGCTCTTGATAGAACACTCCCTCGTGTGTCATGGGGTTAATGTTGTAGTAATCGTCTTCGTTCGGGTCCGGTAGCTTACCATGTGGCGACACCTTGAACACAACTTCCCAACCCTTTAGGTACTCTTTCTGGCATGGGTAAGGCAGATAATAAACTTGTGTAGCTTGGGTAGCCGCAATGAAGAGATCAGCTCCGGCATAGACGCTTGATGGTTTAACTTTGACCAAACCAATGGAAGGCGTATGTCTCTGCCCCTCCCGCGGATCGAACCATCGGCATTTGAACACAGGCAGACTTAGGGTTTCGCGCCCTTTGCGGAATGTAATCTCGTATATATTTTGTACCCTTCCGTAGTAGTCTACTGAATTTTGACCGGGGGTGTACACTCCGGTATTTATAGTTTTGGGATCAGGCCGGCTGTTCTGGTGCTCCTCTGTATG
Organism: Elymus sibiricus; assembly: GCA_039707655.1. Taxonomy (NCBI): domain Eukaryota; kingdom Viridiplantae; phylum Streptophyta; class Magnoliopsida; order Poales; family Poaceae; genus Elymus; species Elymus sibiricus. Next base: position 20,775,353 of record CM077663.1, on the reverse strand, counting down.
GAAGCGATACCCATTCACATCATACTTTTTACATGTCATGACCGCAGGGTCAAAACCCATGGAAACCCATCTCAATTCGTCGTCCATAGATATGTTCAGATCTTTTCCCTACATGTATAATTGAAATTGCTGGGTGCATTAGTTCGGTTAACTAATAAATGTTGAACTAGGTATTTAATAGGGGAATGTGGGAAATTACTTTCTTCATGAACCAAGCAACAAAATTTTTACGTCCAGGTTTTCCATGACGGAGAAGAGTAAGTGCCTCCGCCTCAGTAGGAGGATTCATTCCCGTCCATTCCTCTTGAAAGAAATCACTAAAAGAAGAAAAGCGGTGTTAGACCGGGACTAAGTGAACATAGAACATAATGTTGTGCAAGACATAAAGGAATGGTGTAGTGGTATTACCTCATCCACACTTCCTCAACTTCCTCGATGTTGTGTAAGACATAGAACATGAGGTCCTCCCACTCTTGTCGTGGCATGTTATAAGATTTCGAGACCCCAGCCCTGCCACCTTGCCCGTTGAATAGATGGAGCTTGGGTTGATACTTGGGCTCTTCTATATTGTATCGAGGCACCTTATTATGCAGATGGGGAACGTGGTCTAGATAGTACGATGTCCTGAGGTCTGACACCTCCTCTAGGATAACTGCCTCAGCTATGGAAGCTTCAATCTTAGCTTTGTTTCCACATTTCTGTCGGAGATGCTTGTTCTGTCTCTCAGGGCCGTACTGCCAACGATTCTGCACAGGCCCCCCCAACAATACCTCGTTCGCGAGGTGCAGAATGAGATGTGTCATCGGAGTAAAGAAGCCTGGCGGAAAGATCTTCCCTAGCTTGACTATAAACTCCGGTGCCTTCTTATGCAATTGTTCAATCACGTCTTTACTTACTTCTTTAGCACAGAGCGTGCGGAAGAAATGGCTTAGTTCGGCAAGCACTCGCCAGACATGCTCGGGGACATAGCCTCGAACCATCACCGGCATTATCCGCTCAATCTACACATGGTAGTCATGACTCTTGAGCCCGGTCACTTTTTGTAGAGGAACGCAGCGGAAAACAAAAAATTTCGACCTACGCACCAGCCCAGGATCACTATGGAGACTGCATACAAGGTTTGATCTGTTTCGTTACCGACTCGTAGCGCAGCGGAAGTAGAGTCGATGACGATCGGCGGTGCAGATCCCCGCAGCTAGGATTTTACAACCTCCCAACCGCGAGGATGTACTCCCTCGTCAGCTCACCGGACGGATCTCCGGGCAGCCCTTCGAGAGGCCTCGGGACAGTCCCTCGGATAGTCCCACCGGACGGATCCTCGGACAGCCCTCCGGGAAGCCTCTGGACAGTCTTTCGGATAGTCCCACCGGACGGATCCTCGGACAGCCCTCCGGGAGGCCTCTGGACAGTCTTTCGGATAGTCCCACCGGACGGATCCTCGGACAGCCCTCCGGGAGGCCTCACGGACAGCCCTTCGGGCAAAAAGATCGAACCTACGACCTCTCTACGGGGTTGCACACATACGGTGTCATCTATCCGGCAGGGCTTCGCCGTCCAGAACTAGTTCCCACCAGAACCCAGACAGCCTTTCGGCTCTACGAAACTATTTCGCTAGGAGGGAAAGAGAAGCCAGAAATGTCATGGCACTTGTATGTGAGAAGGAGTGAGTGTGGAGGCAGCCCCTCCACCTCTATTTATAGGAAATCCAAGGGGTAGGGTTTCTTGGCCCCCAAGCCTTCTAGAAACCTTTTGGGAAAATATCCCAAAAGGTGACTTTTCCATAAATATCCCAAAAAGCACTTTCACTATTCACGACGACATTTTTCAGCGTCCGGTCGAACTGAAAATATTTATGTGGGCTTAGAACATTTCCAGTACCCACTAAAATAATTTTCAATGCTATCCGGAACAATTCCGGTTTAGTGATTTTCATCTGCGAAAAGCATCTGAAGCGGTTTCGGCAGCTCCGGAACATTTCCGGTTTTCATCCCGGAAAATTCCAGAAAGTTTCCAGAATGATTCTGGCACCCTCCAAGAATTATCAGGCATGTGCCAAAACCAATTTGACTTTATGGTATCCCCTGAAACAACTTTTCAGTTTTACCGAAACTGTTCCGGTGTTCTCTCTGCGGAACTTTTCCGCTGTCCGAAACTTTTCCGGTGTCCGAAAACTTTTTCGGTGATTTTCTCTCAGACTCCCTGTCTAGTATTCAGCAGATAGATGACCCTTAAGCTTGTGACCCTATAGGTTCGGTGAAGCATAGACATGACCCGGAACCCCTTCCGATCAATGATCAACATCGGAGCCGTGGACACCCATATTGATCCCTATACCCACACGAATGTATATTCGAGTGAACCTCCAGTTGCCGTGTGCTATTCCTGTTGCTTCGCGATATATTACAAATACCCGAGGTGAGAAACATCGGCATCCTCGTGGATCAACACTTGTCCACAATGCCAGTTACCTCGTTGCCGGTTTTTGTTCTCTTTTCTCGTTTCTGTGTTCCGGTATCCCTGTGATCAAATCACACTTGTGTCTGGCCAGACGATGATGGATACCGTAACACCGAGAGGGCCTAGAGATATCTCTCCATCGTCGGAGGAGCAAATCCCAATCTTGAGCTATCAAGTTACTTAACATACTTTTCCATGAACCCGTAAGCCGCCGTAATAGCCACCCATTTACGGATGACGTTTAACAAACCCCAAAGTTCATGACGCAAGCATGAAGAAACTCGACACTCTCATGGTCTAAGGAATTATGCAAACATTAACTTCTCTGTGTTATTAACCATTAACTTATGACGAATGAATCTCATAGCATAACATCAATCGGGTCGATTCAACACAAGTGTTCTACTAACATTGTGCCCTCAAAGTTGCCGGCATAGACATGCCCATGATCAGGAAAACAGAACCATCATGCAACACTTGAGCTAGTCTTAGAGGCCAGACTAGCAATACATTTTACCGTTTATTATTCCACACGTGCATATGAGTCTTCCTCCGAGCCTCGTGGTTATTGCAGACTCGAGAACCATAGCAGTTATAGCATCGAACATAAACCTAATTATGAACAGGGAGATAATCAATAACATTTATTATTGCCTCTAGGGCATATCTCCTACACTTTTCCCGTTGAAAGATTGACTCCCTTACTTATATTCGATGCATAACCATCGGTGAACTTCAAAATGAGTTTCATCCAGATAAGTACTTCCTTCTTTTCTGGCGGTTTAAGGACAAAGTCAGCATCTGGCTTGACCCAGTTTCTTCGACCGCCTGTGGGAGGCTTCATGTTTAGACGTGGTCTATCACAAATTCTCTGTTGATCGGCTCTAGCTTTAACGTTATCCTTCGTCTTATCAGGAATGTTGAGGATCATGCGGAAAAGGGACTCTGCGACATTCTTTTCGGTGTGCATCACATCGATGTTGTAAGGAAGTTTGAGGTCCTTGAAATAGGGAAGCTTCGAGAAGGGGGTAATGTGAGTCCAGTTGTGCGTCTCACCATATCCCTCGAAGCCTTTGGCTTTGGCTTTGGCTTTGCCTTTGACTTTAGGCTTGAGAGCTTTTAGCTGAGCAAGAACATCTGCCCCCGAAAATGTTGGAATCTCGGTTACTTCATGGACAACCCGGCCTTTCGTGAAGTTCTTCTTGTCTTCCCTGTCTGGATGGTCTGGAGGGAGGAACTGTCGATGCAGGTCAAAGGCTAAATACATGCCACCCTTCTGCAGCCAAATCAAACGCAGAGCCTGCATGCACACTGGGCATGGAATCTTCCCACTTGTACACCATCCGTAGAATAGGGCATAGCCAGGAAAGTCATGCATGCAATACATCAACCAAACTTTCATCAAGAAATTTCTCTGCAGATCTCGGTCGTATGTCAACCTCGGGAAGTACCAAGAACAAATCATCCACCAGCGGCTGCATAAACACTGCCAAATTCTTCCCCGGGTATTCAGGCCCCGGAATGAGGAGCGACAAGAACATGGTCTTGCGTTGCATTAGGGCACCGGGAGGGAGATTGAGCGGAATAACAAACACAGGCCAGCAGCTGTATGGATTGGACGACATACCATATGGATTGTACCCATCACCTGTTATCACAACTCTGACATTCCCGGCCTCGTCTGCTTCCTCGGGGTATTCTGTATCGAACGACTTCCATGCTTCGTCTTCTGATGGGTGTACGATTTTATTTGAATGGTACCTTATACCTTCCTTGTGCCACTTCATCATTTTGGCAGACTCCTCCATGATGAAAAGGCGCTGCAGTCTTTCTATGAAATGGAGATACCGAAGAACCTTAGTGGGGATATCTAGCTGCCTTTTCTCACCATCCTCACCGACCACCTCAAGGTACCGAGACGAACCACACTCCCTACAGTACTGGTCATCCGCATATTCGTGCCTAAACAAAAGGCAATTCTTCGAGCAAACATGTATTTTCTCATAATCCATAGAGAGTGCATTCATGAGTTTCTTTGTAGCGTACATGCTTTTCGGCAGTTCATGACCCTCAGGGAGGCTGTTAGCCCATACTCCAAGGAATGCTTCGAAGCATTTCTGGCTACAGCCGTACTCAGCCTTGACTGCAACCAGTTGCGAGATGGCATCCAGCTGAGATATTTTGGCACCCGCATAAAGAGGTTTCTTCGACAAGGCCAAGACCTCCAAAAAGGCCTTTGCGGTTGCCTCCGGCTCCTCCAGTTCATTCTCTGAAGGTGTCGCATGTGCCGTTTCTACAGCAATGACATCATCTAGCATGTCCCTGACCCCGTCGTCTGCATAACCATCGATGCGTTGTCCCATCACCTCCTCTCTACCACGGTCCTGCTCGGCTAAGTTTATCGGCGGGATGTCAAAGTTTGGCATATATCCGTGCGTGCGAAGGTGGTCAGTCATGTCCTTCTGATTTCTATGGTGATATCTGGCACATCTCGCACAGGGGCATGGTGGGATAATTCTCATTGGACTACGGAATATCTCCTTCAAATACACATCGGTTTTCGCGATCCACTCTGATGTTACTCGATTCTGACGAATAAAACCACTGTACATCCACTGATTATCTGCCATCCTCTGCTTTATTGGGAGCCACACAACAAAATTACGGATTCATTTAAATTAATCACATCAAATTTTTATTTTCCACCGCGTTGAATCCACCTACATCTCTAATAGGTAAAGATGGGTCCTAATCCCACCCGAGGATGTCTAGATTGAGTACGTTCTCCATGCTCTACCCCGTTCCGAGACAAAATTTCGGCAGCACCTCCCCGCTGTTCTCCAGATACACGTCTCGGTAAATAGCCGAGAGAATGTGCTCCGGAGAACAATGGGGAGGCGCCGCCGAAATCCTGTCTCGGAACGGGGTAGAACACGGAGAACGTACCCAATCTACACATCCTCGGGCTGTCCGTGGAAAACGCTGGACAATCCGAAAGAGCTGCGGTGATAAATACGCAATTGAATGCATATTTATCAATGCAACCCTTTCGGACGGGAGACGCCTAGGTTATGCGACTTGACATGAAAATAAAATCTAGTGACATGATTCGTAGCTCACCCTCGGTTGTAGAGGAAGTAGTCCAACAGCGGAGGGACGATCGGGGACCAACAGCTCCTACGACGATCACTCCACCAAGATGGAACACCACAGAACCTGCAAATTGCATCGTGACCAAAATTAAGAACATCACAATATATTCATCATCATCATCATCTATCATCACCTAACAATCATCGGAGCATAAAAAAATCATCATCATCAACATCATCATCATCGGGTTAGTTCCATTCAAATCATGCAAATTGGAGTCCAAAACAAGGGCAAAAGAGTTTGGAAAAGTGGATACGTTGGAGACGTATCAGCGGCAGTGCCGTCCGCGGAGGGGGGCCACACCCCGGAGCCCCAAGACGGGCGTCTACGCGTGCCACATCACTTTCACACATGCATCAGGACCCGATGCGGTGTTTCGGTGGCATAGCTACACCCGGAAGGCCACCACGAAGCCCCGTTGACCAGGAGATCTAGCCCTTTGACTTTCGCCGGACGGGCTTTGACCGGTGGACTCTTCCACCTGGTTGCGATGGGTCAGCACATAGGAACATCCCCGAACACGGTCTGGACCAAACCCACCACTAGATTCCCTCCGGTTCTACCCGACGCGCACGTTTCCCCCCTCCAAGTGACGGCGGCAGTGCCGTCCGCGGAGGGGGGCCACACCCCGGAGCCCCAAGACGCCCGTGAGGGGGGGCACCACCCAGAGCCGCGTGCCACCACACTTTCACACGCGTAGGAGGGCCCACCGCAACACCTGACGTGTTTCCTACCCCCCAGGTACCCCATCCCGTTTCCCCCTTCCAAGACAGGGCGGCAGCGACGTCCGTGAGGGGAGGCAATCGATATATAATTGAGGTATGTTTTTCTTACATAAGGCACATTTAAGTTAATCAAATTAGTTTAGAAAAAAAAAGAGAAAAAAATAAAAATAAATAAAAAGGAGAAAATAAATAAAATAGAAAAAAAGTAGCGCAAATCTATGCCGACGGCAATGCCGTCGGCATAGCTACGGCCACGGATCGACAGAGCCCTGGATCGATGACGTGGCATAGGACGCGGATCGATGATGTGGCAGAGGAAATGGGCCAGTCCTATGCCGACGGCCTGGCCGTCGGCATACCTATGCCACCCCACGGACCGGTTAGGGCTCGGATCGATGACGTGGCAGAGCACGAGGATCGATGACGTCGGCTTAGCTATGCCGACGGCCCCCGTTAGCTCCGTCGGCGTAGGCTTCGCACCGTCAAACGGCCGTCGCCGCCCGGGTAGCCGGGTCCACCTCTATGCCGACGGCTTTGATATGCCGACGGCCACTGTAGGCATATGGCGAACGCTGCCGACAGTCGATCGATGCCTACGGCCCCCGTCGGCATAGGTGGACATGTGCCGACGGCTTGTCTATGCCTACGGCTTGACCTAGGCCGTCGGTATATATCCATCTATGCCGACGGCAGCCGTCGGCATAGATTAGGCCGTCGGCAGCTGCTGTTATTCTGGTAGTGGCGGTCCAACACAAAGAAGATGTTCTGGGTTCTCCTTCCGTCGTCTGTTGCTAACTAATCTTGATGTCCGTGTTCGACCGCGTTGTACAAGGCTGGGCTTCTTTGAATACATACTAGCGCCAAAAAAAAATAGCCCGTCTGAGTTTTGTTGTTCATTTGGTTAATGAAAAGGAATAGGAAGTGAAGCGAAGAGGTTGATTGAGTGGCATATTTTTCGACTAATAGTTTTGTGTAGGTCGTTGAGTAGTTTCTTCCAACTGAACATGTAGTAGAACATTTAATAGGGCATCCCATTAAATGGATTAAATTGGAATCTCTATGTTGTGATGCTGCAATTGTAAAATAGCCAAAGAACAAATTAACATAAGGATAGAAACGTTAAAAAGATGATTTAGGGAAAAATATAGAAACGTTGTGGGAGCGAGCTTTCAGACGGCGCACTCCAAACTGATAAATATGGCATGGTCTTTGAGATCATTTTAGCAATATACTTGTATGCATACATTTTATTTCGGAACTTGTAAAAAAAAGGCTAAAAAATGACATATTACTTGTCATCGCATTATCATTATTATATATAGATATCATGTATGTTATGTTTGACATGAAGGAAAAATAGGAATAAAAAGGTAATACTTATGATTTTTAGTATTTTAATTTATTTCCATGTTCATGACGGGGCTGTTCACGTGTCCTTAGTTTCGACTGTTCATGGCTGGTACTGTTCATGCCTCTTATGTCTTGCTACTGTTTACGTCTAGTTACTGGTTAATGTTCAAGTTTCATTATTGTTCACTATTACTGTTCACTGGTGTTGACGTTGCCGTAAAAGTGAGCAGTCAATGCGGAAAGAAAGCAAAAATAATCAGGAAAAATCGGATTAGTATGACACCTAAAATACCACCATATATATTTCCTTTTGAGAACACCCTAGAAAATCTAAATCGTAGGCATATATCTGGTAGACAACCATGGCAACACGTGCAAAAGGATAAAAAGCTAAACCGATGGCTGGCATATCAGTAACATATATACAGCTGCCATCGTAACGCCCCATAGCAGCACCGTATTTGTGAACAGGGCATTGGTAAACAAAGTAAAAAAAAACCGGAAAAACCAATTGCTTTAGTATATAGTATATATATACGATAAGAGCATCTACAGCCGGACCCTTCATACCCTCCTCAAACGCCCACGCAGTCCGCCCGGTCACTGCCCGGTCACAAAAAATCGACCAAGACGGGCCTCTCAAATCGGTCTCAAACGCCCGGGTTGACGGCACCCCTCATTTCCAGCCCAAATATGGAGCGGGTATAGGGGAGCCCGGGCGCGTCCGGGCACGTCCGCCACGTCTGACTGACGGCGTGGCCCCACGCGGACTCGCCGGGAAACCCGAAGGTCCGACGGGCGCCTCAACCGTCGCCGCGGTGTGAACGCAGCGTGGCGCCGCTTCGCTTCCCCCCCTCCCCCGAGGTCGGGGCCGGCTATTTAAGCCGGCCAGTGCCCCCCGGCCCTACCATATCCGCCTCCTCCCTCTCTCCACCCCAACACGAGCCCATCCGCCTCCTCTCGCACTTCCTTCTCCGAGCCTATTAGCCATGCCAGGTATTACACGATCCAGCACCTTCTCTTCCTCGTTGAGCAGGTCCGAATCTGTAGGGCAGCGGGGCTACCTCTGGAACCGGAGTGGATTTCGAGGAGGGGAGGAGGTGGGGGAGGAGCCCAAGAAGGAGGTGCCGGAGGAGGAGGAGGAGGCTTCACAAGAGCCCGAGGTGGAGGAGGAGGCACCGGAGGAGGTGGCCGCGGAGGCCAAGGAGGAGGCGGCTGCCGACGTGGATCTGTGGCCGGAGCAGCATGCCATCCTGAACTCCATCCGCTCGGAGTCGGCTGCGGAGGTCAGGCGTAGGCTGCGGGCGGCGCAGGCGGCTGAGGCTACGTCGCAGGTGGATCACGCCATCTCCGGCGACGATGAAGCGTAGTACACCATAGTACGTAGGAAAAAAGTTGCATGGTTTTAGTATGAATATAAGGGTTGAAATATAAAAGAGTTGGATGTGCAGTAGAAAATTTAAAGCATAACCGGTTATTAGCCGCGGATACGCCCGGACGCGTCCGCGGGCATTTGAGGGGCCGGAATTGCAAGGTCCGGCTGTAGATGCTCTAAGAATCAGACCAGCCCACCTGTTCTCCCGTGTCTTGGCTTCATGGCAGCAGCATATCACATCTTGGCTTTGCGGTGGCGATGGAACCAACGCTGCAAGATCAGGACCAGGTGAGGCATTTCTATTCGAGGGTCTCAAATAATTAAGCCAATGTTGAATAACAATAATCTTAAAAGTATGAAAGTAAATGCATACAAATTGTATTGGAAATAACTAGTCATCAACTCGTGGTCCTGCGCAGGCTAGTGAGTCTACAACTCTGTAATCGTTATTAATGCTTGGTAAACTTTTACTTTATGCGATTATAGTGAAAATTAGAATATCATATAAACGTAGGAATGTACCACGAATAAACTGCCCTAGCCTGCTACCAAAGTGTTATCTAGGCCAGTAAAGCCGAGCCATTTCCGAGTCATCGCGTGCTATCTACATCTTGAGGCATCGGATTTGGCGTTTGGATCATTTCGGACCGTCAATCCAACAATCATCAATTGCCAGAAGGTTCACATTTTCATCTTCCAAATGACCTTCCATGTAACGCCCAAGATGCGATCCTATCCTATTAAGGCACGAGGGCCTCGACGGGGATAGAAGCGCATCTAGTCGTTTCGCAAGTACAAAAATCATTGCATACATGTAGGAATAGATGAGTATATGAGTTGGCTTACACTAGTCACAAGCTATCTTACAAGTCCACACAATTATTCATACATTCATTCAAAAGACAGGGTCCGGCTACGGATGAAATCAAACGAGAAAAGAAGCAATGAAAACTGCCTTGCTATCAAAGGAACACCACTACGAAGCCCCCTACTAATCAGGATACGTAACGTACATACGTCTATGTTCTTCATCTTACTCCCTCTGGAGCTGAGACACATCATCTGGCACGTATATGTCAACACATGTACCTGTATTGTTGTAATCTGTGAGCCACAGGGACTCAGCAATCTCATAACGCGGGTACCGAAACTATGTAAGCCAATAGGTGAGGAAAGGTTAAGTGGTGAGGCTGCAGCAAGCACTAAGCATGTATTTGGTGGCTAACTTACGAGAACATTAATGTAAATGTGGTGGCCTACGTATGACGGGCGTGAACTAGCATGATCACTAAGTGATCCTGAACACCTACTTACGTCAAACATAACCCCACTGTGTTCTCTCTCGGTTCATGTACACGAGCAGAGACAGTCACGGTTACGCACACAGTTGGTGTATTTTATTTAGTTTACTTCAAGTAAACTATAACCGGGTGTTAAACAAATTTCCAAGTTGCCAAATAACCGCGGGCACGTCTTCTCGAAAAGATTTAACCCTGCAGGGGTGCTCCAACTCATCCATCACAAACTAACTACACGTCGTGGGAATAACCTCGGCCACGAATCCTGTGATCTCCTAGGAAATTCCGTTGGAAAGCCTCAACCTCGAGATAGCCCAAAGTTGTTGGGGAACGTTGCATGGGAAACAAAAAATTTCCTACGCTTCACCAAGATCAATCTAGGAGATGAGTATCTACGAGAGGAGAGATCGGATCCACATACCCTTGTAGATCGCTAAGCGGGAAGCGTTAAGAAACGCGGTTGATGTAGTCGAACGTCTTCGCGATCCAATCACGATCTAGCGCCGAACGGACGACACCTCCGCGTTCAGCACACGTATAGCTCGATGACGATCTCCGCCTCCTTGATCCGGCAAGCGAGGGCGGAGAGGTAGATGAGTTCTCCAGCAGCACAACGGCGTGGTGGCGGTGGTGGTGGAGCTGTTCCGGCAGGGCTTCGTCGAGCACTACCGAAACCGATCTAGAGGAGAACTAATCTAGAGGGAGAGAGAGGGCTGCGCTATGGCTTCGGGGTGCGGCTGCCCTCCCTCTCCCTCTCTATTTATAGGAGGAAGGGGTAGGTGGGGTGCAGCCCTAGCCCCTCTTTCAAGGAGGGGTTCGGCCGAAGTCAGGGGGAGGAGTCCTCCTCCCATAAGGGAGGTGGGAACCCTAGGGAGGAGTCCCTCCCCTCCAAGGCACCTCCACCTTTTTTTTCCTACGGGCGCATGGGCCCTTTTGGGGTCGGCTGCCTAGACCACCAGGGGCTGGTGCGCCACCTCTTGAGCCCATGTGGCCCCCCGGGGTGGGTGGGCCCCACCCTGTGGACCCCGGAACCCTTTCGGCACTCCCGTTACCCTACCGGAAACGCCCGAAACTTTTTCGGAACCCGAATACCACTTTCCTATATATAAATCTTTACCTCCGGACTATTCCGGAGCTCCTCGTGACGTCCGGGATCTCATTCGGGACTCCGAATAACTTTAAGTGTGCAGACCCTGCGGGTTCGAGAACTATGTAGACATGACCGAGACACGTCTACGGTCAATAACCAATAGCGGGACCTGGATGCCCATATTGGTTCCTACATATTCTACGAAGATCTTTATCGGTTGAACCTCTATGTCAAGGATTAAGTTAATCCCGTACGTTGTTCCCTTTGTTTATCGGTTTGTTACTTGCCCGAGATTCGATCGTCGGTATCTCCATAGCTGGTTCAATATCGTTACCGGCAAGTCTCTTTACTCGTTCTGTAATACAAGATCCCATGGCTAACTCGTTATTCACTTTGCTTCAAGCTCATTGTGATGCTGTATTACCGAGTGGGCCCTGAGATACCTCTCCGTCACACGGAGTAACAAATCCCAGTCTTGATCCATGCCAACTCAACAGACACCCTCGCAGATACCTCTAGAGCATCTTTATAGTCACCCAATTACATTGCGACTTTTGATACACACAAGGTACTCCTCCGGTGTCAGTGAGGTACATGATCTCATGGTCCTAGGAACATATACTTGACATGCAGAAACAATAGCAATAAACTGACACGATCATATGCTACGTTCATAGTTTGGGTCTCGTCCATCACATCATTCTCCTAATGATGTGATCCCGTCATCAAAGGACAACCCATGTGTATGACTAGGAAACCATAGCCATCTTTGATAACCTAGCTAGTCCATTATAGGGTTACTAGGGACACGGTGTTGTCTATATACCCACACATGTATTTGAGTTTCCAATCAATACAATTATAGCATGGATAATAAACATTTATCATGAACAAGGAAATATAATAACAACCATTTTATTATTGCCTCTAGGGCATATTTCCAACAGTTTCCCACTTGCACTAGAGTCAATAATCTAGCTCACATCACTATGTGATTTACATTCTAATGAATCTAACACCCATACAGTTCTAGTGTTGATCATGTTTCCCTCATGGAAGAGGCTTAGTCAACGGATATGCAACATTCAGATCCGTGTGTACTTTGCAAATATTTATGTCACCCTCCTCGGTGTAATCGCGGATGGAATTGAAGCGTCGCTTTATGTGTCTGGTCCTCTTGTGAAACCTTGGTTCCTTGGCTAGAGCAATGGCACTAGTGTTGTCACAGAACAGAGTCATTGGGTCCAGTGCACTTGGCACAACTCCAAGATCCGTCATGAACTGCTTCATCCAGACACCTTCCTTCGCCGCCTCTCAGGTAGCTATGTACTCCGTTTCGCATGTAGAATCAGCTACCACGCTTTGCTTGGAACTGCACCAGCTTACCGCTTCTCCATTGAGAACAAATATGTATCCGGTTTGAGACTTAGAGTCAACCGGATCAATGTCAAAGCATGCATTGACGTAACCCTTTAGGACGATCTTTTGATCACCTCCATAAACGAGTAACATTTCCTTAGTCTTTTTCAGGTACTTTAGGATATTCTTGACCGCGGTCCAGTGATCCACCCCTGGATTACTTTGAAACCTTCCGACCATACTTATGACAAGGCTGACGTCTGGTCTTGTGCACAGCATTGCATACATGATAGAGCCTATGGCAGAAGCATAGGGGATGACACTCATCTTTCTCTATCCTCTGCAGTCACTGGGCATTGAGTCTTACTCAACTTCACACCTTGTAACACAGGCAAGAACCCTTTCTTGGACTGATCCATTTTGAACTTCTTCAAAACTTTATCAAGGTATGTGCTCTGTGAAAGTCCTATTAAGCGTCTTGATCTATCTCTATAGATCTTGATGCCTAATATAAAAGAAGATTCTCCTAGGTCCTTCATTGAAAAACACTTGTTCAAATATTCCTTCACGCTTTCCAAAAATTCTAAATTGTTCCAATCAGCAATATGTCATCCACATATAATATTAGAAACACTATAGAGCTCCCACTCTCTTTCTTGTACATACAATCTTCTCCATAAAGTTGTATAAACCCAAACGCTTTGATCACCTCATCAAAACACTTATTCCAACTCCGAAATGCCTACACCAGTCCATAAATGGATCGCTGGAGCTTGCAAACTTTGTCAGCATTCTCTGGATCGACAAAACCTTCTGGTTGCATCATATACAAGTCTTCCTCAAGGAAACCGTTGAGGAACGCTGTTTTGACATCATTCTGCCAAATTTCATAATCAAAAAATGCAGCTATTCGTAAAATGATTCTGGCGGACTTAAGCATCACTACGGGAGAGAAAGTCTCATCGTAGTCAATTCCTTGAACTTGTGAAAAACCCTTTGCCACAAGTCGAGCTTTATAGACGGTGACATTACCGTCCGCGTCCGTCTTCCTCTTAAAGATCCATTTAGTCTGAATGGCCTTCCGCCCTTCAGGTAATACTTCCAAAGTCCACACTTTGTTTTCATACATAGATCCTATCTCGGATTTCATGGCCTCTAACCACTTGTTGGAATCCGGGCCCACCATCGCTTCTCCATAGCTCGTAGGTTCATCGTTGTCCAACAACATGACCTCTAAGACAGGGTTACCATACCATTCGGGAGCAGTACGTGCCCTTGTCGACCTACGAGGTTTGATAGTAATTTGATCCGAAGCTTCATGATCACTATCATTAGCTTCCTCTTCAACTGATGTTGGCTCCACAGAAACATCTTTCTGCGCTGCGCTACTCTCTGGTTGAAGTGAAGGTTCAACAACCTCATCAAGTTCTATCTTCCTCCCACTCAATTCTTTTGAGAGAAACTCTTTCTCGAGAAATGACCCGTTCTTAGTGACAAACGCTTTGCCTTCGGATCTGAGATAGAAGGTGTACCCAACTGCTCTTTTGGGTATCCTATGAAGACGCATTTCTCCGCTTTGGGTTCCAGCTTTTCAGGCTGAAGCTTTTTGACATAAGCATCTCATCCCCAAATTTTAAGAAACAACAACTTTGGTTTCTTGCCAAACCACAGTTCATACGGTGTCGTCTCAACGGATTTAGATGGTGCCCTATTTAAAGTGAATGCAGCTGTCTCTAACGCATAACCCCAAAACGATAGTGGCAAATCGACAAGAGACATCATAGAACGCACCATATCCAATAAGGATCGATTACGACGTTCGGACAGACCATTACGCTTTGGTGTTCCAGGTGGCGTCAACTGTGAAATAATTCCACATTGTCTCAAGTGATTGCCAAACTCATAAATCAGATATTCTCCTCCTCGATCAGATCGTAGGAATTTAATCTTCTTGTTACGATGATTCTCAACTTCATTCTGAAATTGCTTGAACCTTTCAAACGTTTCAGACTTATGTTTCATTAAGTAAATATACCCATATCTACTTAAGTCATCGGTGAAGGTGAGAAAATAACGATACCCACCGCGCGCCTCAATGCTCATCGGACCACACACATCAGTATGTATGATTTCCAACAAGTCACTTGCCCGTTCCATTGTTCCAGAGAACGGGGTCTTAGTCATCTTGCCCATGACGCATGGTTCACATGTGTCAAGTGATTCAAAATCAAGTGACTCCAAAAGTCCATCAGCATGGAGTTTCTTCATGTATTTTACACCAATATGACCTAAGCGGTAGTGCCACAAGAAAGTGGTGCTATCATTATCAACTCTACATCTTTTGGCATCAATGTTATGAACATGTGTATCATCACTATCGAGATTCAATAAGAAGAAAACCCTCACAATGGGTGCATGACCATAAAAGATATTACTCATATAAATAGAACAACCATTATTCTTTGATTTAAATGAGTAACCGTCTCGCAATAAACAAGATCCAGATATAATGTTCATGCTTAACGCAGGCACTAGATAACAATTATTCAGGTTCATCACTAATCCCGATGGTAGTCGAAGAGCGAGCGTGCCGACGGCGATCACATCAACCTTGGAACCATTTCCCACGCGCATCGTCACTTCGTCCTTTGCCAGCCTCCGTCTATTCCACAGTTCCTATTTTGAGTTGCAAATGTGAGCAACCGAACCGGTATCAAATACGCAGGCACTACCACGAGAGTTGGTAAGGTACACATCAATAACATGTATATCATATATACCTTGTTTGGTGTTGGCCGCCTTCTTGTTGGCTAGATACTTGGGGCAATTCCGCTTCCAGTGGCCAGTACCCTTGCAATGAAAGCACTCAGTTTCTGGCTTGGGTCCAGCCTTGGGTTTCTTCACGGGAGGGGCAACTGGTTTGCCACTCTTCTTGGAGCTATCCTTCTTGCCCTTGCCATTCTTCTTGAAACTAGTTGTTTTGTTGACCGTCAACACTTGATGCTCCTTCTGGATTTCAGACTCAGCGACTTTCAGCATCGCAAACAGCTCAGCGACTGACTTGTTCATCCCTTGCATGTTATAGTTTAACACAAAGCTGTTGTAGCTAGGTGGCAGTGATTGAAGAACTCTGTCAGTGATTGCCTCCGGTGGGAGAGTAATTCCCATCTCGGAAAGACGATTGGAATACCCAGACATTCTGAGTATGTGTTCACTGACACACCCGTTCTCCTCCATTTTGCAAGCATAGAACTTATCGGAGGTCTCATACCTCTCGATCCGGGCATTATTTTGAAAGATAAACTTCAACTCCTGGAACATCTCATATGCTCCATGACGTTCAAAATGCCTTTGAAGTCCCGGCTCTAAGCCATACAACATAGCACACTGAACTATTGAGTAATCATCCGAACGCGACTGCCAGCCGTTCGCAACGTCTGCAGACGACACTGGAGCGGGTGGTTCACCGAGCGGTGCATCAAGGACATAAGCCTTTTGGGAAGCTGTGAGGATAATCCTCAGATTACAGGCCCAGTCTACAAAGTTACTTCCATCATCTTTCAGCTTGGCTTTCTCTAGGAACGCATTGAAATTCAGGGGAACTACTTCGCGAGCCATTGATCTACAACAGAAATTTGCAAAGACAACTTAGACTATTGTTCAAGATAATGAGTTTAGTTAATCATATTACTTAAAAACTCCCACTCAAATTGACATCCCTCCGGTCATCCGAGTGCTACATGATCCAAATTCACCAATCCAAGTCCGATCATCACGTGAGATGACGTGGTTTCAATGGTGAACATCTCCATGTTGATCATATCTACTATATGACTCATGTTCGACCTTCCGGTCTCTTACGTTCCGAGGCCATGTCTGTACATTCTAGGATCGTCAAGTTTAACCCGAGTGTTCCGCATGTGCAACACTGGCTTGCACCCGTTGTATGCGAACGTAGAGTCTATCACACCCGATCATCACGTGGTGTCTCGAAACGACGAACTTTCGCAATGGTGCGCACTCGGGGAGAACACAATTTTATCTTGAAATTTTAGTGAGGGATCACCTTATAATGCTAACGTCGTCTTAAGCAAAATAAGATGCATAAAAGGATTAACATCACATGCAAATCATAAGTGACATGAAATGGCCATGAACTTGTGCTTTTGATCTCCATCTCCAAAGCACCGGCATGAACTCCATCGTCGCCGGCATGACACCATGATCTCCATCATCTTGATCTCCATCAACGTGTCGCCATCGGGGTTGTCACGCCAACCATGCTTCTACTACTATTGCTATAGCTTAGTGATTAAGTAAAGCATTACATAGCGCTTAATGAGTGACACGCAGGCCACATAATAATTAAAGACAACCCTATGGCTCCTGTCAGTTGCCGTACCGACATGCATGTTGATATAAACTATTACAAAACATGATCATCTCATACATCAAATATATATCATCATGTCTTTGGCCATATCATATCACAACATACCCTGCAAAAACAAGTTAGACGTCCTCTAATTTGTTGTTGCATGTTTTTACGTGGCTGCTATGGGTATCTAGCAAGAACGATTCTTACCTGCGCAAAACCACAACGGTGATATACAAGTTGCTATTTAACCTTCTACAAGGACCACCTTTGTCGAATCCGATTCAACTAAGGTAGGAGAGACAGACACCCGCCAGCCATCTTATGCAACAAAGTTACATATGAGTCGATGGAACCGGTCTCATGTACGAGGACATGTAAAGTTGATTCGGGCCGCTTCATCCCACAATACCGCTGAATCAAGAAAACACTAAGGAAGGAAGCAATCTAAATATCAACGCTGACAAACTCCTTTGTGTTCTACTCGTGATCTCATCTATGCATAGACCTAGCTCTGATACCACTGTTGGGGAACGTTGCATGGGAAACAAAAAATTTCCTATGCTTCACCAAGATCAATCTAGGAGATGAGTATCTACGAGAGGAGAGATCGGATCCACATACCCTTGTAGATCGCTAAGCGGGAAGCATTAAGAAACGTGGTTGATGTAGTCGAACATTTTCGCGATCCAAATTGCAAGCCGTCCCGCGATCCAATCACGATCTAGCGCCGAACGGACGGCACCTCCGCGTTCAGCACACGTACAGCTCGATGACTATCTCCGCCTCCTTGATCCAGCAAGCGAGGGCAGAGAGGTAGGTGAGTTCTCCCGCAGCCCACGTACAGCTCGATGATGATCTCCGCCTCCTTGATCTAGTAAGCGAGGGCAGAGAGGTAGATGAGTTCTCCCGCAGCACAACGGCGTGGTGGTGGTGGTGGTGGAGCTGTTCGGCAGGGCTTCGCCGAGCACTACCGAAACCGATCTAGAGGAGAACTAATCTAGAGGGAGGGAGAGAGGGCTGCGCCGTGGCTTTGGGGTGTGGCTGCACTCCCTCTCCCTCTCTATTTATAGGAGGAAAGGGTAGGTTGGGTGCAGCCCTAGCCCCTCCTCCAAGGAGGGGTTCGGCCGAAGTGGGGGGAGGAGTCCTCCTCCCACAAGGGAGGTGGGAACCCTAGGGAGGAGTCCCTCCCCTCCAAGGCACCTCCACCTTTTTTCCATTGGGCGCATGGGCCCTTTTGGGGTCGGCTGCCCGGCCCTCCTGGGGCTGATGCGCCACCTCTTGGGCCCATGTGGCCCCTCAGGGTGGGTGGGCCCCTCCCGGTCGACCCTCGGAACCCTTTCGGCACTCCCGGTACACTTCCGGAAACGCCCGAAACTTTTTCGGAACCCGAATACCACTTTCCTATATACAAATCTTTACCTCCGGACTATTCCGGAGCTCCTCGTGACGTGCGAGATCTCATCCGGGACTCACAACAACTTTCAGTGACCAACATACATAACTCAATAATACGGAAACGTCACCGAACGTTAAGTGTGCAGACCTTGCGGGTTCGAGAACTATGTAAACATGACCGAGACACCTCTACGGTCAATAACCAATAGCGGGACCTCAATGCCCATATTGGTTCCTACATATTCTACGAAGATCTTAATCGGTTGAACCTCTATGTCAAGGATTCAGTTATTCCCGTACGCTGTTCCCTTTGTTTATCGGTATGTTACTTGCCCGAGATTCGATCATCGGTATCTCCATACCTAGTTCAATCTCGTTAACAGTAAGTCTCTTTACTCGTTCCGTAATACAAGATCCCGTGGCTAACTCTTTAGTCACTTTGCTTGCAAGCTCATTGTGATGTTGTATTACCGAGTGGGCCCTGAGATACCTCTCCGTCACACGGAGTAACAAATCCCAGTCTTGATCCATGCCAACTCAACAGACACCCTCGGAGATACCTGTAGAGCATCTTTATATTCACCCAGTACTGTTGTGACATTTGATACACACAAGGTACTCCTCCGGTGTTAGTGAGTTACATGATCTCATGGTCATAGGAACATATACTTGACATGCAGAAAACAATAGTAAAAAACTGACATGATCATATGCTACGGTCATAGTTTGGGTCCTGTCCATCACATCATTCTCCTAATGATGTTATCCCGGCATCAAATAACAACTCATGTCTATGACTAGGAAACCATAGCCATCATTGATCAACGAGCTAGTCCATTAGAGGCTTACTAGGGACACGGTGTTGTCTATATACCCACACATGTATTTGAGTTTCCAATCAATACAATTATAGCATGGATAATAAACATTTATCATGAACAAGGAATATAATAATAACAATTTTATTATTGCCTCTAGGGCATATTCCAACAAAAGTATCCTTGGAATTCCTCGCGCAAGACGTTCGAGAAAGGTAAAACAAGTCCAACAGGACCGCCCGACGTGTCGACGAAACCGATAGGAGCCGCGTATCTCGTTCTCAAGACACGACCGGATGAGCAGTACATATGGTGGCTTGATAGAAATCCCCGAGTTGCCCCGGGTGGCGCCGCAAGTGGCTCTGGTTTGGACCAACACTCATGAGGAGCACTGGCCCGGGGGTTGATTAATTATCCACGGGGTAGCTATTCCCTATGCAATTTTTATTAAGTTGTTTAGCAAATGTAGTACCAATGTTGGGTCTTGCCAGACAAATTTTAATCTAAAACGAATGGTCAAGGGGGTCCCCATAACAAACCCGAGCATGTTAGGAGCGCAAAATATGGAACATAACACCGGTACTCGGAACTAGTGCGGCAAAAGTGGAACAAAACACCGGGCAAAAGGCCAAGCCTTCCACCGTTGCCAGATATATATGTGAATTAACTTAAATAACAGTAAATAAGATGATATCTCCAGATATCCATGTTGGCACATGGAAAATCTTGCACCTACAACTAGCAACGCTATAAGATAAGCGCTGGGCAGTGGTAACGTAGCCAATCAATGTTTTGCTAGGAAGTGGAGGGGATAGAGGCTTTCATGTCAATTTAGAAGGCTGACAGTTTAAGTGGTAGGTAACGAAACATAACAGTAGAAGCGAGACATCTAGCATAGCGAAAATAGTGTCGGGATCCGGGTACGATCATCTTGCCTGCTGGGTCTTCAGAGGGACAAAGAGCTGGTTCCTCGTAGTTGTACTCTCCAGGATCCACGTACTCAGGCTCGACACTCGCGTCTACCCAAAGAGAAACAGCAACAAATAAACATACAAACAAAGTGCAATGCACAATCAAGATGATGAATGAACCATTTGAAGTATTTAACATGGCAACCCTAAGCTAGTCATGTTTCTCATGCATTTATTAAGTTCCTTAGTATTCTGGACAGAACCTCAATATTAGTTATTTGAACATGCATGATCATGGAAAATATTAATGCTCCACGTAAAAACAATGCAAATGCATATGTAGAATGTTGCTCACGGTAACGTAGCTCACGGTACACTCACGACAAGGTACGAACGTTAACGGAGACAAAAACAAAGATGAGGGAGGCTCTGGGCTATTCCTTGGTATTCCAAGGATTCCACAGGATAGGCAATGAAAATCTAGCAAAAATAAAGCTAAATATCATGCAAAACAGTGGAGTATAGCTCCCACAAGTCACGAAAAAATTCTACACACAATCTGTCCATAAACAGCAACATGTCATCTTGGAACACACATAACCAGAGCTACAGAAAGTTTCAAATCACAACCAAGGCAAGGACATGAAGTATACAACATGCACAACAATTCATCTATCTACAGGAACATGAAAGGAAGCATGGATCAATGGCAATGAAGCTCACAAGATGGCATGTTGAATCAGTTTTTAAGGACTTCGTGAAAATTCCAGTTTTACAGAATCTGAGTTAACATGATAGCATCTTGACAGCAACTTTTATATATGCTACAGGAACTTTCATGGCATGAAAATTAACAGGTTGATAGAGGGCAACATGTACTTCACTTAACTATATTATGGCAACATCAAAATATGGATGTATCAATGGCTACCATCCTCCCAAGATGACATATCACTAGTGCAGGCGCCTGCTATACAAATGGTTTTTAACCCCTTTCCGTGACGTAGTTTCAAACCGTCGCCTTGCATGTGTGGGCGATAGGGGGAGTCTATCGCACACGACATGAAAAACGCGTTGGCGATGCCTGCTCCCGGTCACACACGATAGGCAAAATTATGTCGTGTGCGATTGGAAGGACTATCACAAACAGGTATTTAGGAGAAATCGTGTGAGATGTGCATACCATCCCACACAGTGAATCCCAAAGATACGTTTCCGTTCGTATTGTACATCACACACAATTTTCTGCTTAACATCGTCTGTGTTAGGGGTGGCCATCACGCACGGTGCCTTGAAGAAACTGTTTGCCATAGGGTTGTCCATCACACACACGTTTTATGTGAAAATGTTTGCGAATGGGTTTTCTAACACACAGTTTGTGCCCGGTAATCATGTGTGATTGTTCACTGATCCAACATGCCAATTTTCCAGCAAGCGCATGGGTTTGTTGAGGTCATCGCTCACGGTGTTCTATGACAAACAATCTGCAATATGAAACCCCAATAATCAGGCTAAATGCTCTATTATTTATAATCCAGTTAGTAAACAAAGTGATACTTCAGATCAAGCACACAATATATTTTATTTCGTATTACAGCAACCAGGATTTCATAGTTGAAATACATCAGAGTACAACATCATATAGGCATATACTACCTACCTACCCAATTACACGACAGGACCGAGTTTCACATGCAACATCTAACCCTTTGGAAAATAGCATCATATACGGTAAATAGACAGATGAATCTCGTATAGAAAACTGTTGAAGCGGAAGGCAAATATTGAGCCTTCACTAATGTCGAAGGTTCTTGCAACTTTATGCCAGTGCCTGTGGATGGTTGCCCGCCCATCCTTCATCCTCTTGAGGAAGACTTCAAGATTATACCATGGGTGTTGTATGAATACCTTCCTCGCCTCTTGACTATACAGGTGGTTTGAGACGTACTCATCGATGAACTGCTTTGGAAAGGACTGGAAACAAAGATATGCATAAATTTCGTTTCTAAAAATTGAAATGTCACAAAGGGAAAAAAGACAAGGTAAAAGAGATAGTACCATCCTATAGTTCACTGATGTCTTCTTCATTGTGCAGACAAACAACTTGTTGTTTTTCGTCGCAAGTTTCTTTATCTTAACAATCTTCCCGAGTTTCTTGATTTGACTGATATTCATGAACACATCATTTCCCCATATGCAAAATGGGTCGAACAGTGGGTCTAAACCTCTTACGGCAGGACCTACATGTGCAAGACCAAATTATTGTTAGAAACCTAAATATTAGAATGGTTCCTGCAATTGCACAATAATGTGCTATTAGCCAAAGGATCATGAAAGTGCAAACCTCGATGGTAAACCTCAGTGTCTCCCATTGTTCCCCATGTAACGTGTTTAAGAATAGATATTGATCAGTAAAATCTGTTAATGAAAGATAAATGCATTGCATATCCAACTTATGAATTCAAGCCACATGGAAAAGACAAGCGTGCAGAGAACTATGAAATATAGCAATTGTAGGTTTCATGTGCATAACAAAACAAAATTGTACCAACTATAATTGAACATGACATTGCAGATGATCACCAGAACAACTGAAACAAACAGTTAACTGAGCATCACATTGCACAATACAACATACTATTAGAAGGTCAGATTGCATAGTAGCATTACATTGCATATTTCACTAGAGTTTCTTAAGGAAAGGCAGGAGCAGCACATGCAGTAGGTAAAACAAACATGCGTAACAGGTGTAGCTAGCTGAACACAGGTCATTAGTAATTAAGCTTAAAAAACAAGATATTCCTCGTTTTGGAGATATCGATAACGATGGGCTTGGACGAGGGCGAGGCCTCCACATCGTGGGTGCCCTCCTCGTAGTGGTGAGTTGCCTCAGCCTGTCCGGGCACCAACCTGCCTGCTATGGAGTTGAGGAAAGCACGGGCACGCTGAGAAAACAACTCGGAGTCGTCGCCGAAGGCAACAGCGGAGCCCTGGAGAAAACACAACGAGCTGTTGTTCAAAGCAGCCAACCGCGTGGCGGCGTCCGCGCGCGAGGCGTCGACGGTGGCCTCGACGTCTAGATGCTGCTCCAAGATCTGGGGGTCAGCACGCATGGCAGCCTTCGGGGACTCATCCGCACATGCGGTCTTGATTTGCTTCTCCGCTGCTAGGTGCTCCTTGAGATCCTGGCTATACTGCGTGCACCATGTCTTTTGGCGGCGATTATGTGGGTGGTGGGCCGGTGATTTTGGGGGAATGTGTCGCGCCGGCGGTCGGGCCATGTGGAATGGAGGAGGAGGGGGTGGAGGGGGGTGGGGGTATGGGGAAGGTTTGGATTACCTGACTATGACTAGATGGATGAGGCCGAGCAGCAGGAAGGAGCGTCGCCGGCAAGGAGGCGGCGCTGCAAGCAAGCAGTGAAGGTTTGAACTTAGGAAATGAAGGGGGGAGCAGGGGGAATGGGAAATGTGGCTTTTGGTTGGTACGAGGGGCGGGGGAGGTACATATTTGCGCGACAGCCCAAAATTTCGTTCGGTGCGGCGAAAAAGTAGTGCGCACAGTCACATTGGACACAATACCTTTACCATAACTGTGTGCGATATTCAACAACACAAACGTATGATATAGTTTATCCCGTGTGTGATGAGACTGAACGTGGAAATTTTGGTCTCCAAGCTTCCGGCGTAAGATATCGCATAGTAAGTTGCACACGGTACTTGCATTTCATGTTCATTTGGAAGAGAAAATGGGGATACAGCGGCAAATTTTGGTCCGAATTTCCGTCGTTACATTGGTCATTGCTTAGTTTAACAACACTTGCAAATTTGAGTAGTACTACACAAAAGAGCCTACAGCACTGCCCGCACTTACTTAATCGAGCAACTAATAAACATTAGTTAATTGACTTAAACATTAGTCTAACAAGACACCATCGCTCTAGACAGAGACTAATATCCCGGCTGGCATTCATCGATCTCCACCGCCTCCTCGATGACAAGCTCCCGCTCGACGAACTCCGGTGAAAGGAGATCCATCGCCACATACTCCAGCATCTTGCAGTCTTCGTCCACCATCTCTTTGGATAAGGCCGCCATGAGCCGGGCGTGGGCGGCCTTCCTCCGGGCATGGACGGCCACAATCTTGGCTAGGGAGGCCGCCGACGAAAGGACGCCTGCCCGAGCACACTCAGCGATTACCAACTCAACAGAGGTGGGTTGTCGACCGGTGTCGGAGAAGGCAGATGTGATTTGTGCAGCGACCGACACGAGATGGGCGTGGGCGGCCTCGAGATGGGACTGGCCGTCTGCCATCAGGGATACGGCGACCGCCGAGGAACTGACAGCTGATGTGCCGTTCTCGCCATTTGCTATCCCCATCGCGGTTGTTGCTGCCGCCCTCTCAGCTGCAGCAGCTACCTTTTCGGTTGTTGCAGCCGCTCTGTCGGAGGTAGCGGCCGCGTTCAAGCATGTTGAGAGCGCGCTCATGGCTTATGCGGCCGCGCTCGGGCCGGGGTCGGTTGTCGAAGTTGCCCTCACGACGGGGATCCACGTCCCCATCTTTCACCGGCGACGATTGAAAAGTAAAATGGTCTGAGGAGTCAGTGCGGTAAACTGGCCGGCGGTGTACTGCAGCCGACGAAGCTTCTGGCCTAGGCCATGCATTACGAGGATTGGCCCAAGATATTTTGTACTGCATCACACACGATTCATGAACGTCAACTGATTTTGAAAGACTTAATTTTAAAAATGTTTTTAAAACAAAAAATGAGGTTAATTCGACAAAGGACTGTGTTTGGATTGCAATAAGATTTATGTGTAGTGAACACTGACCAATAGTTGTGTCGTGCTAAAATATGGAATTATTCAGAATCTGTTTGCCATTTTTATAAATTAATTGAGTTTTCTAGACATTTAATGTGTATAATTTAAATTTGTACTATCGTCCCAATGTCCGTGCATCAAAATGGGATGAAAAATCATATTAGTGTCCATGGCTTCATCTTTAGGTCACGGACAATAAATGGGAATGAACTTCAAACATCTCAGCATCTTGGCTCGGCCACAAACGTTGAGAAACTTGGTTTTTAAATTACTATAAATCCAAAACGCATCACAAATTCTATAACCTTGGCATGTTGTCATGACATGGCACATATGTGCCATGGTAAAAAAATTGTACAACATGGGACTATTTTAGCCACAAGTCCCTTACAAAGCAGAGCTTCTCACTTCAATCTTTGAGGTCCCGATAAGGAAAACGTCACCTTACGTAGGCAAAACGACATCCACTCATCTTCTCTCCATGAACTTTTGTTAGAGGCAACTCGCACCAGTAAGAGTGTCTTGCTAAAATATGGAATTATTCAGGGTTCTTTTCTCATTTTCATACGTTAATTGAGTTCTCTAGGCATACAATGTGGATAGTTAAAATTTGTACTAAAATCACAAGGTCCGGTGCATCAAAATGGGTTGCAAAATCATATAAGTGTCCATGGCTACTTTGGGCCCCATGCAATGGGAATGGATTTCAAACATCTTGGAGTCTTGGCTCGGCCACATACATTGAGAAACTTGGTTTTACATTCATGTATAAATCAAAAACTCGTCAGAAATTCAGGAAACTTGGCATGGTGTCATGGCATGGCTCATATGTGTCCTGATGATAAATTGTCCAATTTGGGACAAGTTTTGCCACAAGCCCTTACAAACCTCAGCTACTCACGGGAAGCTAGCTTTTGTGGTTTCGATAAGGAACGCGTCACCTTATGTGGGCGAATCGACATCCGCTACCTCTTCTCGTCTTGAACTATATATGTCTAGATGCAACATATACCAAAATGAGTGTCGTTCCAAAATATGAAAGTATACACGGTTCGTTTGGGCTTTTTATACATTAATTGACTTTTATATGCATTATTTAACGTGCATAATTAAAATTTGAACTACATTCACAAGGTACGGTGCATCAAAATGGGTTGAAAACCGTATAAGTGTACATGCATCTTTAGGATCCCATGCAATATATGGGAATGAATTTCAAACATCTCGCGGTCTTGGCTCGGCCATACAAACATTGAGAAACACGGGTTTAAATCATGTGTAAATCAAAAACTAGTCAAAAAAATCATGAAACTTGGCATGGTGTCATAACATGCATGACTCATATGTGCCCTGGTAAAATAATGTCCAATTTGGGACAAGTTTTGGCACAAGCCCCGCACAAACCAAAGATTAATTATCACGTGAAGCTTTGTTGTATCGATATGGAATGTGTCACCTTATGTGGGCGAATCGACATCCGCTGCCTCTTCTCGTCTTGAACTATTTCTATAGGCAACATATACCAAAATGAGAGTGTTGTGCCAAAATATGAAATTATACATGGTTCGTTTGGCCTTTTTATACATTATTTTACTTTTATATGCGTTATTTAACGTGTATAATTCAAATCCGAACTACACTCAGAAGGTCCGGTGCATCAAAATGGGTTGAAAACCATATTAGTGTGCATGCATCTTTACGTCCCATGCAAGACATGTGAATGAATTTCAAACATCTCGAGGTCTTGGCTCGGCCACAGAAACATTGAGAAACTATAGGGTTTTAAATCATGTAAATCAAAAACTCGTCAAGAGATTCGTGAAACTTGGCATGGTTTCATGAACATGGCACATAAAGGCGTCATAGCATTTTATTTTCCTATCTGAGAATCGATTTTTAATATATATTTTCTTTTCGAGCCAACATTGAGAATATTAGTTAAATTACAATAAATCTAGAACTCCCACAAAATTCAAGAAATTTGGCATGGCGTCATTATATAGCACAAATATGATGTGGTATTTTTCGTGTCATTAATGGCAAACAAAAGCTTTTTGGAACAAAGAACTGTCACGTTTCCACACAAACGGTTGCATTATTTTCATACCGTTGGCATTCTACTGCCCTTTACGTGCTGCCAAGCGTCGCAGTCTTTTATTGGCTAGGGCTTAGGAGGTGCCGTGCGAGCAGCTGCTTGTGTTGACAGGAGGCGTGCGAGCTGGCATCCACCGTGCAGGCTCACCGGGAGGCGTGCGGGCAGTACGCCGAAGACTCACCGGGAATCGAGCCCTTTGACCTCCGTATCCGCCCTCCTCGCTTCCAACATGTCCATCAATGGCGCCCGAGCCGCTGTTTAATAGGCGGCTTTACAGCCCACTCACTCACAATCCTCCATATATCTTCGCCTCACATTCCCCTCCATCTACAGACATCCACGGCGACCTATGCCATGCTGCAGAAGGATGATATGCCACTAGTCGTTCGGTTTGGTGAAGCTGACGCCGAGCCGGAAGAGATAGAACATGAAGACGAATGGGACGCCATGGACATGGCCTGGAAGAGCTGCATGCCGCAGCGGATGCTGACCCGACGCACTCGCCATCAACCATCACCGCGCCCGCGCCAGCAACCATCCCCATGGCATTGACAGGTTGGTCGCCCAGCATCATCGCAGCGTGGAAACCACGAGCGTCAGGGAGGTCCCCGCCGACCCGCGTGAGCTCGTGTACGTGCAAGCACCAGCGCCTCCTCCTGCCCCCGTGCTCGTGCGCGCCCTTGCACACGCCATGCCGGTCCTAGTGCGTGTGCCTGCACCAACGGCGCCCGACCCCTTGCGCGCTCCTGCACCCACCGCGCCCGTGCCCGTGCGTGCGCCTGCACCCGTCACGGCCCCCTCAGCGGATTGGGCCGCCGCCGTCGACAGCTTTCTCGCAGCGCCGCTAGTCGCAGGCCCCCGGCCCCGCACCTGTCGATCGCGCGATGACGTGGCTTGACACTACGTCGGTATTTCCCCAAAGAGAAAGGGATGATGCAACACAGCGACGGTAAGTATTTTCCTCAATTATGAAACCAAGGTTATCGAACCAGTAGGAGGATCACCACCACCCAATAAGCAGCACCTACACACAAACAACAAATACTTGCAACCCGACGCGAAAGAGAGGCTGTCAATCTCTCTACGGTAATAAGATAGATTAGGCAGTGATAGATAGGGGAGATATATCTCTCAAGAACACAAATAAAAAGAGTAAATATGCAGCAATATATTTTTGGGTTTTTGGTTTTGTAGATCCGAAAACAAAGAGTGCAAATAACGTAGATCGGAAAGCAATATGATGGAAAAGTAGACCCGGGGGCCGTAGGGTTCACTAGTGGCTTCTCTCATGAGTATAGCGCACGGTGGGTGAACAAATTACTGTTGGGCAATTGATAGAAAATCGAATAGTGATGACGATATCCAAGGCGATGATCATTATATAGGCATCACGTCCAAGATAGATAGACCGACTCCTGCCTGCATCTACCTCTATTACTCCACACATCGACCGCTATCCAGCATGCATCTAATGTATTAAGTTCATGGAAAACGGAGTAATGCAATAAGAACGATGACATGATGTAGACAAGATCTATTCATGTAGGAATAGACCCCATCTTGTTATCCTTAATAGCAACGATACATGCGTGTCTTGCTGCCCCTTCTGTCACTGGGAAAGAACACCGCAAGATCAAACGTATCACAAAGCACCTCTTCCCATGGCAATAAAAATCGATCTAATCGGCCTAACTAAAGCAAAGATTCGGAGAAGAAATACGAGGCTATAAGTAATCATGCATATAAGAGATCAAAGAAGACTCAACTAATATTCATGGATAGAAACTGATCATGAACTCAAAATTCATCGGATCCCAACAAACACACCGCAAAAGTTTACATCAAATAGATCTCCAAGAGATCATTGTATTGAGAATCATAAGAGAGAGAGAGGAAGCCATCTAGCTACTACCTACGGACCCGTAGGTCTATGGTGGACTACACACGCATCATCGGAGAGGCACCTATGAGGAAGATGAACCCCTTCGTGATGGTGTTTAGATTGGATCTCGAGGTTCTAGAACTTGCGGCGGCTGGAATTGTGTTTCGTTGACTCCCCTAGGTTTTTGGGAATATTTGGGAATTTATAGGCATCAGAGGCGGTGCGGAGGGGCCCCGTGGAGGGCATAACCCATCAGGGCGCGCCGGGGCCCCCCTGGTGCGCCCTGGTGGGTTGTGCTCTCCACAGCCAACCTTCCTGGCTCTTCTTTGGCCCACTGGGTGTCTTCTGGTCGAGAAATTTTTTCCAAAAAGTTTCATCGCGATTGGACTCTGTTTGGTATTGATTTTCTGCGAAGTAAAAAAAACAAGCAAAAACAGCAACTGGCACTTTGGCACTATGTCAATAGGTTAGTCCTAAAAAATGATATAAAGTTGTTATAAAATGATTGTAAAACATCCAAGAATGATAATATAACAGCATGGAACAAGCAAAAAATTATAGATACGTTGGAGATGTATCACGCGACGACCGACTCTTTGATTGTGAAGTCCATAACATTCTGGTCTCGGTTGAAGAACTGTACAACTGCGCCCCGAAGCACGAGAACGCAGCCGCAGGAGGGAGCCACCGCCGCCGCAACTAGTTTTCTTTATATTGTATCTCGATTGTATGAATGTAAAGTGAAAGCTTGACTGAATTAAATCTATGGTTTGATGAACTAAGTATTTATCTCTGTATTCACGTAGCAAAAAAACCCCATCATAGTTTTATCTGAATGAACACACATCACAAACGGTTCAGGTTGAATACCCGTTTGAAGATCGACAACTATCTTTCCTTGGCCCGTAAGCCAAGTCAAAATATTGGCGCGAAGGATTGGTCCAAAGCGTCTTCGCAAACGTTTCTCGAATATGATCTGTGTGCCTAGTACAGACAATCCGGGAAGATTTGCATCTATCGTACTGGGTAAATTGCCATTTATAAAATCGGAAACATTGGCATATGTCGATCTAGTAACACTGGCATTTTTCAATATTGTAGCACTGGCATTTGGCAAGTATTGCAGAAACAAAATCACAATTAGGGTGTAATTTTGCAACTGAAATTCACTTTAAACATGGATTTTATTCATACATTAAGCATTTTTCTTTGTACAATACCGTTCAACTCGACAGCTGAACCGAACAAACTTTTCCCCAATTGTTGCCAACCACGTACTGAATTAGCTAGTTCAACTATATACTAGCTAATTAAAGTACGTGGTACAGTTCAACCATATCTATAGTTAGATGACCTGAACAAAATAGCCCCTAAATACTAGTACTACGGAGGGGCTTTGTACTACTTCCAGCAGAATCGAGCGCGCTCAGTAAGAGCAAGTGGAGGAGGAGCCTGCCGACGAGTTGGCAGAGATGTGTCCGTTGCCTGCCAGTGCTGCCCTCCGACGCTCAAGACGCCCCTCCTCGAAACGATGGGACTCTGCGTAGATCTCCACATTCCGCGCCGCCGCTGCAGCTTCTCCTCCGGCTACGGCATCAGTGAGCTTCTTCGCGTGCGCGACCTCGCGCCCCACCTCCTTCTCTAGGAAGTAGATGTAGCGCGCAAGGGTCGCGACGCAAAAGCCCGGCAGTGGGCCTTTGGCGGACTCCACCTCCCGCATTCGGGCCTTTGTGGTGGCGCAGGTTATGACCCCACAGCCTGACGGCGGGGCCGTGGCAAAGACGAACGATGGTGGGGTGGCGGCCCCGGCGGCGGAAGGCGTGGTGGCGGCCACGGCGGCAGTAGCTGCCTTCGGGCAGCGGTGGTGGAGCGTGTAGTTGGTGGCGTGCGCACACCCACCAGGGACGCCACTTGCACTACACGCTTCAGAGGACTGCCACGCCAACGCGGTGAAGCCTCCCAGCTGGAGCTGTCCTGTGGCGGTGTGGCTGGGCGACGATGAATGGCCGGTGCCATTGGCGATTGGGGGAGAAGCAAACTAGACAAGCTACGGGGAGAGGGGGATGAAGACAATGTGGAATCGCCGGTGATGAGGGTTTATATAGCAGGCCGACAAGCATTGGGGATTTCACCGAGCATGGCGGGAAGCTAGAGCCGTAGAACGGTTTTGCGCGGGGGAACCTGCGTGGTTCTGAGTGGGAACGGGATCATCGAGCGGGCGCGGGGCCAAAACCCAAAAGCGGTGCCGAAGCGTGCACTGGAATACCCGGGCGGCAACGCGGTGACAAGACGTGAGAGACGATATTAACACAGACAAACGACACTTCCCAATGTAGCGTCTGTAATGATCTCATCCATCGCTGACAATTACTTGGCAGCAACCGTCTGCCCACAACACACACGGCTTGTCAGTATGAATCGTATGTGTTATTTCTGGTGTTCGCACATGATTCTCATTACTCACCTGTTTGTTGTATATCGCACACATCGTGTTATGCCGAGTCGTTTGTTTTCTGCTGTATCAGTGCACACAGTTTATCCGAGTGAATTGTATGTCATACTTCGCACACGTATTTAGTTTTGGTAACCATTTCTATTATCTTATCTAATCACAAACGGTTCATAAGAACAAACTATCTGCCGTAGATCGCACATGCAACTACTTTCTGAATCGTATTTGATGGATCCACCTTCGCACAAAGTTTATGCCATTAGCGACGGAGCTTGCACTATACGTTTGCGATTCATGCATCGCACACAGTTTCGTCGAAGGGTCTCTGATTGATGTGTCGTGTTTGGACCATTCTGTAGTAGTGTATTGAGAATAGCAGATTCACAGACTTAGTGAATTCCCTCAAGGGGCAAACAGGGCACTTGATAACAGAATGGCATGTTGACAACAAGTTTTATATAAGATGCAATAGCTTAATCCACAAGATCTTGGCACAAGTTTACAGAGGATGACAAGCAGAACAATTTATACCATTGTGCCACTCCAAAGGAGCAACATATACATGGGAATCATCTAGATAACATGGCAACAAAATAACAGATTTCAACACTTAGAAATATTTGAGCATTTGGAAACATTATTTTGATGACATGTCGATAGCAAGAAAGCCACTCATATCATGATCTATCATGGCAAGCAAAAATACCAGTGGCTAGAGCACACACTAATGGACATATTTCGTGTTGACAAGATTATCCTATGATGCAAGGATTAATTCATGTGAAAAAGACAATATGGCATATGATTACAAAGTAACATTTTTGCAAACATGCTCAAATGATAAAAACCAACATCACCATTGGATTCTCCGGATTTTTCTACCCAAAATTCATATATCATAAGCATAGGTTTATGTAGAAAAATCTCACACAATTGCATTCACAAAATTTGACAATTCACATATAACAACTTATATGCCAAATTTAGCATGTCCGAAGAATCTGGACAAATTTGGAATAGGACAAAACTGGCAATATTTCCTTAAAAGGAAATTTTCACAAAAACACTGAAAAAGAAAAACAACACAAAGAAAACATCACAAAAAATAAAAAAATAACCAGGGCCCCACCTGGCATAGACACCAGGGGCCCTGTGGGAATGACATGTGGGCCCTGGGCCCACTGTCAGTGGCTCTGTCGAAAGGGAAAAGAGCAGGGGATTAAACTGCCCCAGCGGGGGATCGAACCCACGACCCCCACTGTTGAAACGCACTGGCGCTACCAATGGGCTACGAGCGGGCGACTGAACATATACGGGTGCGACACTTAATAAACAAACAAAGCAAGGCCCTCTCTTCTTCCCTGGGACAGAGAAGTGGAGGTCGTCGCCGGCAGCTATAGCGGCGATCACCAGAGACAGTGACCACCGGCGGGAGTGCGGGATTCCTAGGGGAGCCCATTCTCGTGTCTACTCAGCGACAAGGCAGATGGGGGCGAGGTGCTCGAGCTCGAGCAGAAGCTTGGCTCGTCCATGGCGCAGCAAGGCGAGCAGGCAGGCTAAGAGCGCGTGGAGAGGCAAGGCAAGGCGCGACGCGTGCGCGGGGTGTGCAGCAGCAACACACGCGTAGAGGGCGCGACTTCACACACCGCAAAAAAACGCAACTTGACCGGAGCACCGAGGGCGCGACGATGACATGCACACCATACGTCCTACGTGTTGGGGAACGTTGCATGGGAAACAAAAAATTTCCTACGCGCACGCAAGATCTATCCATGGTGATGAGCATCTACGAGAGGGAGCGTGGATCTACGTACCCTTGTAGATCGCTAAGCGGGAAGCGTTAAGAAACGCGGTTGATGTAGTCGAATGTCTTCGCGATCCAAATCGCAAGCCGTCCCGCGATCCAATCACGATCCGTCCCGATCTAGCGCTGAACGGACGGCACCTCCGCGTTCAGCACACGTACAGCTCGATCACGATCTCCGCCTTCTTGATCCAGCAAGAGGGGGCGGAGAGGTAGATGAGATCTCCAGCAGCACGACGGCGTGGTGGTGGTGGTGGTGATGGAGTTATCCATGTAGAGCTTCGCCTAAGCACTACCGGAATCTATTAGGTGGAGGAACTAGAGAATAGAGAAGTAGCACGTGGCCGTGTATCTTTGGGGGCTCTATTCCTCTAGTATATATAGGAGGAAGGGGAGGAGGCAGCCTCCCTAGGGTTTCCCCTAGGGGTCGGCCGAACCAGGGCAAGGAGGTGTCCAATCCACTTCCTACTAGGAAGTGGATTCATATTAGGAAGGAGTCCTATTCCTTCCTATCTCCACCTTTTTCCCTCTTGGGCATATGGGCCTTTATGGGGTCGGTTCCCCATCCCATTAGGGGCTGGTGCGCCACCTCTTGGGCCCATGTGGCCCTCTGGGGTGGGTGGGCCCCACCCGATGGACCCCCGGAACCCATTCGTCACTCCCGGTACACTACCGGAAATACCCGAAACCTTTCCGGAACCCAAATACCACGTTCCTATATATAAATCTTTACCTACCACTAGTAGAAAACAGGCTTTGGTTGAGGCCAGGATAAGGGCATTAATCCCGGTTCACATACGAACCGGGACTAATGTGAGCATCAGTCCCGGTTCGTGAGGCCGGGGCGCCGGCCGGGCCTCGGGGGCATCAGTCCCGGTTCAGATGGGACTTTTAGTCCCTGTTTGAGACACGAACCGGGACTAAAGGGGTGGTGGCAACCGTTCGCCTGGCGCAGGCCCTTTTAGTCCCGGCTCGTGGCTCGAACCGGGACTAAAGGACCATTCCGGAGCTCCTCGTGACGTCCGGGATCTCATCCGGGACTCTGAACAACCTTTGGTCACCAACACATATATCTCAATACTACCGAAACGTCACCGAACGATAAGTGTGCAGACCCTGCGGGTTCGAGAACTATGTAGACATGACCGAGAAACCTCTACGGTCAATAAGAAATAGCGGGACCTGGATGCCCATACTGGTTCCTACATATTCTACGAAGATGTTTATCGGTTGAACCTCTATGTCAAGGATTCAGTTAATCCCGTATGTTGTTCCCTTTGTTCTTCGGTTTGTTACTTGCCCGAGATTCGATCATCGGTATCTCCATACCTAGTTCAATCTCGTTGCCGGCAATTCTCTTTACTCGTTCCGTAATACAAGATCATGTGGCTAACACTTTAGTCACTTTGCTTGCAAGGCTTATTGTGATGTTGTTTTACCGAGTGGGCCCTAAGATACCTCTCCGTCACACGGAGTAACAAATCCCAGTCTTGATCCATGCCAACTCAACAGACACCCTCGGAGATACCTGTAGAGTCACCCAGTTACGTTGCGACGTTTGATACACACAAGGTACTCCTCCGGTGTCAGTGAGTTGCATGATCTCATAGTCATAGGAACAGATACTCTGACATGCAGAAACAATAGCAATAAACTGACACGATCATATGCTACATTCATAGTTTGGGTCTTGTCCATCACATCATTCTCCTAATGATGTGATCCCGTTATCAAATGACATCTCATGTCTATGGCTAGGAAACCTTGACCATCTTTGATCAACGAGCTAGTCTATTAGAGGCATACTAGGGACATAGTGTTGTCTATGTACCCACACATGTATTTAAGTTTCCAATCAATACAATTATAGCATGGATAATAAACGATTATCATGAACAAGGAAATATAATAATAACCATTTTATTATTGCCTCTAGGGCATATTTCGAACACTACGGGGCACGAAACGACGATGAGGAAGGCCAGAAGGGTTCGTCGGCTCACCAAGCGTCCAAAGGACAAGATGAAGAAGCCGGATCGGGGTCGGAGACGATGCGAGGGCCGACGGAGCGCGCTGGGCTTTCGGGTACGGGTAGCAGAGGAAGAAGAGGCTCGGGGCAGCTCCTATCTTGGGCCAGGCACTTCCTTGGTCTAAGAGGAAGAAGAGGACGCAGAGGAGGAAGCCTCCCACGGCGCCAGAGCGTCGGAGATGAGGCGATGGAGTCACCCGAGCTCGAGCTACAGCTCGGCCGGAGCATGGCGGGCACGAACTTGACACGCGATGGGAAAGACTTACCGGCGACGGGGAGGGAAGGAGACGGACATAATGGATAAAGGAGGAACCCTAGGGCACGGGGGACGCGTTAAATAGGCGGCCCGGGCGCTCTCCGGTCGTCAAATCGACCGGAAGGTTAACGTGGTGCCCTGGATGCTCTGCCGTACGTGAAGACGAATATGCGAGCGCGAGGAGGCCGGCTGGGCTGCGGGGGCGCGCTAGCTGGGCCCTTGCGTGGAGGCAAGGCCCAACTAGACACTACTCACTCACTCTCTCTCAGATAAAAGCGTTTCTTTTATTAAAACTAGAGAAAACAAAAAAAACACAGAGAAAAGAGAGAGATCTTTGGGACAGAAATAAAAATACGTTTGAACTCACAAGAATATGCTCTATTTGATAAAAATGGAGTTGGCATTTTTAGAGCAAACAAATTAAATCATATTTGAGTATATTGGACTTTGTTTGCAAGGTAATAAAATGCAATCATATTGAAACAAGGTTGAGAGCTAGTTTACAATTATTACCAGAATATTTAAAAGAAGTGCAACATTTTTGTAGAAATTACTAAGCAAGTAAAATACCACATGTTGCATTTATTTGAAATGAGAGAGGTGGGCATAGTTTTTTATAGAAATTGTGGAGAGGCTTCACAACTAGTTTTGCACACCAACACCACAACACACACACTCACAACAACATCACCACAACACAAGCATGACAAGCAAGTATGATGCACTTTGATATGATGAACATGATGCCATGATGCATGAGGAATCTCAAGAAGCAAAATATATTACTCAAATCACAAGGGCACAACATGAAGGTCCACATGGAATATATTACAAGATGGCAAGGATTGCATTTGGGCTGTTACAGTCCAGGAGCCCAAAAGAGGGCGTCGGCTCATTCGTTACACACACACACACGTATACGAGGAGGAGAGGCAGAGCTAGAGCTCTCTTCTTCCTCCTCTCGTACAACTCAAGGAGCATCCATTGTACTCTCTGACACTCATAGTCATCCTTGCAAAACTATGGGTTTTACCTCCCTCGGAGGGCTCTGAACCTAGGTATATTTGTGTCCATCGATGCCCTGTGCCCACACCCGCTTCTGAACGCCATCGGTGCCAAAATAAAAATGTAATCTTTTTATTGTGGTGGCAATGCATGTTACTATCAATGTTACTACCACTATAACTAGTCAATGTGGTCGCCATCGACGGCACTCCAGAACAGAAATGGAGAGACGCTCTCATTTTCCCCGTCTCGATCTCTCTCCTCTCGTCTTCTTTGAGAGTCACTGCTCCCCCAACTCCTCTCACCTCCTCCTCCGACGGCTCCGCCGGCAGGAGTGGGAATGGGAGAGGAGGTCGGGTCTCTATACCGAGTAGATTTAGTAGTACGCTTACCCATAGGGCGACTGGTGCTATGCCGTTTAAGTTTGGCGTTATGCCGTGGAGGTTGGCTCTGGCGCCCACAATCAATGGCATTAGCTCGTCCTCTTCCTTTCCTAGCTGTTTTCCATGGTGGATGACAGCGGGAAATGGAAGATCTGGCAAAATCTCCATCAATAACCTCGACAGCTCGCTAGAGTGGGTCGACCTGGATTCCCTCACCCCTGTTTCTTATCACGGCCTCAACTTCCGCCGACCGGAGCTGCAAATCAACTTGAAGATGACTCTGGCGTGCGGCATGCGATTTGGGTGGCGTTTCAAAATTTCAAGTTGTGAAAGTTTGATAACATGTTAACATGACAACCTAGAAATGCAAGTTTGGAAAAACTTTAACAGAACAAGAATAGTCTAAAATATGCAAGTTTCAAAAATAAAACTAGTCTAAGTACCTGTGCAATTGAAGAGGCTTATCTATCTGCTATTTAAACTCGTCATTTCGGTTGTCAAAATAAGTTGTTGGTGCGTTACAGGCTGACCGATGGGCGTTGGCAATAAATAGTGATAACAGGGGAAGGAGAAATCTAATATGATAGGAAAATACCAACCGGGGGGTTGTCTGTACAGAATGAATGCCTATGATACATGGGCCAAAGAACCCGCAGTGCCAATAGATCTAGCGGCTCAGGGCATCTCCAATGCTTACCCATAAATCTGACATCGCATTCGTTCACGCACAGGGATACTGATTTGGGAACCGGCCATCCAACAGTTGCCGCAAAAGTCCACTTATATTTCAGAAAAAATAACTAAAGTGAACAAATTCAATGCATATTTAAACAAACCGAATGATATTCATTCGTATTTGTACAATATTTACATACAGCCAGATGTTTTTCATCCAAACCGGAGCAAAATTCATTACGTTTAAACATATTTATCCTAAACCGTACTCTATATACCTAGTCTAAATGACCGTCTGCCCAGTTCCCCATGTCTGAAGCTCCGTCTCCGCAACCTTCCTGCGGCTAATCTACCGACAATGATGATCCCTGGAAACCAAAGCCCCGGTTGCACAACATTCCTGCGGCCAATCGACCGACAATGATGAGCCCGGCAAGGTTGGCTTCAACGGAGGGGAGGAGTTATGGCCTTCTTGGGTAAGCGTCGACGGCCTCCCATACTCTAATTTTTCTAACTAGCGGCAGCGCACGCAGACATCATGTCGGCATCGTCGTCATGGCGGCGGGGCACGGAGGTGCTGGCGACGTCGTCCCCATCCTCGTTCTTTCCAAACACTTCAGTCGTTGCCTCGTCGATGTCCTTGAAGGTTGCTTCTATCTCCGCCTGACTAACGCGGTATCGTCGGTGATCGAGGCGAATTTCATGGGCGGTGTCCAAGGATTGGAGCAACGCCTTTTTCTTATCCACGTCCAGATCTAGTACGATGCGCGTGCCGGCGGCGAGTTGCTCCTCCACACGCTGGTGCTCGTCGAGGAAGCGAAGATTGTTGGCCTGGTAAGCCTGTGCCTGCTAGAACGCGGCGCGCCGCTCTTTTCAACACCATATGTGTGTACTGAGCACGGGTCTCTCCCATGGGGATGCCAGCATCGGCTGTCGAGGACGGTGGTGTCAGCTCGTCGTCTGCCGCCTCTTCCAACGAGGCGTCCGCAGCATGGCCCTCCGGTGAGCTAGTCTGTTTGCCAGCCTGCTAGCTGGCTGCAGTGCCGGCGATTTGGTTCTTCTACCCGGGCAAGAGTCTGTCCTAGAGGGCTTCAGAGCTTGAGGAGACCATGGCGGGTGTTGTCTCGAGAGGAGATAGGGATGGGAGGAGGTTGGATGTGGCTGTTACCGGGCCCGGAGTTTACATAATGGATGGATGGTAGGTTAGGCAGTGAGGTTATTAATGGTGGGCGGCGTGCAGACGGAATGGTTGCGCCGGAGTAGGGCAAGGGCACATTTTAATTTAGATAACTGTATGGACGGGCTGTTGTTTGAACGCGGAGCACTGGCCTACGTAGAGAAGTTGCACGAGCGGCGCCCTCATCCGCCATGCCGCTTCACTGTCAGAGCGACCTGAGAGGTTGCCTCCGCTCCGGGCCTGTATGAAAGCGGCACTGACCGCTTTGGGCGTGAAAGGGCGCGAGCGAGGAAGAAGTTTTGTGTGTGTGTCAACGTTGTCGGACGTTCGCGTGGCAGTTTTCCGGACTTCTGTAAAGCCCCCTCCGGTTTGCTTCCGTTTTGCATGAAAAAGAACGTCCTAACTGCCGAGGGAAGCAATACATGACCGTGTTAAGTCGCAAAATATGCACAAACCGCACGGTCCTGACGGGTACGGGGTTTCATGGTCCGGCCCTTGGACGGCTTGAATATCAGCATCTGCCTGGGACCATGAACCACAAGTCCAGGTCGATATATCCTCGCCTCCTGCTTTATATTGACACGAACAGATCGAACTGATCACTCCCAATGGCTTTTGCTGCACGCAGGCCACTCTTCCACTAACTAACGTAGCTACGGGCGCTAGCAGTGGTTGCCCCTCGATGGCGTCTCTACCAACCAGCCGCCTACTCCAAATACGCACGCCAAGATCTGAATCGGCCGAATGCACAACCACGGACGATTCCATGGCAGCTGCGGAGGAGGAGGAGCCCGTGACCCCTACTTGCAAGACTCATTGAAGATATATACATCGTCGTAATTATTGGCCTGGGATCGCCTGTAAACCTACCCGTCTTCAGTGCCGGCATCACTGCCGAACTTGCCCGCTATGCACGCTTCCGCAGCATACAAGTACTATATCCTCATCAAGTACTTTTTCTATAATATATCAAACGGAACAGGCATACTCTTACTGGAACGTACAGGAAAAGCCTGTACTTTTTCTATGGTAAACGTTTCCAGCCGGAGCGCCGGCCGAACGCTCCGCCGGACGCGTGAGACACGTCCGATCAACCCAGATCCAAAGACCCCCGCAGCGCCACGTGGACACGTTCTCAGTTTTTTTTCCAGCGTTTCCACCGGTTGCTACAACGGGATTCATTTGCTACAAGCGGGGGTCGACTCCATTTTCGGGCGCAGTACTTGGGCGACAGGGGCGGCGGCTGCTCCGGCGACTGGAGGGCGACGGCGATGGTCGCGGCTGGAAATCAGAAGCGGTGGCGGCTGCTGCATTCTCTAGCGATCTATGACTCCCCCGGAAGGTAACCCCTCTCGTTCTCCCCAATTTTCCTCCTCTCCCCTCATTCTCGCTAGGGTTTCGGGGTGTCGTCGGTGGGGCTGTAGAGGAGCGGCGAGGGCTCGGAGGTGGACGCGGTGGTGGGCGCGGCCTTCTTCCCCCGCGGCCACACCTTCCTCCAGAGCAGCGCCCGCGAGGTCCTCAACCTGGAGCGCCGGCCGAACGCTCCGCCGTGGTGGGCGCTGCAGAGGAGCGGCGAGGGCTCGGAGGTGGACGCGGTGGTGGGTGCGGCCTTCTTCCCCCGTGGCCACACCTTCTAACAGAGCAGCGCCCGCGAGGTCCTCAACCTGTTGCTCGGCAGTGGCGGCTGCCGAGGAAGAACATATTTTGCTCGGCACCTGCTGCTGCGTTTTTCTCCATTACTTAGATCAAAGTGTTGCAGCTTCAGTTTTTGGACTAGCAACTCCCTCGTCTGAATCCCTCATTGAATTTTGTGGAGATGAGGATCACAATGCCACCAGTAGATGCTTAAATCCTGTGTGAATCGAGTGCCACCAATAGATTCCTCGGCTACTCCTCGTGTGAATCCCTCATTAAATCGAGCGTAGAGGCTTAGTCGGTGTCCATCAGTAGACTAGATTTAGCAAACAACAGATGCAACATGCATATTGCTGTTGGTTCCGGGACATATTAGCATCTCAGGATTAGCAAATTACTATCTGCTTGTGAATGTGGCAATGCGATTTAAATTTCATGGTATGTGTTGCACTGACTGTTTTTAGTTGCTACCTACTGTTTGTATGTTGCACATGTTTTCAATTTTTTTAGTGTGTGCATATATGTGTTTTCTAGCTACTGTTATGACGCATCATAGGTCATGATTGAGTTCTTTTTTTCTCTTTTGTGCAGTTGTTGCAGGCACCTCTGCTGAGAATGAGGGGAGTAAGAAGGTTAAGAAGAACAAGAAGAAAGAAAATCTATGCGGGTTCAAGACGAGGTTTAATTCTAAACGGCTAGGTGATCTTGCGGAGCAGTTATCACCGGCGAAACAGAGTATCATACGGAATGGCCCCTTTGGAGATTTGTTGGACATCAAGCCCTTCAAGGTACCACACGCCCTTATCGAGTTTGTTGTGATGCACACAAACCATGCACTTCGAGAGTTCAAATACAAAAATAAATCAATCAAGTTCAGCAAAAACATGGTGAAAAGGATTTTCAATGTGCCATCGGGTGATAGTCCCGTGAATCTTCTTAAGAAGAGCGATGAACATGACCTTCGCAGCATTTACAAGGAGGGGAATAGAGCGCCAATTGCCCATGTATTCAAGTTGCTCAAAGATTGCAGCGATACGGACGAGTCCATGATAAAGAGAACATGGGTACTCGTTGCATTGGCAACAGTTGTTTGCCCAGGCACCGGCAACATGGTCAACCTTGAGTATCTAGCTTCCCTTGAAAACATGGATTTGGTGCACAACCTTGCTTGGGATGAGCACTTATTGACCCGAGCTATGAAGGAGGTTTCGGTCTTTCAAGAGAAGAAGAGGGGGCAAGCAACAATTGAAAATCCAAAAGAATTTCAGATCCGCTTATGTCTGCCCATATTAGCGGTATGCAACGTTTTCATTTCGAAACACCTCCTTTCCTTTTCATTGATGCACATACATTTGTATAGCTTGCATTCATGCTTTTTTGTTGTCTATTGATATGCAGATTATATACATGGATCATCTCGATATCCCACCCGGCCTCCCAAATGACCATATGATAGATTATTCCGTGCCAAGGATACGCTATGTTTGTCAAAAGGATTTCTACTGGGTGGATAAAGTTGACAAGAACAAGCTTACTCTTGTCCAGCCTTTCTATGGGAAGCACACACAAGTATTTTTTCTTCATACCATATATGTTCCTTGGTGTCATATGTTTTGTTTGTTAATGAGCATGTCATAGTAATTCAGCCTATGGATGCACACTATGGATGCAGCAAATAGGATGCAGCATGTAGCAAATGTGTATGCTGGTTGTAGCAAATGCACACAGTGGATGCAGCAAATAGGATGCAGCATGTAGCAAATTTGTATGCTGG
Source organism: Elymus sibiricus (assembly GCA_039707655.1). NCBI lineage: Eukaryota > Viridiplantae > Streptophyta > Magnoliopsida > Poales > Poaceae > Elymus > Elymus sibiricus. The sequence goes on along the minus strand of CM077663.1, from coordinate 20,733,057 downwards.
TTGTAGCAAATGCACACAGTGGATGCAGCAAATAGGATGCAGCATGTAGCAAATTTGTATGCTGGTTGTAGCAAATGCACACAGTGGATGTAACATCATGTTAGCAGATAACAGTAAGAAACATTTTCTTAGCAAGACTGTCAGTTTCAGATTTTTTGTTGCTAGCTACTGTTTGTATGTTGCACATGTTTTCAGTTTTTTTAGCGTGTGCATATATGTGTTTTCTTCTAGCTACTGTTTTGATGCATCATAGGATTGCTTCCATTTCAGCATGCCAACCAATTATTCTTCCTCATGTTTTTTTGTTTCTTTTTGTTCCTAGTTTCGGAGTCTGTGCAACACGCCGTATGCACCACTACTTATTGGTCCAGGAGTTGATCCTGAAGTAGCCACTGGGCAGGGGGCTGGTGCTGAAGCAGCTAATGGCCGAGGAAGCCAAAATGAAGCACCTGAAGCTCAAGCAAATGTTGAGGTTCAACCAAATTTATCCTCATCGTTCGATGATTGGCTCCAACAACCGTTTTCTAGCATGGATGATCTCAGGGTACTTTTTCTACAAAAGATGCATGCATTATTTTGTTTCAAGATACATGTGAAATGACTAATTTTTTAAACACATGCCTTTTTGTATGTACCAACTCAGTTCCAATCGATCTATGACAAGCACAAGGAAATTTTCTCAACGGAGGTTGATGATGCATTAGGCAAGTCTGGGCAGAGTTTAAAGGGATTGCAATCAAACCGGATGGCCGCTATGCTTCGTGACGTGGGAGATGCCATGGCAAATACCATGGTTGATGCTCGTGAGAAAGAGAAGGATGCTCAACATGAAGCTCAAGCTGCAACACCTACCTTGGATGATGCTCGTGAGAAAGAGAAGGATGCTCGACATGAAGCTCAAGCTGCAGAACCTACCTTGGACGAAGCTCGCGAGAAAGAGAAGGATGCTCGACATGAAGCTCAAGCTGCAACACCTACCATGGATGAAGCTCGTGAGAAAGAGAAGGATGCTTGACATGAAGCTCAAGCTGCAACACCTACCATGGACGAAGCTCGTGAGAAAGAGAAGGATGCTCAAGGTGCAACTACAGGCGCTGGTGATGAAGCTGAAGGTGCAGCTGCTGACATCGTGATGAACAAAGATCAAGTTGTTGGGGAGTGGGAAAAAAACCAAGAAGTTGCAACAGATGTTGGTCACACTCATGAGCAACAAAGAGTGAGTATGGAGGTGGAAGGAGACGTGCCACCTCAGAGTCCCCCACTATTCTTTGATGCACCCAGGAGCGCAACCCCCGGTGTTTGGGATGATGACCCTTCGTTTGAGCTGTTCCCAAAGGGTTCCGAAGATTACGAGTTGATGCATGGTATGGACGAGCCTACAAACAGGAACAAAACATGCACACCTCTCTATACCAACATCCCTGTTTTTCCTGTTTCAGATGTTGATGGCAGCCCTACTATCCCAGGTATGCTTCCTTCCTCCGTCATCATTTCTCTTTTTTTTGTCCACGTTATTTTCGTGTTTGTGTGATTGCAGCAAATTCTCATAAAATCGCTCCTAGCTTACCCGTTTTACCCATACATACATGTCTCTTTGTTGCAGCTGATATGATGGTCCCTGCGGACGAGCACCCCATTGATGTGAGCAGTGGCCCTAGCACTCACGACAAGAACACTAGTAAGAAGAGGATAGCTAAAGTTCCAACTGTCAAAACAAAGGGAAAGAAGCAGAAGGTCGAAGTTAAAGAAGATAAAGTTAAAGCACTTTATGAGAAGTATATTGCGCATGGGAAACCACTAAGGAGGTCAAAACCCAATGAACTACCGTGAGCTACCTATCCCCTATCTAGTGTCTTAATTTTTTTTTGTTGAAACAAATTATTCATCGCTTGCAACTATGGTACCAGGACACCTTTCATCAAAATAGGTGGGTTTTATGTTGGGTACAAGAAGTTTCTTGCATGCCTGAAGCCCCGCGGGGAAATGAATGATGAGATTATGTCGCTATGCATCGAGCAGCTCAATCTCGCATTTTATGGAACAAACAATAGGGATGTAAAAAAATACTTCTTCTCAGTCCATGGGGCGGTAAGTCCCGTAAAAACAAAGTAATGCTTCATGCTTTTTTCACTTTGCATGCAGCACACACTAATCCTTTTGTTGCTATTTTCAAGCAGTCTCTACTCAAGCAAGACCCATTAGTTTTCCAACCAAATGCCCTCATGGCTGAGCTTGAAAGGGCTGTGATTAAGTTCAAGGTTCAAAAATACGACCTCGTAAGTTCCCGCGAGCCATTTCTGTTTTCATAGCACAAATACTTTCAAATTTGTATCCAGCGATGCGACGCACGTAACATTTTTTGTTTATGTTCTCAGTCCCTTTGCCTTCTTTTGCATTTTCAGCTCTGGTTTGCAATTTTTCATGAACGTCATTGGGTAGTTGTTCGCGCGAACTTGCTTCACAAGCAATGGAATGTATTCGACTCACTTAATGCAAAGGGAAAACCATCCCCCTTGAAGAAGCAGTCCAACAACCTGGTCAGCTCTTTCTCTCTTTTATAGTTGTGTCTGCCCTCGCTCCGTTTACAAACTTTACAACCCTTGCACAAGAGAGTGATGCATTTAATGTACCTGTTGCATCCTTCACCCGGGCTGATCTAGACGACTACCCAAAGCAAAATAACCTGTGAGTTTTTCCTATGCTTCATTCATGTGTTCCTTTGAAACAAGTTGGTTGTTTCCACTATACATGGGAATGTCATATTCTTTGCTTTTAACTCACAGGTGTGATTGTGGTTTCTTCGGGCTCAAGTATGTGGAGAACTTTGATGGAAAGGCATTGAAACATTTTGAGCAGGTTTCCATTTTACCTTTTTTGTATTCTCTTTTTTGTTAAATCTAGTTTTTTATTTGTTCAAAACCTATGCAGCAAAAGAATAGCTAGTAACAAACTGCTTCTCAACCTTTCATGTTTACAGGGAGACATTGCACGGTACCGCATGGACTGGGCGTACAACCTGTGCCATCACCCACTCAACAAAGGCTCAATGGAGCTGGCAATCAGGGAAGAGTTGGCAGAGTGATTTCACGATGGTTCAAGGCGAACGGGCTTTCATTAGTTCTAGTCAATGTCTCAAATGGTAGCATCTTGATAGGACCAATGGTACCTATGTAAAGAATGATAACTCCATTGAGCTTTGTTTTGTTTTCGGTATGTATGAACCAATGGTACTTGTTCCGGTTTGTAAGTTTGAATTTGGATGAAGCATATTGGTGCCAACATGGTTGCACGATGAATACGACACCCGTCCATTAATGAATCTTTTAGTATATATTTTAACATATCTGCTGCAAGCATAATCTATAAAAGCTTCAACAGTACACCTCACTTACAATTTATTTTCTGCAAACATCTGTTTCATGTAATAACTGTAGTGCTACATTCTTGCATTTTATTTGCTTCAAGCTCACAAAAAAAAGCTTCATCCATGTTTACAACCATTACACGTACACTCCAAAATTCTGTTTCACAGCCAAATCACCACATTTTTCCCTTTTTCTAACCCAAGCAATGTTTTTCTCTTTCAACATTTATTTTACTGGAAACAACAATTAAAATTTGTTAATCCATGTGGTTTTAAATACTCATAACCTTACAAGCATAATCGATTCATCCCTACACAGCAGGAATCATGTAGGGTTGCATCATTCAAACAAAATGCTTCAACTACTATCTGTTTTTGCTACAACTAGTGACTACATTTGTTACAAGCAAGACTGCTTTTTTCATAATGATTTCTAAATCTAAAAAAAACCGTTCAACCCTTGCAACAATCTTAGTAACCATCATTCAACAAAAAACACAGCTTCACAAACTTATGAAATTTGGAATCTGCCCTTTTTAAATTCACACATGTAGTTATATGTTGCATACCATCACACAAATAGAATCCAGCAAGCCTACAAAGCAATACATCATTTTCCCCTCATTGAAACATCCTAAAGTGTAAGGACCATTTCGACATACGGATCTTTTCTGGTCGCACTCGCAGCAAGCATAGAAGCAAGCAGTTGGCAGCTCTTTGCATTGTGATTCTCATCTCCAAAAAAATTGCAAGGTGTCTTCTTACCCCTTGGCTTTGGAGCTTGAGCTTTCTTCGTTTTCGCTTCGTCTTTCTTTCTTCTCTTCTTCATCTCATCTTCTCGTAGCTCAATTAGTGGCTTCATTCGCTTCTCTTTTTCCTTTGGCCTCCCTTTCTTTGCAGACTTTGGCGGGTTCCGCAAACCTACAGGGGCTGGTTGCTGCTGCCCTGTAACCGGACCCGTTGAAGCCTGCACTTGTTCAGTGGCTTCATGGCCTTGGGCTTCTCCGGCGGCTCCTGGAACCCCATCCCTCGCTCTAGCTTTCATTGCAGCAACCCCAACACTTCCTTGATCAGTAATTCCAGAGACGAAATTATAAGCTTCATCACTAAAGCATGCATCAGAAGCGAGCTTGCCAAACTTCCTGTAGAGAGAGTTGAACTTGAGTGTGTTTGTTGTGGGGACAGCAAAGTGCATAGCCCTATGACCATCACGGGGATCAGGTGCTACATCAGTTGCTCTCTTGGACCATCTTTCAAGCATGTAAGCTGCAGGTATCATTTGCACGTTTAGGTGCACCATGACACGGATGATATGTGGGCAGATCAACCCACACATCTCAAACATGTTGCAGCTGCACATGTACCTCTTATGTTTAGGATCAACTCGCACAATGTAAGCTTTAGGGTTGACACCATCATTTGCAACGAGACGAAACCACATTGAATCCCCCTCGACTTGAAATTGCAGCCCAAAGCCTATTGATTTAGCCAAGAGCTTTTGGAACTTGGAAAATACCTCCCTGGTATAGAAATCTGCTGCTTGCTTTTCAATGTTGTAACTGTAAAAAAAAGCTTCCAACATTAACAAAGTTTGCTACATATGTTTGAAATAAATGTTGCAACCAAACTGTGCTGCCAAAAACATTGAAAAACAATGCTGTGCAAGTAAAACATGAATTTGTTTGGACTTACTTCCCCCATAGTGGTGGCCTAGTGGTTTCATTGACGAAGCCAACATTGTCCTCATGGTCTAGCATTAGCTCTTGGCAAAGCTCAAACTGCTGAAAAAACATCCAAACTGAGTCTCCATGATGGTTCAAGGTCTTGAAGTAGGAATTCAGCCCCTCGGACCTGCCGGTTATTCCTGTGAAAGGGAAGAAGTTATGCCTAAAGTACACGGGAGCCCATGTCTTCCTGGTGGTCCACATGTTTTTCAGGTGTTTCTTGTCAGCCAAACCAAAGAATTGAATCATCTGCTGCCATCTTTGTTCAAACTCCTGAATGGTATCTGAACCATTGATACAACCATAGAATGCTTCGGCAAAAGGCTCGTCCTTGCCCAGCATCTTCCCTAGTTTTGTCCTCGCAACCCGAAAGACATGCCACTTGCAACATCTGTGTGTTGAGTTTGGGAACACCAAGGAGATGGCTGTAGCCATTGCTTGGTCTTGATCAGTCATGATGTTTAATGGATGCTCGTTATTCATTACGAACATCCATTGCTCAAAGAACCATTTGAACGTTTCAATCTTCTCATCGGGCAGCAAAGCACACCCCAAGCAGACCGTGTGTGTTTGGTTGTTAATCCCAACAATCGGCGCAAAAGGGAGGTTGTAGCGATTTGTGCAGAATGTGGTGTCGAAAAACATGCAATCTCTGTACTTTGGGTACAATGCCCTTGTTCTCCTGTCAACCCAGAACAGCGCTCTAACAACCCCATCTTCCTCTAGCTTGGAGAAGAAGAAGTTTGGGTTCTCAACCTGCCTCCTCTTAAAGTACTCGATTGTCATGTCCAAGTCATGCTCCGATAGGCCCTTTCGCAGCCTAGCTCTTGCATTCGTCACATCTGTCTTAACATATGGCAAACTCCTTGGATCGCAACACCGTGCATCTCCCAGCAAGCCCATCACATTTGCCGTTGATATGTTGCATTAGTGCAGGGAAGTGATGTATTGAATGTCGGCTTCCGGGATCTTTCTGTGAGAGCGGCAGAATCTTCGACGACCCTTTTGCAACATCAGCGGATGAGTGTGATCTGCCTCGAAAACGGTCACGACCCAGGTTCCGTCTCGCAGGCTAACACCCATATGCGCCTTGCAATCATACCGCTCCAATCTGTTTCTTTGCCTCTTGTCGCTCACATCCATAGAGATGCCAGCTTGTTTGCTTGCTGATTTTTTATTAGTAGCATAGCTCATGTCAGCATCATCACACTGATTTGTTGCAGCACCGTCAGAAATGCTGCCACTGACATTCTTGGATGGATTGTTCCTGGAGTGTATGCACTCAAAAACTCTATAGATCAGATTGCCCTTCTTCTCCGAGCCTCTTGTCCTACTGTGTCTCGATGTCACAATCCGAGTACCAAAACCCATCTTTAGTGCATATTCGTTGTATACCCGTTGTGCTTCTTCAACATTGTCAAAAACCATGCCAACAAAGGGAACAATTGGTTGTGACGATATATCTTCGTCTGGTTCATCAACAAGTGTTGTAGCATTTCCAGTCGCATCATTACCGCCAACTCGCTCGTTGTAATTAGCTGCACCATCTGTGTTCTGCTGCAAGGTGTCCTCACAATACATTCCCGGAGGATCATTCAGATCAATGGCGTCATGTTCTTCTTGCTCCACAAAATTTTGCATGTCATCATCAAAGAAAATCGATGGTTCCATAGCAACATTCTGCAAAAAAATCAGCAACCAAGTCATTTTCAAGTTAATGCTTCAAAGACCATGCAAAAAAATGCCAAACATAAATAAAAAATACTGGATGCAGGTTGTGAAACACAAATCCAAAACAAGTTTTCTGTCTTAATTTTGCAAGCATGCAGCAATTAGACGGCTCCCTTTCCTATTTTTTATGCATTGTCCTTCATGTTTTTTTCCTGAGAAACAACCTGGCTCTCTTTATTCATCCAAAGCAACATTTATAGATACAAGGGTTGGGTCATGAGGATTGCCCAAACACACATGTCTATCTATTTCTAAATTACATTTCTACCTTCATGTATGAAAGAGCTAAAAATAAAACTACTAAGACGACTTATTATTTTATGTACAATTGCAGCATGAGGGCCTTCCGTTCCCATGTTGATATTGTTCACAACTCTTTGGCAATCCGACGTCACCGTGATCACCTCCCCACCCCCCCCCCCCCCCTCGCGTGATTTCTAGGGTGAGGCCCACCAAAGCCTGCCAAATCACGTTTCCAGGGGGCAGCCAAAGCCTGCTCATCCCTAATAAGTATCAAACGTTTCCTAATCGATCATGTCTGAGACCAAGCGTTGCCTAAAAAATCTGATACGAGTATGCGTAATTCTATGGAAACATCAACTAAAATAATGCTGCTAACTTCCTCATGTAAATCAGAATTATTATTTTTTCGGGTGAAACGAGAATGTAATAATTAAGGAATGGTGTTACACTCGTTTTCACAAATATGACAAAGATCATCAGGCCCGAAGCCTAGCAACACCATCGTATGCTGGGTGGTTCGTCCCCTCTGAGCTAGACAGTGCGCAGCACTGTTGGCAGATCTTCGGACGTGGGCAAAACTATGCCTCTGGATGCCATGCAGGGCCCTCTTCGTCTCCTCCACCCAGCTCGCCAGTGAGGATCTGTTGGTGCTGCTATCCATCAGGGCATCCACTCCCGCCTGGCAATCCAGCTCAATGATAAGGGGCTTCTCCGTTCGTTGCAGCGCCAGGGACGTGCCCTCGAGACACGCTGCCATTTCCGCCTCCATCGGGGCGCGACATAATCGAAAGAAGCGACACGAAGAGAAGATGATGGCTCCCGTGTCATCCCTTAGTATCATGCCTGCACCCCTTGTATTCTCGCCATGGACATAAGATCCATCCATGTTTAGCTTCGTCCATCCCGCCGGAGGTTTCTCCCAAGTTGTGTCAGCTGGCGTACCTTTTGGTGATGCTACTGTTTGCTTGACCACATGCGGTATACTCTGAACCACCATCTTGCCTTTCACCAAATCTCCTTGTGGATGCTGCTTGATGGACAGTAGGGACTCGATGTAGCTGTTCAGGAACCTCCGCGAACTCTCGATAGGTGGCGCCAGCTTGTGATGTGTGACCTCGTTCCTACAATGCCACGCTCGCCAAAAGGTCATGAGGATGACCAGCCGCTGCAGCTCGGTGCAGTTATCCAGGAGGTGAAGTAGCCATTCTTTACCGGTGTTTGTGACCGTCACCAGGTCCGGAGTGGCCACGACTCCCTCATGGCCTCCCAGAGAGCACATGCCATAGGGCATCGGCAAATGGCGTGGAAGGTCGCCTCCCGCTCAACACCACATAGGACACATCAGATTTTTCAAAGGTTCTCTTATGCTTATTCTCCATCGTAGCCAATGAGTTGGTCGCGATCCGCCAACCGAAGACGCGTACTTTAGGTGGAGCAGGGCAGCTCCACAATGCCTTCCAGATGGCACGTTTGTGGTCCGGTGCCCTGCTCGTGGCATATGAAGACGTGCGAAGTTTATCCTCCAGCCCAATGTTGTAGGCCGACTTGACAGAGAAGATGCCTTTCGGGTTCGGCCCCCAAGCTAGGACGTCCAGCATCCTAGGTGATGGGTGCAGCTTGAGTATCTCGTCGACGTCCAGCTGCATGAAGTGTTGTTGTAGCAGCTCCCTCTTCCATGTACCACGCTCATCAGTCAGCTCTGCCACACGTCGAAGACGACACCTTTCGGTCCGAGATATTGGTCGATATGACATCGGCCGGTCCAACCAAGGGTCGCGCCAAATACGAACAGATTGTCCGTCACCAATCCGCCATATAAGACCTTTTTTGAGAACCTCCAAACCATAAGCACTAGTAGAAAAAACCCCTTTAGTCCCGATTCCAGAGGGCCTTTAGTCCCGGTTCTGGAACCGGGACTAAAGGGTCGGGACTAATGCCCAAGACCTTTAGTCCCGGTTGGCTCACGAACCGGGACCAAAGGCCCTCCACGTGGCGCTGCCTGGTGCGTGGGCTGGAGGACCTTTAGTCCCGGTTGGTGTTACCAACCGGGACTAAAGGCTCCACCTTTAGTCCCGGTTGGTAACACCAACCGGGACTAAAGGGGTTTGCCGGGAGCTGCCTTGCCGGGGGAAAAAATTTGAAAATTTTTTTATATTTTTTTTGATCATTTTTTTGATTTGTTTTTAAGTTTTATTCCGATTTTCAAATCTTTGAATTATTTGACAATTTAATCTATAATCACCCGTCCTCACTGCTCCAGCGTGGAGCACTCATTTCAAATCGTCTAACTTCCTGGCCGGTCACCCATCCTCTCACTGCTCCAGCCCCAGCACGCTTAACTTCCCAGCCGGTCACCCATCCTCTCACTGCTCCAGCCCTAGCACGCTTAACTTCCTAGTTCTATCGACCCTAGTTTCCAAGTCTGCACTTGTTGTTTTCCTGACAATAGTAAGCTATCAATCCTATTAACCCTTAGGTCTTGATGTCACATGATTTAATTTTTTGAATTCTAAACAATTATTAAAATAAACAAAATAAGTACTAATAATATTGAATTTCAATGAAAATAAAATAAGTAATAATATTATTTTATTCATTTTTTTTGCCATTTATTCATTTAATATGACATAATTAATATCTTTAAATCTGTAAATCGAAATTCGACAAATAATATATCCATTATTATCAGAAAAATGTGAGGAATCCAAATATGACATCATTTTTTTTTTAAATAAAATTAATTTTTAAAATTATTAAAATTATTTTTTTCGATTTGAAATAACTTTTTTTTCTTTTGGAATTTTGAGAATCTGAGAAAACTTCACCGGGTAAACCCTGGTGAAATCAAGTCCCAATTTTTTTCGTTTTTTTGCAAAAAAGGTCAAAATTCATATTTCAAAATTTCTATACCAACTAGACACTAAAACCTAACTACATCTCAAAGGATTTTATTTTTTGAAGATTTTATCATTTTTGTTTATTTTCTACAAAACTAAAAAAGGCGGTCCACGGGGGGGGGGGGGGGGGGGTAGAGTTTGAAAATTTCAGAACCCCTTTAGTCCGGGTTGGTGTCCATCCAATCATACCGTCGACTACACATTTGCTAGCACCGTCCCAGCCAGAGTCACAACTAAGGTTAACCAAGTCAGAAAGGTATGCGGCCGTCGGCTTCGAAGTATCAGGGTTTCAGACGAAAACTCGTCTGTTACAAAGGCATTTCATTTTTTTAAACTTATTTCAACTCCAGATTTTTTGTGTGTTCATTATGCACCATTCGAAGCCACGCCATCAATTTTCAACCCTTTCTGACTCCATTTGCTATTTTTCATGCATTTACTGATTTTTTTGAGCTAAATGACCCTGAAATTGAAAAGCACTACAAATGAACTCTGAAAAGGTTGAAACTTGGCATGGTATCATCATTTCACCCACATAGCATGTGCTAAAAAGTTGAGAGGGTTACGGCAAAAACTGGATGCACTTCGTGTACAAAATGAACAATCTCTTTCGAAGTGTCAGGGTTTCGGACGAAAACCCGTCTGTTACAAAGGCATTTCATTTTTTTAAACTTATTTCAACTCCAGACTTTTTGTGTGTTCATTATGCACCATTCAAAGCCACATCCTCAAATTTCAACCCTTTCTAACTTCATTTGCTATTTTTCGTGCATTTACTGATTTTTTTGAGCTAAATGACCCTGAAATTGAAAAGCACTACAAATGAACTCGGAAAAGGTTAAAACTTGGCATGGTATCATCATTTCACCTACATAGCATGTGCTACAAAGTTGAGAGGGCTATGGAAAAAACTGGATGCACTTCGTGTACAAAATGAACAATCTCTTTCGAAGTGTCAGGGTTTCGGACGAAAACCCGTCTGTTACAAAGGCATTTCATTTTTTTAAACTTATTTCAATTCCAAACTTTTTTGTGCATTCAATATGCACCATACTACAACATGTTAAAATCTACAGAAAGAACTAACTAAAAATAATAAAAAACAACAATTAAATGACTAAAAAAACTATATAAGCAAAATAGTATTGTTTTAATTAAAATCCTAATTTAAATTATTCTAAAAATAACCAAATAAATCTTACTGTGACAAGAATCTAACACGTGACTAGGAGCAAAAATAATTAAATTAAAAACTATTTGTAAACTCAAGTTATTCACAATCTAGGGTTTGAAGCAAATTTGAATAAATTCAAATTTGAAAACTAATGGCACAAACAGAAACTAGACAAAAATTTTAATCCAATGCAAAAAGAATCACTCAAAAACATCAAATATCCTAAAAGATATAAGCAAATTAAAACAGAAACTAAAAACAGAAAACAAATGTAAAAACAGAAAAAAAAAAGGGGCTAGCTACAGTACAACCCCTTTAGTCCCGGTTGGAGACACCAACCGGGACTAAAGGCCATCCACATGGCGCTGCCTGGGGCGGGGGAGGGAGGACCTTTAGTCCCGGTTGGTGTTACCAACCGGGACTAAAGGTGGAGACTAAAGGGTATCGGCCCCTTTAGTCCCGGTTCCAGCCAAAAACCGGGACTAAAGGGGTCCGGCCGGCGTCCTGCCCGCTCGAACCGGGACTGATGCACGCATTAGTCCCGGTTCGTAACAGAACCGGGACTGTTGCTCGATCTGGCCTGGACCAATGCCCTGTTTTGTACTAGTGAAGTAATGGCCTGCCACGTCGTTGAAGCGTTACCTGCAAAAACAGTATCCTCAAGTCGCCCATTAGGATAATACTTAGCTTTCAAAACTCTTGCGCACAAGCTTTCCGGGTTGATCAATAACCGCCACGCCTGCCGTGCCAGAAGCGCCTGGTTAAACAGTCTGTAATCCCGGAACCCCAGGCCACCCATCGCTTCTGGTTTAATGATCTGATCCCAAGCCATCCAGTGGGTTTTCCGTTTCCCTTTCTCTGCGCCCCACCAGTAATTCCGGACCATCCGCGTAAGATCATCACACACTGAGAAAGGTAGTTTAAATACGCCCATGATATATGTGGGAATGGATTGCGCCACCGCCTTGATCAATACTTCTCTACCAGCTTGAGCCATGTAGACATCGCCCCATATACTTATTCGTTTCATCAGCTTTACTTGCAAGTTTTGAAACTTCCCCTTATGCATGCGGCCTTCTTGTGTTGGGAATCCCAAATATTTCGCCTCAAATTGATCCTTCAGAATATGTAACTCTTGTTTCACACTCTCCTGGACAATAGATGGACAAGACTGTCCAAAAAGTATTGAGCATTTAGATGGATTGATTAACTGTCCGGTAGCATGTTCATATGCATGAATAATACCCTTTACCGCCCCTGCCTGCTGTTGGTTCGCCCTGAAAAAGAGAAGTGTATCATCCGCGAATAACAAATGTGAGACCCCTGGTGCTGCACGACATATTTTCAGTGGCTCAATAGCATTTGACCTCACTCCCTATTTGAGCAACTCAGACAAACCGTCATTCCGTCTTTCAAAAAAAAACCGTCATCCACAAACAGGAAAAGAAATGGCGAGAGGGCATCACCTTGCCGGAGGCCGCGCTCCGGTACAAACGATTCAAGAAGGGTTCCATTAAATTTTACTGTGTATCTCACCGTAGTGACGCACGTCATGATCCATTGCACCCACCGATGAGCAAAACCCAACTTAATCATCACTCGCTCCAAGAATCCCCAATCAACCCTGTCATATGCCTTGGACATGTCCAGCTTGTATGCTCGAAAACTAGCATCCTGCTTCTTCACTTGATGTATTGCATGAACACATTCAAACGCTAACAAAGCATTATTAGTAATTAGACGACCTGGGACAAAAGCACTCTGAAACGGTGAAATGATCTCATCCAAAATTGGGCGCAGGCGATTGACCAAACACTTGGCCACTATCTTATAAATAACGTTATAGAGACTGATTGGCTGAAAGTCCGTGACGCGCTTAGGCTCATCCGTTTTTGGTATAAGAACAATGATGGCATCATTTACTCCTTCAGGCATAATTCCAAAATGGAAGAACACCCTCACTGCCCTGACAATCTCGTCCTTGAAAATACTCCAGTTTTGCTGAAAGAAACGTGTCGACAGTCCATCACTACCCGGCGCCTTTAATGGGCCGATTAGAAAGAGCGCATCTACAATCTCCTTTTCAGAAAATTCAGCACACAGCTTATCATTCATCATATCTGTAACAACCGGCTCAAAGAGATTGACCACAGGAGTTGGATCCAATGACGGGTCCCTTGTAAAAATGGACTGGAAGTAATCTTGCACTAACTCCCCCATCTCCTTGTGGCCTGCATGTTCAACGCCATTACCATCAACCAAACTTTTCACCTTATTCTTGCGAGCACGCCAAACTGCTTTTCTGTGAAAAAATTGAGTGTTTCGGTCTCCTTCCTTTAGCCAGTCAATGCGTGACCGCTGCAACCACATCATTTCCTCCTGGTACAGCAGTTCATTCATATGATCAGATAGCTTTTTTATTTCATCTCTGTCCGCATTCATATTAAGTAACTCCTCTAGCTTAGTTCTGGACTTTTCAAGCTCTCTAGTGACATTACCAAACCTTTTCTTTCCCCACGCATGCAAATTAAGCAACAAGCTTTTGAGCCCTGCACGGACATCACCAAGGTTAAACTTGGCACCGGCCTCCTCCCAAGCAGTAGCTATTCTTTCCTGTAGACTCGCATCTCTTTCCCAAAAAAATTCATACCTTCTCAGGATCGGCTTATACACCTTCTCTTCATCGACAGCACACTTTAGTAAAATTGGAAGATGGTCAGAACAAGGTGAGACCTGATGGACTACCTTGGCCGCTGTAAATAGATTTCGCCAGTTGTGATCTGCCACCGCACGATCCAACTGAACTTTTACGTTTTGTTTCGGCGCTGTTTGTTATCATATGTAAACGGGGGACCTTGAAACCCCAAGTCCACGAGATTACAGGTTTCGAGTAGCTGACATATGTTCAAAGGACCATAGGGCTTCATTAAAATCCCCTATAACACACCAAGGGAGGTCACACTAGTAGAAAACAGGGCATTAGTCCCGGTTCTAGATGGCCTTTAGTCCCGGTTCTACAACCGGGACAACACGATCGGGACTAATGCCCATCACTTTTAGTCCCGGTTGGCTTACGAACCGGGACCAAAGGTGCTCCATGTGGCCGCACTGCGGCACCGAGGCAGGAGGACCTTTAGTCCCGGTTCGTAACACGAACCGGGACAATAAGGCGCTGGGTTTTTTTTTTGGAAAGGGCCGTGTTTCATTTTTTGTTTTCATTTTCTTTTATATTTATATTGTATTTTCACGCGGGTTTTCATTTTTGGAAAGGGTCAATCGCAACATCATATTTTCTTCTAATTCAACATGATCACTTGCATCCATCCACCTTAATCAAATATATGTCATATAGCTCATCATCATCTTACTCATCTAACAACTCATCATCATCTTAATCATACCAAGTTAAAATCTCATAAAACAGAAAAACATCATAATAGTAATCATCCTAATCGATCATGCAAGTTAAAATAAATCAGAAAAACTTCTTCCTCATAGGACCTAGTCCTCCCTCCTAGGTAAAATGACATAAAACAGAATAACACCTATGTCTCCATGATGAAGCAAAGAGATCCAACGGTCTCCAACTTGTGACTTGCGATCCTTCTTTATTTGTCCCCATGCTTCAATTTGGATCCGTCTTGGTGGTTTGCGCTCAGTCGAGTATGCAAAAGAGAACTCGGACCTCATAGGGCTTTTAATTGTCATATTACCTTCGGCATGCATCAACGGAGGCACAACTTCATTTGGCAGTTTCTGTTGAAGAACATAATAGTAGCCTAGTTAGCAATGTAATCAATACCATTTACGCAATAGTAGTGTACTTAATTAGCAACTCTTACCAAGATATTTCGGCGAATGTCATCCGCCCTTAACCTATGCACTAGTGTCATGTACAATGTATAATTTGGGCCAGTTCCCAAATTATACGGGAAGATCTCCCTACCAACTAGGACACCAATAACAAAGTTGATAAGATCATCCTTCTCCTCCCAAGTTAGATGTGATTCATAAGTGTAGTGTGTCGTGTCAATTATGTTCTGTGTTTCACTCGAAGAAACGAAATAAGCTGTAAATTATACATTAACAAATTTAGTATGGATGAACACCAACTATTTTTAAATATAAAATGCAAATTACTTGACAAATATGCATGGTTGATAAACTCACATGGAGGTAAAACAGGAAGCATATCGACATCCACCCAAATGTCGATGTTACCTTCAATATGATCTTCAGGACGAAGATCGAAGGTTATTTCCATATCCTCCTGAAATCCATATGCCTTGCAAAGAGCTTCCCAATTTGAGCACCCTAATTATGTGTTATTAACTGCATTCATTACTTTGACCAGAAATGTGTGACCATGTTTAGTCGTTAGGTTAGCTCTCCTCGTCTCCATACTCTCGTGGTCCTCGAAACCGAGCCTCTCCAAAAAATACCGTCTTGCATGACAGGGGATGAACTAGTCGAATTGTATAAAACAGAAATTACACGTTGAAGCAAAGAAACAGAAGTCATGCTTAATTGCGAAAAAACACTTGTCATCGTTGCGTACCGTAGAAATATCGAAGTCCTCGTAAAGCTTCATGGTGAAGAACCTGCCGTCTCGCAGCCCAGGCTGATCGCAAAGACCCTTATCTTCGCCGCACTGTTCGCACATTTGGCACCTATCGTTATCATCAGACGACGACATTTCCTGTGTTCATGATTCAAAAAGTACGGCATGACCATTGCTAATGTAAGATATATTGAGCGCCTAAAATTTGTTGGTGGACACTCTCTCACACTAATAGTTTGACCGTCGGTGATGGGCGCACCTCCTCTCCTCTCCTTGCGCATTACACCGAGGTATATATCGTCGCAAGAAGAGAAGAGGAGGAAGCGCCCCCAACGACAACAGTCGGGATTCCTCCATCAAGAACACACATGAAAGTCACAGCAACGACAGACCAAAAGTCACACATGCATTATACCAATATAATATCACTAATACATTTATAATGAACTCAAATATAATATCACTAATACATTTATAATGAACTTGAATATAATATCACTAATACATCATCTCAAATAATCCAGTTAATGCATCATCAAATATTAACTAATACATCTCGAATATTATCATATAAGATCACTAATACAGATCGAATATCCTAGAATCCAAAGTGGAGGACGGTGAACTCGGTTCACTAGCGGTCTCTGAGTCACTGGCGGTGGACACCCAAAGATAAGGAACCGTCACCGGATCATAACTCGGGTGAGATCCCTGAAGAACCTGCCAGGTATTGGAGAACCTGGCGTCCAACGCCGCGATGTAGCGACGGACGTGCTCGTCCTCCTCCCTGACACGGCGACGTACCACCTCCGTGGGGGCCCGCTCCCTCTGCACCGAAAGTGGCCCACGCGACCGCCACCAAAGAACCTCCGGGTCGACGACGAGACCAGGATTCCTCACCAAGCTCCGAGCCCGGGAAGGTAGCACCTCCCAGTGCCAGCCCGGCGGAGCCCAGTCCCGGACATTGCCCCTCTCAAGCAGGATGTCGCCGCCGACTCGACGACGACGAGGATGCGGGCCAGGCATCGTCGACGTCGAGACAAATTCCTATGAGAACATTTTCTTATCGTTTAATGTTTTGCTGTTTTAGAAATGCTTAATTTCTTAAACTCATGTTAGACTCATTTTTGACTAGGCCACTCGGATCATTTGCATATAACAAAAGGCCAGTTGGGCACATTCATAGGCCACGTGGCCACAATCGAACAATTCAAATTTCCATATAAAAGGACCACTTCACGAAAATATAGAGAATTGGGTCGACAACAACTCTCTTGGAAAAATTTTAGTTAATTACATTCATGGCCATCTTTAAAATATAGAGAACCCCCCTAACTATCAAGTTCATTGGTTTATAATTCTCACTTGCTAAATGATATTGCTCATGCATTTTTCTTCATATTTGCTTCAGATTTATGACAAGGGAAAAATACAGAGAGAAGGGTGGAGGGAAGGGGATGCTCACGGTGAGGTGGGAGGAGGGCTCCCGCTCGTGTGGCGCCCGGCGGCTCACCTAGCTAGGAGGAGGGGAGCGGGGCTCGTCGGGGCGGCGACGGCGTCGGAGGGGGCGGCGACGGGGACGGTGACGGGGACGGCTTCGGGGGCGGCTTCGGGGGCGGCGACAGGGATGGCGTCGGGGGCGGCGACGGGGGTGGCGCGACGAGGAGTGGGCTCGGGGAGGCGACGGCGCGGTCTGGCAGCCTGGCGGCGTCGAGGTTTTCTTCGGCGCCGTCGGGGGAGATGGAGATCGAAAGCTCCAACCAGGATTTTGGTCCACTTATATACCCCAGCCTTTAGTCCCGGTTGGAGCCACCAACCGGGACTAAAGGGCTGAGCTTCTCGCCTTCTGGGCTGCTGAAATTAACCTTTAGTCCCGGTTGGTGGCTCCAACCGGGACTAAAGGTTAATTTCAGCAGCCCAGAAGGCGGGAAGCCCAGCCCTTTAGTCCCGGTTCGTGCCACCAACCGGGACTAAAGGGGGGCATTGGTCCGGGTTGGAGCCACCAACCGGGACTAAAGGGATGGGCTTCCCGAAACAAAAGTTTAGTCCCACCTCGCTAGTCGAGAGGGGCTCGGAGTGGTTTACAAGCGCTGCTGCCGCTGCCTTCTCGAGCTCCTCTCTAATGCAGGTAGTACATGCCTATTTGACGCCCTGTTGGGCCTGCTAGCACTGCGGGCCTGCATCCTGGCCCATTTGTAGGGTTTCTAGTCGTATGCAGGCCGTCGTGCCTAGTAGGCGGGCCTGTTTTTTGCATATATTATTATTTTTAATGTTATTTTTTGCATATGTTATTTTTAGTTATATAATTTTAGTTGCATAAGTTTTATTTTTTATTGATTCTTTTTAGTTGATTCCTTTTGCTATTACAGTTTTATAAAAGCTTTTTAGTTTCTATTAAAGCTTGTAACAAAATATACTTTATGAAAATTCATTGTACTATTAAAGTTTTTAACTCAAGACTTTTTCTGCATTCAATATGCACCATTCAAAGCCACATCATCACTTTTCAACCCTTTTCTGACTTCATTTGCTATTTTTCATGCATTTCATGATTTATTTTGAGCTAAAATGATCCTGAATTGAGAAGCACTGCAAATGAACTCTGAAATGGTTGCAAGTTGGCATGGTATCATAATATCACCCACATAGCATGTGCTAAAGAGTTGAGAGGGTTACGGCAAAAACTAGATGCACTTCGTGTACGAACTGGACAATCTATTTCGAAGTGTCAGGGTTTTGGACGAAAACTCTTATGTTACAAAATGATTTCAATTTTTTAAACATATTTTAACTCAAGACTTTTTCTGCATTCAATATGCACCATTCAAAGCCACATCATCACTTTTCAACCATTTTCTGACCTCATTTGCTATTTTTCATGCATTTCATGATTTATTTTGAGCTAAGATGACCCTGAATTGAAAAGCACTGAAATGAACTCTTAAATGGTTGCAAGTTGGCATGGTATCATCATTTCACCCACATAGCATGTGCTAAAAAGTTGAGAGGGTTACGGTAAAAACTGGATGCACTTCGTGTACAAACTGGACAATCTCTTTCGAAGTGTCAGGGTTTCGGACGAAAACTCTTCTGTTACAAAAGGATTTCAATTTTTTAAACATATTTGAACTCAATACTTTTTCTGCATTCAATATGCACCATTCAAATCCACATCATCACTTTTCAAACCTTTTCTGACTTCATTTGCTATTTTTCATGCATTTCATGATTTATTTTGAGCTAAGATGACCCTGAGATTGAAAAGCACTGCAAATGAACTCTGAAATGGTTGAAAATTGGCATGGTATCATAATTTCACCCACATAGCATGTGCTAAAAAGTTGAGAGGATTACGGAAAAAGCTGGATGCACTTCGTGTACAAACTGGACAATCTCCTTCGAAGTATCAGGGTTTCGGACGAAAACTCGTCTATTAGAAAGGGATTTCATTTTTTTAAACATATTTTAACTCAAGACTTTTTCTGCATTCAATATGCACCATTCAAAGCCACATCATCACTTTTCAACCCTTTTCTAACTTCATTTCCTATTTTTCATGCATTTCATGATTTATTTTGAGCTAAGATGACCCTGAGATTGAAAAGCACTGCAAATGAACTCTGAAATGGTTGAAAATTGACATGGTATCATAATTTCACCCACATAGCATGTGCTAATGTATCAAAAACCATTACAGAACATCATGAATAGAGAAGTGACCAAATTAATACAAGTTCATCATCACATTAAAACCAAAATACAGTAGTGATCAAAAGTTATAGAGGAAAAAATAAATACATAAAGTTCATACATAGTTCTCATAGAACAACATATAGCTCTCTAGAGCATCTAATTAAAACATAAATTGAAACTAACATACAACTATGTAAAACATTTAAATACAATAACAAATGCGATCATAATCGCAACTAATGTAGCAATTGATCAAACAGCATAATGATACCAAGCCTCATTATCAATGGCATATTTTCTTATCTTTCTAATATTCAAGCGCAATGCATCCATCTTGATCTTGTGGTCATGGACGACATCGGCAACATGCAACTCCAATTTCATCTTCTCCTCCTCAATTCTTTTCAATTTTTCTTTCAAATCCTCGTTTTCTTTTTCAACTAAATTTAACCTCTCGACAAGAGGGTCGGTTGGAATTTCCGGTTCACATACCTCCTAGAATAAACACATCTATGTCACGTTGGTCGGCATAATTGTCATAAACACTAAATGAAACAAATAGTTATAAAAGATAATATACCACATCCCAATCATAGACCGGATGAGGGCTGACGTGGGCGGATACCATAACCATGGACCTATAATAACAAACAATAATAAAAGTAAGAAATTTATACAAGTATCTATGTAAATCATGCAAATAAGAACTTTTTTTAAAAAGAAGATAAGAACAAGAGGCTCACCACGGTGGTGCCGGCGACGAGATCGGTGCTGGCGACGAGATCGGCGCAGGCGATCGACGACGGTGAGGACGGGGATGGGACGTGACGGACCGCCAAACCTAGACAAATCTTGAGGAAAATGGAGCTTGGAGAGGAGAAAGCTTAAGCATGGCTCTGGCATTTCATCGAACACCTCGTGTGCATAGGAATGAGAGCAGAGCAGCACACACCTCACACGTGCCGGCCGACCAAAAAAACAGAGTGAGCGGGCAGGGGCAAGCATATATATAGGCATATCTTTTGTCCCGGTTCCAGCCTGGAACCGGGACTAAAGGGGCTCGGCCAGGAGCGAGGCCCTTTAGTCCCGGCTCGTGTCTGGAACCGGGACTAAAGGGGTCATACGAACCGGGACTGGTTCCTACCGAGGCCCGGCCGGCGCCCTGGCCTCATGAACCGGGACTGATGCACCCATTAGTCCCGGTTCGTAACAAGACCGGGACTAATGCAATATTCTGGCCCGTTTCAAAGCCCTGTTTTCTATTAGTGTTAGACTGCACATTAATCTCAAATAAACAAATATGGGCTAAGTAATAAGTGGCATGTATGTTAAAATTAGCAAAAATACTGATCAGTTGTAAGCTGATGATGATTACCAAATATTCAAATAAAATAATTAGACTTAGAACTAATTACGGTTCTATGGTTCTTTTTTTTAGGCAAATGACCTTTGCGGTTTTTCCCAGCTAGCAAGCGTTTTCTGATTTTAGCATCATTAATATTTTGAATATGCTAATATCTCTTGCTCGATGTAAAATAGGGACGTGATTCACCTAGATTGCGCTAAGATAATAATGATCATTTCTTTACAATGATCAATTGAGTACATTCTATCAATGGATTTTCGTAAAGAAATTTTCATATTTTTACAAAAATATATAGTAACTAATCCATCCAATACACAATACAAATAGATCAATCCTTGCCATCTGCATCCTCCAAACTTTGAAAAGTTAAGTCACCAATCCGTGAGGCATTGAGCGCTGATGGGTGCCTGCACGTATGGCTGTTTTGACAATTCGCTGCAGCATTATGAATTCGTGACATGTGCGTCACTGCCGTTGTTGATTCTACCGCTAGGCGAGATCCTTACCAAAAATAGTGGATGATAGATGTCAGAAGAGAAAGTTTCTCCTTTGACCATTTTCTATCGGTTCCCCCTTCTTTTGTGACCGACCTAGCGTTAGGAGAAGGGGGGCTCTGTCAACGTCCACCATGCAATTCATTAGTATGTGTCCATCTAGATCTACGCCGAGCAGGAGTATGGCTAGGCGGTGCAGGGGCTGCTCGCACTACGCTGCCCCTCGTGCATGCTTAGTACACATGCAAATGGACTTGGCAAAGTTTACCTTGCCGTCTGGAGTCAAAGCGAGCCGTCTTTGCCGAGTGTTGCATTGGGCAAACACTTTGCCGAGTAATCTTTACGGCGCTAAAGCTAACTTATAGCAGTAGCGTGTGTCCTCCAGCCCTACTGGTAAGTAAAGTATCAGTAGCGTGGTTTTGTACCCGCATTACTACTAACTATTAGCAGCGGGGGTCTCTACCAGCAGTAGCGCTGGTCCGGAACCAGCGCTGCCGCTATGTCTAGCCCCGGTGAGTAGGGGGGGGGGGGGGGACTACTTACCAGTAGCGCTTTTTATATGGCAGCGCTACTCGTAAGTTTGGGTCAGTAGCGAGTGTTATTGTCCCTCGCGACTGCTAAGTAGCAATAGCGTGTTTCCCTAGAGCGCGCTACTGCTAAGTCTCCACCTATAGACTTTTCCCTAGTAGTGTGGCAGTGTTACAAGTTTCAAGCCTTTAGTTTTTGGGAAGGACACAGCTCATCAACCACCACACGATGGTTATATTCGAGGCATCTAGCACCCCCGCGCATTTATGTCTGGTGTTGCTTATACTGCCTATAAATAGGGTTTGGATCAACGTGTATGATGCAAATATCAAACACACACACACACACAGAGGGCACTCGCACGACATGGAGGGTGGCAAGAAGAAGATACTCGGTGTGGTTGCTACATTGGTGGTTCTGCAGCTGCTTACGGAAGCTCCAATATCCATGGCCCGCTCACCGCAGGCTTTGAAAGAGATGACACAGTCGGGGAAGATAGCAATTGAAAGCCTCATCCTGGAAGAACTGGTAGGATACGAGGTATGCAAGGAAACATGCGTTAGTGGTACGTGCAACACCAGTGGTTGTCGTTGTTCATGGCCGGTCTGTATTAAGGACTAAGTGGTTCCTGCTTGAAGCTAGCTACTCGGCAAGGCCTTCCATCCAACCATGCACCTCTAATAAAATGTTACCGTTAGAGCGACATACGTCACTCAAGCCATTCGTCGAGTGTGAATTGTGTATGGGGAGATGTGGGTAAGGGTGGTGTTGTGCTACTATACCTATGATTGGGGATTAAATAAATGGATATGTATGTGGGATGTGTTTATTTGTACTAGCTACCATGCAGCTATGTAATATGTATCATTAATATATATTGCCTCGGTTTTTTACCTTTAATTAAGACTATGTGGGTAAATTTGACCTACGAGCGTTGCTGTTTGTAACCGTCAATGATTGGCCTGCTCTTAGTAACTTTTCGGACAGACAAACAAGGGATACAATGCATGCACGCAATGTTTAGATGAGACTGAAAGTATATACTTGGATAAATGTAAGAATAATGTGTACCCGAGATGTCGTCGATCTCTTCCGATCAGGCATCTCTTACGAAAGAAAGGCAAGCATTTCAAAGGTGAGGCAGATCACCGAAAGAAGCCTGGCAACCGTACTGGTTATGATATATTTGAGATGGTTAAGGATATAAAAGTAATCTTTGGAAAGGGTCCTGGCGGACAATCTGTTCAGAATGACGCTAACAGACACGTAAGAAGAAATCTATATTTTGGGAGCTACCCTATGTTGAAAATATCACCTAGAGGCAATAATAAAATGGTTATTATCATATTTCCTTGTTCATGATAATCGTTTATTATCCATACTAGTATTGTATTGATCGGAAACTCAGATACATGTGTGGATACATAGACAACACTGTGTCCCTAGTAAGCCTCTACTAGACTAGCTCATTGATCAGAGATGGTCAGAGACGGGATCACATCATTAGGAGAATGATGTGATGGAGAAGACCCAACCGTAAGCATAGCAGTTGATCGTTTCAGTTTGTTGCTACTGCTTTATCCATGTCAAGTATATGTTCCTACGACCATGAGATCATGCAACTCCCGGACACCGGAGTAATGCCTTGTGTGTATCAAACGTCACAACATAAATGGGTGACTATAAAGGTACCCTACAGGTATCTCCGAGGGTGTCTGTTGAGTTGGCATGGATCGAGACTGGGATTTGTCACTCCGTATGACGGAGAGGTATCTCTGGGCCCACTCGGTAACACAGCATCAGAAGAAGCTTGCAAGCAATGTGACTAAGGAGTTAGTCACGGGATCTTGTGTTACGGAACGAGTAAAGAGACTTGCCAGTAACGAGATTGAACTAGGTATCGAGATATATACTGACGATCGAATCTCGGGCAAGTAACATACCGATGGACAAAGGGAACTGCATACGAGATTGTCTGAATCCTTGACATCGTGGTTCGACCGATAAAGATCTTCGTAAAATATGTAGGAACCAATATGGGCATCCAGGTCCCGCTATTGGTTATTTACCGTAGAGTTGTCTCGGTCATGTCTACATAGTTCTCGAACCCGCAGGGTCTGCACACTTAACGTTCGGTGGCGATTTGGTGTTGTTGAGTTATGTATGTTGGTGACCGAAGGTTGTTCGGAGTCCCGGATGAGATCTCGGACGTCATGAGGAGTTCCGGAATGGTCCGGAGGTAAAGATTTATATATGGGAAGTCATATTTTGGCGACCGGAAAAGTTTCGGTTTTTTCGGTATTGTACCGGGAAGCTTCTAAAAGGTTCCGGAAACTTCCGGAGGAGTCCGGAAGTCCACCAAGGGTTCCACCACGTCCCAAGGGTTTGCATGGGCTGAGGGGAGGCGCCCTGGCCTTATTGGGCCAGGCGCACAAGTCCCTCAAGGCCCATGTGGCTTGGGAGAGGTGGAAAGTCCACCTGTTTATGGAAAGGAAGGGAATTGGACTAGGAGTCCAACTCCTCCCCCTTGGCTGCGCCCTAGGGCTTGGAGGGGCTGATCTCCACGCCCCTCCACCTATATATCGAGGGGAGGGGGCACCCCAAGAGCACACACGAAGCCCTTGGCGCCCCTCTTTCTACCTAGATCGTTTTCTCCTCCGTTCGCGGTTTCGGTAGCGCTAGCCGTAGCCCTGCCGGGATAGCACCACCACCACCACCACGCCATCGTGTTGCCGGAGAACTCATCTACTGCTCCGACCTCGCTCGCTGGATCGAGGAGGCGGAGACGTCATTGAGCTGTACGTGTGCTGAACGCGGAGGTGCCGTCCGTTCGGCGCTAGATCGGGACGGATCGTGATTGGATCGCGGGACGGATTGCGATTTGGATCGCCAAGACGTTCGACTACATCAACCGCGTTTCTTAATGCTTCCCGCTTAGCGATCTACAAGGGTACGTAGATCCACTCTCCCTCTCGTAGATGCTCATCACCATGTATAGATCTTGCGTGTGCGTAGGAAAATTTTTGTTTCCCATGCAACGTTCCCCAGCGCCCTATTGAAAAGTCCTAGAGGTCCGCTCTGCAATCGAAGTGATTATGACGCACGTCCTAGTTCACCTAGTCGAAGAGATTACCGCTCTGGGTCCTGTATTTCTACACAATATGTCCCCGTTTGAGAGGTTCATGGGAGTCTTAAAGAAATTTGTTCATAACCATGCTAGGCCAGAAGAAAGCATCTCCAAGGACAATGGAATAGAGGAGGTTATTGAGTTTTGTGTTGACTTTATTCCTGACCTTAAGCCGATTGGTGTTTCTTAGTCGCTGCATGAGAGGAGACTGAGTGGAAAAGGCACGCTAGGAAAGAAAGCAGTAATAAGTATGGACGGACATTCTTTCACTCAAGCACACTATACAATTCTACAAAATTCCACCTTGGTGGCTCCATATATCGAGGAACACATGGATATTATACGCTCCAAGAACCCGGAGTAGTCTGGCTCCTGGATTAAACGTACACACATGGCAACGTTCGGTGGTTGGTTACAAAACACATCTCATGAATAACACCACTGTTGGAGATGAGCTGTATTTGTTGGCCAAGTCACCATCTTCGACTATATTGACTTTCAAAGGGTACGAGATAAATGGGAATACATTTTACACGATCGCCCAAGATAAAAAGAGCACCAACCAAAACAGTGGTGTCCGCTTTGATGCAACATACAACAATAGAAAAAATGACACATATTATGATTACATAGAGGAGATATGGGAACTTAACTATGAATGTTTTTTTAAGATCCCTTTGTTTCGGTGCAAATGTGTCATCTGACAAAGAAAGGAGAAAACTACATATTTAATTTATTAATCCTCACTAGCAATGATAATCGCACCATAAGAAAATAATATGAACTTACAGTCTGAAATGCACATGTGAATGCATATATAGTTACCAATCGCCTGGGACACATTGCATATGAGAAGGTGAAACTCCATGACACACAAAAAAGAAGTCGACACGGGAGGAAGAGGAAGCCTTCCAGGGACAGATTACTAAATGATCTTACTATTTTAGCCTGTCGATCTTCTATTCCACATTTGGTTATGACAGCTTAGCCTGTAAATAAACTATTGCACTTCACTGAATTTTCTATTTTTCTTGGCAAATTTGTATCATCTTACCAATGCAATGTGCCCTCATAATGTTCAACCGTATGTACGTTTTCACTCATATATCATGTGTACTTTGTTATTTTCATAGTTTAAGCAGCAACAATAATTGTATAAGTCAAGAGCACTTGCACGGGCGCGGTGTGCCGTCGCGCCTTCGCCCGCTAGTAGAGACAAATAGATGCAAATTTCTGACATACGAAAATAAAGAAATATGTGGATCTGTAATAGTAAATAGTTCTTGCATTATTTTATGGCCTTTGAGTCTCTTTTACTAATCAAATCTGTCGAGGAAGAGAGCAACATGCGTGACCATGAGGATTACGTGCGTTTCTAATTACGTCATTTGTACAATTAGTATTAATATATTCATGGAAGCTTGACGCTGCCGCTGCCACTGACAACACCTCTTAATGGATAAGTAGATAAGGTTGTGCAGGATCTAATCGGTCAGTCGGACCACGCCCTTGAATTACAAGTAACAGTATGATCGGCGTTGCCTGTCCTGTGGCAATCCGCGTGGCCAGCATAACAACCATACATAAACTTCCCGGAAAAAAAAAACATACATAAACAATACGTATCTAGTAAGAGTATCGTGTATGCACCGTGCTCAACAAATTGGTCCAGATGGGTTGGATAGCTACACAAATTTTCTTAACAACTACACAAATGCTTGTCAGGCACGTAGTTTTTTTTAAGGAGGATATCCCCCGGCCTTGCTGAGTCTATCTTGATTCATGAGCAGTAGTTCAGGCTGTACAGGGCATTGATGCTGACCAGTGACCACTCAACCACTCACGTAGCACATATATACCAGATGAGTTTTCAAAAAAAAAAATTGATTTTGATTGTTGTCGAATAAATAATGTAAGAAAATGATGCGGTCATTCCATGCATAAAAAATAATCTAATAATAAGAGTGTACACTAGTAGAAAACAAGGCTTTCGTCCCAGCTCGATCTACACATTAGTCCCGGTTGCATTACGAACCGGGACTAATGTGAGCATTAGTCCCGGTTCGAGCGGCTAGGGCGCCGGTCGGGCATCAGTCCCGGTTCAAATGGGACCTTTAGTCCCGGTTGGAGACACCAACGGGGACTAAGACCTCTAGTCCTGGTTGGAGACACCAACCGGGACTAAAGGGGTTCTGAAAGTTTTTTTTTTCTGTTTTTACATTTGTTTTCTGTTTTTAGTTTCTGTTTTAAATTGCTTATATCTTTTAGGATATTTGATGTTTTTTAGTGATTCTATTTGCATTAGATTCAAAATTTTGTCTAGTTTCTGTTTGTGCCATTAGTTTTCAAATTTGAATGGTTTAAATTTGAATTTGTTCAAATTTGCTTCAAACCCTAGATTGTGAATAACTTGAGTTTACAAATAGTTTTTAATTTAATTCTTTTTGCTCCTAGTCACGTGTTAGATTGTTGTCACAGAAAGATTTATTTGGTTATTTTTAGAATAATTTAAATTAGGATTTTAATTAAAACAATATTGTTTTGCTTATATAGTTGTTTTCGTCATTTAATTGTTGTTTTTTATTATTTTAAGTTAGTTCTTTCTGTAGATTTTAACATGTTGTGGTATGGTGCATATTGAATGCACAAAAAGTCTGGAGTTGAAATAAGTTTAAAAAAATGAAATACCTTTGTAACAGACGAGTTTTCGTCCGAAACCTTGATACTTCGAAGGAGATGGTCCAATTTGTACACGAAGTGCATCCAGTTTTTGCCGTAACCCTCTCAACTTAGTAGCACATGCTATGTGGGTGAAATGATGATACCATGCCAAGTTTCAACCTTTTCAGAGTTCATTTGTAGGGCTTTTCAATTTGAGGGCCATTTAGCTCAAAAAAAATCATTAAATGCATGAAAAATAGCAAATGAAGTTAGAAAGGGTTGAAATTTGAGGATGTGGCTTTGAATGGTGCATATTGAATGCACAAAAAGTCTGGAGTTGAAATAAGTTAAAAAAATGAAATGCCTTTGTAATAGATGGGTTTTCGTCCGAAACCTTAATACTTCGAAGGAGATGGTCCAGTTTGTACACGAAGTGGATCCAGTTTTTGCCGTAACCCTCTCAACTTTTTAGCACAAGCTATGTGGGTGAAATGATGATACCATGCCAAGTTTCAACCTTTTCAGAGTTCATTTGTAGTGCTTTTCAATTTCAGAGTCATTTAGCTCAAACTCTACCCCCCGGACCGCCTTTTTTAGTTTTGTAGAAAATAAAAAAAATGATAAAATCTTCAAAAAATAAAATCCTTTAAGATGTAGTTAGGTTTTAGTGTCTAGTTAGTATAGAAATTTTGAAATATAAATTTTGACCTTTTTGCAAAAAAACGAAAAAAATGTAAAACGGCCATAACTTTTGCATACGACGTCGAAAAAAAAGTTTAATATATCAAAAAAAACTATAAAAAAATTGGGACTCGATTTCACCCGGGTTTACCCGGTGAAGTTTTCTCAGATTCTCAAAATTCCAAAAGTAAAAAAAGTTTTTCAAAAAGAATTTTTTTCCTACAAAATCAAAAATAATAATTTTAATAAGTTTAAAAATTAATTTTATTTAAAAATAAATAAATGATGTCATATTTGGATTCCTAACATTTTTCTGATAATAATGGATATATTATTTGTCGAATTTCGATTTACAGATTTAAAGATATTAATTATGCAATATTAAATGAATAAATGGCAAAAAAATGAATAAAATAATATTATTACTTATTTTATTTTCATTGAAATTCAATATTATTACTACTTATTTTGTTTATTTTAATAATTGTTTGGAATTCAAAAAATTAAATCTTGTGACATCAAGACCTAAGGGTTAATAGGATTGATATCTTACTATTGTAAGAAAAACAACAAGTGCAGACTTGGAAACTAGGGGCGATAGAACGAGGAAGTTAAGCGTGCTGGGGCTGGAGCAGTGAGAGGATGGGTGACCGGCCGGGAAGTTAGACGATTTGGAATGAGTGCTCCACGTTGGAGCAGTGAGGACGGGTGATTAGAGATTAAATTGTCAAATAATTCAAAGAGTTGAAAATCGGAATAAAACTTAAAAACAAATAAAAAAATTCAAATTTTTTTTTCTAAAAATTCCTTTAGTCCCGGTTGGTAACACCAACCGGGACTAAAGGTCCTCCTGCCTGGGCGCCCCGCAGAGGCCACGTGGAGCCCCTTTGGTCCCGGTTCGTAAGCAAGCCGGGACTAAAGGTTTTGGGCATTAGTCCCGATCGGTTTGTCCCGGTTCCAGAACCGGGACTAAAGGCCCTCTGGAACCGGGACTAGTGCCCTGTTTTCTACTAGTGATATATGGTGTATGCACTTTACCACCAAAAAATGAGATAAGGGGAAGAATATTCCATATTATGTGTTGCAATGTTAAACAGTAAGGACCCCTTCGGAACCCCTCCCAAGTCCTCCAGCTCCGTGAATTCAGCTTCTCCATGACTAGGAGGATTGGATCCAGCTGGTTGGAGAGAGAGAAGTGTCGAGGAAGAGAGGGTCATCGATTCAGGAGAGACGTGGACACATGGGTATTGATTGGACTCGGGCTCTTTCTTTACGAGAGGAGGAAGTCCAAATTCGAGCGATATCGTTTTCTTTGGCGGTGGCAACACCGTTGTAAATATCAACTCTCGCTTTTTAGCTTTCGTGGAGCTCGCTATCCCTGGCATCTCTATTTTACACTACGGCCCAACTTAGATTTTTTAAGTTAGCTTCTTGGAGCTAATCCGTTCGGGCTGATTTCAAGCGTGGAGTTTGTGGAGTTGAGAGTTGGAGAGGTTCAGAATAGAACCTAAGAGCATCTCCAATGGACGATGCAAATTTGAAGATGTAAAGGTGAGTGTTGTATAATTTACATCACCAAAAATTGCTTTTGACATCTCCAAAAAAAAGTACCGACTCCAACAAATGATGTATATTTGGTTATGTAAAACCCGAACTCTCCAAGAGATGATGTATTTGAAGATGTAAACTAGTTCAATTACTACATCATCTCAAACATATATAGTAAGTTAATTTGAATCAAACATAGTTCTATATTAAACATAATTAAACATAGTTCTAATTAAACATAATTAAGCATAGTTCAAACTACTACATCCATCAAACTTCTACCACTCCAACTACTACTCCAACAACAACAACAACAACAACAATGACGACAACTACTACTACATAAAACATACAACTACTCGTCGGAGCTCTTGAACTGCTCCCGGAACTCGTCCTTGCTAGGGTCGTCGCACCCCTCGTCGACCTCCTTGGTGTCACCGCAGGCCGCCAAGACAGACTCGACGGGGATCACCGTGAAGGGGCCATCCTCATCCTATTTATTCAGCTCTTTGTTCTTCTGCACTGCCTCATGCTTCCAGTTGAACTCGCACTCGGCCTGGACGTATTCTATATGCTCTCACACGAACCTCTCCATCGCCGCCTGGTCAATATCTCCGAGAGTAAAGAGAATCGCCGGCTTATTTTTCCACTTCCTCTCCCCATTCTCGCCCACCGCCGAATGTTGATATTCTTCGATCCAATCAGCTCCGCGTGGGCCTAAGTCTTGATCTTCGGGAAGTTCATCTCGTGCCTTGGCTGGCCGAAATGCCACATGGCATTCTCGTATGCACGCGTGGCCATGTCAATGGAGTC
This sequence comes from Elymus sibiricus, assembly GCA_039707655.1. NCBI lineage: Eukaryota > Viridiplantae > Streptophyta > Magnoliopsida > Poales > Poaceae > Elymus > Elymus sibiricus. The sequence goes on along the minus strand of CM077663.1, from coordinate 20,702,452 downwards.
GAACGTGCCGACCCAGTAGCGATAGCCATCGCACTGGAACTCCACATTGAAGTTCCCGGACATATTCTTTCGTTCCCCGAAGAAGCCGGCATTGCTCTTCGAGATCTTCTTCGGCAGCATGGCCGCTGCACGACGGCGGAATGGCGGTGGCAGTGCGGCGGGGCATCGAACGACCGGTGGGCTGGTTGTGAATCAGCTGGCGATTCAGCTGATACGACGAAGCAGTGGAGAAACTGGCGGAAGTGGCAGTGGAGCAGCCGGATTCGGTGGTGGGGCCCATCGGTGGGCCGGGCGACGCGGCGGCGAGAAAGCGGCCAATTCAGCCAATTTGGTGGAGGACGGTGGCGGAGCAACGACAGAACCGACGACGGGGAAGCAGCGGCGTCGCGTGGTGGGCCGTGCGGGGACTGCTGCGGCGCGCGGGCAGGCGGTGGGCATCGAGCATGCTGGCAAATTTGCATGTCCGAGTATTGTATTTTACATCACTTGGAGGAGGTGATGTATTTTTTTTTTTTTTGCATCTACATCATATGTCGAAGCAACGTTTTTAGGCCTTTGTGATGTAAAAGTTAGTTATTTTTTAATCTTCATCTTTTATTGGAGATGCTCTAAGTAATAGTGTTGAAGCAAACCAGTCCTGATACCGTGGATATCTGCACAAATTTGTGGAAGAAAGAGACAGAGAGCTTGAAGAATTGATTAACTTGTTGAAATTGATTCCTGGTGGTGCTAGAATAGTTTTCATCCTGTAACTTGTGTTTCTCCATTGATTTCTTTTTACCAGTATCTTTTCACTTGGTGATATTGGTAGTGTTACACATTTCTGACCTTTAGTTTTTGGAGAGGAGGCAGCTCATCAACCACCACATGTGATGGTTGTATCCGAGGCATCTAGCACCCCCGTATATTTATGTCTGGCGATGCCTATACTGCCTATAAATAGGGTTTGGATCAACGTGTATGATGCAAATATCAAACACACAGACACGCACACACACAAACACACACGTGCGCGCGTGCACACACACATAGAGAGAGAGAGAGAGAGCACTCGCACCACATGGAGGGTGGCAAGAAGAAGATACTCTGTGTGGTTGCTACATTGGTGGTTCTGCAGCTGCTTATGGCAGCTCAAGTGTCCATGGCACGCTCACCGCAGGCTTTGAAGGAGATGACGCAGTCGGGAAAGATAGCGATTGAAAGCCTCATCCTGGAAGCGCCACCGGTATGCGGGGAATTTTGTGTTGATGGTACGTGCAACTCCAGTGGTTGCCGTTGTTCATGGCCGGTCTGTATTATGGACTAACTGGTTCCTGCTTGAAGCTAGCTACTCGACGAGGTCTTCCATCCATCCATGCACCTCTAATAAAATGTTACCGTTAGAGCGACATACGTCACTCAAGCCATTCGTCGAGTGTAAACTGTGTATGGGGAGATGTGGGTAAGCGTGGTGTTGTCTGTTGTGCTACTATACCTATGTTTGGTGATTAAATAAATGGACATGTATGTGGGATGTGTTTATTTGTACTACCATGCAGCTATGTAATATGTATCATTAAGATATATTGCCTCGGTTTTTTACCTTTTTCTGTGGGTGAAATGACAAAAAAAAATAAAAAATCATGGATGATGTGCAAGAAAATGGGCGAAGTTGTTGTTTGAAGAAGGCAACAAGCTGAGTTAATGTGTACAAGTTATGGTACGACCCGATCTTCCCAAACTATGTCTCACCTCTTCAAGTTGCGGTTAGCTCTTTTAAATATGCACTTGGGTTACTCCTTACATACATATGGGAATTAATCATAAGTTCAGCCAGCTACTTGACAACGGGCATTCCTGTGAGCTGATGTAACGCCTGCCGTGTCGTTGCAATTTCCCTTACATACATGTTTAAAAAAAATCATTCCTTAAATGGGAAGAATTGACGTACAGTAGCATATGAGCTAAACAATTCCAAGGATAGAATAATCAAATATAAAAACTCCAGCAGCATAATATGGAGTTGGTTAGGTTTCACATCTTTCGTCAACAGAAAAACTGCACCTGATTGGAAGGATTTGGGGACATGAGGAAGCTTTTGGTATTCAGAGATTTATGGAGAGCTGTACATGGCGGTGATAGCTTCCCTGAGGAGCCTGGCCGGCAAGAGTAATGGATTAGAAGAAACCTTGACCAGAGACACATGTGGCACTTGCGTAGGCCCATTTGGCCGGGTAAGCATGAAGAAAGGGGAAGAAGAACTAAATAATTCCAACAATAGAGTAATCAAATACAAAAATTGCAGGAAGAGCCGTGTACTTCGTCTGGCGTCTCGTTAGCTTTCACATCTTTCATCAACTAAAAAAGAATGTGCATGACAAAGAGAGGAGAAAACTAGATATTTAATTTATTAATGCTCACTAGCAATCATAATCGCATCACACGAAAATAACATGCAAATGTGAATTGCATACGAGAAGATGAAACTCCATGACACACATAAAAGAAGTTGATATGGGAGGAAGCCTTCCGGCGATGGAAATCCATGAGTTGCTACAGCTGAGAAATTTCAGAGAAACAAGCATCGCGGACCTGAAGCAACAGCTCTAGTAGGTGTAGCAGGATAAGCCTATTTGTGTGTTTTGGTCCTCGACGGCTTAGGGGCTGTGTAATTTTGTTATTTTTATTTATCCCACCCTGCACTTCGAGGATTGAATTTCCCCAGTTAATTTGGTCATTCGACCGAACTTCTGATACAAGTTATTTCCCAATATGAATAACTCAGACTCGAGCTGTCCTCTTTAAAATTCCACAATTAATTTTATATTTTCAATTATAGGCTCAACGTAACAATATAATTCCAAAATATTTTTAGGTTTTTCCCATTAACATCATAACTTGAAACGAGACTTCTATGGCAACGCTTTATCATCCGGTTTCAAATATCTATGTTATATATAACGTTCAAACGATTTATTAACAATCTGATTAACTAATTTAGCATTTTCATAAGATTTAATATTAAGAAATTCATTGTGTTCACTGATATTGAAAAAACGCTTGTCACCTACGACCTGCGGTCGGTGTGTTGGAATCAAAATGACATTGTTTAATTTCCCAATAAGCTTTATATGTTGTAATAAAATGAGACATGTTTTTGGTAATCAGTTATGCACTAGGACATTCCATTCGGTTTTCAAGAAGCACTCAAACATGGCCTTGATGTATTGTTTACTTTCGTCAATAAATTCTTCATTCACACATTCAAAGTTTTCTTTTTGTAATGACTTTCTAATTGACCACTACTTTGGGGTAATAAAGTGTAACAACCCGTCCACTCAGGACGACCATCGGTTCTTGACTCTTACGTCTTGTGGGATCGAGACCGTCCCCACATCAACACTTGTCTTTGCTGCCCACTTCGTCATCAGTTGGTCCATCCTCCAATTACTCCAAGCCAAGCATGCCCAGTTTTGAGGTTATTTCAAGATGACCTGCCGGAAAAGAAGGTGCACCTTGTTGATATCAGTACCATCACATTCCTATAATCCAATATGTCACATAAGGCAAAGAACCTCTATGCTCACTTTCATTGTCAAATAACACTTTGAAAAGGAAGTATTCAAATTTTGAGTACTGCCACAAGTTTAAATATCTAGGAGATCTAATTCTTGTGAAAACTTGCTTCTTTCAACATTCAAACGTCAAGTCTTACTATCAATGTTTGGAGTAGTAGTAACTTTGACCAATTTAGTGACATAATAGAAAGCAATTATGTGCATTTCCTGAAGAACTTAAAGTATCTTTACTATGTCTTCCGAGAGGAACCATACATTTCATGGTAAATATGGTGTGATTTGATAAGACTAAGTTTTCCCCTCCTGCAAAACCATGACACATATTAACATCACATGGTTTCCACAAGATGAACGCAAAACATAACCAAGTTAGCTCCGCCAACAAGTGGCAGCATGCCAGGGGTGCCAGCAAGACCACAAACATGTCAGCCACCCTACACAAATGCGAGCTGTGAGGCGGCCTCGCCGAGAGGCCGTCAACACATGCGAGGCGCTGAAGAGAGAAGGAAGATGTGTTACGCATGGGCAGGATTAGTGGGGTGAGAAAATTTAGCGCTGGAGACGTGAGTATGGTGGGTTTCTTTAGACATAGAGAATGGTGGTTATTTATACATGATGTTTACTGGGCCTTGTGGGCCAATTGGTTCTTATCATAAAAATTACTCATACTGGTGGTTATCTTCGCATCATAAAAATTACTAACGTGTTGAAACAAAACTTGGATGAGGTTACTCATAGTGAAGAGTATCATATACTAGTATCATGCATATGATACTAGTGTATGATACTATCTTCATAATGCATAGTATCATAGACTAATATCATAGGTGATCTTATTTATTGTCATGCATGGCACATAGTAGCATAACATTTAACATGACACGGTATCTACCTATATTACACCTATATTACACTAACCCTCTCTCTCTTCTTTAGTTACCTGTCACGTAGACGTGTTTACTAGTCCCAGATGCATGATACCAACTAAGATACTACCGCTATGGCCAGTCTGATGGCAAGCCAAATGGAGGTGGGCACCTTCCCGATAGGTGTTCTAGCGGGCAATCTCTATGGTGCGGGAGCGCTCCAACGCCGCCACGTGTTGTGCAGTTTGCCGTTTATTCCACTTGTTTCGTCGTCGTTGGTGCACCATGCGATGATTTTATAGTGATGGCGTCAACGGTGATGAGTCGTGCCGGCCCCACGTATGCATGCATGTGTCATACTAGGAAGTGGACAATTAAACACAGCTGGATGTAGTACTATGCAAAGAAGATATTGATTCGTTGTTTGCAGAACCAGATCAGAGCGAAAATATTCTTACCAAGTTTGGCTTTCTTACCAACAAAATAATTCAGTTATGGCACATCTCTATGCCATGCTAATCCAGTAAAGGGTAGGAGGAAAAGAGTTTGATAAGGCGGCATGCCACTGTGTTTTCGGTCTACCGATGACAGAAGAGACCTCTTCGGTCAGGCGCTGGCCGAAGACCTGCTGTGCTGGGCTGAAGACCTGTCTTCGGCCAGCGCATGGCCGAAGAGTCCTCTTTGGTCTTTCGTTGGCCGAAGAGTGCATGCACTTTACGTCAGCGCCTGACCGAAGTTGCATGTGAGACATTTCGGTTTTTCGTTGGCCGAAGAGTCCTCTTCGGTATTTCCTTTGCCGAAGAGTGCATTTTCTTTCCCGCCCATCTTTCCCTTCTTTCCCGCCAGTTTCTTTCCCGCCCTTCTTTCCCGCCATCTTCTCTTCTGACCCTATAAAACCCCCTCCGCAGCAAGGTGGGTGAGCAGGCAAGTGTAGTGATTTTTTTTGGTCACCGTTTCTTTGCAGGTAATGGCTTGCCCCTTTTGCCGAGCTCCAGGTGGCCCTTGTTCTTCCTTTGATTCTTGTGCGCCTGTCTTCACTGTGGTGCTGGACCGTCGCTGTTCAAGGCGTGTTGTAAGATTCTATATCTTGTTTATCTGATTGTGGCATATGGTTGATGTTGTTTTGGTTGGAATGTATTCTAATGCCTTTGTTTATATGATTATGATGTTTGCTTCCATTCTTTTTTTAGTATGTTCCGTGCAGTGTTAGATCACATCTTGCTCGGTACATTGAGGAGTGCAGAGCTTTAGCTATTCGGAGGGGTGACACAGATATTGATCTTGCTCTTCACAACAGTGAAGGTAACTTATATGGTGTTCTGTTTAGACATGGTCGGGTGAGCTGTAAATTCCATGGTCCTTCCTGGGAGGAACTTGTGAATGATTATGGTCTCCGTCATCGTGACATGATGACTGTTAGGCTTGAGCACTATGGAACTATGATTGGTGTTGATTTTCATCGGGAAGGTGTTATGTTGTTCCCTTTACCCTGTGTTGGTAATTTTTTTTTGAGTGATTTAAAGTTTTGTTTCAGCTTATACGTTTTGCTGTTCTGCTCAATTTGTGAAATTATTTTTTTGTAGCTCTTGAGGATCTGAGTGAAACTCAGAGGGAACTTGTTGACAGTTGTTTTTATAGTCGTGGTGTCTTCAGTCTGAATTATCACCAAATGTATGTCATGTCGCGACAGCTCTTTGATGAGAACTACATATTGTGTACTCCTTGTGTTCATAGGATTGATTCCATGAATGTTAATGGTCAACATATGGTGAGCTTTGTTTTTGGCTACTGTTTATTTATTTGTTCTTTGCTCTAGTATACTGTTTTAAATTTGTAAGCTGAACATCATATAACTTGATGTTTTTTGTCAGGTTATTCCGAGCATGGTTGTGAGGAGTTTGAAGGATTTTGTGTCAATTCCTAGGACTGGTTCTTTAACTCTTGAAATTACTTTGGATTCTGAAGATGATAATATATCTGTGAGCATTCCTTGTTGCTACTTTATTGGCTTGGGTGGTAGAATGGTGTTCAACAAGGAAGGTTTTGGTAATTTTCTTCGGGCATCGTCTATTGAAGTAAACAATTTGGTGCTCATAACCTTCAAAGAGCGTGATCAGGAGCTTGCTGTTGTTTTCAGCCCTCTGCCGCAGTGATCGTCGTTTTCTTTTCCCGCCCTACTATCCTGCCATTTTCTTTCCCGCCCTTCTTTCCCGCCATTTTCTTTCCCGCCATTTTCTTTCCTGCCATTTTCTCTCCCGCCATTTTCTTCCCCGCCTTTCTCTCCCGCCATTCTTTCCCGCCATCTTCTCTTCTGAACCTATATAAGCCCCTCCGCAGTAAGGTGGGTGAGCAGGAAGTGTAGTTTCGTGGAGATGTCCCATTATACTTTTGATCGTAGTTTTCACTCTGGTATGTCCGATTGTCTTCTCCGTCTAGCCGCCAATTTCAAGATCGACCATAGAGTAGTTCCATGGGAGGAACTCATCAGTAGCGACACCATAATGAATGAGTTGGCTCACTCATTAGCTAGGAGTGGGTGGCCTCCCAGGACATATGAGGAGATACGGAAAGAACTTCTCAGGTTGCATGGCAGATGGCAGAAGCAACTGCATAAAGGTGAATCTTACCTCAGACTAGCCGTAAATAATTCAGATTTATGGTCAGCAGACAGTGAGGACGAAGACGACCTCTTCATGCCGAGCACCAAGCCCAAGATACCTGCATCGTCGAAGTGCAAGAGTACCACACCGTCGAAGGGCAAGAGTGCTGCATCAACGGAGGATGACGACGATGACTTCATGCCGAGCACCAAGGCCAGGAGACCGACATCGTTGAAGTCCAAGACTACCGCACCGTTGAAGGGGAAGAGTGCTGCATCAACGGAGGATGACGACGATGACTTCATGTAGTTTGTGGGATGTATTTTTCTAGTTAAGTCGCACCGTTTAATTCAGATGTACTTCTATCTTAATTATCTGTTGTAGTCTGTTTGGAAATGTATCTCGTACCGTTTAATTCAGATGTACTACTAATATGAAGTAGACAAGTGCCTTGAAAAAAAATCAGTCTCTTACATAGATAATGACTCATACATAGATAGTAACACATACATGAAGGATGTCTGATACATAGATAAGTCCTCACACATGAGAATAGTCTGAAACTAACATGGGTGTCTCATACATATATAATCATATCACTACTAGGGACGGCGATGAGTCTGGACCTTCCTCTGACGAGGACTGGAAGGCGATAAGCGCTGACGCGGTGGGCGAGGGTCACAAAAACCACGACCGTACATAACCTCGCCTGTCACGGTCTGTGTCTCCTGCGTCGGTGGTGGTGGTGGAGTATGATACAGCGGCTGAGAGAAGTCATACGTGTTTGCAGCTTGGTCATCGTCATCGCCGTAGCCGTCTAAGAACGAACCATCACCACTAAGCATCGGCGACTGCACGACATGCGTGAACGGATGCGGCTGGTTGCTGACTGTAGTAGTGAAGCACATGTCAAATTGAATTGCGAACGTACACTGCTTAAAAGAAAAACCAAAAGTAAAGTTACCTGGCCCCATTTATTGATGCCATGCCGACCCCCCTGGTTGTGAAGGATGTGGCTCATGCCAGGCCGACCCCCCTGGTTGTGAAGGATGTGGCTCATGCCAGGCCGACCCCCCTGGGTGTGAAGGATGTGGCTCATGCCAGGACGAGCTCCCTGGCTGTGAAGGAGATGGCTCTTGCCATGCCGAGCTCCCTGGCTGTGAAGGAGATGGCTCTTGCCATGCCGAGCTCCCTGGATGTGAAGGAGGTGGCTGATGCCATGACGACCTTCCTGGTTGTGAAGGAGGTGGCGCCGGTGAAGCCATGTGCCGTGACTCTGAACGATGCACAGATGGACGTGGCGGACGAAGTGCTGGACGAGGAACCGCAACGTCCGAAGATCTTCTACATGTCACTGCTGCGTAAATCCCTCGTAGCTTCTCATCAAAACGCTTCAACCATGTCCGAAGATCTGGCTGTGGGATAGTATCCCCCCTCTCAACCCGCCGCATTAAAGCGGAAACCTCCTCTCGCGCCTCGACTGTCAAGTCACTCTGTACATTGAAGAGTTAGCCAATTGTAAATGTTCAGGTTATGACATGAGTACACATATTAGAACCATAATAGAGGAAGTTGGGTACGTACCGCGTGGTGTCTGGTTCCCATAATAGAGGAAGTTGGGTACATATCGCTAGTCAGAGGCGCTTCAATCTGATCAGGAGCAGCACATGGAACCAAGTAGATCCTCGTTGAATGCCTGTAACGCTGCAGATACAACCCGAACTTGTCCCAGTCAAAGTGTCGAACCTCATCCCAGATATGTGTTGGCGCGGTCGTCAATTCTAGAACATAAGGGCCAATGTTCTGAAGCCAGAAATCCATGGACTTGTTCCCTCCAACGCAGCTCAACCTGACATTAAAATCCGGGTAACGTGGTAAGCAAAATTCTCTGCGTGTCCCGGAAAACCCTCTGCGTGGACATAGCCCACTTTACCATCGCATATTTCAATTTCTTCTTTGTATCATGCATAGAACCTATCTGGACTTGGTTCAGATGATACTGCCATGGAGTCTCATGGCCATCGTTGACCGTGAGACCGGTCGATAGGTCCTGATCCCATGCGGCAGGAATCGGTACCTCCACTTCATCCTCGGAATTTTCAGAATCCAGATCCTCAGCCAGTCCATGCTCGTCCTCTTCCTCCATCACCCTCTGCATTTCCTCCCCTTCCTCATCGCCATCAGCAAAACCAGAACCAGCTAATATTAGCGACCGACTACTCTGCTCAGTATCGTTACCACACAAATTGTGTGGCACGTAATCTGGCTCTTCCTCGGGTTGGCTAGCATCCACATCCATTGGTTGTGACCCGGATAAATAAATGTCGTTAGCCACTTGACTGCCCTGCCCGGGTTCATACCCCCCCTCTGGTTGTCCAGTATTCTCCTCCTTCGCCACAGGTTGAACTAGGGCATATGGGTGGATTTTTCGGTCTCTGCAACGCCTTAACAGGGTCAACCACTTCTGGCTCCTATCTATCAGCATCAACTCCCACTTCACATTTTTACACGATTTGGTCCACAATGCTTGAATACTGACGGAACATACCCCAGGATCCAGCCCAAAACTAGTTGTCAACCAGTACTTCAACTGTCTAATGTCCAGTCTGTCCGGGTCTGGAAGTGTCATGACACATTTTTTATACTCGCTAAGGTCAACCCCCAACTCATTATATCGAACATTGCCATGGCCATAGTAAACAGTCAAATTTATTGATTCAGACATTTTAACCTGTCAGACACTTCCATCTCATTAATCACAACGAACAAAATTATTACCTGCTACACTAACTAACCGCTAAAATGACATCACAAACCAATTAACACTAAAAAAATGTGACGCGTGATTATACCTTCGACGCGTGTCGCCACCTCACGGAGAACTTGCACCAACGGACAACACCAACGCCACCCCCTCGGCGGCCACCTCCTCCTGCCCAGCCAAACCACCTCCTCCTCCTCAACCGACCATGGCTTCTCCTCCTCACACCACCATGACTACAACTCACTTGTACACACAAATACCTATCCCATAGGAAAAAAAATGACCGTAGGCTGCTGGAGATGGCTATGATCTACCGTTTCTGTGGTTTGGATTTGAATATGGCTGGAGAAACGAAGAGATCGGCGAGGGGGGCGATGTACAGAGAGAAAACGAGAGAGAGAGAGAGCTCGAACTGAGAAAGAACAGAGAGAAAGGAAGAAGAAAGAGGTCGGGCGGCCTTATCCACCGTTTTCGGACAACGGTTGGCCGAAGAGATCTTCGGTCGTGGGCTGACCGAAGACAGTCTTCGGTCGACAGCGCACCGACAGCCCAGTCTTCGGGCCACCTAACAATGTCTTCGGCCCACGGGACGCCGAAGAGGTCTCTTCTGTCATCGGTAGACCGAAACCCCCCTTTTCGGCCAACAAACGACCGACGGGGTGCTACTTTTGAAAATAATGTGTTCGCACTGCTACTTTTCAAATTTGCTACAGAAAACGACCTAGTTTTGAAAAAAAATCTGATCTGCTTGGGAGGAGCCACTGAAGAGGACGAGGAGGTGCGTGTGGATTGGGGGCTGTTTCTCTATCTCTCTCCCCCCCCCCCCCCCCTCTTACCTGTTGGCGCCAACAGCATCTCTGTTTCCCGCCTAAAACTGCTCCCCTGCCTGCCTGGTAAGCTGAAGGCGTCCAATATGGACTAGAGTGCCAACCTGAACGCCTAAGCAGATGCTTCAGACGACTTAAAGCTTAAGGCGGATGCCTTACGTAGGTATCTAAGGCAAGGTGGACGCCTTGAGCTTGCAGGGCGCCCTGACGCCTAAGCGTCGCCTAGGCGACGTCTTACGGACGCCTTAAAAACAATGGTAACTATTTACCTCAGTCCGGGTTACTATGTTAGAATTCGTTTATGTAGTTAAAATTTTGCCACTTTGCCAGTATAATCACGTCACGTGTCATACTGAAATCGTTTAGCATACCATCATGCTCTCTCACTCTGTTGTATCGGAGCAGTTTGAAAATAAATATACTTGCTGGGAAAATTCCATTGATTCCATGTGTAATTAGTTTACTGCTAGATTTTGATTTTTATGGTGTCTCAGATCCATTTGGTTCATGCAAAAATTCAAAAGTTTCTTTTGCATATAGTGCATGATAGAAGTACAAAATATACAGACTTCATTCAATGAATGATTCTTATATGGAATTTAGAGTTATTATCTGTGATTTATGTCAGCTCTTGGTTTTTTTATTTTCAACTTGCACTGCACACAAGTAACTAAAATTCAGTACTCACGTCAACATTTTTCATGTACTTGTTTTTGAGGATAGGCAACAGAACAGAGTATTACTGCAATATGGACCACCGACAAGGCAGGGATGACCATGTAAGTAGTTTGGTCGCTTTCTTTTCTAAACTGCTGTCTCTATCATGTTTGTATTAATGCTGGGTGGTTGACATACATGACATTGGTGCAGGAAGGGGTGCAGGTTGTTGGATTCGAAGTCCCAGCATCACCAGACTCAAGCTACAGCAACCCTATACCCGGAAACGAAGACGAAGCTCGAGAGCCCCCATTGGTTCCTCCTCACCTGCAACACACATTGCTGAGCTTCCCGCCGAGCCATGACGACGCGAGCAGCCTCCCTCTGCCCCAGCCCGTTGTGCTGAACCACCTCTACATAGAGAAGGAGAACTCGAGATCTGTCGTTGCCCTGGGGATCACCCACCGGTTCAAGGCCAAGTATGTGACCGTCGTGCTCTACAAGCCGGTACAGAGGCGGTAGCGTGGCGGCGACATCTGTGTGCCGTGTTGGCCCCTTATTCCCATTGGGGTTGTGGCGACCTACCGAACAGGATGGAATCCGTCTGTTGTAGTCCTGGAGAAACAGAAATGATGCCCTTCATTCTCAAATGATTTGGTCATGTACTTAATTGACTGACTGCTGGTCGTGATGATGAAGATGGTCGTCTAGTTGGATGTTTGTGCGTCTTTTGACTCAACTTGTTGGTGGCAAATGTTGAACGGTGTGGTCTGTGTCTGAAACCCTCGCAGCGAATCGACGAGGCTCAGTCAAGAAACCGAACAATGCCGCTGCGGGTTGAGCTAATAAAAGCCGAGTGTTTGTTGATGTCAAGAAACTGAGAATCTATTTGGTTCATGCAGGGTATAGTATGCCAGGTCGGATTCGGCTTTGAAAATTTGCATATCAACTGAAAATTGCATTGGAAAATTTGCACATCAACTGAAAATTGCATTGGAGTCTAAACTACTCCCTTCGTTTCTAAATATAAGTCTTTTTTGAGATTTCACTATGGATTACATACGGAGCAAATTTTCAGGAATGGAGGGAGTACATGCTAAGTATTACAGACTGAATTTAAAGGCGTTATTAAAAAACACCCATGAAGCAGAGTGTGTGGGCATGTATTTCTGAAAATTTGAAATTCGTATTTTGTTAGTGTAAAAATTCTGAATTCTCTTCCACATGTACATATACGTGCATTCTATGTGTGGAATTTCATTAGGAAATACTTTATCATGTGAGATGAGAAAAAATAATCATGAAACTCTTATTGCAAAAAATAAATAAAATAAAAATCATGAAACTCTTATAGCAAACAATGTTTATTCTATTTGCTGCTTTCAAATCCATGTATTTACCATTTTCATGTACGCGACATATTTTTTCCAGCACGGCATGTGCTGACTTGATTATACCATTTATTCCTTGGTCTAATCACGAGATCGACACGCAACGACATATCATACCATTTCTTCCGTGATCTAATCACGAGATTGAACTGCCGCATATCTATCTCCTATAACACTACACTTCCTAGTTTTAAAGAGTCCATATTCAATTGAGGTCTTCAATTGAAATTGAGTCATCCGATTTTGATCGAGTCAACAATTTTTCAAAGCTCTCTCATTCAATTTTTTTATACTATACACAATGCTTCCTAATTTTAAGGCCACAAAATTAATTAAGGTCTTCAATTTAGAATTGGATCACTCGATTTTGACCGGGTCAACAATTTCTCAAGAAGCTTTTTCATTGAGTTCTTTTAATTCACTATGTTATCTAATTTTAAAACTCGTTCATTCAATTGAGGTATTCAATTTTGTATTTGGTTTATAATTTTGACTGTGCCAACAATTTTCCAAATCAATCAGAAGCAAGCGACGTATAAAAATATATCAACACACCCTCCCACTATCTAGAAAAAAAGTGTTTCCATGTGAAATTATACCATCAATATAGTACATGCAGCCACCAATGCAGAAATTTTCCCACATAATATAGGCTGGCTAGCGGATAACATAGAATCACACCATGAAAAACCCGTCAAATCACCATATTATAAATAAAGATAAAACATTCTTCGTCATCTTCCCCATCCAGCATACTAAATATTTCATCAGTTTCAAAATATAAGGGTTATTAGTTTTTTGGAAAGTTAAAATTTTAAAACCTTTACCATGTTCAGAGAAAAAAAATACTGAAATCTACAACATTAAAAAATAATAAAAAATATGAATTTCCATAGCCGGTGACCCATTATAAATGGCCTCAACAATTATGTTTACGTATGGAATCTAACACTTGGCTTGTAAAATATTGCCATGAAGATAGATTAAACACACAACTAATAAGTTTAATTAGGAAATAGAAGGATATCAATTAGCAGCAATTTAGGAAGATCACAACTAGCAGCAATGTGTGTTGATTTTTTTCAATGAAACATTTAATTACTAAATTAACATATAGTCTTACATGCTTGATTAATAGACTGCTAGGCCGTAATTCATAAAAAAAGGATTAACCATCTACTAGGGATAGTGTAAGCCGGAGTACCTTTTAGCCTGAGACACTACTCGATGGACTCAATGGCACATGACTCGATGGTGAAATCAACTATAGCGGTTAACACGTGAACCAACCTGTGGTTGGATGGTTAGAGGGACTGTGATATCCCTAGCCCACCAGGGTTCAAGTCCTGGTGCTCGCATTTATTCCTGAATTTATTTCAGGATTTTCGGCGATGCACATTTTGTGGGAGGAGACGTTCCCATCGACGACGAGGTGCCTATGGTGACTTCATAAATCTCAAGATGATATGCCGGCTCAGTCTCTCGAAGGTGCTCATAGGGATAGGGTGTGCGTGTGTGTTCATAGGGGTGAGTGTATGCGCGTGTATATGAGCGCTTGCATCTGTACTGTGTTCAAAAAAAAAACTATAGTGGTTAACACGATGGAAGCAACACCCGACGGTTTGCGGGCGCCCCTATGTGTCGCTTTAAGCGAGATAGGGGAATCCTAACATCGGGGTGACCAGATGGACCGGCCCAGCCACGCAGGAGGCCATGGCTTGTTTTTTTGTTTTTTGCTATTTTCTTTTCTCGTTTTTTTCTTTATTCTTGTACTTTTATTTATGATTTAAAATATTCTTATATATATATATATATATATATATATATATATATATATATATATATATATATATATTACAAAAAACACTCTGTCAAAACATATTAAAAAATGTTAAACAAATATTTAAAAAAAATGTTAAATACGTATTAAAAATGTTGAACAAGAATTTGAAAGATGTTGAAAAACTATTTAAAAATGTTAAATACGTCTTACAAATGTTGAACAAGTATTAAAAAAATGTGAATAAGTATTAAAAAATGTTGAACAAGTATATAAAAATGTTGAACAAGTATTTAAAGTGTTGAACAAGTATTTGAAAGAAATTTTGAATAGGTATTAAGAAATATTGAACGCATATTTGAAAAATGTTAAGCAATTATTGAATATGTATTAAAATGTTGAATAAGTATTTAAAAAATGTTGAATAAGCGTTCAGACAATGTTGAACGTGTATACAAAAAACTGTTGATCACTTATTAAAAAAATGTTTTTGACAAATTCGAAAATGTAGAGTGAAAACGGAAAAAGGGAAAAAATGGAGAAGAAAAAAGGAAACCAAAAGAAAAATGGAGAAGAAAAGAGAAAAACAAACAAAAAATGGAGGAGAAAAAAGAAAACCAAACATAAAACAAAGAAAACCCTGGCAAAAAAAATAGAAAAACAAATGTAGAATGAAAAATGAAAAAAAAACAAGGTAAACCAAAGGAAAAATTAAATTAAAAATAAAATCGTTGAAAAAAAAGCTAAAAATAAAAAAACCGGAAAAGAAAAAGGAAAGATACAAAAGAAAACAAAAATAAAACAATGAAAACTGAATTAGAACGGAAGAAAATGTAGAAACAAAATAAAAAAATAGTAAAAATGAAGAAAGAAATGAAGAAAAACCGATAAAAAAACAAAGCAAAACAAAAAACAAAAAAACCTAGAAAAATAATGAAAAACTGGTTTTTTCCCCTTTAAGTAAGCCGCGGCGTACTATGGAACACAAACGTGACGCTAGCCCTTCGAATCCTGCTCGATGCCCCGTGCTCCCCCTTTTATCTTCATTATTTTTGTTTTAAAGGGAGAACATACGAAACGGGCTGGTCCAGTAGCTATAGTACCGTGTAAAAACCTTCAGCTAGACATATCTTCCAGCTCGCTTAAAGCGATGATATGGTCGCCACACGATGGTTGGCGAGCAGCGAGCCATTGAGCGGTGGCGAGAAACCCTAGCGATTAGCGATTTGGGAGATCAATTTTGTATTAGACTAATGCACAAACTTGAAAAAGAGCAAACTTGTACGTTGTACGCAAGGTGGTGAGTGATACCGGCCGCGGGAGGTGGAAGCCGGCGGTTCGACCGGTGGTACGCAAGTTGGTGAGAGGAGAAAGATGAGCGGGGGGTTGAAGATGCATTCTCGGTCGTCTGTTTTGTATCCGATGGTTGATAGGAATCGACTGGCCCAAATGAATTTTCAGGCGACTTACATATAGCCGCCCTCTGGTTGCACGTATTTTTTTAGATCATTAAATGCATGTATTCTATTTTTCATTATTTTATATATATCTTACCACTCTTGCCAAGTGGTTAATTGCAGTTATTCTGTTTTTTTAGAGAAAAGACATCAACCGAGCCGGAGAAAAGACATCAGCCCAGCCGGAGAAAAGACATTAATCACTCTTGTCAAGTGGTTAATTGCATTAATTGCTGATGTTGTGAGCGACGACGCGCTGCCGACATTGTTGCAACTCCCGGTGTCTTGAGAAGCAATGCATTGTCAGTATCATAGGGGGCGATGTTCCGTAGCAGTGTGGCTGTTGCGATGGGGGCGATGGGCGGTTTGACAAGCTGCGACAATTGCGAGTGCCGACCGGCGAGCCCAGTGAGGCAGTGAGGGATGGGGTTTGCGATTGATTGTTACTTTTTTTTAGAAAAGGAGGATTACCTCCGACCTCTGCATCAGTGCGATGCATACCGGTCCCTCTATTAGTCTATAGTTCCGAACAATCTCTCAAAGAGTAACAAAAAAATAATAATAAAAAAGGGTGCCACAACCGGCTAAAATAGGCCAAGATGCCTAGCCATCTATCCTATTACTGGACCGCCATCCAAACCGGTTGTAGATATCCCGAGCTACCGTCTCCCATCGGATAGACCCAGTAACCAAAGGCTCCCTGGTTTCTGCAGGAGTGAGTAAGGACCATGTACGGATCGACGCCGATGCCCTGTGAAGTACCTGCAAAATATTTATTTGTGTTTGTCCGTTAAAAACCATGCCATTCCTCCAGTTCCATATCGCCCAAAGAAGTGCACATACTCCTGTGCGAATATGTCTAGCCATAGTTGTGTCAACTCCATTAAGCCACGTACCAAACAACGTGTCAATGCTATCAAGAGGAATGATATTAAAAGCTATGTGGACTGTTTGCCATTTTTTTTTGCTAGCGGGCATTGGAGAAAAAGGTGTTTGATAGTCTTATCATGATCACAAAAGCTACAACGTGTACTTCCCTCCCAATTTCGCCTTGCCAAATTATCCTTAGTGAGAATCACCTTCTTGTGAACAAACCACATGAAGACTTTGATTCTTAAGGGTACCTTAATCTTCCAAATATGGATCGACTTGGAGATTACTGTGGTCTCAATAAGGTTCAGATACATGGATTTCACTGAAAAGATGCCAGTAGATGTTAATTTCCACTGAAGCCTATCGGACTCATCCGACAGGTGAACATCCATGAGTCTTCTGACTAAGTGAATCCACTCATCCCATCGATGTCCTATCAAAGCTCGTCGAAATTGAATATTTAGAGGATTTGACTGTAATACTGTGGCAACATATGCATCCTTACGTTCCACAATATTATAGAGAGACATATATTGTATGGCTAGAGGTGTCTCCCCCAACCACGTGTCTTTCCAGAATCTCGTGGACCGACCATTCCCAATGGTAAATTTGGTTCTATGGAAAAAGGTTGCTTTCACTTTCATCAATCCTTTCCAGAATGGTGAATCATTGGGCCTTACTGTGACCTGGGCCAAGGTTTTAGATTGTAGGTACTTATTACGCAGAATTTGTACCCACATACCTTCAGTCTCCACAGATAGTCTGAATAGCCACTTACTAAGCAGGCATCTGTTCTTAACCTCTAAATTCTCAATTCCCAGACCTCCCTGGTCCTTGGGTCTACATATAATGTCCCATCTAGTAAGTCTATATTTCTTCTTAACTTCATCACTTTGCCAAAAGAAGCGGCATCGATAAAAGTCCAACCTTTTGTGTACTCCTATCGGCACCTCAAAGAAGGACAGAAGGAACATAGGCATACTCGTCAGAACTGAGTTAATCAAAATCAGCCTAGCTCCATAAGACAAAAGCTTGCCCTTCCAGCAGCTTAGCTTTTTCTCAAAACGATCCTCAATACACTTCCACTATTTGTTGGATAGCTTACGATGGTGAATGGGTATGCCTAAATAACCGAACGGTAAGTTCCCCATCTCACATCCGAAGAGTTGTTTATAGGGGACATAGGGTCTCCCTGCCGGGGCCCTTTGTGCGTTTGGAAAAAATGACCAATGTCATCATTGACTTTAATTCCAACGCTCCCTTTTTGTACAAATGATTCGACATGCCTCCTCCATATGTCGTCGAATCCCTTCATATGCAATGCTTGTTGTAGGAATGGCCATTTAACCTTATCATATGCCTTCTCGAAGTCCACCTTGAAGATAACCCCATCCAGTTTCTTCGAGTGGATTTCATGCAGGGTTTCATGAAGGACAACTACACCCTCTAGTATGTTTCTACCCGGCATGAAGGCCGATTGACTAGGTTGCACCACAACATGTGCAATCTGCGTCAATCTATTCGTTCCTACCTTTGTGAAATTTTTGAAACTCACATTAAGAAGGCAATTTGGTTTGAATTGTTCAATGCGCACTGCCCCCTCCTTCTTTGGCAACAACGTAACTGTCCCAAAGTTTAGGTTGAAAAGCTGTAAATTGCCATTAAACAAGTCCTGAAACATCAAAAACAAATCGCCTTTAATGATGTGCCAGCATTTCTTATAAAACTCCGCCGGAAACCCATCCGGGCCTGGCGCCTTATTATTCTTCATTTGCGATATCGCCTCAGACACCTCTTTCTCCATAAATGGTGCGGTTAATATCTCATTCTCGTCAGTCCCGAGTTGAGGAATATCACCCACCCACTGCTCATCCATGGACACAGTATTGTCCTCTGGAGGCCCAAATAGTTGCTTATAGTACTCGGATTTGTACAACTTGAGGTTTTCGTGCCCAACAATTGTACCCTCATCCTGTTCAAGTTGATATATTCTTTTCTTTCTGTGTTTTTCATTGGCAATCAGATGAAAAAATTGTGTGTTATCATCCCCTTGAACGACTTGTCGCACTTTCGCTCTAAGCACCCACTTCAGTTCCTCTTCTCTGAGGAGCTGTTTGAGATTTTGTTCTGCCTTCGCTCTTGATGTCCTTTCATTATCATCCAAGAGCGCAGATTCGGCTTTTATATCTAGCTCATTTATAAGATTTAGAAGCCTTTGTTTCTCCCTCTTATAAATGCGATTGATTGTTACTGCATTAGGAAAGATGAAGGCATCGAAGTGGGTTCTGCGTTTGAGTGAACCATGCGAGGAGGAGGATGTAGAGGGGAGGATGTTGTGTTCACCCATTCCACGGAAAAGCGGCACGGGCTTGTACGGTTCTATATCCTTGAACAAAATTGACAAATATTGAATCTGAAAACAAAATCTAATAAGCACTATATTTAGGACAGATTGAATAATATTTTTATGTGAGACTAGATTTATTTTATTAATAATATTCGAACACTCTTATTTGTTATTATTTATATCAAAAAATTGAACTATTAATAATCTAGTTGTCAGTCAAGCATTTGACGTAATGAAACTTTGTATGTGATGTAATTTGAAATGGAGTGTCTAGATAATAGATCAATGACCTATTATGATATGTCACTCTCGATAATTATATCTGAACAGTTCGACGAGTTAATCAACCGTATGCATCAGATGAATTATAACGAAAAAACAACTAATTAGAACAGCACTTTTGTTGGTTACCTGTCATAATCGGTCCGTAGTATTAAACCACCCGCCAACAATAATGTACTACTACACGGATATTAAAATGACACTAGTTAAAAGTTGATTAGTTGGGTGGGAGAAGCCGAAAGTGCACATTGTCCCTTTCTAATTTCGGTCCCGACGTACAAGGATATTAAAAGATGGCACATGGATGCGTCGTTGAAAAAATTATACAAATATAAATATGTTTTTACAATATAAACTTGGTGGCCGCCGCTCACTTTGCCTATAGTTGAGGCCATTGGGTGGTCGAGAGGAGCCTGCTTGGATTGATTCATCCTGTGGCTCGAAGAAGATGATACGATCGACCAGTGCAGCTCCACTGAAGAAGAATTCCTTTGAGCACACAGTGATGAAAACCGGATCCCCGCGGGAAAGTCATCTTCTGCTCCCGAGCTCATTTGAGCCCGGGATGAACAGTAAAATCAAAAATAAATGAAAAACATTTTAAAAAATTCTGAATTTTTTTGCATACAAACATTGACAAAAGTTCTTAGTGCTTGCAAAATTCATCAAAAAATGATATTCGTAGAAGTTGTGAAAAAAAATTCACAAATGTTTGGAGCATCAATTTTGTTTTTTTGCTACGACTTCCACAAATGTTATTTTGTGATGAAATTTTGTGAGCATTGGGAACCTTGTTTTGAACCTTTTTTGGAGGTACTGTTTTGGTCAACGTTTGCATACAAAAAAAATCAGAATTTTTTGAACCTTTTTTGGAGGTACTGTTCATCCAAGCTTATTTGAGCTCGGGCTTAGAAACACCACGTCCATCCCCGTTTTATTATATTATAAAGCAATCACCACATCAAAGATACATAGATAAGCCGAGAAAACAGAGAACAACAAACAAAAATAGGACGGGAAAGATACAAGCAGCTACAGAAAAGCTAATAGACTCCGAATGCGCCAAGCAAGCTTGAAAATTGAAGTCCTCAGCAAACTCGATGACCTTCCATCGATGCTACAAGGCCAAGGGATCAACCCGCGGCCGGAGGCAGAACATGCTCCGTCAATTCCCATGGGAACACTGCTGACCCGCCATTCCCCTTCCTTCTAGTCCTGGATCGGAGGACGCTACGACGTCGGCTGGTAGAGCAGCTCACCCCTGAGCAGAGGCGGAGCCAGGAATTTTTGCCATTGGGTTCACTCACCGGCTCATTATAAAGATTTATATGAATCAATTAAATGTGAGGTCTAATTTTATACCATCTTACGACAAGAGTATAATACTAAATAACAACATGCCGAATAGAAATATGATATGAAGACAACGTTTTGGACTCGAGCTTATCTACACCAATTGTGAATATTGAATTAATAAACAATACTAGACAATTGTAGTACCTCGACAGCATGCATGAACTTTCCTGGAGAGACAACTGATAACGACCTAGGTAACTCTTCGACACGCAAAATGTGCTTTGTTGCAAAATTCATTTCAAAATGTCTTGCCGGAAGAACACCCATTATCACTTCAGAAGATTCCTCTGTTTGAGTTAGCATTCACTAAGTTGACTCTCGCTGACTTGGGAACAACCACAACCACCAAGCTGTTTCTGCTGCTGAGGAGGACGAAACGGAGAGGACTTGGAACCCAGTACTTCTGCTACTTAGAAACACTTGAGCGGATGAATAAGACGGAGTGGAATCTCTGAATCTCTTCCTTGATGCCTCAAGTTTGTGATGCGCGGCTCCTTGCTTGAGGGCCAAGTTGTAGACCTGATCGAACTTATCTGGATCAAAGAGAGTAAGAGAAACTGTAGTTCACCCATGAGGCCACCCCTGAATTGATAAATCTTGCTCTTCTCGTTGGGAACATCTTGCTTGGCATACCTCGCAACCCTCTGGAACTCAGTGTTTTATTGGTACACGGACAAACTTCCTTGCTTGAGATCCTTGAATTTCTCACGCATAACCCAAACAACACTTGTTGGGATATGGTGAGCCTTGAAGTCATGGCAGGAATCATCCCCACAGATCACTTGATCCTCTCTAGACTCCTTGTACTTTTGCCACCATTCTTATGCTTGATTCTTGAGATAGAAAGTTGCAAACTTGACAAAATTCTCAGGCCTTATGTTGCCGCTTTCGAAGTGCTTGTTGATGTCGACAAGCCAATCATAGGCATCAAGAGGCTCGACATAAGAAATGAAACTCCTAGGCTGGTTTCTTAGGAACTCGTT
Source organism: Elymus sibiricus (assembly GCA_039707655.1). NCBI lineage: Eukaryota > Viridiplantae > Streptophyta > Magnoliopsida > Poales > Poaceae > Elymus > Elymus sibiricus. The sequence continues at coordinate 20,680,712 of CM077663.1, read as the reverse complement.
CATAGTAGCAAACTGGGGTTAATTGTTGAAGTTTCCTTGATGTCTGTGATATCCTTAATTCCTTTCGTGCATCATTGGGAGCAGCATTTGGGTATTAGCATTGGTCGTCTGATCCCCCGCATCATGACTCAGGTTTCCACGAGTACGTAGCAGGGGTCATCCAGAAGATGGAGACGAATATTAGAACAACACTTGGAAGGAATCATTGATGAACAAAGTTGAATCAAGATGGCTCAAAATACTGCAACGGATAGTCTCAAAATTTTAGCATCCAAACTGAAAATAGTAAGAATACTTTCCGAAGATTAATGGGATCATCATTTGAGTAGGAAGCCACTTGAACAAAACAAACTATTGAGCTTATAATTCAGCGCGGAACAGATACACAATCCCATCATGCAGTTGTTGGAAGACTCTGGTTATGCAATATAGTCCAAATGTATCACATCCATCAACACATAACCAGAGGCCTTAGAAACTCGTCCACCTCAGACTTTTGAAAAAAAACAGACACTAGAGCTGGTAGATGATCTCTGCTATCCCTCCCAATATTAGGGATAAGTCACAGCACTATTTGCCACCAAGCAAAGTACAGAAGCGATTTCAAAATTCGGCTTCATGAGGTACTAGGAATTGAAACAATAGCAAATGTCACAGGAACCCCCTGGAGCTCAACTCCTCGGAGACCCCCCTCGGCAGGAGGCACCAGGAACTGAATTTCGTTACACCGACAGCGTAACAATTCCAAAATACCTGCCTGATCCTAAAAGAATTTTGAGTGAGAAAAGAGGTAGAATCAAAACACCTAGGTCACTATTCCTCACCAGAGCGGTGATGGGGATGAGAAGTAAAAACCTCTCCAATATAACTAGAGTGAAAATAGTTTTTCTTCTAGACACGACAACGGCCAAGTTACGATCAAGCAAAGGGCTGCTATGGTGAGGACTGATCAGCTACCAACTTGTAACGCCCAATATGGGTCCTATCCTGGCGACAACTTGGAAGTCTCGTTAAGGATAGAAGAGCATATCGGGGACATTTTGTCAAGGTGGATATCATCAAAAGTATATGTACTGAAGAGATGAGAATACAAGATATAGGCTTACACTCGCCACAAGCTACAACATGAATATTTCAATATATAAATCATCCAAACATCATTCATAAGAGAAGGGTCCGACTACGTAGGTTGCAAATAAAACATACAAGTCATCCACCCTGCCTATCCCAGGTTGCCTACCAAGGTGCCCACAACTGATCATCGCGGTATGTCACATAAATCCCATCACGCTCTTCATGGTACTCCCATTGGACTCCTGTTGCATTATCTGCATCATGCTCATCCGTACATGCACCTATTATTGTAGAGATCTGTGAGCCTTGTAGACTCAGCAATCTCATTACCATGAGTACCGAAACTAGCCAAGCTAATGGGTATGAAATGGTTAAGTGGTGAGGCTGTAGCAAGCACTAAGTATTTTATCAGGCTAACTTACGACTACAAGAATAAGAAGAGTGTTCCATGCATAAATAGACGTGAACTCGTAATTATCAAGAAGTGATCCCGAACACGTACTTACGAGTCAATCATAACCCCACTGTATTCTCTTCTTGTATAAAACCTCGCAAGAAGAGACGATCACGATTACACACACGGTTCGTGTATTTTAATCGAGTTTAATTTCAATTCTCTACAACCGGATATTATAAATTTTCAGGTCGCCACGTGTTACGGGCACGACTTTACGAAAGACTTAACATTGCCAGGGTGCTCCAACTCGTCCATCAAAAATTCACCACAAGCTGCTTTGAAAGACCGCAACCTCGGAATAGCCCTAAGTATCCTCGGAATCCAGGGAAACAAGACATTCGTCAAAGGTAAAACAAAATCAGCAAGACCTCCCGGCATGCCAATGATCCCAATAGGAGCCGCACGTATGTCGTTCTTGGGGCACGGCCAGATGGGCTAGACGTTGGGTTGGCTGAGACCTCGGTTACCCATGGGGCGCCGAACATCGTCCAGTTTCAACCAATACTCATGAGGAGCACTGGCCCGGTTTGTTGATTAAGATTCCGCGGGTTAATTACTCCATATACATTTATTTTATTTAGGAAAATTTTAACAGCAATGTTGGGCATTGCTGAAGAGTTTAATCAACGACGAATTATCAAGGGTGGCCCAGAAACCCCAAACCTGTTAGGGCGGCAAGAGTGGAACAAATACCAAGCAAAAGGTTGAGCCTTCCATGCTTTACCAAGTGTATAGATGCATTAATTAAATAACAAGAATATAATGATATCCATGTCCCAACATGGAACAACCTGCACCTGCAAGTAGCAACGGTATAAGAGGGGTTAAGCAAGCGGTAACATAGCCAAGCAATGGTTTGCTAGGATGGGCAGGTTAAAGGCTTATCATGGCAATTTGGGAGGCTGGCAAACATGTGGTAGGAAGCGAGACATAATGATAGCAACAAGACAACTGACATAGCAAAGATAGTAACGGTATCTAAAGTAATGGTCATCTTGCGTGGCGTTTCTTTACTGGCATAGAATGCTTGCTCCTCGTAACATTTCTCGACAGGTTCCTCAAACTCGGACTCGTCACCCGGTACTTCCCACAAGAATAAACGGAACAGAAACAAGCATCCAATAAAATAATCAATCATGGCATAAATTCAGAAAAAAGATGATGCACGTCAAATTTTATATAATTTAGCATGGCATCCTATACTAGTAAATTTATATGAAGCCTTGATCCATGTGTAGCCTGGATCAAGCACCACTTACTATGCCTATTTTTTGATTTACCAATTATGGACAGAACAATAAGCTTAATTATTTTTATATGCATTTATATGGAAAGAAGATAATCTACACATGAAATCGATGAAAATGCATATGAAGGTCATATCCAACGGAGTTACGGTTCTACCGGAAGGTAAGAAACGGTATCGGGAAGGGATTGGTGATAACCAGGAAGTAGGAATAGATGTGGCAAAATTATTGGCATTCGAAGTATGCCACCGGATAGAATGGACAATTTTAGTTGAAAACCATATAAAATTCACAGCATTTGGATTTGTGAAGCTCAAGATATGATCAAATCAAATGCAAGTCAAATCTGCCACAAACAACATGGTGCCACTTTCTATGGAACAAAACAATATGCTACGGGATGCTAAAATGAAACAAAAACACATGGGGCTGTAGTAGAAATAAAATACTTCACAATTTATATAAAGTGCAAATTTAGGCAACAAGGTTAAGTTTCACAAGATGCATAGTTTCTTTAAGATTAAACATCATTGTTGTCTTAATGTTTTTTGAAACTTGCATATTTAGACTATTCTTGTTCTTTTAAAGTTTTTCCAAACTTGCATTTCTAGGTTGTCATGTTAACATGTTATCCAATTTGACACCTAGAATTTTCGAAACTCGTTGTGCCATGGCAGCGATTTTTTTTTTTTCGTGGAAGTGTGCAGAAAAATCGTAGATGTGGCAGAATCTTTCGGTGCCCTGACAAATATAGTTGCAGCGTGTGGGCATCGGTGCACTTCAGTATTGTTCCTAGTATACGTGACGTAGTGGCATGCTTACACGCCACTAGTGACAAAATTTATTTCTTAAAATTAAAATAATAATATAGTGGTGTTCTCAAAGTGTGGGACGCCACCGGTATACGGGTTACTGGTAGTGTGGACCGAGGCACACACCATAAATATATGTGTTACTAATGGCGGGTGGCAAGCCACTAGTAAGTTTTACGAGTGGTGTGATATTACTGGGGTGCCAGCCCCACGCCACAAATTGTCATTTTGGCAAGCCAGTAGTACGATTTTCTACACTACTAATATGTGACAAACTAGAGGTAGTGGCCACATTATTCGTAAAACAAAAGTATATCGAACGGGACATATAGTAACCCAATATTTAAATATTGGTGTTAATGGACAAAATATTGAAAATCATAGAGTTAAGTAGACAAAAGGTAACTCTGAGGGGACTAACTTTGATTATGTATGGTCCATAAATCCTATTCTCCACATTAGTACTCTTGATACATCATTGTCCAACAATAATAGTGTACCTAATACAATTGACTTGCAACCTTTGTTTGCGAGAGATTTTTGTTTACTTATTGCTTGAGTCCTGATCTACACATTGGAGGGATATGTAGGAGTACAGTGTTGGCATTATACATTTATTTTGGTTACAAGGAATATATTAATATCACGAAGATACCAATTAGACGCCGTCACTGCACCAACAAGATATCGAAAGACATCAGGGATGCACACAACCAAGAACAAAAACAAAAAAGGGAGAAATAGAAAAACAAAGACCCCGTCGCAATGAGGAAATATTATACATTTATTGTAAGCACACTAATATAGTTCCACCTCAATTGCTCTTTCTTGCTGAATTATGAAACCGTGAAGCTGCATCCTTAATGTGCCCAAAGGTGTTGACAAAGTCATCCAATAGTTGATTGTAATTCGGAAATATTTACTCGTCAGCTGATCAAACCACCTTAATGGTTCTACTATAACTCTGGTAGTGCACAGTCAAAGCCTGCATATGAAAATTGTGATAATGTGCAAATTAGACATAAAGAATGATTAAATTTAATAGGTTTACCTCCATATCTCTATTTACTTGTATTGTTCCAAGCGATTAATACTAACTTAGTTGGGTAGTGTATGCATTTATGTCACAATTATGTCTTCTCCTTCGCCGCGTAGCCATTTACTGATAAACTATCCCCATATAAACATATCAATAATTTTATGTAATCATATTTATTTTCTCTTGGGTTCATGTATTCACTTAGAAAAGAAGAAAATGATGAAATGCGGCAACACGAATGCACCTAACTATCTCATAGTTCCAAAATATATATATACTGGCCACAAGCGTGAGAGTACACGTGACGTAGTTTTTATTTTTGAGTATCGTTGAACTCAAATTTGTCCTTATAGTTATATTTTTTTAGTTGCTCCTAGGTGCATCCATAATTCTGGTGATTACTATATGACCAAGCATTAAAACATGCACAATGTTCTAGCTACATATTCTCGTTTTTTCTTTTCCCGATACCTAAAGTACCTGGCGCCACAGGCACGAGAAATTTGGTAATTTTAGAGCAAATAGAATGGTTCACCATTACAAAGGGATGCATCATGAACAATGTCCTTGTATTTTGGACCGTTTGTTGATTATTTAGTGTTGACAAAAGTATAAATGTGGTTCATGGGAGAAGGAGAGTATCGGTGTAAGATTATAGTTTTACTTACTTGGGGACCTCCATAAACAGTAGGGGCAATGAAGACTACCGGGTGACCACACAACTCTACTGATTCAGTTGGTCCAATCATGTTTCAAAACAGAATAGTTGTATTGGCGAACATACGACGGAAGATAAAAGCGGCTGCCTGCTAGGATTATCAACTTGAACAGTTACAAATATTGTACTAAATAAATAAGAAAACAAAGTTAGTTTCTTAAACGAGGATATTATTCTAAAAAACAAGAATATTCTTAATTTGCGTAATTTGATTTTAACAAATCATACGTATAAGTAAGCGTGCCGCAAATACCTTCAAGCCAAACATTTTGACAAAAAAATCACTCGTCTTACACGTGAGGATAACTTCAAGTGAGCTCTTTTTCCGGTCCATGGTCTTATTTGCCTTGCGAACATATTCAAGTGGATCATCATGCATCGCTAAATGAAATGGAAGGAGGATGTAGCCTAGTTGATTTCCCCATGCCACATCGTTACTCTTCCCAGATTCTATCAATTTAGCATATGTTTGTCAATGAAATTATTATTATGAGATGATCTCAAACTTCTATTGAAAAACTAAAAAAATTGTTTCATGAAACTACTAGGAGTATACATTTTACTGTTTAGAAATTATTTAGGAATATTCAGGTGAAAAACATAGTATCGTTAGTTTTCAAGAAAATCTTTTCATAATACAGTGGTTTTCATATTTTACTAACATTCGTATGAAAAGTACCAATCCAAAACATGCATGTTCTGGTATTTAAATAAATGAGTAAGGATTTACAAGTAATATTTGGAAAGGGTCCTGGCGGACAATCTGTTCCGACTGACGCTGAGGGACGCGCACCCATGTGGAAGAACAAATCTATATTTTGGGAGCTAGAATATTGGAAAGTCCTACAGGTCCGCTCTGCAATCGACGTGATGCACGTGACGAAGAATCTTTGTGTGAACCTGCTAGGATTCCTGGGCGTGTATGGGAAGACAAAAGATACACCGGAGGCACGGGAGGACCAGCAACGTGTGCACGAAAACGACGGCATGCATGAGCAGTATGAAGGTCCTGTCAGCTACGCTCTTACCAAAGCAGAGAAGGAAATCTTCTTTGAATGCCTGCTCAGTATGAAGGTCCCATCTAGCTTCTCGTCGAATATAAAGGGAATAATAAATATGGCGGAGAAAAAATTTCAGAACCTAAAGTCTCATGACTTCCACGTGATCATGATGCAATTGCTTTCGGTTGTGTTGAGGGGGCTTCTACCAGAAAATGTTCGATTAGCCATTGTGAAGCTATGTTCATTCCTCAATGCAATTTCTCAGAAGGTAATCGATCCAGAAATCCTACCAAGCTTACAGAATGATTTGGTCCAATGTCTTGTCAGTTTCGAGTTGGTGTTCCCACCATCCTTCTTCAATATTATGACGCACGTCCTAGTTCAACTAGTCGAAGAGATTGCCATTCTGGGTCCTGTATTTCTGCACAATATGTTCCCCTTTGAGAGGTTCATGGGAGTCTTAAAGAAATGTGTTCGTAACTGTGCTAGGCCAGAAGGAAGCATTTCCAAGGGCCATGAAACAGAGGAGGTTATTGAGTTTTGTGTTGAACTTATTCCTGACATTAAGCCGATTGGTGTTCCTCAATCGCGGCATGAGGGGAGACTGCGTGGAAAAGGCACGCTTGGACCAAAATCAATAATATGTACGGACGGGCATTCTTGGGCGCAAGAACACTACACAGTTCTACAGAATTCTACCTTGGTCACCCCATATATCGAGGAACACATGGATATTATACGCTCGAAGAACCCGGAGAAGTCTGAACCCTGGATTCAACGTACACACATTGAGGCTTTCGGCGGTTGGTTGCGAACACATCTCATGAATGACGACAATGTTGAAGATGACTTGTACATGTTGGCCAAGAGACCATCTTCGACTATATTGACTTTCCAAGGGTACAAGATAAATGGGAATACATTTTACACGATCGCCCAAGATAAAAAGAGCACCAACCAAAACAGTGGTGTTCGCTTTAACGATGCGGCAAACACCAAGGAAATGGACACATATTGTGGTTACATAGAGGAGATATGGGAACTTGACTATGGAGGTGATTTGAAAGTCCCTTTGTTCCGGTGCAAATGGGCCAATCTGACTGGAGGAGGGGTAATGGTAGACCCGCAGTACGGAATGACAACAGAGGATCTCAACAATCTTGGGCACACAGACGAACCATTCGTTCTAGCCAATGATGTGGCGCAAGTTTTCTATGTGAAGGACATGTCTACCAAACCGAAAAAAAGGAAAGATAAGAAAGCGGATACATCAAACGATGAGCCAAAGCGCCACATAGTTATTTCTGGGAAAAGAAACATCGTGGGAGTGGAGGACAAGACAGACATGTCAAGAGATTATGAAAAGTTTGATGAAATTCCTCCCTTCGCAGTGAAGACTGACCCAAGCATCATGTTAAATGATGAAGATTGCCCATGGTTACGGCGCAATAATCAAGGGACACACGCGAAGAAAAAGTTTTATACCCCAAGATCCCACTCTGGGATGTGACTGGCAGCACCGTCATCACTTTTCTTCTCTAGTGAGTAGCCGGGATGGTTCAGTTTGTACACGAAGTGCATCCAGTTTTTGTTGTAACCCTCTCAACTTTTTACCACTTGCTATGTGGGTGAACTGATGGTACCATGCCAAGTTTCAACCTTTTCAGAGTTCATTTGTGGTGCTTTTTAATTTCAGGGTCATTTAGCTCAAAACAAATCATTAAATGCATGAAAAATAACAAATGAAGTTAGATAGGGTTGAAATTTTAGTATGTGGCTTCAAATGGTTCATATTGAATGCACAAAAAGTCTGGAGTTGAAATAAGTTCAAATAATTGAAATCCTTTTGTAACAGACGAGTTTTCGTCCGAAACCCCGATACTTCGAAGGAGATTGTCCATTTTGTACACGAAGTGCATCCATTTTTTGTTGTAACCCTCTCAATTTTTTAGTACATGCTATGTGGGTGAAATGATGATACCATGCCAAGTTTCAACCATTTCAGAGTTCATTTGTGGTGCTTTTTAATTTCAGGGTCATTTAGCTCAAAACAAATCATTAAATGCATGAAAAATAGGAAATGAAGTTAGATAGGGTTGAAATTTTAGTATGTGGCTTCTAATGGTTCATATTGAATGCACAAAAAGTCTCGAGTGGAAATAAGTTAAAAAAATTGAAATCCTTTTGTAACAGACGAGTTTTCGTCCGAAACCCCGATACTTCGAAGGAGATTGTCCATTTTGTACACGAAGTGCATCCAGTTTTGGTTGTAACCCCCTCAATTTTTTAGCACATGCTATGTGGGTGAAATGATGATACCATGTCAAGTTTCAACAATTTCAGAGTTCATTTGTGGTCCTTTTTAATTTCAGGGTCATTTAGCTCAAAACAAATCATTAAATTCATGAAAAATAGCAAATGAAGTTAGATAGGGTTGAAATTTTAGTATGTGGCTTCTAATGGTTCATATTGAATGCACAAAAAGTCTGGAGTTAAAATAAGTTTAAAAAAAATTGATCTGCATTAATAAAATGCTAATGGATTGGGTATTTGATCTGAGTTGGTCGTTTTGGCCTATTACGCACTAACCTTCACGTGGGAGAAGTTATGGGTACTCAGCGTCATTGTATCAGTCGAAGCTCTTCGGACGTCAGCAATGGAGCGGCGCGCGCCGGATTGGACTGGACGGTGCAGCTCTTGGACTGGAGTGTACTAGGTCTGCTTCCGGCCGCCCACGCATCGTGCAGGAGTGCAAGGGCAAGTGGGCCCACGAACCTGCGCGATTAGGATTTAGACCAGCGGGCTGGCCTCTTCATTGAGCCTAGGTGGGGCGACGACATGCTGATATCCCGAGGCCGGGCATGACCCAGGAAAGTGTGTCCGGCCGGAGGTGACTCAGGCGTGTTGGGGAATATGTGGTGCACCCCTGCAGGGAAGAAATTATCTATTCGAATAGCCGTGTCCACGGTAACAGGACGACTTGGAGTTGTACCTTGACCTTATACAACTATAATTGTGATTTAATTTGAAATGAATGTGGCTCCGGGATTGCTTCCTCGCAGGGAGTCGAGGAAGAATCTCTGGGCGTGGTTACTTAATAAAATTGCTACCATAATATGACTATATATGAGATACCAGTCTACTCTCTTCTAATGCTGCAAGATGCTGAAGATGCTAGTCTTTGATAGGACTAGGCCTTCTCCCTATTCTTGCTTTCTGCAGTCAGTCCAGATATAACCCCTCCCCTTGATAATGATGCATAATTAGCATAGTCCTGATGTCAGTCTTGCGAGTACTTTGGATGAGTACTCACCGCTGCTTTGCTTCCTTTTTCCCCCTCGATACGATTACCGCGTTCACACGATGGAGCGCAGGAGATGGAGTACGCCGGAAACGACTACTGCACCACCGCTGGAGCCTACTACTACGTGGAGAGTGCCGACGCTCAGGAGTAGTTAGGAGGTTCCCAGGCAGGAGGCCTCGCCTCTTTCGATCCGCTGCTTATGTTTGTGCTAGCCTTCTTAAGGCAAAACTTGTCTAACTTATGTCTGTACTCAGATATTATTTGCTTCCGCTGACTTGTGCTTGTCGGGCTTTGTATTCGAGCCCTCGAGGCCCCTGGCTTATAATATGAAGCTGTATGACTTTAATTTGTGTCTAGTGTTGTGTTGTGATATCAATCAGTGAGTCCCTAATCTTGGTCGTACGCATTGCTTGTATGTTTAGCGTACGGTCGAAATTGGGGGCGTCACAGAACTGAGGTGGGCTCAAGTGTGGACGGATGGTGTGCGTCAACTTGGCTAATGGTGCACGTTTGAGTGCAGGTGGCTATGTGTGCATTGCTGGGGCTAGATGGCTAATGAGTGCGCATGCGTCGTGTGCACATTGTCAAGGTTGACTTGTGGGTGTCTACGTGGCCACGCGTGTATGCATGGTGTGGGTCTAGTTGGCGTGTGGCGCGGGACGTGCCGTGATGGCTATGGCCAACATCTTGCGGCACCGAGTTCTGAAGCGGATGACGGAACGTGCCATGCATTCCCTTCACAGGCCGGACTCGTGCTCCTCTCGATGGATAGCTTAGGGATGTGATTTGGTCCCGTTTACACACAACCTATGTGAATGCTTATGCGTGCCGCTCTCGATGTTTGACCACATCCTCCATGTGTCATATGATAACACCGCGGCAGGTTCCATGAGCTTAGCACTGGGTCGTATGGTACCACATGGCCCATATATGGACCAAAGAGCTTAGCATGGGAATGTCACCCCATTCCCTGCTATGATTTCATGCGGCCTCAGTCTAGATCCTGAATTTCAGAGGATACTACCCTAGAAACGCGGCAAATGTCCAGAATATGGCATGCAGGCCCCAAGAAAAGTTGGGGTCTGGCATGCGCTCGGGTGTTCGCTTGGCGACGTGGCCTGAGAGGACGCGCTCGGCGTCTTTCTTGGTGGCATTGTACATGTCGTTGCTCCAAGCATCGTCATCGGGAAGTAGCTCGGGGGAATATGCCACCAAGTAAGCGCAATAGCTTGACAAGTGGGTGGCCACACTTGCATGGCCAGAAGTTGTTGAGTGTGGGTACCTCCGCTTCTGCTTCGGTGCTCCCCCCTTGGACGGAACGCGGAGGCAAGGAATACATCGATGACTAAGATGGTCCAATACCCGTTCGGATGGTGGGGCACGACCGCACGATCGTCTTCTCAGCGCATGCGCAGAGCGCCCGTAGAGCCCTGGACGAGCCCGTACGGCCTAGTTTGTTCATACTCCCTCTGGTCCTTTTTAGTTTGCATATAAGTTTTGTCCGGAGTCAAAGTATCTCTACTTTGACCAAACTTATAGAAAAATTTATTAACATTCACAATGCCAAATCAATGTTATTAGATTCTTTATGAAATGTAGTTTCATTGTATATATATTTGGTATTATAGATATTGATATTTTTTAATATAAATTTGGTCAAACTTTGTAAAGTTTGACTTGACCGAAATCTAATACGCGGAGTAAAAAGGACCGGAGGGAGGACACTGACCGTATAGTCGTATTCGTATACGCGGGCGTTTCGTTTTCGCGTGCGCATACGGCGGCCGTGGGATAGCACGTGTCGACAGAAGTTGCCAAAACTGTCCCATCCTATAAGAGGAGGGGAACCACCTCCGGGGGCATCGCCCCCACCATTTCCCCCCAATTCGTCTCCCTCGCCGCGTCGCCTCGCTCTCTCCCACCGCGTCGCCTCGCTCTCCACCACCACATCACCTCGCTCTCCTCCACCGCATTGTCTCCCTCACCTCCATCTCCTAGTCTAATGTAGGACGCTGGTCATGTCGCCACCGCCGCAGGGGATGTGTTGGAGAAGCAGGGAGCGCCCACCGCGGCAGAAGTAGTGCAGGACGTTGCCGGCGTCCAGGGCAGTGCGGGAGAGGCCGCAACCGCAGTCGTTGCTGCAGATCTGTAGAAGGAGGTGCCGGAGTAGGAGGTCACGGCGACGAGCGGCACTGCGCAGGCTGGCGACGAGGAGGTAGTTCCATTTCCTTGTTAGTTCTAATATTTAGAATGTAGGGTTAGTTGGATTGCTTTGATTGTGATTCCTAGGGTAGTGCAGACGGTTAGATTAGTTGGTTTGTGGATGGGGTTTTCTAGATGGGGTTTTCTGGATGGGGATTTTTGTATTAGATTTTGTGCCTTAGGTTTGTTGTATTAAATTCATGCTAAAATGCTACAGATATCTCAATGAGAGATAGGGATCTTTGTACTTGAATGCTTGACAGATAAATGCTTATTAGATTAGTGGTTGAATGCTACAGAGATCTATGCTTGTTAGATTTGTGCTTCAATTGTACAGAGATAGGGTTTTGTATGTCATATGCCCAAAAGGAATGCATTAATTTCGAAGGAGAAGAGATAGAATATAATTTTGAAGGGATGCTTCAATTTTGATGTACCTATCAATTGATTAAGATGCCACTTGATTCATTTATGATATATCAATTTGTTGTTTACGTGACTATTGTATTTAAAGATGTTACTTGGAGATATATGCATTTATAGTTTACTATCATAGTGCATAATGTATCATATTGATGCAACAAAATTTAAGATATTACCTGGAGATCTCCAGCAAGTGGCTGAAGTTTACTGTAATTTGTTGGAGGTCTATTGCATTTGTTGTTTACGTAACTACTGGAATTTAATATGTCACTTGGTTATCTATTCATTTATAGTTTAAGGCAGTGTACTACCACTACCATATTGCATAATGTATCATATTGCTTCAACAAAGTTTAAGGTGTTATCTCCAACAAGTGGCTGAAGTTATCGGTACTTTGTTGGAGATGTACTGCATATGTTGTATGAGCTACTACAATTTAAGATGTTATTTGGAGATTTATGTATATACTGCAATTTAAGGCAATGCACTATCACATTGTAGGAGAAGGATCCTGAGGGCAAGAAGAGGAAGCTGGACATGACTGACTTCTCTGACCCATATGATCTAGACTCTGATGACGACAAACCCTATGAGGTATAGCCCTAGTTGAAATTTTGTTTGTTCATTTAGTTCCTTTCACATGTTTTACTATATTAATGCATAATGTATTAATGTAATTTATTTGTGTGTGCAGTATCACTCTGATGATGATGTGGACAAGGGGAACATCGAGTCCTTCATAGCGAAGAGGAAGAAGTACTTGTGCCCCTACTGTACCACAAAGACAAAGCCCAAGGATGGGCGCTATGAGCACCTTATCTTGCACGCATGGGATGCATCGACGAGTTCCGACGACTACAAGGTCCGAGGACAGCATGGTGCCCTCCTGAAGGCTCTGCATCCCCACTAGGCCTACATGATCTTTATCATCTGAAGCTGCAAGTGCTACTCATCATCAATATATGTGATGATACTTTTACTTTTGTTAATATGCATGGGGTTGTGAACTGTTGGAAACTTGGTCTGCTTTTGTAGTATGTTTATATATGGCTGTAATGTAGTATGTCTCTGAACTTGATGCCCTGTTTAGATGAACTTGATGCCCTGTTTATGTGAAGTGGATGGTATTAATCTAGAATGCTATCTATATTTATGTGTCATGGAATTTATTTGTGGCGTATGCTTCCTTCTGTTTAGATTACACAATGGATCATTATTTTAAAAAAATTGTGTGAATGTTGGAGTGAAATATACAAGTGTAAGATATTAAAAACGGTGTTTGCAAAAAAACATTTGAAATAGAAGTAATGGATTTTTGTATGAAATGAGTGAAATATAAGACAACATATTATCATACATTTATGAATTTGAAAACTGCAATAAATAATAAAAGGGAAAATTTTGAAAAATAAAAAAGGAAAAAGAAATATAGCAGTGGAAGAAAATAGGTGGTGAGAAAAGGTGGTCGCAAAAAAGAACATTTGAATTAGAAGTGATGGATTTTTGTATGAAATGAATGAAATATAAGACAAGATATTATCAAACATTTATCAATTTTAAAATTGTAATAACTAATAAAAAGGATAATCTAAAAAATAAAAAGGGAAAAATAAATATGCATAGAAGATGGCCAGCCCAACCATCTACACGGACGTGCGGTCCAGCACGCGAGTGAGGCTGGCCTGGGGCAGCCCACCAAAATTGGGCCCAACCACTGAGCCGCACCGGGCACAATTGACGGGTGGTGAGAATTTAGTCCCACCTCGCCGGGCGAGAGGCGGCAGCACCGGTTTATATACCCGGCTGTGAGAGGGTTGGGATGAGCCTCTCTCAACCAGACAGCATATCATCCCCGCCTACCTATATGCCCTGTTGGGCCTACTGGAAGGATTAATACATTCCCCTCGGGCCAGCATCCTGGCCCATACTGCCTTGGAATCTAGTCGTATGCAGGCCGTGGGTTGTGAAATTTCCTATTAGTAGGCGGGCTTTTTTTCATATATCACTTGTTTATTTTTGGACCATCTGCAAATCACCACAAATTTGGTGCCATGCATGTAATGAACATGATTATGAAAGCAATTTCAACAATAATGAAGTGCACACTGTCCCCCTAAGGTAAAGTATGCACTAGTAGAAAACAGGCCTTCCGTTTCAACCTTTAGTCCCGGTTTTGCTTTGGACCGGGACTAATGTGTCCATTAGTCCCGGTTCCAACGGCTAGGAGCTGTCTGGGGGTACGGGCCCATTAGTCCCGGTTCATTTGGGACATATGGTCCCGGTTTTTATCACAAACCGCGACTAAAGGAGTGGTGGCAGGCTGGTGGCAGCCTGGGGCCCCCACGAGCCCTTTTAGTCCCGGTTTGTGATACAAACCGGGACTATAGATGGACCTTTAGTCCCGGTTTGTATAACCAACCAGGACTAAAGCTCTCCCTATATAAACCCTTCGTCCAGCCCGACTCCATTTCTCTGTTTTCTCCATTCGAATTCCCCTCTCTGTTCTTCCCCTAGCTCGAGCTCCTCCCTCCATTTTTGCCAAGATTTGTCAAGATTTGAGGCACCCCAATCCATCCAAGTGTCCACAAAGGTTAGCAACTTTGTCCTTTCATCTCTTATTGCTAGATCAGCTCGTGCTATGCTTTATAAGTATAGTGATTTGTGGGTTTTAGTTTGGGTGTAATTATGTGGTAGTTTTTTTGATTTATATGCAATTTGAGCTCAAATTAACTCCTTAGTTTGCATATGTGTAGGTGTGGTTTACTTAGTGTGCCTTCCCGTCCCCGTCCTAACCACCGTCGATCGACCGCACCGTCCCGTCGCCGGCACCACCTTGGTGAGCCTCTTCTTGTGTTCTTATCATTTTTATAAATAAAATCGTATTTGTATGATTTAGATAGTTACTTTCATAGTTTTCTTACTTGTATGATTGTTGTTATATATAGTGCCATGGTTATGATATCCGTGCCCGTCGGCCCTCGTCCGGTTTACGATTCAGATGTGGTATATTCTCTTTTATAACTATTTGTTGCATTTCATGTTAATGACAATTATGCCCATCAAGTTGACATAGATATTTTTATCTAGGAGGTAGTTGAACCGGAAATGCTAACCGACCCTATTGTCGAGAAGTTAAATTTAGTTGAAAAAGAAAATGAGGATTTGAAAGAAAAATTGAAAAGAGTTGAAGAAGAGAAGATGAAATTGGAGTTGTACGTTGCCGATGTCGTCGATGATCACAAGATCAAGATGGATGCAATTCGCTTGAAGATTAGAAAGATTAGAAAATATGCCATTAATAAAGAGGCTTGGTATCATTATGCTGTTGGATCAATTTTTACCTTAGTTGCGATTTTGATCGCATTTGTTGTTGCATTTAAAATATTTTAGCTAGATAGTTTTATGTTGTTTTATGAGAATAAGTGTGTATGAACTTTATGTATGAACTTGTATTAATTTGGTCTTCTCGGTGTTGTGTAATGAAGATGAACCAGCAATGGATGTACGTTGACCGACGCTCTCCCCAGTTCATTAATGGCGTGCAGAGTTTTTTGCGTGCGGCTGAGGCAAACAAGCGGGATGGTTTTATGTGTTGTCCATGTGGTGTGTGTAAGAATGATAAGACTTACTCTAGCTCAAAACAGATTCACGTCCACCTGTTTACGTCCGGTTTCATTTCCGGCTATAATTGTTGGACCAAGCACGGAGAAAGAGGGGTTCTAATGGAAGAGAATGAAGAAGAAGAGGATGACGACAACTATCCTGGGTGTCCTGAATATGATGGTAGTACAATGGGGGAAGAGAATGAAGAAGAAGAAGCTGAGGCATCAGATGAGCCCGCTGATGATCTTGGTCGGGCCATTGTTGATGCAAAGAGAAACTGCGAAAATGAAAAGGAGAAGTTGAAGTTGCAGCGCATGTTAGAGGATCACAAAAAAGCGTTGTACCCAAATTGCGAAGATGACAACACGAAGCTCGGTACCACACTCGAATTGCTGCAATGGAAGGCAGAGAATGGTGTAGCTGACAAGGCATTTGAAAAGTTGCTGAAAATAATGAAGAATAAGCTTCCAAAGGACAACGAATTGCCCGACAGTACATATGAAGCAAAGAAGGTTATCTGCCCTTGGAGGTGCAGAAGATACATGCATGCCCTAATGACTGCATCCTCTACCGCGGTGAGTACGAGAATTTGGATGCATGCCCGGTATGCAATGCATTGCGATATAAGATCGGTCGCGATGACCCTGTTGATGATGTTCACGGCGAGCGCCCCCGGAAGAGGATTCCTGCCAAGGTGATGTGGTATGCTCCTATAATACCACGGTTGAAACGTTTGTTCCAAAACAAAGAGCATGCCAAGTCATTGCGATGGCACAAAGAAGACCGTAAGAAAGAAGGGAAGTTGAGAGTACCCGCTGATGGGTCGCAGTGGAGAAAAATCGAGAGAGAGTGGCCGGACTTTGAAGATGACCCAAGGAACGTATGGTTTGGTTTAAGTGCAGATGGCATTAATCCATTCGGGGAACAGAGCAGCAAGCATAGCACATGGCCTGTGACGCTATGTATCTATAACCTTCCTCCTTGGTTGTGCATGAAGCGGAAATTCATTATGATACCAGTGCTCATCCAAGGCCCTAAGCAACCCGGCCACGACATTGATGTGTACCTAAGGCCATTAGGTGATGAACTTTTACAGCTGTGGAATAAAAAAGGTGTACGTGTGTGGGATGAGCACAAACAGCAGGAATTTGACCTGCGAGCGTTGCTCTTTGTAACCATCAATGATTGGCCTGCTCTTAGTAACCTTTCAGGACAGACAAACAAGGGATACCATGCATGCACGCACTGTTTAGATGATACCCAAAGTATATATTTGGACAAATGCAAGAAGAATGTGTACCTGGGACATCGTCGATTTCTTCCGGCCAAGCATGCCTTAAGAAAGAAAGGCAGATCACCGGAAGAAGCCCGTCCTCCGTACTGGTGATGACATACTTGATATGGTCAAGGATTTACAAGTAATATTTGGAAAGGGTCCTGGCGGACAATCTGTTCCGACTGACGCTGAGGGACGCGCACCCATGTGGAAGAACAAATCTATATTTTGGGAGCTAGAATATTGGAAAGTCCTACAGGTCCGCTCTGCAATCGACGTGATGCACGTGACGAAGAATCTTTGTGTGAACCTGCTAGGATTCCTGGGCGTGTATGGGAAGACAAAAGATACACCGGAGGCACGGGAGGACCAGCAACGTGTGCACGAAAACGACGGCATGCATGAGCAGTATGAAGGTCTTGTCAGCTACGCTCTTACCAAAGCAGAGAAGGAAATCTTCTTTGAATGCCTGCTCAGTATGAAGGTCCCATCTGGCTTCTCGTCGAATATAAAGGGAATAATAAATATGGCGGAGAAAAAATTTCAGAACCTAAAGTCTCATGACTGCCACGTGATCATGATGCAATTGCTTCCGGTTGTGTTGAGGGGGCTTCTACCAGAAAATGTTCGATTAGCCATTGTGAAGCTATGTTCATTCCTCAATGCAATTTCTCAGAAGGTAATCAATCCAGAAATCCTACCAAGCTTACAGAATGATTTGGTCCAATGTCTTGTCAGTTTCGAGTTGGTGTTCCCACCATCCTTCTTCAATATTATGACGCACGTCCTAGTTCAACTAGTCGAAGAGATTGCCATTCTAGGTCCTGTATTTCTACACAATATGTTCCCCTTTGAGAGGTTCATGGGAGTCTTAAAGAAATATGTTCGTAACCGTGCTAGGCCAGAAGGAAGCATTTCCAAGGGCCATGAAACAGAGGAGGTTATTGAGTTTTGTGTTGACCTTATTCCTGACATTAAGCCGATTGGTGTTCCTCAATCGCGGCATGAGGGGAGACTGCGTGGAAAAGGCACGCTTGGACCAAAATCAATAATATGTACGGACGGGCATTCTTGGGCGCAAGCACACTACACAGTTCTACAGAATTCTACCTTGGTCACCCCATATATCGAGGAACACATGGATATTATATGCTCGAAGAACCCGGAGAAGTCTGAACCCTGGATTCAACGTACACACATTGAGGCTTTCGGCGGTTGGTTGCGAACACATCTCATGAATGACGACAATGTTGAAGATGACTTGTACTTGTTGGCCAAGAGACCATCTTCGACTATATTGACTTTCCAAGGGTACGAGATAAATGGGAATACATTTTACACGATCGTCCAAGATAAAAAGAGCACCAACCAAAACAGTGGTGTTCACTTTGACGATGCGGCAAACACCAAGGAAAAGGACACATATTATGGTTACATAGAGGAGATATGGGAACTTGACTATGGAGGTGATTTGAAAGTCCCTTTGTTCCGGTGCAAATGGGCCAATCTGACTGGAGGAGGGGTAATGGTAGACCCGCAGTACGGAATGACAACAGTGGATCTCAACAATCTTGGGCACACAGACGAACCATTCGTTCTAGCCAATGATGTGGCGCAAGTTTTCTATGTGAAGGACATGTCTACCAAACCGAAAAAAAGGAAAGATAAGAAAGCGGATACATCAAACGATGAGCCAAAGCGCCACATAGTTATTTCTGGGAAAAGAAACATCGTGGGAGTGGAGGACAAGACAGACATGTCAAGAGATTATGAAAAGTTTGATGAAATTCCTCCCTTCGCAGTGAAGACTGACCCAAGCATCATGTTAAATGATGAAGATTGCCCATGGTTACGGCGCAATAATCAAGGGACACACGCGAAGAAAAAGTTTTATACCCCAAGATCCCACTCTGGGATGTGACTGGCAGCACCGTCATCACTTTTCTTCTCTAGTGAGTAGCCGGGATGGTTCAGTTTGTACACGAAGTGCATCCAGTTTTTGTTGTAACCCTCTCAACTTTTTACCACTTGCTATGTGGGTGAACTGATGGTACCATGCCAAGTTTCAACCTTTTCAGAGTTCATTTGTGGTGCTTTTTAATTTCAGGGTCATTTAGCTCAAAACAAATCATTAAATGCATGAAAAATAGCAAATGAAGTTAGATAGGGTTGAAATTTTAGTATGTGGCTTCAAATGGTTCATATTGAATGCACAAAAAGTCTGGAGTTGAAATAAGTTAAAAAAAATTGAAATCCTTTTGTAACAGACGAGTTATCGTCCGAAACCCCGATACTTCGAACGAGATTGTCCATTTTGTACACGAAGTGCATCCATTTTTTGTTGTAACCCTCTCAATTTTTTAGCACATGCTATGTGGGTGAAATGATGATACCATGCCAAGTTTCAACCATTTCAGAGTTCATTTGTTGTGCTTTTTAATTTCAGGGTCATTTAGCTCAAAACAAATCATTAAATGCATGAAAAATAGCAAATGAAGTTAGATAGGGTTGAAATTTTAGTATGTGGCTTCTAATGGTTCATATTGAATGCACAAAAAGTCTCGAGTTGAAATAAGTTAAACAAATTGAAATCCTTTTGTAACAAACGAGTTTTCGTCCGAAACCCCGATACTTCGAAGGAGATTGTCCATTTTGTACACGAAGTGCATCCAGTTTTTGTTGTAACCCTCTCAATTTTTTAGCACATGCTATGTGGGTGAAATGATGATACCATGTCAAGTTTCAACCATTTCAGAGTTCATTTGTGGTGCTTTTTAATTTCAGGGTCATTTAGCTCAAAACAAATCATTAAATTCATGAAAAATAGCAAATGAAGTTAGATAGGGTTGAAATTTTAGTATGTTGCTTCTAATGGTTCATATTGAATGCACAAAAAGTCTGGAGTTGAAATAAGTTTAAAAACAATTGAAATCCTTTTGTAACAGACGAGTTTTCGTCCGAAACCCCGATACTTCGAAGGAGATTGTCCATTTTGTACACGAAGTGCATCCAGTTTTTGCCGTAACGCTCTCAACTTTTTAGCACATGCTATGTGGATGAAATGATGATACCATGCCAAGTTTCAACCTTTTCAGAGTTCAGTTTGGTGATTTTGATTAAAACAAATGAAGGTATAAAACTAAAAGAGTTAAACAGAATCTGATTTTGATTAAAACACCTATTTAAATTATCCTAAAAATTCCCAATTTTAACATAATGATAAAACATACTAATATTAAACAACAGGAAAAACAATCACTCAAAAATCTATTTTTAAACTAAAGTTATTCACAAATTACTGTTTCACACAAATTTCAAATGAATTCAAATTTAAACTATTTCAATTTGAAAACTACTGGCACTAACAGAAAGTTTGTAATTGTTTTGACCTAAAGCAAAAAGATTCATTAAAAAACTATACATATTCTAATAGTTATTCCAAATATAAAAACAGAAATTAGAAAAACAAAACAAAACAAAAAAGAGAAAATAGAGCTGTAGTCCCGGTTGGTGCTACCAACCGGGACTAAAGGTCCCTTCCCGCGCGTAATTTGGGCCGTCGAAAAAACCTTCCCGTGCGGAATCCCGGAAGGACCTTTAGTCCCGGTTGGTGATACCAACCGGGACTAAAGGTCTGTAGTCCTGGTTGGAGCCTCGACCCGGGACTAAAGAGTCCCTCTATATATGCAGGACTTTGCCGTTTCTTCCCCAACCTCTCCCATTCTGCCCCCCGACGCTGCCCCTGCCCCGACGCTGCCAGGCTGCCAGAGCTCCCCGCGCGCCTCTTCTCCCTCGACCTCACCGTCGCGCTGCCAGGCTGCCCGTCTTCAACCTCCCGCCGGAGATCGCCGTGCCCGACCCGCTCGCTCCGGCCCCTCATCTTCCTCGACCTCGCCGTCGCCTCGACCTCGCCACCGAGACCGCTGTGAGCCACTCTCCTCCCTCTCCTCCCTCTCCTCCTGAAGCCCCCCTCCCCGTCCGCCATTGCCGCCATGCATGGCCGTCCCTCCCCGTCCGCCATTGCCGCCATGCATGGCCGCCCCTCCCCGAGCCCATCCCCCACCTAGAGCCACCACCGGAGATGCCCGAGAGCCGCCACCCCATCCATCTCTGGCGTAGGAGCCCCGCCGCCCCGTCCATCGCCGACGTAGGAGCCCCGCCGGTGCCGCAAACACACACACACACACGCACACACACACACACATATTGTTTAAAAATGTGCAAATATTTTCTAATTGTTAGAACATCTTTTTAGTGTTATGAAAATTTTTGTGGTTGGTATGCAACATTTTTTCATTAAACAATGTGTTAAGAAAATTATAGTAGATGGATAATTAGATTGATATTGTTAGATGATTTTGTTTATGATGCTTTTTATGTTTTAGTTGTTTTATGTTTTAGTTAATTAGGAGTCCTAGGAAAAATTAGTATGTGTATGTTAGATTAGAGAAATATTCTTGGGTTTTGAAAAATTCTTGGGTTTTGAAAAATTCTTGGGTTTTGAAAAAATTAGTGATTAAATGATAAGAAAATGTTCTCATAGGAATTTGTCCGGGACTGGGCTCCGTCGGGCTGGCACTGGGAGGTGCTACCTTCCTGGGCTCGGAGCTTGGTGAGGAATCCTGGTCTCGTCGTCGACCCGGAGCTTCTTTGGTGGCGGTCACGTGGGCCACTTTCGGTGCAGAGGGAGCGGGCCCCCGAGGAGGTGGTACGTCGCCGTGTCAGGGAGGAGGACGAGCACGCCCGTCGCTACATGGCGGCATTGGATGCCAGGTTCAACAATACCTGTCAGATTCTTCAAGGATCTCACCCGAGTTATGATCCCGTGATGGTTCCTTATCTTTGGGTGTCCACCACCCGCGACTCAGGAACCGGTAGTGACTTAGATTATTCGATAGTATTCGATCTGTATTAGTGATCTTATATGATAATATTCGAGATGTATTAGTTAAAATTTGATGATGCATTAACTGGATTATTCGAGATGATGTATTAGTGATATTATATTCGAGTTCATTATAAATGTATTAGTGATATTTTATCGGTATAATGCGTGTGTGACTTTCGGTCTGTCGTTGCTCCTTGTGTGACTTTCATGTGTGTTCTTGATGGAGGAATCCCGACTGTTGTCGTGGGGGGTGCCTCCTCTTCTTCTCTTCTTTGCGATATATTCGTCGGTATAATGGGCAAGAAGAGAAGAGGGGGGGCATCCATCACCGACGGTCGAACTATTACTGTGAGATGTCCACCAACATATATACACCACCATATCAGTGTGAGAGAGTGCGCACCAACACACCATGAGATATGAGAGTTATTTAAGGAAAGCCTCGACGGACCAAAAGTCACACACGCATTAGGATCCAAGCGTGCCGTAATTCTTGAATCATGAACACAGGAAATGTCGTCGTCATCAGACGACGATAGGATCCAAGCGTGTGAACTTTACGGTGAAGATAAGGGTCTTTGCGACCAGCCTAGGCTGCGAGACGGCAGGTTCTTCACCATGAAGCTTTACGAGGACTTTGATATTTCTACGGTACGCAACGATGACAACTGTTTTTTCGTAATTAAGCATGACTTATGTTTCTTTCCTTCAACGCGTAATTTCTGTTTTATACAATTCGACTAGTTCATCCCCTGTCATGTAAGACGGTATTTCTTGGAGAGGCTCGGTTTCGAAGAGCACGAGAGTTTCGAGACGAGGACAACCAACCTGAGGACTAAACATGGTCACACATTTCTGGTGAAAGTAATGAATGCACCTAATAACACAGAATTAGGGTGCTCAAATTGGGAAGCTCTTTGCAAGGCATATGGATTTCAGGAGGATATGGAAATAACCTTCGATCTTCGTCCTGAAGATCATATTGAAGGAAACATCGACATTTGGGTGGATGTCGATATGCTTCCTGTTTTACCTCCATGTGAGTTTGTCAACCATGCATATTTGTCAAGTAATTTGCATTCTATATTTAAAAATATTTGGTGTTCATCCATACTAAATTTGTTAATTTATAATTTACAGCTTATTTCATTTCTTCGAGTGAAACACAGAACATAATCGACACGACACACTACACTTATGGATCACATCTAACTTGGGAGGAGAAGGATGATCTTATCAACTTTGTTATTGGTGTCCTAGTTGGTAGGGAGATCTTCCCGTATAATTTGGGAACTAGCCCAAATTATACATTGTACAGGACACTAGTGCATAGGTTGAGGGCGGATGACATTTGCCGAAATATCTTGGTAAGAGTTGCTAATTAAGTACACTAGTACTGTTGCGTAAATGGTATTGATTACATTGCTAACTAGGCTACCATTATGTTCTTCAACAGAAACTGCCAAATGAAGTTGTGCCTCCATTGATGCAACCCGAAGGTAATATGACAATTAAAAGCCCCTTCCAGCCCGAGTTCTCTTTTGCATACTCGGCTGAGCAAAAACCACCAAGACGGCTCCAAATTGAAGCATGGGGACAAATAAAGAAGGATCGCAAGCCACAAGTTGGAGACCGTTGGATCTCTTTGCTTCATCATGGAGACATAGGTGTTATTCTGTTTTATGTCATTTTACCTAGGAGGGAGGACTAGGTCCTATGAGGGAGGACTATGTCATTTTATCTTTTTTTGTTTTATGAGCTTTTAACTTGGTATGATTAAGATGATGATGATGAGTTGTTAGATGAGTAAGAAGGTGATGAGTTATATGACACATATTTGATTAAAGTGGATGGATGCAAGTGATCATGTTGAATTAGAGGAAAATATTAAATGGAAAACACAAAATGAAAAGAAAAAATAAACAATGAAGCCTTAACCTTTAGTCCCGGTTGGTGCTACCAACCGGGACCAAAGGTCCCCATGCCCTGGCGCGCTCTACCGCCCACGTGGCCACGGTTTAGTCCCGGTTCGTAGCCAATCGGGACTAAAGCCTTAGACCCTTTAGTCTCTATACTTTAGTCCCGGTTGGGGAACTGGGACTAAAGGCCCTTCCCAACCAGGACTAATGGCCTGTTTTCTACTAGTGATGAGGTATGTCCCTGAGTTTCACCGAGCCAGTATAAAATATCAAAAAATATCAAAAATTTGGAAAACTTTCATATCCTATCTATGTTCGGTACGTGCGCCTTTGGATTGTTCTCCGTTGACCAAGAGAAAGCACCGACGGAAACGGAGGAACGGCCCCCGCACTCACTGCGCATACTGGATGCATTAATGTTCCCTCACGGTAGCTAGAATCAAACATGCACCGAGGCCGTCTAGAACCACATGGTACACCACTCAGGCACTGGACCCACACCACCTACGCCAGCCCCCAAGCCCCCCCCCCCCCGCCCCCCGCGTATAGATTCATAGGTCGCACCCCGCAAAATAGCTTAGCACAAGACTTTCACCCCGATTCCAAGCTATGGTTTCATGTGACCGCGGTCTAGACCTTGTATTTCCGAGGTTACTACAATGTTCACCCGTAGCCAGCATGACACACTGCATGCACCTAGAGCTACCTGGGCCCACAACATGCGCCACTACACGTAAGTGTCCACAAAATAGACTATCCCATTATCAACAATTTTTTTTGCCAAAACAAGTAAGATGTTTTTTAATTGCTTCAAAATAGCAAGTTTTCTACTAAATAATAATTTCATTAATTACACATTATAAGGTGCATTTCTTGTCCCTCAAAAATGGGTGCATTTTTTGGAAAGCGACAAAATTCCTTTCCCTCAAAAAAAAGAATCCTCTTCTTGACTCTCTCCCCATCACGTTCGATGGCCTCGCCCCATAATCTAGGAGAGGCCGATCCAATCTCGCCACGGGGGCCAACTTCCACGCGGTAGCTATTTTTGATTGGTTGCAAATATCTCTCCAAAACTGTTTATGATGAGAAAATCACCTTCCTTTTTTTTCCTTCCAAAGATATGTGGCGAAAAAACATGGAACAAAATCATACGAGGCAGTTTAAAAAAATCGTACGAGGCAGGGTGGGATACGTGCACATGCTGCCTTTTTGTAGTACAAGTGCACTTGTTGGCAAATTGCATGTGCACGTGTCATGTTTCATTTTTTCTTCAAAATTATGTTGTACACCTTTATCTAGACGATTGAATTATTGTTTTCATATGTTAATAAATTCCTAAATATTGAATTTCATCATGCTCCGTCGGTGACCGCACGGATTCGTCTGCCATATGCCCGCTGTCCGGTACCGGGGAGGGGAATGTGGATCCACGCGATGCCATGCGTTTCATCTGGACCCATATCATGCTCCCATAGCCAACTGGGCCGACAACATGCGCCGCTAAACTTCTTGATCCAAACCATGCGCTAGCGTCGACCATGTGCCGAGATGCTCAGATGGACACGTTTGCTGGCACTAGTGAATGACGTCGGATCTCGGTGTGCAATATGTGTAACCGCGTGTCGCTTTCACATGTGTGGCATGGGAAAAGACTCGTCAGAGGTCCAACGAACCGAGGTGGGATTAAGTGTGGATGGATGGTGTGGGTCAACTTGGCTAACGGTGCACGGTTTGACTTCATGTGGCTAGGTGTGCATGGCTTGGGGCTAGATGGCTAATGAGTGCGCATGCGTCATGTGTACATTGTCAAGGTTGACCGGTGGGTGTCTACGTGGCCACGAGTGTATGCATGGTGTGGGTCCAGTTGGCAAGCGGCGCACGGGACGGGCTTTGGTGGCTAGGGCCCAGATATTGCGGCATCGAGTGCTGAAGCGGAAGAAGGGACGTGCCATGCATTCCCTTCACAGGCCGGATAGTGCCCCTCTCGATGGATAGCTTAGGGATGCGATTTGGTCCCGTTTACACACAACCTATTGAAGGCTTACACGTGCCGCTGTCGATGTTTGACCACACCTTCCATGGGTGTATGATAACACCGCGGCAGGTCCCGTGAGCTTAGCATTGGGTCGTACGGTACCACATGGCCCATATATGGACCAAAGAGCTTAGCATGGGACTGTCACCCCATTCCCTGCTATGATTACATGTGGCGTCGGCCTAGATCCTGAATTTTTTAGGATACTACCCTAGAAAAGCGGCAAATGTCCCGAATATTGGACACGGGCCACTAGGAAGGTCCGGGTGTGGCATGCACCTTTGGATGGTTCTCCGTTGACCTAGAGAAAGCACCGACGGAAACGGAGGAATGGCCCACGAACTCACTACGCATACCGGACGCGTTCCCTCACGATAGCTAGATCCAAAACATGCACCGAGGCCGTCCAAAACCACATGGTGCACCACTCAGGCACTGGACCCACACCACTTACGCCAGCCCCCAAGCCAAGCACACCCCCCCCCCCCCCGGTATAGATTCATAGGTCGCACCCTGCAAAATAGCTTAGCACAAGACTTTCACCCCGATTCCGAGCTATGATTTCACCTGACCTAGTATTTCCGAGGTTACTACAATGTGCACCCATAGCCAGCATGACACACAGCATGCACCTAGAGCTACCCGGGCCCACAACATGCGCCACTACACGTAAGTGTCCACAAAATGGACTATCCCATTATCAACAATTTTTTTTGCCAAAACAAGTAAGATGTTTTTTAATTGCTTCAAAATAGCAAGGTTTCTGCTAAATAATAATTTCATTAATTACACATTATAAGGTGCATTTCTTGTCCCTCATAAATGGGTGCATTTTTTGGAAAGCGACAAAATTCATTTCCCTCGAAAAAAAGAATCCTCTTCTTGACTCTCTCACCATCACGTTCGATGGCCTCGCCCTATAATCTAGGAGAGGCCGATCCAATCTCGCCATGGGGGCCAACTTCCACGTGGTAGCTATTTTTGATTGGTTGCAAATATCTCTCCAAAACTGTTTATGATGGGAAAATCACCTTCCTTTTTTCCTTCCAAAGATATGTGACGAAAAAACATGGAACAAAATCGTAGGAGGCAGTTTAAAAAAAATCGTAGGAGGCAGGGTGGGATACGTGCACATGCTGCCTTTTTGTAGTACAAGTGCACTTGTTGGCAAATTGCATGTGCACGTGTCATGTTTCAATTTTTCTTGAAAATTATGTTGTACACCTTTACCTAGACGATTGAATTATTGTTTTCATATGTTAATAAATTCCTAAATATTGAATTTCATCATGCACCCAACACAGAGCATCCAAGCTCCGTCGGTGACCGCACGGATTCGTCTGCCATATGCCCGTTGTCCGGTACCGGGGAGGGGAATGTGGATCCACGCGATGCCATGTGTTTCATCTGGACCCATATCCTGCTCCCATAGCCAACTGGGCCAACAACATGTGCCGCTAAACTTCTTGATCCAAACCATGCGCTAGCGTCGACCATGTGCCGAGATGCTCAGGTGGACACGTTTGCTAGCACTAGTGAATGACGTCGGATCTCGGTGTGCAATATGTGTAATCGCGTGTCGCTTTCACATGTGTGGCATGCGAAAAGACTCATCGAAGGTCCAATGAACCGAGGTGGGATCAAGTGTGGTTGGATGGTGTGGGTCAACTTGGTTAACGGTGCACGGTTTGAGTTCATGTGGCTAGGTGTGCATGGCTTGGGGCTAGATGGCTAATGAGTGCGCATGCGTCATGTGTACTTTGTCAAGGTTGACCGGTGGGTGTCTACATGGCCACGCGTGTATGCATGCTGTGGGTCAAGTTGGCGAGCGGCGCACGGGACGGGCCTTGGTGGCTAGGGCCCACATCTTGCGGTATCGAGTTCTGAAGCGGAAGAAGGAACGTGCCATGCATTCCCTTCACAGGCCGTATCGTGCCCCTCTCGATGGATAGCTTAGGGATGCGATTTGGTCCCGTTTACACAACCTATTGAAGGCTTACACGTGCCGCTCTCGATGTTTGACAACACCTTAAATGGGTGTCTGATAACACTGCTACAGGTCCCGTGAGCTTAGCAATGGATCGTACGGTACCACATGGACCATATATGGACCAAAGAGGTTAGCATGGGACTGTCACCCCATTCCCTGCTATGATTGCATGTGGCCTCGGTCTTGATCCTGAATTTTTGAGGATACTACCCTAGAAAAGCGGCAAATGTCCCGAATATGGGACACGGGCCCCTAGGAAGGTCCGGGTGTGGCATGCACCTTTGGATGGTTCTCCGTTGACCTAGAGAAAGCACCGACGAAAACGGAGGAACGGCTCACGACCTCACTGTACATACCGGACGCGTTCCCTCACGATAGCTAGATCCAAAGCATGCACCGAGGCCGTCCAGAACCACACGGTGCACCACTCAGGCACTGGACCCACTCCACTTACGCCAGCCCCCAAGCCAAGCACCCCCCCCCCCCCGTATAGATTCATAGGTCACACCCCGCAAAATAGCTTAGCACAAGACTTTAACCCCGATTCTGAGCTATGATTTCATGTCACCGCGGTCTAGACCTTGTATTTCCGAGGTTACTTCAATGTGCACCCATAGCCAGCATGACACACTGCATGCACCTAGAGCTACCTGGGCCCACAACATGCGCCACTACACGTAAGTGTCCACAAAATAGACTATCCCATTATCAACATTTTTTTTTGCCAAAACAAGTAAGATGTTTCTTAATTGCTTCAAAATAGCAAGGTTTCTGCTAAATAATAATTTCATTAATTACACATTATAAGGTGCATTTCTTGTCCCTCAAAAATGGGTGCATTTTTTGGAAAGCGACAAAATTCCTTTCCCTCGAAAAAAAGAATCCTTCTGGACTCTCTCACCATCACGTTCGATGGTCTCGCCCTATAATCTAGGAGAGGCCGATTCAATCTCGCCACGGGGGCCAACTTCCACGCGGTAGCTATTTTTGGTTGGTTTCAAATATCTCTCCAAAACTGTTTATGATGGGAAAATCACCTTCCTTTTTTTTCCTTCCAAAGATATGTGGCAAAAAAACATGGAACAAAATCGTAGGAGGAAGTTTTTCTAAAAAAATCATAGGAGGCAGGGTGGGATACGTGCACATGCTGCCTTTTTGTAGTACAAGTGCATTTGTTGGCAAATTTCATGTGCACGTGTCATGTTTCATTTTTTCTTGAAAATTATGTTGTACACCTTTACCTAGACGATTGAATTATTGTTTTCATATGTTAATAAATTCCTAAATATTGAATTTCATCATGCGCCCAACCGAATTAAAATAAAACCAAAAAAACTGAACCGATCTTCTTTTTAGATAAAAATAGAAATTAGATAAAAAAAACCAAGTTAAACGATCTTCTTTTTACATAAAAAAAACCCACCGAAATAACCATATGCAACGTCGTTTACCAAACGAACATCAAAGCGATGGCACGGTTCAAGGCAAATAGTCTATTTACAAATAACTTTAATAGCCCATTCCTAGATAATGGCTACTATACATTGGCAGGGGTGGCGGATGCAGCATGATCCATGCTTTTAGGTCTTCTCCCCAATATGTTCGCCAACTCAGCAGGTTTTGCCTTGAGATGCCACCTCTTTCTGTAAGCTACAATTGCCATGGTTTTGGAATGCTGGTTCCCTCTCCTGCAGAACGGGCATTTGTAGCGCCCGTTACGCCGGAAGACAATCTTTGCAGACATGAGCCACTTGAATATATTTTTTTGAAATTTTCCCTCAGCTGTAGGTAGTTGTTCTATTGTTCCGAATCTGCAATCAATTAATAGAAGAAAAAAACACGCAGGTCAGCGAAATGAACACTATATCAAAGCCCGGCATAAAATGGGTTGTTTTTTCTTTGCATTGGTTTCCTAAAACTTTGGTTATATGAAAGACAGACATAAAATGGAATACAAATGATCCATTCATCTAAATTTGCAAACCCTATGACTGATGATCATACGATTAATCAAGAAAGCGAACATGTGGATTGTCTGTACGAATAGCGAGGAATAACAAGAGAGCAATTTCTAGGGTTAACCTCGAGAAGGCAAATTCTAGGGTTAATCTCTGCAGACCCTACCGATTGGCCGTCGTTCGTGATGTCTTGGACCAGCTGCGGCTGCGAATCGGCGGCGACGACGTCCTTGTCGATCAGTTCCTGCATGGGGTCCACATCCGCCACACGGAACGCACCAGCCACGCCCCCTCCTCCGGCAGGTAGGATCATCCTCGCCGGTAAGATTGTAGGCGTTTGGACGGCGGTGAGTAGTGCGCGGCGGCGAAGACGTGGGTGGATAGCAGAGGCGGTCGAGCGCTGGAGGCGGGATCGAGATTTGGGAGTGAAAATTCAATTTGTTCGGGAGAGAGAGGTCAAGGCCGTGCACACTTCGTCACTTCAAAAAAAAAGGAAACTGTTTCGTCAATTTTAGGTACCAACATGCACGTGTACGCGGCCGATCGTGCACACCCTGAGATTTGCCCGAACCAACCAATCAAGCAAGCAAGCAAAAGAAAAGTGCACATTGTCCGTCAACAAACGTGCCAACATAAATCACCAAAATAGGAGGGACAATTTTTTGTTTTGAAAACTACTACTATTTGTTTTTGACAAAACTCTACATCAAGTGAAGGAACCGAGAGGGTCTAGATGCCAGACCCCGCACTTCGTCCGCATGCCGGACACGTTCCCTTCAATTGGCTAGATCCAGCACGCGATATGGCCTTCGTTTTCACATAGCCCGCGTGAGTGCTTATGCGTGCCGCTCTGGGTCATTGAGCACACCCTCCATGGGTCATACGATGACACCGCGCCAGGTCCCGTGAAGCACCACTTAGTCACAAACCGGATGCATCACCTCTCAGTAGCTAGATCCAAACCATGCACCCCCGCCGTCTAGACCCACATGGAGCAGCACTTAGCTACATGACCCACACCACTTACGCCAGCCCCCGAACCATGCATCCCCGCCGTGTAGACTCATATGTGGCCATTTGTGCATGCATGTTGTGGGTCCATCTGAGTGCGATGCAGGGGATGGGTCTTGGTTACTATGTCTTACATCATGCGTCACCGAGTTTTGAGGAAAGTGAAGGAACGGGCCCCACACTCCGTCTGCATGCCGGACACGTTCCCTCCAATTGGCTAGATCCAGCATGCGATATGGCCTCCTTTCCACATAGCCCGCTTGAGGGCTTATGCGTGTCGCTATCGATCATTGAGCACACCCTCCATGGGTCATACGATGACACAGCGCCAGGTCCCGTGAAGCACCACTTAGACGTAAACCGGACACATTGCCTCTCAGTAGCTGGATCCAAACCATGCACCCCCGCTGTCTAGACCCACATGAGCAGCACTTACCTACATGACCCACACCACTTTCGCCAGCCCCAGAACCATGCATGCCCGTTGTGTAGACTCATATGTGGCAATTTGTGCATGTTGTGGGTCCAGCTGAGTGCGATGCACGGCACGGGCCTTTGTGGATAGGGCCCACGTCAAGCGGCACCAAGTTTTGAAGAAAATGAAGGAACAGGCCCCGCACTCCGTCCGCATGCTGGACTCGTTCCCTTCCACTGGCTAGATCTAACACGCGAGATGGCCTCATTTCCACATAGTCCGCATGTTGCTCCGGCGTCAGCTGTGCGTAGGTGGTGATGAGTCGGCGGACCATCCTGACGGAGAGGGTAGTGCCAGAGGAGGAGGAAGGCCTCGGGTGGCGGCGGAGAGAGGGAGGAGGCGGATGTGCTAGGGCTGGAGGTGCCAGCCGGCTTACATAGCCGGTCTCGAGCTCGGGCGGCGAGCCAGAGCGGCGCCACGCGGCGTTCACACCACGGCGACGGTCGAGGCGCCAGTCGGACCGTCGGATTTCCTGGCAAGTCCGCGTGGGGCCACGCCGTCAGTATGGCTAGTTGAGTTTTTCCCTATTTTTTTTAGGGTTTTCCTTTGTTTTTTTTCTTTTAGACAAGAGGGTTCATCGTTTTTTTTTAGTAACAGAGGGTTTTTCTTTGTGAACTGGTTTGCGGCCTGTGGGCTCCGTGTCATCCCCAACCCCATCCCAACCCCTCCCCCACCCACCCACCCACCCACTCACACACCACCCCGCCGCGACCCCGCCGCCTACTCGCCTGGTTGCTCTCGACGGTTGGAGCAGAAGAACGCGGCGTGAGATTGGGAGGCCGCCAGCAAGCACCAGGCGACTACCGGCGGCCAGGCGAGGTGAGAAACCCTAACTTGTAATCTTCGACTCCTTTGTTCCTTCTTGTGTTGCCGTTTAGGGAGTTGGATCTGGTTTTAAAGTCGGGGATAAGATTGTTAGGATTTTTAAATTGGAGGTTAGATGGAAGGCGATGCAGAGATTGAAGGAAGTTTTCAACATCGGTGGCTTGCTCGTTGTTTCTTTTCTAGGGTTTCGGTATTCCAGGGTTTTCATAACCATGAGGAGGCATAGCAGCAAATAGCACTAAAGAGTTCATTAAAGAATTTAAAAGAAAAATTGGCCTTGTGCAAGAAGAAACCGGAGGGGTGGGCTCAAAACTTATAGGCTGGGCTAGTGGACTAAATCCTTTTTTGGCCGAAATTAGGATGGGTTTAGTAAGGCAGCCATTAACTTCTAGTCCTAGATTGCAACTCAACTAAACATTTGTCAGATTAATATTTACTGTACCTTTTGGATTTCTTACAGAACATGAAATTTTGATCCAAATATTTGTATCTTTCTAGGAAAATAACAGTAACCTCTTAATTATGTTCCCCAAATTAAGGTCTTACTTTAAAGATTACAACTGTGGGGTCGTTCAAGGTGTGCGTGTGTACATTGCGTGGGCCGAGTAACAACGCTAGTAGGATTTATGTTTTGATAGGACTTTTCTTAGAGATTACTACTCAGTCTCAGACAGTACCTCAGTCGCGCCGCAGAGGAGGAGGAGCCAATGCCGCCCGTCGATGCTCGGGACGAGCCTATGCTGCCGGTCGACGATCAGGAGAAGGACATGTCTGAAGAAGCTGTGGTGCGGCGGGGACGCGCTGCGTTGCGGCGTTATGAGGAGTGGAGGGCGAGCCACCCGCTCAGTTCAAGTGTATGATTCTTGATTACTGATGCAGTACCTTTGTTGATTATACTGTATGATTGTTGATTACTGTGTTTACATGCTCTATATGCCATTTCCTTCAATTCTCATCCTTTGTTGTTCTTCATTTTATTTTGTTTACACAGGTGGTGTGCATAACCTGTCGACAGGACTACAACAGGCCAGATGCCAATGGTTTAACATTTACCGACACTTCATCTGTGGTACAACTAAGCATGTCAATTTTTACTTGTATTTTGTTTGTTCTCCTCTACTATGAAGATCAATAAAATGTTGGAATTAAATAGCAATTAAATTTTACATGTACAGATCGTGCCATGCTACGCATGGCACCACTTCAGCGCCATCCAAGGCAGTTCTTTGCTTTTTCAAGCGAGAGGGAGCCAAACGTATGTTTTTGACGTGCACAAAGGGGATTCAAGGGCGATGATCGTTGGTGACAACTGGTGCAAGTTTGTCGAAGACTTCGACCTGCGTGATGGCGACCTAGTCTCCTTCGATTTGACTGAAGACATTCCTATGGTGTACTTCTGCAACCTGCCAAGGACATGCGATAAAAATGAAGAGCATAAAGACCCTCTAGAATCAGCTGTCATCATGAAGGGAATTAATCTGACGGAGCAAGAGGAGCTGAACCTACATGAACTTTTGGCGATGAAGAAAGGTTATATAGGTGCATTTTTTGTCCACCACTTCACCAAGTCGAACATAGCAGGAAAGACGATGGTATGTTTTTGTTATATTAGTATTTTGCATTTTGTATGCAATATTCTTTGTTTTTTTTTCATGGAGAGAAAGATTAATGCTATGCTATTCTACCTGGTGTGTGTTTTGCATATCCTTTTGTTTCCCATAAATGTGGATGTAGCCTTATGTAATATATGTAGATGTAGATGTAGATGAAGATCCTTTTGTTTACTGTTCCTTCACATATTTGAACTTTTTCTTCCTATGATGGTGCATACAGAGATTACCGGCGAAAGTTGTCGACACCCTGAAGACCCCAGGGGATGGGGAGATACCGGGAGATGGGCTTGCTGGCATTCGTCTGTGCAAGGATAGTTTCAAGCTGGTCAAGTACCACAAGTGTGATGATGGTCGCATCATCTTCAGCAAGGGATGAAGTGATTTTGTCCACAGTGAAGGGCTCAAGATCGATAAAGCCGTTCTTTTCGGTTTCAAGACCACCACCCGTGAAGATCTTCAGATCAAGGTGGTTATGAACATCCTGACCGAGGGGCCACAAATGTAGCACGACAACGCAAGAGTGTCCTTTACACTAGGTATAGTGCAAAAACTTTGTTGATAGCAGTTATGCATCTATGGGGTTACGTAACATACTTCATTCTGTCTTGGGTGGCAATGACTATGAGAGGAGGACATGTTGCATTTAGAGTGAATGCTAGGATTGGGCCCTATTCAGGACTCAAAATAGGGCTTACACACATGGTTGCTTTATCCCATCTTGTATTTTATTTGGTTTCTGTTTCCATTACTATAATCATGAACGATGGTAATGCAAATGGAATTGTTAAGGGGGTTTCATTAAAAGACAGTGGATACTCAGCCCGAGGCACCCTCTATGAATAGTAATATCAAAACAAATAGAAAAAAATAAAAAAAAGGCTTAAACTTTGCAACATCAAAGCCGATAAAACTTTCTAGGTGCTTGCAAGTTTTCATACCAAAATAACATTCGAGGAGCTCTACACAGGAAAAACATTTCAGTTCTTCAAGTTTCGAGCACTTTTAGCACTGAAACCTCAAACTGGTTTGTACATATTTTTCTACATGATATTTTGGCATGAAAACTTGCAAGCACCTAGAAAATTTGATCATCTTTGATGTTGCAAAGTTTTAGATTATTTTGATTCTTTTTCCTATTTTTTTGATTTTACTGTTCATAGGTGGTGCCTAGGCACCCGGGAGCTGTTACACCTTTCTTTTCATTACAAATTTAAATCATGGAGTTAAGATGGGAGAACTACCTATGAGTGTTTGCGTAGGAGATGCGCGAAGGGTAGTGAAATATGTTTTCTTTTTCTGGCAAGCATGAAACAATTGAGCATCTTCTTTTTTACATGTTGTTTCATGTCTTATTAATGACTGCTCTGGAAGTTGGATTAAAAGTTTCTCAAAGAATGACAAGAAATTAGTTATAGATGGTGTGTCAGCTGTGTTCTTGACTCTTTTGTAATGCAGGAATAATTTGGTACTACAAAATAAATGGTATATTGATCTTATGATTCTTGTTTAGCTAATTTGCTTCTGGATCATGGGATTATATTGCAGATGAAGGTGGAAAACAAGAAGGTGCTGATGTTGGGAGCAAAGATGCTAGAGTGAGTAGCAGGTGAATTGTACAGATCATCGCAAGTGCGGAGGCACAGCGTACTGTGATGTCGTCTGGGTATCTCTCAGCTATATTTTAAGTCCTCTACCGTAGTTCTATCTTTTGTACCTTGATGTTAAGTCTGGCTTGTCTTGCTACCATGTAAGATTTGTGCTGCTAGTTGATGACTTTAGTTTCTAGCTGTAGTTTGTATCAGGGACTTGAAAGAACCATATGGTTTCTGTTAATGGAAAATCAGAGGGGGCGACCCTTGTTTCTATTAGTAAAAAAATAACTTTCTCTATGGATCAAATTAGGGAAGACAAAAAAATAAAGCGTTGATACAGAGGCACTTAACCAGACAACTAGTAGAAGAAAAGGATGATTTAACTTGCAGGATATTTGAACTTACAACTTAGTAGCAGTATACAATAGTATTTACATCATCTCAGCTACATAAACAGAAACATTATAGGTTGACTAATTCTTCCTTCTGGTCCTCTTCGACCGCCTAGATGGTTCGACGTGCTGCTCGCACTGGCTCTCGAATCCCTTCTGGAAGTTCACCAAGCGCATGTATACATCATAGGTGGCCTACGCGTCCATGGAAGCATAATAGATGTTATTCAAGGGCAGGGGCACTTCCCTCCATATACGGTGCTCATCTTCTGTGATACCATCCTTCATCTTGTTGTAGCTATGGTGGATGATCGAACCAGCAAAGTCAGCCAAGCCATAGTTTGACTTAATCTTCACTGGATTGGGCACTCTCCACATAGTCTTGATATCCATGAAGTTTCCTACCACCAGACCAACACGTTTAAGCATTGTACGGTCATTGACAATGTCAAACCCAACAAAGGTGTACTCCTTGTCAAGCAGGAAGGTGGCCAGCAGGCCGCAGTGCTCATCAGCAACGCTTATGTGGTACACGAGGACGTGGACGCCGACGCATAACTGGATCACGACAGCCATCTGTGTCGGACCCCTAGGCCAGGTGAACTCCACATCCAGTCCAACTATCTTCTGGTCGTTGTTCTGCAGCCAGTGCTTGAATCTGCGAATGCAGTACTCAACACAGCTGGCCTTGTTCGCGTATTTCACAACACGTTCGGTATTGCCATCTGCCCTGACAGCGTAATCTTTCACGAACGCCATGCCGAAGGACTGTGATTGATGAAATCGGTATAAGAAATGAAGCATGACAATAACGTTGATAACAGAAAGCTGAGATGAGGATAATGGTAGATAGTATACTGATTCTGGCGCTATTGGAAATTTATCTCAACAGGTGCATCAACAATTTAACTAAAAACATGTATTCCCGCTGTAAAAAAATGTAGGATTAGATCACTAAAGTAGTGAACCAAAAGATGTTATATTTCCTTACAGAGGTTAGTATCTGTGAAACTAATGTAAACAGGTGTATCAACACTCAAGAACATGTAACAGGGGAACAAGAAATTGACAAGGCAACGGACTAGATGTTGCATGCATACGAATCTGTGTGCAAAATTCTCATAAGGCGACGGACTAAATTTTGATGAATCTGTGTGCACAAAATAGAGAAGCAGGACAACAATAAATTGACAAGAAGAAGAAGGCCAGTGTATGTGCTGGTACTGGAGAACTACAAACGAAATTGACAGGAAGGAAAACTCACCGATACAGGGAGAGGGGCGACGCAGAGGAAGAGGGAGAGGGGGCGACGCAGAGGAAGAGGAACAGCTGTTTGAGAGTGGTGGGAGTATGGATGAAGCGCCTTCGCGCATGCCCGTCTAAATACTCGTTGGGATGGGACTCCTCGCTTTCCTTTTCTTTTCGAGTTCTCTTTCTTCTTTTTTTTATAGCGGGATTTCCTCGCTTTCCTTTTTCATCTTTTTTTTTGAATGGGCTCCTATAAGAAAGCAGAAGAAGCCCAAACGCTTCAAGGTTGATCTAAATTTGCTAAAAAAAATCATCACGTGATCTAAAACTACCTCTTCGTGAGATCTCTACGTGATCTAAAAAAACTACCTCTTCGTATCGTTTGTTTACGGTATATCCCAGAGTCCCACGATTTCTTTTTGGTTGAGTTAATTTTTTTTCCTTGGTCGGTTGTTAGAGAATCCCTACTATATATACACGGTCTCTTCACGGCATAGATCACGATCCGAATTCCCACCATAACCCACGCCTCCCATACCTAGCCTACCATGACTACACCGAACTACCACCCCACGCCGCCGACGAAGCCATCATCTTCGAAGCCTGCTTCGGCGAATCCAGAGATGAAGGGCACGCCAGAGAAGCCGATGAAAGAGAAGGGCACGTCGGAGAAGCCAATGAAAGAGAAGGGCACGTCGGAGAAGGAGAAGCATAAGATGAAATAGAACGGCAATGGAGCCGGTCGCCATCGAGAGAATCCTCCGGTAACGAGCGAGATGCTTCTATTCTGTATACTCCCTCTTTCCCAAAATCTTGGGCGTCTAATTTTTTGCATGCAATCCATAATTTACAGCGCACTTGACTTTTTCTCTCAATTAGTTACAGCCATAACAAACTATCCCTATTTTACTGGAAGGGGGATCGTGGATGCCTTCCTCTCTTCTTACTTTTTAGTCGTGCATGCCTCTTTCTCTAATGATCAATGTGACCTAATGTGCTCTTGTCTAATGTACCTGTACTTATGGAAACTAAGGAGTATGTGCTCTTGAATTCTTGCAATGGAACTGCTACATTCTTTTATTGAGTTTATCTATAAACTGTTGTCTTCCGAACATCTATGCGGTTATTTTTGTAAGTTTGGTGCCTGAACTTCAGTAGTCTATATAGATCAAACTCTGCTCGTTCTACTAAATAAATATTCTTGTATCGTTTGTCGAGATAAATGAATAGCTTCTTTTTCTATGTCTGTTGTTGATTATAAGGCCGAGAAGCTTTATGAGATTTCATGCAGTACCGTAGAGCACAATATTTATATTCGCATAGATTAAATCTAGTTTGCTATATCATTGTTTATACGTATACCATACAAAATCTAATCATAATTTTGGCACATTCAGGGAACTCAGGTTGCTTCTTTGCTGCAATATCAGAAGTTCATACAATAATTAAACACACAGCAATGGACGTACATCAAGTTGATAGGACTGGGTGAACTTCTCAAGACACCTAGCATAAAAATGAGACGCTTACTGTGCCAGGCCATCGCTTATTCATATGATGCAGAGCAGGATGCCTTTGTCATTAATGGGAGACCATGTAGGATCACACTACAAGATGTAGAGCATATAATAGGCCTGCCCTACATGGGGAAGAAACATGTCCCTTCAAATCACAACGATACTGTGGAGTTGTGGAAGGAACCGAAAGACCCCAATGACACAAAAGTAACTTTGAAAGGATTGCTAGCCAAGATGAAAGGCGACAACACACCTAACTTTGTCAGGCCATTTGTCTTGTACACCATAGGCAAATATCAATGCCCGACAACACAACAGTATGTGGACAACAGATACCTTGGGATTGTTTGAAACGTTGAGACGATAAAGAGCACAAATCTTGGGCAGCTAACGCTTGACCATCTTATGGCTAGCGTCAAGAAATTTGTAAATGGTGGAGCAAATCTGGAGGGGAACCTACCACTGCTTCAGGTAATTCTTTGTATAGTACAATTATCAGTTACCTAACTTACATTATGTGATCTACGGCAAAGTTTTCTAAACTGGTTTTGTTGTCATGTAGACGTGGTACTACGAGAAGTTCAGGGTGCACCAATTGGACTCCAGCATCTCATATGCATCAAGGTTAAGGCCGCTGATCCAGAACTGGAGTGAGGAGAAGGCACACAAGGTTGACAACATAATCAACAAAAATTATATAGGAGTTAGAGAGGTTAAGTGTCAGTATTCTGTCCCTGGATTATCTAGCATATATTTCGAATCATACTAACGACACTAAACCGCAGTATGTTGAGGACCTGCTGCGGCCTTTCAACCCACCACCAGATGGTACGCCGGCCAAACCGAAGACTAACGGTCAGGTAAATGAGTTCCATCAG
This sequence comes from Elymus sibiricus, assembly GCA_039707655.1. Lineage (NCBI taxonomy): Eukaryota > Viridiplantae > Streptophyta > Magnoliopsida > Poales > Poaceae > Elymus > Elymus sibiricus. The sequence goes on along the minus strand of CM077663.1, from coordinate 20,641,214 downwards.
GCACAAATCAATATTGTAACTTTGCAAGTACAATCAAAGTTATATGCTTCTAACTGCTTGTAAGTTGCAGTATAAGGCACTCATCGGCCGTGTATTGGGTAATTTGAAAGAACTTGCCTCCATCATGCGGGAAGGGGGTGAACAACAATTCGATAGGATGTGCACCCTTGGAAAAAAATTGACGAGTGCCTTAGGCGTACCCTTGCGAATGGCAGACGCGTGGACGACCTCATCACAGAATTCAATGTAAGCATACCTTTATGATATTCCAAATAATTTTTCTATCAATACTCCCTAGATTAACACTTTATTTTTTCAGAACCACCGCTATGGAATTTTTGATGTTGATCGCCCAGCAGTCGAGGACATACAGCTATCTGACCTGGGAGCACATGCTGACCCAATGGAGGTCCCAGCAGAGAATGCTCCTCACCGGGGAAAACAAAAAGATGACACGGAGGTCGCTGCCAAAGTCATTTCGGCTAAGGGAATACAAAAAGATGACACAGATGCCCCCATGAAGAATGTTGATGAGGATTTGCAGGCTCCTCCTAGTTTGCATTCGCAAAAGCATTCCAAAACCACCACAAGCCTTGGAACTTTCATGGTGATACACATTTTACAGTAAACTGATTTGTTTTAAGTTAACGCAGATTGCTAGCTAACATATGATCTTCCACGTTCAGGATGAAGAAGACAGAGTTGTTGCTGCAGCTTGTAAGGAGAGCCTCAGGAATGATTCAGAGCTTTATAAAGAGGTGGATGCTTCGCAGGGTGCTCTGAGTTTGGATTCTCGAAAGCATTCAAAAATGACCCCAAGCCTTGAAGCTTTCCTGGTGATGCACATGTTACATTAAACTGATTTTGTTTTTAAGTTCACGCAGATTTCTACCTAACAAGCGCTTTATTTCGAATCACAGGATCCTCTGGATTAGAGGCACACTAAGAATGTGCAAAAGGCTGAAGAAAGAAAAAATCAAGTTGATGAAGATGTGAGTATTGAGATGGGGGAAGAGGCAGGTACCAAAAGAAAGCACCGGTCTGCCAAGGCTAAGGGAACGCGGGAGCAGGAAGAACCCCATGTCTTCCCAATTTATGAGGACAGCTATGATGATTCCCTAGAAAAGCAGCGACAAAGTGTGGTTGAATCCATGCCACCAACTCGTGCGAGCGGCCAAAAAAGAGTGGTATCTTCATTATTCAAGAGTGAAGATTACATTTTGTACGATAGTGATAAGAAGAGAAAGAAAAACAGGACTCCATCGGAGTCTACCAACGACTCAAGGGACACAAACAATACAAAGAGGAAAAACCGCCCAAGCAATTTAAAAAATACAGATACAAGTGCTTCGAGGCTGGAGGGCGAGCTTGACAAGTTTCGACAGGATCGCGAGGCCAAAATTGTCAACACTTCAGATATTGAAAAAGAATTGGTGGTAATTGATGACATCGTTCTGCTACAGAAGCATTTGCAATGCCTCACACAGATAGAAGGAGACGAACAAGACAAATGGTTGGGTGACGAAGTAAGATATTTCCCAAATTAGTTCATCAATTTCCTTTTGCACAGTACAATGAACTTGAATTTCGTTTTAGGTGGTTGATGCTGTGATTCAGCTCATGCGTCATGATCATCCAAAGGACATAAGGGACGGGCAACTGGTACATTGAGAGGGTGGCCGGCATCGCTATGCTCGAAAGAGATGGTAAGGTAGAGAACTGCCACGAGGATGCTTTGGCGGGCAGTGATGGAACAACAAAAGGCGACAACTACCTCAGACATGATCTGGTACCATATAACCATGACTTAAAACACATTTCTTTATCTTATTATTATGCATGTTGATCTGATCATCATTGCTTTCTAGGTTTTCCTACCTACCAACATGACAAACATCCACTGGTTCCTTGTGGTCGTAAACCCCAGAAGGAGGGAGGTTCAGATTCTTGATTCACTTTACACCTACCTAGCACGCACACAAGTAAATCACGTGGTGAGATTTTAAACTTTTTCAATAAAACGCAGGATTTAACATCATACCTAACTGTGAATTGTGAGCAAGTTCTAATCCCATGGACTTGCAGATACGTGGGGTAGAAGCACATCTAAGAGCATCGCTGCGAATCAATGGACCACCAAGCCATGCATGGCAAGACATTAACATGACCCAATGGACAATAAAGTGTGTTCCTGTGCTAGCACAAGAAGACATGTCAGTAAAAAACATTAGCTTTTGTTTCTGTTTTTCATTGTTAATACATGAAATGCTGCTAACAGAATTAAATGTCACAGTTCTTCTTGTGCACTCTACATGCTGAAGAACATCGAATTCTTTACGGGAGAAGATCTGACACTGAAATATGACCAAGTATGTACAGTAATAGCTAAATTTCTGTCAATTTTTTGAACCTACGGAACGATAGTAAGATATCCTCCCATGCAGGCCTACATCGAGGATTATAGAAGAGAGCTGCCTGTTATGCTCTTTAATTCACCCTACAACAAACTGAAATCCATGAGGAAGCTGAAGATGTACATTGCTAGCCTATCGGATGCAGCTGCGGCTGAAGATGTAAGTAGTTAGACCAGCAGTGGTTCATTCTTACATGTGGAGTGTACACTTGGCGATGACGCGATAGAGTAGGGTGTGGTTTAGTTTTAGTCCCGAAGAAGGTTTCCTAGCCATGTTCTTAGTCCATTGCGGATTAATCAAGTTGTAATACTTCACAGTACTGGTTCTAAATACTATTCTTCAAATAAATTTTGTCTGCATGGCAGCACCTTCAAATATATATTTGCTTTTTGCAACCAGACTTTTTGTTTCAAGGTTAAATATTTTGGTCTGCATGGGAGCACCTTCAAAAATTTCAGCACCAACAGAACACCGAAATCCAGTGCGTGCTGAAATATTTTGGCCGTAAGGTAAATATTTCGGTGAGTGCTGAAGCGAATGTAACTAAGTAAATTTCATCGAAACCTCACCGAAAGTGAAAACCATGGTGTCGTGGCATCTTGAGCAGCGCCAGACATGATCCAATATTTATCAACGAAATTTGATCTCACATATATGAGAGGAATAAGGTATGAGCATGAGTATGCAATATCAGATGGGCAATAAAATAGCTTCACAACAGAGATTAAAATACTTCACGTGTGAACACTCAATCACAGCTAGGCCAGGAATTGACTTAGAACCAACAAAACAGAGCATAATGAAATGCGAACCTATCTTATTTTGACAATCTTGGTTGTATTCATCCTAACCAGTTTTTTTAGGTGTTCATCCTAATTAGTATTTTTAAGGAAGTTCATCATAATTAGCTAGGATGGTTAAATATGGCTTCAAAATTCTGACCGAAGTTGCGAGAGGTGATTTTCAAGATTCTAGAAGAATCACCAGAAAGAACTGGGCCTAAAGCAAGTAACAGAGGGGGCTTGCGCTTGATGGAACAATGTAGTAAGGCCAATATTGTCGAAGAAAATATATTCCGGTATATTCCTTCCTTTTTTTGCACAATCGTACGTGATCTGAGGTAGTTAGGAATCCCTGTTATAGGCCGCTACTACATTGTTCTGAGGTGGTTACGACTCCCTATAAATAGGAATTGCAGCTAAACCTCCAGATCTACCTTGAAGCCCATCTACGCCGCCGAAACATTGCAACCACGGAAACCAGCAAAGACCGAAGAACCCGAAGGACGGCGCCAGAAGATGAATCCTCTGGTAACTCGCCATGCAACCCTAGTTTCGTTTTCTTCCCACGATCTCCCTGTAACCCCACCTTTTTTTCCTCCCACGATCTTCCACCTACGATTTTTTTTCCGCAACCCTAGTTTCCTTTTATTCACACTATTTGCACATGTATGGAACTCAGGATGCCTCTTTTCTGCCATATGAGAAGTTCATAGACGGATTAAACACGCAGCAAAGGTTGTACATCAAGTCGATAGGACTGGGTGAACTTCTCAAGACACCTCGAAACAAAATTAGACGTGTACTGTGTAAGGCCATCGCTAATTCATACGATGAAGAGCAGAATGCCTTTATCATTAATGGAAGACCATGTAGGATCACACTAGAAGATGTGTCGCATATAACAGGCATGCCTTGCGTGGGGAAGAAGCACGTCCCTTCAAATCTTGACAATAGTATGGAGTTGTGGAAGAAACTGAAAGACCGTAATGACACCAAAATAACTTTCCAAGGATTACTAGCCAAGATGAAAGATGGCATTGAGAGGGAAGCTGGCGTCGCTATGCTCGAAAGAGATGGTAGGGTAGAGAAGTGCCACGAGGACGCTTTCTCGGGCAATCATGGAACAACAAAAGGCGACAACTACCTCAGACATGATCTGGTACCATTTAACCACGAGTTAAAACACATTTCTTTATCTTATTTTTATGCATGTCGATCTGATCATCATTGCTTTCCAGGTTTTCCTACCTACGAACATGGCGAACACCCACTGGTTCCTTGTGGTCGTAAACCCCATAAGGAGGGAGATTCAGATTCTTGATTCACTTTTCGGCTATGCAGTACGCACACAAGTAAATCACGTGGTGAGATTTTAAACGTTTTTCCATAAAACACAATATTCAACATCATACCTAACTATGAATCGTGAGCAACTTGTCATCCCATGGACTTGCAGATACGTGTGGTGGAAGCACATCAGAGAGCATCGCGACTAATCAATGGACCACAAAGCCATGCATGGCAAGACATTAACATGACCCAATGGACAGTAAAGCTTATTCCTGTGCCAAGACAAGTTGACATGTCAGTCAAAAATATTAGCTTATTCCCGTAGACGGTTTCCTAGCCATTTTCTTATTCCATTGCGGATTAATCAAGTTGTAATACTTAACAGTAATGGTTCTAAATACTATTCTTCAAATAAATTTGGCCTGCATGGGATCACCTTCAAATATATATTTGCTTTTTTACAACCACACTTTTTGTTTGAAGGTTAAGTGGTTAATAGGTAAGTTAAGTGAAATCTGACTTTTATAGTTAAGTTTCGTCAGAGTCAGGACAAGATTCACCTCTGGGATTTTAGCATGTGGCTCCCACATGTCATTCACACGCACAGAACCTACAAGGATTTTATCATGTGGCTCCCACTTGTCATTCACACACACAACACCTACAAGGTGTCATTCACACAAACCCAACACGTACAAAAATACTTGTTGGTGGACCCATAAAGGACGTGTGACGTGACGCTAAAACCCTAAAATACTTCCTGGAGGTGACGCAACATGTAAACGTTGTTGGCATTCGTTTAAATTTTGCGTGGACCACTGGGATGGGCATGCCCAGTTGCTGGCAAATTTTTGTGTCATTCTGAAGAAGACAAAAAATTGACCTTCTTCACCGAAGGCCGTTCGGGTAGGAGCGAAGGGTCCGCCTCGAAAGACGGTTTTTTTCGACATGCTTCGTTTGAACCCAATTTTTTTCTATAGCGTTGTACCAACACGAGAAGCATCCATGCCAAGTTTCATTGTTTCTCGACGTTGTATCGATTTTCTACGGTTTTAGCAACGATAAAACCATAAAATACTTCCCGGAGGTGACGCGGCGTGTAAACTTTGTCGGAAGCCGTTCAAATTTTGCGTGGACCACTGGGGTGGGCATGCCCACATGCTGGCATAATTTTGTATGATTCTGATGATGACCAAAGTTTGACCTTCTTCACCGGAGGCCGTTCAGGTAGGAGCAAAGAGTCGGCCTCGAAGGACGGGATTTTTCGACATGCTTCAAATAGACACAATTTTTTTATACAGCCTTGTACCAAGATGAGAAGCATCCATTCCAAGTTTCATTTTGTTTCGACGTTGTATCAATTTTCTAGGGTTTTAGCGAAGATAAAACCATCAAATATTTTCCCCGCAAAAAAAAACCATCAAATATTTCACTATTGCTACTGCCTATTTAAGTGGTTTTCTAGGGTTTTCGCAAACATTAAATCACGGAAACTCATGCGCACCGTCGATTGGGGTATTTCCCAAAATATCTCCCCCCGCAACCTCAAACGTACGTGATCTGAGGTAGTTAGGAATCCCTGTTATAGGCCGCTACGCGGTGGTTACGACTCCCTATAAATAGGAATTGCAGCTAAACCTCCAGATCTACCTTGAAGCCCATCTACGCCGCCGAAACATTGCAACCACGGAAACCAGCAAAGATCGAAGGACCCAAAGGACGGCGCCAGAAGATGAGTCCTCCGGTAACTCGCCATGCAACCCTAGTTTCGTTTTCTTCCCACGATCTCCCTGTAACCCCACCTGTTTTTCCTCCCACGATCTTCCACGTAAGATTTTTTTCTGCAACCCTAGTTTCGTTTTATTCACACTATTTGCACATGTATGGATCTCAGGATGCTTCTTTTATGCCATATGAGAAGTTCATAGATGGATTAAGCACGCAGCAAAGGTTGTACATCAAGTTGATAGGACTGGGTGAACTTCTCAAGACACCTCGCATAAAAATTACACGTGTACTCTGCCAGGCCATCGCTAATTCATATGATGAAGAGCAGGATGCCTTTATCATTAATGGGAGACCATGTAGGATCACACTAGAAGATGTGGCGCATATAACAGGCATGCCCTGCGTGGGGAAGAAGCACGTCCCTTCAAATCCTGACGATACTATGGAGTTGTGGAAGGAACTGAAAGACCATAATGACATCAAAATAACTTTCAAAGGATTGTTGGCCAAGATGGACGGCGACGACACACCTAATTTTGTCAGGCCATTTGTGTTGTACACCATAGGCAAATATGAGTGCCCGACAACAAAGCATTATGTGGATAACAAATATCTTGGGATTGTTAGAAACGTTGACACGATAAAGGGCACCAATCTTGGACAGCTAGCGCTTGACTATCTTATGGCTAGCGTCAAGAAGTTTGTATATGGTGGACGAAATCTGGAGGGGAACCTACCACTATTGCAGGTAATTCACAGTAATACTATCATCAGATACATTTTATACATTACGTAATCTACGGCAAAGTTTGTAAACTGCTTTTGTTTTCATGCAAACGTGGTACTACGAGAAGTTCAGGTTGCACCAATTGGACTCTAGCATCTCATATGTATCAAGGTTAACGCCGCTGATCCAGAACTGGAGTGAGGAGAAGGCACAAAAGGTTGACAAGATAATCCAGGAGAATTATCTTGGAGTTGGAGAGGTAAAGTGTCAGTACTGTGCATGGATTATGTACCATATTTTTCAAATCATACTAATGACACTAAACTATAGTATGTTGAGGACCTGCTGCGGCCTTTCATTCCGCCACCAGATGGTACGCTGGCCAAACCGAAGACTGGTCGTCAGGTAAATGAGTTACAACACGCACAAATATATATTGTAACATTGCAACTACTACCGAAGTTATATGATTCAAACTGTTTTAAAGTTGCAGACTAATGTACTCGTCGGCCGTGTATTGACTGAGTTGAAAGAAGTTGGGTCCCTTGTGCGGGAGGCCGATGCACAACAAGTCCATAGGATGTGCACCCTTGAAAACAAAATCAATGAGTGCCTTAGGCGTACCCTTACAATTGGCAAGCTCATGGAGGACCTCATCAAAGAATTAAACGTAAGCATAGCATTATGATGTAAATCATCCGATTATGAGATTAATATAATTTGAAATATACATGTAGAAGGTTTTTTCTAAATAACTTTACTATGAAAACACCCCAGACTAACATCTGTTTGTATTTAGAAGAAGAACCGCTATAGAATATTACCAGGAGTGGAGGACATACGTCTCGCTGATTTCGGGGTATCTTCATACCCAATGGAGGCCCCTGCTGAGAATGCTGATCATGGTTCTGACAAGGGAAAACAAAAGGATGTCACGGGGTTCGCTGCTAAGGACCATTCTAACCAGGGAATACAAAAGGATGACATGGAGGCCCCCGTGAAGAACCTTGATGAAGATTTTGCCATATGCATAGTAACTAAATTATTACACAATCATTTTCGTTTCAGAAATAACATGTGATCTTGCACGTACATGATGAAGAATTCTACCATGGTGCTGTCGCGATCAAGGACAATCTCAGGGGTATTAAAAACCTTTTGAAAGAGGTGGATGATTTGCAGGGTGCTCCTAGTTTGGATTTGCAAATGGATTCCATAGGCACCACAAGACTTGAAACTTTCCAGGTGATGTACATTTTACCTATAACCGAGCAAGAATCTGCTAGCTAAAGGCTAACACGCGGTTTATTTCGTATAACAGAATTCGTTGAAGGCTACGGGATCGAGGGAGACTAAAGAACCCCGTTCCTTCAAAAATGATGACAGCCATGATGAATCCTTTTGAAAGGAGCAAGAACTAAGTGTGGTTGAATCGACGCCACCAAATCATGGCAAATTTAAGGAAGCCCAGAGATACGTTGCGTACGGTACTGAAAAGGTAAAAAAGGAAAGAAAGACTCCATCAGAGTATACCAACGATTCCAAGGACACGAACAATAAAAAGAGAAAAATCGGCTCAAGCAATTCAAAAAAGAGGGCAGAATCTCCTGTATGGAAGAGGAGGGACAATCTAGACAAGGCTCGACTGGATTTAGTGGCCGAACTGATCAACACTACAGATCGTGAAAAACAAATGGTGTTAGTTGATGACATTGTTGTGCTATCGAAGCATTTGCAATGCCTCACCCATAGAAATGTAGCCGAAGATGGCATATGGTTGGGCAAGGAAGTAAGATATTTCACAACTTAGTTTATTGATTTTCATTTGTAAAATACAATTATCTTGATTTTTTATGTAGGTGGTTGATGCTGCAATTCAGCTCATGCGCCATGATGAACCATTTGACACAAGGGACGGGCAACTGGTTTACATTGAGAGGGTGGACGGCGTCGCTAACCTCGAAAGAGCTGGTAGGATAGAGGAGTTCTATGAGGACGCTATGGCGGGCATTCCTGGAACAATACAAGGCACCAACTACCTGAAACACGATCTGGTACTGTAACCACGACAGCCTCCACATTTTATGTATTACTATAGTTACATGATCTAATTATATGTGCTCTCCAGATTTTCCTACCTACAAACACTTTAAACGTCATGTGGTTCCTTCTGGTCGTAAACCCCAGAAAGAGGCAGATTCAGGTTCTTGATTCACTTTTCCACTATATGATACACAAAGAAGTAAATAACGTGGTGAGAATTTTAAGAACTTTCATTACAACAAAGGAATCAACATCCTACCTATGTATTAATCATAAGCAACTTGGCATCTCTTGGACTTGCAGATACGTGGGATGGAAGCACATCTGAGAGCATCGATGAGAATCAATGGGCCACAAAGCAGTGCATGGGAAGACATTAACGTGACCCAATGGACAATAAATCTTGTTGCCATGCCAAAAGCTAATGCAAGGTGAGTCAACAATATTAGCTTTTGTTTTTTGTTTTTGATTGTTAATACATGAAGTGCTGCTAACAAATGGAAAAATGTTGCAGTTCTCATAGTGCACTATACATGCTGAAGAACATCAAATTGTTTACGGGGGAAATCTGACTGTGCATTATGACGAAGTACGTAGAGTAACATCTATAATTTTGTCAATTTTTTAAACTTACGGAACGATACTAACATATCTTCCCATGCAGGATGACATCGAGAAATTCAGAAGAGAGCTACCTATTGTCCTTGTCAATTCACCCTACAACAAATTGAAATACAGCAAAAGGTTCAAGATGTACCAAGCTAGCGTATCGGATGCAGCCGCGGATGAAGATGCTGAAGATGTAAGTAGTTAGTCCAGCAATGGTTCATTCTTAAATGTGGAGTGTACACTTGGCGATGAAGCGATAGAGTAGGGTGTGGTTGGGTCTTAGTCATTGCGGATGACTCAAGTTGTAAAACTTCAATATTATTGTTGGTTCCAATACTTTGCTTGAAACAAATTTGGTCTATATGGGGTCATAGAAATCTATATTTGCTTTTTTACAACCATGTGACAGTTACAGTGTATGGAGAAGATTCAGACCAATTACAGTGCACGAGCAACCCTAGAAGAATAATGGATTATGATTTGTTTATTTTTATATTTTTAGGTCACCAATGGCAAGTGACATGCCATATTGAATATGCTGCTTTGAAAAGCATGCTGATTTTAAAAAGAGATGTTGTTTTGAATATGCTAATTTTAAAATAACATGCAGATTTCAAAAATAGCACGCTATTTTAAAATGAGATGCTGTTTTGAATATGCTAATTTTAAAATAACATGCTGATACCAAAAATAGCATGCTGATTTTAAAATGAGATGCTGTTTTTAAATATGCTATTTTCAAAATAACATGATGATTTCAAAAATAGTATGATGTTTTTAAAATAGAATGCTATTTTAAATATGTTGTTTTATAAATAACATGCTGTTTTTAAAAATGTTGTTATGCGTATTTAAAAATAATATGTTGTTTTCAAAAATAACATGCGCTTTTTAAACATTCTGTTTTTAAAAATAACATGCTCTTTTTGGAAATAACATGTTGTTTTTAAAAATAACACGCTCTTTTTAAACATTCTGATTTTAAAAATAACATGTTGTTTTTAAAAATAACATCCTCTTTTTGAAAATAACATGTTGTTTTAAAAATAATATGTTGTTTTTAAAAATAACATGCTCTTTTTAAACATTCTGTATTTAAAAATAACATGCTCTTTTTGAAAATAACATGCTGTTTTTAAAAATAACATGCTCTTTTTAAACATTCTTATTTTAAAAATAACATGATGTTTTTAAAAATAACATGCTCTTTTTAAACATTCTGATTTTAAAAATAAAATTTGTTTTTAAAAATAACATCCTCTTTTTGAAAATAACATGCTGTTTTTAAATATAACATGCTCTTTTTAAACATTCTGTTTTTAAAAATAACATGCTCTTTTTAAAATAGCATGCTATTTTTAAAAAAATAACATGCTCTTTTTGAAAATAACAGAAACGTCATTTTTGAAATATGAAAGCTTTCACTCCCAAGTTTTTGCACTAATTGTTTTTAATGAATTTTTTTACAACACATACAAACCTCATTTTCAAAATAACTCATATTAGCCAACACAGAAACCTCGTTTTCAATATGAAACAAGCATCTAATCCATATGAAACCCGGTTAGATTTGAATTTCAGGAGCTAGCATCATTTCAAAATTATGGTAAAAAAGGAAAAAAATCATTGCAGCCTAAAGTAATGATATCAAGCAGGGTACACTACAGGCCACATATATAGACTTGCGTCACATAAGTTCATACTACCAACAAGCAGTTACGCCCAAGTTCCACTTAATACATAAATTAAATATGTAAGAAGTTCTGATCATCAAATACATAACAAGTTCTCATCATTAAGTACATAACTTAATATCCTCACATAACTAATAATGCATAAAACATGAAGAATCTTCTGATCTTCAGGTCCATGAGCTTCAGCAACGTATCCATGCTCCCACCTATAGCATATAGAGATTGGAAAATATAAGATGCAATACATATAAAAAATGGCATTTGGATAGACAATTTCATAAAATATGCTAAAATGCAAGCATCATGTAGCCCACAGGAAAATGATCAAACTTCATATAAGGCACCTTGTGATATAATGTACAGGTTAAATGATGTGTTCATTTGATAGTGTGCCTATGAGGTATCAACATGGTAGAAACAGTATAACAAGTACTTTTACCTGTCAAAAGATTGTTCTGTTCACATCTATATGGCATGTAAAGAATGAAAAATTTCAGATTGAATACATATAACGATAATGACATTTGTTGATTGAGAACTCACAATATGCTAATTTGAAAATCACAAGGCAATCTGTCAAGCACACACACATACCAATTAGAATACCAAGTTGACATAACTCAGTGTTGAATTAATAATAATTTTGCAACATGCAAAATTACTGCTGCAATTTAGGAAGTAGTTAAAAACAGGGGTTCATACCCGCTCCCCTCTACGATCGCACCAATGGCTCCCACCTGAGGAGAGGAAAATCTTGACTCCACCTCTATGGCACAAACTTAACATGAGGATTGGGCAACTGGATACATGGTTTTAGACAACCGTATGGTTGATTGTGGGCTACTGGATACATGGTTTTAGATAACCGTATGGTTGATTGTGGGCAACTGGATACATGGTTTTAGACAGCTATACGATTGATTGTGGGCAACTGGATAAATGATTTTAGGCAACATTATGGTTGATTGTAGCCAACTATGACACCTAAAAAAGGGATAAGAACATACACGTGTTTATTTTTTAAGGGGGTGACAAATAAACTTCATACAGTAAAAACAGTTCGTGGTTTTAGTTATGTCCCCATGACCAGCTCCACACCGCTCCCCCACTACGATCATTTTTCCTAGTATGTATGATCATACCAAGGGATCCAACCCCGAGGAGATGAAATTCTTGATGCATCTCTATGACACAATCTTAATTGAAAGGTATGTAACAGCTTTACATATTAGCCAAATTATGGTCTTGATAATGATTCTATTCATGAGGATTGGGCGACTGCATACATGGTTTTAGACAACCGTATGGTTGATTATGGGCTACTGGATACATGGTTTTACACAATTGTACGATTGATTGTGGGCAACTAGATATATGATTTGAGGCAACATTATGTTTGATTGTAGGCAACTATGACACCTAAAAAAGGGATACGAACATACACATGTTTATTTTCGAAGGGGGTGACAAATAAACTTAATCAAGCAAAAACAGTTCATGGTTTTCGTTATGTCCCCATGACCAGCTCCACACCGCTCCCCCGCTATTATCATTTTTTCCTAGTATGTACGATCATTCCAAGGGATCCAACCCCGAGGAGATGAAATTCTTGATGCATCTCTATGACACAATCATAATTGAAAGTTATCTAAAACTTTTACATATTAGCTAAATTATGGTCTTGGTAATGTTTCTGTTCATTAGGATAGGACAACTGGATACATGGTTTAAGACAACCGTATGATTTTGCCGCTGTAAAAGCTAGAGTTGTGCAGATGATGCATTTTACCAGTGCTGTAGCATCCTATGTACCCCCTAAACAATTGCAAAAACCCTAACCACCTCATTGCCGAAAGAGTCTAAGCCAACACCCTGATTGTAAGCATGAGCTGATGAAAAATCAATTCATGTGCGAAGCTTACCCTAAACGCCACCCCCGGCGTTGAGACGAGGAGATCGTCGAGGGAACCGTGGAGAACGGCGGGGAAGCGACGTCGCGCGCACCAACGGCCTCCTGTTGCGTATGGCGTGCATCCACTCCGGTGGCATCGCCTGGAACAGCACCCTCACGAACGGCACCCCGTATCTGATCGTGGGGTCATCCTCTGGATGCTCGATCCTGGATCTGTATGCCCACCACCTGCACCTGACTTTCCGCTCCTCCGAGTCCGTCTGCTCCATCGCCTAGAGGAGAAACTCGATGGACTCGACGGACTCCCGGTGGAATCCATCCGGGTGCCAGAAGGCCTCCCTCTCACCCGGTCTGAGACGCTTGGACATCTCACTCGCCATCCTCGCCACCTCCCAGTCATTGTTGAACCAAGAAAGGATCTCTGACAATCTGGCTAACTTCCGTTCGTTGCCGCCGGCGATGGTCAGGAGTCTATCGCACAGCGCCATCGATCTGCTGGTGGTGGATTTGGAGGAGTGGAGAGACGGTGGTTCTGCAATGGAGACGAGGGAGAGGAGAGGAGGATTTTATGCAGTGGAGAAGAGGGAGAGGAGGGGGTAGTTTTCCAATGGGGAAGTGGGAGAGGATCGTGCGGCGGCGGTTTATGATTGGACGACACGGCGGCGCTATAACTCCCTTGTTTTCCTTTCAATGGAATTTTTTTCTCATCGGGAAGAGAGACCATCGCCGGCGGCCGCCTCGGGGAGGGCAGAGTCCCGAGGAGGCGGGAGAGCGTGAGGGAATCGAGGTGGATAAGGGTGGGTGCACGACTTGCGTCTAGATCCTGCCGGCGGGATGAAACCCTACCGCCGGCGAGGATCCTCACCCATGCATCCTCACCCTAGCGACGATGAACAACCAATCTAGGAGAAAACCTGATCGAGAAAAACATGATCGTGGATCCCGAAAATAGCCCTGAAACTTTGTACCGAAAATACCCTTGAAATATTTTGGGAGGGAAAACCTGATGTTTGAAGAAAAAAATCTTTCCGAAAATACCCCTTGGGCGTCTATATAATACCAGTGACATCAGTGTATTGCATTGCATCTTGACCGTCGAATCGGGTCCGACGGACGGCCCATATCGACCAGATGCACCGTAAAAGGACTCTTAGCTTTCACATCTTTCATCAACAAAAAAGACTGTGCATGACAAACAAAGGTGAAAACTACATAGTATTTAATTTATTAATGCTCACTAGCAATCATAATCGCACCAAAAGATAATATATAGTATTGGTATGGCGACTTCCTGTCTGAAATGCAAATGTGAATGGATAATATCAATCGCTTGGGTCAGATTGCATACGAGTAAGTGAAACTCCATGACACGCTAAAAAGAAGTTGATCCGGGTAGAAGAGGAAGGCTTCTGAGGATGAAAATCCCTTAGATGCTACAGCTGATCAATTTCAAGGAAACAAGCATACACTAGTAGAAAATAGGCCTTTGGACCGGAGCATTAGTCCCGGTCGGGTTTTGCACCGGGACTATTGCGCCCACTAGTCCCGGTTCATGAGCCTATGCTTTACTCCTGGTTCGTGAGGAATCTCTAGTCCCGGTTGGTGTTACCAACCGAGACTAGACGGGTGGTGGCAGAGTTGCGGTGGGCTGGGGCCCAAGCGAGACCCTTTAGTCCCGGTTGGTTACACAAACCGGGACTAGATAGAAATCCCTATATATAGATGCTTCTTCCAGCCGCCCGAGCCCAAGCTCTCCTTTCTCTCCTCTTTGTTTTCTTCCTTCCCCTGAGCTCATGAGGATTTGCCAAGATTTGTGAAGATTGGAGGCACCCATCCATTTTTGCCAAGATTTGTCAAGATTGGAGGCACCCCATCCATTTTTGCCAAGATTTGTGAAGATTGGAGGCACCCCATCGTTCTAAAAGGTTAGCAACTTCATGCTTTCATCTCTCATTACTGTTTGGGAGTAATTATGTGGGAGTTCATTTGATTTATATGCATGCAATTTGAGCTGAAATCCTCTTCTTAGTTTGCATGTGTAGGTGTGGTTTACTTAGTGCCTTCCCGTCCCCGTCCTCAGTTTGAGCTCAAATCCTCTTCTTAGTTTGCATGTGTAGGCGACGTATTATATCTGAACGAAATCCTCAGTGTGGACAAAGTTCTCATTCTAAACAAAGTTCTCAGTCTGGACGAAATCCTCAGTCTGGACAAAGTTCTCAGTCGAGACAAAGTTCTCGGTCTAAACAAAGTTCTCCGCGTCTAGACAAAAATATCAGTCTAACTGTTCGGCACATATAAGATAACTATATGTTGTTTTATGAGAACTGTGTATGAACTCTATGTATTTATTTTTGCAGTAATAACATTTTGATCACTATTAATTCGGTCATTTCTCTATTCATGATGTTCTTTAAATGTTTTTGATGTACTTCATTATATAATGCAGGATGTACGGTGACCGAGGCACTTCCGACGCACTTCGTTTAAGATAAGAAGATTGAAGAAGTTTTATTATAAATTGATATTGAATTTCAGAAGTTTCATTTATAAATTGAGATAGAAATTTTAGAAGTTTTAATATAAGAAGTTTCATTATAAATACATCATGCATTATAATTTTTTAATACAAAAATAGGACTAGAAATAGAGAGTAAAAAAAATTACGTACTTTCGGTCTGTCGGAGCTCCTTGTGTGACTTTCATGCCTCTTCTTGATGGAGGAATCCCGGCTGTTGTCGCGGGGGTCGTTTCCCTCTTCTTCTTTCACGATATATACCTTGGTATATTGCGCGAGAGAAGAAGGGGAAACGACCAGCACCGACGGTCGAAATATTAGTGTGAGGAAGTGTCCACCAACATACACCACCATATAAGTGTGAGAGAGTGCGAACCATACACACCATGAGGCATGAGAGTTTTTCTAAGGAAAACCTTGACAGACCGAAAGTCAAGCCATGTTGAATTAGGTCTATTTGGACATTTGTCAATGTTATTGCAGGGAACATTACCTTAATTACAAGTTAATAACATTGGATTTATATGTCTGGAAAGTCAAACCATGCAAATCCTCAGTGTGGACAAAGTTCTCAGTCTGGACGAAATCCTCAGTCTGGACAAAGTTCTCAGTCTAGACAAAGTTCTCGGTCTACACAAAGTTCCCCATCTAGACAAAAATATCAGTCTAACTCTTCGGCACATATAAGATAACTATATGTTGTTTTATGAGAACTATGTATGAACTCTATGTATTTATTTTTGCAGTAATAACATTTTGATCACTATTAATTCGGTCATTTCTCTATTCTCATGATGTTCTTTAATTGTTTTTTATATACTTAATTATATAATGCAGGATGTACGGTGACCGAGGCACTTCCGACGCACTTCGTTTAAGATAAGAACTTTGAAGAAGTTTTATTATAAATTGAGATTGAATTTCAAAAATTTCATTTATAAACTGAGATAGAAATTTTAGAAGTTTTAAGATAAGAAGTTTCATTATAAATACATCATGCATTATAATTTTTTAATACAAAAATAGGACTAGAAATAGAGAGTAAAAAAATTATGTACTTTCGGTCTGTCGGAGCTCCTTGTGTGACTTTCATGTCTCTTCTTGATGGAGGAATCCCGACTATTGTCGTGAGGGTCGTTTCTCTCTTCTTCTTCTCGCAATATATACCTTGGTATATTGCGCGAGAGAAGAAGGGGAAACGACCAGCACCGACGGTCGAAATATTAGTGTGAGGTAGTGTCCACAAACATACACCATCATATAAGTGTGAGAGAGTGCGCACCATACACACCATGAGGCATGAGAGTTTTTCTAAGGAAAACCTTGACAGACCGAAAGTCAGGCCATGTTGAATTAGGTCCATTTGGACATTTGTCAATGTTATTGCAGGGAATATTACCTTAATTACAAGTTAGTAACATTGGATTTATATGTCTGGAAAGTCAAACCATGCAAATCCTAAGTGTGGACAAAGTTCTCAGTCTGGACGAAATCCTCAGTCTGGACAAAGTTCTCAGTCTAGACAAAGTTCTCGGTCTAAAAAATTTCTCCGTCTAGACAAAAATATCAGTCTAACTGTTCGGCACATATAAGATAACTATATGTTGTTTTATGAGAACTATGTATGAACTCTATGTATTTATTTTTGCAGTAATAACATTTTGATCACTATTAATTCGGTCATTTCTCTATTCTCATGATGTTCTTTAATTGTTTTTTATATACTTAATTATATAATGCAGGATGTACGGTGACCGAGGCACTTCCGACGCACTTCGTTTAAGATAAGAAGTTTGAAGAAGTTTTATTATAAATTGAGATTGAATTTCAAAAATTTCATTTATAAACTGAGATAGAAATTTTAGAAGTTTTAAGATAAGAAGTTTCATTATAAATACATCATGCATTATAATTTTTTAATACAAAAATAGGACTAGAAATAGAGAGTAAAAACATTACGTACTTTCGGTCTGTCGGAGCTCCTTGTGTGACTTTCATGTCTCTTCTTGATGGACGAATCCCGACTGTTGTCGTGACGGTCGTTTTTCTCTTCTTCTTCTCGCGATATATACCTTGGTATATTGCGCGAGAGAAAAAGGGGAAACGACCAGCACCGACGGTCGAAATATTAGTGTGAGGTAGTGTCCACCAACATACACCACCATATAAGTGTGAGAGAGTGCGCAACATACACACCATGAGGAATGAGAGTTTTTCTAAGGAAAACCTTGACAGACCTAAAGTAAAGCCATGTTGAATTAGGTCTATTTGTCAATGTTATTGCAGGGAACACCACCTTAATTACAAGTTAATAACATTGGATTTATATGCATCCAAGTCACCTAAATTTGAGGATGTGGCTTTGAATGGTGCATATTGAATGCACAAAAAGTCTGTAGTTGAAATAAGTTTAAAAAAATTAAATGTCTTTGTAACAGATGAGTTTTCGTCCGAAACCCTCATACTTCAAAGGAGATGGTCCAGTTTGTACACGAAGTGCATCTAGTTTTTGCCGTAACCCTCTCAACTTTTTAGCACATGCTATGTGGGTGAAATGATGATACCATGCCAAGTTTCAACCTTTTCAGAGTTCATTTGTACTGCTTTTCAATTTCAGGGTAATTCGGCGCAAAAAATTCATGAAATGCATGAAAAATAGCAAATGAAGTTAGAAAGGGTTGAAATTTGAGGATGTGGATTTGAATGGTGCCTATTGAATGCACAAAAAGTCTGTAGTTGAAATAAGTTTAAAAAAATTAAATGCCTTTGTAACAGATGAGTTTTCGTCCGAAACCCTCATACTTCAAAGGAGATGGTCCAGCTTGTACACGAAGTGCATCTAGTTTTTGCCGTAACACTCTCAACTTTTTAGCACATGCTATGTGGGTGAAATGATGATACCATGCCAAGTTTTAACCTTTTCAGAGTTCATTTGTACTGCTTTTCAATTTCAGGGTCATTCTGCGCAAAAAAATTCATTAAATGCATGAAAAATAGCAAATGAAGTTAGAAAGGGTTGAAATTTGAGGACGTTGCTTTGAATGGTGCATATTGAATGCACAAAAAGCCTGTAATTGAAATAAGTTTAAAAATATTAAATGCCTTTGTAACAGATGAGTTTTCGTCCGAAACCCTCATACTTCAAACAAATGGTCCAGTTTGTACACGAAATGCATCTAGTTTTTGCCGTAACCCTCTCAACTTTTTAGCACATGCTATGTGGGTGAAATGATGATACCATAGCAAGTTTCAACCTTTTCAGAGTTCATTTGTACTGCTTTTCAACTTCAGGGTCATTCGGCACAAAAAGTTCATTAAACGCATAAAAAATAGCAAATGAAGTTAGAAAGGGTTGAAATTTGAGGATGTGGATTTGAATGGTGCATATTGAATGCACAAAAAGTTTGTAGTTGAAATAAGTTTAAAAAAATTAAATGCTTTTGTAATAGATGAGTTTTCGTCCGAAACCCTCATACTTCAAAGGAGATGGTCCAGTTTGTACACGAAGTGCATCTAGTTTTTGCCGTAACCCTCTCAACTTTTTAGCACATGCTATGTGGGTGAAATGACGAGACCATGCCAAGTTTCAACCTTTTCGGAGTTCATTTGTACCGCTTTTCAACTTCAGGGTCATTGGGCGCAAAAAATTCATTAGATGCATGAAAAATAGCAAATGAAGTTAGAAAGGGTTGAAATTTGAGGATGTGGCTTTGAATGGTGCATATTGAATACACAAAAAGTCTGTAGTTGAAATAAGTTTAAAAAAATTAAATGCCTTTGTAACAGATAAGTTTTCGTCTGAAACCATCATACTTCAAAGAAGATGGTCCAGTTTGTACACGAAGTGCATCCAGTTTTTGCTGTATCCCTCTCAACTTTTTAGCACATGCTATGTGGGTGAAATGACGAGACCATGCCAAGTTTCAACCTTTTCAGAGTTCATTTGTACTGCTTTTCAACTTTAGGGTCATTGGGCGCAAAAAATTCATTAAATGTATGAAAAATAGCAAATGAAGTTAGAAAGGGTTGAAATTTGAGGATGTGGCTTTGAATGGTGCATATTGAATGCACAAAAAGTCTGTAGTTGAAATAAGCTTAAAAAAATTAAATGCCTTTGTAACAGATGAGTTTTCGTCCGAAACCATCATACTTCAAAGAAAATGGTCCAGTTTGTAAACGAAGTGCATCTAGTTTTTGTTGTAACCCTCTCAACTTTCTAGCACATGCTATGTGGGTGAAATGATGATACCATGCCAAGACTCAACCTTTTCAGAGTTCATTTGTACTGCTTTTCAATTTCAGGGTCATTCGGCGCAAAAAATTCATGAAATGCATTAAAAATAGCAAATGAAGTTAGAAAGGGTTGAAATTTGAGGATGTGGATTTGAATGGTGCATATTGAATGCACAAAAAGTCTGTAGTTGAAATAAGTTTAAAAAAATTAAATGCCTTTGTAACAGATGAGTTTTCGTCTGAAACCCTCATACTTCAAAGGAGATGATTCAGTTTGTACACGAAATGCATCTAGTTTTTGCCGTAACCCTCTCAACTTTTTAGCACATGCTATGTGGGTGAAATGATGATACCATACCAAGTTTCAACCTTTTCAGAGTTCATTTGTACTGCTTTTCAACTTTAGGGTCATTCGGCGCAAAAACTTCATTAAATGCATGAAAAATAGCAAATGAAGTTAGAAATGGTTGAAATTTGAGGATGTGGCTTTGAATGGTGCATATTGAATGCACAAAAAGTGGGTAGTTGAAATAAGTTTAAAAAAATTAAATGCCTTTGTGACAGATGAGTTTTCGTCCGAAACCCTCATACTTCAAAGGAGATGGTCGAGTTTGTACACGAAGTGCATCTAATTTTTGTCGTAACCCTCTTAAATTTTTAGCACATGCTATGTGGGTGAAATGATGATACCATGCCAAGTTTCAACCTTTTCAGAGTTCATTTGTACTGCTTTTCAATTTCAGGGTCATTCGACGCAAAAAATTCATTAAATGCATGAAAAATAGCAAATGAAGTTAGAAAGGGTTGAAATTTGAGGATGTGGCTTTGAATGGTTCATATTGATGAAATTTATGATCAAATTAATATTTACTTATAATCAAATAGAAACAATTCAACTAATAATACAAATTGTTTATAATCTAAAACTAAAACCAAAAATAGATTTAGTCCCGGTTTGTGGCTACGACCGGGACTAAAGGCATGAGGTTCCCGCCTTTTTGGCTGCCGAAAATTAGGTTTAGTCCCGGTTGGTGGCTCCAACCGGGACTAAAGGTGGACCTTTAGTCCCGGTTGGAGCCACCAACCGGGACTAAAGCTTGGTATTACCGCCCGCGCGCGGCCTCCTTCTTCCCCAATTCCCAATCCTCCAGCGCGCCCGGCGACGCCGAAACCACACGCACACGCGCGCCGCCAGGCTGCCGGACATTGTCGTCGACCTCCTCCCCGAGCATCGCTCGTCACCGGACCTCTTCCCCGAGCCGCGTCACCGAGCCTCGCCGCCGCTCCCCGGCAACGCTAGGTGAGCCGCCGGCCACCGCCGTTCCCCTCCTCCTCTTATCACCCCCCGCGGTCACCGCTACCCGCGCCGACGCCACATGTCGTTCCCCTCCTCCTATTATGAAGTAAATTTGTACATGGCAACGTATATATGTACTATATATATGTACAAATTTAGTATTATGCTAATGAACTCAATACATATATAGATTCATTAGTTATTGCATTTGTATCATATTTGTATGTATATCTAATTAGATATACGTACAAATTTAGTATTATACTAATGAAATTAATACATACATAGATCCATTAGTTTATACGTTGCCATGTACTATATATGTTCTAATTAGATATACGTACTAATGAACTCAGTACAAATTTTTCAGACATTGTTCAGAAAATTAATGAATACACACGGTGTGAGAAATACCTACACTTTTGCATGAAAAGTGGTTGAAAAACTATGCATTTTTGTACAATTATACATGGCATGAGGTAGCTACTCTTCCACCATAACATTTAGCAAAAATTTAAATACTAAATTGTTAATCTTAGAAAAAAAATTAAGAAAAAAAATTGCTGTCAATTTTTAATCTTACAATCATGAACACAGGAAATGTCAACGTCGTCTGACGATGAGGGGAGGTTCCATGAGTGCCCTTTGTGCTGGGATGACAGGGGTATATGCGACATTTATCCCCACCTAGACAATGGTACATCCTTCACCGTCAAGCTAACGGAGGAATTCCCAATTATTACGGTATGTAAAGACGACATGTATTTTCTGATAATTAATGAAGTATGACATGTGCTTTTTTGCTTTAGTTAACTTTTAATTTCCTTTTGTACAATTCGACTAGTGCGTTCCCTGCCATGCAAGATTCGCTGTCTTGGATAAGTTCCATTTCAAAAAGAACGATAGTACAGAGCCTAAGATAGCTCACCTAAGAACAGAGCATTATACTTTTGTTGTTAAGGTGAAAAATAACGAAGATCACACATATTTTGGTTGTTCTAATTGGAGAGCATTTTGCAAGGCGTATGGGTTGGATGAGGACATGAAGATTACCTTCGATCTTGGTAATGACGATGTTCGTGATAATAATATAGAAATTTGGGTGCATGCGGAGGATGACTTGATTCCAGTTCTACCTCCAGGTGCGTTTGTCAACAGATTTGTTACGTAACTTATATTGATTATTGAAAAGTATTTGGTACTCATCCTGATTAAATTTCCATATTTTTTATTATCAGCTTATTTCCGTGCTAAAAGAACTACCCGACAGATAATTGATCGGACATACTACAGTTATGACTCCAAGCTTACTTGTTTGGAGAAAGATCATCTCATCTCATTTATTCATGATGTTCAACATCATAATGAAAATTACATGACTGGTAGAATTTATCATGGATATGTGCCACTAGTGCACAAGTTAAACCCTTATAACATCACTAGAGACAACTTTGTAAGATTTTTTTTACTCTTGTGTTATTAGTCCATCCTTTTCATACATTGAATTCTTAAGCAAAACTAGTTTACTAACTATGTTATTATAACTTATGTTCTTCAATAGGTACTCCCGCCAGAGACCGTGCCTAAATGGATGTTTACCAAAGGTGATTTGCATATGGTTAGTTTACGGCCAATGCTGATGAGTTACCCTGGTAAATACACGATATCTTGAAGTGAGAAAACCATGAAAATCAAAGGATGGAGCAAGGCAATAAAAGCATCCAGGAAACCACTTGGAGCATATAACTTGCACAAGCCACAAGTTGGAGATAGGTTGATCTGTATTTTTTAATGGGGGATGCAGGAGTTTACCTTTTTTATGCTATTTTACCTAGTAGTTAGTGTTGGTAACTTGTGATAACTTCGTGTAGAGCTGTTTAACTAGCTAGTATGATACAACTATTATGATGAGGAGTTGACTAAGATGATGATGAGTTGTTGGATGTTGAATGATGATGAGTTGATTAAGATGATGATGATGACTTGTTATGTGACATATACCGCCAGTACAAATTAGATGGCGTATTTTCCTCTCTAGTTCTACCTTGGCCTATTATATTGCATCCATCTAATTTGTACCGATGTTTGATGTTGTTCTTCCGTAATTTCTACTGATGTTGTATATTAATATGTGTAACCGCGTGAAAATACAATATAAATAAAAAAGAAAAGGGAGACACAAAATGAAACACCGCCTTTTAGTCCCGGTTGGTGTTACCAACCGGGACCAAAGGTCACCATGCCCTGGCGCGCGCTGCCGACCACGTGGCCAGGGTTTAGTCCCGGTTCGTAGCCAACCGGGACTAAAGGCTTGGACCCTTTAGTCTCTATACTTTAGTCCCGGTTGGGGAACCGGGACTAAAGGCCCTTCCCAACCAGGACTAATGGCATGTTTTCTACTAGTGATATATGTTTATGAGAAGAGGAGACGTGCGCAAGTTTCGCCAGCTTGGGAGGGGAGCATAGACAGATTGTGACTCGCCGGTCAGTTCTTCATGTCCTTCCATTTGTTTAGTTTGAACTAACTTGCATAAACATATATAAGCAGAAATACATCTGGGTATAACCACATCAAGAGATAAACTTGACTACTAAGGGCATCTTTAGCCGAACTGTTAAAATGACTCAACTCCTTAAAAGATTCCCTTTATCATGCTTTCATTTGGATTATTGCTATATTGGGGCCCCATCATTCACCCCGAATGGTACTACAAACTGAGAGAATAAGCCAACTAATTTTGACTTTACCTGTTTTAAGTCAACAGTCAACCCTTAGTAGGAATTCAGTTTAGTGGCCTGATGTCGAGGAAGGCCGGGTTTGTACGACGAGCTACATGGTACCCTATATCGTAACCGTCGAAGCTAGATTGAATGCATGCAGATATGTGCCAAGATTTGAGAAACAACAGCAGCTGCAGGGCGCTCAAAGCTTGATACTCTGTTGAGATTTCATGTGTTCGTCAGACTAGACCCGATGCATGCCTTTGTCGCATGCATGCACAGAGGACGCCCTCTCTCTCTCTCTTCATTCTTTCTCTCACATGCACAACATATCAGACGTGAACATGAATTATTACACGGCAGATGTACGTGGTGTTGTAGGATTCCTTGTCCAACTAGGATTAGAATTCCAGACCAACTGGGGCATGTATGTAGCTAGGTTAGCCGTGTGTGTGTGTCTATATATATATATATATATATATATATATATATATATATATATATATATATATATATATATATATAGGAAAATGGGTTAGTACTCCTTGGAGTATGTACTCCTATGCCAGGTGTCCCACGTTGCTTCAGTGTCCCGGCATACCACTTGAGAATTGGTTATCTTTTAATTTAAATATAGGCAGGATAATATCTCATGCAAACCTCCATTTGAGAATTTGTTAGCACTAGTAAGCATGCACGTGCAACGCACGTCTCGATCAAAGCAACCTATGGAATTGATGTGGGTATTCAACTCTGAATTCATATTGAAATGAAGCTTATTGTTCACTACTCCCTCCATTCAAAATGACGTCTTATATTTTGATATAGAGGGAGTATAAGATGCTTTGGATATTTCAAAATTGACTACATATGGACTGAATGAGTGAATAAACACACTAAAATGTGTCTATATACATCTAATTCATAAAAAGTTAGAACATCTTATATTTGTGTAGGGAGAGAGTGCTAAGTGTGTATGTGCATTCTTTCGATCAAAGCAGTCTGTGAAATTCATATAAGTATTGAATTATGTCTCATATTCCAGAAATTTGATGTGGGGTGGGCGTGGGGGTTAGAATATATGTATTGCCTAGTGATCCCCACGCCTATCATGGAGTCCAATACAAACCCCATGACTTATATTTTGATGATGTCATGTGAAGTTCTAGTGGACAAGGAAATCCCCGACTAAGAAATCATAGGACCGATGGCTCATTTAGGACCTAAAACTGCTGCGTGGCTCAGCTGTATTGCATGTGCCGCATGAGCAAAATAAGGCGAGTCATGCTCTAGGATGGATAGCTCATTTAGGACCTAAAACTGCTGTGTTGCTCAGAAGTACACCATATGAAATTGGCGATCTGTTTATGAGCGATTGTAATGACTCAATTTGATCAATGATAGATATTTTTACCCCGCAAAAAAAAAATGAACATGACCAAGATGCAAACTTTGAATAATTCATTTCCTCCTGGTTCAGCCTACATTATATCTTCAGAAGTTGAATTGCTGGACTTGAGTACAAAGCCGCCCGTGCGAGTCAGTGAGATAGAAGAGTCTGTAGGTGTTCAAGACCATTTTGCCCCAATTCCGAGTCTCTCATCACCTGTAGTGCGACATTCGTGAAGAAAAATGAATGGAGAATTTAACATTTTTGTATACATGGTATGCAAAATTAGATCTGCAAAGATTAAACATGAATTAAACTTGTCATATCAACATCTCAGCTGTGGAGAAAAGTCTACTGTTCTAGAATGGCAAACTGTACTATAACGTAAAAATGTATGAGTAGATCACGTGCTAGAATAACCATTGTTTCGCAAAGCTAACCAGTGAAGAAAAAAGAAAACCACACACACACACAAAAGAGCTTTCTAATGAGACGAATATACCCAGAAGAAAATAAATCATACAAATACCATGAAATATACATAAGTAACTTTAAAGGCTTAAAATGAAGGAAATGTATAATGCCATGCAACTATATTAGTAGAGATTCCATCGAAGCAATGTCATGTCAGTCACCTCGCAAAAAAGACATCTCACATCAGTTCAAGTGTTCGGGTGCATGGCAGTTCAAGTGAACATGTGCCCAATAACACCGTCAGAGGATTATATACGCAAATTAATTCATGATTCATATAACTAAAACAATCTATTGCAACCTTTCATCCTGCAAAGAACACCATTATATGTCATCAACAACAACTTTGGAGCTTGGAAAACAATGCTTCTATTGCATTTGTTTCGCCATCTCCTAAGAAAAATATTAGCTAAAAAATTCCAAGATAACATTTTCACGGTTTCAGCATAGAAAATGTACGAAAGACCTTCAATTTATCCCAGATTAAAAGGAAAAAATGCAATGTCTTTCTTTTCTTGATACACACCCGATCAATAAAGCATATCCCCGATTAATGCAGGAGCTATTATAAATATAAAATAATAAGAAGAGAGAGATTTTTTTTATTGTTAGCAAATAATAATTTTTCACAATATATATAACCTCATGATAGTCTGGATCCTCTTTTATTTGTCCACTATTAGCAAAAGTAGATCCTCTTTTAGTTGGAAAGTACTAACAAAAGTATTGTCAAGCCACAAATTAAACCAGCTTAATTGTGTAACACGTATGGACGCAAGCCCCAAATGAAAAATAGTTGTTGCAGCTAATTGTCGCAACTGTATCTATGCATAGAGCAGAAAACAAATTTAATTATCCAATTGACTACTCATTTACCCTCAAACTAAATAGAAGTGCACTGATGATAGGCATATCTTTCCCCGATTGACAGGATCGAACTGTTGCTGGTGATAGGACTAAATGAACGGGCAAATTCATGTCAACAAGTGTGAATAAAAAAAAAGAGAAAATAGACTCACCTGATTGAGCAACGCGCGAGCAAGAATACTGCTGCAAAGGGGTGCCGTGCCGGGGGGGGGGGGGGGGGGGAGGGGGAGAGAGTACGTTGCTCGATTCAGTATGAAAATACATTAGACATGCATGCAAACAAGGTCACTCCCAAGAAAAAAACGTACAAACAAGGCTTTGTCAAGAGTTCTTCACAACATACTGCATACATAAGTTGAAGGGGTTTCCTAGAAAAAGTGGCATGTTGTACTTTGCCACCCACGAGTGGCAAGCATGTTGTTGAAGTTGGATCGCCACAATCAGCTTCCTTCAACGGGCTATCACTGGCTTCAAGTACCACTGGTACAAAGTTTGTTACCATTTCTAGCATTTTTGCCATGAATCATGAGCGCTCTCAGTATACGCACCTCTGGGGAATATAGAGCACCCATATAAGCTTAAATTGCTTGGTCGAGGTCGTATTAAAAAAAAGACTTGTTCCTTGGTCGTTGTAGAAATACATGGCCTCAGCTGCAGTTATTTTATATTGTATCTGTTATTTTGGACTGCAGAGTTCATGTTCCCCTCCAACCTGCATCAGCAAAATATGTAGGCCTCATCAGTATACTGTACAACGCCATGGCTGATGGAATCGCATGTTCCAACTACTTGGTAAAAGTTGAAACAAGGCTCAACCAGAATGCACACACAAAAATCAGTTCAGGAAAAAAACATCACGCCCTTGTCGACAGGAAAAGCATTGCGCTGCCACCAGAGCAATTTAGAATCCATCATCAAGAAATTGCTTTAGAAAGCATGCAAGAAGAAAGGGGGATTGCGTTTGCACCTTGGATGGATCTGCCTAGGCCTTCTTCAAGAGTTGCGCCAAAGCTCTTGGTGATTGGGAGCATGAGGCCGATTGATCCCTGCCAATAGCTGGATCTTGCCGTTGCAGCGAACAAGACGGGATTCAGTTCAGGACAAAGAACGGATAAAGAACATAAGAAAGAAAAACAGGATGGGGATTCGATCGTTGCGCTGAGGAAAACCACACTCTTTTCTTATTCGTCGAGGACCTAGGCGTGGACGACGTGTTGATGTCCCCGAGCACCTGCCTGTTCCCAGGCGCATTGGGCCGACCAACGCCGGCGGCGGCGGCCCTCAGCTTGGTTGCACTTGCAGGTACTGCAGCACCTGGACATCACCACAAAGAAACATGATTAGAGACAAGCCACTGCTTGGTTGACGCGCGGATCCGGCAAGCAACTCGCACGCATCAGCCTGTCTTGGTTAAAAACATGGATAAAAATCGGATCTTGGCAAATTAGAATCGTACATATGAACAACACATCCAGAGAGAAACCCAACGGCGCAGGTGCGGGACCAAATCGAGAACCACTACATTGATTGTCCCAACGCGGCGCGGCGAGAAAGATTGATTCGACGGGCAGGCGGACGTGTGGTTCACCTCTGTTGGCCGACGGCTGCAGAGCGGCAGGCGTGTGCTGCTGGTTATGCCTGGTGGCCATCTGTGCCAGTTGTTCCGGCTTCGTTCAAAGACCTTGAGAACCGGCAAGGTGTTTCTGGCGAGCTCCTGAACGGAACAGGGCGGAGCGGCGACCTCGGTCCCGGCAGCATCGCCTGGGTGTGGAGGACCAGCGGAGCGGAGGAGCAGTTGGCGATGACTCGGTGGGGCGACGTGCGTGCCTGTGCCTCCGTGGGGCGCTAGTGGCAGGATTTTTTGGTTGGGGTTAGCGTGATTGGTGGGATTATCTTGACGTGCCGTGTGGAATATTCCTCTGCTGGTGGAGTGCGGTCAGTCATTATAATTTGCTAACTGCACATTTGACTCGGAATTAAATTAATCTTAACCATTAGATTTTATTAAGTGGGTCTAATCTAGCGGTGCTAATCAGGCTGGGTACAATTGTTGTGTGGCTTTAAGAAAGAAATAGTTCGCTTGTTTAATAGTAGTATAGATATAGATGCCCTCGTAAATAGGGATTCGGGCTCGTTGTATCGTGCTGAAAAACTGTGATGCAGGTGTATTAGGAAAATATATATACGCTCGTGTCATGCGTTAAAAAATAGAAGAAGGCGGTGACGGCGGCTGTGAAGGCGGCGACGGCGGCTGTGATGGCGGCGGCGGCGATGGCTGACAATTAGATGCGGCGTCCGGCTAGATGTACGACTGACATCTTCACGCGATCAAAGAGGAAATTGATCCCACGCATCTTTATCCCAATCGGCATCGATCTGGGCAAAGGCTCCACGCATGCATGCGACTAGACGTGATGAAATTATCTGCATCCCTCGGCTGATTCATATGCGTGCATGTATTAGGATATTACATGCATACCTTATTCCTTCTGTACAGTACTAATTAGTGCGGTGGGCTGGTGGCAATGTGAAGACCGAGGACTGGTCTGCCGAACATTGTTCAATGCATTCATGCATGGCGTAATTAATTAGTGCGGTGGGCTGGTGGCAATGTGAAGACCGAGGACTGGTCTGCCGAACATTGTTCAATGCATTCATGCATGGCAAGTGAAATCAGCTAGACTAGCTTGCTCCGAGTTTGTCTACCTCTCTACTAATTCACCACTCACGCCGGTGGCCGGGAATATGCTGCCAGGATCAAAAACATGAAGAACAATGTACATCTTGCCGTTCAATTGTACTATATACTACTTAACATGAATTTCCTATTTTGGGCCACATATACAACTTTAAATAATGTATATACCTTCTACTGAAATACAAATGGTCTATATTTACTCCCTCATGGAAATTAAGTGTATGCCTCCTCACACATGATGTGGTATATTCTAGGAGTATCAACCTATTTCTTATATATTCTAGGAGTATCAAAAACAAATTTAGTTTGTACTCTCTCAATACAAATTTAGTATATACTCCTCACAGAAAAAGTATATACTCCTCCAAAAACAAATTCAGTATGTAGTCAGTCAATACAAATTCAGTGTATACTACTTCAAAAAAATTAATATATACCTGTCAAAGAAATCAGTATATAGTCCTCATATATAAGCAGTTTATAGTCTTCAAAAAAGGCAGTATATACTCTTTTTTAAGGGAAAAGTCAGTATATGCTCCATTAGAAAATGCGGAGGAAAAATATAACTTCATGTTTTTCTTGTGTTTCAGATATATACCTAATCTAATTGCAGGTGTAATTCCTAGCGCACGGTTCATATGCATGCCATATAGTCATGTTGACCAATGTAAAAATACGTAAGGTATATGCAAAACGTGACGTCTAGGATATGCTTCCAATATTTTCAAACTTAAGGCACCGGCTGCATGCCCTTGCTTATAGGCAGTTGTTATGCATGCATAGATTAGTTGGTTTTGCTTCTTGTACGTGTTAAATTATCCACTTAGGGAGTACATACACCTGGGAGTACAAAAGAGGAGTCAGAGAGAGGGGGGGACATAGCTATTCTATTACTCTGTTACTTCCGGAGAGAGGCGTGCAGCTGCAGCTGAACATGGTATCCAGGTCGTCGGTCCTCCTGTCGGGATTTGTGATGGTGGGTCCAGTGTAGGTAATACACGCTCTGGAAAATAAGACGGACTGGTGAAATACGCTCACGTACAGTGCTATACGACAGCGACAGGTCTCCTAATTTGAAATCCGTGGATCGCTTCCGTCGTTAGCAGTTGTCCCATGGATCATAAACGTAAGCGCGACGTCTGTTTGCGAGAACACCGCCGTCAGGAGGGCAGTAAATGCTGGTCGGTATTTTTACTGTGGGGCACCGGCACCCTGTAGTCAATCGAGCACAATCCCCCTTTCCCCATTCCTTTCCTCCGCACCTCACAGGGATCCAGGGCGAAAACCATGGCGACGGCGGGGTGTTTGGCGGTGTCAGAAGACCTACAGCATAACGGCCTCGAATTTCTGCTAGATCCAGTTGACAGGTACGCGTGAACCGTCAGATTCCGTTCCTTTCGGTCTAGTAGCCCGGTGAAAGAGTATGCTGAGATTTTGATTCACCCGGCAGATTCCCGCTGAGAGAGGTCACCGCCGATGTTGAGCAGCCGGATCCGTTGGTGCTGATGGACGTCCAGTGGTCAGCTCCTCCTACTGCTGACTCCTCCTGCGTGGCTGTAGTCGGCCATCTGGGCGATTCTTCTGGTCAGAACAAATCACCCCGCAAGAGAAAGCAGTCGCCGACCCAGTCCGCTGAATCCACCGGGAAGGTGAATCCTCAAGCAGTAAAATGTATATCCTTGATTTTATTACGTTGCAATTAGGGTCGTTTTTGAACGGAATATAATACTGGAATGCTCATTCTACAGTCGGCCATTCTCTGTATGGCAGCAAAAACAGAGTGTTCGCTCTGTCCAGCAGCAAAAACAGAATTGCAACGTACTGATACGCTCACAATACGCCAGCACGACTTTAATTGCGTGGGCCCCATTTCAATATACGCTCACAATACACCGGAGGCATACGATCGGAAATACTGAATACGCACGCATCCCTACAATGGCCAACGGGTAAGATTCCGGCCTCAGCTGATCCTGTTCTCAGAAACGAATTCTTCCGGCCCTATATAGAAGCGATCTACACTAACAAAAGGAAAAAACATGCTGGCCCAATTCTCCCGAGCCCAGCACGACCACTCCCCTGCCTCCCCACGACCCGCCTCAACCCTCAGCTCCGGCCGACGCGCCGCCCACCTCACCTCCCGCCGACGGGCCATCCATCCACCTCCCGGAGACGCGCAGCCAGGCCTCCCACCGATGAGCCGTCCCTCCACCTCCCACCGACGAGCCGCCCCCTCCACCTCCCGACGACGCACAACCCCCTCATCTCCCGCCGTCGCGCCTCCCCGTCCACCCCCCGGTGACGCGCCTCCCCTACCTCCCGGCGACGCGCCTCTCCACACATCCCGGCGTCGCGCACCCACTACTCCGGTCTGGTTATGCTCCGATTTCTGGGCACGACAGCGGCCTGCAGGTAAGCGTTCATCTGAACGGCCCGTGCTCTCGCTCACGGCCTGGATCCGGCATGGTCGCCGCCCTGTGGTTATCTAGAGTGCCCGTCTTCCCCCATTCTACACTGCCAGCAGGTGCCGCTCTTTTGTGTTCGCATCTTCTACCAACTGGTGATGCCTCTCTGATTAGTTGCAAACAGTTGATGTTCTTCTTTTTAGTTGACATTAGATGGATCTTTGCATGGCAGTTCCCCACTATATGAAGTAAAACAAATGTAGGGGGTTGGGTTCGTCATGAAAGTTCAAAGTTCATATGTTGTTACAAGTTTGATGAATTGTACACTCGTCAGTTCGTGTGTGTTGTTATTCAGTTCAGTTCGTGTGTGTTACTCCATTGGCTGGGACGATAAATTTACTTTCTCAGTTCAGCTAGTCTTCCTCTTCAAGTTCAGTAAATATTTGAGATGAATAGGTTCCCTGTATTCATAATATATAGTTTGGTAAACTACATAGTTGTATTTTGGCATAGAAATGTTGTTCATGTGACTTTTCCATTTTGGTTGTTCACAAATAAGTCGATTTTGACCTTAAAAGGCAGCAGCCCCAGATCACAATTTTTATTTCTTATGAATTTGGCAAGCATAGGCACCAATTACAAAAATTGATGTTGTGTGAAGTTTTGCATGTTATGAAATTCTGAAATCTGAATGATTGTATGCCTTTTTCAGATTGAACCGTGGACGTCGCACCAGATCGATGCCTTCATCTATGCTTGTATCTTGTATGCCTTTTCAGTTCACTTTGTAAGGTTTTTTCAGCTCACATTGTAGCTTTTTTCAGTTCAATGGATTCCAAAAAAGAAAAAACTGCGGCTGGGTGATGAGTCAACTTCCTGTACTGCTGTGCCACAAGCACTGGACGACCCCGACCACCGGCTCCACTGCCTCCCGACCTCCTGCTTGTCGCGCCGCCCGTCCCCTCCTAGGATCTCACCACTACCGTCTGTCTACCCACTTCCCCGGTGAGCCCATGCTCTTCTGCTCTTGACGTTCGAGCCGCCTGCACTTCTTTTCTCAGTTCTAAAATTTCCAAAGCATCAGTCCTATGTATCAGGATACAGCATGTTACTTGTGCAAATTTCTCTTATGCTTGTATGTCCCAAAAATGTATAATTGCTGCTTTTGATGTCTTGTAGTGCAGAGAAGGCTTCAAGAAAAACATGTTTCTCTAGTTAATTTTTTTGATGCTATGTAGGTGCTTTTTAGGACTCGGGCACGAGCTCGTCCAGCAGGGGTGCTGGCAGCAGTCCAAGTGGAGCGTTGACACCAGTACAAGTAGAATCGCGGGTCGCGGCCACCAAGTTCACCAAGCCCTGCACATCCGTCCAAGTCGAGCACACACACAGGGAGAACACCAGTGCCTTTGCTTTGCACATTGCTTGGTCATGCATGATTGCTGATGGATGCTGCAAGCGTTTTATTAGTTTGATCTTCTGCAAGACTCAATTTTGTCTCAGTTTTCGTCATAGAATAAAATAGCCCGCGAAATAGCCGCGATAGCTGCGCTATAGCTGCCCAGGAGCCTTGCCGCTACGCTATGGCCGCTGCCGCGAAATCATTCACATATCCCTCTAAATGGTCCATACATAAGCAAAAACCCCTAGAATTCATCTCTCCCACCAAAAAAAAATTCCGCTATTTGCCGCAATTGCCCGCTATGGCGGCCGCTATAGCTGCTGGGAGAGGCCGCCGCGAAATTGTTTCTCCCGCGATTTTAATCTATGGTTTTCGTGGATTCTAGCCGGCAAGTGACATAATTTTGGTTGCCATTTCTCTCTGTAGCAGATTCCATCTGCACAAAAATTGCTACTGCAGTTTATTCTATGTAAAAAATGAATAAGGTTCATTTCACAAAAACATGTCGAAGTTTGCTTGGGAAATTCTGCATTCTGTTTGATTACGCCAAGATGTACAGAATGGCTATTCTTTATTGTGTGCCTTCAGCACAATTTAAAATTGCTAGTTGACCATATGTCTAATGGTTTTTTCTTTGTTTACAGAAAAACTAATGTGTGAGGATATCTCGGGTTTCTTTGTGAACTTGTAGTGTTACTGTACATGAACTTTTGTACACTACCTTGTTATCAGTTTATGTGTATGTGTGTTGGTAACCACTGCTACTAGCTACCGATCTGACTGTTGTATTAGTGCAGCTGCTCTATGTAATTAGCCCCTTTGTTCGGTGAATCTCCTACTATTTGCTAGCTTTGGCATTGTAAAAACACAACAAGTTCTCACAATTAAAAAAGTTATAAGTTCAAAACAACATCCTAGATAAGTTTTGAAAACAGCTCAAACAAAAGGAACCACACTGAAATTCAAATGGTAAAAGTTCAAGTCATAAAGTGAGATAAGTCCGAAATATCGTTGCAAAAAAATGAGGTTAAAAAAAGCACACAAGACATTTTCCTTCTGAAAAAAATGTCATTCAGTTCAACAACATAAATCATGCAAGTTCGGGGATGATGATACCGTAAACCGTTGAAAAGTTACGAGGAAAATCGTACGGAAAAAATAGAGTAAAGTCAAGTCTGTGAAAACACGCTCGATACAAACCGATACGAAGACCAGTTCGACTACTCTTTTCTCGGGACATTCAAAATTACTCTATGAAAAATAACTCAGTACAAACACACGCATAGATCAGTATGAGTACTCTGTTTTTTGAACGGGAAAAAACAGCACGATGGGTCTCACCGTATTCAAAATTACAATTAAACAGTTGTGAATTTATGAAAACGTCCAACATGAATAAGTTTCGCATTTTCGATAGCTTTCCAATGGTATATTATTTGCCTCATTTCAACAAACGTTTGAGAAAAATCACGTTCAAAACCAAATTTCACTGAATTCGAATTCGAATTTGAACCGTAAAAAATTATAAAAAAATTTCAATCCATAAAAGTTGTGCATTTTCCATAGCTATCCAACGCCATATCATTTGCGTCAATCCGACAAACTGTTTGCAAAAAATTGCGAAAATACGTTTTGCCCAGAATTTCACCGTTTTTCAAATTACTTTTAAATCATACAGAATTTTAAAAAATATTCAACATATGGAAGATGTGTATTTTCACCAGCTTTCCAATGCCATCTCATTTGCTCAATTCCGATAAACCGTTTGAAAATTAAGTCCAAAATACGATTCGCGTTTTCGTTTTGAAAAAAAGGGTTTTTTCAAAACTTCTCTTAAACCATGATGATTTTGCAAACAAATTCTATATGACTGTAATCTAGATGTCAAGAGCTTTCCAACGAGATATTACACGCCCCGTTCCGATGATTTTTTCTTGCAATGTTTGTTATTTTTGTTTTTGAACTAAACAGGACGATCAGTTCAATGTTATGAAAGCATCAGTCCACCCGCTCGAATTCGTCAGTTCAACAATAGTAACAGAATATTTTGTTACGCGAAACAGAATATATATATATTCCTACCATCCAGTGGTAGTTACCACCACTTGAGTGTTGTATGTTGTATATAGTATTTATCAAATCGGAGAGTATGTGCGTAGTATATAGTATATATGAATGTTTGGGGAGTATATACACTACTTTTTTGGCAGTATGTCTCGTATTTTGAGTATGCTACTTTTTTCGTACATATATATACTTATTTCATAAATATAATAAAAACCATGAGTCAACTTGCAATTTTTTCATGAAATTCACTTTGATGTATCTTATATATGATATATCAACATACTTACAATAATAAAGCAGTATATGGTACTATCACATGATAGTATATGAAGCATGTGGGGTAACTACAACGGGTGTAGTTACACCCATGTCTCATATACTACCATGTGGTAGTATATATATACTATTTTATCATTTTTAATATATTCATGTACTATATCTAAGATATCCCAAAGTGAGATATATGAAAAATTTACAAGTTGACCCATAATTTCTATTATATTTTTGAAATACGTACATATTTGTACGTAACAAAGAGTATGCATAAAATATGGTGCATACTACCTAAAATATAGTATATATACTACCTAAACATTCTCATATACTACATACTACGCGTATATATACTCCGATGTGATAGATACTATTAGAACATACAAAACAAAAGTGGGATTAACTACACCCGGTCATATATATAGGATCAAAGCAATACAAAATAAACACATGCTCCCATGGCAATATATCGAGAAATTTGTATTTGCCGCTCGCTGCGCCAAGTAGTTGGGGCGACGCTCAGGGGCAGTTGGACGAGCGTTTGGATGGACCGGCCCATTCAAAAAATGTTCCTTATTCAAAAAGACAATGAGGAAATTCAAAAAATGTTCTTGTTTACAAATTTTATTCACAATTTCAGAAAATGTTCCATAAAATCAAAAATAAATGTTCTCGTTTTTCAAAATTTGGTATGTTTATGTTTTCGAAAAATATTGTTCAGTACTTTAAAAAAAACATGAATATTGTTTTTCTATTTCTATTTATTTTTTTTCCTGGTTCTTTTTTCTCCTTTTTCTATTTTTTTCCTTCATAGTTTTTATTTTATATTTAAAATTATTTATTTAAAAAAAAATTTGTTAGTGCGTTTCAAAACTGTTGCTAATATCCCAAAAATGTTCATGTTTTATAATTTATTCAGGAGTTTGAAAAAGTGTTCGTGTTTTCAAATTTGTTTGGGAGTTTCACACAAAATTCATGTTTTTAAAAAATGTTTGCGTTTCCTAAAATTGTTACCATTGGAAAAAAAATGTTGGCAAAATTTCAAAATATTTCCCCGTAATCAAATTTTTCTGGGTGTTTCAAAAAAAGTTCCCTTTTACATTTTTTTTTGCATTTTCAATAAAAAGTGGGAGTTTTTAAAAAATGTACTTATAATTAAAAAATAGTTTATAATTTTCAAAAAAAATTCATGTTTTAATAAAATGTTTTGAGTGAAAAGTGTTCACGTTTCATTAAGCATTCATTTTACAAAAATCATATTTTATCTATAAAAATGAACAATGTTTGAAATCCTAAACAAATTCCAACAAAGTGAAGAATTTCTGAAGTTTTTGAACATTTTTTCTGTAATACAAACAACTTCTGAAAACATGACCATTTTTTGAAATTTGCAAAAAACAATTGAAAACAAGAACTATTTTTGAATTTGTGAACAAATTCCAGGTTCGAGAACATTTTTTGTAACTTCAAAAAAAATCATCGAAAACACCAAAAAAAAAGGAAATGTTTAGCTCTGCGTTGGTATTGGTTCTTATAGTCTTGCGCTAATAAGTAATCACTAACTCTCATAATCTAGGGTGGTTAGCATGATAAGATTCTTTGTGGGAGGTCTCTAGTTCTATCATCGGTATTGCTCGATTTTTTTGAGAATTTATAGTCGCTACAGTACTCGCTCGCTGACACATCGCTCGTTCTCCAGTGGGCTGGCCCAGTCGGGCCGCTTGTGCGTTTGCCCGACAGGCTGCCGCAATAAGCGCTGCCGCAATAAGCGGCAGTTAGGACCTCCCCATATATCGGCGTGTCCGCGTATTGTGTTATGGCGAGATGGATCAAGGTGGTGTTGTACGTGTAGCTGGCTAGTGCAAAGCCAACTATAGCTTACGTCTGCGTCCGGTGGAGCTCAACACTAGCGACTACGTGCGGTGGAGCTCAACACTAGCGACTGGCCAGAAATAAATCGGCCTTCTGAGATTCGTCGGAGAGTACTCCATAGATCGCCGCGTTGAGGTTGGGCCTGTGCCAATGCAACACAATTCTTGCGCCCTCTTCTTACTCTGTCTCATATGTGAATGGCTACACGTGAGTCGAGTGATTTTTAACTTTGGTTTAGACGATTGTGTTTTGGCCATTCAATGCTGATCGAACTTTGGGCAACCCTTCTTCTTCCTCCAGCTTCTTCTTCTTCCCCAGGCTGTCGTCAGCTGAACCACCTGCGACCATTACCAGCGGTCGGTGGTGCTCCTGCGCAACCTCGTCGCCTTGCCTTCCCTGGAACCGCGCTCCCTGCCGCCAGTCTTGCCACCGTCCCAGACCACCCCTCTAGCCCCACGTGTGTCTGGTTTTTATCTCCGGTCGCTGACTTCTAGTGGTTGAATTCGGCAACGACTGATATCTTGATCATGTCGGTGGGATCCTTCATCGGATCCTTGTGGTCACCCTTGGTGACTGTCTCCATGGCCTCTCTCTCTAGTTGATCTGCATGCTGGTAGCGTTTCTCGATGATGGAAGACGTCAAATCGGTGGTGGGAAGAAATTGGCTCTGAATACCAAGTGTTAGCTACTGCTCCAGTTCACTCAGAGGTGTATTGCACTAAAAGGATTCAGAGTAGCTAAAGTTTTGGTTTTGACGTGATTCAGAGTAGCTACAACATATGGGTTCAGATTACAACTACATACAACCACAAGTGTGCCGAAAATTAGAAGAAGCAAGAAGTGGTAGTAGGGTTGAGATCGAAGTGTGCTGAAAAAGGGAAATCCCTATTCGACGCATTCTGCGTCGACCAGTTGCTGTTTCGCACAGAGAAGATCGAGCGGTCGTTCCATCTCAGTCGGCCCGTTTAAGCGTTTCAACGTCCCCGGTTTTGGAAACTTTCTAGAGGTTCCCAGCTGTTTTTTTTTCTGGTTTTGGTAAACTTCTAGAAGGTTCATGCACAGATTATTTTTATTTGTTCTGTTTTTTTCCTTTTTTTTGTTTCTCCATTTTTTCTTTTCTCTTATTTTTCCTTTTTCTGTTTTTTCTTTTGTTTCTATTTTGAATTTTTTCTTTTCTTTCCATTCATTTCCATTTTCCATTTTCAATTTTAATTTTCTTTCTGCCCTTTTTCCTCAATTTTGATTATAAATCATTGTGTTTTAAATTTTTTTGTCCAGGATTTTCAAAAAATGTTCGTACT
The DNA here is from genome assembly GCA_039707655.1 of Elymus sibiricus. Lineage (NCBI taxonomy): Eukaryota > Viridiplantae > Streptophyta > Magnoliopsida > Poales > Poaceae > Elymus > Elymus sibiricus. The sequence continues at coordinate 20,602,503 of CM077663.1, read as the reverse complement.
TTTCAAAAATCATTTCCGTTATAAAGAATTGTTCGCAAATTTCAAAAATAGTTCATGTTTCAACAATTGTTCACAAAATGTCCACCTTCCATGATTTCAAAAAATGTTCACGTTTCAAAAATTGTTTAGAATTTTTAAAATTGATCGCCTTTTCAAATTTTGTTTGGTATGTTTTCCTTTAAACTATTCTCATCTTTTTTTAAAAATGGCATTTCAAAAAATGTTCCTGCTTTCAAAACTAGTTCAGAATTTTTGAAAATTTTCATTTTTCCCATTTTCTTTAGAAAAACGTTCATGTTTTGAAATTATGTTTGTGTCTTTGAAAAATTATTCGGAACGTTATTTCGAATTTATTTGGACCTTCTAATTTTTTTTCCTGTTTTCAAAAATTGTTAAAATATTCATGTTTCGATATTTTAGGAGTTTCAAAAAATTTAACCGCTTCAAAAATTGTTGACAAATTTCAAAAACTGTTCGTGTTTTATAATTTACTTCGGGAGTTTCAAAACATGTTCGCCTTTCCAATTTTGTTTTGGAATTAGAAAATGTGTTTCCGTTTCAAAAAAGTTTGCATTTATAGCAGGGCTCTTGTTTCATTTTATTTTCTTTTTTCGTTTTTCTGCTAATTTAATTCATTTTTCTATTTATTTATTAATTCCTTTTTCTTCTCTTTTGTTGTTTTCAGAATTAATTTTACTTTTTAAAAATATAAAAATCTTCAGAAGTTCAAAAATATTCCTTCTATTAAAATAAAATCACGAATTCAAAAAATGTTCTTCTGTTTTGTTCAGAAATTAAGATAATCTTGGCACTTTCCTAATTTTTTCCAGAGTTTAAAAATTTGTTGACAGATGCAAAATTGCTTTTTTTTTTTTAAAATTGTTCAGTAACTCAAAAAGTTTCTGTTTTAAAATTTGGTCGCACATTCAAAAAATGTTCACATCTTTTAAAAACTTGTTCATGTTTGTAAAAAAGTTGTTCGAAATTTAATAAACGTTTATATTTTCATAACTGTTCACAAATTCATACAATCTTCCCATTTTTAAATTTTGGTTGCCTCACCGCCGCTGCTCCTCTACCTTGCCTCGCTGCCTACGCTCCTCCTCTCGCTCGCCTCGCCGACGCTGCTCGTCCTCTCGGCCAAGCTGGTCCTCGTCCCCTCTTTTCTCCTCCTCCTCCTCTCCACCTCTTCCCCTCTTCCTTCCTCGCGAGTAGCAGCACCAGCGGAGCCGCAAGTAACAGCAGTGGGGAGTAGCAGCGGCGGCAAGCAGCGGTGGAGGAGCAGCAGCAGTGGCGGCAAGCGAGCAGCAACGGCGGAGGAGCAGCAGCGGCGGCAGCAAGCGAGCAGCAGCAGCAGAGCAACGGCGGAGCAGCAGCAGCGAGCAACAAATAGCAGAAGTAGGGAGCACCAGCAGTGAGCAGCGGCAGTCCACCACGGGGACGTCCGCTGATGTTCTTTTTAGAAAAAAAATCCTTGCGCAGTACAAAGATGGCATCAAGATAATTGATTCTTGCCTGAAGCAACACATGTACACAGCTACTGAGTCTGGTTCTTTTCGTTTATTGTACACATGCGCAAACACAAACCGGAGTATTGCCACAAGCTCGAATCGAGCGTGTTTCTTATATCAACATTTTCAGTTCCTTTGAGGGCCCTCGGTTTATATATAAACCATGCGTCCGGCCTCAGTCCTCGGTTTATATGTAAACCGTGTGTCCCGTTGGCCCTCGGCCTACATAGACGGACACGTGGCTTTGCCGTCAACACCAGGCTTCCGTCATATATAAACCATGTGTGTAGTCGGTCCTCGCCTTACATAGAAGTACCCGACTTATATATAAACTGAGTGTTTTCCTGTGGCTCTCGGCTTACCCCTGATAAGTCGGTCCTTAGTAAATCGTGTATTGTAAGCCAGGGAAAACAGTCAGCTTATATATAAACCGAGTGCAAACCAATATAAGCCTAATGTTTCGGGCACTCAGGTTATATTTATTTTCATGTAGTGCATAATAAGATGATACCAGTATCTTGTATTATCTTCTGGTTAGACCTTTTCCTGGCTCGACCCACCACCTTCCCCGATCCCGAGCCCCAACCTCCCGCACCTCCCGTTCCCAACCGCCGGCTGCTGCGCCCCGAGTAGGAGACGGGGTCGCCGCCGCACCCCCAATCGAAGATGCTACAGCCGCCCCGCCACACTTCAACCGGAGACGCCGCCGCCTTAGGATCCCACCGCCGCCGCCGTAGCCCCTAGCTTCCCCCGCTGTTGCACTGTCCCGGAGCTCCCCCCGCCACCGCCATCCTTCTCTCTTTTTCCAATGCCCTCCACGCCCACCCTTTCCAGCCCCACCTAGTGCCATAGACCTCCGGACGACCAGCGGTTGTCGACACCCGGCGCAACCGACCATCTTATGATTTGTACTCCCCTCCACCTCGACCTCCTCTTGCCGGTCGACTTCCTTCACCCTTGTCCGGATCCGATGAGCCCCTGCAGCCAGGTTGCCATCTAGAGTGGCTCCACCCGAGCTCTATCTCTCCGATGGTACTCTATATTTGTTGTGTTCTTCTATGGAATTCACAAAAAGCGAATGAATATATCATCTGAGAAAATGGATGCCAAAAATGTTATATTGATGTGCAATTGTTTTTTCTTTTATTTTTTTGTTTATGCAAAGGCCAAAATGTTTTTTGGGGAATGTCAAGTTTGTTAATGGTAACATAACATGTTGTGATTATTGGCTTTGTGGGTTTTATGAACTTGCTGAGAATACTAGAGTTTTCCCCTCTGTTTTGGGATTTCATAACTGAGAGTCTCATCGGTAATAAAAATGGCATTGGATTCTTTTCCATCTTCAAAATAAGCAAGCTTCCAAGCATGAAAGATATCAAAAACTTGATTCCTGTAGTAGCATGGAGCATACTGCAACAATAAAAACAAAAACGAAATGAGCACAAGCAGATGCAAAAAATTATAAAAACCTAACAATTACACGTACGTACCATAGTACTCGCACAATTAGTACAACAGCAAATATAAAAGGTACTAACTCAAAAATAAAATCTCAGGGTGAGGCAGAAATTCATAACTTGTACAAGAGAAAATATAATGAGTACTATAAAATAAATTCAATACAACCAAGCATTAAAAAGAAGGAGAGCAAATACATTAATCAAACAAGAAAATGGACATAACAACGCGGCGGAGGCACAGTGAAACAAACACACTAAATGAGCCATTGCACAAACTAATAAACATACTAATTACATGCACCTAAAATAGTCATTGCACAACTACTACAACAGAAAATGGTCATAACAATGCATCCAAAGGCACGGTGAAAGAAGCATAGTTCTAGGATAAATTCACTAGGATAAAGCATTTCGTTGAAAGAGAGATAAAACACTAATCATACCAATGGTCATAACAATGCGGCAAAAGTCACGGTAAAGGAAGCACACTGAATGCCATCGTCAACACCAAGGCAACCAAAATTCCGGTAAACACCACAAGACATGGCTACCTGCACAAAAAAGGATGCAACCAGGCTATCAACAAACAACATATACCACATAGCAAAATATTTAACTAGATATCAAAAAAGTGAATGATCTTAAATCCCATATGATAACCAAACAAACTGAAAATAAACAATTACTACGCTTTGGCTACAAAAACTACTGCCATGAACTCAGAAAGCTCATAAATTGAGCAAGACTAAATGTAAAATTAACATACAATTTAGGTCAAAAATAGTAACAATTAAATCCTACATTAGAACAGAGAAAGTACTCTACTTTGTATTTAGTTTGCATATAAAATTTGGTCAAAGTCGAACTTTGTAAAGTTTGAATAACTTTATAAAAAATCAATATTCACAATATGAAATGAATATTAATCGATGCATCGTGAAATTAACTTTCATACCATGTAAATGTATTATTGTAGATGTTGATATTTATTATATAAATTTGGTCAAAGTTAGTTTAATTTGACATTGACAAAATTTTATATGCAAAGTAAAAAGGAAACGGAGTACTAAAGATTATGCTAAACTAAACAGAGCAAGAAAGGGATGCATTCCAAACCAACCTGTGGTTGGATGGTTAGAGGGACAGTGGTATCCCCAGCCCACCAGGGTTCAAGTCCTGGTGCTTACATTATTCCTGGATTTATTTCAGGATTTCCGGCGATACGCTTTCAGTGGGAGGAGACGTTCCCGTCGACGACGAGGTGCCTATGGTGACTTCGTAAATCTCAAGATGATATGCCGGCTCAGTCTCTCGGAGGTGCTCATAGGAATAGGGTGTGCGTGTGAGCGTTCATAGGTGTGAGTGTATGCACGTGTATATGAGCGCTTGCGTGTGTACTGTGTTAAAAAAAAGGATGCATTACTGGAAATAAACAGGATGAAATAACAACAAGTAAAAAAGAATAACCGGAAAAAACAACACGAATCACACAACCCGATCGGGCGGCTGGAAAATCGCTCAGGCGGTAGAAAATTTCTGGCACCTGAAAAATAGCAAAACCGATAAATCACTGACAATAGCTGCAATGTCCATCAAGTAACCCCACAAAGAAAAGAACCATTAAAGTAAATGTTTGACACTCTCAAGTAACTCGACATAAATTTCTCCAGCCTTGCCATTAATTAATCAGAGATTTGAAGATATCTGTGTGCTGGACTCGTGGATGCAGCATTATGGCGTGCTGGGGTGCATTTGCATGTACAGTTATATATTCAGAGTGGCCAACTCTAACTCCCGGCGGAAGGCATCGGCGTGCTCCGGCCGGCCAACTCTAACTCCCGGAGGAAGGCATCGGCGTGCTCCGGCTTGACGCAGACGGATGCGACGTCGACGCCGTCCTTCCCCTTGCATGGCGGGCACAACACGCAGACGCTCGACGCCGTCCGCTCCACCTTGCAATATGGTGGCATCACCCTCGCCGGACTCCCACGCCCAAAGTCCACGGCGTCGAACCCAAGGTTCCTCCAGCTCGTCACGACTCACGACCAGCGTGTTGTACACTTGTACTTGCACCTGGACCTTGCGGGCTGCTGCTCGCCGCCGCCGCCGTTCACGAGTAGTGTGCCTTTTGCAAGCCTGATGAGCTTCACCAGGTCCTTGATGTCGCTGCTCGCCACCGTGCCGCTCTGCGCATGGACCGGCTGTCCGATGACGCAGTTGCCGTAGTAGCCGTGCTTGGCGCCTACGACCCCACGCATGTTGCTGGTGAAGACGAGGGCCGCGGGCTCCTCCTCGTCCGGGATGACCGCGCGCGTTCGGCACTGCCAGAGGACCGCGGCGACGGCGTCAAACACCGTGCAGTCGCCCCCGCACTGGGCCTTGATGCGGCGGATAAAGCTCGACGGGATAGTGACGTCGAGGCTCGCCATTTCCTCCATTCCGACGTGCAACTGGGACCTCATCGCGGCGACCATCGACGGCGGGAGGCAGCCGTTGACTTCAGACCTGGTCGGCATGACGGACGGTGCCGGCATCCCACGGGCGAGCTCTCCGACGGCCTGCAGGAACTGCGCCATCCCGGCGCCGTCGGCCACAGCATGGTTCCACGTCACCCCGACAACGAACCCGCCGCAGGCGAACTCGGTCACTTGCATAAGCAGCAAGGCGTCGCTGGGGTGGCAGTACTCAGAACGGTAGCGAACGGCGAGGTTCTGCCCTCAGGAGCAGCGGCGACGCCATGAGTTGGTCCAGGCCACAGCCAGCTAACGCGCCAACGAAGGGAACGCCCTCGCCGGTGCATGAGATGTGGATCAGCTCACCGTCGCCATCGCCGTCGCCGGTGCATGAGAGACGGCCGGCCATAGGGTAATAGTGCACCAGTGCCTGCGACAGGGCCTTCTTGATGGTCTCCACGGGGTCGTGGATTGGTTGGTCGAAGACGAGGAGCAATGTGACCGGTATTGAGGCGAAACACTGGTCGAAGGAGGAGAGGTTGATGTGGCCATCGGTTGCCATCCCCAGCTCCGACGGCCCGACGACGGCCACCGGCGGTGACTTAGTTATGCTCATTATAAGCTCTGATTTCTCACCACTTAATTGGTAGAGATGCTCTTAATCCCATTTATGCTCTATGTATATATAATAGAAGTGAATGTCAACGGGTTGTTAAACTGGCAAGTGTGTTGCATCACAACCGTTAGGTGTTCATATCAAACATCATCTATACAAAATGTACTTCACATATAATCATAATTTCATCTGCGCAAATCTAGCATGATCGTAATCCAAACTTAATTCTCATGCATGTGCTGTTGTACTATGATAGTATCACGTACAACTTTTTAGTTTTTACCCGTCTAACATACATACCATCTCCCAAGTTGGCACTCTAATTAAGCTATGTTCTCGCATTATGATCTATACAGCGTAGTCTATAAAAATAGAGTGGTTGATGCATGATGTGTCTGAGCTGTCCTAACAGCACCTTTCATTTTTCAAACACATATTCTCAAAAAAAGAACACAAAGATATTATGTAGGATTCGGCTGTACATTTCTAATGCAAGTCGGCAATGCACCGAGTCCTGCCCAGTCACGCAAACTATAGCTAGGCAATAAGATAGATATAAAATCCTTGCCATTCCTCTAGCTTCCTAGGTGCCGAGCACTTACATAAACAGAACCCCATCAGTTATGGAAATATTGGTAGTTTATAATACAAAGGGGCAGCTGATTGATGACATCCGGCATGTTGTCGTGAATGTAATTATAGCGATGAAATTCGAGATAGAGTGTCTTAGTAGTTGTGTCAAACAGATAACAAGAATCCATCTTTATAGTCCTCGTAAGCATGTTACATGAGCAATATTATGATGATTGCATCTACCATAACAATCTACCGGTCTTTACAAGCTAGACTTGACAGATCATCATCATTTTATCTAGTCAGACAGTGGTTCATGCATGATTGATTCGAGCATGCTAATAATACAATTCAAAAACAATGAAAATTATTTATGAATGCGGCTGTACATTTATAGTTCAAGCTGGGAATGCTTAATTCGTTATTATATTCCCCAACCCCTCCGATGTCATCCCCAGCGGCGACCGGGTGGAACCCTAGGCCGCCATCAACCCTAGGACACGGGGCTCGGCCGGTCAAATCCCGCCGTCGCGTGCTGGGTCCAGCGCGGCGAGGACGCGGGCGTCGCGGCGCACCGGTCAACAGGTGAAATTGTCATCATTAGTCTATATATCAATGTAGCCCTTCAAATATAGATCAAGACAACCATTAGTCCGTAGAGATTGTTATAATTTTTCGAAACAAAACATGGGGCACCATGCTCTTTCAGCGAGTCCACTACGTAATCGGGGTGAGGTGAAGTTGGCCAGCTGACGCTCGGACGACGAGTCGACCATGTGGTTGTGCTTGCCACCACACTTGGTCAAGAACCCCACGACGAAGGCTAGGGCTCGATTGTCTGGCCGATGGGGGGAAAGAGAAGGACCAAGAGTTGGGGGGGGGGGGGGGGGGGGGGGCTGGACTGGACTAGGCGGCTACCCACGTTGGCATTAAAAAGGACTGCATTCTTTTGCTGATGTGGGCCCAGACACATGCGTGGTATTAAATAGGATGGTGGATGATAGTTGGACGGCCTAGGATACAGGTGTCCTATTAAGACATGACTCCGTACTTTATCTATGCACATACAACTCAGAGTCCAATTGTAACATAACTTGTATAAAATATTTGACACAACTCTTACATGCGCGCTAAGGCGAGGGCGGCAGCGTGTGCTAGGTGACCACCGTGATCGTGGACGGCCGAGGAACAGGAGGATAACTCGGGTGAGTTTCCTTTTCTCTCGTATCTCTGTTCGATTTGTTGCAACTAATTCGAGAAAAATAATTGCTCGCTGAAATTAACGGAATAATGTTCTATTACTAGTTCTCTAATGATGTTATGGATAGTAATTGTTTCTACAAGTTTGATAAAACGTAAGAAAGATTAATTTAGAAGAAACCTGGAACTTCAAATAATTTGAAACAAAGGAAGTAGCAATAAAATTTGAAACCATTAGAATTCTATGGAGCAGAATCTAGCAGGTACATGGCAGAGCCCAATAGTATCCTCCTGAAAATGGTGAGAATTTTTAATAGATACATATTCGGTCATGTATACCAGCTGGCCCAACCCCCCTCTTATCTAACGCGGGCAAGCCGCCCCAAAAGCGGCAGTGTTCTTTGTGACGAGCTTGCTCCACTGAGTGTTAGGGTCGTCCGTGGCGAACCTGGACCACGTCGGCGTGGCATACTCATAGCGGCTGTGGGTGATACGATGGAACTCTTTGATGTCCTCGTTCTTGGTGATGTCTTCGTCGGGGTGGAACACGCGGAGGTTGACGATGAAGATGTCGCCGTAGGGCCTGACGGAGTGCAGGAACTGTGGCATCGAGATGGGCTCGGTGGAGACTGCGGCGAGGTCGGCAGAGACGACGATGCTCCTCATGTCCGGGCTGAACATTGGGTGGGTCACATGCCCGGCAATGGTCTCCGAGCTCCTCATCACCCGCACCACCACCATGGGGTCACTCACCTTAACCAGGTAGATAGCGAAGAAACCTGGGTCCAGGATGTCCTTCTCGGGCGCCCAATTCGGCTTGTCCCGGGAGGAGGAGAAGACGATCCAGTCTCCCTGCGGCGACCAGCTGCAGTGGGTGTCGGTCCATTCCCCCATTGTCAGCCGTTTCGCCTTGAAACCTTTGAACTCCCCAAAGTCGGAGTTCTCCATGATGTAAAGGTTCTTATGCTTCTTATCCCCTCCATCCCTCGTCGATCGAAACACAAACTTGGTCCCATCTGGGTTGCCGGAAGGGAAGGCATTGTTGGAATCGCCATCTGTGAGGCGTGAGACCATATCCTGGGGGTCAGCCTTTTTGCCTGTGTGTCGCATGGAAACATTGAATATGGCGTAGATCTTCAAGGGCTTAGAGGCATTGAAGGATGGCCCAAGGCATACGTACAGGGTATCCTTCTTTGGGTTCTGATTCCAGGATATTGAGAAGAGACTGTCTCCGCTCTTTTTCTGCAAATTGTCTCACATTAGTTACAGTCATACTATAAACACACTGAAGTACTAATGTTAGTAGGTTTTTCGACCAATTTGACCACCTCTTTATAATTCAAAAAAAATGGACTGATTTCAAACAACGGTCAACTCCGCCTACATTTTAAAAATTGCTCAAGGTCGAAATGGTTGGAAAACTGTTCTTTGTTTTATAATAAAGTTTATTTGTCTTTCATATTAATTCTTCCGTGTTTGCACTCTGTACCTCGTAGACCTTGCGCATTCCCCTCTCGTCTACAAGATAGATGGCTTTGAAGTCATTGTCGACGAATGCGAGCTTGGAGCCGTCCTTTGAGATGGTTGGGAACACACCGGATACCCTGAACAGCCCCACCTCCTTTGTTGACTCCGGAGATTGTAGCTTTTGAAAGTTGTCTGAGACATTACTTTTTCTCAAAAGGAAGTTTGAGAATTTTCTTCCATTCTGCAACCAACGTGTAAGTATATACTGGTTATTGATCTGTCCATTAAAATATTTATGAATGGTAAGAGCTAGTTTTTTTATCAATGTCTTCTTGACAAATGTGTAACAGCTCCCAGGTGTCCCTACACCCACATGAACAGTAATTTCATAAATTAGAAAACAAAACCAAAAAATATGAAACTTTCAGGGATCAAATATGATCAAAGATGTGATGTTCTTGCAAAGTCTCTGCCACAAATAACATTCGTGTAGCCCTCACGAAAAAAATCACTGCTCAATAGTGTGTGCAAAATATGTCACCATCATAAATAAACTAGTACTATGGTTCCAATTGGTAAGCTTCATGCACTATCCTACACAATCAAAACACCGAACTAATGGAAAAAGCTAGCAATCCACATATACACTTCAAATACCCGCTCTCACATGTGACGCAAAAAAGTTAACACGCTTGATAGACTCAAAAGGTATGGTTCAAAAGGCCTATACGTGTACAACGGGGGGCATCAACAATTTTTGATAAATTACGAAACTTGGGACTTGAACTCAAGACCCTGGGCTCCGATACCATATTAAGCTTCATGCACTAGCCAACGCAATCAAAAGTCCGAACCGATGATAAGGGCTAGGCAATACACGTATACACTTGAATACAAATTACTACAATGGTTCAAAAAAAAAATTCCATACTGCTGAAGATTGATTCAAATAAAAGTCTTTATCTTCATATTTGTTTTTTAAAATAAGTCAGACTAAACTACAATGGTTCACGTTGGGCAAGGTTAAACTCATTAGAATATTAACATCAAACTATTTTTGAGCAATTATCACATAATTTTGTCAAATTCTCTGAAATACCTAATTGTGTAACAGAAAGGACCTAAATGTGACGAATAGGACTGACTTGATTTAATTCAATGGAATGCACATCCACATTAGAAACTCTAATTGCACCTGGATTTATTACAGAAACACGCGTCTGCATGTAGCTTGTCGTTTAATTGGACTATAGAATCTTGGTATAACTGCGAACTAAGCGTAACCTAGCTGGTTAGGTTCCTTGTGGTGGAATCAGGCCAACACGGTTCAAGTCCAGATCTTGGTACTGGTGGTCGCATTTACCTGGATTAATTTCAGGCCTTTTGACAATGCACGTTCATAAGAGTGAGTTTATGTGTCATTATATGAGCATTTGTATCTATTTTGTGTAAGAATAATCTTGGCATACCCTATAGGGATTGTCCTAAATCATCTTTTACAAAATTATTAGCTGAAATTAAATTTGTAGATTCTATCTTGTCATACAGAATAAAATTATTAATCTTTTTCTTGAAAGGGATGTAAAATTTTATTTATAGTAGATATAACCACACAAAGCTAACCATAAATAGCTTATAGCCCATGGGATGCCGACTAGTTCAATTAAACGCTGCATAATGACTTGTAATACTGTGTAGGTAACAAATGCAACATGGTTCTTACTTTCTTTTTAATTTTTGACAAGGAACGTGCGATTGGAAGGTTAGAGCAACTACTCCAATAGTTCCGAAAAAATGTCCCGGCAAAATTGTCTTACGGGATATCTGTATAATTTATGGGAAGCTTTTCGATGACAACTTTTCGCTTTGTTTCCGTGAACATTTTTCCGTAGACTTTTTATTTGTTAAACTAGTGGCCTAGGGCCCACAAGTTAGTGGGATGTGTTACGGTAGCCGGCGAGTAGCAGCGGCGTGGTGTGTGTGGCAGCGGCGAGGTGGTTGTGGCCCAACGTGGCGCATCATGAAGTTTCAGACGTTATCCGCCCGTCAAAATTTTACGGGGAGGCTTTCATCTCGTAAACGTTCGGGGAAGATGGAGGTGATTATACGGGATCAAAGAAACAAATTCAGGTTTAGAGGAGTTGTTGGGGGCTTTTCTGCGCAGCTTCCTTTAAACGGTATGTTTCCCAAATCTTGTTCTTGAAAATTTGAACTCAATAATTGGAAATGAGGAAAACGAATTTATACATATTTTACGATAATAATGGTAGAATCCAGGAAATGACAGACCTTATACGTAAGTGTGCATTCAAAAGAGTTCGTTTACTGTGAATGGTTTACCTGAAGCGCGTCCGTTCTGCAGCGGTGGTAACCAACGCGGCTGCCGGCGTCAAGAACGAAGGGGTTGTAGTGGTCGGCCAGTGGCCTGATTTTCTGGGTGATCTGCGCCGGTTTGTTAGGCCCATCGTTGACATCGAAGATCTCGATGTGGCGGTACTGTGCCTCCACACGTGTCCCATCTGTTTGCCCGGACTTCTGGCGGATTGTGGCCACGGCCACCTTGGTCTCGCTGATGGCCGCCGGAGTCACGGCTTCGAAGCCCACCGGCGTCACCCGGACTGTCTCCTTGGTAGCGATATCATACCGGAACACGCCCCAGGTTGTCTGGACAGCGCGCGTGGGGAGCATCGTGTCGGTCCGCCGGTGGAAAAAGATGATTTTCTCGCTCCCCCACGAGGGCCAGCCGCCGTCCTTGATGAGGATCTTCCGCCGGAGGCCGCCCTGCGCCTGCCTGTCCACGTTCATCACGACGATGTCGGTCTTGAGGCACTCTATCTCGCCGGTCCACCTGTTGAATCGGAAGTTGGCCACCGCCACCATCTTCCCGGACGGCGACACGGCCGGGCTCAAATCATACTGACCTGCAGGGCAGGAGTCGTGATTAAGAAATTATGCACACACATGAGTCAGGACACAGCGCCGGCGATGGCTTACCGGGTGGAGTGAGGCGCTGGGTCTTGCCGTCTGCGAGGTCGGTCTTGTACACGACAGTCCACGGGGCACGCCGTGTCCTGGCTGGCTCCTTGGTTGAGACGTAGACGAGCGAGTGGCCGACGGTGCGGCCGCCCGCTCGGAAGCCGCCGGCGATGCAGCCGCTGTCCTCCATGCGCGCACCGCCGAAGGTATCGGCGCCGTAGACGTCGGCCAGGCGCAGCACCACGGCCTTCTTCGCGCCCTTGAAGCGCAGGGCCACGTGCAGCGTCTCGAGGCCGTCGTCCCTCTCGGAGACGAACACGAGGCCGGTGACGCGGCCCGTGTCCGCGTCTTCCGGCGTGGCGCCGCACTTGGTAGCCAGCTCGGGGTTCTTCTTGCGCAAGAATGCGAGGAGCTCCTTGAGCGCCGCCGCGGGGACGGGGCGGCAGTTTTGGTTGTAGAACTCGCCATCGGTGAGGAGTACCTCACCCTGCGCCCACAATCTCAGAGGAGCAACGGGGCAGGAGAAGATGTCCAGCGGCACGGCGGGTCTGTACGTCGTGAAGAAGGCGATGCTGCCGCGGCTCTCTCCGCCCATGGCGATGGAAACAAATTAAAGGAAGCTTTTTCTCCACTCGATCTGGTTGTCTGCTCAAAGAAACGAATTGCTTGGATTCTGTATTTATGGTCGGAGAGACGCTTTTTCTTACTGGTAAGATGGAAGACAAAGCTCCTGGTTGCTTAGTCACTAGCTAGCACAGAAGAAATTGTGTTATTTTCAGAGAAGTATGCATCTATATCCAGCCTAGGTGCTGCATGTTAAGATCATAGTTTAAAAAACCTAACCTTTAATCGGACTGGCAAGGCTGCCGGTGCAGGTTTTTACCGGTCAGACCGAAAGAGTTCACCGGTTCGCTTGTGGTTTTTTATGCAATAAAATAATGTATATTTTATCAACAAATACACAACTCGATAGATAAAAAATGTGTAATCACATAACAGAGTAACCAGTAACTACATGTTAACATCTAATTCATATACATAATAAAAAAAATGTGTTAATGTTGCCGCGTGGAGCCAGAGCGGCGAGGGAGAGCCGGGGTCGCCGCACTACGGCGCCGAGCAAGGGTGACTGCGGAGGGGGTGGCGACGCCCGATGGGTTTGTCTCTATGGACAAAATAAAGAGAGAAAGCTTCCAATCGGCTGAAACCTTACAAAAAGAGGATTGCTTTTTTTTTTGTTTACCGACAATACCCATGGCTTGTACGCACAAAAACAAGTTGATCAAAGGGATTTTCTGGAATGTGGAAGAAGGGGATGGAGGAGAACTAGGTTGGGGTCCTGCCGCCCATGTCACCAAGGTGGTGATGCGGGGCTGGGAGGTTTTTCTTTCCTTTAGGAACGGACACTCAGATATATTTTTGTAGTAGTGATGTCAAGGGTGACGTATTATGGCTTCATCGAGGGTGACGTCGTTCACAAGGGTGGTTTCGATCAATGAACATGTGAAGTCAAAATTGTATGACAGATTAAGATTAGGTCTTGGTCTTTGCAAGGAAGCCTTATTTTTTGGTTGATAGGAGCATGACAGGCCACGTCGTTCCTTGTCAAGAAATTAATTATATAAGCCCCCGGCAAAAAAAAAAAAGGAATTATGTAAGGGCAAGTCACCCTCGATTATAATAACATTGTTTTCCTAATGATCACTAACATGATGTCCCGTCGAGAATTTCTTTTTGTTCTTGGGGGAAAGAAGGATTAGCCGTGTATAACCGATTTTGCCAGGGCAGCTGTATCTTGACAGTGAAAAAGTTGTATTGCAAAGTCAATATCCCAGTGAAAAAGTGAAATTGAAATTACATAAGAAAATTCTTCTAAAATATTGTCTAACTCTTGTCTGAAAAAACATTGACATTTTTCTTTCCACATATACCTATTGCCCAAATAATTCATCTCAACGCATATTGTACGGTTTTACTAGAACTCATCTAGCTGAGTTTTAGTTATGTCTCATTCATCTTTACTAGAAGGGTTGGACGCGCTTTGCTGCGCCGTTGAATTTGTTGGGATTCTCAAATTTCTTTACTCACTCTATTTTAAAATATATGGTGTATTAATTTTTTGAAAAGTCAAATCTCTTTAAGTCTGATCAAATTTGTAGAGAAATATATCAAAATTCATAATATCAAATCGCTGTTATTAGATTCATCAGGAAATGAATTTTTATATTTTTTATTCAATATTGTGGAAGTCTATATGTTTAGCTCTGAACTTGGTGAAAATTACAGAAATTTGACTTTCCAATAAACTAATAATCCTTATATTTGGAAAATGATGGAGTATTTAGTTTGGCCGGTGGATGAGACGGTGGAGTGTGTTTTATGTCTATTTATAATACGGTTATTTGGTGGGCCTTTCGCGGTGTGATTTTGTATTATTCGCTAATCAACCCATATTTATGTGGGGTATTTTCTCATCGTTGGTTGCGTGTACTTTATTCGGCTATAATATCACATGGTGACGCTTTTTTCATGGTGATAGAAGTCTGTGAGGTGTTAATATATTTTTAGAGGCCGGTTGCTGCTGATTGATTTGAAAAATTATTGGCCCGATCAAAATTGTAAATCAAATCCAAAATTGAATACCTCAATCGAATGAAAGAGTTTTAAAAGTAGGAAACATAGAGACTGAAAATAAATTAATGGAAGAGCTCCTTGAGAAATTGTTGACCCGGTCAAAGTCAGATGACCTAATTCTAAATTGAAGCCTCAATTAACTGTGAAGATTTAAAATTAGGAAGCATAGTGTCTTGTATAAAAAAAATTAAAGAGATTGTTGACCCGGTCAAAATTGGGTGACCAAATTTCAATTGGAGACCTTGGAGACCTCAATTGATTGTGAGGCCTCCAATCCTATGAGGTTTAGTGATATAGTACATAGCCATTGAATGTGATATAAGATGCGTGTGTGTTGACGTGGGTTGTAGTATTATTTTGTGTCTGTTTTTATTTGTCAGGTGAATGAGACCGAATTATATCTCATCTAGATGAGTTCTAGGCACTCCCCCATATTGTACCGTGTACCAAGTCCATTGAACATATCCTCTGACATAGTTGACGTCAAATATTTCTTCAGAAACTTTGGCTTTTGAGAGCTCCTTTAAGCTGAAGCAACGTACAAAGACCTCTACTGCAAATAAAATTCACCAATTAATTGAAATGCTTGGGGAAAAAATGCTGGCAATTGTAGTGCAACGTCAAGTTCTTGGCTCAACATCATCAAGTGACTAAGTTTCTATAGCTAAAACAAAGGGAAACCCAAATATACTCTGCACAGTTAGCATTTTGGTGCAGTGGAAACTTCTTTCGTCCTCATCCCCACAAGCTAACTGCTGAGAAAAAAGATTGGGGACTAACGAATTATATATAAGAGCAATTGATGTGCGAGCATATCATTTCAGCAAACGACACAACACACTAACCAGACAATGGGCCAAAGCAGCAGCAGCAGCAGAGTCGCCATTTTCACGAGGCCGGGCGTGCCGCTGGACGTGTTCTCGTGCCCCGTTGATCCGCCGCCATCGTCGGGGCACAGTGAGGCAGTCCTCATCAATAAGGTGTACCGCAACAAAAACTGCCTGCCCGTCCCGCCGGCGGCGGTTCAGGAGCTCGTCGCATTCTGGGGCAATAAGAACCCCGAGCTCGCTTCCCAGTGGCAGGTCGACAAGAAGAAGGGCCCCGTCAGTGGCTTTGTGTTCTTCTCCAAGAACAAGGATGGCCTCGAGACGCTGCACGGGGCACTCCTTCGCTCCTCCAAGAACAAGGATGGCGAGGTCGTGCACGTGGGGCTATGCCTGGCCGACATCTACGGCGATGATACCTTGGGCGGTGCGCGCATGGAGGATTTCGGGGGCATCGCCGGTGGCTTCAGCGTGGGCAGACGCGAGATCGGCCACTCGCTCGTCTACGTCTCCAGCAAGGAGGACGACAGAACACGGGCCGCCGTGTACAAGACCAACCTTGCAGACGGCAAGACGGAGCGCCTCACTCCACCTGGTAAGCCTTCGTGGATCACCGGCGGTGCTGTATATACGTGTGTGTATGTGATGATAAATTCATATGTAATCACGCGTGTCTGTCCTGCATCCAGGCCAGTACGATCTGAGCCCGGCCGTGTCGCCGTCCGGGGAATTGGTGGCGGTGGCCAACCTCCGATGGAACAAGAGCACCGACGAGCTGGAGAACCAGAAGACCGACATCGTCGTGATGAACGTGGACAGGAAGGCGCAGGGCGGTCTCCGGCGACAGATCCTCATCAAGGACGGCGGCTGGCCCACGTGGGGTAGCGACAACGTTATCTTCTTCCACCGGGCTGTCACGTCGACCAGATGGGGCTTCTTCCGCGCTGCGCAGCCGACCTGGGGCGTCTTCCGGTATGACATTTCCACCAAGCAGACCATTCAGATGACACCCAAGGCCTTCGACGCCGTGACTCCGGCGGCCATCAGCGAGACCAAGGTGGCAGTGGCCACCATCCGCAAGAAGTCCAGGCAGACAGATGGGCCACGTGTGGAGGCACAGTACCGCCACATCGAGATTTTCGATGTCAACGCCGGCCCTCACAAACCGTCGCAGATCACCAAGAAAATCCGGCCGCTGACCGACCACTACAACCCATTCGTTCTCAACTCCGGCAGCTGCGTTGGTTATTGCTGCGAGGTAACACAGGAATTATCATCCCTGTTAAAAATTTATTTCAATTTTTTTGAAAATGATGCTGGAACACGGCCTTTGATATGATGCACGCAGCCATCAGAATCAGAAACTTCTTCCACAACAACGCGGGGAGAAGAGAGAAAGGACATCACGCCGCCCCGTCATAGATGTCATGTCAAACCACTAAAGCTCATCACTCAGCTAGCAAAGGTGCGAACAAGAGTTTGGGCCCCGAATTGTTTCAGACACCATCTTGAGACGTAGATGTGTTCTTAGAAAGTAAACAACAATCATCTATAGTACTAATGCTTGCAGAATTTACACTTCCAGGAAATAGTCAATGCCATGGTGTTGATGTGGTCATGGCTCAGTTCTGACCTGTGGCAGCGTGCTACCGCAAAGATGAAAGAAATGGTGGAGCCAAACAGTTGGCATCTGCCCAACCTCCACTCCTGGGTACCGAACTGGGAACCCCGTGGCATGAGGGCTTGGACTTGGACTTGGAGTATGCCCAAGCCAAACCTCTACTCTTTCGTGCGTTCATGTGTCATGTTAGCGCTGGTGCTCGTCGCCGCCATACTTCTCGGTCAATACATGGGACGCCGCGA
Source organism: Elymus sibiricus (assembly GCA_039707655.1). Classification (NCBI taxonomy): domain Eukaryota; kingdom Viridiplantae; phylum Streptophyta; class Magnoliopsida; order Poales; family Poaceae; genus Elymus; species Elymus sibiricus. The sequence goes on along the minus strand of CM077663.1, from coordinate 20,584,926 downwards.
TAGGCCGCTGGAGCAGCCGGGCTGGCCTGAGTTGGAGAAGGCCATGGTGGCGACCGTGCACAGGGAGGTGAATATCACCTCGTCGTTGAGCGGCGCTTCCATCGAGTACCTGAGCAAGGCCACAAACAGATACCTCTACCTGGTAAGCAAGACTCAGCTGACTTAGTACCATTACTTCATCCATCGTTAAATTCATCTTATAATTGCTCTTGTTGTTGTTGTTGTTGTTATTGTTGTTGTTGTTGTTGTTGTTGTTGTTTAGAGTCATATAATTACTCTATAACTATCAGGCCATTGTGCATGCAAGCGCGCTCGGGACTCGCTTCAGGCCTGAAGACATGTCTCTGCTGCGGGGGAAGGTTGAAAGTCTTGAGACCGAGAAGAAAATTCTACGTGCAAAGCATGATGCCCTCATCAAGGAAATTGATGATCTGGTGGATAACAGCGAAGCGCTGTACAAGGCGGAGTCGCGCATCACAGAGCTTCGGCAACACCTTGACATGCCGGTACAGGAGAAGAAGACCATCTTGAAAAGGGCAAGTAATATGTAGACTATATGAATATGTTTTTGTCCTCGGCAATAGGTGCACAAGCTTGTATGCTTTGTTCAGCCTTACTTTTTTTTGCCTTATTTTACACCACTGTCAGCTTGGAGAGATGAATTTAACATGTTTATTTGTGTAGTCGAGCTGTTACTATCAAAGCTTATTGGCCCAAATTGAACAAGTCAAAAATTGCGCACTCTATTCAAGTCTTCTCCTATCACTAAAAAAAAAAAACATTTGTTTTCTTGTATTCTACTCGTCGTATAGCAGTGTATGCTTACTGTAACCTAAAACCCACGGCAAATGAATGGCTCGGGGCTTAAAGCTCTATACGCCAACAATAGAGCGAAAAACACTCGGCATAGATAAGCATATTGGCGTATAATGCGAAAAGTACTCGGCTTATTGAGTTCACTCGGTGTACTTCCCTACCACGTGGACGACAACGGCGCATGTGCACTATTTTCTTTTTGAAGGCGTCGCTTTCGGTGAATTTGGACTTGTCTTAGTGGTGTTTGTACTGTTGCTTCAAGGACTAGATCACTGTAGTGAGACAATTCTTTTTTAGCCTCTTCTTTTTTTTGCTATGTGCATCCGTAGTGTCATTAGGGTATTGGGTAGTTGCATAGGCTGAGTGTAATTGGTATCTCCACAATATTAATATATTTCCCTTGTTGAAAAATAGGTTAACTGGGAAGGGAATAGAGCAGGCTATCCAGGAGGCTTTGCCCCGCACATTGGCAGTCTATCAGGATGAGATTCAAGAGGATTCCGAGTTCTATCACATTAGAAGACGCGATGAGTTAGGCATACCTTTGGCCGGGAAGAACAGAGATGATATGCCCCCATACGCCATCTAGCTGGAGCGCATGAAGATCCATGCAGATTTCCTGTACTACCGGGAAAAGGCTTATAGGTATCCGCCATTGCTACTTTTCCAAAATAATTAATAGTGGTGGGTTAAACTTATGCCCGTCACTCGAATCTGTTTCTGTCCGCGATAGGTAAACTCCGGCCAACTGTCCGCGATAGGTAAACTCCGCCAAGTTGGCCGCTTGACGAAAACTACCAGTGGCTGAAAGGAACGGGCTCTACCAACCAAAAATTATCTACATGGCACTATAGACCACACCTTGGCCAAATATGAGGAATGTTCCACTATTGAGCGGTACAAGTGGGCCCTCAAATGATGAAGCCTCACATCATAGTGGTAAAATGGAAATTATGGTTTTGCCGCCCGTCAATGGTTGGCCCCACATCAGCCTGAATGGTCAATCGAGTCTCCTCGTCAATATTGGTGTGCCCACATTAGAGTGGTAAAATGGAAATTATGGTCGCAAAGGTAGCCTCCCACATGGGCCGGAATGGTCAACGAACTCTCCTCATCACAATGGTTGACATGACTAATCAAGTTGTGGGTCCAAAATAGAAGGAAACAACACAAACGAGACGACAACCTGATGATAACTGGTAGAACTGGTGCGCATGGGCATGTAGCTAATTTCTTCGCAAGCACTAGTGGCATCGACCAAATTCGTGAAGTTTCAGTTGCATCCCCGATTATGAGATTTTGATAGCTTGAACTGATATTTCCCACATATCAAATTACAATAATTAATGAAGCAGCGAAACGAGAAATTCCCGATCGAGTAGTGAGAATGAGGAAGCCATGAAGAAGATGCATCGATCCTGGGACAGGCCACGTGGAATCGATGCTTATTTTATCATCATCTCCACATGAGTATTGCCACATAAGCTAGACATGCCGTTGAGCTGTAATTATATTCCCGAGTCCACTGGCCCAACAATTTTATAGTTCATTCAGAATCATGTGAATTTTTTCTGAATACATCTGGAGCGGTGTGATGTCATTTCGCATGACGTATCTTCCTTAGATGGGCATTTTTATGCAGAGTCTTGAACAACTTCAGGTCATTTCGTTATGTAAGGCTTTGGAAAAATTGTTGGTATTGCGATAAGATCCAGCGAGTGATTGGCAGGTAAGCTTGGCATGAGCTTGCAATTAGTATGACGACTGGAGGCGAACAGTTCTTTATTTATTAAGTCATCTCCATGAATTCATACCTTCTAGTATTAAAAGTCTATGATTGTCATGAACTAGCTCAGGAGATTAGCTCAAGGTCATCTCTATGGATTCATGCCTGCTATTAGAATATAAGCGTACAAATCTTCGCTGGATGATAGCAACAAGTTTCCGAGAGTGGAGTTTTTGCACCCGAGCTCAAATGAGCCCGGGTGAACAGTAAATTCGAAAAACATTTTAAAAATGTTCAAAAAAATCTGAATTTTTTTTAGGGAAAACTTTAACAAATGTTCTAAGAGCTTGTAAAATTTCAGAACGAACTCACATTTTTGGTAGCCGTGGCAAAAAAAACAAAATCAATACTCTGAAAATGCTACTTTTGAAAGCATTTTGAAGTACTAATTTTCTTTTTTTTGCCACGACCTCCACAAATGTGATTTCGAGCTGAAATTTTGCAAACCCTTAGAACATTTGTTAAAGTTTACCCTAAAAAAATTCAGATTTTTTTGAACATTTTTAAAATGTTTTTCGAATTTACTGTTCACCCGAGCTCATTTGAGCTCGGGTGCAGAATGGACTTTTCGCATGTTTCCCCTATTATTGTAAACCGAAGCTTGATGTACTTGTTTATCACAACGTAGTTTGTCATACCTAATTTATTTCTGTAGCGTGTTGAACAGAACTTGTTTGTATTGTGAACTAGTCATTATGACTGATTAATTTGTATTCTGATGCGATCTAACCACTGACTTAAAGGTAGTTAACAAAGGTGTGTCATCAGAGACAATAAAGAGACGTCGTGTGTGAGGTGCATTTTTTGATCGACACTTTTTCTAAGAGAGGACTAAATCTGGGTCATATTTTTTTCCACGAAGGAGCATTACCCCTAGCCTCTGCATCGAGCGATACACATTGCCACTAAATCTGGGTCATATACATACCTAATACTAATCATCGATTTGTCTTCATCGATGAGAGACTTAATCAAGTCTACGTCTTACTGTCTAATTTAAGAACGCTGAAGTGCTCATAGCATGAAGTAAGATCTTTCAATCGTTATGGATTTTAGTTAGTTGGCATATTTATATTAAATAGTTGTGATATATAAACATCGATTCCAATAATTCTTAGGTGAGATTCTAGTTTTGTTATTTCTGCAAGCAATAAGTGAAGATAATCTACCAGCCTGCTTTGCCAATATCCTCAATTAATGCACCAAATTAGAAAACGAGAAGTTGTATCTTGTGTCAGAGGATGAAGGTTATTAATACCCTAATTAATTTGATGATTAGTTGTTGCTAATCAACTGATCAGACAGCCAACCAATACAGCGCAGTAACCTTTGGGCAATAGATGCGGCACAATACAAAGCTGATTGACACAGTGAAGTTAATATAATGTTAATACCAAAGACCTGGATTGATTCTTTTATTAATTATATTGATTAGAGGGAGGATATAACATATGATAAACCAACGAAATGACATCAGATGATTGGCCCTGCGAGGTAGCTTGACGTAACCTATTCACATCTGTTAATTATAGAGACTAAGACGAAACTTCGTCTTAGTTTCCCGTTCAGTACTTGGTCAATGTATAAATTAGATATCCGCAAATGATGCAACGAAACATACAAAATGAAAGGGGGAATCTTATGTCAGAGGAGGAAGGTTCTGATTACCTAATTAATTGGATGATTGGTTATCGCTAATCAACCGATGAGACGGACAGCGCAGTGACCTTTGGGCAATAGACGAGGTACAATACAAAGCTGATTGAGACAACGAAGTTAATATCATGTTAATACCATATACCTAGATTGAATCTTTTAGTAATTATACTGATAAAAGAGAGGATATAAAATAAGATAGACCGACAAAATGGCATCACATGATTGGCTCCCCGAGGTAGAAGCAAACTGTTCCAATTTGTTATTTATAGAGACCAAGACCAGGAAAAGTCTTAGTATCCTGTTCAGTACTCCATCAACTTATAAAGTAGTCTGAATCTCATCCTTTATATCTAAGAGAGTGATCTCTACTATTTCTAATTATCTCAACATGCGTGCTTTCACATCATTAAAAATTCTATTGCCTGGTGTCGAAGCATGCAGCTGTTAAATGTATTTTCATTTTTGGTTCTCATTTTTTAATTCTAATTATCTCAACATGCATGCTTCAACACCATCAAAACTGTTCTAGCTTGATCCAATAGTATATGTCCTATGTACGCATGTGAATTCGCCGACGTAGATGGGTAGTGAGTTTCATCTCTGATGATGGCGCCACTACCAAGGCCAATGATGACACCTGGGACGACTTTCAGAGTCGAATAGGTCTTTGCCAAGGGGGCAGCAAAAGGGACCCTCAGTCTATCACTATGTTCAACATTGTGGCAGATATGCTTACTATCCTCGTTGAACGGGCTACAACGGCTGGACCTGTTAGTGTGCTAATTTCCCAGTTAGTACAATATGGTTCATCTATTTTTCAGTATGTGATGAACACAATGCTCTTTATGGACCACAACTTAGCTAAAACTCAAATATTTAAATGTCCTAATATGCGCTTTTGAGGAGCCTTTCTTTTCCAGTCATAAAATTAATTTATATAAGAACAATCTTTTTCTACTTTGGTGAGACTACATACTCGACATCTAAATGTGCGGAAACCGTTGGCTGCGAAGAGTGAACGAGCCAAGACAACAAATAGCCACACCCATTGTCACCCACACAACAAGAAACACTGCCGCCATGAGGCTCGCTAGAGAGCCGGACAACCCACCACTCGTGCCCTTGTTCTAGCATCCCTGACCGAACCCCTCACCAACGGCTTAATGTGTGGATGCCGCCCACCTAGAGGAGAAGCAAATACCTCCCAACCTTCTCACTAGTCCTGGACTTGACTTCGATGGAGGTGGCCTAGATCCTGGCACTGCCGCCGGCCCCTACCTTACGACAACTTTGTAGCGATGGGTGCAAAGCCACAATAACTTCTCAACGACAAAAAGTCAGACACCGTGCATGGAAATACCAGCTCCGAGAAGGAGCGCCAACATACAACACGTGCAACATGGACCAACCATGCATCATTGGCCACATGCCGACATATAACACCAGAAGGAACGACGACCACCGACTTATGAGAGACGACCAAGACAAAACTAGACAGGGGCCACCTAAGGCAGCCGACTTCTCGCGCGCCGGGCCATCGCATCCCATCGGCCACAACCTCCTGTGGTTCCCCCATGGTGCCTGCCACCGCCGTCGCTAGTAGAGATACACCACCTCACCCTAAGCTCCTCAAGTGCATGCGTTCGTGGAGAGAGGAGAGTGATCTATAGGAGTCTGCACACAAGCTCTGTCTGAGGCAACAAGGAGGAATCAGGTAGATAGGGAAGGATGGTAGCTAGGTTGTGGTCGCCGCCGCCATGCTTCACTATGGAGGTGATGCAGGGTCGGAAGGGTTTTCCCTTTACGAATGGACACTGGGATATACAAGCTCTGTTATACGATTTACTAACTTTTTTCTAGATAGGATGTATATAGACACGTTTTAGTGTGTTTGTTCTCATTCAGTGCATATGTAGTCCGTATTAAAAAATCCAAAAGATATTATAATTTGGAATGGAGGTAAAAAAATTCTAGTGCGACATGTCACAGGTGATGTATCATTGCTGTGTCACGGGTGACGTTGTGCACATGGGTGGGTTCGATCCATGAACATGCAACGAGCATACGACATAAACATTGTATGACATATTAAGATTGGGTCTTGGTCGTTGTAAGGAAGCTTTATTTTCTGGTTCACAGGAGCATGACAGGCCACGTCGTTCCCTGTCAAGTAGTTCTATAAGGGCAAGTCTAGGTCTTTGGGTTCACCATCGAGATAGGTGGACAACTAGTTCTATAGTACATTGTTTTTCTAATGATCACCATCAGATCCCATCAGTTGATTTTCCTTTTAATGAACCAAAAATATGTGCTTAAGCTTGTGCAAAAATTCTATTGCAAAGTCAATATCAGGGGGGCAAAATGAAATGGAAATTACATAACAGAATTCTTCTAACAGTTTGTAAACCTGTTCTCCGTAAAATAACTGATATTATTCCCACAACCCTCATGTCCAAAAAATCCTTCTCTATGTATATTGTACAAGTCATTTAACATTTACTCTGACATAGTTGATAGTTGACCTCAAACATTTTTTCTGCAATTTCGGGTTTGGAGAGTTCCTTTAAGATGATGCAACGGACAACCACCGGCACTGTCAGAAAAAATCACCAAGCAACTGAAACTCTTTGTCTTAGACTACCGCGAGGCACCAGCGGATCAAAACAAAATTGGTGTAGGCCCTCTCTTCCGTCTTGTCTCGCCGCCCGCGCTGCCGACCGAGGGGCTCCAACCCTAGCTGCCGGTCCACCCTTCCTCCCCTTCCCCCCACCCTCCATCGCCGCCGGTGGTCGGTGCCGACAAAGCCCGTGCGTGCGAAGGTGGCGGAAGAGATAATCCTCCCTCTCACATGTCACCTGGTGGCACAGGGCACCCTGGCTCATGAGGGTGTGTCCCCGATCTAGACAACAAAGCCATAACGGTCGGCCAGTGTCCCAGCGCTGGCTGTGGCTGCGGGGCTTGCGTTGCTCCTCCCGATCTAGGTCGAAGGCCCTTGGATCCGGGGAGGCACCCCCTGGTATGGCCTCCTTATCCGGTGGGGCGGGCGGGTTGGTTGCCAGGAGTCGGATCGGATGTCGGCGATCTACCGGCGGGTTAGTGTCATGGCTTGCTGACCTGGTGGCCAACGACGCCGGTCTTCTCCTTCCTCTATTCCCTGCTACGAGCACTCCGTCTCACCACACATGTCCGCATTGCTAGCCTGTCACCGGGCTGGGGCGGAGCGGGAGGTGGGGATCCAGATTAGGATAATTCCTAGTCGGCTCTTGCCGACCGCGGCGGCGACGACGACGCACGAGGGTAGAAATTTTCTTCTTGGAGACGTCATTCAGATCCGCACTACCTCTTCCCACCTCACTACTTCTCGTGTGAAAACCCTAACATTAGTGGGTGGCAACTGTGCTCATGGCGTCATGTCCTTCTTTAAGTCATCTTTTGCGAGAACTATGTGGCGATGGGGACCGTTTGGGTTCATAGGTAGTTACAGGTGGCATGCCCCTCTTCTTCGAGGGCGAAGCTGTTTGGGGGGAAACTCTAGATCTAAGACTCCCAGATCAGATGAGGACGGAGATTGTGGTGCTGTTCTTCCTCCTAAGGGCATTGTTTTGGAATAGAGTTTACCTAGATGGGCCAACGGGTGGAGCGGTGATACATCGGCCGCATTGAAGTCATGGAGGCGTGGAGAAGTGGAGTCTCAACGTTTTACGTGTTTTGATGGACGCACGCACGCTGGTGGAGTTGTCTGACGTCATGGTGATGTCGATGGCAGATGGGTCTGGCAAGAACTATGCATTGATCCCTCCTGAAGATGGGATGGTGGAAGATGGCTTTGGTGGATCCTAAAGTGTGGACATGCGGTGCACATTTTGGGACGCCTAGACCGGTTGGTACTCTCAGCTTGCCAGGCGGGCGACTTCTTAAGGACACTAGATTAGATGGTATCTGCTGATGCGGTAAGGGCACATCTTTAAAATAACATGCTCTTTTTGGAAATAACATGTTGTTTTTTAAAATAATACGCTCTTTTTAAACATTCTGATTTTAAAAATAACATGTTTTTTTTAAAAATAACATCCTCTTTTTGAAAATAACATGTTGTTTTAAAAATAATATGTTGTTTTTAAAAATAACATGCTCTTTTTAAACATTCTATATTTAAAAATAACATGCTCTTTTTGAAAATAACATGCTGTTTTTAAAAATAACATGCTCTTTTTAAACATTCTTATTTTAAAAATAACATGATGTTTTTAAAAATAACATGCTCTTTTTAAACATTCTGATTTTAAAAATAAAATTTGTTTTTAAAAATAACATCCTCTTTTTGAAAATAACATGCTGTTTTTAAATATAACATGCTCTTTTTAAACATTCTGTTTTTAAAAATAACATGCTCTTTTTAAAATAGCATGCTATTTTTAAAAAAATAACATGCTCTTTTTGAAAATAACAGAAACGTCATTTTTGAAATATGAAAACTTTCACTCCCAAGTTTTTGCACTAATTGTTTTTAATGAATTTTTTTACAACACATACAAACCTCATTTTCAAAATAACTCATACTAGCCAACACAGAAACCTCGTTTTCAATATGAAACAAGCATCTAATCCATATGAAACCCGGTTAGATTTGAATTTCAGGAGCTAGCATCATTTCAAAATTATGGTAAAAAAGGAAAAAAATCATTGCAGCCTAAAGTAATGATATCAAGCAGGGTACACTACAGGCCACATATATAGACTTGCGTCACATAAGTTCATACTACCAACAAGCAGTTATGCCCAAGTTCCACTTAATACATAAATTAAATATGTAAGAAGTTCTGATCATCAAATACATAACAAGTTCTCATCATTAAGTACATAACTTAATATCCTCACATAACTAATAATGCATAAAACATGAAGAATCTTCTGATCTTCAGGTCCATGAGCTTCAGCAACGTATCCATGCTCCCACCTATAGCATATAGAGATTGGAAAATATAAGATGCAATACATATAAAAAATGGCATTTGGATAGACAATTTCATAAAATATGCTAAAATGCAAGCATCATGTAGCCCACAGGAAAATGATCAAACTTCATATAAGGCACCTTGTGATATAATGTACAGGTTAAATGATGTGTTCATTTGATAGTGTGCCTATGAGGTATCAACATGGTAGAAACAGTATAACAAGTACTTTTACCTGTCAAAAGATTGTTTTGTTCACATCTATATGGCATGTAAAGAATGAAAAATTTCAGATTGAATACATATAACGATAATGACATTTGTTGATTGAGAACTCACAATATGCTAATTTGAAAATCACAAGGCAATCTGTCAAGCACACACACATACCAATTAGAATACCAAGTTGACATAACTCAGTGTTGAATTAATAATAATTTTGCAACATGCAAAATTACTGCTGCAATTTAGGAAGTAGTTAAAAACAGGGGTTCATACCCGCTCCCCTCTATGGCACCAATGGCTCCCACCTGAGGAGAGGAAAATCTTGACTCCACCTCTATGGCACAAACTTAACATGAGGATTGGGCAACTGGATACATGGTTTTAGACAACCGTATGGTTGATTGTGGGCTACTGGATACATGGTTTTAGATAACCGTATGGTTGATTGTGGGCAACTGGATACATGGTTTTAGACAGCTATACGATTGATTGTGGGCAACTGGATAAATGATTTTAGGCAACATTATGGTTGATTGTAGCCAACTATGACACCTAAAAAAATGGATAAGAACATACACGTGTTTATTTTTTAAGGGGGTGACAAATAAACTTCATACAGTAAAAACAGTTCGTGGTTTTAGTTATGTCCCCATGACCAGCTCCACACCGCTCCCCCACTACGATCATTTTTCCTAGTATGTATGATCATACCAAGGAATCCAACCCCGAGGAGATGAAATTCTTGATGCATCTCTATGACACAATCTTAATTGAAAGGTATGTAACAGCTTTACATATTAGCCAAATTATGGTCTTGATAATGATTCTATTCATGAGGATTGGGCGACTGCATACATGGTTTTAGACAACCATATGGTTGATTATGGGCTACTGGATACATGGTTTTACACAATTGTACGATTGATTGTGGGCAACTAGATATATGATTTGAGGCAACATTATGTTTGATTGTAGGCAACTATGACACCTAAAAAAGGGATACGAACATACACATGTTTATTTTCGAAGGGGGTGACAAATAAACTTAATCAAGCAAAAACAGTTCATGGTTTTAGTTATGTCCCCATGACCAGCTCCACACCGCTCCCCCGCTATGATCATTTTTTCCTAGTATGTACGATCATTCCAAGGGATCCAACCCCGAGGAGATGAAATTCTTGATGCATCTCTATGACACAATCATAATTGAAAGGTATCTAAAACTTTTACATATTAGCTAAATTATGGTCTTGGTAATGTTTCTGTTCATGAGGATAGGACAACTGGATACATGGCTTAAGACAACCGTATGATTTTGCTGCTGTAAAAGCTAGAGTTGTGCAGATGATGCATTTTACCAGTGCTGTAGCATCCTATGTACCCCCTAAACAATTGCAAAAACCCTAACCACCTCATTGCCGAAAGAGTCTAAGCCAACACCCTGATTGTAAGCATGAGCTGATGAAAAATCAATTCATGTGCGAAGCTTACCCTAAACGCCACCCCCGGCGTTGAGACGAGGAGATCGTCGAGGGAACCGTGGAGAACGGCGGGGAAGCGACGTCGCGCGCACCAACGGCCTCCTGTTGCGTATGGCGTGCATCCACTCCGGTGGCATCGCCTGGAACAGCACCCTCACGAACGGCACCCCGTATCTGATCGTGGGGTCATCCTCTGGATGCTCGATCCTGGATCTGTATGCCCACCACCTGCACCTGACTTTCCGCTCCTCCGAGTCCGTCTGCTCCATCGCCTAGAGGAGAAACTCGATGGACTCGACGGACTCCCGGTGGAATCCATCCGGGTGCCAGAAGGCCTCCCTCTCACCCGGTCTGAGACGCTTGGACATCTCACTCGCCATCCTCGCCACCTCCCAGTCATTGTTGAACCAAGAAAGGATCTCCGACAATCTGGCTAACTTCCGTTCGTTGCCGCCGGCGATGGTCGGGAGTCTATCGCACAGCGCCATCGATCTGCTGGTGGTGGATTTGGAGGAGTGGAGAGACAGTGGTTCTGCAATGGAGACGAGGGAGAGGAGAGGAGGATTTTATGCAGTGGAGAAGAGGGAGAGGAGGGGGTGGTTTTCCAATGGGGAAGTGGGAGAGGATCGTGCGGCGGCGGTTTACGATTGGACGACACGGCGGCGCTATAACTCCCTTGTTTTCCTTTCAATGGAATTTTTTTCTCATCGGGAAGAGAGACCATCGCCGGCGGCCGCCTCGGGGAGGGCAAAGTCCCGAGGAGGCGGGAGAGCGTGAGGGAATCGAGGTGGATAAGGGTGGGTGCACGACTTGCGGCTAGATCCTGCCGGCGGGATGAAACCCTACCGCCGGCGAGGATCCTCACCCATGCATCCTCACCCTAGCGACGATGAACAACCAATCTAGGAGAAAACCTGATCGAGAAAAACATGATCGTGGATCCCGAAAATAGCCGTGAAACTTTGTACCGAAAATACCCTTGAAATATTTTGGGAGGGAAAACCTGATGTTTGAAGAAAAAAATCTTTCCGAAAATACCCCTTGGGCGTCTATATAATACCAGTGACATCAGTGTATTGCATTGCATCTTGACCGTCGAATCGGGTCCGACGGACGGCCCATATCGACCAGATGCACCGTAAAAGGACTCTTAGCTTTCACATCTTTCATCAACAAAAAAGACTGTGCATGACAAACAAAGGTGAAAACTACATAGTATTTAATTTATTAATGCTCACTAGCAATCATAATCGCACCAAAAGATAATATATAGTATTGGTATGGCGACTTCCTGTCTGAAATGCAAATGTGAATGGATAATATCAATCGCTTGGGTCAGATTGCATACGAGTAAGTGAAACTCCATGACACGCTAAAAAGAAGTTGATCCAGGTAGAAGAGGAAGGCTTCTGAGGATGAAAATCCCTTAGATGCTACAGCTGATCAATTTCAAGGAAACAAGCATACACTAGTAGAAAATAGGCCTTTGGACCGGAGCATTAGTCCCGGTCGGGTTTTGCACCGGGACTATTGCGCCCACTAGTCTCGGTTCATGAGCCTATGCTTTACTCCTGGTTCGTGAGGAATCTCTAGTCCCGGTTGGTGTTACCAACCGGGACTAGACGGGAGGTGGCAGAGTTGCGGTGGGCTGGGGCCCATGCGAGACCCTTTAGTCCCGGTTGGTTACACAAACCGGGACTAGATAGAAATCCCTATATATAGATGCTTCTTCCAGCCGCCCGAGCCCAAGCTCTCCTTTCTCTCCTCTTTGTTTTCTTCCTTCCCCTGAGCTCATGAGGATTTGCCAAGATTTGTGAAGATTGGAGGCACCCATCCATTTTTGCCAAGATTTGTGAAGATTGGAGGCACCCCATCCATTTTTGCCAAGATTTGTGAAGATTGGAGGCACCCCATCGTTCTAAAAGGTTAGCAACTTCATGCTTTCATCTCTCATTACTGTTTGGGAGTAATTATGTGGGAGTTCATTTGATTAATATGCATGCAATTTGAGCTGAAATCCTCTTCTTAGTTTGCATGTGTAGGTGTGGTTTACTTAGTGCCTTCCCGTCCCCGTCCTCAGTTTGAGCTCAAATCCTCTTCTTAGTTTGCATGTGTAGGCGACGTATTATATCTGAACGAAATCCTCAGTGTGGACAAAGTTCTCATTCTAAACAAAGTTCTCAGTCTGGACGAAATCCTCAGTCTGGACAAAGTTCTCAGTCGAGACAAAGTTCTCGGTCTAAACAAAGTTCTCCGCGTCTAGACAAAAATATCAGTCTAACTGTTCGGCACATATAAGATAACTATATGTTGTTTTATGAGAACTGTGTATGAACTCTATGTATTTATTTTTGCAGTAATAACATTTTGATCACTATTAATTCGGTCATTTCTCTATTCATGATGTTCTTTAATTGTTTTTGATGTACTTCATTATATAATGCAGGATGTACGGTGACCGAGGCACTTCCGACGCACTTCGTTTAAGATAAGAAGATTGAAGAAGTTTTATTATAAATTGATATTGAATTTCAGAAGTTTCATTTATAAATTGAGATAGAAATTTTAGAAGTTTTAATATAAGAAGTTTCATTATAAATACATAATGCATTATAATTTTTTAATACAAAAATAGGACTAGAAATAGAGAGTAAAAAAAATTACGTACTTTCGGTCTGTCGGAGCTCCTTGTGTGACTTTCATGCCTCTTCTTGATGGAGGAATCCCGGATGTTGTCGCGGGGGTCGTTTCCCTCTTCTTCTTTCGCGATATATACCTTGGTATATTGCGCGAGAGAAGAAGGGGAAACGACCAGCACCGACGGTCGAAATATTAGTGTGAGGAAGTGTCCACCAACATACACCACCATATAAGTGTGAGAGAGTGCGCACCATACACACCATGAGGCATGAGAGTTTTTCTAAGGAAAACCTTGACAAACCGAAAGTCAAGCCATGTTGAATTAGGTCTATTTGGACATTTGTCAATGTTATTGCAGGGAACATTACCTTAATTACAAGTTAATAACATTGGATTTATATGTCTGGAAAGTCAAACCATGCAAATCCTCAGTGTGGACAAAGTTCTCAGTCTGGACGAAATCCTCAGTCTGGACAAAGTTCTCAGTCTAGACAAAGTTCTCGGTCTACACAAAGTTCCCCATCTAGACAAAAATATCAGTCTAACTCTTCGGCACATATAAGATAACTATATGTTGTTTTATGAGAACTATGTATGAACTCTATGTATTTATTTTTGCAGTAATAACATTTTGATCACTATTAATTCGGTCATTTCTCTATTCTCATGATGTTCTTTAATTGTTTTTGATATACTTAATTATATAATGCAGGATGTACGGTGACCGAGGCACTTCCGACGCACTTCGTTTAAGATAAGAACTTTGAAGAAGTTTTATTATAAATTGAGATTGAATTTCAAAAATTTCATTTATAAACTGAGATAGAAATTTTAGAAGTTTTAAGATAAGAAGTTTCATTATAAATACATCATGCATTATAATTTTTTAATACAAAAATAGGACTAGAAATAGAGAGTAAAAAAATTATGTACTTTCGGTCTGTCGGAGCTCCTTGTGTGACTTTCATGTCTCTTCTTGATGGAGGAATCCAGACTATTGTCGTGAGGGTCGTTTCTCTCTTCTTCTTCTCGCAATATATACCTTGGTATATTGCGCGAGAGAAGAAGGGGAAACGACCAGCACCGACGGTCGAAATATTAGTGTGAGGTAGTGTCCACAAACATACACCATCATATAATTGTGAGAGAGTGCGCACCATACACACCATGAGGCATGAGAGTTTTTCTAAGGAAAACCTTGACAGACCGAAAGTCAGGCCATGTTGAATTAGGTCTATTTGGACATTTGTCAATGTTATTGCAGGGAATATTACCTTAATTACAAGTTAGTAACATTGGATTTATATGTCTGGAAAGTCAAACCATGCAAATCCTTAGTGTGGACAAAGTTCTCAGTCTGGACGAAATCCTCAGTCTGGACAAAGTTCTCAGTCTAGACAAAGTTCTCGTCTAAAAAAGTTCTCCGTCTAGACAAAAATATCAGTCTACCTGTTCGGCACATATAAGATAACTATATGTTGTTTTATGAGAACTATGTATGAACTCTATGTATTTATTTTTGCAGTAATAACATTTTGATCCCTATTAATTCGGTCATTTCTCTATTCTCATGATGTTCTTTAATTGTTTTTTATATACTTAATTATATAATGCAGGATGTACGGTGACCGAGGCACTTCCGACGCACTTCGTTTAAGATAAGAAGTTTGAAGAAGTTTTATTATAAATTGAGATTGAATTTCAAAAATTTCATTTATAAACTGAGATAGAAATTTTAGAAGTTTTAAGATAAGAAGTTCCATTATAAATACATCATGCATTATAATTTTTTAATACAAAAATAGGACTAGAAATAGAGAGTAAAAACATTACGTACTTTCGGTCTGTCGGAGCTCCTTGTGTGACTTTCATGTCTCTTCTTGATGGACGAATCCCGACTGTTGTCGTGACGGTCGTTTCTCTCTTCTTCTTCTCGCGATATATACCTTGGTATATTGCGCGAGAGAAAATGGGGAAACGACCAGCACCGACGGTCGAAATATTAGTGTGAGGTAGTGTCCACCAACATACACCACCATATAAGTGTGAGAGAGTGCGCAACATACACACCATGAGGAATGAGAGTTTTTCTAAGGAAAACCTTGACAGACCTAAAGTAAAGCCATGTTGAATTAGGTCTATTTGTCAATGTTATTGCAGGGAACACCACCTTAATTACAAGTTAATAACATTGGATTTATATGCATCCAAGTCACCTAAATTTGAGGGTGTGGCTTTGAATGGTGCATATTGAATGCACAAAAAGTCTGTAGTTGAAATAAGTTTAAAAAAATTAAACGCCTTTGTAACAGATGAGTTTTCGTCCGAAACCCTCATACTTCAAAGGAGATGGTCCAGTTTGTACACGAAGTGCATCTAATTTTTGCCGTAACCCTCTCAACTTTTTAGCACATGTTATGTGGGTGAAATGATGATACCATGCCAAGTTTCAACCTTTTCAGAGTTCATTTGTACTGCTTTTCAATTTCAGGGTCATTCGGCGCAAAAAATTCATGAAATGCATGAAAAATAGCAAATGAAGTTAGAAAGGGTTGAAATTTGAGGATGTGGATTTGAATGGTGCCTATTGAATGCACAAAAAGTCTGTAGTTGAAATAAGTTTAAAAAAATTAAATGCCTTTGTAACAGATGAGTTTTCGTCCGAAACCCTCATACTTCAAAGGAGATGGTCCAGCTTGTACACGAAGTGCATCTAGTTTTTGCCGTAACACTCTCAACTTTTTAGCACATGCTATGTGGGTGAAATGATGATACCATGCCAAGTTTTAACCTTTTCAGAGTTCATTTGTACTGCTTTTCAACTTCAGGGTCATTCTGCGCAAAAAAATTCATTAAATGCTTGGACCCAACCGGGACTAAAGGCTTGGACCCTTTAGTCTCTATACTTTAGTCCCAGTTGGGGAACCGGGACTAAAGGCCCTTCCCAACCAGGACTAATGGCATGTTTTCTACTAGTGATATATGTTTATGAGGAGAGGAGACGTGCGCAAGTTTCGCCAGCTTGGGAGGGGAGCATAGACAGATTGTGATCTTGGCCTCAGTTTCTTGATGAGCTCGCCGGTCAGTTCTTCATGTCCTTCCATTTGTTTAGTTTGAACTAACTTGCATAAACATATATAAGCAGAAATACATCTGGGTATAACCACATCAAGAGATAAACTTGACTACTAAGGGCATCTTTAGCCGAACTGTTAAAATGACTCAACTCCTTAAAAGATTCCCTTTATCATGCTTTCATTTGGATTATTGCTATATTGGGGCCCCATCATTCACCCCGAATGGTACTACAAACTGAGAGAATAAGCCAACTAATTTTGACTTTACCTGTTTTAAGTCAACAGTCAACCCTTAGTAGGAATTCAGTTTAGTGGCCTGATGTCGAGGAAGGCCGGGTTTGTACGACGAGCTACATGGTACCCTATATCGTAACCGTCGAAGCTAGATTGAATGCATGCAGATATGTGCCAAGATTTGAGAAACAACAGCAGCTGCAGGGCGCTCAAAGCTTGATACTCTGTTGAGATTTCATGTGTTCGTCAGACTAGACCCGATGCATGCCTTTGTCGCATGCATGCACAGAGGACGCCCTCTCTCTCTCTCTTCATTCTTTCTCTCACATGCACAACATATCAGACGTGAACATGAATTATTACACGGCAGATGTACGTGGTGTTGTAGGATTCCTTGTCCAACTAGGATTAGAATTCCAGACCAACTGGGGCATGTATGTAGCTAGGTTAGCCGTGTGTGTGTGTCTATATATATATATATATATATATATATATATATATATATATAGGAAAATGGGTTAGTACTCCTTGGAGTATGTACTCCTATGCCAGGTGTCCCACGTTGCTTCAGTGTCCCGGCATACCACTTGAGAATTGGTTATCTTTTAATTTAAATATAGGCAGGATAATATCTCATGCAAACCTCCATTTGAGAATTTGTTAGCACTAGTAAGCATGCACGTGCAACGCACGTCTCGATCAAAGCAACCTATGGAATTGATGTGGGTATTCAACTCTGAATTCATATTGAAATGAAGCTTATTGTTCACTACTCCCTCCATTCAAAATGACGTCTTATATTTTGATATAGAGGGAGTATAAGATGCTTTGGATATTTCAAAATTGACTACATATGGACTGAATGAGTGAATAAACACACTAAAATGTGTCTATATACATCTAATTCATAAAAAGTTAGAACATCTTATATTTGTGTAGGGAGAGAGTGCTAAGTGTGTATGTGCATTCTTTCGATCAAAGCAGTCTGTGAAATTCATATAAGTATTGAATTATGTCTCATATTCCAGAAATTTGATGTGGGGTGGGCGTGGGGGTTAGAATATATGTATTGCCTAGTGATCCCCACGCCTATCATGGAGTCCAATACAAACCCCATGACTTATATTTTGATGATGTCATGTGAAGTTCTAGTGGACAAGGAAATCCCCGACTAAGAAATCATAGGACCGATGGCTCATTTAGGACCTAAAACTGCTGCGTGGCTCAGCTGTATTGCATGTGCCGCATGAGCAAAATAAGGCGAGTCATGCTCTAGGATGGATAGCTCATTTAGGACCTAAAACTGCTGTGTTGCTCAGAAGTACACCATATGAAATTGGCGATCTGTTTATGAGCGATTGTAATGACTCAATTTGATCAATGATAGATATTTTTACCCCGCAAAAAAAAAATGAACATGACCAAGATGCAAACTTTGAATAATTCATTTCCTCCTGGTTCAGCCTACATTATATCTTCAGAAGTTGAATTGCTGGACTTGAGTACAAAGCCGCCCGTGCGAGTCAGTGAGATAGAAGAGTCTGTAGGTGTTCAAGACCATTTTGCCCCAATTCCGAGTCTCTCATCACCTGTAGTGCGACATTCGTGAAGAAAAATGAATGGAGAATTTAACATTTTTGTATACATGGTATGCAAAATTAGATCTGCAAAGATTAAACATGAATTAAACTTGTCATATCAACATCTCAGCTGTGGAGAAAAGTCTACTGTTCTAGAATGGCAAACTGTACTATAACGTAAAAATGTATGAGTAGATCACGTGCTAGAATAACCATTGTTTCGCAAAGCTAACCAGTGAAGAAAAAAGAAAACCACACACACACACAAAAGAGCTTTCTAATGAGACGAATATACCCAGAAGAAAATAAATCATACAAATACCATGAAATATACATAAGTAACTTTAAAGGCTTAAAATGAAGGAAATGTATAATGCCATGCAACTATATTAGTAGAGATTCCATCGAAGCAATGTCATGTCAGTCACCTCGCAAAAAAGACATCTCACATTAGTTCAAGTGTTCGGGTGCATGGCAGTTCAAGTGAACATGTGCCCAATAACACCGTCAGAGGATTATATACGCAAATTAATTCATGATTCATATAACTAAAACAATCTATTGCAACCTTTCATCCTGCAAAGAACACCATTATATGTCATCAACAACAACTTTGGAGCTTGGAAAACAATGCTTCTATTGCATTTGTTTCGCCATCTCCTAAGAAAAATATTAGCTAAAAAATTCCAAGATAACATTTTCACGGTTTCAGCATAGAAAATGTACGAAAGACCTTCAATTTATCCCAGATTAAAAGGAAAAAATGCAATGTCTTTCTTTTCTTGATACACACCCGATCAATAAAGCATATCCCCGATTAATGCAGGAGCTATTATAAATATAAAATAATAAGAAGAGAGAGATTTTTTTTATTGTTAGCAAATAATAATTTTTCACAATATATATAACCTCATGATAGTCTGGATCCTCTTTTATTTGTCCACTATTAGCAAAAGTAGATCCTCTTTTAGTTGGAAAGTACTAACAAAAGTATTGTCAAGCCACAAATTAAACCAGCTTAATTGTGTAACACGTATGGACGCAAGCCCCAAATGAAAAATAGTTGTTGCAGCTAATTGTCGCAACTGTATCTATGCATAGAGCAGAAAACAAATTTAATTATCCAATTGACTACTCATTTACCCTCAAACTAAATAGAAGTGCACTGATGATAGGCATATCTTTCCCCGATTGACAGGATCGAACTGTTGCTGGTGATAGGACTAAATGAACGGGCAAATTCATGTCAACAAGTGTGAATAAAAAAAAGAGAAAATAGACTCACCTGATTGAGCAACGCGCGAGCAAGAATACTGCTGCAAAGGGGTGCCGTGCCGGGGGGGGGGGGGGGGGGGGGAGGGGGAGAGAGTACGTTGCTCGATTCAGTATGAAAATACATTAGACATGCATGCAAACAAGGTCACTCCCAAGAAAAAAACGTACAAACAAGGCTTTGTCAAGAGTTCTTCACAACATACTGCATACATAAGTTGAAGGGGTTTCCTAGAAAAAGTGGCATGTTGTACTTTGCCACCCACGAGTGGCAAGCATGTTGTTGAAGTTGGATCGCCACAATCAGCTTCCTTCAACGGGCTATCACTGGCTTCAAGTACCACTGGTACAAAGTTTGTCACCATTTCTAGCATTTTTGCCATGAATCATGAGCGCTCTCAGTATACGCACCTCTGGGGAATATAGAGCACCCATATAAGCTTAAATTGCTTGGTCGAGGTCGTATTAAAAAAAAGACTTGTTCCTTGGTCGTTGTAGAAATACATGGCCTCAGCTGCAGTTATTTTATATTGTATCTGTTATTTTGGACTGCAGAGTTCATGTTCCCCTCCAACCTGCATCAGCAAAATATGTAGGCCTCATCAGTATACTGTACAACGCCATGGCTGATGGAATCGCATGTTCCAACTACTTGGTAAAAGTTGAAACAAGGCTCAACCAGAATGCACACACAAAAATCAGTTCAGGAAAAAAACATCACGCCCTTGTCGACAGGAAAAGCATTGCGCTGCCACCAGAGCAATTTAGAATCCATCATCAAGAAATTGCTTTAGAAAGCATGCAAGAAGAAAGGGGGATTGCGTTTGCACCTTGGATGGATCTGCCTAGGCCTTCTTCAAGAGTTGCGCCAAAGCTCTTGGTGATTGGGAGCATGAGGCCGATTGATCCCTGCCAATAGCTGGATCTTGCCGTTGCAGCGAACAAGACGGGATTCAGTTCAGGACAAAGAACGGATAAAGAACATAAGAAAGAAAAACAGGATGGGGATTCGATCGTTGCGCTGAGGAAAACCACACTCTTTTCTTATTCGTCGAGGACCTAGGCGTGGACGACGTGTTGATGTCCCCGAGCACCTGCCTGTTCCCAGGCGCATTGGGCCGACCAACGCCGGCGGCGGCGGCCCTCAGCTTGGTTGCACTTGCAGGTACTGCAGCACCTGGACATCACCACAAAGAAACATGATTAGAGACAAGCCACTGCTTGGTTGACGCGCGGATCCGGCAAGCAACTCGCACGCATCAGCCTGTCTTGGTTAAAAACATGGATAAAAATCGGATCTTGGCAAATTAGAATCGTACATATGAACAACACATCCAGAGAGAAACCCAACGGCGCAGGTGCGGGACCAAATCGAGAACCACTACATTGATTGTCCCAACGCGGCGCGGCGAGAAAGATTGATTCGACGGGCAGGCGGACGTGTGGTTCACCTCTGTTGGCCGACGGCTGCAGAGCGGCAGGCGTGTGCTGCTGGTTATGCCTGGTGGCCATCTGTGCCAGTTGTTCCGGCTTCGTTCAAAGACCTTGAGAACCGGCAAGGTGTTTCTGGCGAGCTCCTGAACGGAACAGGGCGGAGCGGCGACCTCGGTCCCGGCAGCATCGCCTGGGTGTGGAGGACCAGCGGAGCGGAGGAGCAGTTGGCGATGACTCGGTGGGGCGACGTGCGTGCCTGTGCCTCCGTGGGGCGCTAGTGGCAGGATTTTTTGGTTGGGGTTAGCGTGATTGGTGGGATTATCTTGACGTGCCGTGTGGAATATTCCTCTGCTGGTGGAGTGCGGTCAGTCATTATAATTTGCTAACTGCACATTTGACTCGGAATTAAATTAATCTTAACCATTAGATTTTATTAAGTGGGTCTAATCTAGCGGTGCTAATCAGGCTGGGTACAATTGTTGTGTGGCTTTAAGAAAGAAATAGTTCGCTTGTTTAATAGTAGTATAGATATAGATGCCCTCGTAAATAGGGATTCGGGCTCGTTGTATCGTGCTGAAAAACTGTGATGCAGGTGTATTAGGAAAATATATATACGCTCGTGTCATGCGTTAAAAAATAGAAGAAGGCGGTGACGGCGGCTGTGAAGGCGGCGACGGCGGCTGTGATGGCGGCGGCGGCGATGGCTGACAATTAGATGCGGCGTCCGGCTAGATGTACGACTGACATCTTCACGCGATCAAAGAGGAAATTGATCCCACGCATCTTTATCCCAATCGGCATCGATCTGGGCAAAGGCTCCACGCATGCATGCGACTAGACGTGATGAAATTATCTGCATCCCTCGGCTGATTCATATGCGTGCATGTATTAGGATATTACATGCATACCTTATTCCTTCTGTACAGTACTAATTAGTGCGGTGGGCTGGTGGCAATGTGAAGACCGAGGACTGGTCTGCCGAACATTGTTCAATGCATTCATGCATGGCGTAATTAATTAGTGCGGTGGGCTGGTGGCAATGTGAAGACCGAGGACTGGTCTGCCGAACATTGTTCAATGCATTCATGCATGGCAAGTGAAATCAGCTAGACTAGCTTGCTCCGAGTTTGTCTACCTCTCTACTAATTCACCACTCACGCCGGTGGCCGGGAATATGCTGCCAGGATCAAAAACATGAAGAACAATGTACATCTTGCCGTTCAATTGTACTATATACTACTTAACATGAATTTCCTATTTTGGGCCACATATACAACTTTAAATAATGTATATACCTTCTACTGAAATACAAATGGTCTATATTTACTCCCTCATGGAAATTAAGTGTATGCCTCCTCACACATGATGTGGTATATTCTAGGAGTATCAACCTATTTCTTATATATTCTAGGAGTATCAAAAACAAATTTAGTTTGTACTCTCTCAATACAAATTTAGTATATACTCCTCACAGAAAAAGTATATACTCCTCCAAAAACAAATTCAGTATGTAGTCAGTCAATACAAATTCAGTGTATACTACTTCAAAAAAATTAATATATACCTGTCAAAGAAATCAGTATATAGTCCTCATATATAAGCAGTTTATAGTCTTCAAAAAAGGCAGTATATACTCTTTTTTAAGGGAAAAGTCAGTATATGCTCCATTAGAAAATGCGGAGGAAAAATATAACTTCATGTTTTTCTTGTGTTTCAGATATATACCTAATCTAATTGCAGGTGTAATTCCTAGCGCACGGTTCATATGCATGCCATATAGTCATGTTGACCAATGTAAAAATACGTAAGGTATATGCAAAACGTGACGTCTAGGATATGCTTCCAATATTTTCAAACTTAAGGCACCGGCTGCATGCCCTTGCTTATAGGCAGTTGTTATGCATGCATAGATTAGTTGGTTTTGCTTCTTGTACGTGTTAAATTATCCACTTAGGGAGTACATACACCTGGGAGTACAAAAGAGGAGTCAGAGAGAGGGGGGACATAGCTATTCTATTACTCTGTTACTTCCGGAGAGAGGCGTGCAGCTGCAGCTGAACATGGTATCCAGGTCGTCGGTCCTCCTGTCGGGATTTGTGATGGTGGGTCCAGTGTAGGTAATACACGCTCTGGAAAATAAGACGGACTGGTGAAATACGCTCACGTACAGTGCTATACGACAGCGACAGGTCTCCTAATTTGAAATCCGTGGATCGCTTCCGTCGTTAGCAGTTGTCCCATGGATCATAAACGTAAGCGCGACGTCTGTTTGCGAGAACACCGCCGTCAGGAGGGCAGTAAATGCTGGTCGGTATTTTTACTGTGGGGCACCGGCACCCTGTAGTCAATCGAGCACAATCCCCCTTTCCCCATTCCTTTCCTCCGCACCTCACAGGGATCCAGGGCGAAAACCATGGCGACGGCGGGGTGTTCGGCGGTGTCAGAAGACCTACAGCATAACGGCCTCGAATTTCTGCTAGATCCAGTTGACAGGTACGCGTGAACCGTCAGATTCCGTTCCTTTCGGTCTAGTAGCCCGGTGAAAGAGTATGCTGAGATTTTGATTCACCCGGCAGATTCCCGCTGAGAGAGGTCACCGCCGATGTTGAGCAGCCGGATCCGTTGGTGCTGATGGACGTCCAGTGGTCAGCTCCTCCTACTGCTGACTCCTCCTGCGTGGCTGTAGTCGGCCATCTGGGCGATTCTTCTGGTCAGAACAAATCACCCCGCAAGAGAAAGCAGTCGCCGACCCAGTCCGCTGAATCCACCGGGAAGGTGAATCCTCAAGCAGTAAAATGTATATCCTTGATTTTATTACGTTGCAATTAGGGTCGTTTTTGAACGGAATATAATACTGGAATGCTCATTCTACAGTCGGCCATTCTCTGTATGGCAGCAAAAACAGAGTGTTCGCTCTGTCCAGCAGCAAAAACAGAATTGCAACGTACTGATACGCTCACAATACGCCAGCACGACTTTAATTGCGTGGGCCCCATTTCAATATACGCTCACAATACACCGGAGGCATACGATCGGAAATACTGAATACGCACGCATCCCTACAATGGCCAACGGGTAAGATTCCGGCCTCAGCTGATCCTGTTCTCAGAAACGAATTCTTCCGGCCCTATATAGAAGCGATCTACACTAACAAAAGGAAAAAACATGCTGGCCCAATTCTCCCGAGCCCAGCACGACCACTCCCCTGCCTCCCCACGACCCGCCTCAACCCTCAGCTCCGGCCGACGCGCCGCCCACCTCACCTCCCGCCGACGGGCCATCCATCCACCTCCCGGAGACGCGCAGCCAGGCCTCCCACCGATGAGCCGTCCCTCCACCTCCCACCGACGAGCCGCCCCCTCCACCTCCCGACGACGCACAACCCCCTCATCTCCCGCCGTCGCGCCTCCCCGTCCACCCCCCGGTGACGCGCCTCCCCTACCTCCCGGCGACGCGCCTCTCCACACATCCCGGCGTCGCGCACCCCCTACTCCGGTCTGGTTATGCTCCGATTTCTGGGCACGACAGCGGCCTGCAGGTAAGCGTTCATCTGAACGGCCCGTGCTCTCGCTCACGGCCTGGATCCGGCATGGTCGCCGCCCTGTGGTTATCTAGAGTGCCCGTCTTCCCCCATTCTACACTGCCAGCAGGTGCCGCTCTTTTGTGTTCGCATCTTCTACCAACTGGTGATGCCTCTCTGATTAGTTGCAAACAGTTGATGTTCTTCTTTTTAGTTGACATTAGATGGATCTTTGCATGGCAGTTCCCCACTATATGAAGTAAAACAAATGTAGGGGGTTGGGTTCGTCATGAAAGTTCAAAGTTCATATGTTGTTACAAGTTTGATGAATTGTACACTCGTCAGTTCGTGTGTGTTGTTATTCAGTTCAGTTCGTGTGTGTTACTCCATTGGCTGGGACGATAAATTTACTTTCTCAGTTCAGCTAGTCTTCCTCTTCAAGTTCAGTAAATATTTGAGATGAATAGGTTCCCTGTATTCATAATATATAGTTTGGTAAACTACATAGTTGTATTTTGGCATAGAAATGTTGTTCATGTGACTTTTCCATTTTGGTTGTTCACAAATAAGTCGATTTTGACCTTAAAAGGCAGCAGCCCCAGATCACAATTTTTATTTCTTATGAATTTGGCAAGCAGAGGCACCAATTACAAAAATTGATGTTGTGTGAAGTTTTGCATGTTATGAAATTCTGAAATCTGAATGATTGTATGCCTTTTTCAGATTGAACCGTGGACGTCGCACCAGATCGATGCCTTCATCTATGCTTGTATCTTGTATGCCTTTTCAGTTCACTTTGTAAGGTTTTTTCAGCTCACATTGTAGCTTTTTTCAGTTCAATGGATTCCAAAAAAGAAAAAACTGCGGCTGGGTGATGAGTCAACTTCCTGTACTGCTGTGCCACAAGCACTGGACGACCCCGACCACCGGCTCCACTGCCTCCCGACCTCCTGCTTGTCGCGCCGCCCGTCCCCTCCTAGGATCTCACCACTACCGTCTGTCTACCCACTTCCCCGGTGAGCCCATGCTCTTCTGCTCTTGACGTTCGAGCCGCCTGCACTTCTTTTCTCAGTTCTAAAATTTCCAAAGCATCAGTCCTATGTATCAGGATACAGCATGTTACTTGTGCAAATTTCTCTTATGCTTGTATGTCCCAAAAATGTATAATTGCTGCTTTTGATGTCTTGTAGTGCAGAGAAGGCTTCAAGAAAAACATGTTTCTCTAGTTAATTTTTTTGATGCTATGTAGGTGCTTTTTAGGACTCGGGCACGAGCTCGTCCAGCAGGGGTGCTGGCAGCAGTCCAAGTGGAGCGTTGACACCAGTACAAGTAGAATCGCGGGTCGCGGCCACCAAGTTCACCAAGCCCTGCACATCCGTCCAAGTCGAGCACACACACAGGGAGAACACCAGTGCCTTTGCTTTGCACATTGCTTGGTCATGCATGATTGCTGATGGATGCTGCAAGCGTTTTATTAGTTTGATCTTCTGCAAGACTCAATTTTGTCTCAGTTTTCGTCATAGAATAAAATAGCCCGCGAAATAGCCGCGATAGCTGCGCTATAGCTGCCCAGGAGCCTTGCCGCTACGCTATGGCCGCTGCCGCGAAATCATTCACATATCCCTCTAAATGGTCCATACATAAGCAAAAACCCCTAGAATTCATCTCTCCCACCAAAAAAAAATTCCGCTATTTGCCGCAATTGCCCGCTATGGCGGCCGCTATAGCTGCTGGGAGAGGCCGCCGCGAAATTGTTTCTCCCGCGATTTTAATCTATGGTTTTCGTGGATTCTAGCCGGCAAGTGACATAATTTTGGTTGCCATTTCTCTCTGTAGCAGATTCCATCTGCACAAAAATTGCTACTGCAGTTTATTCTATGTAAAAAATGAATAAGGTTCATTTCACAAAAACATGTCGAAGTTTGCTTGGGAAATTCTGCATTCTGTTTGATTACGCCAAGAT
The DNA here is from genome assembly GCA_039707655.1 of Elymus sibiricus. NCBI lineage: Eukaryota > Viridiplantae > Streptophyta > Magnoliopsida > Poales > Poaceae > Elymus > Elymus sibiricus. The sequence continues at coordinate 20,558,284 of CM077663.1, read as the reverse complement.
GTACAGAATGGCTATTCTTTATTGTGTGCCTTCAGCACAATTTAAAATTGCTAGTTGACCATATGTCTAATGGTTTTTTCTTTGTTTACAGAAAAACTAATGTGTGAGGATATCTCGGGTTTCTTTGTGAACTTGTAGTGTTACTGTACATGAACTTTTGTACACTACCTTGTTATCAGTTTATGTGTATGTGTGTTGGTAACCACTGCTACTAGCTACCGATCTGACTGTTGTATTAGTGCAGCTGCTCTATGTAATTAGCCCCTTTGTTCGGTGAATCTCCTACTATTTGCTAGCTTTGGCATTGTAAAAACACAACAAGTTCTCACAATTAAAAAAGTTATAAGTTCAAAACAACATCCTAGATAAGTTTTGAAAACAGCTCAAACAAAAGGAACCACACTGAAATTCAAATGGTAAAAGTTCAAGTCATAAAGTGAGATAAGTCCGAAATATCGTTGCAAAAAAATGAGGTTAAAAAAAGCACACAAGACATTTTCCTTCTGAAAAAAATGTCATTCAGTTCAACAACATAAATCATGCAAGTTCGGGGATGATGATACCGTAAACCGTTGAAAAGTTACGAGGAAAATCGTACGGAAAAAATAGAGTAAAGTCAAGTCTGTGAAAACACGCTCGATACAAACCGATACGAAGACCAGTTCGACTACTCTTTTCTCGGGACATTCAAAATTACTCTATGAAAAATAACTCAGTACAAACACACGCATAGATCAGTATGAGTACTCTGTTTTTTGAACGGGAAAAAACAGCACGATGGGTCTCACCGTATTCAAAATTACAATTAAACAGTTGTGAATTTATGAAAACGTCCAACATGAATAAGTTTCGCATTTTCGATAGCTTTCCAATGGTATATTATTTGCCTCATTTCAACAAACGTTTGAGAAAAATCACGTTCAAAACCAAATTTCACTGAATTCGAATTCGAATTTGAACCGTAAAAAATTATAAAAAAATTTCAATCCATAAAAGTTGTGCATTTTCCATAGCTATCCAACGCCATATCATTTGCGTCAATCCGACAAACTGTTTGCAAAAAATTGCGAAAATACGTTTTGCCCAGAATTTCACCGTTTTTCAAATTACTTTTAAATCATACAGAATTTTAAAAAATATTCAACATATGGAAGATGTGTATTTTCACCAGCTTTCCAATGCCATCTCATTTGCTCAATTCCGATAAACCGTTTGAAAATTAAGTCCAAAATACGATTCGCGTTTTCGTTTTGAAAAAAAGGTTTTTTTCAAAACTTCTCTTAAACCATGATGATTTTGCAAACAAATTCTATATGACTGTAATCTAGATGTCAAGAGCTTTCCAACGAGATATTACACGCCCCGTTCCGATGATTTTTTCTTGCAATGTTTGTTATTTTTGTTTTTGAACTAAACAGGACGATCAGTTCAATGTTATGAAAGCATCAGTCCACCCGCTCGAATTCGTCAGTTCAACAATAGTAACAGAATATTTTGTTACGCGAAACAGAATATATATATATTCCTACCATCCAGTGGTAGTTACCACCACTTGAGTGTTGTATGTTGTATATAGTATTTATCAAATCGAAGAGTATGTGCGTAGTATATAGTATATATGAATGTTTGGGGAGTATATACACTACTTTTTTGGCAGTATGTCTCGTATTTTGAGTATGCTACTTTTTTCGTACATATATATACTTATTTCATAAATATAATAAAAACCATGAGTCAACTTGCAATTTTTTCATGAAATTCACTTTGATGTATCTTATATATGATATATCAACATACTTACAATAATAAAGCAGTATATGGTACTATCACATGATAGTATATGAAGCATGTGGGGTAACTACAACGGGTGTAGTTACACCCATGTCTCATATACTACCATGTGGTAGTATATATATACTATTTTATCATTTTTAATATATTCATGTACTATATCTAAGATATCCCAAAGTGAGATATATGAAAAATTTACAAGTTGACCCATAATTTCTATTATATTTTTGAAATACGTACATATTTGTACGTAACAAAGAGTATGCATAAAATATGGTGCATACTACCTAAAATATAGTATATATACTACCTAAACATTCTCATATACTACATACTACGCGTATATATACTCCGATGTGATAGATACTATTAGAACATACAAAACAAAAGTGGGATTAACTACACCCGGTCATATATATAGGATCAAAGCAATACAAAATAAACACATGCTCCCATGGCAATATATCGAGAAATTTGTATTTGCCGCTCGCTGCGCCAAGTAGTTGGGGCGACGCTCAGGGGCAGTTGGACGAGCGTTTGGATGGACCGGCCCATTCAAAAAATGTTCCTTATTCAAAAAGACAATGAGGAAATTCAAAAAATGTTCTTGTTTACAAATTTTATTCACAATTTCAGAAAATGTTCCATAAAATCAAAAATAAATGTTCTCGTTTTTCAAAATTTGGTATGTTTATGTTTTCGAAAAATATTGTTCAGTACTTTAAAAAAAACATGAATATTGTTTTTCTATTTCTATTTATTTTTTTTCCTGGTTCTTTTTTCTTTTTTTTCTATTTTTTTCCTTCATAGTTTTTATTTTATATTTAAAATTATTTATTTTAAAAAAAAATTGTTAGTGCGTTTCAAAACTGTTGCTAATATCCCAAAAATGTTCATGTTTTATAATTTATTCAGGAGTTTGAAAAAGTGTTCGTGTTTTCAAATTTGTTTGGGAGTTTCACACAAAATTCATGTTTTTAAAAAATGTTTGCGTTTCCTAAAATTGTTACCATTGGAAAAAAAATGTTGGCAAAATTTCAAAATATTTCCCCGTAATCAAATTTTTCTGGGTGTTTCAAAAAAAGTTCCCTTTTACAATTTTTTTGCATTTTCAATAAAAAGTGGGAGTTTTTAAAAAATGTACTTATAATTAAAAAATAGTTTATAATTTTCAAAAAAAATTCATGTTTTAATAAAATGTTTTGAGTGAAAAGTGTTCACGTTTCATTAAGCATTCATTTTACAAAAATCATATTTTATCTATAAAAATGAACAATGTTTGAAATCCTAAACAAATTCCAACAAAGTGAAGAATTTCTGAAGTTTTTGAACATTTTTTCTGTAATACAAACAACTTCTGAAAACATGACCATTTTTTGAAATTTGCAAAAAACAATTGAAAACAAGAACTATTTTTGAATTTGTGAACAAATTCCAGGTTCGAGAACATTTTTTGTAACTTCAAAAAAAATCATCGAAAACACCAAAAAAAAAGGAAATGTTTAGCTCTGCGTTGGTATTGGTTCTTATAGTCTTGCGCTAATAAGTAATCACTAACTCTCATAATCTAGGGTGGTTAGCATGATAAGATTCTTTGTGGGAGGTCTCTAGTTCTATCATCGGTATTGCTCGATTTTTTTGAGAATTTATAGTCGCTACAGTACTCGCTCGCTGACACATCGCTCGTTCTCCAGTGGGCTGGCCCAGTCGGGCCGCTTGTGCGTTTGCCCGACAGGCTGCCGCAATAAGCGCTGCCGCAATAAGCGGCAGTTAGGACCTCCCCATATATCGGCGTGTCCGCGTATTGTGTTATGGCGAGATGGATCAAGGTGGTGTTGTACGTGTAGCTGGCTAGTGCAAAGCCAACTATAGCTTACGTCTGCGTCCGGTGGAGCTCAACACTAGCGACTACGTGCGGTGGAGCTCAACACTAGCGACTGGCCAGAAATAAATCGGCCTTCTGAGATTCGTCGGAGAGTACTCCATAGATCGCCGCGTTGAGGTTGGGCCTGTGCCAATGCAACACAATTCTTGCGCCCTCTTCTTACTCTGTCTCATATGTGAATGGCTACACGTGAGTCGAGTGATTTTTAACTTTGGTTTAGACGATTGTGTTTTGGCCATTCAATGCTGATCGAACTTTGGGCAACCCTTCTTCTTCCTCCAGCTTCTTCTTCTTCCCCAGGCTGTCGTCAGCTGAACCACCTGCGACCATTACCAGCGGTCGGTGGTGCTCCTGCGCAACCTCGTCGCCTTGCCTTCCCTGGAACCGCGCTCCCTGCCGCCAGTCTTGCCACCGTCCCAGACCACCCCTCTAGCCCCACGTGTGTCTGGTTTTTATCTCCGGTCGCTGACTTCTAGTGGTTGAATTCGGCAACGACTGATATCTTGATCATGTCGGTGGGATCCTTCATCGGATCCTTGTGGTCACCCTTGGTGACTGTCTCCATGGCCTCTCTCTCTAGTTGATCTGCATGCTGGTAGCGTTTCTCGATGATGGAAGACGTCAAATCGGTGGTGGGAAGAAATTGGCTCTGAATACCAAGTGTTAGCTACTGCTCCAGTTCACTCAGAGGTGTATTGCACTAAAAGGATTCAGAGTAGCTAAAGGTTTGGTTTTGACGTGATTCAGAGTAGCTACAACATATGGGTTCAGATTACAACTACATACAACCACAAGTGTGCCGAAAATTAGAAGAAGCAAGAAGTGGTAGTAGGGTTGAGATCGAAGTGTGCTGAAAAAGGGAAATCCCTATTCGACGCATTCTGCGTCGACCAGTTGCTGTTTCGCACAGAGAAGATCGAGCGGTCGTTCCATCTCAGTCGGCCCGTTTAAGCGTTTCAACGTCCCCGGTTTTGGAAACTTTCTAGAGGTTCCCAGCTGTTTTTTTTTCTGGTTTTGGTAAACTTCTAGAAGGTTCATGCACAGATTATTTTTATTTGTTCTGTTTTTTTCCTTTTTTTTGTTTCTCCATTTTTTCTTTTCTCTTATTTTTCCTTTTTCTGTTTTTTCTTTTGTTTCTATTTTGAATTTTTTCTTTTCTTTCCATTCATTTCCATTTTCCATTTTCAATTTTAATTTTCTTTCTGCCCTTTTTCCTCAATTTTGATTATAAATCATTGTGTTTTAAATTTTTTTGTCCAGGATTTTCAAAAAATGTTCGTACTTTTCAAAAATCATTTCCGTTATAAAGAATTGTTCGCAAATTTCAAAAATAGTTCATGTTTCAACAATTGTTCACAAAATGTCCACCTTCCATGATTTCAAAAAATGTTCACGTTTCAAAAATTGTTTAGAATTTTTAAAATTGATCGCCTTTTCAAATTTTGTTTGGTATGTTTTCCTTTAAACTATTCTCATCTTTTTTTAAAAATGGCATTTCAAAAAATGTTCCTGCTTTCAAAACTAGTTCAGAATTTTTGAAAATTTTCATTTTTCCCATTTTCTTTAGAAAAACGTTCATGTTTTGAAATTATGTTTGTGTCTTTGAAAAATTATTCGGAACGTTATTTCGAATTTATTTGGACCTTCTAATTTTTTTTCCTGTTTTCAAAAATTGTTAAAATATTCATGTTTCGATATTTTAGGAGTTTCAAAAAATTTAACCGCTTCAAAAATTGTTGACAAATTTCAAAAACTGTTCGTGTTTTATAATTTACTTCGGGAGTTTCAAAACATGTTCGCCTTTCCAATTTTGTTTTGGAATTAGAAAATGTGTTTCCGTTTCAAAAAAGTTTGCATTTATAGCAGGGCTCTTGTTTCATTTTATTTTCTTTTTTCGTTTTTCTGCTAATTTAATTCATTTTTCTATTTATTTATTAATTCCTTTTTCTTCTCTTTTGTTGTTTTCAGAATTAATTTTACTTTTTAAAAATATAAAAATCTTCAGAAGTTCAAAAATATTCCTTCTATTAAAATAAAATCACGAATTCAAAAAATGTTCTTCTGTTTTGTTCAGAAATTAAGATAATCTTGGCACTTTCCTAATTTTTTCCAGAGTTTAAAAATTTGTTGACAGATGCAAAATTGCTTTTTTTTTTTTAAAATTGTTCAGTAACTCAAAAAGTTTCTGTTTTAAAATTTGGTCGCACATTCAAAAAATGTTCACATCTTTTAAAAACTTGTTCATGTTTGTAAAAAAGTTGTTCGAAATTTAATAAACGTTTATATTTTCATAACTGTTCACAAATTCATACAATCTTCCCATTTTTAAATTTTGGTTGCCTCACCGCCGCTGCTCCTCTACCTTGCCTCGCTGCCTACGCTCCTCCTCTCGCTCGCCTCGCCGACGCTGCTCGTCCTCTCGGCCAAGCTGGTCCTCGTCCCCTCTTTTCTCCTCCTCCTCCTCTCCACCTCTTCCCCTCTTCCTTCCTCGCGAGTAGCAGCACCAGCGGAGCCGCAAGTAACAGCAGTGGGGAGTAGCAGCGGCGGCAAGCAGCGGTGGAGGAGCAGCAGCAGTGGCGGCAAGCGAGCAGCAACGGCGGAGGAGCAGCAGCGGCGGCAGCAAGCGAGCAGCAGCAGCAGAGCAACGGCGGAGCAGCAGCAGCGAGCAACAAATAGCAGAAGTAGGGAGCACCAGCAGTGAGCAGCGGCAGTCCACCACGGGGACGTCCGCTGATGTTCTTTTTAGAAAAAAAATCCTTGCGCAGTACAAAGATGGCATCAAGATAATTGATTCTTGCCTGAAGCAACACATGTACACAGCTACTGAGTCTGGTTCTTTTCGTTTATTGTACACATGCGCAAACACAAACCGGAGTATTGCCACAAGCTCGAATCGAGCGTGTTTCTTATATCAACATTTTCAGTTCCTTTGAGGGCCCTCGGTTTATATATAAACCATGCGTCCGGCCTCAGTCCTCGGTTTATATGTAAACCGTGTGTCCCGTTGGCCCTCGGCCTACATAGACGGACACGTGGCTTTGCCGTCAACACCAGGCTTCCGTCATATATAAACCATGTGTGTAGTCGGTCCTCGCCTTACATAGAAGTACCCGACTTATATATAAACTGAGTGTTTTCCTGTGGCTCTCGGCTTACCCCTGATAAGTCGGTCCTTAGTAAATCGTGTATTGTAAGCCAGGGAAAACAGTCAGCTTATATATAAACCGAGTGCAAACCAATATAAGCCTAATGTTTCGGGCACTCAGGTTATATTTATTTTCATGTAGTGCATAATAAGATGATACCAGTATCTTGTATTATCTTCTGGTTAGACCTTTTCCTGGCTCGACCCACCACCTTCCCCGATCCCGAGCCCCAACCTCCCGCACCTCCCGTTCCCAACCGCCGGCTGCTGCGCCCCGAGTAGGAGACGGGGTCGCCGCCGCACCCCCAATCGAAGATGCTACAGCCGCCCCGCCACACTTCAACCGGAGACGCCGCCGCCTTAGGATCCCACCGCCGCCGCCGTAGCCCCTAGCTTCCCCCGCTGTTGCACTGTCCCGGAGCTCCCCCCGCCACCGCCATCCTTCTCTCTTTTTCCAATGCCCTCCACGCCCACCCTTTCCAGCCCCACCTAGTGCCATAGACCTCCGGACGACCAGCGGTTGTCGACACCCGGCGCAACCGACCATCTTATGATTTGTACTCCCCTCCACCTCGACCTCCTCTTGCCGGTCGACTTCCTTCACCCTTGTCCGGATCCGATGAGCCCCTGCAGCCAGGTTGCCATCTAGAGTGGCTCCACCCGAGCTCTATCTCTCCGATGGTACTCTATATTTGTTGTGTTCTTCTATGGAATTCACAAAAAGCGAATGAATATATCATCTGAGAAAATGGATGCCAAAAATGTTATATTGATGTGCAATTGTTTTTTCTTTTATTTTTTTGTTTATGCAAAGGCCAAAATGTTTTTTGGGGAATGTCAAGTTTGTTAATGGTAACATAACATGTTGTGATTATTGGCTTTGTGGGTTTTATGAACTTGCTGAGAATACTAGAGTTTTCCCCTCTGTTTTGGGATTTCATAACTGAGAGTCTCATCGGTAATAAAAATGGCATTGGATTCTTTTCCATCTTCAAAATAAGCAAGCTTCCAAGCATGAAAGATATCAAAAACTTGATTCCTGTAGTAGCATGGAGCATACTGCAACAATAAAAACAAAAACGAAATGAGCACAAGCAGATGCAAAAAATTATAAAAACCTAACAATTACACGTACGTACCATAGTACTCGCACAATTAGTACAACAGCAAATATAAAAGGTACTAACTCAAAAATAAAATCTCAGGGTGAGGCAGAAATTCATAACTTGTACAAGAGAAAATATAATGAGTACTATAAAATAAATTCAATACAACCAAGCATTAAAAAGAAGGAGAGCAAATACATTAATCAAACAAGAAAATGGACATAACAACGCGGCGGAGGCACAGTGAAACAAACACACTAAATGAGCCATTGCACAAACTAATAAACATACTAATTACATGCACCTAAAATAGTCATTGCACAACTACTACAACAGAAAATGGTCATAACAATGCATCCAAAGGCACGGTGAAAGAAGCATAGTTCTAGGATAAATTCACTAGGATAAAGCATTTCGTTGAAAGAGAGATAAAACACTAATCATACCAATGGTCATAACAATGCGGCAAAAGTCACGGTAAAGGAAGCACACTGAATGCCATCGTCAACACCAAGGCAACCAAAATTCCGGTAAACACCACAAGACATGGCTACCTGCACAAAAAAGGATGCAACCAGGCTATCAACAAACAACATATACCACATAGCAAAATATTTAACTAGATATCAAAAAAGTGAATGATCTTAAATCCCATATGATAACCAAACAAACTGAAAATAAACAATTACTACGCTTTGGCTACAAAAACTACTGCCATGAACTCAGAAAGCTCATAAATTGAGCAAGACTAAATGTAAAATTAACATACAATTTAGGTCAAAAATAGTAACAATTAAATCCTACATTAGAACAGAGAAAGTACTCTACTTTGTATTTAGTTTGCATATAAAATTTGGTCAAAGTCGAACTTTGTAAAGTTTGAATAACTTTATAAAAAATCAATATTCACAATATGAAATGAATATTAATCGATGCATCGTGAAATTAACTTTCATACCATGTAAATGTATTATTGTAGATGTTGATATTTATTATATAAATTTGGTCAAAGTTAGTTTAATTTGACATTGACAAAATTTTATATGCAAAGTAAAAAGGAAACGGAGTACTAAAGATTATGCTAAACTAAACAGAGCAAGAAAGGGATGCATTCCAAACCAACCTGTGGTTGGATGGTTAGAGGGACAGTGGTATCCCCAGCCCACCAGGGTTCAAGTCCTGGTGCTTACATTATTCCTGGATTTATTTCAGGATTTCCGGCGATACGCTTTCAGTGGGAGGAGACGTTCCCGTCGACGACGAGGTGCCTATGGTGACTTCGTAAATCTCAAGATGATATGCCGGCTCAGTCTCTCGGAGGTGCTCATAGGAATAGGGTGTGCGTGTGAGCGTTCATAGGTGTGAGTGTATGCACGTGTATATGAGCGCTTGCGTGTGTACTGTGTTAAAAAAAAGGATGCATTACTGGAAATAAACAGGATGAAATAACAACAAGTAAAAAAGAATAACCGGAAAAAACAACACGAATCACACAACCCGATCGGGCGGCTGGAAAATCGCTCAGGCGGTAGAAAATTTCTGGCACCTGAAAAATAGCAAAACCGATAAATCACTGACAATAGCTGCAATGTCCATCAAGTAACCCCACAAAGAAAAGAACCATTAAAGTAAATGTTTGACACTCTCAAGTAACTCGACATAAATTTCTCCAGCCTTGCCATTAATTAATCAGAGATTTGAAGATATCTGTGTGCTGGACTCGTGGATGCAGCATTATGGCGTGCTGGGGTGCATTTGCATGTACAGTTATATATTCAGAGTGGCCAACTCTAACTCCCGGCGGAAGGCATCGGCGTGCTCCGGCCGGCCAACTCTAACTCCCGGAGGAAGGCATCGGCGTGCTCCGGCTTGACGCAGACGGATGCGACGTCGACGCCGTCCTTCCCCTTGCATGGCGGGCACAACACGCAGACGCTCGACGCCGTCCGCTCCACCTTGCAATATGGTGGCATCACCCTCGCCGGACTCCCACGCCCAAAGTCCACGGCGTCGAACCCAAGGTTCCTCCAGCTCGTCACGACTCACGACCAGCGTGTTGTACACTTGTACTTGCACCTGGACCTTGCGGGCTGCTGCTCGCCGCCGCCGCCGTTCACGAGTAGTGTGCCTTTTGCAAGCCTGATGAGCTTCACCAGGTCCTTGATGTCGCTGCTCGCCACCGTGCCGCTCTGCGCACGGACCGGCTGTCCGATGACGCAGTTGCCGTAGTAGCCGTGCTTGGCGCCTACGACCCCACGCATGTTGCTGGTGAAGACGAGGGCCGCGGGCTCCTCCTCGTCCGGGATGACCGCGCGCGTTCGGCACTGCCAGAGGACCGCGGCGACGGCGTCAAACACCGTGCAGTCGCCCCCGCACTGGGCCTTGATGCGGCGGATAAAGCTCGACGGGATAGTGACGTCGAGGCTCGCCATTTCCTCCATTCCGACGTGCAACTGGGACCTCATCGCGGCGACCATCGACGGCGGGAGGCAGCCGTTGACTTCAGACCTGGTCGGCATGACGGACGGTGCCGGCATCCCACGGGCGAGCTCTCCGACGGCCTGCAGGAACTGCGCCATCCCGGCGCCGTCGGCCACAGCATGGTTCCACGTCACCCCGACAACGAACCCGCCGCAGGCGAACTCGGTCACTTGCATAAGCAGCAAGGCGTCGCTGGGGTGGCAGTACTCAGAACGGTAGCGAACGGCGAGGTTCTGCCCTCAGGAGCAGCGGCGACGCCATGAGTTGGTCCAGGCCACAGCCAGCTAACGCGCCAACGAAGGGAACGCCCTCGCCGGTGCATGAGATGTGGATCAGCTCACCGTCGCCATCGCCGTCGCCGGTGCATGAGAGACGGCCGGCCATAGGGTAATAGTGCACCAGTGCCTGCGACAGGGCCTTCTTGATGGTCTCCACGGGGTCGTGGATTGGTTGGTCGAAGACGAGGAGCAATGTGACCGGTATTGAGGCGAAACACTGGTCGAAGGAGGAGAGGTTGATGTGGCCATCGGTTGCCATCCCCAGCTCCGACGGCCCGACGACGGCCACCGGCGGTGACTTAGTTATGCTCATTATAAGCTCTGATTTCTCACCACTTAATTGGTAGAGATGCTCTTAATCCCATTTATGCTCTATGTATATATAATAGAAGTGAATGTCAACGGGTTGTTAAACTGGCAAGTGTGTTGCATCACAACCGTTAGGTGTTCATATCAAACATCATCTATACAAAATGTACTTCACATATAATCATAATTTCATCTGCGCAAATCTAGCATGATCGTAATCCAAACTTAATTCTCATGCATGTGCTGTTGTACTATGATAGTATCACGTACAACTTTTTAGTTTTTACCCGTCTAACATACATACCATCTCCCAAGTTGGCACTCTAATTAAGCTATGTTCTCGCATTATGATCTATACAGCGTAGTCTATAAAAATAGAGTGGTTGATGCATGATGTGTCTGAGCTGTCCTAACAGCACCTTTCATTTTTCAAACACATATTCTCAAAAAAAGAACACAAAGATATTATGTAGGATTCGGCTGTACATTTCTAATGCAAGTCGGCAATGCACCGAGTCCTGCCCAGTCACGCAAACTATAGCTAGGCAATAAGATAGATATAAAATCCTTGCCATTCCTCTAGCTTCCTAGGTGCCGAGCACTTACATAAACAGAACCCCATCAGTTATGGAAATATTGGTAGTTTATAATACAAAGGGGCAGCTGATTGATGACATCCGGCATGTTGTCGTGAATGTAATTATAGCGATGAAATTCGAGATAGAGTGTCTTAGTAGTTGTGTCAAACAGATAACAAGAATCCATCTTTATAGTCCTCGTAAGCATGTTACATGAGCAATATTATGATGATTGCATCTACCATAACAATCTACCGGTCTTTACAAGCTAGACTTGACAGATCATCATCATTTTATCTAGTCAGACAGTGGTTCATGCATGATTGATTCGAGCATGCTAATAATACAATTCAAAAACAATGAAAATTATTTATGAATGCGGCTGTACATTTATAGTTCAAGCTGGGAATGCTTAATTCGTTATTATATTCCCCAACCCCTCCGATGTCATCCCCAGCGGCGACCGGGTGGAACCCTAGGCCGCCATCAACCCTAGGACACGGGGCTCGGCCGGTCAAATCCCGCCGTCGCGTGCTGGGTCCAGCGCGGCGAGGACGCGGGCGTCGCGGCGCACCGGTCAACAGGTGAAATTGTCATCATTAGTCTATATATCAATGTAGCCCTTCAAATATAGATCAAGACAACCATTAGTCCGTAGAGATTGTTATAATTTTTCGAAACAAAACATGGGGCACCATGCTCTTTCAGCGAGTCCACTACGTAATCGGGGTGAGGTGAAGTTGGCCAGCTGACGCTCGGACGACGAGCCGACCATGTGGTTGTGCTTGCCACCACACTTGGTCAAGAACCCCACGACGAAGGCTAGGGCTCGATTGTCTGGCCGATGGGGGGAAAGAGAAGGACCAAGAGTTGGGGGGGGGGGGGGGGGGGCTGGACTGGACTAGGCGGCTACCCACGTTGGCATTAAAAAGGACTGCATTCTTTTGCTGATGTGGGCCCAGACACATGCGTGGTATTAAATAGGATGGTGGATGATAGTTGGACGGCCTAGGATACAGGTGTCCTATTAAGACATGACTCCGTACTTTATCTATGCACATACAACTCAGAGTCCAATTGTAACATAACTTGTATAAAATATTTGACACAACTCTTACATGCGCGCTAAGGCGAGGGCGGCAGCGTGTGCTAGGTGACCACCGTGATCGTGGACGGCCGAGGAACAGGAGGATAACTCGGGTGAGTTTCCTTTTCTCTCGTATCTCTGTTCGATTTGTTGCAACTAATTCGAGAAAAATAATTGCTCGCTGAAATTAACGGAATAATGTTCTATTACTAGTTCTCTAATGATGTTATGGATAGTAATTGTTTCTACAAGTTTGATAAAACGTAAGAAAGATTAATTTAGAAGAAACCTGGAACTTCAAATAATTTGAAACAAAGGAAGTAGCAATAAAATTTGAAACCATTAGAATTCTATGGAGCAGAATCTAGCAGGTACATGGCAGAGCCCAATAGTATCCTCCTGAAAATGGTGAGAATTTTTAATAGATACATATTCGGTCATGTATACCAGCTGGCCCAACCCCCCTCTTATCTAACGCGGGCAAGCCGCCCCAAAAGCGGCAGTGTTCTTTGTGACGAGCTTGCTCCACTGAGTGTTAGGGTCGTCCGTGGCGAACCTGGACCACGTCGGCGTGGCATACTCATAGCGGCTGTGGGTGATACGATGGAACTCTTTGATGTCCTCGTTCTTGGTGATGTCTTCGTCGGGGTGGAACACGCGGAGGTTGACGATGAAGATGTCGCCGTAGGGCCTGACGGAGTGCAGGAACTGTGGCATCGAGATGGGCTCGGTGGAGACTGCGGCGAGGTCGGCAGAGACGACGATGCTCCTCATGTCCGGGCTGAACATTGGGTGGGTCACATGCCCGGCAATGGTCTCCGAGCTCCTCATCACCCGCACCACCACCATGGGGTCACTCACCTTAACCAGGTAGATAGCGAAGAAACCTGGGTCCAGGATGTCCTTCTCGGGCGCCCAATTCGGCTTGTCCCGGGAGGAGGAGAAGACGATCCAGTCTCCCTGCGGCGACCAGCTGCAGTGGGTGTCGGTCCATTCCCCCATTGTCAGCCGTTTCGCCTTGAAACCTTTGAACTCCCCAAAGTCGGAGTTCTCCATGATGTAAAGGTTCTTATGCTTCTTATCCCCTCCATCCCTCGTCGATCGAAACACAAACTTGGTCCCATCTGGGTTGCCGGAAGGGAAGGCATTGTTGGAATCGCCATCTGTGAGGCGTGAGACCATATCCTGGGGGTCAGCCTTTTTGCCTGTGTGTCGCATGGAAACATTGAATATGGCGTAGATCTTCAAGGGCTTAGAGGCATTGAAGGATGGCCCAAGGCATACGTACAGGGTATCCTTCTTTGGGTTCTGATTCCAGGATATTGAGAAGAGACTGTCTCCGCTCTTTTTCTGCAAATTGTCTCACATTAGTTACAGTCATACTATAAACACACTGAAGTACTAATGTTAGTAGGTTTTTCGACCAATTTGACCACCTCTTTATAATTCAAAAAAAATGGACTGATTTCAAACAACGGTCAACTCCGCCTACATTTTAAAAATTGCTCAAGGTCGAAATGGTTGGAAAACTGTTCTTTGTTTTATAATAAAGTTTATTTGTCTTTCATATTAATTCTTCCGTGTTTGCACTCTGTACCTCGTAGACCTTGCGCATTCCCCTCTCGTCTACAAGATAGATGGCTTTGAAGTCATTGTCGACGAATGCGAGCTTGGAGCCGTCCTTTGAGATGGTTGGGAACACACCGGATACCCTGAACAGCCCCACCTCCTTTGTTGACTCCGGAGATTGTAGCTTTTGAAAGTTGTCTGAGACATTACTTTTTCTCAAAAGGAAGTTTGAGAATTTTCTTCCATTCTGCAACCAACGTGTAAGTATATACTGGTTATTGATCTGTCCATTAAAATATTTATGAATGGTAAGAGCTAGTTTTTTTATCAATGTCTTCTTGACAAATGTGTAACAGCTCCCAGGTGTCCCTACACCCACATGAACAGTAATTTCATAAATTAGAAAACAAAACCAAAAAATATGAAACTTTCAGGGATCAAATATGATCAAAGATGTGATGTTCTTGCAAAGTCTCTGCCACAAATAACATTCGTGTAGCCCTCACGAAAAAAATCACTGCTCAATAGTGTGTGCAAAATATGTCACCATCATAAATAAACTAGTACTATGGTTCCAATTGGTAAGCTTCATGCACTATCCTACACAATCAAAACACCGAACTAATGGAAAAAGCTAGCAATCCACATATACACTTCAAATACCCGCTCTCACATGTGACGCAAAAAAGTTAACACGCTTGATAGACTCAAAAGGTATGGTTCAAAAGGCCTATACGTGTACAACGGGGGGCATCAACAATTTTTGATAAATTACGAAACTTGGGACTTGAACTCAAGACCCTGGGCTCCGATACCATATTAAGCTTCATGCACTAGCCAACGCAATCAAAAGTCCGAACCGATGATAAGGGCTAGGCAATACACGTATACACTTGAATACAAATTACTACAATGGTTCAAAAAAAAAATTCCATACTGCTGAAGATTGATTCAAATAAAAGTCTTTATCTTCATATTTGTTTTTTAAAATAAGTCAGACTAAACTACAATGGTTCACGTTGGGCAAGGTTAAACTCATTAGAATATTAACATCAAACTATTTTTGAGCAATTATCACATAATTTTGTCAAATTCTCTGAAATACCTAATTGTGTAACAGAAAGGACCTAAATGTGACGAATAGGACTGACTTGATTTAATTCAATGGAATGCACATCCACATTAGAAACTCTAATTGCACCTGGATTTATTACAGAAACACGCGTCTGCATGTAGCTTGTCGTTTAATTGGACTATAGAATCTTGGTATAACTGCGAACTAAGCGTAACCTAGCTGGTTAGGTTCCTTGTGGTGGAATCAGGCCAACACGGTTCAAGTCCAGATCTTGGTACTGGTGGTCGCATTTACCTGGATTAATTTCAGGCCTTTTGACAATGCACGTTCATAAGAGTGAGTTTATGTGTCATTATATGAGCATTTGTATCTATTTTGTGTAAGAATAATCTTGGCATACCCTATAGGGATTGTCCTAAATCATCTTTTACAAAATTATTAGCTGAAATTAAATTTGTAGATTCTATCTTGTCATACAGAATAAAATTATTAATCTTTTTCTTGAAAGGGATGTAAAATTTTATTTATAGTAGATATAACCACACAAAGCTAACCATAAATAGCTTATAGCCCATGGGATGCCGACTAGTTCAATTAAACGCTGCATAATGACTTGTAATACTGTGTAGGTAACAAATGCAACATGGTTCTTACTTTCTTTTTAATTTTTGACAAGGAACGTGCGATTGGAAGGTTAGAGCAACTACTCCAATAGTTCCGAAAAAATGTCCCGGCAAAATTGTCTTACGGGATATCTGTATAATTTATGGGAAGCTTTTCGATGACAACTTTTCGCTTTGTTTCCGTGAACATTTTTCCGTAGACTTTTTATTTGTTAAACTAGTGGCCTAGGGCCCACAAGTTAGTGGGATGTGTTACGGTAGCCGGCGAGTAGCAGCGGCGTGGTGTGTGTGGCAGCGGCGAGGTGGTTGTGGCCCAACGTGGCGCATCATGAAGTTTCAGACGTTATCCGCCCGTCAAAATTTTACGGGGAGGCTTTCATCTCGTAAACGTTCGGGGAAGATGGAGGTGATTATACGGGATCAAAGAAACAAATTCAGGTTTAGAGGAGTTGTTGGGGGCTTTTCTGCGCAGCTTCCTTTAAACGGTATGTTTCCCAAATCTTGTTCTTGAAAATTTGAACTCAATAATTGGAAATGAGGAAAACGAATTTATACATATTTTACGATAATAATGGTAGAATCCAGGAAATGACAGACCTTATACGTAAGTGTGCATTCAAAAGAGTTCGTTTACTGTGAATGGTTTACCTGAAGCGCGTCCGTTCTGCAGCGGTGGTAACCAACGCGGCTGCCGGCGTCAAGAACGAAGGGGTTGTAGTGGTCGGCCAGTGGCCTGATTTTCTGGGTGATCTGCGCCGGTTTGTTAGGCCCATCGTTGACATCGAAGATCTCGATGTGGCGGTACTGTGCCTCCACACGTGTCCCATCTGTTTGCCCGGACTTCTGGCGGATTGTGGCCACGGCCACCTTGGTCTCGCTGATGGCCGCCGGAGTCACGGCTTCGAAGCCCACCGGCGTCACCCGGACTGTCTCCTTGGTAGCGATATCATACCGGAACACGCCCCAGGTTGTCTGGACAGCGCGCGTGGGGAGCATCGTGTCGGTCCGCCGGTGGAAAAAGATGATTTTCTCGCTCCCCCACGAGGGCCAGCCGCCGTCCTTGATGAGGATCTTCCGCCGGAGGCCGCCCTGCGCCTGCCTGTCCACGTTCATCACGACGATGTCGGTCTTGAGGCACTCTATCTCGCCGGTCCACCTGTTGAATCGGAAGTTGGCCACCGCCACCATCTTCCCGGACGGCGACACGGCCGGGCTCAAATCATACTGACCTGCAGGGCAGGAGTCGTGATTAAGAAATTATGCACACACATGAGTCAGGACACAGCGCCGGCGATGGCTTACCGGGTGGAGTGAGGCGCTGGGTCTTGCCGTCTGCGAGGTCGGTCTTGTACACGACAGTCCACGGGGCACGCCGTGTCCTGGCTGGCTCCTTGGTTGAGACGTAGACGAGCGAGTGGCCGACGGTGCGGCCGCCCGCTCGGAAGCCGCCGGCGATGCAGCCGCTGTCCTCCATGCGCGCACCGCCGAAGGTATCGGCGCCGTAGACGTCGGCCAGGCGCAGCACCACGGCCTTCTTCGCGCCCTTGAAGCGCAGGGCCACGTGCAGCGTCTCGAGGCCGTCGTCCCTCTCGGAGACGAACACGAGGCCGGTGACGCGGCCCGTGTCCGCGTCTTCCGGCGTGGCGCCGCACTTGGTAGCCAGCTCGGGGTTCTTCTTGCGCAAGAATGCGAGGAGCTCCTTGAGCGCCGCCGCGGGGACGGGGCGGCAGTTTTGGTTGTAGGACTCGCCATCGGTGAGGAGTACCTCACCCTGCGCCCACAATCTCAGAGGAGCAACGGGGCAGGAGAAGATGTCCAGCGGCACGGCGGGTCTGTACGTCGTGAAGAAGGCGATGCTGCCGCGGCTCTCTCCGCCCATGGCGATGGAAACAAATTAAAGGAAGCTTTTTCTCCACTCGATCTGGTTGTCTGCTCAAAGAAACGAATTGCTTGGATTCTGTATTTATGGTCGGAGAGACGCTTTTTCTTACTGGTAAGATGGAAGACAAAGCTCCTGGTTGCTTAGTCACTAGCTAGCACAGAAGAAATTGTGTTATTTTCAGAGAAGTATGCATCTATATCCAGCCTAGGTGCTGCATGTTAAGATCATAGTTTAAAAAACCTAACCTTTAATCGAACTGGCAAGGCTGCCGGTGCAGGTTTTTACCGGTCAGACCGAAAGAGTTCACCGGTTCGCTTGTGGTTTTTTATGCAATAAAATAATGTATATTTTATCAACAAATACACAACTCGATAGATAAAAAATGTGTAATCACATAACAGAGTAACCAGTAACTACATGTTAACATCTAATTCATATACATAATAAAAAAAATGTGTTAATGTTGCCGCGTGGAGCCAGAGCGGCGAGGGAGAGCCGGGGTCGCCGCACTACGGCGCCGAGCAAGGGTGACTGCGGAGGGGGTGGCGACGCCCGATGGGTTTGTCTCTATGGACAAAATAAAGAGAGAAAGCTTCCAATCGGCTGAAACCTTACAAAAAGAGGATTGCTTTTTTTTTTGTTTACCGACAATACCCATGGCTTGTACGCACAAAAACAAGTTGATCAAAGGGATTTTCTGGAATGTGGAAGAAGGGGATGGAGGAGAACTAGGTTGGGGTCCTGCCGCCCATGTCACCAAGGTGGTGATGCGGGGCTGGGAGGTTTTTCTTTCCTTTAGGAACGGACACTCAGATATATTTTTGTAGTAGTGATGTCAAGGGTGACGTATTATGGCTTCATCGAGGGTGACGTCGTTCACAAGGGTGGTTTCGATCAATGAACATGTGAAGTCAAAATTGTATGACAGATTAAGATTAGGTCTTGGTCTTTGCAAGGAAGCCTTATTTTTTGGTTGATAGGAGCATGACAGGCCACGTCGTTCCTTGTCAAGAAATTAATTATATAAGCCCCCGGCAAAAAAAAAAAAGGAATTATGTAAGGGCAAGTCACCCTCGATTATAATAACATTGTTTTCCTAATGATCACTAACATGATGTCCCGTCGAGAATTTCTTTTTGTTCTTGGGGGAAAGAAGGATTAGCCGTGTATAACCGATTTTGCCAGGGCAGCTGTATCTTGACAGTGAAAAAGTTGTATTGCAAAGTCAATATCCCAGTGAAAAAGTGAAATTGAAATTACATAAGAAAATTCTTCTAAAATATTGTCTAACTCTTGTCTGAAAAAACATTGACATTTTTCTTTCCACATATACCTATTGCCCAAATAATTCATCTCAACGCATATTGTACGGTTTTACTAGAACTCATCTAGCTGAGTTTTAGTTATGTCTCATTCATCTTTACTAGAAGGGTTGGACGCGCTTTGCTGCGCCGTTGAATTTGTTGGGATTCTCAAATTTCTTTACTCACTCTATTTTAAAATATATGGTGTATTAATTTTTTGAAAAGTCAAATCTCTTTAAGTCTGATCAAATTTGTAGAGAAATATATCAAAATTCATAATATCAAATCGCTGTTATTAGATTCATCAGGAAATGAATTTTTATATTTTTTATTCAATATTGTGGAAGTCTATATGTTTAGCTCTGAACTTGGTGAAAATTACAGAAATTTGACTTTCCAATAAACTAATAATCCTTATATTTGGAAAATGATGGAGTATTTAGTTTGGCCGGTGGATGAGACGGTGGAGTGTGTTTTATGTCTATTTATAATACGGTTATTTGGTGGGCCTTTCGCGGTGTGATTTTGTATTATTCGCTAATCAACCCATATTTATGTGGGGTATTTTCTCATCGTTGGTTGCGTGTACTTTATTCGGCTATAATATCACATGGTGACGCTTTTTTCATGGTGATAGAAGTCTGTGAGGTGTTAATATATTTTTAGAGGCCGGTTGCTGCTGATTGATTTGAAAAATTATTGGCCCGATCAAAATTGTAAATCAAATCCAAAATTGAATACCTCAATCGAATGAAAGAGTTTTAAAAGTAGGAAACATAGAGACTGAAAATAAATTAATGAAAGAGCTCCTTGAGAAATTGTTGACCCGGTCAAAGTCGGATGACCTAATTCTAAATTGAAGCCTCAATTAACTGTGAAGATTTAAAATTAGGAAGCATAGTGTCTTGTATAAAAAAAATTAAAGAGATTGTTGACCCGGTCAAAATTGGGTGACCAAATTTCAATTGGAGACCTTGGAGACCTCAATTGATTGTGAGGCCTCCAATCCTATGAGGTTTAGTGATATAGTACATAGCCATTGAATGTGATATAAGATGCGTGTGTGTTGACGTGGGTTGTAGTATTATTTTGTGTCTGTTTTTATTTGTCAGGTGAATGAGACCGAATTATATCTCATCTAGATGAGTTCTAGGCACTCCCCCATATTGTACCGTGTACCAAGTCCATTGAACATATCCTCTGACATAGTTGACGTCAAATATTTCTTCAGAAACTTTGGCTTTTGAGAGCTCCTTTAAGCTGAAGCAACGTACAAAGACCTCTACTGCAAATAAAATTCACCAATTAATTGAAATGCTTGGGGAAAAAATGCTGGCAATTGTAGTGCAACGTCAAGTTCTTGGCTCAACATCATCAAGTGACTAAGTTTCTATAGCTAAAACAAAGGGAAACCCAAATATACTCTGCACAGTTAGCATTTTGGTGCAGTGGAAACTTCTTTCGTCCTCATCCCCACAAGCTAACTGCTGAGAAAAAAGATTGGGGACTAACGAATTATATATAAGAGCAATTGATGTGCGAGCATATCATTTCAGCAAACGACACAACACACTAACCAGACAATGGGCCAAAGCAGCAGCAGCAGCAGAGTCGCCATTTTCACGAGGCCGGGCGTGCCGCTGGACGTGTTCTCGTGCCCCGTTGATCCGCCGCCATCGTCGGGGCACAGTGAGGCAGTCCTCATCAATAAGGTGTACCGCAACAAAAACTGCCTGCCCGTCCCGCCGGCGGCGGTTCAGGAGCTCGTCGCATTCTGGGGCAATAAGAACCCCGAGCTCGCTTCCCAGTGGCAGGTCGACAAGAAGAAGGGCCCCGTCAGTGGCTTTGTGTTCTTCTCCAAGAACAAGGATGGCCTCGAGACGCTGCACGGGGCACTCCTTCGCTCCTCCAAGAACAAGGATGGCGAGGTCGTGCACGTGGGGCTATGCCTGGCCGACATCTACGGCGATGATACCTTGGGCGGTGCGCGCATGGAGGATTTCGGGGGCATCGCCGGTGGCTTCAGCGTGGGCAGACGCGAGATCGGCCACTCGCTCGTCTACGTCTCCAGCAAGGAGGACGACAGAACACGGGCCGCCGTGTACAAGACCAACCTTGCAGACGGCAAGACGGAGCGCCTCACTCCACCTGGTAAGCCTTCGTGGATCACCGGCGGTGCTGTATATACGTGTGTGTATGTGATGATAAATTCATATGTAATCACGCGTGTCTGTCCTGCATCCAGGCCAGTACGATCTGAGCCCGGCCGTGTCGCCGTCCGGGGAATTGGTGGCGGTGGCCAACCTCCGATGGAACAAGAGCACCGACGAGCTGGAGAACCAGAAGACCGACATCGTCGTGATGAACGTGGACAGGAAGGCGCAGGGCGGTCTCCGGCGACAGATCCTCATCAAGGACGGCGGCTGGCCCACGTGGGGTAGCGACAACGTTATCTTCTTCCACCGGGCTGTCACGTCGACCAGATGGGGCTTCTTCCGCGCTGCGCAGCCGACCTGGGGCGTCTTCCGGTATGACATTTCCACCAAGCAGACCATTCAGATGACACCCAAGGCCTTCGACGCCGTGACTCCGGCGGCCATCAGCGAGACCAAGGTGGCAGTGGCCACCATCCGCAAGAAGTCCAGGCAGACAGATGGGCCACGTGTGGAGGCACAGTACCGCCACATCGAGATTTTCGATGTCAACGCCGGCCCTCACAAACCGTCGCAGATCACCAAGAAAATCCGGCCGCTGACCGACCACTACAACCCATTCGTTCTCAACTCCGGCAGCTGCGTTGGTTATTGCTGCGAGGTAACACAGGAATTATCATCCCTGTTAAAAATTTATTTCAATTTTTTTGAAAATGATGCTGGAACACGGCCTTTGATATGATGCACGCAGCCATCAGAATCAGAAACTTCTTCCACAACAATGCGGGGAGAAGAGAGAAAGGACATCACGCCGCCCCGTCATAGATGTCATGTCAAACCACTAAAGCTCATCACTCAGCTAGCAAAGGTGCGAACAAGAGTTTGGGCCCCGAATTGTTTCAGACACCATCTTGAGACGTAGATGTGTTCTTAGAAAGTAAACAACAATCATCTATAGTACTAATGCTTGCAGAATTTACACTTCCAGGAAATAGTCAATGCCATGGTGTTGATGTGGTCATGGCTCAGTTCTGACCTGTGGCAGCGTGCTACCGCAAAGATGAAAGAAATGGTGGAGCCAAACAGTTGGCATCTGCCCAACCTCCACTCCTGGGTACCGAACTGGGAACCCCGTGGCATGAGGGCTTGGACTTGGACTTGGAGTATGCCCAAGCCAAACCTCTACTCTTTCGTGCGTTCATGTGTCATGTTAGCGCTGGTGCTCGTCGCCGCCATACTTCTCGGTCAATACATGGGACGCCGCGATAGGCCGCTGGAGCAGCCGGGCTGGCCTGAGTTGGAGAAGGCCATGGTGGCGACCGTGCACAGGGAGGTGAATATCACCTCGTCGTTGAGCGGCGCTTCCGTCGAGTACCTGAGCAAGGCCACAAACAGATACCTCTACCTGGTAAGCAAGACTCAGCTGACTTAGTACCATTACTTCATCCATCGTTAAATTCATCTTATAATTGCTCTTGTTGTTGTTGTTGTTGTTATTGTTGTTGTTGTTGTTGTTGTTGTTGTTTAGAGTCATATAATTACTCTATAACTATCAGGCCATTGTGCATGCAAGCGCGCTCGGGACTCGCTTCAGGCCTGAAGACATGTCTCTGCTGCGGGGGAAGGTTGAAAGTCTTGAGACCGAGAAGAAAATTCTACGTGCAAAGCATGATGCCCTCATCAAGGAAATTGATGATCTGGTGGATAACAGCGAAGCGCTGTACAAGGCGGAGTCGCGCATCACAGAGCTTCGGCAACACCTTGACATGCCGGTACAGGAGAAGAAGACCATCTTGAAAAGGGCAAGTAATATGTAGACTATATGAATATGTTTTTGTCCTCGGCAATAGGTGCACAAGCTTGTATGCTTTGTTCAGCCTTACTTTTTTTTGCCTTATTTTACACCACTGTCAGCTTGGAGAGATGAATTTAACATGTTTATTTGTGTAGTCGAGCTGTTACTATCAAAGCTTATTGGCCCAAATTGAACAAGTCAAAAATTGCGCACTCTATTCAAGTCTTCTCCTATCACTAAAAAAAAAAACATTTGTTTTCTTGTATTCTACTCGTCGTATAGCAGTGTATGCTTACTGTAACCTAAAACCCACGGCAAATGAATGGCTCGGGGCTTAAAGCTCTATACGCCAACAATAGAGCGAAAAACACTCGGCATAGATAAGCATATTGGCGTATAATGCGAAAAGTACTCGGCTTATTGAGTTCACTCGGTGTACTTCCCTACCACGTGGACGACAACGGCGCATGTGCACTATTTTCTTTTTGAAGGCGTCGCTTTCGGTGAATTTGGACTTGTCTTAGTGGTGTTTGTACTGTTGCTTCAAGGACTAGATCACTGTAGTGAGACAATTCTTTTTTAGCCTCTTCTTTTTTTTGCTATGTGCATCCGTAGTGTCATTAGGGTATTGGGTAGTTGCATAGGCTGAGTGTAATTGGTATCTCCACAATATTAATATATTTCCCTTGTTGAAAAATAGGTTAACTGGGAAGGGAATAGAGCAGGCTATCCAGGAGGCTTTGCCCCGCACATTGGCAGTCTATCAGGATGAGATTCAAGAGGATTCCGAGTTCTATCACATTAGAAGACGCGATGAGTTAGGCATACCTTTGGCCGGGAAGAACAGAGATGATATGCCCCCATACGCCATCTAGCTGGAGCGCATGAAGATCCATGCAGATTTCCTGTACTACCGGGAAAAGGCTTATAGGTATCCGCCATTGCTACTTTTCCAAAATAATTAATAGTGGTGGGTTAAACTTATGCCCGTCACTCGAATCTGTTTCTGTCCGCGATAGGTAAACTCCGGCCAACTGTCCGCGATAGGTAAACTCCGCCAAGTTGGCCGCTTGACGAAAACTACCAGTGGCTGAAAGGAACGGGCTCTACCAACCAAAAATTATCTACATGGCACTATAGACCACACCTTGGCCAAATATGAGGAATGTTCCACTATTGAGCGGTACAAGTGGGCCCTCAAATGATGAAGCCTCACATCATAGTGGTAAAATGGAAATTATGGTTTTGCCGCCCGTCAATGGTTGGCCCCACATCAGCCTGAATGGTCAATCGAGTCTCCTCGTCAATATTGGTGTGCCCACATTAGAGTGGTAAAATGGAAATTATGGTCGCAAAGGTAGCCTCCCACATGGGCCGGAATGGTCAACGAACTCTCCTCATCACAATGGTTGACATGACTAATCAAGTTGTGGGTCCAAAATAGAAGGAAACAACACAAACGAGACGACAACCTGATGATAACTGGTAGAACTGGTGCGCATGGGCATGTAGCTAATTTCTTCGCAAGCACTAGTGGCATCGACCAAATTCGTGAAGTTTCAGTTGCATCCCCGATTATGAGATTTTGATAGCTTGAACTGATATTTCCCACATATCAAATTACAATAATTAATGAAGCAGCGAAACGAGAAATTCCCGATCGAGTAGTGAGAATGAGGAAGCCATGAAGAAGATGCATCGATCCTGGGACAGGCCACGTGGAATCGATGCTTATTTTATCATCATCTCCACATGAGTATTGCCACATAAGCTAGACATGCCGTTGAGCTGTAATTATATTCCCGAGTCCACTGGCCCAACAATTTTATAGTTCATTCAGAATCATGTGAATTTTTTCTGAATACATCTGGAGCGGTGTGATGTCATTTCGCATGACGTATCTTCCTTAGATGGGCATTTTTATGCAGAGTCTTGAACAACTTCAGGTCATTTCGTTATGTAAGGCTTTGGAAAAATTGTTGGTATTGCGATAAGATCCAGCGAGTGATTGGCAGGTAAGCTTGGCATGAGCTTGCAATTAGTATGACGACTGGAGGCGAACAGTTCTTTATTTATTAAGTCATCTCCATGAATTCATACCTTCTAGTATTAAAAGTCTATGATTGTCATGAACTAGCTCAGGAGATTAGCTCAAGGTCATCTCTATGGATTCATGCCTGCTATTAGAATATAAGCGTACAAATCTTCGCTGGATGATAGCAACAAGTTTCCGAGAGTGGAGTTTTTGCACCCGAGCTCAAATGAGCCCGGGTGAACAGTAAATTCGAAAAACATTTTAAAAATGTTCAAAAAAATCTGAATTTTTTTTAGGGAAAACTTTAACAAATGTTCTAAGAGCTTGTAAAATTTCAGAACGAACTCACATTTTTGGTAGCCGTGGCAAAAAAAACAAAATCAATACTCTGAAAATGCTACTTTTGAAAGCATTTTGAAGTACTAATTTTCTTTTTTTTGCCACGACCTCCACAAATGTGATTTCGAGCTGAAATTTTGCAAACCCTTAGAACATTTGTTAAAGTTTACCCTAAAAAAATTCAGATTTTTTTGAACATTTTTAAAATGTTTTTCGAATTTACTGTTCACCCGAGCTCATTTGAGCTCGGGTGCAGAATGGACTTTTCGCATGTTTCCCCTATTATTGTAAACCGAAGCTTGATGTACTTGTTTATCACAACGTAGTTTGTCATACCTAATTTATTTCTGTAGCGTGTTGAACAGAACTTGTTTGTATTGTGAACTAGTCATTATGACTGATTAATTTGTATTCTGATGCGATCTAACCACTGACTTAAAGGTAGTTAACAAAGGTGTGTCATCAGAGACAATAAAGAGACGTCGTGTGTGAGGTGCATTTTTTGATCGACACTTTTTCTAAGAGAGGACTAAATCTGGGTCATATTTTTTTCCACGAAGGAGCATTACCCCTAGCCTCTGCATCGAGCGATACACATTGCCACTAAATCTGGGTCATATACATACCTAATACTAATCATCGATTTGTCTTCATCGATGAGAGACTTAATCAAGTCTACGTCTTACTGTCTAATTTAAGAACGCTGAAGTGCTCATAGCATGAAGTAAGATCTTTCAATCGTTATGGATTTTAGTTAGTTGGCATATTTATATTAAATAGTTGTGATATATAAACATCGATTCCAATAATTCTTAGGTGAGATTCTAGTTTTGTTATTTCTGCAAGCAATAAGTGAAGATAATCTACCAGCCTGCTTTGCCAATATCCTCAATTAATGCACCAAATTAGAAAACGAGAAGTTGTATCTTGTGTCAGAGGATGAAGGTTATTAATACCCTAATTAATTTGATGATTAGTTGTTGCTAATCAACTGATCAGACAGCCAACCAATACAGCGCAGTAACCTTTGGGCAATAGATGCGGCACAATACAAAGCTGATTGACACAGTGAAGTTAATATAATGTTAATACCAAAGACCTGGATTGATTCTTTTATTAATTATATTGATTAGAGGGAGGATATAACATATGATAAACCAACGAAATGACATCAGATGATTGGCCCTGCGAGGTAGCTTGACGTAACCTATTCACATCTGTTAATTATAGAGACTAAGACGAAACTTCGTCTTAGTTTCCCGTTCAGTACTTGGTCAATGTATAAATTAGATATCCGCAAATGATGCAACGAAACATACAAAATGAAAGGGGGAATCTTATGTCAGAGGAGGAAGGTTCTGATTACCTAATTAATTGGATGATTGGTTATCGCTAATCAACCGATGAGACGGACAGCGCAGTGACCTTTGGGCAATAGACGAGGTACAATACAAAGCTGATTGAGACAACGAAGTTAATATCATGTTAATACCATATACCTAGATTGAATCTTTTAGTAATTATACTGATAAAAGAGAGGATATAAAATAAGATAGACCGACAAAATGGCATCACATGATTGGCTCCCCGAGGTAGAAGCAAACTGTTCCAATTTGTTATTTATAGAGACCAAGACCAGGAAAAGTCTTAGTATCCTGTTCAGTACTCCATCAACTTATAAAGTAGTCTGAATCTCATCCTTTATATCTAAGAGAGTGATCTCTACTATTTCTAATTATCTCAACATGCGTGCTTTCACATCATTAAAAATTCTATTGCCTGGTGTCGAAGCATGCAGCTGTTAAATGTATTTTCATTTTTGGTTCTCATTTTTTAATTCTAATTATCTCAACATGCATGCTTCAACACCATCAAAACTGTTCTAGCTTGATCCAATAGTATATGTCCTATGTACGCATGTGAATTCGCCGACGTAGATGGGTAGTGAGTTTCATCTCTGATGATGGCGCCACTACCAAGGCCAATGATGACACCTGGGACGACTTTCAGAGTCGAATAGGTCTTTGCCAAGGGGGCAGCAAAAGGGACCCTCAGTCTATCACTATGTTCAACATTGTGGCAGATATGCTTACTATCCTCGTTGAACGGGCTACAACGGCTGGACCTGTTAGTGTGCTAATTTCCCAGTTAGTACAATATGGTTCATCTATTTTTCAGTATGTGATGAACACAATGCTCTTTATGGACCACAACTTAGCTAAAACTCAAATATTTAAATGTCCTAATATGCGCTTTTGAGGAGCCTTTCTTTTCCAGTCATAAAATTAATTTATATAAGAACAATCTTTTTCTACTTTGGTGAGACTACATACTCGACATCTAAATGTGCGGAAACCGTTGGCTGCGAAGAGTGAACGAGCCAAGACAACAAATAGCCACACCCATTGTCACCCACACAACAAGAAACACTGCCGCCATGAGGCTCGCTAGAGAGCCGGACAACCCACCACTCGTGCCCTTGTTCTAGCATCCCTGACCGAACCCCTCACCAACGGCTTAATGTGTGGATGCCGCCCACCTAGAGGAGAAGCAAATACCTCCCAACCTTCTCACTAGTCCTGGACTTGACTTCGATGGAGGTGGCCTAGATCCTGGCACTGCCGCCGGCCCCTACCTTACGACAACTTTGTAGCGATGGGTGCAAAGCCACAATAACTTCTCAACGACAAAAAGTCAGACACCGTGCATGGAAATACCAGCTCCGAGAAGGAGCGCCAACATACAACACGTGCAACATGGACCAACCATGCATCATTGGCCACATGCCGACATATAACACCAGAAGGAACGACGACCACCGACTTATGAGAGACGACCAAGACAAAACTAGACAGGGGCCACCTAAGGCAGCCGACTTCTCGCGCGCCGGGCCATCGCATCCCATCGGCCACAACCTCCTGTGGTTCCCCCATGGTGCCTGCCACCGCCGTCGCTAGTAGAGATACACCACCTCACCCTAAGCTCCTCAAGTGCATGCGTTCGTGGAGAGAGGAGAGTGATCTATAGGAGTCTGCACACAAGCTCTGTCTGAGGCAACAAGGAGGAATCAGGTAGATAGGGAAGGATGGTAGCTAGGTTGTGGTCGCCGCCGCCATGCTTCACTATGGAGGTGATGCAGGGTCGGAAGGGTTTTCCCTTTACGAATGGACACTGGGATATACAAGCTCTGTTATACGATTTACTAACTTTTTTCTAGAT
The DNA here is from genome assembly GCA_039707655.1 of Elymus sibiricus. Taxonomy (NCBI): domain Eukaryota; kingdom Viridiplantae; phylum Streptophyta; class Magnoliopsida; order Poales; family Poaceae; genus Elymus; species Elymus sibiricus. The sequence continues at coordinate 20,529,630 of CM077663.1, read as the reverse complement.
AGGATGTATATAGACACGTTTTAGTGTGTTTGTTCTCATTCAGTGCATATGTAGTCCGTATTAAAAAATCCAAAAGATATTATAATTTGGAATGGAGGTAAAAAAATTCTAGTGCGACATGTCACAGGTGATGTATCATTGCTGTGTCACGGGTGACGTTGTGCACATGGGTGGGTTCGATCCATGAACATGCAACGAGCATACGACATAAACATTGTATGACATATTAAGATTGGGTCTTGGTCGTTGTAAGGAAGCTTTATTTTCTGGTTCACAGGAGCATGACAGGCCACGTCGTTCCCTGTCAAGTAGTTCTATAAGGGCAAGTCTAGGTCTTTGGGTTCACCATCGAGATAGGTGGACAACTAGTTCTATAGTACATTGTTTTTCTAATGATCACCATCAGATCCCATCAGTTGATTTTCCTTTTAATGAACCAAAAATATGTGCTTAAGCTTGTGCAAAAATTCTATTGCAAAGTCAATATCAGGGGGGCAAAATGAAATGGAAATTACATAACAGAATTCTTCTAACAGTTTGTAAACCTGTTCTCCGTAAAATAACTGATATTATTCCCACAACCCTCATGTCCAAAAAATCCTTCTCTATGTATATTGTACAAGTCATTTAACATTTACTCTGACATAGTTGATAGTTGACCTCAAACATTTTTTCTGCAATTTCGGGTTTGGAGAGTTCCTTTAAGATGATGCAACGGACAACCACCGGCACTGTCAGAAAAAATCACCAAGCAACTGAAACTCTTTGTCTTAGACTACCGCGAGGCACCAGCGGATCAAAACAAAATTGGTGTAGGCCCTCTCTTCCGTCTTGTCTCGCCGCCCGCGCTGCCGACCGAGGGGCTCCAACCCTAGCTGCCGGTCCACCCTTCCTCCCCTTCCCCCCACCCTCCATCGCCGCCGGTGGTCGGTGCCGACAAAGCCCGTGCGTGCGAAGGTGGCGGAAGAGATAATCCTCCCTCTCACATGTCACCTGGTGGCACAGGGCACCCTGGCTCATGAGGGTGTGTCCCCGATCTAGACAACAAAGCCATAACGGTCGGCCAGTGTCCCAGCGCTGGCTGTGGCTGCGGGGCTTGCGTTGCTCCTCCCGATCTAGGTCGAAGGCCCTTGGATCCGGGGAGGCACCCCCTGGTATGGCCTCCTTATCCGGTGGGGCGGGCGGGTTGGTTGCCAGGAGTCGGATCGGATGTCGGCGATCTACCGGCGGGTTAGTGTCATGGCTTGCTGACCTGGTGGCCAACGACGCCGGTCTTCTCCTTCCTCTATTCCCTGCTACGAGCACTCCGTCTCACCACACATGTCCGCATTGCTAGCCTGTCACCGGGCTGGGGCGGAGCGGGAGGTGGGGATCCAGATTAGGATAATTCCTAGTCGGCTCTTGCCGACCGCGGCGGCGACGACGACGCACGAGGGTAGAAATTTTCTTCTTGGAGACGTCATTCAGATCCGCACTACCTCTTCCCACCTCACTACTTCTCGTGTGAAAACCCTAACATTAGTGGGTGGCAACTGTGCTCATGGCGTCATGTCCTTCTTTAAGTCATCTTTTGCGAGAACTATGTGGCGATGGGGACCGTTTGGGTTCATAGGTAGTTACAGGTGGCATGCCCCTCTTCTTCGAGGGCGAAGCTGTTTGGGGGGAAACTCTAGATCTAAGACTCCCAGATCAGATGAGGACGGAGATTGTGGTGCTGTTCTTCCTCCTAAGGGCATTGTTTTGGAATAGAGTTTACCTAGATGGGCCAACGGGTGGAGCGGTGATACATCGGCCGCATTGAAGTCATGGAGGCGTGGAGAAGTGGAGTCTCAACGTTTTACGTGTTTTGATGGACGCACGCACGCTGGTGGAGTTGTCTGACGTCATGGTGATGTCGATGGCAGATGGGTCTGGCAAGAACTATGCATTGATCCCTCCTGAAGATGGGATGGTGGAAGATGGCTTTGGTGGATCCTAAAGTGTGGACATGCGGTGCACATTTTGGGACGCCTAGACCGGTTGGTACTCTCAGCTTGCCAGGCGGGCGACTTCTTAAGGACACTAGATTAGATGGTATCTGCTGATGCGGTAAGGGCACATCTTTATCCTTGTATGAGTATCGACTTTTTTCGCTTCGAAGGTGGCTTTTGTCAGACTATAATGAGTAAATTAATAAAGATGGCTCCATGAAACATTTTGATGCAGCAGCCAGGGGTAATCCTCCTTTAGAAAAAAAAAGCAATTGAAATGCTTGTGAAGCTTGGCAAACAACCTATTTTTATAAGCCACTTGGGCAAACTACTATTTTTTGTTCACATCTTGTCCCTGTTCGGAACCAAAAAAATTGTCCCACTCCCTCTTGGACATACCCCGTGAGCCCCACGACAGCCATAACACTCCTACCGCTACCCCTTGCCACTTCACCTCAATACCCACCTTCTACGGCCAAAGGACGTCCGCTGGGCAAAGCCCATGCGGCACTACCGGTGCCGGAGTTGCTCTCTTCCTCGCATGTGATCATGAGCAGCGTGGGGCCTCTCAGCAGGATGTGAGCACAACACTAAATTTTGCGTGTTGTGGTATAGCTAGACATGGTTAGAATGGTGGCTTGGGCAGAGGTAGAATTGCGGCCGCTGTGGAGAGCCAACCAAGCGCGGGACGATAGAGGATGTCCGATGACGACCTCATCGTGGTAGTGTCTCATGGATTTAGAGAGGTGGAGGCGCCGGTGGCGTGAGACGGCCATCTCTTCAGCACAGGGTGGGGAGTTCTCGTGACAGATCAAGACCCGCAATGGATGTGGCGGCACGCAGCGGTTTTGGTTCTCGGTGGCAACAAATCTTGTGTTAGGTTGTGCGGGCCTCATGGGATACATCAGATATTGATCATGGAGACCAACAGTTTCGGTGACTCGTCTTCTAGGGATGCCCTAAAGGATCTACGCCTTCGGTCAAGGTCGGTCGCTTAGTAGGTTGGTTGGTATCGGGGATATACGGTACTAACTGGCGGTGTGTCTACTCTGACGTTGTCCGTGTCTTGGTGCTTGGTTCCTGGATGACCTATTGTGTCGGTGGCTGTGGTGGGCTTGCCTTCAATGCGGGGATTGCGGCCCTGGATGCTGAGGCTATGCACTTGGCTCTGCGGTGAGCGGTGGATCAATGGTGGTGTCGCCTTCTCTTGGCTATGGTGATGGGAGAGGGTGGGGGGTGATCCTGGCGCCATCCTGGCTTTCGCGCTGGAGGCTCTTTGGTCTGGATCTGGAGTTCTTGTGTTGGCAAGGCGGTCCCTTCTTTTGGTTGGGTCGGATTTGGTGGTGCTGATGGTGGCATTGGCGGTGGTGGCTCTTTGGTCTGGATCTGGAGGTCTTGTGTTGGCAAGGCGGTCCCTTCTTCTGGTTGGGTCTGATTCGGTGGTCTTGATGGTGGCACTGGCGGTGGTGGCTCTTTGGTCTGGATCTGAAGGTCTTGTGTTGGCAAGGCGGTCCCTTCTTCTGGTTGGGTCTGATTCGGCGGTCCTGATGGTGGCATTGGCGGTGGTGGCTCTTTGGTCTGGATCTGGGGGTCCCGTGCTGGCAAGGTGGTCCCTTCCTCAGGTTGGGTCGGATTGAGTGGTGCTGATGGTGGCATTGGTGATGATCTGTGTGAAAGTTCCTCACTTTCGCATGTTACCACCCCAAACTAGTGGTCAAGTAGAAAAATCATTTTTTCAAAAATCTTTGAATGGGTGAATGAAGAACTGATCGATGAACTTAAACAATACATCATTGGCATGTACAAGTGCATATTGAAAACAAATGGGAATGTCTTCGTGTACAACGGTTTACGAAAAAAATGTTTCTTTATTATAGAATATAAAGCTTATTGTGAAATTAAACATTGGAATTTTGATTTCAAAACCACCACCGCGTGTTGTAGGTGAGAAGCGTGTTCAATATCAGTGACCAAGATAGATTACTTAATTTATTTATTTTTATGAAAAATGCTAATTTGTTTAAAGAGATTGTAAAAAATGGCTTGACCGACATATACAACATAGATAATTAAAACTGGCGATAAAGTGTTATCGTAGAACTCTCTTCAAGTTAAAATGTTAACGGGATAATCCTTCTCGTAGCATTTTCCAGTTATATGGTTCCATCGAGTCTATAACTGTAAATGTAAAATTAAGTGTGGAATTTGAAGGAGGCAAGCCTATATATCGCTGAAATAATTATGAGTCAAATGAAAATGGTATGAGTAGACCGCTCGAGTCTTTGTTATTTATATTGGGAAATATATAAGTTGTATGACAAGTTCGACCGAATGACCAAATTAACAGGGGAAATTCAACCCTCAAAGCCCACAGTGGGATAAGTAAAAGTGAAAAACACGCACGGCCGTTAATAAGCCGTCGAGGACCAAACCACAAACATAATCTTCAACTTGTTATGCCTTGGCAACCGCACCCTGGAGCATATCCAGCAAGGCCTGCTTGTCGTTGACCGCCTTTTGGAGCTGTTGCTTGAGGTCCGCGATGATTTTCTGGGCTTTTTGCAGTTCCTCGTCGTCATACTTGGAAGCCGTCAGCTGTTGTGCGAGGTCATCTTTTTCTTTGACGAGGGCTTGCTGCTGGGCGACTAGATCGTTCTTCTCCTTCTCAAGGCTGTCCACCTTCTCCAGCAGCGCAGCAGAGGCATCTTCAGACTCCGTGCTGGAGCGAGTATCCCCGAGAACGCTGGCATGCACTATGGCCTGATGGATTCGCAGTAGAGTAATAGTTATTATGATTGGGAATGGAATGGTGTATACATATCGGAGAATGAATGATTGACTCAAATATCTATACCAGGTAGAGGTATTTGTTTGTGGCCTTGCTCAGGTAGTTGACGGAAGCGCCGGCCAACATAGAGGCGATCTCAGCATTGCGCTTCACCTCGCTGCGCACGGTCGCATCGAGGGCTGTCTCCAGCTTGGGCCAACCCGGGTACTGTGAGACGTCAACCGGGTTATCCTCGACGACGTACGGTGGATTCACCGAGATGACAGGGGTTATCATCTTCTGCCAGACAAAATAGACCGCCAGAGCCGGCACCACGATATAGAGAAGTACACCCAGGCAGTAATCGAGTATGCTAGGGTTTTTGTCGGTCTGTAAAACACAGTACGTATTCAGAGGGTCAGATATCTGCTACTCCTACTGTCAGACCCAAAGACACTACAAGTATTTAAGAATAGATATTAGCTGATAAAGCAAAGTGCCAGCTGAATGAATAAATGGCATAGATACCTTGGAAGGCATGTTTTCGGTCAAGGTCGATGGACGCTCTTGCTAAGAATGATACTTTGAATCTTCTTTATTCAGGTGAGCACCAACTGCAATGCTCATCTTCAAGGCTCTACAGCCTATATATAGAATCCCCACGTCTGGAAAGTTACCCAAATGCCCTTGAGTGCCCTCCTTGTTGCGTTGTTGGCCACATGCATCATGCGCTGTGTAGATGACAAATCATAATTTTGCTGACCTTGACTGAAGGTTTTCACCATTTCCTCTCAATAATTTGGCTGTCGCTCCTGGGGAACATAAGAATCTAGCGACTAGAGTGTGTTGCTTATTACTGTACTAATTACATATTCTACCAGTCTTCTACATTAATCGACATCAATAAGTTATTTACTATATATGTTAAGTTATTTTGACCACCTGTTGGTTAGACAAATAGTAAATTAGACTTTCCACACCAAAAGTATATACCATCGAATTCGTATTTGACAAAAGTTTTATTTGGTTCTTTCGCGAGATTGAATACAATGTCGCTGTGCCATCTGTTACAAACAAGACTGATAGTATATAGGAACATCCAATGCACTGTCAATTAGATGTGTTTCAGAAATTTCCTATGTATTACCTATATTTTAATAGAATACACAAAATATCAAATGAACAACAAACACATCGTTAACATAAGAGGTTGCTGAGGTCATATAGGAGTAGGACTGCCAAGACAAACCACGTGGCTCCCACCCATATAGCATCTTCTTGCAGTACATGGCTCCCATTCGACAGGCTCTGCTTGTGTATATAAATACCCATCATTCGTTCTCGCAGAGGGCACACACAACTAGCAATGGGGTATCAGCATGGCTGTTGTAACCGCTGTTGTTGCCCCCACCCACCGCCGCCGCAGTACCACTGCTACCAACCGCCGCCGCGCTGCTACCCGTGCCCGCCGCGCCGGCAGTACTGCCAACCACGGTGTGTCTATCCTGTTCACTACTACCAGTGCTACTGAAGACTGCAGGAGACTCTGATTGTTGCTTAATATGTGTTTTCTGTGTCTATGAGTTTGTTTCTTTGTGTAACCGTGGCCCTTAATTATCCCTTGTCTATGTCTGTGCGTGATTTGGTTGTTGGAGCCTCACATGTAATCCCATCAAATTTGATTTTGGATTTATCAATAAATGGCTTGTTGATTGCCGTTGTACTTTGTTCCTTCCATTCTATAACTTGTACACAAGATGAATTCTATCTCCAACATACTGTTCCTGCAATTTGGCGCTGAACTAGTAACTTCTCCCCCCGCTGGGATGTCCAACATCATTCTCGCCATGCCTAAAGGGCATGTTCGATCGGCGACCTGTGTTCATGATTCCCAGCTGGGTAATGATATTAGTAGATTGATGATCAAATAAAGTGAACATCCATCTATTGGCTAATGATATTAGTAGTTTCGTGGACAATTGAATAATATGAACAGTGCGCAATAATAGAACTATACTATGTTAACCCAAGCGATTACAGCAGAATTTGTGCTGCAAAATTTCTTGAGAATAAGAATACAATCTACTGATCCACTCGTTCTCCGCAACCACGTTCCCTGCTTCACACAATAACACCGTGGGCCTTCCTAGAGCTTCCCTCACCCTTAAGTATTAAGACCAAGCCTCTCGTGCAAATGTTTCCCCGGTCGTCTCTCTCCCCTCCCCATTTGTCATGCTCAAGAGGAGAGAATTCCCATGGTGACGTGACAAGGCAACCCCTGCTGCTATGAGCGGAGGGGACGACAACGACCATTACATGTTGCATCCGGCTGCAAACAAAGGGCGAGGTGATCACTGCCTATTGCATCCTTGCCAGGGTTGACCACCATTATTGCAAACTGGAAGGGGCGATGCCGGCCACAAATATGTCCACCGTTGAGAGCATCTCCCCCCCCTCCCCCCCCCCCGCCACTTCCCAACGTACGCGGTCCTCCCAAGCGCAAGAACCACGCGACAGTCCTCCATGCCACAATTGCAACAGAAGGATCTTCGCAACAATAGTTTTGTTGCAAAGGACCTTTGTAGTCTGGATCATGTTGCAAACCTAAATATAGCTGAACGAGCCTGCAAAGCGAGCGCAACATGGGTCATGTTGCAAACTCGTGACAATTTTGCAAACCCTCTACCACAGCTAAATGGAACGAGCCTGCAAAGCAAGCACAACATGACTCATGTTGCAAATCCTCTACAGTTTTATAATGAAATTACAGTTTCTAATCTAGCCAAGACCATTGTTGATAATATCACACAAAAATTATTAATCATAGGAAACAATGAAACCTAGAAAGCCATGTAAAATTTTCGAAATAAATCTATTTATGCTAGACTTAATGAATAATGTATTTATTTCATACTCAATGAATGCATTGGTGAGAACGTCTCTCTTTCCATTGGAAGACTTCATCAAAGAGGTAGTTTGCCACAAGCAATGTCTCTTGTGGCACGGGGCAGTTAAACGCAACCTTATTTTAGAGACTTGATCAATGGAGACAATTCCATGATTATAGCTGGTCTAGTCCTTTCTCTTAATGTAGTACAGAACAATGCACTGAATAATGCACGACACTGAAAACGTCTCATTATAGACACAGATGACACACCCATGTTAATTAACTACCTTTAAGTCGCTGGTTGGATCGGCATCATGATACAAATTAACAAATCAGAAGGAATAGTTCATAGGTCGCAATACATACAAGTTCTGTCCAACACACTACATTAAAAAGATATCTATGAAAAAATAAGTCACGCATGACATATATGGGCTGAGGTCATATGCTTTTTATTAAACAGGTACACAAGGCTTCAATCGCTATTAAAACAGAGAAACATGTAGCTATCATCCCGCGCAGATTTCTAAACTTCCATTCTCATAGAAAGTATCAATCCATAAAGATGACCTTGGTATAGTCTTGACCTAATACATGACAATCAATGGAGCCAAGTCAATGATTAGCGCTCGTCTAGTCCTCTCTCTTAATGTAGTACAGAACAATGGAATGAATAATGTGTACACTGATTGGCATCAGCATGAGAACTTCATGCTATCCATTGGATACCCATCAAAGGGGTAGTTGGTAGAAGGTTGACAGCGGCAAATACTTGCGAATTAGGTTGGTTGACAGCGGCAAATAAGTCCACGAAATGATTAAGAAGATCGCGGAGATTATACTCGCCGAGTAGAAGGTTGAAGTAGGTCTTCAATACTTGTGAACTGTGTTGGGATTTTGCCCGGAGAGGAGAGGATGATGCAGCATAGTAAAGGTAAGTATTTCTCTCAGTGAGAATCAAGGTTATCGAACCAATAGGAGGACCATGCAATTTCCCGTCTTGACCGCCTACACACAAAAGAGCAAACACTTGCACCCAACGCGGGCAAGAGGGTTATCAATCCCTTTGAACTCATTACTTGCAAGAGATAAGTAGTGATAGATAGATATTTTGATAAATATAAATTAAAAATAAAACGAAACTAAATAATGACAGCAAGGTTTTTAGAGTTTTTGTAAATATATTTGTGAAGAGACCAGGGGGCATAGTTTTCGCTAGAGGCTTCTCTCTTTAAGAAATCATACGGTGGGTAGACAAATTACTATTGGGCAATTGATAGGAAAGCGCATAGTTATGCAATATTTATTCACGACAATGATCATGTATACTTGCATCATGTCCATAAACAAGTAGACTGACTCCTGCCTGCATCTACTACTATTACTCCACCCATCGATCACTATCCAGCATGCATCTAGAGTATTAAGTAAAAACTAAGTAATGCTTGGAGGATGATGACATGATGTAGACAAAGTAAATCCAATTAATATGAATGAACCCCATCGTTTTAACATTAATGGTAGCAATACAAGTCATGTCTCTTTCTGTCACTCGGAGTGACCACCGCAAGATTGAACCCACTACAATGCACCTCTGCCACTCAAGATATATCTATCTAGTAGGCCAAACTAAACCGATAGACCGGAGAGAATTAAGAAGCTATAACAATCCTGCATATAATAATTCAAAGAAGACTCAAATATGTATTCATGAATAATCTGAACATAAACTAACAATTCATCGGATCTCAACAAACACACCGCAAAAAGTGACTCCATAAGATAGATCACCGTGGGAATCGCGGTGATCTTGGCAATGAAGAACATAGAGAGAGAGATAGCCTTCTAGGTACTAACTATGGACCCGTAGGTCTATGGTGAACTACTCATACATCAGCATTGGAGCAGCAAGGTTGATGTAGAGGCCCTTTGTGTTCGATCCCCGCTCCGGCACGGCACCGGGACAGTGCTCCAGATGGGCACACGGCGGAACAGAGACTTGCGGCAGCAGTAAAAGTGTTTCAGGAGGCTCTCTAATTTTTTTGGGATATATGCGAATTTATAGCGAAGAGATCAGGGCCATGAGAGTTTGAAGGTGGCCCCAAGCCATCAGGGCACGACCACCCCCTGGGCGCGCCTTGTTGGCTTAGAGGCACCTCGTGTGCCTTCGGTCTTCCTCCAAAGCTTCCAGGTCTTATTTTTATCCAAACAAAATCATCGAAAAGTTTCAGGGTATTTGCACTTCGTTTGGTACGGTATTCCTAAAAGGCAAAAAAACATGCAGAAAACATCAACTGGCACTTGGCACTGGGTTAATAGGTTAGTGCTGAAAAATAATATAAAACAACAAGTAAATGCTTCAAAAGTATCATAGAATGATAATATGATAGCATGGAATAATGAAAAATTATAGATACGTTGGAGAGGTATCAGTCTTCCATGAGTAAAAATTTGTCGTAAAGTGGCAAAGCCTGATGGGAATGAGCTCGGTGATGGGAACGTCGCGGATGGTCGCCAGATCATGACCGACGAAGGTGTTAAAGTTGCCATCGGAGGGAACGGAGGAGCCGGACCCGGGGAAGTCCATGGCGAGAGAGATAGGGGCAGCTACAATTTAGGGTTGCATCGGTGGCGGCGGCGCTGTAGGGAGGAGGTGGAGTGCGCAGCCGAGATGATGGTGTGGAAGAGAGGGTGTGCGGTGGCCGCGGCTCGGAAGTGGAGCAGCAGTATCAACAGCCAGGGGGCAGCGGTGGCGGCATAGGGTGGAGGAGGGGGTGTGGCATCTCGGAAGGGGAGGGGCGGCAGCAAGCTCTGGTGGCGGCGACGTAAGGGGAGAAGCGGCGCGGCTAGAGCTACGGTATGGCTATGGTCATAAAACGATTATTACCATGTGAAGAAATTATGATTATTTTTTCAAAAGGAGGATGACCCCGGCCTCTGCAACTGGAAGATGCATTAGCTATTTTATTAATTATTCACGGAGACCTTACAAAGCAGTACGTCAATATGTCTGAACCCGCCATCTTTGAAACATCTATTGTTACTCCTATCCACTTGAGGAACGGGTGCCGAAATACTGAGCCAAATACCCATATCTCTCACCTAAACCTAACATCTAAACCCGGAGGACCCAGCCCAGCCACATACCGGGTCTGGGACACAGAACGGTCCGACACACTGCCATAGGTCGTCGCCGCCATTTCCACCAATCCATCTTCAGAGCGGGTACTGATGAATCGACCTTGCTAGGCCTGCCATCGACACCGCCACGGCGCCAACAGCCCCAACGCCCTGTGCTCGTCCATCCAGCCGCATCTATCGTCGAGATCCAACTACACCATGCCACCAATACTCGTCGTCATCGACACGGTAGATACACCGGCACTCCACCTGCCAACCTCCACACCGTCGCCACTGCTGGAGCTACGCAGAGCCCACAACCCATAGCAACTCTCTCTCGAACACCTCCAAGAAGGGCACCTCCATGGAGGGTACTTCGTGCAGGAAGCCGTGGCCGCCCAATCTAGTCTGAATTTCAGACTTTCTTCCGGGAGGGGTTCGGAGGTGGATATGAGGGACCTCGGCTTCACCTCTAGGGAGGGTAACGACGTCGAGGGACACCGCCGATTCCGGGCCGAATCAACCAACCAAAGATTCCTCTGGCCCCCATCCTATACCACCAAACTTTCGTCTGCTCCGGATCTGGCAGCGAGCCATGAACCGAAACCTACGGAGATGACAGTGTCATGGGGATCGACCTACCAGGAGAGGATTGAGAAGAGCAGCCATCATAGATCTCCAGGTACCGAATCCGATCCGACGTGGCCAACGGCGAAGACCTCCACCCTGCGCCGGCCGACAGCGTCCAAGCGTCGGATCCAGAGGGATCCGGCCTGATCCCTGTGACGCCCGCGACCACCCGGTCATGCACACCATGCAGCCACCACCTCATCGCGAATTCGCATCCAAGCCGCCGCCGCGGCACCGCGCACGCCGCCGCCAAGAGTTTCCCGCCCGACGCGCCGCTGGACCCCCCCTCTAGCCTAGTGCCTCCTTGCTATCTGGTCGTCCCATGCCGATCGTGACGCTCGAAGGGGGGAGAAGCCCCCCCTTCCCGCCGCTCTGCCGGCCCGGCTTAGCCCGGTGATGCTGCGGACGGCGGCAAGGAGGGGGGAGATTGAGGCGGGTTCAAGTGACGGCGGCTATGCATGGTTTCTCCCCGGGACACCAGGGGGGCAACACAAGGGGGGGAGGCTTTTTTTAGGCAATGGTGTGAAGAAATTATTTGATGCAAGACAATTGTATTCACCTCATGGCGCCAATAGATAACACATACAGGAGTATTTTGTCCATGACTAAAATCCTAATTACAGAATACTTGGAAAACACACGGGACAACTACACCTAATACACGTACGGAACGTATACAATCAGCCGTCAACAATATCGTCACTTTGCAAATCCTGGTTGGATGATTAGAGGGACAGTGGTATCCCCAGCCCACCAGGGTTCAAATCCTGGTGGTTGCATTATTCCTGGATTTATTTCAGGATTTCCGGCGATACGCTTTCAGTGGGAGGAGACGTTCCCGTCGACGACGAGACGCCTACGGTGACTTCGTAAATCTCAAGATGACATGCCGGCTCAGTCTCTCGGAGGTGCTCATAGGGGTAGGATGCGTGTGTGCGTTCATAGGGATGAGTGTATGCGCGTGTATGTGAGCACTTGCGTCTGTACTGTGTTAAAAAAAAATGTCGTCACTTTCTTGGTTCCGACCGACCGACGGAACCAGCTCGCGTTCATGCACCAATCTTATGGAGCTGGCCTACTGGCCGTGGGGTATAGACAACAAAGCAGCCGTTTAAAAAAAAAAGACAACAAAGCAGCCGAATCACATCAATATCAGGGATACATACAGACCACAGGTTCGCACTTACGGTTGCATGCCATCCGTCTGGGGATGGTTACGCATGGCGTGCTACGGAGGAGATATGCATGTTCCACGAGAACTGGGCAGTGTAAATAACAATGAGTGGTCTGGGTTCCACTTACCCACTATGCAACAGTGTGCCGATCAAACAGTGACTAATAATTTACAACTCAAGTAGTACAATTTACATGTCTAGTAGAACTCAGAAAAAAAAAGTAGTAGAACTCGGTATTGTAATCGGGTGGGCTCAAGTCAAATCCATATAGTGTTTTCTTTTATTATTATTGTCTCATAAATCCAATAAACGTCCTTCGATCCGAGGGTTGCTGAGTCAACCGTTATGTACCTTGTGTGTATAAATATAGATCATCCATCTTTGGGGTTGGGCAGAGGCAAGGGGGCAAACACACACATACGCAATGGGTTGCGGCCGAGTCTGCTGTTATTGCCGTATCTGTCACTGCTACCCACCGCCACCGCGGTACCACTGCTACCAGCCGCCGCCGCGCTGCTACCCATGCCCACCGCGCCGGCAGTACTGCCAACCACGGTGTGTCTATCCTGTTCACTACTACCAGTGTTACTGAAGACGGCGGGAGACTCTGCTTGTTGCTTAATATGTGTTTTCTGTGTCTTTGAGTTGTTTCATTCTGTAATCGTGCCCTTTAATTGTGCTTGTCTATGTCTGTGCGTTATTTGGTTGTTAGAGCCGCATATGTAATCCTATCAGATTTTATTTTGGATTTATGAATAAATGGCTTGTCGATTGCGGTTGTACTTTGTTCCTTCCATTCTTTGTAAACAAGAGGAATTCTATCACCAACATATTGTGGTATATGTTCCTACAATTTGGCGTTGAACTACTAACTTCGCATGTTGTGGTCTGCCGATGCACGAGTGAAAAATTGTCGCTCTAGCCCATCTCCACCTTCTCCCGCCGCTGGGAAGTCCAACATCATTTTGGCCATGGCTAAATGGCTAATTCGGCGACCTGTCTTCATGATTCCCAGCTGCGTGAGCCCGGGCTGTGTTCATGATTCGCAGCAACAAAAAATAGCATTTCAGCAGAAAAAGGAGCATATACCACAATACAATACACAGATAAGAGTAGCAACAAAGAATAGCATTTCAGCAGCACAAGGAACATATTTCAACAACATAACTTGACCAAAGTTCAGCACAAATAATATAGTATGTTTCATCAATATCTCAGCACTAACAACAGCTAAAAGGATCATATAGCACAATACAATACCCATTTCAGCAAGAAAGATAAGAATATTTCAGCAGCAAACAAGAGCATATGCAGAGCAAGGGGTCCCGTGCTCGACTACTCGAGTGCCTCGACCGATCGGGCGCTCGGGCGATGTGGCTTTGGGCCACTGAGCGGGTGACGCAGGATAGGGTGCATGCTAAACGAACATGTTTTTACGGGTATTGTCACGTTTCGGATTCGGGTTCGGGTACTAATAAAACGGGTATAAACCCTCCAAACATGTCGGGTTTTATAATGTATCCATCAATAGTCCCGCGGGGATAGAAAGATGCCCATCCACATCCCCTAATAGGGTAAAATTTCGCAGGGATGCAGGTCTCGGGGCTCCATTGCGATCTTGAGTTGTGTCCAACCGGCTGTCGACAATTAGAGTGTCACTACACGAATCAGAGAATTTGCCATCAGTCTATCCTTTGCCTTCTGCTAGCGGACGACACAGATGATCTTTGCCGTCAGCTTCCCAAAAGCAGACGACAAAGAAAGGACTCATGGCAAAGATAGTATTTGCCGTCAGTACCTTCTTTGTCGTCTGCTAGCAGACAGCAAAGAGCCTAAAAGCAGACGGCAACGAGCCCAGCTGGGCCCCACTGGACCGTGGAGCTGTTTATGTCAAATGGACGGCCTGGATGCTGTCCGCTAGCAGACGGCAACGAAAACCAGACGGCAAAGACGGTAAAAAGTAGACGGCAAAGAAAAAATGCCTAACCTATCTGACGGTCGTGCCCCGTCCCCCCCCTCTCTCTCTCTCTCTCTCTCTCTCTCTCTCCCGACGACCCACCACCGCCCCCACCGCGCCCACTGCCACGACGACCCACCACTACCCCCGTCGCGCCTGTCGCTGCCGTTGCCCCATCACCCGCCGCCCCGCGGCCCCGGTGCCCCGCCGCCCCCCTCCGGTGAGTTTTTTTTCTTCTCTATTTTTTCCTTTTTTTCATTTAATTGCTATTGTTAATTAGGTTAGTGCTAGATTAGCTTAGAAAAGAACTAGTTAGTAATATGTTATGTTAGTCATAATTAGAAGAAGAAGAAGAAAGATGAAAAAAAGAAGAAGAAAAGAAGAATAAGTAGAAGAAGAGGACAAAGGAAAGAAGGAAGAAGAAGAAGAAGAAGAAAAGAAGAAGAAGAAGAAGAAGAAGAAGAAGAAGAAGAAGAGAGGAAGAAGAAGAACAACAACAAGAAGAAGAAGAAGATGATGAAGAAGAAGAAGAAGAAGAAGAAGAAGAAGAAGAAGAAGAAGAAGAGGAAGATGAAGAACAAGAAGAAGAGGAGAAGAGTAGAAGAAGAAGAGGAGAAGAAGAGAAAAAAGGAAAAGAAGGAAGAAGAAGAAGAAGAAGAAGAAGAAGAAGAAGAAGAAGAAGAAGAAGAAGAAGAAGAAGAAGAAGAAGAAGAAGAAGAAGAAGAAGGAGAAGGAGAAGAAGAAGAAGAAGAAGAATAAGAAGAAGAAGAAAAGGAAGAAGAAGAGGAGAAGAAGAAGAAATAGAGGAGAAGAAGATAAAATAGAAATGGAAAAGTAGTTATATATATAGAGATTTTTTATTGGGATTGAATATTCATGTTGATCCGGTTGATTTAAATGTCCAGTTGTTTCGTCGCTGCGAGGGTCTGGTGTTCGACGACCTCCCCGTGCGTTCGACGAGCTCCCCTGCGTTCGTGGGTGAGCACAAATGACAACTCCTCCTTCCCGCTTCATTTGCTCTATTATTAGTTTGTATGCATCCCAACTTTAATTATGTACATATTATTATTCATGTCAGGTATTCTGTTTTTTTATGTTGTACTAATTTCGGTTACTCTTTGTCGTGGCAGGTGTTGAAAGATGATGGGCGTGGGTCCAGAGCGGGCGGCGGCCCGCGGGAGGGCTACTTCCATTACACCCCAGTCTATCTGGAGAGCGTTGATAGACAGTATGGGGACACCGGCGGGCGCTTCTTCGTCGGCATCCTTGCCCACCAGGAGAGGAGGTCAGGGAGGGAAGAAGAGAGGTACATGACGTGGCCGCGGGAGAGGTAGGCCGACTGCTATGCCTTCCTCAACGCCACTCCCAGCTCATTCACCCAAGCACAGGGATGCTAGGGTGGACCCGTCTGAGGTGGAGGCTACTGGGACTCCGGGCCACGAGCCTTGGGTCAATGGCCCTTCGGCCCGCGAGACTCCGGTCCCAGAGGCTTCGGCTCACGAGACTTCGGTCCCAGATGCTTTGGCCCACGAGACTTCGGATGGGGCTACGTCCCTGGAGACTTCCAGATGGGTTACCTGGCCGGATCCGTCTCAGGGGCCGAGTGGCCGTGCTGATGGTGGCGGGCATCAGTTTACTGATAGTGAGTGCGAGGTGGTTGAGGGGGTCACCATGTACCAGCGTGGTGGTACATGGCTCTCGCCCCTGCTGGTGACCCGCGAGCAGAGGCTGGTGATTAGGCCTGATGGTGAGGAGTAAGTGCATTTACTCTTTTTGTACCTTCACGTTTCTTATAAAAATCTAATGCGTTGGCCTTGTCATACTGCAGAGGTTGGCATCACATCAGTGGAGTCCGCAGGCCCAACACCGTCCTGTTGGGGAACGTTGCATGGAAAAAAAATTCCTACGCTCACCAAGATCAGTCTAGGAGATGAATATCTACGAGAGGGGGAGTGTGTCTACATACCCTTGTAGATCGCTAAGTGGAAGCATATATAACGATGTTGATGTAGTCATACTCTTCACGATCCAATCGCGATCCGATCCGATCTAGCGCCGAACGGACGACACCTCCGCGTTCCGCACACGTGCGGCTCGATGACGTCTCCTCCTTCTTGATCCAGAAAGCAAGGGAGGAGAAGTAGATGGGATCTCAACCAGCACGACGACATGGTGGAGATGGTGGTGGAGCAATCTCGGCAGGGCTTCGCCAAGCGCTACCGTAGATGCGTTTTGAGGAGAAAACGATCTAGGGAGAGAGGGAGGGCTGCCACTGGGGCGTGGGAATTGGTGTGTGCAGCCCTCCCCTCCCCTCCACTATATATAGAAGGAAAGGGGGAGGGTTGGGTTGAAGCCCTAGCCCCTCCTCCAAGGAGGGGGCGTGGGCCTAGGGAGGTTTCCTCCTTCCCGAAGGCACCTAGGAGGGTGCCTTCCCCCTTTAGGACTCTTCCTCCTCCACCTTTCCTTGGCGCATGGGCCTCTTGGGGCTGGTGCCCCTGGCCCATATAGGCCAAGACGCACCCCCTTCAGCCCATGTGCCCCCCCAGGGCAGGTGGACCCCCGGACCCATTTTGGCACTCCCGGTACAATACCAATAATGCCCGAAACTTTTCCGGCGACCAAAACAGGACTTCCAATATATAAATCTTTACCTCCGGACCATTCCGGAGCTCCTCGTGACATCCGGGATCTCATCCAGTACTCAGAACAACATTCGGTCACCAACATACATATCCCAATACTACTCTAGCGTCACCGAACGTTAAGTGTGCGGACCCTGCGGGTTCGAGAATCATGTAGACATGACCGAGACACCTCTCCGGCCAATAACCAATAGAGGGACCTGGATGCCCATAGTGGTTCCTACATTTTCCACAAAAATCTTTATTGGTCGAACCACGATGTCAAGGATTCAATCAATCCCGTATATAGTTCCCTTTGTCCATCGGTATGTTACTTGCCCGAGATTCGATCGTCGGTATCTCTATACCTAGTTCAATCTCGTTACCGGCAAGTCTCTTTACTCGTTCCGTAATACAAGATCCCGTGACTAACTCCTTAGTCACATTGCTTGCAAGCTTCTTGTGATGATGTCACTAGTACATAACAGGGCATTGGTCCAGGCCGGGCCAGCCCAGTAGTCCCGGTTCAGTCACGAACCGGGACCAATGGGGGCAACGGTCCCGGTTCGTGAGGCCAGGGGGCCGGCCGGGCCTCGTGGGGCATTGGTCCCGGTTCGTCTGGACCCTTTGGTCCCGGTTCCAGACACGAACCGGGACCAATGGGGGTCGCTCCTGGCCCACAACCATTGGTCCCGGTTCGTGGCTGGAACCGGGACCAAAGGGGGTCCTTTAGTCCCGGTTCCAGCCACGAACCGGGACCAATGAGATGCCTATATATACCCCCCGCCAGCGAGCAGAGCACTCCACACTGCTCTGTTTTTCTGGCCGGCGAGGGGAGAGCTTTGTGGTGCTCTAGCTCACCTCCTATGCACATGAGGTGTTCGATGAAATGCCCGAGCCACACTTAAGCTTTCTCCTCTCGAAGCTCCTTGTCCAAGCTCCATTTTTCTCAAGATTTGTTTAGGTTTGGCGGTCCGTCCTGTCCCGTCCCCGTCCTCACCGCCGTCGATCGCCCGCGTCCATGTCGGCGCCGGCACCACCGTGGTTAGCCTCTTCTTCTTATCTTCTTTCTAAAAGAAAAAAAGTTCTTACTTGTATCATTTAGATAGATATTTGTGTAATTTTCTTACTTTTATTATTGTTTGTTATTATATAGTGCCATGGTCATGGTATCCGCCCACGTCGGCCCTCGTCCGGTCTATGATTCGGATGTGGTATATATTATCTTTTATAACTATTTGTTTTATTTAGTGTTTATGACAATTATGCCGACCAACGTGACATAGATTTTTTAATCTAGGAGGTATGTGAACCGGAAATTCCAACCGACATAGAAATTCTTGTCGAGAAGTTAAATTTGGTTGAAAAAGAAAACAATTACTTGAAAGAAAAATTACAAAGAGTTGAAGAGGAGAAGATGAAGATGGAGTTGCATGTTGCCGATGTCGTCGACGATCACAAGATCAAGATGGATGCAATGCGCTTGAAGATTAGAAAGATTAGAAAATATGCCATTCATACTGAGGCTTGGTATCATTATGCCGTTGGATCAATTGGTACCTTAGTTGCGGTTATGATCGCATTTGTTGTTGCATTTAAATTTTATAGTTTCAATGTATGTTTTAATTAGATGCTCTAGAGAGCTATATGTTGTTCAATAATGAGAACTATGTATGAACGTTATATATTTATTTTGGTCACTACTGTACTTTGGCTTTAATTTGATGATGAATTTCTATTAATTTGGTCACTTCTCTATTCATGATATGCACGCAGATGAACCGGCAATGGATGTACGGTGACCGACGCACCTCCGAGTATATTGAGGGCCTGCATAATTTTCTCGAAGCGGCTGAGGCAAACAAGCAGAATGGTTTTATGCATTGTCCATGTACTGTCTGTGAGAATACGAAGGCTTTCTCCAACTATAAAACCCTTCACTTCCACCTGCTTCAGAAGGGTTTTATGCCACACTATAATGTTTGTACCAAGCACGGAGAAAGAGGGGTTATGATGGAAGACAACGAAGAAGAAGAGGATGACGACAACTACCCGCCCCCTGAATACGGTGATGCTGCAATGGGGGAAGCTGAAGATCAAGAGGAACCAGACGATGTGCCCGATGATGATCTTCGCCGGGTCATTGTTGATGCACAGAGAGAATGCGAAAGTGAAAGTGAGAAGTTGAAGTTCAATCGCATGTTAGAGGATGACAAAAAAGGGTTGCACCCAAATTGCGAAGATGACAACAGAAAGCTCGGTACCACACTGGAATTGCTGCAATGGAAGGCAGACAATGGTGTATCTGACAAGGGATTTAGTTCGCTTCTGAAAATAATGAAGAAGAAGCTTCCAAAGGATAACGAATTGCCCAGCAGTACGTACGAAGCAAAGAAGGTTCTATGCCCTCTAGGATTGGAGGTGCAGAAGATACATGCATGTCCTAATGACTGCATCCTCTACCGCGGTGCGTACGAGGATTTGAACGCATGCTCGGTATGCGGTGCCTTGCGGTATAAGATCAGAAGAGATGACCCTGGTGATGTTGAGGGCCAGCGCACCGGGAATAGGGTTCCTGCTAAGGTGATGTGGTATGCTCCTATAATACCACGGTTGAAACGTCTGTTCAGAAACAAAAAGCATGCCGAGTTGATGCGATGGCACAAAAAAGACCGTAAGAAAGACGGGAAGTTGAGAGCACCCGCTGACGGGTCGAAGTGGAGAAAGATCGAGAGAAAGTGGAGCGACTTTACAGGTGACCCGAGGAACATATGGTTTGGTTTAAGTGCAGATGGCGTTAATCCTTTTGGGGAGCAGAGCAGCAAGCATAGCACATGGCCTGTGACTCTATGTATGTATAACCTTCCTCCTTGGTTGTGCATGAAGCGTAAGTTCATTATGATGCCAGTGCTCATCCAAGGCCCTAAGCAACCCGGCAATGACATTGATGTGTACCTAAGGCCATTAGTTGATGAACTTTTACAGCTATGGAATGGAAGAGGTGTACGTGTGTGGGATAAGCATGCACAAGAGGAATTTGACCTACGAGCGTTGCTGTTTGTAACCATCAACGATTGGCCTGCTCTCAGTAACCTTTCAGGACAGACAAACAAGGGATACCACGCATGCACACACTATTTAGATGACACCGACAGTATATATTTGGACAAATGCAGGAAGAATGTGTACCTGGGGCATCATCGATTTCTTCCGACCAACCATCAATGTCGAAAGAAAGGAAAGCATTTCAAAGGTGAGGCAGATCACCGGAAGAAGCCCGCCCTCCGTACTGGTGATCACATACTTGATATGGTCAATGATTTACAAGTAATATTTGGAAAGGGTCCTGGCGGACTATCTGTTCCGACTGACGATGCGGGACGCGCACCCATGTGGAAGAAGAAATCTATATTTTGGGACCTACCCTATTGGAAATACCTAGAGGTCCGCTCTGCAATCGACGTGATGCACGTGACGAAGAATCTTTGCGTGAACCTACTAGGCTTCTTGGGAGTGTATGGGAAGACAAAAGATACACCGGAGGCACGGGAGGAACAGCAACGTGTGCATGAAAAAGACGGCATGCATCCAAAGCAGTATGAAGGTCCTTCCAGCTACGCTCTTACCAAAGAAGAGAAGGAAATCTTCTTTGAATGCCTGCTGAGTATGAAGGTCCCGTCTGGCTTCTCGTCGAATATAAAGGGAATAATAAATATGGCAGAGAAAAAGTTCCAGAACCTAAAGTCTCATGACTGCCACGTGATTATGACGCAACTGCTTCCGGTTGCATTGAGGGGGCTTCTACCTGAAAACGTTCGATTAGCCATTGTGAAGCTATGTGCATTCTTCAATGCAATCTCTCAGAAGGTGATCGATCTAGAAATCCTGCCAAGGTAAAGGAGTGATTTGGTGCAATGTCTTGTTAGTTTTGAGCTGGTGTTCCCACCGTCCTTCTTCAATATCATGACGCACGTCCTAGTTCATCTAGTCGACGAGATTATCGTGCTGGGCCCTGTATTTCTACACAATATGTTCCCCTTTGAGAGGTTCATGGGAGTCTTAAAGAAATATGTTCGTAACCGCGCTAGGCCAGAAGCAAGCATCTCCATGGGCCATCAAACAGAGGATGTCATTGGGTTTTGTGTTGACTTCATTCCTGACCTTAAGAAGATTGGTCTCCCTCAATCACGGTATGAGGGGAGACTGACTGGAAAAGGCATGCTAGGAGCGGACTCAATAATATGTAGGGATGGGCATTCTTGGTCTCAAGCACACTACACAGTTCTACAGAATTCTACCTTGGTGACCCCGTATGTCGATGAACACAAGAATATTCTGCGCTCCAAACACCCGGAGCAGTGTGACGACTGGATTACATATGAACACATCAGGACTTTTGGCAGTTGGTTGCAAACACGTCTCATGGGTGACAACACTGTTTCTGATGAGTTGTACTCGTTGGCCAGGGGACCATCTTCGACTGTATTGACTTACAAAGGGTACGAGATAAATGGGAATACATTTTACACGATCGCCCAAGATCAAAAGAGCACCAACCAAAACAGCGGTGTCCGCTTTGATGCAGCAACCAATAGGGGAAAGGACACATATTATGGTTACATAGTGGACATATGGGAACTTGACTATGGACATGATTTCAAGGTCCCTTTGTTTCAGTGCAAATGGGTCAATCTGTCAGGAGGCGGGGTAAAGGAAGACCCACAGTACGGAATGACAACAGTGGATCTGAACAATCTTGGGTATACAAACGAACCATTCGTCCTAGCCAATGATGTGGCGCAGGTTTTCTATGTGAAGGACATGTCTACCAAACCGAGAAAAAGAAAAGATAAGGAAGCGAATACATCATACGATGAGCCAAAGCGCCACATAGTTCTTTCAGGAAAAAGAGACATCGTGGGATTGGAGGGCAAGACAGACATGTCTGAAGATTATGAAAAGTTTCATGAAATTCTTCCCTTCAAAGTCAAGGCTGACCCAAGCACCCTCTTCAACGATGAAGATTATCCATGGTTACGGCGCAATAAGCAAAGGACACAAGCGAAGAAAAAGTGAAGACTTTCTCTCCACAACTATATCATTACAGTTACATGTGAAGAAATGAAATGCCTTTTGTAACAGATGAGTTTTCGTATGAAACCCTAATACTTCGAAAGAGATCGTCCGTTTTGTACACGAAGTGCATCCAGTTTTTGCCGTAACCCTCTCAACTTTTTATAACATGCTATGTGGGTGAAATGATGGTACCATGCCAACTTTCAACCTTTTCAGAGTTCATTTGTAGTGATTTTCAATTTCAGGGTCATTTAGCTCAAAACAAATCATTAAATGCATGAAAATTAGCAAATGAAGTTAGAAAGGGTTGAAAATTTAGGCGGGTATGTACATAGGCGGCGTAAAGGAAGACCGGCAGTACGGAATGACAACAGTGGATCTCAACAATCTTGGGTACGCAGACGAACCATTCGTCCTAGCCAATGAACCGTCGGAAAATGAAAGGATTTCTAGATAGATCAACAAAACACACGGTTTCCCCTGCATACAGCCCGACGGTGGCTCGTGAGTGCCCGCATATGAAATGCACCGTCGGACCATATGCAGGGAATCCGAATGATTTGTATTCGGTCGATGAACTAAAGGATTTCTAGATAGATCAACAAAACACACGGTTTCCCCTGCATACAGCCCAACGGTGGAAATATGAAATGCACCGTTGGACCGTATGCAGGGAGTCCGAATGATTTGAATCCGAATGAGTAGACACACTAAGTGTCGAACATGTCCGAGAGGTGGGCTATATATAGGGTCGTGTGCCTCTTTAGTCCCGGTTGCTAGCACGAACCGGGACTAGTCGTTATAGTGGTGATCCAACAGCTCACAAGTGCTTGAAAGAAACACACGATCCGTGTGCTTCTTCCTGATTGGTACGACCTTCACCGCCCACAAGCGCTGATCCAACAGCTCACAAGCGCTTGAAAAATACCAGATGAAGTCAGAAAGGGTTGAAAATTGATGATGTGGCTTTGAATGGCGCATTTTGAACACACAAAAAGCCTGGAGTTCAAATAAGTTCAAAAAAATGAAATCCCTTTGTAACAGATGAGTTTCCGTCCGAAACCCTGATACTTCGAAAGAGATTGTCCATTTTGTACACGAAGTGCATCCAGTTTTTGCCGTAACCCTCTCAACTTTTTAGCACATGCTATGTGGGTGAAATGATGATACCATGCCAACTTTCAACCTTTTCAGAGTTCATTTGTAGTGCTTTTCAATTTTAGGGTCATTTATCTCAAAAAAATTAGTAAATGCATGAATAATACCAAATGAAGTCAGAAAGGGTTGAAAATTGATGATGTGGCTTTGAATGGTGCATTTTGAACACACAAAAAGTCTGGAGTTCAAATAAGTTCAAAAAAATGAAATGCCTTTTGTAACAGATGAGTTTCCGTCCGAAACCCTGATACTTCGAAAGAGATTGTCCATTTTGTACACGAAGTGCATCCAGTTTTTGCCGTAACCCTCTCAACTTTTTATAACATGCTATGTGGGTGAAATGATGATACCATGCCAACTTTCAACCTTTTCAGAGTTCATTTGTAGTGCTTTTCAATTTCAGGGTCATTTAGCTCAAAAAATTAAGTAAATGCATGAAAAATACCAAATGAAGTCAGAAAGGGTTGAAAATTGATGATGTGGCTTTGAATGGAGCATTTTGAACACACAAAAAGTCTGGAGTTCAAATAAGTTCAAAAAAATGAAATCCCTTTGTAACAGATGAGTTTCCGTCCGAAACCCTGATACTTCGAAAGAGATTGTCCATTTTGTACACGAAGTGCATCCAGTTTTTGCCATAACCCTCTCAACTCTTTATAACATGCTATGTGGGTGAAATGATGATACCATGCCAACTTTCAACCTTTTAAGAGTTCATTTGTAGTGCTTTTCAATTTCAGGGTCATTTAGCTCAAAAAAATTAGTAAATGCATGAAAAATACCAAATGAAGTCAGAAAGGGTTGAAAATTGATGATGTGGCTTTGAATGGTGCATTTTGAACACACAAAAAGTCTGGAGTTCAAATAAGTTCAAAAAAAATGAAATCCCTTTGTAACAGATGAGTTTCCGTCCGAAACCCTAATACTTCGAAAGAGATTGTCCATTTTGTACACGAAGTGCATCCAGTTTTTGCCGTAACCCTCTCAACTTTTTAGCACATGCTATGTGGGTGAAATGATGATACCATGCCAACTTTCAACCTTTTCAGAGTTCATTTGTAGTGCTTTTCAATTTCAGGGTCATTTAGCTCAAAAATATCAGTAAATGCACGAAAAATACCAGATGAAGTCAGGAAGGCTGAAAATTGATGATGTGGCTTTGAATGGTGCATGTTGAACACACAAAAAGTCTGGAGTTGAAATAACTTAAAAAAATGGAATGCCTTTGTAACAGATGAGTTTTCGTCCGAAACCCTTATACTTCGAAAGAGATTGTCCATTTTGTACACGAAGTGCATCCAGTTTTTGCCGTAACCCTCTCAACTTTTTAGCACATGCTATGTGGGTGAAATGATGATACCATGCCAACTTTCAACCATGCAAAAAGAAAGAATTTAAAAGTTTTTATAAAACTCTAATAGCAAAAAGAATGAACTAAAAAGGTTTCATAAAACTCTAATAGCAAAAAGAATGAACTAACAAGAATCAATTAAATATAATATTTTTCAATAGCAAAAAGAAATAACTAAAAAGAATCAAAATAATATTAACTAAAATTATCAAAGTATTTATTTGTTAAAAACTTTAATAGCAAAAAGAATGAACTAACAAGAATCAATTAAATATAATATTTTTCAATAGCAAAAAGAAATAACTAAAAAGAATCAAAATAATATTAACTAAAATTATCAAAGTATTTATTTGTTAAAAACTTTAATAGTAAAAAGAATGAACTAAAAAGAATCAATTAAATATAATATTTTTCAATAGCAAAAAGAATCAACTAAAAAGAATCAAAATAATATTAACTAAAATTATCAAAGTATTTATTTGTTAAAAACTTTAATAGTAAAAAGAATGAACTAAAAAGAATCAATTAAATATAATATTTTTCAATAGCAAAAAGAATCAACTAAAAAGAATCAAAATAATATTAACTAAAATTATCAAAGTATTTATTTGTTAAAAACTTTAATAGTAAAAATAATGAACTAAAAAGAAAATAAATAAAGCAAAAAACAAAACAAAAATACTGGATTTTTTTTAAAAAAAATACCGCCTACTGGGCCAACACGGCCTACATATGGCTAGCTGGGCCAGGATGCAGGCCCGCATAAGGCTCAGTACGCCCACAGGTAGAGAGTGCGTTTAGGCCCGTAGGCCTGCTAAAGAGAGGAGCTCGAGAGGGTTGGCGCAGCAGCGCTTATAAACCACTCTCGGCGCCTCTCAACTAGCGAGGTGGGACTAAACTTCCACCACACCGCTGTGCCAGGCTATTGGTCCCGGTTGGTGCCACCAACCGGGACCAATGCCTACCTATCGTTCCGGTTGGTGGCACCAACCGGGACCAATGCCTACCTTTGGTCCCGGTTGGTGCCACCAACCGGGACAAAAGGTCTCTGCTTCCCGCCCTTTGGGCTGCTGAAAAGAGACCTTTGGTCCCGGTTGGTGGCACCAACCGGGACTAAAGGGGTGCATTAGTCCCGGTTGGAGACACCAACCGGGACCAATGCTGTGTGTATATAAGCAGCACTCGTGAAAATTTTCAGTTTTCATCTACAATTTGCCCCCGACGACGCCGATTACATCGACGCCGCCAGGCTGCCCCGACGCCGAGCACATCGACGCCGCCAGGCTGCCCCGACCCCGTCCGCCGCCCCCGCCGTCGCCGTCGCCGTCGTCACCGTCGCCCGCGCCCCTACCCCCGGCCCGCCCCCGCCGTCGCCGTCGTCACCGTCGCCCGCGCCCCTGCCCCCGGGCCGCCCCTGCCGTCGCCGTCACCGTCGTCACCGTCGCCCGCGCCCCTGCCCCCGGCCCGCCCCCGCCGTCGCCGTAGCCCCTGCCCCGCCCCCGATTAAACCGGCCGCGCCCCTGCCCCGGCCCGTCCCCGTCGTCGCCGGCCGCGCCCCTGCCCCGTCGTCGCCGGCCGCGCCCCTGCCCCGTCTTCGCCGTTGGCGTCCTCGCCCCCGACCCCGCGCCCCTGCCCCGTCGTCACCCGAGCCCCGCTGTGAGCCGCCGCGCCGCCCCGGCCTTTTTTTTATAATGTCTATGTATATGTTTATATGTAATGTATGTGTGTGTCAAAAAAATTGTTCATAGCATTTTTTGGTAAAAAAAAATAGATGTGATCATTGTCACACCAAAATGCTATACTTATTTTTGATATGATGAATTTTTTAGTCATGTTCATATGATGTTTTTTTTTGTTCATAGAATATTTTTTTGTTCATAGCAGTTTTTGGTCCATGTATATATGTATGTGTATGTATGGATGGATGAATGGATGGCTGTAACTATATGGATGCATGTAACTCTAAGTTAAAATTTACCCCTCCCCGATAACTTCGACATGAGGGGGGACATCGGACATGCATGAGAGAGAGAGGCTGCCCGCTCGCCCGACCAACTATCGAGGCCACCCAAACCCTAGAAGAAAGAGCGTGGTTGTCGATCTACCCCCTCACCGATAACTTCGACATGAGGGGGGACGTCGGACATGCATGAGAGAGAGGCGGTCCGCTCACCCGACCAACTATCGAGGCCACCCAAATCCTAGAAGAAAGAGCGTCGTTGTTGATCTACCCCCTCCCTGATAACTTCGACATGAGGGGGGACGTCGGACATGCATGAGTGAGAGAGGCGGTCCGCTCACCCGACCAACTATCGAGGACACCCAAACCCTAGAAGAAAGAGCGTCGTTGTCGATCTACCCCCTCCCCGATAACTTTGACATGAGGGGGGACGTCGGACATGCATGAGTGAGAGAGGCGGTCCGCTCGCCCGACCAACTATCGAGGCCACCCAAACCCTAGAAGAAAGAGCATCGTTGTCGATCTACCCCCTCCCCGATAACTTCGACATGAGGGGGACATAGATTTATCAAGAATGCCCCCATTATGGATGTGCACAAGTTGATCCAATTTTTTTCTGATCTCATCTATATATATTCTGCTATATGTCACGTTGTCTGTCAAAGTATTGAGGAAATCCATGGCTTCATCATTAGCCGGAAGTAACATGCGTATGATGCTACGAAGCTCTTCAAAGTTGTTTTGGAACGGAGTTCCGGATAGAATAATTCGCTTTTTGGTACGAATTTCAGCAAAGGCCTTCCAAATAGCGATATTCGAAAGGCTCTTGCTGAACTTCGTACCAAAAAGCTAATTAATTATCCTATCCGGGACTCCGTTCCAAAACAATTTTGGAGAGCTTCGTACCATTATGCGCCTGTTACTTCCGGCTAATGATGAAGCCTTGGTTTTCTTGAATCCTTTGACACTAGACAACGTGACATATAGAAGGGTAGATGAGATCAGGAAAAATATGGACCATTTTCTGCACATTCAGAATGGCGCCATTTTGTTAAATCCCTTAAAGGTTAAGATAATCCCTTGTTTGACATTCATGAGAGAGGCGGTCCGGACGTCGGACATTCATGAGAGAGGTGGTCCGGACGTCGGACATTCATGTTTGTATATTAATTGCCATGTTGTAATATTTGCAGAAACTATGGATCAAAGAGACTTGGAACAAGAACAGTTGTTGGGGGACATAATCCACGCCGGACGTGATGTCTTGTCGTATCTCAACGACACCGATGGTCTGGAAGGAGAGGATGACGGCTCCGGTGATCGAACAATGGAGGAGGAAGGACATGATCATGATGGCTCCGGTGACCGAATGCCGGAGGAAGAAGGAGACCATGATGACGGCTCCGGTGACCGAACGGAGGAGGGAGCTGTTGCAAAGTCCGGCGAGGTATATATATTAATTAAGCCTGTGCTGACTAGCTAATTGATGCATTAATTGTTTTGGTATGTACATATATTAATTAACTCTTCTTTCTTCTTTTATAGCCCTCCGGATCGAGCCAAACTTCGGTAACGAGACGAGGCCCGAAGAAGAGGTTGCGCAAGGAAGAAAGGTTCACGATCACAGCACTCGCACACGATGGCCATCCGATTGAACCCAAGCGGACCAAGGACGCATTTTCTGCTCAGTGCGGAGCTATTGTTAGGGACTACATCCCGATCAGCATCAAGCAATGGAATAAGCCTAAGGACGGCACCCCTGATGGTGATTATGTCACCGATAGACAGAAAGATGATCTTTGGACCGCGCTGAAGGCAAATTTCACCCTACCGCCAGAGGAGGATCCGAATAAGCCAGTTATAGAGCCACTGGTCAAGGCGTGTGCTCTTAAGAAGATGGCAGATCTATTCAGGAGGTGGAAGAATGAGTTGAAATCAAAGTTTGTTGACAAAGGGGAGACTCCAGAATTCACCGGCCGATTTGAGAAGATACGTGATCACTGGCCCGCATTTGTGGCCTACAAGACGTCGGACAAGAGTAAGAAAATGTCAGAGACAAACAAGATCAATGCTGCAAAGAAGCAGTATCACCATCACATGGGGTCAGGTGGCTACCTCAATGCCCGGCCGTTGTGGGACAAAGCTGAGAATGACCTGATTGCTAAAAAAGTCGTACCACAGACATTGAACTGGCCAGACCGTTCAAGGACTTGGTTCTTCGGGGTTGGGGGAACTTTGGACCCTGAAACAGGGAAGTGCCGTTGGACGAACGAGCAACTTGCGATACCCATGAACAAGCTTCAGGAGTATATCACCGCAGCGCGGGATGGGACGTTCATTCCCGATAGAGAGAAGGACGAGCTGACTGAGGCCCTAGGGAATGCTGAGCACCCTGGACGAACACGAGGCACACCAGGCTCCGTTCCGTGGAAGGTTGGGTTTCCCGACGCAGGCGGTTACAGAAGCTGGGAGAGAAAGAGGAAAGCGGAGCTGAGCGAAATTCAGAAGCTGAATGCAAGACTACAAAAGCTAGAGGAAGCTGAGAGCCAGCGAGCTGCCGGCCAACCATCTCAGCGGCACGAAGCTACCCCAGAAGCTACCCCGCCATCTCAGCGGAGAAGCAGCGTCGCTTCCACGGAGCCCGTTCAGCCTGACTTAACGGCTCCTATCTACCCCGTGGATACTATCACGAAGGCTCAACATTGCGAGCTCATGACGAAATGCCGGAACCTCACTTTCAAGGCGGCTGTCGGCTCTGTTGCACCTCCTCAACCCAACGAAACTTTTCACTGCTCACCGATTCCACATGGCTATGCTGTTGTGATGGTGGATGAAGTAATGGAGGGATTTGAGGAGCTCGAGCTTGACCGGTCTACAGGTGAAGGAGAGAATAAGCTGGCTCGTGCTCTGAGGAGTACATGTCTTTGGCAGAAGGAGTACATCAAGCTTCCAAACTGGACACCTCCGCCTCCTCCTCCTCCTCAGGCGAATCAGGGCTCTCCGCCTCCTCCTCCTCCTCCTCCTCCTCCGGCGAGTGATCAGGGCACACCGCCTCCTTCACCGGCTCCTCCGACGCGTGAGGGCACTCCGCCTCCTCCTTCGCCTACTCTGGCACGTCGGAGCAGTACGCCTCCTCCTAAGCCTCGTCGGCAACGGCAGAAGACAGCCGCCGCCGCTCCGGCTCCTCCGGTGCGTCGGAGCACTCCGCCTCCTGCTCTGCCTCGTAAGCAACGATGGAAGAGAGACGCTGCCGCTCCGGCGGCTAGCAGTACAAGAAGAGGCGGGAGGGAATACAGATACGGTCCATCTCTCAAGCCTCTGGAAAAGTTACCATATGAGAGGACCGAGTCTGAAAACGAGGAGATATGTCAGGCCGAATTGAGGGCCCATTTTGCAAAGAAAACTCCAGCTCCGAAGGAGAAGCTAGATCCGGTGAAAGTAATGTGCACTATCGATGCCCTGAAGCGACCACCACCGCCTCTGCCGGATTCCAACTTTGACCGTTGTGTTAAAAAGACATATCAAGACGTGCGGCGGTCGGGAAGTACTTCCAGTGATGCAAGGTTAGCAAAACGAAGAAGTGGGAATAAAATTCCCCAGCTCGGCAAACAGGCGAACCAATCGTGCGCCCCGCTCAAGGTGTCTAGCGATATCGTCGCTAATCATCCGGGGATGGTGCCCGGTACCAATCCTGGTGATTACCTGAGCGATGATGTACAGTTTGAGCCGTTGGAGGTGGACGAATTCAGTTACCGGTACGGGCGGCCTCTCGTCAAACCTGATCATCCTCCTCTAACAACGATGATGCGAACATTGCATGAATGGTACATCAAAACATGCTGGGAGTCTGGGAGGGATGCTTTGATGCTGAAGATTAAAGAGGAGCACGACCTCATTGGAATGGATCTGTTGAATGTTGAATTTGAGGAGATATTCCAGTTATACAATCAAAAGGCCCTCAACAAAACAATCGTGACTTGCTACTGTCTGTAAGTACTACTTCTGTAATTAAGTCTCTCTATATATATAGCTCAGCTCTTTCATTGCATGTATATATAATTATCCTCACTATATTATGCAGATTGAAGATCGTCGAATGCAGAAAAGCACAAATGTATGACATTGGGTTCATTAACCCAAATATCATACATGAGTTTACGGTTAAAAACAATGTCACACAAACCGAGGACAACTTGCTACAATCGTTGCTTAAAAATCAAAACAAAGGGACAATACTCTTTCCTTACAACTTCAAGTGAGTGTTACTGTCTTGTGCATATTCGGTTTCCCTTATTACTCGAGGTTATAGTAATGTAATTGATGAGTTATGCATGCGTGCGCAGGTTCCACTTTATTCTGCTAGAGATTAAGCTTGAGCGGGGAGTAGTAATCGTCTTAGACTCAAAATGAAAAGATCCCCAGGAATATGCGGACATGACTGAAATGCTCCAGAAGTAAGTTCAATCGATCATTATCGCATCATATCGGCAACTTTGTTCATTTCCTGATATCAAGTAATTATTTTCTTTGTCTGGCAGGGTTTGGAAAGAGTTCACCGCAATTGTTCCGGCACTGCCGAGGGAGCTGCGATTTACACACCCGAAAGTAAGTACTACTAGCTAGTTCCGCACATCTCCCATTGATTCTAGTTCCATCAATACCATTTATCATGCTTGATTATCAGTTTGATTGAACTCTATTTCTCGTAAAGTGCTTGTGGCAGGAAAAAGGGAATGATTTTTGTGGATACTACGTTTGCGAGTTCATCTACAACGCGACGACCCCTAAGCGGGGCTACTCTGAAAAACAATTTCAAGTGCGTAAGCAATAATATTCACAATTTTATTTTATTACCATGATTTGTGTTGAGTTTCATTCATATATATGTATTGACCCCCTTCTTCAAATTAGACGTGGCAGATGTGGGATGAACTCCTACCACATGATCGCATATGAGCAATTCAAGAGGAATTGGCGGGATTCTTTCTTGACCACGTCATAAATAAAGCCGGAGAATACCATCTGGAATTTGAAATTAAATGTTAGGGATTGTAAGAGATCTTATATTGAATATATGTAGCTAGTAGCGTCAGATAGATATACGAAAACTTGTTGTTCGACCAATCTCTCGGAGAAAGAGAGGTCGATCACTTCTCTGTGTATATGTTCATGACGATCTTGTGTACTTAATGGTTCCTTCATTTGCTTACTAGCTAGCGTGTCGAGTTCCCTCTATAGTAGCTAGCGTCGACCAAGCACGGAGAAAGAGAGGACACTTCTCTCTATTAGCTAGCTAACACAATATGAAACACCTCAATTAACCCTACAAACCCCCTAACCCTCCCCCCGTTTCAAAAAAAAACAAAAACCCCAGTGCCTTTTGGTCCCGGTTGGTGTTGCCAACCGGGACTAAAGGTCTTGCCTTTTGGTCCCGGTTGGTGTTACCAACCGGGACTAAAGGTCCTCCTGCCTGGGCTCCCAGCACCGGCCACGTGGAGCCACTTCTATCCCGGTTGGTAAGCGAACCGGGACTAAAGGTTTTGGGCTTTAGTCCCGACCCTTTAGTCCCGGTTCCAGAATCGGGACTAAAGGCCCTTACAAACCGGGACAAATGGGGGTTATCCTACTAGTGTGTATTGCCAAGTGGGCCCAGAGATACCTCTCCGTCACATGGAGTGACAAAACCCAGTCTTGATCCATGACAACACAACAGACACCCTCGGAGATACCTGTAGAGCAACTTTATAGTCACCCAGTTACGTTGCAAGGGACGTTTGATACACACAAGGTACTCCTCCGGTGTCAGTGAGTTACATGATCTCATGGTCATAGGAACAGATACTTGACATGCAGAAAACAATAGCAATAAACTTGACACGATCATATGCTACGTTCATAGTTTGGGTCTTGTCCATCACATCATTCTCCTAATGATGTGATCCAGTTATCAAATGACAACTCATGTCTATGGTTAGGAAACCTTGACCATCTTTTGATCAACGCGCTAGCCTAGTAGAGGCTCATTAGGGACACAGTGTTGTCTATGTATCCACACATGTATGTGAGTTTCCGGTCAATACAATTATAGCATGGATAATAAATTATTATCACGGACAAGTAAATATTATAATAAACAATTTATTTTTGCCTCTAGGGCATATTTCCAACAGTCTCCCACTTGCACTAGAGTTAATAATCTAGTTCACATCACCATGTGATTAACACCCAATGAGTCCTGGGGTTTTATCATGTTTTTCTTGTGAGAGAGGTTTTTGTCAATGGGTTTGCAACATTCAGATCTGTGTGCACTTTGCAAATCTCTATGACATACTCTAGATGTTGCTACCATGCTCCACTTGGAGCTATTCCAAATGGCTGCTCCACTACACATATCCGGATTTCTACTTAGTGTCATCCGGATAGGTGTCAAGGCTTGCATCGATGTAACCCTTTACGAAGAACTCTTTATCACCTCCATAATTAAGAAACATTTCCTTAGTCCTCAAGTTTACTAAGGATTATTTTGACCGCTGTCCAGTGATCCACTCCTGGATCACTCTTGTACCCCTTGACACACTCATGGCAAGGCACACACCAGGTGCGGTACACAGGATGGCATACTATATAGAGCCTACGGCTAAGGCATAGGGGACTACCTTTCTTCTTTTTCTCTCTTCTACTGTGGTCGAGCTTTGAGTCTCACTCAACTTCACACCTTTCAAATCAGGCAAGAACTCTTTCTTTGACTGATCCATTTTGAACTCCTTCAAAATCTTGTCAAGGTATGTACTCATCGAAAGTTTTATCAGGCGTCTTGATCCATCTTTATAGATCTTGATGCCCAATTTTCAAGTAGCTTTTTCCAGGTTTTCCTTTGAAAAAATCCTTTCAAACAACCCTT
The DNA here is from genome assembly GCA_039707655.1 of Elymus sibiricus. Lineage (NCBI taxonomy): Eukaryota > Viridiplantae > Streptophyta > Magnoliopsida > Poales > Poaceae > Elymus > Elymus sibiricus. Next base: position 20,496,054 of record CM077663.1, on the reverse strand, counting down.
TATGCTTTCCAGAAATTCTATATTATTTCCGATCAACAATATGTCATCCACATATACTTATCAGAAATTCTATAGTGCTCCCACTCACTTTCTTGTGAATACAAGTTTCTTACAAAGTTTGTATAAACACAAAAACTTTGATCACTTTATCAAAGCGTATATTCCAACTCTGAGATGCTTACCCCAGTCCATAGACGGATCGCTGGAGCTTGCACACCTTTTAGCATCCTTAGGACCGATAAAACCTTCGGGTTGTATCACATACAACCTTTCCTCATGGAAACCATTTAAGGAAACTCTGTTTTGACATCCATAAGCCAGATTTCATAATCGAAAATGCAGCAACTGCTAACATAATTCCAACAGACATCAGCATCGCTATGGGTGAGAAAGTCTCATCGTAGTCAACTCCTTGAACTTGTCGGAAACTTCTTTGCGACAAGTAGAGCTTTATAAATGGTGACATTTACCATCAGCATTTGTCTTCTTCTTAAAGGTCCATTTGTACTTAATGACCTGCCATTCAACGGGCAAGTCTACCAAAGTCCATACTTGGCTTTCATACATGGACCCTATCTCGGATTTCTTGGCTCCTAGCCATTTGTTGGAATCCGGGCCCACCATCGCTTCTTCATAGCTCGTAAGTTCACTGTTGTCTAACAACATGACCTCCAAGACAGGATTGCCGTACCACTCAGGGCGATACGATTACTTGTCGACCTACGAGGCTCAGTAGTAACTTGATCTGAAGTTTCATGATCATCATCATTAGCTTCCTCTTCTTTTGGTGTAGGTGCCGCAAAAACATCTTTCTACGTCATGCTACCATCCAACTGAAGTGACGGTTCAATAACCCCAGCAAGTTCTACCTTCCTCACACTCAATTCTTTCGAGAGAAACTCTTTCTCGAGAAAGGACCCGTCTTTAGCAACAAACACTTTGCCCTCGGATCTGAGATAGAAGGCATACACAACCGTTTCCTTAGGGTATACTTTGAAGACACATTTGTCCGCTTTGGGTTCGAGCTTATCAGGATGAAGTCTTTTCATATAAGCATCGCATTCCCAAACTCTAAGAAATGACATCTTAGGTTTCTGCCAAACCATAATTCATACGGTGTCATATCAATACACTTTAGATGGTGCCCTATTTTAAAGTGAATGTATTTGTCTCTGATGCATAACCCCAAAAATGATAGTGGCAAATCGGTAAGAGACATCATAGTACGTACTATATCTAATAGAGCACGGCTACGACGTACGGACACACCATCACACTATGGTGTTCCAGGCGGCGTGAGTTTGTGAAACAATTTTCACATTGTCTTAAGTTGCATACCAAACTCGCAACTCAGATATTCACCTCCACGATCATATCGTAGACATTTTATCTTGACACGATGATCTTCAACTTCACTCTGAAATTGCTTGAACTTTTCAAACATTTCAGACTTGTGTTTCATTAAGTAAATATTCCCATATCTACTCAAATAATCAGTGAAGGTAAGAAAATAACGATATCCGCCGCACGCTTCAACACTCATTGGACCACATACATCAACATGTATCATTTCCAATAAGTTACTTGCCCGCTCCATCAAACCGGAAAACAGGGTCTTAGTCATCTTGCCTATGAGGCATGGTTCGCATGTCTCAACCGATTCAAAATCGAGTGAGTCTAAAGATCCATCAACATGGAGTTTCTTCATGCGCTTTACGCCAATATGACCTTAGCGGTAGTGCCACAAGTATGTGGTACTATCATTATTAACTTTGCATCTTTTGGCATCAATATTATGAACATGTGTATCACTACGATCGAGATTCAATGAACCATTCACATTGGGTGCATGACCGTTGAAGGTATTATTCATGTAAACAGAATAACCATTATTCTCTGACTTAAATGAATAACTGTATTGCAATAAGCACGATCCAATCATGTTCATGCTCAACACAAACACCAAATAATATTTATTTAGGCTCAACACTAATCCCGAAGGTAGAGGGAGCATGCGATGGTGATCACATCAACCTTGGAAACACTTCCAACACACATCGTCACCTCGCCCTTCATCTAGTCTCCGTTCATTCCGTAGCTTTTATTCCGAGTTACTAACACTAGCAACTGAACCGGTATCTCATACCCAGGTGCTACTAGGAGTACTACTAAGGTACATCAATAACACGTATATCAAATATACTTCTGTTGACGTTGCCAACCTTCTTATCTGCCAAGTATCTGGGAGAGTTCCGCTACCAGTGACCATTCCCTTTATTATAGAAGCACTTAGTCTTGGGTTTGGGTTCAACCCTGGGTTTCTTCACTGGAGCGGCAACTGGCTTGCCATTCATCCCTTCTTGCCCTTGCCCTTCTCGAAACTAGTGGTTTTACTAACCATCAACACTTGATGCTCCTTCTTGATTTCTACCTTCGCGGTGTCAAACATCGCGAATAGCTCAGGGATCATCTTCTCCATCCTTGGCATGTTATAGTTCATCACAAAGCTCCAGTAGCTTGGTGGCAATGACTTGGAGAATTGTGTCAATCACTATCTTATCTGGAAGATCAACTCCCACTTGATTCAAGCAATTGTAGCACCTAGACTATCTGAGCACACGCTCACCGATTCAGCCATTCTCCTTCATCTTGCAGGCACAGAATCTTGTTGGAAGTCTCATACCTCTCAACACGGGCATGAGGCTGAAATATCAATTCCAGCTCTTGGAACATCTCATATGTTCTGTGACGTTCAAAACATCTTTGGAGCCTCAATTCTAAGCCGTAAAGCATGACGCACTGAACTATCAAGTAGTCCTAAAAAGCGTGCTTGTCTGATGTTCTCAACACCCACAGATAACGCTTGAGGGGGTGGCGCACTGAGCGGTGCATCAAGGACACAAGCCTTTTGTGCAGCAATCAGGACAATCCTCTGTTTACGGACCTAGTCCACATAGTTGCTACTACCAACTTTCAACTTAGTTTTTCTCTAGGAACGTATCAAATCTAGGGGAGCTACAGCGTGAGCTATCGATCTACAACATAAACTGCAAAGACATTTTCACTATGTTCATGATAATGAGTTCCGTTAATCATATTACTAAAGAACTCCCACTCAAATTGACATCCCTCCGGTCATCCGAGTGCTACATGATCCAAATTCACCAACCCAAGTCCGATGATCATGTGAGATGAGGTGGTTTCAATGGTGAACATATCCATGTTGATCATATCTACTATATGACTCATGTTCGACCTTTTGGTCTCTTGTGTTCCGAGGCCATGTCTGTACATGCTAAGCTCGTCAAGTTTAACCCGAGTGTTTTGCATGTGCAAAACTGGCTTGCACCCGTTGTATGCGAACGTAGAGTCTATCACACCCAATCATCATGTGGTGCTTCGAAACGACGAACTTTCGCAACGGTGCACACTCGGGGAGAACACAATTTTATCTTGAAATTTTAGTGAGGGATCACCTTATAATGCTACCGTCGTTCTAAGCAAAAATAAGATTGTTAAAAGGATTAACATCACATGCAAATCATAAGTGACATGTTATGGCCATGAACTTCTGCTTTTGATCTCCATCTCCAAAGCACCGGCATGATCTCCATCATCACCGGCATGACACCATGATCTCCATCGTCATGATCTCCATCATCATGTTGCCATCGGGGTTGTCGCGCCAACCATGCTTCTACTACTATTGCTACTGTTTAGCGATAAAGTAAAGCATTACATAGCGCTTAATGATTGACACACATGTCATACAATAATAAAATACAACCCTATGGCTCCTGCCGGTTGCCGTATGCATCGACATGCAAGTCGATATAAACTATTACAAAACATGATCATCTCATACATCAAATATATATCTCATCATGTCTTTGGCCATATCATATCAGAACATACCCTGCAAAAACAAGTTAGACGTCCTCTAGTTTGTTCTTGCATGTTTTACGTGGCTGCTATGGGTATCTAGCAAGCACGATTCTTACCTACGCAAAACCACAACGGTGATATACAAGTTGCTATTTAACCTTCTACAAGGACCGCCTTTGTCGAATCCGACTCAACTAAAGTGGGAGAGACAGACACCCGCCATCCATCTTATGCAACAAAGTTACATGTCAGTCGATGGAACCGGTCTCTCGTACGTGGACGAGTAAGGTTGGTCTGGGCCGCTTCATCCCACAATACCACCGAATCAAGATAAGACTAAGGAAGTAAGCAATCTGAACATCAACGCCCACAAACTCCTTTGTGTTCTATTCGTGATCTCATCTACGCATAGACCTAGCTCTGGTACCACTATTGGGGAACGTTGCATGGGAAATAAAAAAATTCCTACGCTCACCAAGATCAATCTAGGAGATGAATATCTACGAGAGGGGGAGTGTGTCTACATACCCTTGTAGATCGCTAAGCAGAAGCATATATAACGCGGTTGATGTAGTCGTACTCTTCACGATCCAATCGCCATCCGATCCGATCTAGCGCCGAACGGACGACACCTCCGCGTTCCGCACACGTGTGGCTCGATGACGTCTCCTCCTTGTTGATCCAGCAAGGAAGGGAGGAGAAGTAGATGGGATCTCAACCAGCTTGACGTCATGGTGGAGATGGTGGTGGAGCAATCCCGGTAGGGCTTCGCCAAGCGCTACCGTAGATGCGTTTTGAGGAGAAAATGATCTAAGGAGAGAGGAAGGGCTGCCACCAGGGCGTGGGAATTGGTGTGTGCAGCCCTCCCCTCCCCTCCACTATATATAGGAGGCAAGGGGGAGGGTTGGGTCGAAGCCCTAGCCCCTCCTCTAAGGAGGGGGCGTGGGCCTTCCTCCCTCCCGAAGGCACCTAGGAGCGTGCCTTCCTGTCGGTGTCAAAACCGGCGGATCTCGGGTAGGGGGTCCCGAACTATGATGCTTGGATCGAGGGTAACAGGAGACGAAGGGGACAAGGTTTTACCCAGGTTCGGGCCCACCTATGGAGGTAATACCCTACGTCCGGCTTGATTGTATTAATTGTATTGAGATTACAGAGTGATCTACCACGAGATCGTATGACTAAAACCCTAGATGAGTTCTCCCTTGATGATCTAAAACCCTCCGGCTTATATAGACGCCGGGGGTGCCTAGGGTTTACACATGGTCGGTTACACGTCGAGGGGATAAACATGCCTATTCTACTTTAAACGTGGAGCACACGCCAAGCTTCTAGAAACTTCCCTTCTGGAGTCCGGTCCTTCGAGTGATCCAGTGTCCGGCGAACGGCCCATACAGTCCGGCCCATATTAGATAGGCCGGCCTCCCGAGGACCCCCTAGTCCAGGACTCCCTCAGTAGCCCCCGAACTAGGCTCCAATGCCAAGGATCCAAGCTCCAGCTGCTTCAAATGATCAGAGTCTTCGGCTTGCGAGGCGAGTTCCTTTCTCCGGATAGTAATCGGCAGTTCCTTTAGTCCGGCTTCCATCGACGCGTAGTTTTCCCGATCATAGGTCATCCGAACATCATGTGTAACCCGGCCGATAAGGCCAAATGCCAGGGAGCCAGTAGCGCTCTTCTGACAACCTTCCAAATGAAAGGCCGCGGCTCGTCATGACCGCTGAGCCAGTTGTACAGACTCATTTAGCGGCTCGAGGCCGTATTTATCGGCACGATCCATCAATACACAGATCGTGCCCCGTTCCATACGGGACATGCCTAATCATGCGCGTGTAACGCCGCGCACGCCTCGGGAAGTGGAGAGATTCACGGCGTGATGGAGGGAGGCTAACCGGTAGCGGCCCTTAATAAAAAGGGAAAAACCCCAAGGCTTATCCACACTCCTCCCTTCGCATCCTCGCCTCCCTAGACTCCCGAGCTCACTGAGCCCAGATCTAGGTTTCACATTCTTCTCCTTCCGAGGTCAGCCATGGCCAGCGGCAAGTGGGAGGTCTCCACAGTCACAGACAAGGATATCCGGGAGCTCAAGGGCGCTGGATACATCCCTGCCAACGTCTTCCACCGCGCCGCCAAGGAGGGTCAGGCGATTCCCACCCCTAAACAAGGGGAAAGGGTGGTTTTCGTCCCCCATTTCATCCGGGGATTAAGCTTCCCACTTCACCCCTTTGTGAGGGGTCTGATGTTCTTTTACGGGCTCGATTTCCACGACCTTCCGCCGAACTCCTTCATGCACATATCTGCATTCATCACCGTCTGCGAGGCTTTTCTGCGGGTGGAGCCGCACTTCGGATTATGGCTTAAGACCTTCAACATTAAGCCGAAGTGTGTTGCCGGCGCGCACGCGGACTGCGGCGGGGCAGTCATCGGCAAACTCCCACGCGCAGTGTGGCCGTCTGGCACCTTCATCGATACCATTAAGACCTGGCAGAAGGAGTGGTTCTATATCACCGAGCCAAAGGAGGAAGAGGGCGGAACTGTTCCTGCTAAATGCGGAACTGTTCCTGCCGAATTCAGGTCCGGCCCCCCAACCAGACTGACCTCGTGGGTCCGAAAGGGCCTGGATTGGGGGTCGGCTACCGAAGTAGAGGACCTGCAGAGGAACATTGCCTCCCTAATCAGGGAAGGCATTGGCCTGACCAATGTGGTCCAGGTAATGCTTCGGCGACATGTCCTGCCCTGCCAGCGCCGGAGTTCTCCTATGTGGGATTACCGGACCGACGACGACCCTACAGTTCGTCGACTCTTCCGCACCACGCGGGGGAAACTATGGAAGGTGCTGTTCAAGGCGCAGAAGGACTGGCCGGGCGAGGTGGAAGACCAGGGCTTGAATGCTGCCAAGCCTCCTTCCAAGGTATATTATGATTTCGATAGATCGGCTTTATTCTTCCATAGGTCACCTAAGGATTGTCCGATCACTTCTGCAGGAATGGCTGAAAAAAGCCAAGGACTTCAAGAGTCCGGCTCCACAGCCCGAGGATCCCCGGTCCCCGCTGCTGTTGGAGATGTTCGTCGTGGCGCCCTACAAGGCGCCAGAGAAGAAAGAAAAGAAGAAGAAGAAGAGAGGCCGAGCTGGCCTGCGCACCAAGGACCAGCTAGAGGCTGAGTCCGAAGAGACCCATGCCTTCTCGAATCCATAGGAGGAAGAGGAGGAAGAGGAGGACGAGGTCGAGGGGGGAGGCGATTCCCCCCTCAGAAGAAAGAGGGCGACGTCACCGGACGCCTTGGAGGATGAACTCCCTCCAGCCCAGAAAAAAGCACGCCGGTCACAGGCGGTCCTGTCCGACGATAGTTCGGCCTTGGACACCGAGTCTGAGGAGTTCAAGAGGGTTCCACGAAGGACCCTAAGGGTTAAGCCCCCACCTCGAAGGTATAGATCCGAAGACCTTGCAAATACCAAGTTTCGTTAATATATTTAACATGCGAGCGTCAATTAACTTGCAGCTCGCCCCGCATCCTTCCCACCGACCAAAGCTCGGACGGGGAGACCTCGCCCGCCGATCTAGCGGAGAGCGGAAACGCGTCGCACCCCTCCCCTCCAGATGCCAATAAGGAAGGCACGGAGGTGTCATCCCAACAGGCTCCCCTGGAGCCGAGCACTGGAGGCGGGGGCGACGAGATAATGGTCGAGGTTAATACCTCGGCCACCGAAGACCCGGGGGAGAAAATCCTCCCGGATACCGAGGAGACCGGTCAGGGAACTGTCCAGTCACCTCCACAATTGTCTCCGGAGCACACTATGTGTCCGGAGACACAGCTGCAATCCCCGACTGGGGATCGGGCTAACCGACCCCCACCGGTCATGGGGGAGGCTCTATCTAGCGCCTCCATCTCCGAGGAGCACCGCACCCTTATGGGTACGGTGCTGCAGAGCATTCGGTCCGTGGATACCGGACTGAAAGCGGCCTTCAACGGCCTCTTAACGGGTTTTCAGGTAAACAATGTAATGCCCCGTTTTATGTAAGTCATTGATATGTTTAAGCAGTTGTTTATATACATAGCAGCCCCCGAGCCCTAGGTAAGTTTGAAAAACTTACCTGGGGGTCAAGACAAAAATCCTTATCCGAACTATACATATGCTCAGATTGTTCGGTCATTCTTTTAAGGAGACCAGGCACAGGATTATGATAATTCGGAGGTCTGCGGACTCATATAATATGAGACTTTCGCATTTTTTGCAGGCATCGGCGACGTCCGATAACGCCGCTGAAATAGAGGAGCTGAATCGGAAGCTTAAGAACTCCGATGACGAGCTTAACGCTCTAAACCGAAGATTCGACGAGGCTCAAGGTAAGCGGAGTGAAGTATCTAAACTTCATGTTTCCGTTCTATCAACACGGATGCTTAATATAAGTCAATGCTTACGCAGCCTCGGCGAAAGAGATGGAGAAGCTCAAGGCCGAACTCAAGAAGGCCAAGCAGGAAACTGCTGTAGAAAAGGCGGCGGCCCAAGAGGCCGTAGCCGCGCTATTTGCCTTGAGAGCAACCAGCGACAGGCACCAGGCTCGAGTGGAGGAGGTCCAACTGGAGCTTAAGGATGCCAGCAAGAAGTGCGAGGCCCTGGAGCTGAAAGAAAAAGAGCAGGTTGCCGAACTATCCACCCTAAAAAACGATCTTCAAAAGGAGCGGGTGGATAGGCGGACCTTTGAAGAAGAAATCAGCCAGGCCCAGGCTATACTGAGTGGTAAGCCATATTTACTGCAGTGTGTCTTCGGAGATGATAGGTTCAAAGCTCTTACCCAAGTATGGCGTTCCGTAGGCGCCGGCTTGGACCTCCAGAAGAGCGCAGCGGACGCGAAGCAGTTCTATGCTTAGCGGGGAGAAGGAGATGAAGCCCGTGTTTTCTGGGCTCAATTCGAAGGCCACGAGCGAACTCCTCTCCTGAATGAGCAACTAAAGCAGCTGTTGGAACTGCACAAGGTGGCGGAACCGGCCATGAAGGATCTCTGTATCCGGCTGTGGCCCGATGAGCCAATTCCCGACAGTTACTTCGGCCTGGTGCAGAAGCTGAGCGACGCCACTCCTCGGATCGACGCATTGAGGAGCTCTTCTTGCATCGAGGGGGCAAGGATGACCTTTGCGAAGGCCAAGGTACACTGGACGGGGCTGGATCCGATGAAGGTGGCCACTGCTCCTCCGCCGCCTGGAAAAGAGTATAGGTGCCCCGAGCGGTACTTCTCCGGAGTTATGGAGGGTGCTCGGGCCATGGAGTCACAGTGTCGAAGAGATACTGTGTATGAGTAAACGGTTATGTAATATGTCCGAAGACTTTTTGGAACGCGTTTTTATATAAAGATTGCATGGTTTATCATGTCTTGTGTGTTTTGCATCCTTTATAACTTCTTTTGTGGCCGGTTAAATCTGAAGGCTGCGAGTCATCGGCTTCAGCCCCCAGGTAGATACTACGTGGGGTGTCGCTTCCAAAACACTATAACCCTTAGCCGAACTATCGGTACCCGAAGGCGGTAGTGCGGGGTGGACTAGGCAATCGGACCAGAATGCTTTATTACCTTCACTTAGCCGTAGGAGCGCGAGAAAGGAGTGCAGGAGGCCGATAAATAGCCTCCAGGAGTTTGTGATGTTCGGACGAGCCGTGGCCAAAGCCTATATCACATGGTTCGGACTAATACCGAACCCATCGCATTACGCGGAGTAACCTCTGACGAGATTAAGTTAAGCTCGGAATCGCAGACCGGCTCTCGCCTACCATGACAGTCAGTTTTCGGCTTTCTCCGCTGAGGCGCTTGACCAGACTAGCCGGAAGCACAATCGCTGCGGTGCTCCCTTTGCCCCTTTATCCGAACGAGCGGAACATAAAGGGGCAAGCACAGGAGCCGGGCAACCCAACATTTGACCCAAGACACAGTTCGGAACCAATGCATATAAAGCGGAAGTCCAAGACGCCGAATACAAAATCAATTGTGCACAGGGCAATTTTAAGAGCGAGCCCCCGGTCTATTAGCCGGTTGCTTCGCAAAAGTATACCAAACAGGCTCGCAAGAAAAGAAGGAGAAAAATAGAGAATATGCTTAAAAAACGTCAAACAAGCGTGCATAATATATCTAAATTATACTAAACCATTATTTTCATTCAAAGTGCTGATACAACTGTGTACATGTATAGAAGATAAAATATAAATCTTACAGGAGGGTGCTGCGCTAAGGGTCTTCAATTTGTGGCCTGACGTCCGCGATATGCCTTGCAGCGTATCCTCTCCTGCGACCACCAGGACGGTGTATACCTTGATAGGTGTGCTGTTCGGCGAATGGACTATTGTAGAAGATTCTTGAGAAGTCGCCGAAATTTGTGACAAGCTTGACGCCTTAGTGGTTACTTGACTGTACCTGCCATGTGTCCGAAGACATGTTTGAGGGTGATAGTTCGGTCTAGCCGAAGACTTACCCTACATCAATATTCCCCCACCGGTGCCCATGGAATTTTAAGCGTGAAGTTATGCACCCTCGGCACGTATTGTGCGGGAAATGGGGTCATGTGGTGGGGGGCGAATCCCTATTTATTGGGAGGGAAAGCTTCTGGAATTTCGGTTCGAGACCGAGCTCGCTTCCCAGTCTTGGATGCCTTGACGGCGGACGTCGGTGTCTGCCGGTCATCGGTGTAATGGAATTCGGCCGCCAGGGCCAACGCATGTTCTTCAGTTCGGAGTGACCGTTCTGTATTGCCATTGACAGTGATGACCCCTCGGGGCCCAGGCATTTTGAGCTTGAGGTATGCGTAGTGCGGAACTGCGTTAAAGCGGGCGAACGCCGTACGGCCGAGCAGGGCGTGATCAAGTCCTCACTTCGAAAGATCAAGTCCTCACTTCGGAAGTTGTCGGGCGAGCCGAACACAACTTCCAGGCTTATAGAGCCTATACACCGGGCTTCAACGCCTGGGATCACTCCTTTAAAGGTAGTGTTGCTGGGCTTGATCCTTGACGGATCTATACCCATCTTTTTCACCGTATCTGAGTAGATCAGATTGAGGCTACTTCCACCATCCTTGAGGACTTTGGTTAGGTGGTACCCATCTATGATCGGGTCGAGGACAAGTGCGGCCGAACCCCCATGATGGATACTGGTCGGATAGTCACGTCGATCAAAAGTGATCGGATGTGCCGACCAGGGGTTATACTTCGGGGCTACGGGCTCTATGGCGTAGACATCCCGAAGGGCGCGTTTCCTTTCCTTTTTGGGTATATGAGTGGCGTAAATCATGTTTACTGTCTTCACTTCTGTGGGGAATTTCTTTTGACCACCACAGATCGGACCCCGAGGTTCATCCTCGTCCTCGCTGCGTGAGCTCTTGCCTTGGTCCTCGGTAGCGAGCTTGCCGGCCTGTTTGAAAACCCAACAGTTACGATTAGTGTGATTGGCGGGCTTCTCTTGAGTGCCATGTATCTGGCAAGGCCTCTCCAGAATCTTGTCCAGCGGGGTAGGTCCGTCGTGTTTGCCTTTAGGAGGCTTTTTCCGCTGCCTAGAACGGTTGTTGCGAAATCCGGCGTTTACAGCCGTGTCAATGGCATCACTGTTAGTATGCCGGCGCTTGTTTTTGTTGCGCTTTGGTTTCCCGTTTCCATCCCGTACTTCGGAGGTTCCGGGGTCTTCGGGGTTATGGCTGCGTCTGGCCAGCCAATTATCCTCGCCCGCGCAAAAGCGAGTCATGAGTGATGTGAGGGCGGACATTGTCCTGGGTTTGTCTTGGCCGAGCTGTCGAGCTAGCCATTCATCCCGAATATTATGCCTGAAAGAGGCTATAGCTTCGGCATCTGGGCAGTCTACGATCTGGTTTTTCGTGGTCAGGAAACGATTCCAGAATAGCCTCACGGACTCTCCCGGTTTCTGAACGACGTTACTTAAATCGGATGAGTCCGGTGGCCGGACATAAGTGCCCTGGAAGTTAGATCGGAATGCCTCTTCTAGGTCCTCCCAACATCCAATGGAGTTTTCGGGGAGGCTATTTAGCCAGTGCCGAGCTGGCCCCTTGAGCTTTAGGGGCAGGTATTTGATGGCGTGGAGGTCATCTCCTCGTGCCATGTGGATGTGGAGGAGGAAATCCTCAATCCATACGGTTGGGTCAGTTGTCCCATCGTATTGCTCTATGTTTACTGGTTTAAACCCTTCTGGGAACTGATGCTGCATTACCTCATCTGTAAAGCACAGTGGGTGTGCGGCGCCTCTAACCCGAGCTATAGTGTGCCGATGATCAGCGGCTATCCTAGCTCGGTTTTGTTCCCGATTTTCATTGTGGTCGAACCGAGACCGGTACCCTTCCCGTCTGTCGGGTGAGTATCTTCTGGAGCCGTAGATGGATCGCGTATGGCCTGCTCTATGGTCCAGGTCGTGGCGCAGGTCGAACCTGTCATCGGGCTCTAGTGGCTCCTTTCCATGTCTACGGGGTATCGTCGGCCTATAGCCGGTATCATCAGCCGTCCGATCTCGTCCTCGAGGAGGGCGATCTGGCTTGTCGTATGGAGTATGTTCGGGAGACGGCGTATTAAAGAGCTCGTCATTGAACTGTGGCAGCAGCCGTCGGCGCAGGTAGCTCTTTGGTTGGTCCGATAGACCGGCGCCGAACTCCTCCTCCGCTGAAAGGACTCGTGTCCATCGGTGATTGAGGTCGTCTTGTTCGGCTTTGAGCTGTCGCTCCTTTGCCCTCAAGCTGCGAGCTGTGGATATCAGCTGTTGTCTGAACAATTCCTGATCTGCAGGATCATTGGGGATGGCCAAGTCGTCGGCATCCACTTTATCCTCCCCCTCGATAGAGCGGAGGTAGTCGTCGGCTAGAGGGTCATCTGGGTCATCGGGGTTGCGGTGGTCTTCGGGGTCCTCCTGACCCTCCAACGGGTTACCGGGGATTTCGGGGCGGCCGATGTCCTCTGGAGTATCATCATTCCCCGTGCCCTCAATAGACTTGCGCCCCTTTTTCCCTTTGGACCGTTTATGCGGTTTCCGGCGCCTTGACGGTGCTTCGTCCGATTTATCGCCATTGCTTTTTGGAGTGTCCACCATGTACACATCGTATGTGGAGGTGGCCGTCCACTGTCCGGTCTTGGCAGGGGCGGGGGAGTGATCTTCCTCGTCCATGTATCCTGCCTCCTCGGAAGCGTAGTCTAGCATGTCGGTTAAATCCTCGACAGTGGCTATCAAGTGGGTGGTGGGTGGGAGGAAAAATCCATCCCGACCCGTCTGAAGACCGATCTGAGAGCAGATCGGGATTGGGTCGTCGTTGATTCTCATCGACGAGATCCGATCTAGAGCTTCGTCGAGTATCGAGAGCTCGATCGGACCGGTCTGCCCAGAGCTTCCGGAGTCAACCTCCGATGCATCCGTGCAGGGGGTGTGTTCGGCAAGAACGGGTGTTCGGCTGTCGGGCGCTATGACCTGTTCCGAACTTAAGATCAGGCCTCCACCAGGGCAGATCCCATAGGCGGAGCCGGAAGGTGAGTCCGAGGTTAAAGCCTCAGGGTCTTCGGGCATAGCAGGCGAGACTGCAAGCCCGGTCAGTAATAGATCGCCGTGGGAGTCTACGGAGAACTCTAAGTTCCCGAATCTGACCTCCTGATCAGGGGCGAAACTTTCGACGTGGCCAAGGCGGCCGGTCGGGTCAGCGTGTAGCACTATGCTGCCGACAACGAAGATCTGTCCAGGGACAAAAGTCCCTGTGTTGCGGACCTCTTCGTTAACGACTAGGCGAACCATCGATTCCTTCTGGCGATCACAATTGAACTCTCAATGAAAGCACCAATGTCGGTGTCAAAACCGGGGGATCTCGGGTAGGGGGTCCCGAAGTATGATGCTTGGATCGAGGGTAACAGGAGATGAACGGGACAAGGTTTTACCCAGGTTCGGGCCCTCCTATGGAGGTAATACCCTACGTCCTGCTTGATTGTATTGATTGTATAGAGATTACAGAGTGATCTACCACGAGATCGTATGACTAAAACCCTAGATGAGTTCTCCCTTGATGATCTAAAACCCTCCGGCTTATATAGACGCCGGGGGTGCCTAGGGTTTACACATGGTCGGTTACACGTCGAGGGGATAAACATGCCTATTCTACTTTAAACGTGGAGCACACGCCAAGCTTCTAGAAACTTCCCTTCTGGAGTCCGGTCCTTCAAGTGATCCAGTGTCCGGCGAACGGCCCATACAGTCCGGCCCATATTAGATAGGCCGGCCTCCCGAGGACCCCCTAGTCCAGGACTCCCTCACTTCCCCCTTTAGGACTCTTCCTCCTCCACCTCTCCTAGGCGCCTGGTCCTCTTGGAGCTGGTGCCCCTTGCCCATATAGGCCTTGACGCACCCCCTTCAGCCCATGTGGGCCCCCGGGGCAGGTGGACACCCCTGGTGGACCCCCGGACCCATTTCGGCACTCCCCGTACAATACCAATAATGCCCGAAACTTTTCCGGCGACCAAAACAGGACTTCCAATATATAAATCTTTACCTTCGGCCCATTCCGGAGCTCCTCTTGACGTCAGGGATCTCATCTGGAACTCCGAACAACATTCAATCAACAACGTACATATCCCAATACTACTCTAGCGTCAACGAACGTTAAGCGTGCGGACCCTATGGGTTCGAGAATCATGTAGACATGACCGAGACAACTCTCTGGCCAATAACCAATAGCGGGACCTGGATGCCCATAGTGGTTCCTACATTTTCCACAAATATATTTATCGGTCGAACCACGATGTCAAGGATTCAATCAATCCCATATATAGTTCCCTTTGTCCATCAGTATGTTACTTGCCCGAGATTCGATCGTCACTCTCTCTATACCTAGTTCAATCTCGTTACGGGCAAGTCTCTTTACTCATTCCGTAATACAAGATGCCGTGACTAACTCCTTAGTCACATTGCTTGCAATCTTTTTGTGATGATGTATTACCAAGTGGGCCCAGAGATACCTCTCCGTCACATGGAGTGACAAATCCCAGTCTTGATCCATGCCAACACAACAGACACCCTCGGAGATACCTGTAGAGCATCTTTATAGTCACCCAGTTACGTTGCGAGCGACGTTTGATACACACAAGGTACTCCTTTGGTGTTAGTGAGTTACATGATCTCATGGTCATAGGAACTGATACTTGACATGTAGAAAAGAATAGCAATAAACTTGACACGATCATATGCTACGTTCATAGTTTGGGTCTTGTCCATCACATCATTCTCCTAATGATGTGATCCCATTATCAAATGACAACTCATATCTATGTTTAGGAAACCTTGACCATCTTTTGATCAACGAGCTAGTCTACTAGAGGCTCACTAGGGACACAGTGTTTTCTATGTATCCACACATGTATCTGAGTATCCGATCAATACAATTATAGCATGGATAATAAACAATTATCATGAACAAGGAAATATGATAATAACCAATTTATTATTGCCTCTAGGGCATATTTCAACACGTCCTTGGTGTGCTTTGCCGGCAAAATTTCCCGGGGGTTTGTCATGTTGCCCGGTGAAGGACAGCTTTGACGTGGCTTGAGACTGCGTCGGTATTTCCCCAAAGAGGAAGGGATGATGCAGCACAGCTACGGTAAGTATTTCCCTCAGTTATGAAACCATGGTTATCGAACCAGTAGGAGAAGCAAGCAATACTATGTAAACGGTTCCTGCACACAAAGAACAAATACTTGCAACCCGACTCGTAAGAGAGGTTGTCAATCTCTCCACGGTAAAAAGATAGATTAGGTTGTATGAGATTGGATAAATAGGTAGCTCAAGAACAAAAAATAAAAGATGCAAATAAGAAGTGCAGCAAGGTATTTTTGGGGTTTTGGAATAATAGATCTGAAAACAAAAGCGGAAAAAGATAGATCGGAAAACAATATGTTGAAAGAATAGACCCGGGGGCCGTAGGTTTCACTAGTGCCTTCTCTCATGAGTATAGCACACGGTTGGTAAACATATTACTGTTGGGCAATTGATAGAAGATCAAATAATCATGACGATATCCAAGGCGATGATCAATATATAGGCATCACGTCCAAGATTAGTACCGAAACGATTATCCATCTACTACTATGTCATGGAGAAACGGAGTAATGCATTAAGAACGATGACATGATGTAGACAAGATCTATTCATATAGGAATAGACCCCATCTTGTTATCCTTAATAGCAACGATGCATGCGTTCATTGCTGCTCCTTCTATCACTGGGAGAGGACACCGCAAGATCGAACCCATCACAAAGCACCCTTCCCATGGCAAGAGAAATCGATCTAGTTGGCCTAAGTAAACCAAAGATTCGAACAAGAAATACGAGGCTATAGATAATCATGCATATAAGAGATCAAAGAAGACTCAAATAATATTCATGGATAGAAACTGATCATGAACTCAAACTTCATCGGATCCCAACAAACACAGCGCAAAAAGTCATTACATGAAATAGATCTCGAAGAGACCATTGTATTGAGAATCAAAAGAGAGAGAAATCCATCTAGCTACTGCCTACGGACTCGTAGGTGTATGGTGGACTACTCACACATCATCGGAGAGGCACCAATGAGGATGATGAACCCCTCTGTGATGGTGTTAGATTGGATCTCGTGGTTCTGGAACTTGCGGCGGCTGGAAGTGTATTTCGTCGACTCCTCCAGGGTTTCTGGAATTTCTGAAAATTTATAGAGCTTAGAGGCGGTGGAGGAGACCCCGTGGGCCCCACAAACCATCAGGGCGCGCCAAGGGACTCTGGTGTCTTGTGGGCCCCACAGGCCTCCTCCCAGGTGCTTCCTTGGCTCCCAAGTTGTCTTATGGTCCAAAAAAATCTCCAATAAGTTTCGTGGCAATTGGACTTCGTTTGGTACTGATATTCTACGAAGTAAAAATACAAGCAAAAAACTGCAACTGGCACTGGGCACTATGTCAATAGGTTAGTCCCAAAAAATTATAGAAAGTTGCTATAAAATGATTATAAAACATCCAAGAATGATAATATAACAACATGGAACAATCAAAAATTATAGATACTTTGGAGACGTATCAAGCTTCCACAACTAGGATTGAGCTGGGAGCACTACAAGGCTGCCGAGGCCCTACCGGGGGAGATGATCGACGGTGTCTTCTGCCACACGAGGGCCGAGATGGTGATCAACAACTTTTGGGTAATTTATCATTTACACAATAAAAAAATTAACAATAGCTAGTTATTGTACTAATGAGCGTTGTCTCGTTTGATTGCAGACCTTCTACATGTGTGATGAGGGATACGAGGAGGACATGGCAAAGGTTATCGATACCGAGTGCAAGCGCCTATTACAAAACGTACGGCACGAGGCTCGGGCGTAGGCCGTTCGAGACTACTACGCCATGCATGGTATTAAGAAAGAAAAGCCGTCGTGCCTTGAAAAGTTTCTGAAGAAGCATAAGTACATGAAGGTAATAACCTATTTTTAAGGTCTTGTACTTAGTTTCCTTGATTTGATTCATAGGCGTAGTGCTCAAATTTCTCTTTAATAACTTAGGTTCCCCCGAGATGGTGTGCAGAGGATCGGCATGCCCAAATGGTTGGTGTGCCACACCATCAAGGCAGCGCCAACTTATTTCAGTTCGGGCGGAACTGGGTATGTGGTTTGCTTCATGATTCATGCAATTCATTCTTCATGCTAGCTTGTGCCCTTTACAAATACTTTGTTCCTCCCTTTTAGGCGCGACACAATAACACGGAGGTGCCATAGGTGTACGACCTCTATGCCATGGCCCATACTGCCTCGTACAAGAAGGACAAGGCATTCTCTGAGTCTGACCTCGATCATGCAGAAAAGTTGACCAACATCCCCTCCCACCACAAGCTCGTGAGGTACAACAAGGAGGCGAAGGCGAGGAAAGTTGAGGACTTTAACCCGAGTCGGCATCCTATTGATCCAGAGCTGGTGATGATAGCTGGTGGCGGGAGGCCCCATGTCTAGACATCCATTGGAGATGGTCTGAAACGTTGTCCTCTCACTCTCTCAGAGATCAAGGCACGCCGAACGAGCTCCTGTCCTGAGATAAGGACTTGTCCACGGACAGTCGATCTCGCCATCGAGGTTAGTTATATGCACTCAGATACCTTTCCTCCATTACATTGTGTGTATGGCCATTGATGATTACAATGCTAACGAGGAGTGGTGTTGCAGGCTGTTCTTCAGAAAGAGGGACCGGGTGGCGGCGGAGAAGGAACTGCTGGCGGAGGAGAAGACTGCTAGGTTGTTGGAGGAGGAGATGTCACAGAATGAGGAGGCACATCGGGCCATGTAGGAGCTCCTCGTGGTAAGTTTCTTCTACTTATTAGCCAAATCATGCACATAATGTTCATTTCATTACTAACTAATATGACTAACTCGTCAAAACCAAATGTGCAGTCTATGTACGAGAAGACCGGTCAGACCCCTGCGTCGATGCCAGTCATTACTCCGGTGGGAACGATGAGTTTCATTTCAATGGTCATTAGTTACTAGTCTTAACATTCAAGTGTCATCATGCTAACGAGACATTGCAAATGATCTTTGGTGCATCATAACTCCCAAGCGGCATAGCACAACCCTTCTGCCGGGCAGCATTCTCCAGGTGAAACCGGCCCGAGGAACCCCGGTGCTTGACCTAGGTAGCCCCAATATGCCACATACTTAGCTTCTCCAGGTGATGACGACGATGGTAAGTTTTCACTATTGTTTTGCTTAACAAATGCATACTTAGCTTCGAACATCCTAGGTAGCCCCAATATGCCACATACTTAGCTTATTTTCCCCCAAAAAGACATACCTAGCTAATAATCCTCCAAAATGACATAATTAGCTTTTTTAGTTCATTTATGACATAATTAGCTTAGTTAGGTCAAAAATTGCATAATAACCTTGATTATCTCATAAATGTCATATACTTAGCTTATTTTCCTCCAAAATGAGATAATAAGCTAAGTTAGCTCAATAATGTTCCATACTTAGCTTCGTTTCCTCCAAAATGACATAATAAGCTTAGTTAGCTCCAAAATGGCATAATTACCTAGGTTAGCTCAATAATGACCTATACTTACCTTTTTTCCTCCAAAATGACATAATAAGCGTAGTTAGCTCTAAAATGGCATAATTACGTAAGTTAGTTCTAAAATGACACAAATAAGCAATAAGAAGAAGAAAAATAAGGTAGATGAGAAAAAGAAAGAGAAGAAAAAGAAAGAATAAATGAAGAAGAATGAGAAGGAAAAGGATAAAAACATAGAAGAGAAGAAGAAAGATGATATTCTTCTTTCTTCTTCTTCTTTCTTTCTTCTCATTATTTTTCTTCTCTTTCTTCTTCTTCTTCTTCTTCTTCTACTAGTCTTCTTATTCTTATTCTTCTTCTTCTTCTTCTTCTAGTCTTCTTATTTTTCTTCTTCTTCTTCTTCTTCTTCTAGTCTTCTTCTTCTTCTTCTTCTAACTTTCTTATTACCATTTTGCAGATTTGATTCACTTCATGGAAGTTGGCATTGATGGACTGCTAGTGTTTAGTTTTTTTTATTTGCATTGATGAACAATGTGAAACTATGCATGTATATATATATGGATGAACAGTGTGAAACAATGTATGTATTGGTTCTTTTAATAGCCTGTGTGTTCTCTTGTTCAATACTTCACTATTTGTTGGAATACATGGCCTATGCTTTAACTTGAAACTATATATATCATATATGTTTGTTGAAAATGCATGGAAATAACAGAAAACAGATAAAAAAGGGGTAATACAGTCACTTTGCCGTCTACCAGCTGATGACAAAGCCCTTTGCCGTCTGCCTATGGACAGCAACGGTGCCACGTGGGAGCAACCTATGCAACCTGGGAGCATCAAGCCTGACCAATTTGATCATTATATCGTCAGCTGGCAGACGGCTAAGTCCATCCTGGCAGACGACAAAGAGAAAGCATGCGTGACTGCAGCCTGAGGCATGCGGACGTCACGGGGCAGACGACAAAGTCTGCCGCCAGCAGGCGGACAACAAAGTTTGTCGTTAGCCACCTAACGGGGCTGACAGCTACACTGTGCATTCTAGGACCTTTGTCGCCAGCTAGGCCAGTAGGCGGACGGCAAACTTCTTTGCCATCCGCTGTGGTTATGCTGACGGTAAAGATGATGTTTACCGTGACTTCCAATGCGGAAAGTGGCGCTGTCAGCCAGCAGATGGCAATTTTTTTTGCCGTCCGTGGTCTGGTCCTTTGTCGTATGCTATGGCAAACGACAAACTAACTGATTACTGTTGTGTGTGTGGGTGAGACGATGTTTCCTCGGAGGTGTACTTTAGTATGAGTACATGGGAAGGCAAAAAGATAGAATGATACACCTCCAACTTGTTGCTAATATCAGTTGCAATTTCTCGAGACATGCATAATGATAAATATGGTGCCATATTCCAATTTGATAAATTAAATGAACATCCATCTATTGTCTAATGATATTAGTACTTTCATGGACAAGTGAATGCATAGTGCGCAATGATATAACTATACTATGTTAACCCAAGCCATTACAGCAGAATTTGTTCTGCAAAATTACTTGACAATAAGAATACGACCGACTGATCCTCTCGTTCTCCGCAACCACGTCCCCTGCTCCACATAATGCCCCTATGGGCCTTCGTAGAGCTTCCCTCACCCTTAAGTATTAAGACGAAGCCTCTCGTCCAAATGTTTCTCTCGGTCATCTCTCTCCCCTCCCAATTTGTCACGCTCAAGAGAAGATAATTCCCATGCACTACAGCAATCAGGCTCTTTGCCATCTGCCATGCTGACGACAAAGGGTAGGTCCACCGACGGCAAAGGGCTTTGCCGTCTACCGCGGACGGCAACAGCTTCCGCCTCAATTTTCTATGGGAAAGGGCATCTTTGCCGTCTGCCATGCTGACGGCAAAGGGTAGGTCCACCGACGGCAAAGGGCTTTGCTGTCTGCCGCGGACGGCAACAGCTTCTGCCTCAATTTTCTATGGGAAAGGGCATCTTTGCCGTCAGCCTAGCAACCACGCACGGCAAAGTCACTTTGCCGTCCACCTGCTGACGGCAAAATCCATGGACGGCATCGCCTTCGGGTTAGCCCTGTTAGAGGATAACGACAGACTTCGCCATTCGTGGGCCGACGGCAAAGAGACATTGCCTTTGCCGTCTACCACAGATGGCAAAGTTGCTAGCCAAAGCAGCCCCCCTAGATGGTTGCCGACGGCTTTGCCGTCTGCTTTACCGAGAGCTTTGCCGTCGGCTTAGATTCGGCCATCGGCAAACTGACCAAATGGTCAGTCCTGGTGTTCCCAGGTTGCACAGGCGGCTGCAAAGAGGTCTTTGCCGTCGGTGGCTGACGGCAAAGAGCCAGTATTGCCTCTTTTTTTCCTGTTTTTGTTATATTCAAGAATTTTCACAGGCAAATATATGATATATATATATATATATATATATATATATATATATATATATATCACAGAAACAATATCCCTGCCATATGGATATGATCAACCAACAATTATACCAAATTGAAAGTATCAAATGTCACATTGTTCACCATATTACAATTGTTTCATCCATACATACATAGTTTCATCCATAGGTAGAAAGTTTCACATAAGTTCATCGATACAAAATGAAAACAGAAAGTAAACAGTAGCACTACATCAAAGCAAGCTGCCGTGAAGTGAATCAAATCTGCAAAATTGGAAATAAGAAAGTTAGAAGAAGAATACTAGAAGAAGTAGAAGAAGATCTAGAAGAAGAAGAAGAAGAAGAAGATGAAGAAGCGTTTTTCTTCTCTTTCTCTTTCTCCTCTTGTTTTTCTTCTTCTTATTGCTTATTTGTGTCATTTTAGAGCTAACCTAGGTAATTATGCCATTTTTGACCTAAGTAAGCGTATTGTGTCATTTTGCAAGAAAATAAGCTAAGTATATGGGATTTATGAGGTTACCAAGGCTATTATGCCATTTTTGAGTTAACTAAGATTATTATGTCATTGTGGAGGAAACATAGCTAAGTATAGGTCACTTTAGAGCTAACCTTGGTAAAATAGGTCATTCTGGAGCTAAGTAAGCTTATTATCTCATTTTGTACGAAGCAAAGCTAAGTATAGGTCATTTTAGAGCTTACTTAGGTAACATAGGTCATTTCGGAGCTAAGTATGCTTACTATGTCATTTTGGAGGAAACAAAACTAAGTATAGGTCATTGATGAGCTAACCAAGGTAAAGTAGGTCATTTTGGAGCTAAGTATGATTATTATGTCCCTTTGGAGCAAAATAAGCTAAGTATAGGTCATTTATGAGCTAACGAAGGTAAACTAGGTCATTTTGGAGCTAAGTAAGATTATTATGTCCCTTTGGAGGAAAATAAGCTAAGCATATGACATTTCTGAGCTAACCAAGGTTATTATGGCATTTTTGAACTAAGCAAGCTAATTATGACATAAATGAACTAAATAAGCTAAGTACAGGTCATTATGCATTTGTTAAGCAAAACACTAGAGAAAACTTACCGTCCTCGTCATCACGGAGGTGAAGCACGGGGATTGCTCGGGCCGGTGTCACCTGGAGAAGGATCGTGCGCTGCGGCTTGGGAGTTATGCTACACCAAACATCATTTGCATTAGCATGATGACACTGAAATGTTAAGACTAGTAACTAATGACCATTCAAATGAAACTCACCGTTCCCGCCATGGTAATGACTGGCTTCGGCGGAGGGGTCTGGCCGGTCTTCTCGCACATAGACTACACATTTGGTTTTGACAAGTCAATGATATTAGTTATTAATGAAATGAACATTACATGCATGATTTGGCTAATATGAAGAAGAAACTTACCACGAAGAGCTCGTACATGGCCCGGTGAGATGCCTCGTTCCGTGCCCTCTCCTCCTCCAACAACCTAGCCGTCCTCTCCTCCAACTCGCTCTACTTCTCCGCCGCCTGCCGGTCCCTTTCCTCCAGAAGCGCCTGGTTTGCCTCTCTCTCTTTTTGAATAGCAGCTTGCAACACAACTGCTCGTTAGCATTGTAATCATCTTTGTTCGCACACACAATGTAATGGAGGAAAGATATCTGAGTCCGTGTAACTATCCTCGATGGTGTGCTGGACTGGCCATGTAAGAGGCGTTATCTCAGGACAAGAGGTCGTTTGGCACGCCTTGATCTGCCGGAGAGTGCGCGAAGACCGTATAAGTCCATCTCCAATGGATATCGAGCCATGGGGCCTCCCGCCGCCAGCTATCATCACCAGCTCAGGATCAATAGGATGTTGGCTCTGGTTAAAGTCCTCCCCTTTCCTTGCCTTCCCCTCATCTCTGTACCTCACGAGCTTGTTGTGGGAGGAGATGTTGCTGAAGTTGTCGGGATTATCGAGGTCAGACTCAGAGAATGCCTTGGCCTTCTTGTACGAGGCAGTATGGGCCGTGGCATAGAGGTTGTACACCTGTGGCACCTCCGTCTTATTGTAATGCGGCTAAAAGAGAAGAACAAAGTATTAGTAAAGGGGTCAATGTGACACCCTGATTTTGGCAACTTTTTCTTTCCAAAATAATTTGGGCTTTATTTGCAATTTCGCTGATTTTCGAAACCTTTTCAGTTGAGTTGACCTATGCTTTGCTAAATTTTTCCTCAAGCATCTCCAAACCTTTGTCATCTTCATAAAACCTTTCCATGCCTATCTTGGATAATTTTTTTAAATTTTATCTTTTCTTTAAAATCATTTTCTTAATTTGGGGAATTTAGGTCACCACTATGGGTTGTGAAGCAACCTATAGTTTGGTTGGTCAAATAATTCCCAAACTTTTTCCTCGTCTTCTTATCATCATAGGATTCCATAATTGCCAAAAATATTTTATTGCCCAATGGGAAATTTGGGCCAGAATAATTGTTTTGTTTCTGACCAGAATCTGTCCATTGTGAAGCAACCCTATTATTTCTATTTCAGAAAATTCCCAATAAATTCCTATAGCTCCTAGGGATCCTATCGTGCCTCAATATCCAAAAATATCATCTTGGCCAGTACAACTTTTGAGTAGCAAGGCTCTGACAAGTTTCTGCATTTTTGAAACCTCTGTGAAGGAAGTGCTAGATAGAGATGCCTAATCATCCTAAGATTTTTATGGCATCTGCTATGTACCAAATAACTCCCTTCCACCAAGTTTCACCATTTGCAGAGCAACCAGTTGAGGGCCACAAGCTCATTTGTGTTCTGGGCCAGAATGATAGTTTCCAAAGGAACCCTATCCATTTCTTCTTCAAATCTCCTCAAATTTTGCCAGATGATAGTCCTTCCAACCCAGATGGCCCTAGACATCTCCTCTGGCTCCATCCCTATCTCTTCTTCTCTCCAGAATCTCCTCGAGATAGCTGGCAGAAGCTGTAGCTGAGGCTACAGCTCATGGCAGAGTGAACCTGGTCGAGCCAGTGACCCAGGGAGGCTAAATGAGCAAGGGTCGACCCCATGGACAAGGTGCGCCAGGCAGGCGTGTCCTCCTGGTGGCCACACCAGTGGTGATCACGGGGCTGGCATGCCACAGCACGCGCTCTGCGCAGCGCCAGAGATGGGTCAGCTCGCCCGAGCCGTCAATCGCCGCTCCCTCCTTGTCCTCTGGTGTCGACATCGTTGCAGGTAGACGCGTGGCTCCTCCCGAACCCTCCTGGTCGCTGGAGAAGGTCGCCGTCGCTCCCGGACAAGCGTCGCCACGGGCAGAACAGTGGGCTTCGGCCACTGTGGTCGTCCGCACGCCATTGATGGCTCCGGACCCGTCCCGTCGTGCCCTTCTGCCCTCTCCCATCCCGTCGACGCTCCCGGCCAGCCAGCGCACCGTACGGGCGCCGGCGACGTGGCTGAGCCTCGCCGCTTCGGGAGAGATCGCCGCGCCTCGCCCTCCGCCTATTTCAAGCCCTCCCCGTCCCTCCGAGCTCGTCAGCCATCTCCTCCTCCCCTCAATTGCCTCCTCGAGCAACGAGCCAAGGCCGAGAGGCCCTCTGGCCTTGAACCTCGCCGGAGCTCCGCCATCTAAGGTCTCCCCATTTCCAGCAGTTCCTTGCCCTCCCGAGCCCATTTGACCTCTTCGTCGAGCTCAGGGTGGCTCCCTGGTGCAACTCGACCTCCTGCCCGAGCCTCCCATCGCCGATATCGCCATCTTCGATCCCACCCAAGCGCCGCCGCCGCCGGAGACGAAGGGGACGACGCCGTCCGACCATCTCTTGCCATTTTGCGGGTATGTGCATGCTCACCATTGAGCGCCCGATCCATTCCCGTAGCTCCCCGACCCCATCGCCGCCTCTATCGCCGGCGACCATTGCCGGAGCTCCGCCCCTCCTCTGTTCCCTCCTCTCCCTCTCTGTTTCAAATGGGCGGCCCCTCCCGTCAGCGGCTCAGCTGCGCGCGGGCGAAGGGGTAAGTCGAGGCGTACTCTGGTAATACGCCTTCGACGTCAGCCCTCTGGGGAATTTTCTATTTTCTGTTAAATCTATTTTAATTCAGAATTTTGACTGAACTTTGACCATCAATAACTTTTTATTTATAACTCCAATGCAGTTGATTCTTTTTGCATTGTGTTTGTCTTGAGCCCCTTTATTTTCTGGTAAATTTTGGTATTTTTCCAATGCTCACAGAATTTCTTTTTAGGAGAATTGCTTTATGTGACATTTCCAATTATGTTTTGAAAATAATTTCAGAGGGATACTTTGGTGCTTGTGAAGATCCAGAGTGTTTGAACCACCCAACAGAGCAAGGCAAGCCATGATACCCAATTCATGCATGCATTTCCATAGCATTGCATTTTTACATTAGGTTAATTTATTTGATATAGTTAATTCATAGTAATAATTAAATGATCAAAAATTATGTTGAACCACTATAGTTGATAAATAAACTTAGTGGTTGATCTTGAGTCACCTGTCCGAGCATACTCGTGCAACCACATTTGCCGATATGGGACGGCCCTGACCGGGTCTGGCTGCGTGATCTTTCAACGGTACCTCCAAAGAGGGAGGGTTATGCATGGCGTGCTACCCTGATCAGGTAAGCGGTGATAACCCTGTGAGCCCAGTTGATAGTTGAGTTTATGCCGGCGTCCCCGTTTGGGACAGTAGGCAACGTTTGGGTCTACAGAGTTTGGCCACGACGGTAGCATGTGTCATGAGGACACAGGGGCCACCCAAGGCTGACCTCCGGGGGAGGAAGAGTGCTGGTGGTACGATGAAGGGTCACGGGTCAGGCAGGTTTTGTTGAAGCAATGCTGGTCCACCCGAGTGGTCTCGAGGCCAGGGCCAGGTGCTTCATGGTGTGGGTAAAGTGCGCAACCTCTGCAGAGTGTCAAATCTATTAGAATAGCCGAGTCCACAGTATTGGATAGCCCGTCCAGACCTCAGTAGATGGTCAACCAGAATGATGATGTTAATGATGGAAGAACTCGTCTTGTGTTCGGAAGTACTCAGTGGGTATGAGTATTCCGAGGGTTGTGGGACAACCCGAAAGAGAGTAAGTTGATGATCGGTAACAGTAAGTAAATTGCTTAACTGATATTGTGTTGATTCCATGCTATTGTTTGCTGCATTACTTGGTTGTCGTGAGCTTGCGAGTACATTCAAAGTACTCACCAGGCGTATCATGCCAGATGCAGGAGAATCCGAGGACGGAGGTCCTGAGGGTGCTGGCTATGCTAACTAGGATGTGTCCACAGCAGTGTCCCTGTGGATGGAGTTGCGCTATGTTCCGCTACGCCGTAGAAGTACTCAGTATTCCGAGGCCCTGCTATGTGACATAAATAATGTAGATACTGTCATAGCACCGAGGGTGCCTTTGGCCTCGTCACCATTGTAAGATATGCGCTTGTACCCGACTCCTATCAATAAAGTCCTGTTCTGTTATGTGCCAAGTTGTTGTGTGTTTCCAGAAGACATGATCTCTGGGTTGGAAACACTGGTAATCCAGTTCTCTGAGCCGGGGTGCCACAGTCAAGCTAGCATCAAGAATGAATAGCATGAATCATGAAGCAAACCACATACCCAGTTCTACCCGAACTGATATAAGTTGGCGCTGCCTTGATGGTGTGGCACACCTTCCATTTGGGCACGTCGTTCCTATTGGAAATATGCCCTAGAGGCAATAATAAATTGGTTATTATTATATTTCCTTGTTCGTGATAATCGTTTATTATCCATGCTATAATTGTATTGATTGGAAACTCAAATACATGTGTGGGTACATAGACAACACTGTGTCCCTAGTATGCCTCTAGTTAACTACTTCGTTGATCAAAGATGGTCAAGGTTTCCTGGCCATAGACATGAGATGTCATTTGATAACGGGATCACATCATTAGGAGAATGATGTGATGGACAAGACCCAAACTATAAACATAGCATATGATCGTGTCAGTTTATTGCTATAGTTTTCTGCATGTCAAGTATCTGTTCCTATGACCATGAGATCATGCAACTCACTGACACCGGAGGAATACCTTGTGTGTATCAAACGTCACAACGTAACTGGGTGACTATAAAGATGCTCTACAGGTATCTCCGAGGGTGTCTGTTGAGTGGGCATGGATCAAGACTGGGATTTGTTACTCCGTGTGACGGAGAGGTATCTCAGGGCCCACTCGGTAATACAACATCACAATAAGCCTTGCAAGCAATGTGACTAAGTGTTAGCCACGGGATCTTGTATTACAGAACGAGTAAAGAGACTTTTCGGTAACGAGATTGAACTAGGTATAGAGATGCCGACGATCGAATCCCGGGCAAGTAACATACCGAAGAACAAAGGGAATAGCGTACGGGATTAACTGAATCCTTGACCTAGAGGTTCAACCGAGAAAGATCTTCGTAGAATATGTAGGAACCAATATGGGCATCCAGGTCCCGCTATTGGTTATTTACCGTAGAGGTGTCTTGGTCATGTCTACATAGTTCTCGAACCCGCAGGGTCTGCACACTTAAGGTTCGGTGACGTTTCAGTATAGTAGGGTTAATTATGGTGGTGACCGAAGGTTGTTTGGAGTCTCAGATGAGATCCTGGATGTCACGAGGAGCTCCGGAATGGTTCGGAGGTAAAGATTGATATATAGGAAGTCCTGTTTTGGTCACCAGAAAAGTTTCGGGTATTTCGGTAGTGTACCGGGAGTGCCGGGAGGGGTGCCGGGGACCATCGAGAGGGGTGTCTCGACCCAAAGGACCTCATGGGCTGTGGGAGGGGTCAAACCAGCCCCTAGTGGACTGGCCTAACCCCCCCACTAAGGCGCATGTGGCTTTGGGTGGAAAAAATCCAAAGAAGGAAAGGTGGAAAGGGTTTCCAAGTGGAGAGGAGGAATCCTACTCCTAATAGGATTGGAGTAGGACTCCTCCACCTCCAATTTCGGCCAAACCTTGAGGGTTTGAGGCTGCCTCCTCCCATCCCTCCCTCCTATATATACTAGAGGATTTAGAGGGAAGAGCTAACCCTAATTGCCACGTGCTCCCTCTACTTCATCTAGATCGGTTTCTCCTCTAGTCTAGTTTCAGCGGTGCTTAGGCGAAGCCCTGCCGGAATTGTTCCACCACCATCGCCGCCGCGCCGTCGCGCCGCTGGAGAACTCTTCTACCTATCCGCTCCCTCTTGCAGGATCAAGAAGGCAGAGATCGTCATCGAGCTGTACGTGTGCTGAACGCGGAGGTGTCGTCCGTTCGGCGCTAGATCGGAAGGACCATGATCAGGATCGCGAGACGATTCGTGATTTGATCGCGGGACGGATCGTGATGGGATCGCGGGACGGATCGAGATTGGATCGCGAGATGGATCATGATGGGATCGCGGGATGCTCGGCGATTTGGATCGCGAAGACGTTCGACTACATCAACCGCGTTTCTTAACGCTTCCCGCTTAGCGATCTACAAGGGTATGTAGATCCACTCTCCCTCTCGTAGATGCTCATCACCATGGATAGATCTTGCGTGGGCGTAGGAAATTTTTGGTTTCCCATGCAACGTTCCCCAACAGTGTTATCAGAGCTAGGTCTATGTGTAGATGAGATCTCGAGTAGAACACAAAGGAGTTTGTGGGCGTTGATATTCAGATTGCTTCCTCCCTTGGTCTTTTCTTGATTCGGCGGTATTGTGGGATGAAGCGGCCCGGACCAACATTACTCGTACTCTTACGAGAGACCGGTTCCATCAACTGACATGTAACTTCGTTGCATAAAGATGGCTGGCGGGTGTCTGTTTCTCCCACTTTAGTCGGATTGGATTTGACAAAGGCGGTCCTTGAGAAGGTTGAATAGCAATTTTTGTATCACCGTTGTGGTTTTTGCGTAGGTCAGAATTGTTCTTGCCAGATACCCGTAGCAGCCACGTAAAACTTGCAACAACAATTAGAGGATGTCTAACTTGTTTTTGTAGGGTATGTTGTGATGTGATATGGCCAATTACATGATGAGATATATGTGATGTTTGAGATGATCATGTATTGTATAGAATATCACGACTTGCATGTCGATGAGTACGGCAACCGGCAGGAGCCATAGGGTTGTCATTAATTATTTTCGCTGTTTTTGCTTTACTTTATCGCTATGAGTTAGCAATAGTCGTGGAAGCAACAGTCGGTGCAACAACCTCATGGTGACACATTGATGGAGATCAAGATGATGGAGATCATGGTGTTATGCCGGTGACGATGGAGATCATGCCGGTGCTTTGAAGATGGAGATCAAAAGCACAAGTTCATGGCCATATCATGTCACTTATGATTTGCATGTGATGTTAATCCTTTTATGCATCTTATTTTGCTTAGGAGGACGGTAGCATTATAAGGTGATCCCTCACTAAAATTTCAAGATAATATTGTGTTCTCCCCGAGTGTGCACCGTTGCGAAAGTTCGTCGTTTTGAGACACCACGTGATGATCGGGTGTGATAGACTCTACGTTCATATACAACGGGTGCAAGCCAGTGTTGCACGTGCAGAACACTCGTGTTAACCTTGACGAGCCTAGCATGTACATACATGGCCTCGGAACACAAGAGACCGAAAGGTCGAACATGAGTCATATAGTAGATATGATCAACATGAAGATGTTCACCATTGAAACCACCTCAACTCACGTGATGATCGGACTTGAGTTGGTGGATTTGGATCATGTGTCACTCGAATGACCAGAGGGATGTCAATTTGAGTGGGAGTTTTTAAGTAATATGATTAACTAAACTCATTATCATGAACATAGTCAAAATGTCTTTGCAAATTATGTTGTAGATTACTAGCTCGCGCTATAGCTCCCTTGAATTTTTATATGTTCCTAGAGAAATAGAGTTGAAAGATGATGGTAGCAATAATGCGGACTGGGTCCGTGATCTGAGGATTGTCCTCATTGCTGCACAGAAGGCTTATGTCCTTAATGCACCGCTCGGTGCGCCACCCCCTCAAGCGTCGTCTGTAGATGTTGTGAACATCTGACAGGCACATTCTGATGACTACTTGATAGTTCAGTGCGTCATGCATTACGGCTTAGAATTGAGGCTCCAAAACATTTTGAACGTCACGGAACATATGAGATGTTCTAAGAGCTGAAATTGGGATCTCAGGCTCGTGCCCGTGTTGAGAGGTATGAGACCTCCAACAAGATTCTTTGCCTGCAAGATGAAGGAGAATAGCTCAATCGGTGAGCATGTGCTCAGATTGTTTAGGTGCTACAATCGCTTGAATCGAGTGGGAGTTGATCATCCAGATAAGATAGTGATTGATATAGTTCTCCAAGTTACTGTCACTAAGCTACTAGAGCCTCGTGATGAACTATAAAATGCCAGGGATAGAAATAATGATCCCTGAGCTATTCACGATGTTTGACACCGCGAAGGTAGAAAGCAAGAAGGAGCATCAAGTGTTGATGGTTAGTGAAACCACTAGTTTCGAGAAGGGCAAGGGCTAGGAGGGAAACTTCATGGATGGCAAGTCAGTTGCTGCTCCAGTGAAGAAACCCAAGGTTGAACCCAAACCCGAGACTAAGTGCTTCTATTATGAGGAGAACGGTCACTGAAGCGGAACAACCCTAGATACTTGGTAGATAAGAAGGCTGGCAACGTCGCTAGAAGTATATTTGATATACGTGTTATTGATGTGTACCTTGCTAGTACTCCTAGTAGCACCTGGGTATTGGATACCGGTTCGGTTGCTAAATGTTAGTAACTCGAAATAAAGGCTATGGAATAAACGGAGGCTAGCTAAGGGTGAGGTGACGATGACTGTTGGAAGTGTTTCCAAGGTTGATGTGATCACCATCGCACGCTCTCTCTACCTTCGGGATTAGTGATGAACCTAAATAAATGTTATTTGGTGTTTGCGTTGAGCATGAACGTGATTAGATCATGTTTATTGCAATACGGTTATTCATTCAAGTTAGAGAATAATGGTTATTCTGTTTACATGAATAATACCTTCAATGGTCATGCACCCAATGAAATGGTTTATTGAATCTTGATCGTAATGATACACATGTTCATAATATTGATGCCAAAAGATACAAAGTTAATAATGATAGTACCACATACTTGTGGCACTACCGCTAAATGTAATATTGGTGTAAAACGCATGAAGAAACTCCATGCTGATGGATCTTTGGACTCATTCGATTTCGAATCGGTTGAGACATGCGGAGCATGCCTCATGGGAAAGATGACTAAGACCCCGTTTTCCGGTATGATGGAGAGGTCAAGTGACTTATTGGAAATGATACGTGTTGATGTATTCGGTCCAATGAGTGTTGTAGCGTGCGGTGGATATCATTATTTTCCTAACTTCACTGATGATTTGAGTAGATATGGGGATATTTACTTAATGAAACACAAGTCTGAAACGTTTGAAAAGTTCAAACAAATTCAGAGTGAAGTTTGAGATCATCGTGACAAGAAGATAAAATATCTACGATATGATCGTAGAGGTAAATATCTGAGTTACGAGTTTGGTTTACAACTTAAGACAATGTGGAAGTTGTTTAACAACTCACGCCACCTGGAACACCATAGTGTGATGGTGTGTCCGAACGTCGTAGTCGTGCTCTATTGGATATGGTGCGTACTATGATGTCTCTTATCGATTTTCCACTATCGTTTTGGGGTTATGCATTAGAGACAACTACATTCACTTTAAAAAGGCGCACCATCTAAGTCCGTTGAGATGACATCGTATGAATTTTGGTTTGGCAGAAACCTAAGCTGTCATTTCTTAATGTTTAATTGCGGCTGCGACGCTTATGTGGAAAAGGTTTTCAACCTGATGAGCTCGAACCCAAAGCGGACAAATGCATCTTCATAGAATACCCTAACATAACAGTTGGGTAAACCTTCTATCTCAGATCCAAGCACAAAGTGTTTGTTGCTAAAACGGGTCCTTTCTCGAGAAAGAGTTTCTCTCGAAAGAATTGAGTGGGAGGAAGATAGAACTTGATGAGGTAGTTGAACCTTTGTTTCAACCAGAGAGTAGCGCAGCGCAGAAAGTTGTTTATGTGGAGCCTACGTTAGTTGAAGAGGAAGTTAATGATGATGATCATAAAGCTTCAGATCAAGTTACTATCAAAACTCGTAGGTCGACAAGGACGCGTACTGCTCCTGAGTGGTATGGCAACCCTATCTTAGAGGTCATGTTGTTGGACAACGATGAACCTACGAGCTATGGAGAAGCGATGATGGGCCCGGATTCCGAGAGATGGTTAGAGGCCATGCAATCCGAAATGGGATCCATGTAAGAAAACAAAGTATGGGCTTTGGAAGTATTACCTGAAGGGTGAAAGGCCATTCAGAACAAATGGATCTTTAAAAGGAAGACGGACGCGGACGGTAATGTCACCGTCTATAAAGCTCGACTTGTGGCAAAGGGTTTTTCACAAGTTCAAGGAGTTGACTACGATGAGACTTTCTCACCCGTAGCGATGCTAAAGTCTGTTGGAATTATGTTAGCAGTTGCTGCATTTTTCGATTACGAAATCTGGCAGATGGATGTCAAAACATCATTTCCTTAACGGTATCCGTGAGGAAAGGTTGTATGTGATACAACCGCAAGGTTTTGTCAGTTCTAAGGATGCTAAAATATATGCAAGCTCCAGCGATCCTTCTATGGACTGGAGCAAACATCTCGGAGTTGGAATATACGCTTTGATGAGGTGATCAAAGTTTTTGAGTCTATACAAAGTTTATGAGAAACTTGTATCTACAATAAAGTGAGTGGGAGCACTATAGAATTTCTGATAAGTATATGTGGATGACATATTATTGATCGGAAATGATGTAGAATTTCTGGAAAGCATAAAGGGTTGTTTGAAAAGGAGTTTTTCAAAGGAAAACCTGGAATGAAGCTACTTAAATATTGGGCATCTTGATCTATAGAGGTAGATCAAGACGTCTGATAAAACTTTCAATGAGTACATACCTTGACAAGATTTTGAAAGAGTTCAAAATGGATCAGTCAAAGAAAGAGTTCTTGCCTGATTTGTAAGGTGTGGAGTTGAGTGAGACTCAAAGCTCGACCACGGCAGAAGAAAGAGAAAGGACGAAGGTCGTCCCCTATGCCTTATCCATAGGCTCTGTATAGCATGCCATGCTATGTACCGCACCTGTGTGTGCCTTGCCATGAGTCTGTCAAGGGGTACAAGAGTGATCCAGGAGTGGACCACTGGACAGCGGTCAAGATTATCCTTAGTAACTAGAGGACTAAGGAAATATTTCTCGATTATGGAGGTGATAAAGAGTTCGTCGTAAAGGGTTACGTCGATGTAAGCTTTAACACCAATCCGGATGACTCTGAGTAGCAATCCGGATACTTATAGTGGAGCAGCCATTTGGAATAGCTCCAAGTGGAGTGTGGTAGCAGTGTCTACAGTATGACATAGAGATTTGCAAAGTATACACGGATCTAAATGTCGCAGACCCGTTGACTAAAGACCTCTCTCACATGCAAAGCATGATCGAACCCCAGAACTCATTAGGTGTTAGATTCATAACAATGTAAAACACATGGTGATGTGAACTAGATTATTGACTCTAGTGCAAGTGGGAGACTGTTGGAAATATGCCCTAGAGGCAATAATAAATTGGTTATTATTATATTTCCTTTTTCGTGATAATCGTTTATTATCCATGCTATAATTGTATTGATTGGAAACTCAAATACATGTGTGGGTACATAGACAACACTGTGTCCCTAGTATGCCTCTAGTTAACTAGTTCGTTGTTCAAAGATGGTCAAGGTTTCCTGGCCATAGACATGAGATGTCATTTGATAACGGGATCACATCATTAGGAGAATGATGTGATGGACAAGACCCAAACTATAAACATAGCATATGATCATGTCAGTTTATTGCTATAGTTTTCTGCATGTCAAGTATCTGTTCCCATGACCATGAGATCATGCAACTCACTGACACCGGAGGAATACCTTGTGTGTATCAAACGTCACAACGTAACTGGGTGACTATAAAGATGCTCTACAGGTATCTCCGAGGGTGTCTGCTGAGTGGGCATGGATCAAGACTGGGATTTGTTACTCCGTGTGACGGAGAGGTATCTCAGGGCCCACTCGGTAATACAACATGACAATAAGCCTTGCAAGCAATGTGACTAAGTGTTAGCCACGGGATCTCGTATTACAGAACGAGTAAAGAGACTTGCCGGTAACGAGATTGAACTAGGTATAGAGATGCCAATGATCAAATCTCGGGCAAGTAACATACCGAAGAACAAAGGGAACAACGTACGGGATTAGCTGAATCCTTGACATAGAGGTTCAACCGATAAAGGTCTTCGTAGATTATGTAGGAACCAATATGGGCATCCAGGTCCCGCTATTGGTTATTGACCGTAGGGGTGTCTTGGTCATGTCTACATAGTTCTCGAACCCGCAGGGTCTGCACACTTAAGGTTCGGTGACGTTTCGGTATGATAGAGTTAAGTATGGTGGTGACCGAAGGTTGTTCGGAGTCCCGGATGAGATCCTGGACATCACGAGGAGCTCCGGAATGGTCCGGAGGTAAAGATTGATATATAGGAAGTCCTGTTTTGGTCATCGAAAAAGTTTCGGGTATTTCGGTAGTGTACCGGGAGTGCCGGGAGGGGTGCCGGGGACCATCGGGAGGGGTGTCTCGACCCAAAGGACCTCATGGGCTGTGGGAGGAGTCAAACCAGCCCCTAGTGGGCTGTCCTAACCCCCCCCCCCACTAAGGCCCATGTGGCTTTGGGTGGAAAAAATCCAAAGGAGGAAAGGTGGAAAGGGTTTCCAAGTGGAGAGGAGGAATCCTAATCCTAATAGGATTGGAGTAGGACTCCTCCACCTCCAATTTCGGACAAACCTTGAGGGTTTGAGGCTGCCTCCTCCCCTCCCTCCCTCCTATATATACTAGAGGATTTAGAGGGAAGAGCTAACCCTAATTGCCACGTGCTCCCTCTACTTCATCTAGATCGGTTTCTCCTCTAGTCTAGTTTCAGCGGTGCTTAGGCGAAGCCCTGCCGGAATTGTTCCACCACCATCGCCGCCGCGCCATCGCGCCGCTCGAGAACTCTTCTTCCTCTCCGCTCCCCCTTGCTGGATCAAGAAGGCGGAGATCGTCATCGAGCTGTACGTGTGCTGAACGCGGAGGTGCCGTACGTTCGGCGCTAGATCGGAAGGACCATGATCAGGATCGCGAGACGATTCGTGATTTGATCACGGGACGGATCGTGATGGGATCGCGGGACGGTTCGAGATTGGATCGCGAGATGGATCATGATGGGATCGCGGGACGCTCGGCGATTTGGATCGCGAAGACGTTCGACTACATCAACCGTGTTTCTTAACGCTTCCCGCTTAGCGATCTACAAGGGTATGTAGATCCACTCTCCCTCTCGTAGATGCTCATCACCATGGATAGATCTTACGTGTGCGTAGGAATTTTTTTGTTTCCCATGCAACATTCCCCAACAGTTCCTTGGCATTGTCGTGGACGGCTCACCATTCGACTCAGCACCACTCATTCACCATCGCCTCCCAACAATCCATCTTATCTGCACACCATATCGGGGGCACCTAAGTTAGTAAAGAGAAATTTGAGCGCTATGCCTACGAATCAAAGCAAGGAAACTAAGTACAAGGCCTTAAGAATAGGTAATTACCATCATGTACTGCTCCTTGTGCAGAAACTTTCCACGGCACGACGACTTGTCCTTAATACGCCACGAGGCATAGTATTCTCGAACACCCTGTATCCGAGCCTCATGTCGTAAGTTCTATCGTAGGTGCCTGCACTCGACATCGATAACCTTTGCCGCGACATCCTCGTATCCCTCCTCACACCTGTAGAAGGTCTGCAATCAAACGAGACAACACTGATTAGTACAATAACTAGGTATTGTTGATTTTTAATTGTGTAAAGGAGAAATTTCCCAAAACTTTCTGATCACCATGTCGGCCCTCGTGTGGCACAAGACACCGTCGATCGTCTCCTCCGGCGGGGTCGGGGCAGCCAAGTAGTGCTCCCAGCTCAATCCTAACTCTGGAAGCTGACCCTCGCCGGGCAATGTGACAAAGCCCGTTAAGTTATGCCGGCAAATCACACTAAGGATGGAGTTGGGCTTGCGGACATCCTTGGCGTGAATCCAACCCCTGCAGTATGACAAAGCCAACGCATTAGATATTTGAAGAAACGTGAAGGCAAAAGGTTAAAAAAGTGTAAATGCACTTACTTCTCCCCATCAGGCCTAATCGACCACCTCTCCTCGAGGGTCGCCAGTTGGAAATATGCCCTAGAGGCAATAATAAAATGGTTATTATTATATTTCCTTGTTCATGATAATCGTTTATTATCCATGCTATAATTGTATTAATTAGAAACTCATATACATGTGTGGGTATATAGACAACACTGTGTCCCTAGTATGCCTCTAGTAGACTAGCTCGTTAATCAAAGATGGTCAAGGTTTCCTAGCCATGGACATGAGATGTCAGTTGATAACGGGATCACATCATTGGGAGAATGATGTGATGGACAAGACCCAAACAATGAACGTAGCATATGATCGTGTCAGTTTATTGCTATTGTTTTCTGCATGTCAAGTATATGTTCCTATGACCATGAGATCATGTAACTCACTGACACCGGAGGAGTACCTTGTGTGTATCAAACGTTGCAACGTAACTGGGTGACTATAAAGACGCTCTATAGGTAGCTCCGAGGGTGACTGTTGAGTTGGCATGTATCAAGACTGGGATTTGGTACTCCGTGTGACGGAGAGGTATCTCAGGGCCCACTCGTTAATACAACATCACAATAAGCCTTGCACGCAATGTGACTAATGAGTTAGTCACGGGATCTTGTATTACAGAATGAGTAAAGAGACTTGCCGGTAACGAGATTGAACTAGGTATAGAGATACCGACGATCGAATCTCGGGCAAGTAACATACCGATAAACAAAGGGAACATCATACGGGATTAAATGAATCCTTGACATAGAGGTTCAACCGATAAAGATCTTCATAGAATATGTAGGAGCCAATATGGGCATCCAGGTCCCGCTATTGGTTGTTGACCATAGAGGTGTCTCGGTCATGTCTACATAGTTCTCGAACCCGCAGGGTCTGCACACTTAACATTCGGTGACGTTTCGGTAGTATTGAGTTAGGTATGTTGGTGACCGAAGGTTGTTAGGAGTCCCGGATGAGATCCCGGACGTCATGAGGAGATCTAGAATGGTCCGGAGGTAAAGATTGATATATAGGAAAGTGCTATTTGGGTTCCGGAAAAGTTTCGGGTACTTTCGGTAGTGTACCGGGAGTGACGAATGGGTTCCGGGGGTCCACCGGGTGGGGCCCACCCACCCCGGGGGGCCACATGGGCCCAAGAGGTGGTGCACCAGCCCCTGGTGGGCTGGGCAGCTGACCCCATGGGGGCCCATGCGCCCAAGAGGAAAAAGGTGGAGGTCGGAAGGAGTAGGACACCTTAGTAAAACGAATCCACCTCCTAGTAGGAGGTGGATTCCACCTCCTTGAGGTGGTTCGGCCGAATCCTCCTTGTGGAGGGTTTGAGGCTGCCTCCTCCCCTCCCCTCCTCCTATATATACTAGAGGATTTGAGGACAGCCCCAACCCTAATTGCCACGTGCTGCCCACTTCTTCCTCTAGATCGTTTCTCCTCTAGATTAGTTCGGCAGAGCTCGGCGAAGCCCTGCCGGATTAGTTCACCACCACCGCCACCACGCCGTTGTGCTGCCAGAGAACTCATCTACCTCTTCGCTCCCTCTTGCTGGATCAAGAAGGCGGAGATCGTCATCGAGCTGTACGTGTGCTAAACGCGGAGGTGCCGTCCGTTCGGCGCTAGATCGGGACGGATCGAGTGACGGCTGCGATTTGGATCGCGAAGACGTTCGACTACACCAACCGCGTTTCTTAACGCTTCCCGCTTAGCGATCTACAAGGGTCTGTAAGTCCACTCTCCCTCTCATAGATGCTCATCACCATGGATAGATCTTGCGTGTGTGTAGGAATTTTTTTTGTTTCCCATGCAACGTTCCCCAACATCGCCGGCATGGGCGGGAGCCGTGTAGTACCACGCTGGTAGACGGTGGCCCCCTCAACCACCTGTAACACCCCTAGATTTTTGCTTTTTATTTGACAAGTATTTTATTCCTTTCAGATGGACCTTTAAAAACTTTTTGATTTTTCCTTTTCAACTCAAAGGATGAAAAATATTTTTATAAAACTTTTTGACCAACTTTGGTTCTGACCTCCAAAAAAACTTCTGTTGAAGTTTCCTTCCCTGCATAGATTTACTTTGGTTTATTCTCAAGTTTTGGGAATAATATCTTTGGAGTTTTGCTTATAAAAATGTTACTATAAAAACCATATTCACTCTTATCTTACTCTAGTATTCAAAATCCTCTTTTAATATTTTTCCCATTTGACCCAAGGGTTTCAACCCAGCTTTTCTCATGGGGCCCAACCTGGAAAAATATTTTCTTTTAATTTTATAAAGCCCAAAAACCATTTCTGCAATTTCTTTGAGGTCTTAAGATTTACAAAGGAAGTACCTGATTCCTTTGAGCTTTGACCCCAAGTAAATTCTCCTAGCTACACCTTAGTACCCTCAACCTATTTCACCAAAGAACTGCTGGTCGACAGTTCAACATTTTCAAAATTTGTTTATTGCAAATTTGGACCAGATTTGCTATTTTTGAGGAAATCCATTCTTTCAATCTTTCAAAAATTCTGAGAAAAATCAGGGAGCCTCTAGAAGCCCCAGTGGATATGCCCTCCACGTTTCAGCTCAAGAAAATTTTTCTATGAGCCTCTATCATTTCGGCAAACAGATGGCATGCACTGTTTTTGTCAGGTTCAGTCAAAGTTCAGAAATCTTCAGAAGACAGTGTCGTTTCCGTCAGGGTCCAGTGTCAATCTCGCCAGTGCTCGCGTTGGATCGTTGCTCACTGTGTTTCCTTCTTATCAAGGGCGCCGCACGGTCGGTTAGCCGCTTGTGGGTGTCGGTGATGAGCTGGCACGCCGGCCCCGAGCCCTTCCACGGCACCAGGGCCGTCGGCCACCATCGCCAGAAGCATCCGCTGCAGAACGTTGTTCCCTAGCACCACCCAAACCACCAGGAGCCTCCGCGTGGCCGTTCCCCACTCCTGCGCGCGCTGCAGAACCGTCGCCATGGTCTGGAGCCAGAGAGCGTGCCCTCTGCAGCCGGTGCGCGCCCGTGAGGCCGTTCCATCGAGGCCATAGCGGTAGACCATCTTTGATCTAGCTTAGCTCAAAAATGGAACCGGTGGACCAATACGAAGATGCCCAGTCTCCATAACCTTCCGTCCGATCGCAGCTCCGCCGTAATTTATTGCCGGAGATTTTTTTTGCTCCCGGCACCCCATCGCCCGCCAATAAATAGGAGGCCCCTAGCCACCCATCGACCCAGCACCACTCCACAGCATCCCCAGACTGCGCCCGGCCTCTAGGAGGACCTCGAGGAGGTATTCTTCCTCACCTCCGGCCGCCCCGATCCGCTTCGGGCACCGGCAAAATTCCCCCTGGTGAAAGTATGTATTCGGCCCAAACCTCGTTAGCTCTCTCCTAGTTGACCCACTCATCTAACCCGCTCATCAATTTGTCGTCTGCAGCTCTCTTCAGTGAGATCCATCATCGCCCGAAGCCACCGTCCACCGGAGTAGAAACCATCGTCGACGTGGTGCTCGCCGGCGAAACCTTCCACCTCTCATCGGCGTGGACCATCCTCCTGAGCATGCCGGTACTCGTCTCCCTCTCTGGCTCGCAGCAGTTCATCGCCGGTGACCACCGCGAGCCTCTGGTGCCGGTGAGCTCCATTCAAACCTGACAAGGGTGGCCCACTTTTAGGATTCTTTTAATTTCGAATCGTTTTCTGAAGACGCCTTCGGGCTAAGTGCATTTTCTTCCTGGGTTGACGTATTTTTCACTGAAGCGTTTTCTGTTTTATTCAAACTACCCCTGGGTACTTTACAAACTATCACAGATTAGTCCCTGGACTAAAACCCTTATAACTTTTAAACAAAAGATGATTTTGAGTTGATTCTTTTTCTGTCACCCTTATTTTTCAGTCTAGTTTGTTATAGTATTTATTCAAAAATATTTTGAGTCAACTTTTATGCGCGCACGGTATTTACGTAGAACTCGGTATTTTATGTGGAGTAGATACCAAAGGAGGAGACGCTGCTGTCAACTTCGCCGAGCTAGACTCCGACTACGTTGATCCAGGCAAGCATGTTTGAACCTTTGATATGATGAGTGTTTTTCATGTTTGCTTGAGTGGTTATTCTCATGGCATGTTTATATAAGCATATGATGAGCATTATATTCCATGCATGATAAGTTGCAAGTGAGCTAAAAACTTGATGTGATCACGAAATATATTGGACAACCTAGTCATGTGGTGACATGATAGGTTGTATGCTGGTATTGTTGGAGCATGCCGGTATTATCAAAGAAACTGTTTAACTCCAGTGTTGACATAGATCGAGTCGTGTTCCCATTCGCCTTATTTTCGTGCTGCCACATGTTTTCTGCAAAGAATACAGTTTAGTAAGTTGCAAACCTCTTTGCATGTACACACCAAATAGGGGGGCCGCGATGAGGGTTCCATGGCCCTGGATCAAAGCCCATCATCCAGTCAGGGGGCATGGGTGTTTCCGGTTGGGACCGAGAGGGGGGCACCCCTTAGTAGCGCGCGATATAAATTTGATCCCATGCTATTCGAGGTGTTAGCCTCCCCGTCTTAAAGTTTTTCTTGAACGTTTCCTAGGGTGATACCTGGCATCGGGATGTGAAATGGGTGTGTACTGGTTAGGTGTGTTTTCTTCTAAAATACCATAGACGGAACTAGTCCTTTGTGACTACTGAAATCCGTTGGCTGTGGGTAAAGAGTACAACCTCTGCAGATTCAAAACTATTCGAATAGCCGTGTCCACGGTCAAGGACGATTGGTTGACAGGTCAAGTGTCGGTCTCAGTGTCAGTCTCTGGAGAACTGATATGTTAAATGACAGAAGTAAACTTGGCTGAATATTATTTTTGTGGATGGACTAACCTGTTTATTATTGTGATGTGTCGAGTATTCCTTGGGATGGTGTTACCTCCTGGATTACTCGTATCTGAATGTTGAAATATAAGTCCTTTATGTGATGTCGCTCAGACGTCCGACTGTGGCATTCTTGTTGTTTACTTTCATTATAAGCCCTTTATGTGATGTCGCTTAAACGTCCGACTGTGGCATTCTTGCTGTTTACTTTCATTATAAGCCATTTATGTGATGTCGCTCAGACGTCCGGCTGTGGCATTCTTGTTGTTTCCTTTCATTATAAGCCCTTTATGTGATGTCGCTCAGACGTCCGACTGTGGCATTCTTGTTATTTATTTTCAGTACAAGCCCTTTACGTGATGTCGCTCAGACGTCCGACTGTGGCATTCTGTTGTTTATTTTCTTTATAAGCCCTTTATGTGATGTCGCTCAGACGTCCGACTTTGGCACGTACTGTTATTTATTTCTAGTATAAGCCCTTTATGTGGTGTCGCCCCGACGCCCGACTGAGGCATGTTTATTTATTTTTACCTTTCGAGGCGTCGCTTCAGACACCCGATCGGTCTTCCTTTATTTTATTAGGATTTCGGGAGGACTACCGCCCGACTTCCTTTTTATTTATCTTGTTGTGCAAATTTATTGCCTGTGTATGTATTATTAACCTGCTTATGTGCATCATGTTTGTATTTGTTATATCTTATGTCCAAACTGTCTTGCGAGTACATTCAAAGTACTCACCTAGCTTGTTGATTTGGCCAGATGTTGACGAAGGCGATCATATGGATGAAGAGTATGATAGCGAGCCCGACGCCTAGAGGAGTCCCAGTCAGTCCCTTGTGATCCTGGAGTTTGCCACTTGTATTATATACGCTTCCGCTACCCAAATAAAATCGTCAAGCCTCACTCCGACGCTTGATGAGTTGTAAGATATTAGAGTCATGTCACCCACTCCATTGTGACATATCCACCACTATCATATAATGCGAGTCAGTAGTTATGCCACCATTTCCATTGTGTCATATCCGCCTTTATGCTTAATATTGGCGAGCTTGTAATAAATTGTTGAGCAGCCTTAGCTCAACCCTGTATAATATTAAGTACTACTGGATTTCTGTATCAAGGA
This sequence comes from Elymus sibiricus, assembly GCA_039707655.1. Taxonomy (NCBI): domain Eukaryota; kingdom Viridiplantae; phylum Streptophyta; class Magnoliopsida; order Poales; family Poaceae; genus Elymus; species Elymus sibiricus. The sequence goes on along the minus strand of CM077663.1, from coordinate 20,453,483 downwards.
TTTGTCTACCAGTACGAAAGATTTTCTGTGCTGGTCTGACTGAAGGGGCGATTTTTCAATAATTCGTTTTATTGAAAAACCGGTCCTGACACCACCTCGTCCCCGCTATCAGAAAACCGATCCCCGCCACCATCAGCATGGCCACTTGGCTCCTGCTGATGCAGATCCGGCAAGGTATCCCATCCGGTCTGCTGGGACGTAGCATGATCCCTGCTCTGCTCCGGAGTCTCGTGGGACGAAGCGTTTGGCACAGGAGTCTCGCGGGTCGAAGCGTCTAGGACAGAAGGCTCGTCGACCCGAGGCTCCTGTGCTCGGGTGAATCATCTAGGGGTGGCGGCGAGGAAGGCGTAGCAGCCTTCGTACCTCTCCCGCGGCCACCACGTGTACCTTTAGTAGCTGCCTTCTTCCCCCGAGCTCCTCTCCCGGTGGGCAACTTCGCCGATGAAGAAGCGCCCTCGGGTGTCCCCATATTGTCGTACAACGCTCTCTTCGGAGAGTTTGGGGTGGAATGGAAGTACCCCTCCCACCACGCGCCGACGAAGAAGGAGCCACGGATCGCTCTCGACCCGCGCCCACCATCTTTCAACACCTGCCATGACAAAGAGTAAACGAAATTAGTACAACATAAAAAAAATGAATACCGACATGAATAATAATATGAATATAATTAAAGTTTATCATCATCATGTATATAATAAAAATTGAATAATACCTGACATGAACTAATAATAATCTTGATCGTCTATATATGCTTCGGGATCAATAAATGCATCATCATCATCACTATCATCAATAAATGCATCATCATCATCACTATCGGGAACAACATGTGGAAGGCCTCCTTTATGTAATCAGTCAAGCATTGAGAGGTCATCCGCATCAGTAACCTCTCCTTCTTCCGTCTCTTCTTGTTCCGGCTCAGGGGTGAAGTCGGATTCACTATCGCTGTCTACTTCAATGTTCTGGGGTGAAGTAGAGCGGTTCTTGAAACGTATTTTTGGAAAGACGTGTTTCTTGGAAGAATTCTCCTTCATATGTGTCTGGGTTAATGTGAGGTTCATAATCATCTTCATCGAGGGGAGGTGGTCTAAAACGTGGCGGCACATCATTAACGACATCCCAACCATTCAGATTTGGATCAGTTTCGCAGGCCCACGGTAGATAGAAAACTTGGGTCGCCTGTTGAGCCGTAATATAGACATAGGGAACATCTAAATGGGTGCTTTGTTTGATTTCGACTAGCCCTATATGTTCATGAGTCCTTCTAGTCTCCTTCGGCTGGAACCAATAACATTTGAAGACTACGACGTTCGGTGGGTTTTCGCCAAAGAATAAAAGTTCATAAATTGCCTCAACTCTTCCATAATACTCGATACCTCCTTCGCCAATAGCAGAGACACAACAATTTGTAGACTTTTGGTTGGCCATAGATAGCTCTTTGGGAAAAGAATGAAAGCGATACCCGTTGATGTCGTATTTGTCAAATGAACATACCTTATAGTCAAAACCATTAGCGACTTGTCTCAATTCGGCGTCCATAGATTCTGAATTAGCGTACAAGTTTAATACGAAAGGATTGTTGCATTAGCCGCAAATTAGACGAAGAAATGAAATGGTCTAATGGAAATTAATTACCGTTTGTTTGAACCAAGAGATGAAACCGGGATAGCCGCCTCCATGCTTTGCCAGAAGGTCATACTCTTCGATGGAATCCTTTTGGATCACCGCTCCATCCGAGAATTTGTTGACGTATCGACTGTATCACATATTCGGGAATAAGAGCAGTTCAAAGGAATTCGAAGTTGCGAAACAATGTACCGAGAAGTTACTCGATGTACGGCCGCACTTCTGTTAGGTTGTTGAAGATATACAACGAAATGGTCCGCCATTCTTCGACATCCAACGCTATTGGTTTCGAAGCACCGGCTGGTGCGAGCTTCCCTTTGAATAGGCTGAGGTTGGATCGACCTTTTTCAGGGTCAACATCATTGTACCGAGGCTTCGGATTATGCAAATGACGATTCTTGGCTTCGTAGTGTGCTGTCACGAAGTTTGCCCCCTCCTCAGTAATAAATGCCTCGGCCATCGATGCTTCAATTCTACGTTTATTTTTACATTTTGCTCGAAGCGTCTTCTGCATCCTCTCAGTTCCGAAGCACCAACGATTTTGCATGGCCCTTACCAATCTTGCCTCGGTCGGGAGATGCAAAATCAAATGCTGCATTGGATTAAAGAAGCCCGATGGAAAGATCTTCTCTAACTTGCAGATCAACTCCGGCGCCAACTCTTTCAGTTCATCTAGCACGTCAGGCGATAGTTCTTTCGCACAAAGAGCACGGAAGAAATAGCTCAGCTTTGCCAGTTCTAGCCATTCATCCTCAGGGATAAAGCCACGCAACATCACCGGCATTACCCGCTCAAGCCATATGTGCCAATCATGACTCTTCAGACCAAATATTTTCAATTTGTCAAGACTCGCTCCCCTCTTTAGATTCGCTGCATACCCATCGGGGAACATCAACTGCATTTTAACCCACAAGATCATTTCCCTTATAGCTGGCCTTCCAAGATTGAACCATGCCTTTGGCTTCCTCCAGTTCTTCTTTCCTTTCAGTTGTCGCATGTTTTGTAACGGTCTATCACATAGAGCCTCCTGATCGACTCTAGCCTTAGGATTATCCTTTGACTTCCCCTCTATGCCGAACAATGTACCAAAAAGGGCCTCGGCGATATTCTTTTCAGTGTGCATCACGTAGATGTTGTGTGGGCAAAGGAGGTCTTTGAAGTAAGGCAGATCCCACAAGCATATCTTGTGAGTCCAGGCGTGTTCCGAATTATACCCTTTGAAATATCCTGGACGCGCTGGATCAGGCTCGAGAGCGTTTAACTGGTCCAGGGTCTGTTGGCCTGTCAATGCAGGTGGTGCAGAGTTTTTGACAACTCTACCTTTAGCTGATGTCATATTTAGCTGATGTCACATGATTTGTAATAAATAGGTACACAAGGCTTCGTTCACCCATAAACAAAGAAAAATGTAGCTATCATCTCGGGAAGATTTCTACGCTTCTATGTTTATAGAAGGTATTATTCCATAAAGACGGCCTTGATCTAGTCTTGAGATAATACATGACAATCCACGGAGACAAGTATGTTTGATAAACGCTGGCTGGTCGTCTCTATTAATGTTGTGGGATAATGTAGCCTGCTTGCAAGTTGAGAGAAATAGTTTGTGAGGGCTAGCTATTTATATATAGAAGATTAGATTGTAAAACGTAGACTTGATTAAGAGTCTCGTCACTGCAGACAAATCGTTGATTATTGTTGGATATGTATATGACCCAGGTTTAGTCTTCTCTTAAAGAAGGTGTCAATCAAAAAATTCATGGCACTAACAACGCCTCAATATTGGCCTAGATGACACACCCATGTTAATTAACTACCTTTAAGACGATGATTAGATCGGTGGTTAGATCGCATCATGATAAAAAATAACAAATCTGAAAGATTTGTTCATAGTTCGCCGAACTATCAAGTTCTATTCAACAAGCTAAAGAAAAAAAAATAGCTCCGAAAAAATAGGCCGCGCATGACATATTTTGGTAGAGGTCACATGATTTGTCAAAAATAACTCCACAAGGCTTTGGTCAAAAATAAAACAAAAAAACATGTACCCTTCATCCTGCACAGATTTCTACACTCTTATTATTATAGAAGGTATTGCTTGGCCCACCTTGCACCATTATCTGAATGGATCTTTCTATGTCACAACTATTTAATATAAACATGCCGACTAACAAAGGATGATTATAGCAGGTCTAATCCTCTCTCTTAATGTAGTACATAACAATCAAATTATTAATGTGTACACTGGCTGGCATCACCATAAGAACTTCATGCTATCCATTGGAATGGGTCATCAAAGGAGTAGTTGGCCACATGCGTCGTCTCTTGTTGCATGGAACAAGTAAATGCCCGACTCACCTTGCCCCGTTATCTGAATTTATATGTCTCTAACATTAATATAAACATGCCAAGTTTCAAAAATCTATAACGATTGAATGATCTTACCCACCGTGTCGTGAACATTTCCTTGTTCTACATATAGACAGTAAGACGTAGACCTCATTAAGAATCTCTTAGATGCAGACAAATCGACGATTAGTGGTGGTTATGTGTATGACGCAAATTTAGTGTTCTCTTAAAGAAGGTGCCATTCGACCAATGCAAGACACTCACAATGTATAATTATTGGCTCAGATAACACACCAATGTTAAATAACTTCCTATAAATCGGTGGTTAGTTCACATCACGATGCAAATTATAAAATACGAATGACAAGTTCCTAGTTCACAATACAAACAAGTTTTGTTCAACACGCTAGAAAATAATTATCTATGAGAAGATAGGACGTGCATGACATATTTAGCTGATGTCACATGATTTGTAATAAATAGGTACACAAGGCTTCGTTCACCCATAAACAAAGAAAAATGTAGCTATCATCTCGGGAAGATTTCTACGCTTCTATGTTTATAGAAGGTATTATTCCATAAAGACGGCCTTGATCTAGTCTTGAGATAATACATGACAATCCACGGAGACAAGTATGTTTGATAAACGCTGGCTGGTCGTCTCTATTAATGCTGTGGGATAATGTAGACTGCTTGCAAGTTGAGAGAAATAGTTTGTGAGGGCTAGCTATTTATATATAGAAGATTAGATTGTAAAACGTAGACTTGATTAAGAGTCTCGTCACTGGAGACAAATCGTTGATTATTGTTGGATATGTATATGACCCAGGTTTAGTCTTCTCTTAAAGAAGGTGTCAATCAAAAAATGCATGGCACTAACAACGCCTCAATATTGGCCTAGATGACACACCCATGTTAATTAACTACCTTTAAGACGATGATTAGATCGGTGGTTAGATCGCATCATGATAAAAAAATAACAAATCTGAAAGATTTGTTCATAGTTCGCCAGACTATCAAGTTCTATTCAACAAGCTAAAGAAAAAAAATAGCTCCGAAAAAATAGGCCGTGCATGACATATTTTGGTAGACGTCACATGATTTGTCAAACATAACTCCACAAGGCTTTGGTCAAAAATAAAACAAAAAAACATGTACCCTTCATCCTGCACAGATTTCTACGCTCTTATTATTATAGAAGGTATTGCTTGGCCCACCTTGCACCATTATCTGAATGGATCTTTCTATGTCACAACTATTTAATATAAACATGCCGCCTAACAAAGGATGATTATAGCTGGTCTAATCCTCTCTCTTAATGTAGTACATAACAATCAAATTATTAATGTGTACACTGGCTGGCATCACCATAAGAACTTCATGCTATCCATTGGAATGGGTCATCAAAGGAGTAGTTGGCCACATGCGTCGTCTCTTGTTGCATGGAACAAGTAAATGCCCGAATCACCTTGCCCCGTTATCTGAATTTATATGTCTCTAACATTAATATAAACATGCCAAGTTTCAAAAATCTATAACGATTGAATGATCTTACCCACCGTGTCGTGAACATTTCCTAGTTCTAGAACTAGACAGTAAGACGTAGACCTCATTAAGAATCTCTTAGATGCAGACAAATCGACGATTAGTGGTGGTTATGTGTATGACGCAAATTTAGTGTTCTCTTAAAGAAGGTGCCATTCGACCAATGCAAGACACTCACAATGTATCATTATTGGCTCAGATAACACACCAATGTTAAATAACTTCCTATAAATCGGTGGTTAGTTCACATCACGATGCAAATTATAAAATACGAATGACAAGTTCCTAGTTCACAATACAAACAAGTTCTGTTCAACACGCTAGAAAATAATTATCTATGAGAAGATAGGACGTGCATGACATATTTAGCTGATGTCACATGATTTGTAATAAATAGGTACACAAGAGTTCGTTCACCCATAAACAAAGAAAAATGTAGCTATCATCTCGGGAAGATTTCTACGCTTCTATGTTTATAGAAGGTATTATTCCATAAAGACGGCCTTGATCTAGTCTTGAGATAATACATGACAATCCACGGAGACAAGTATGTTTGATAAACGCTGGCTGGTCGTCTCTATTAATGCTGTGGGATAATGTGGCCTGCTTGCAAGTTGAGAGAAATAGTTTGTGAGGGCTAGCTATTTATATATAGAAGATTAGATTGTAAAACGTAGACTTGATTAAGAGTCTCGTCACTGCAGACAAATCGTTGATTATTGTTGGATATGTATATGACCCAGGTTTAGTCTTCTCTTAAAGAAGGTGTCAATCAAAAAATGCATGGCACTAACAACGCCTCAATTTTGGCCTAGATGACACACCCATGTTAATTAACTACCTTTAAGACGATGATTAGATCGGTGGTTAGATCGCATCATGATAAAAAATAACAAATCTGAAAGATTTGTTCAGAGTTCGCCAGACTATCAAGTTCTATTCAACAAGCTAAAGAAAAAAAATAGCTCCGAAAAAATAGGCCGCGCATGACATATTTTGGTAGAGGTCACATGATTTGTCAAAAATAACTCCACAAGGCTTTGGTCAAAAATAAAACAAAAAAACATGTACCCTTCATCCTGCACAGATTTCTACGCTCTTATTATTATAGAAGGTATTGCTTGGCCCACCTTGCACCATTATCTGAATGGATCTTTCTATGTCACAACTATTTAATATAAACATGCCGACTAACAAAGGATGATTATAGCTGGTCTAATCCTCTCTCTTAATGTAGTACATAACAATCAAATTATTAATGTGTACACTGGCTGACATCACCATAAGAACTTCATGCTATCCATTGGAATGGGTCATCAAAGGAGTAGTTGGCCACATGCGTCGTCTCTTGTTGCATGGAACAAGTAAATGCCCGACTCACCTTGCCCCCTTATCTGAATTTATATGTCTCTAACATTAATATAAACATGCCAAGTTTCAAAAATCTATAACGATTGAATGATCTTACCCACCGTGTCGTGAACATTTCCTAGTTCTAGAACAAGACAGCAAGACGTAGACCTCATTAAGAATCTCTTAGATGCAGACAAATCGACGATTAGTGGTGGTTATGTGTATGACGCAAATTTAGTGTTCTCTTAAAGAAGGTGCCATTCGACCAATGCAAGACACTCACAATGTATCATTATTGGCTCAGATAACACACCAATGTTAATTAACTTCCTATAAATCGATGGTTAGTTCGCATCACGATGCAAATTATAAAATACGAATGACAAGTTCCTAGTTCACAATACAAACAAGTTATGTTCAACACGCTAGAAAATAATTATCTATGAGAAGATAGGACGTGCATGACATATTTAGCTGATGTCACATGATTTGTAATAAATAGGTACACAAGAGTTCGTTGACCCAGAAACAAAGAAAAATGTAGCTATCATCTCGGGAAGATTTCTACGCTTCTATGTTTATAGAAGGTATTATTCCATAAAGACGGCCTTGATCTAGTCTTGAGATAATACATGACAATCCACGGAGACAAGTATGTTTGATAAACGCTGGCTGGTCGTCTCTATTAATGCTGTGGGATAATGTGGCCTGCTTGCAAGTTGAGAGAAATAGTTTGTGAGGGCTAGCTATTTATATATAGAAGATTAGATTGTAAAACGTAGACTTGATTAAGAGTCTCGTCACTGCAGACAAATCGTTGATTATTGTTGGATATGTAAATGACCCAGGTTTAGTCTTATCTTAAAGAAGGTGTCAATCAAAAAATGCATGGCACTAACAACGCCTCAATATTGTCCTAGATGACACACCCATGTTAATTAACTACCTTTAAGACGATGATTAGATCGGTGGTTAGATCGCATCATGATAAAAAATAACAAATCTGAAAGATTTGTTCATAGTTCGCCAGACTATCAAGTTCTATTCAACAAGCTAAAGAAAAAAAATAGCTCCGAAAAAATAGGCCGCGCATGACATATTTTGGTAGAGGTCACATGATTTGTCAAAAATAACTCCACAAGGCTTTGGTCAAAAATAAAACAAAAAAACATGTACCCTTCATCCTGCACAGATTTCTACGCTCTTATTATTATAGAAGGTATTGCTTGGCCCACCTTGCACCATTATCTGAATGGATCTTTCTATGTCACAACTATTTAATATAAACATGCCGACTAACAAAGGATGATTATAGCTGGTCTAATCCTCTCTCTTAATGTAGTACATAACAATCAAATTATTAATGTGTACACTGGCTGACATCACCATAAGAACTTCATGCTATCCATTGGAATGGGTCATCAAAGGAGTAGTTGGCCACATGCGTCGTCTCTTGTTGCATGGAACAAGTAAATGCCCGACTCACCTTGCCCCCTTATCTGAATTTATATGTCTCTAACATTAATATAAACATGCCAAGTTTCAAAAATCTATAACGATTGAATGATCTTACCCACCGTGTCGTGAACATTTCCTAGTTCTAGAACAAGACAGCAAGACGTAGACCTCATTAAGAATCTCTTAGATGCAGACAAATCGACGATTAGTGGTGGTTATGTGTATGACGCAAATTTAGTGTTCTCTTAAAGAAGGTGCCATTCGACCAATGCAAGACACTCACAATGTATCATTATTGGCTCAGATAACACACCAATGTTAATTAACTTCCTATAAATCGATGGTTAGTTCGCATCACGATGCAAATTATAAAATACGAATGACAAGTTCCTAGTTCACAATACAAACAAGTTATGTTCAACACGCTAGAAAATAATTATCTATGAGAAGATAGGACGTGCATGACATATTTAGCTGATGTCACATGATTTGTAATAAATAGGTACACAAGAGTTCGTTCACCCAGAAACAAAGAAAAATGTAGCTATCATCTCGGGAAGATTTCTACGCTTCTATGTTTATAGAAGGTATTATTCCATAAAGACGGCCTTGATCTAGTCTTGAGATAATACATGACAATCCACGGAGACAAGTATGTTTGATAAACGCTGGCTGGTCGTCTCTATTAATGCTGTGGGATAATGTGGCCTGCTTGCAAGTTGAGAGAAATAGTTTGTGAGGGCTAGCTATTTATATATAGAAGATTAGATTGTAAAACGTAGACTTGATTAAGAGTCTCGTCACTGCAGACAAATCGTTGATTATTGTTGGATATGTAAATGACCCAGGTTTAGTCTTATCTTAAAGAAGGTGTCAATCAAAAAATGCATGGCACTAACAACGCCTCAATATTGTCCTAGATGACACACCCATGTTAATTAACTACCTTTAAGACGATGATTAGATCGGTGGTTAGATCGCATCATGATAAAAAATAACAAATCTGAAAGATTTGTTCATAGTTCGCCAGACTATCAAGTTCTATTCAACAAGCTAAAGAAAAAAAATAGCTCCGAAAAAATAGGCCGCGCATGACATATTTTGGTAGAGGTCACATGATTTGTCAAAAATAACTCCACAAGGCTTTGGTCAAAAATAAAACAAAAAAACATGTACCCTTCATCCTGCACAGATTTCTACGCTCTTATTATTATAGAAGGTATTGCTTGGCCCACCTTGCACCATTATCTGAATGGATCTTTCTATGTCACAACTATTTAATATAAACATGCCGACTAACAAAGGATGATTATAGCTGGTCTAATCCTCTCTCTTAATGTAGTACATAACAATCAAATTATTAATGTGTACACTGGCTGACATCACCATAAGAACTTCATGCTATCCATTGGAATGGGTCATCAAAGGAGTAGTTGGCCACATGCGTCGTCTCTTGTTGCATGGAACAAGTAAATGCCCGACTCACCTTGCCCCCTTATCTGAATTTATATGTCTCTAACATTAATATAAACATGCCAAGTTTCAAAAATCTATAACGATTGAATGATCTTACCCACCGTGTCGTGAACATTTCCTAGTTCTAGAACTAGACAGCAAGACGTAGACCTCATTAAGAATCTCTTAGATGCAGACAAATCGACGATTAGTGGTGGTTATGTGTATGACGCAAATTTAGTGTTCTCTTAAAGAAGGTGCCATTCGACCAATGCAAGACACTCACAATGTATCATTATTGGCTCAGATAACACACCAATGTTAATTAACTTCCTATAAATCGATGGTTAGTTCGCATCACGATGCAAATTATAAAATACGAATGACAAGTTCCTAGTTCACAATACAAACAAGTTATGTTCAACACGCTAGAAAATAATTATCTATGAGAAGATAGGACGTGCATGACATATTTAGCTGATGTCACATGATTTGTAATAAATAGGTACACAAGAATTCGTTCACCCAGAAACAAAGAAAAATGTAGCTATCATCTCGGGAAGATTTCTAAGCTTCTATGTTTATAGAAGGTATTATTCCATAAAGACGGCCTTGATCTAGTCTTGAGATAATACATGACAATCCACGGAGAAAAGTATGTTTGATAAACGCTGGCTGGTCGTCTCTATTAATGCTGTGGGATAATGTGGCCTGCTTGCAAGTTGAGAGAAATAGTTTGTGAGGGCTAGCTATTTATATATAGAAGATTAGATTGTAAAACGTAGACTTGATTAAGAGTCTCGTCACTGCAGACAAATCGTTGATTATTGTTGGATATGTAAATGACCCAGGTTTAGTCTTATCTTAAAGAAGGTGTCAATCAAAAAATGCATGGCACTAACAACGCCTCAATATTGTCCTAGATGACACACCCATGTTAATTAACTACCTTTAAGACGATGATTAGATCGGTGGTTAGATCGCATCATGATAAAAAATAACAAATCTGAAAGATTTGTTCATAGTTCGCCAGACTATCAAGTTCTATTCAACAAGCTAAAGAAAAAAAATAGCTCCGAAAAAATAGGCCGCGCATGACATATTTTGGTAGAGGTCACATGATTTGTCAAAAATAACTCCACAAGGCTTTGGTCAAAAATAAAACAAAAAAACATGTACCCTTCATCCTGCACAGATTTCTACGCTCTTATTATTATAGAAGGTATTGCTTGGCCCACCTTGCACCATTATCTGAATGGATCTTTCTATGTCACAACTATTTAATATAAACATGCCGACTAACAAAGGATGATTATAGCTGGTCTAATCCTCTCTCTTAATGTAGTACATAACAATCAAATTATTAATGTGTACACTGGCTGACATCACCATAAGAACTTCATGCTATCCATTGGAATGGGTCATCAAAGGAGTAGTTGGCCACATGCGTCGTCTCTTGTTGCATGGAACAAGTAAATGCCCGACTCACCTTGCCCCCTTATCTGAATTTATATGTCTCTAACATTAATATAAACATGCCAAGTTTCAAAAATCTATAACGATTGAATGATCTTACCCACCGTGTCGTGAACATTTCCTAGTTCTAGAACTAGACAGCAAGACGTAGACCTCATTAAGAATCTCTTAGATGCAGACAAATCGACGATTAGTGGTGGTTATGTGTATGACGCAAATTTAGTGTTCTCTTAAAGAAGGTGCCATTCGACCAATGCAAGACACTCACAATGTATCATTATTGGCTCAGATAACACACCAATGTTAATTAACTTCCTATAAATCGATGGTTAGTTCGCATCACGATGCAAATTATAAAATACGAATGACAAGTTCCTAGTTCACAATACAAACAAGTTATGTTCAACACGCTAGAAAATAATTATCTATGAGAAGATAGGACGTGCATGACATATTTAGCTGATGTCACATGATTTGTAATAAATAGGTACACAAGAATTCGTTCACCCAGAAACAAAGAAAAATGTAGCTATCATCTCGGGAAGATTTCTAAGCTTCTATGTTTATAGAAGGTATTATTCCATAAAGACGGCCTTGATCTAGTCTTGAGATAATACATGACAATCCACGGAGAAAAGTATGTTTGATAAACGCTGGCTGGTCGTCTCTATTAATGCTGTGGGATAATGTGGCCTGCTTGCAAGTTGAGAGAAATAGTTTGTGAGGGCTAGCTATTTATATATAGAAGATTAGATTGTAAAACGTAGACTTGATTAAGAGTCTCGTCACTGCAGACAAATCGTTGATTATTGTTGGATATGTATATGAGCCAGGTTTAGTCTTCTCTTAAAGAAGGTGTCAATCAAAAAATGCATGGCACTAACAACGCCTCAATATTGGCCTAGATGACACACCCATGTTAATTAACTACCTTTAAGACGATGATTAGATCGGTGGTTAGATCACATCATGATAAAAAATAACAAATCTGAAAGATTTGTTCATAGTTCGCCAGACTATCAAGTTCTATTCAACAAGCTAAAGAAAAAAAATAGCTCCGAAAAAATAGGCCGCGCATGACATATTTTGGTAGAGGTCACATGATTTGTCAAAAATAACCCCACAAGGCTTTGGTCAAAAATAAAACAAAAAAACATGTACCCTTCATCCTGCACAGATTTCTACGCTCTTATTATTATAGAAGGTATTGCTTGGCCCACCTTGCACCATTATCTGAATGGATCTTTCTATGTCACAACTATTTAATATAAACATGTCGACTAACAAAGGATGATTATAGCTGGTCTAATCCTCTCTCTTAATGTAGTACATAACAATCAAATTATTAACGTGTACACTGGCTGACATCACCATAAGAACTTCATGCTATCCATTGGAATGGGTCATCAAAGGAGTAGTTGGCCACATGCGTCGTCTCTTGTTGCATGGAACAAGTAAATGCCCGACTCACCTTGCCCCCTTATCTGAATTTATATGTCTCTAACATTAATATAAACATGCCAAGTTTCAAAAATCTATAAGGATTGAATGATCTTACCCACCGTGTCGTGAACATTTCCTAGTTCTAGAACTAGACAGCAAGACGTAGACCTCATTAAGAATCTCTTAGATGCAGACAAATCGACGATTAGTGGTGGTTATGTGTATGACGCAAATTTAGTGTTCTCTTAAAGAAGGTGCCATTCGACCAATGCAAGACACTCACAATGTATCATTATTGGCTCAGATAACACACCAATGTTAATTAACTTCCTATAAATCGATGGTTAGTTCGCATCACGATGCAAATTATAAAATACGAATGACAAGTTCCTAGTTCACAATACAAACAAGTTATGTTCAACACGCTAGAAAATAATTATCTATGAGAAGATAGGACGTGCATGACATATTTAGCTGATGTCACATGATTTGTAATAAATAGGTACACAAGAGTTCGTTCACCCAGAAACAAAGAAAAATGTAGCTATCATCTCGCGAAGATTTCTACGCTTCTATGTTTATAGAAGGTATTATTCCATAAAGACGGCCTTGATCTAGTCTTGAGATAATACATGACAATCCACGGAGACAAGTATGTTTGATAAACGCTGGCTGGTCGTCTCTATTAATGCTGTGGGATAATGTGGCCTGCTTGCAAGTTGAGAGAAATAGTTTGTGAGGGCTAGCTATTTATATATAGAAGATTAGATTGTAAAACGTAGAATTGATTAAGAGTCTCGTCACTGCAGACAAATCGTAGATTATTGTTGGATATGTATATGACCCAGGTTTAGTCTTCTCTTAAAGAAGGTGTCAATCAAAAAATGCATGGCACTAACAATGCCTCAATATTGGCCTAGATGACACACCCATGTTAATTAACTACCTTTAAGACGATGATTAGATCGGTGGTTAGATCGCATCATGATAAAAAATAACAAATCTGAAAGATTTGTTCATAGTTCGCCAGACTATCAAGTTCTATTCAACAAGCTAAAGAAAAAAAATAGCTCCGAAAAAATAGGCCGCGCATGACATATTTTGGTAGAGGTCACATGATTTGTCAAAAATAACTCCACAAGGCTTTGGTCAAAAATAAAACAAAAAAACATGTACCCTTCATCCTGCACAGATTTCTACGCTCTTATTATTATAGAAGGTATTGCTTGGCCCACCTTGCACCATTATCTGAATGGATCTTTCTATGTCACAACTATTTAATATAAACATGCCGACTAACAAAGGATGATTATAGCTGGTCTAATCCTCTCTCTTAATGTAGTACATAACAATCAAATTATTAATGTGTACATTGGCTGACATCACCATAAGAACTTCATGCTATCCATTGGAATGGGTCATCAAAGGAGTAGTTGGCCACATGCGTCGTCTCTTGTTGCATGGAACAAGTAAATGCCCGACTCACGTTGCCCCCTTATCTGAATTTATATGTCTCTAACATTAATATAAACATGCCAAGTTTCAAAAATCTATAAGGATTGAATGATCTTACCCACCGTGTCGTGAACATTTCCTAGTTCTAGAACTAGACAGCAAGACGTAGACCTCATTAAGAATCTCTTAGATGCAGACAAATCGACGATTAGTGGTGGTTATGTGTATGACGCAAATTTAGTGTTCTCTTAAAGAAGGTGCCATTCGACCAATGCAAGACACTCACAATGTATCATTATTGGCTCAGATAACACACCAATGTTAATTAACTTCCTATAAATCGATGGTTAGTTCGCATCACGATGCAAATTATAAAATACGAATGACAAGTTCCTAGTTCACAATACAAACAAGTTATGTTCAACACGCTAGAAAATAATTATCTATGAGAAGATAGGACGTGCATGACATATTTAGCTGATGTCACATGATTTGTAATAAATAGGTACACAAGAGTTCGTTCACCCAGAAACAAAGAAAAATGTAGTATCATCTCGGGAAGATTTCTACGCTTCTATGTTTATAGAAGGTATTATTCCATAAAGACGGCCTTGATCTAGTCTTGAGATAATACATGACAATCCACGGAGACAAGTATGTTTGATAAACGCTGGCTGGTCGTCTCTATTAATGCTGTGGGATAATGTGGCCTGCTTGCAAGTTGAGAGAAATAGTTTGTGAGGGCTAGCTATTTATATATAGAAGATTAGATTGTAAAACGTAGACTTGATTAAGAGTCTCGTCACTGCAGACAAATCATTTATTATTGTTGGATATGTATATGACCCAGGTTTAGTCTTCTCTTAAAGAAGGTGTCAATCAAAAAATGCATGGCACTAACAACGCCTCAATATTGGCCTAGATGACACACCCATGTTAATTAACTACCTTTAAGAGGATGATTAGATCGGTGGTTAGATCGCATCATGATAAAAAATAACAAATCTGAAAGATTTGTTCATAGTTCGCCAGACTATCAAGTTCTATTCAACAAGCTAAAGAAAAAAAATAGCTCCGAAAAAATAGGCCGCGCATGACATATTTTGGTAGAGGTCACATGATTTGTCAAAAATAACTCCACAAGGCTTTGGTCAAAAATAAAACAAAAAAACATGTACCCTTCATCCTGCACAGATTTCTACGCTCTTATTATTATAGAAGGTATTGCTTGGCCCACCTTGCACCATTATCTGAATGGATCTTTCTATGTCACAACTATTTAATATAAACATGCCGACTAACAAAGGATGATTATAGCCGGGCTAATCCTCTCTCTTAATGTAGTACATAACAATCAAATTATTAATGTGTACACTGGCTGACATCACCATAAGAACTTCATGCTATCCATTGGAGTGGGTCATCAAAGGAGTAGTTGGCCACATGCGTCGTCTCTTGTTGCATGGAACAAGTAAATGCCCGACTCACCTTGCCCCCTTATCTGAATTTATATGTCTCTATCATTAATATAAACATGCCAAGTTTCAAAAATCTATAACGATTGAATGATCTTACCCACCGTATCGTGAACACTTCCTGGTTCTAGAACTAGACAGTAAGACGTAGACCTCATTAAGAATCTCTTAGATGCAGACAAATCGACGATTAGTGGTGGTTATGTGTATGACGCAAATTTAGTGTTCTCTTAAAGAAGGTGCCATTCGACCAATGCAAGACACTCACAATGTATCATTATTGGCTCAGATAACACACCAATGTTAATTAACTTCCTATAAATCGATGGTTAGTTCGCATCATGATGCAAATTATAAAATACGAATGACAAGTTCCTAGTTCACAATACAAACAAGTTCTGTTCAACACGCTAGAAAATAATTATCTATGAGAAGATAGGACGTGCATGACATATTTAGCTGATGTCACATGATTTGTAACAAATAGGTACAAGGCTTCGTTCACCCATAAACAAAGAAAAATGTAGTATCATCTCGGGAAGATTTCTATGCTTCTATGTTTATAGAAGGTATTATTCCATAAAGACGGCCTTGATCTAGTCTTGAGCTAATACATGACAATCCACGGAGACAAGTATGTTTGATAAACGCTGGCTGGTCGTCTCTATTAATGCTGTGGGATAATGTGGCCTGCTTGCAAGTTGAGAGAAATAGTTTGTGGGGGCTAGCTATTTATATATAGAAGATTATATTGTAAAACGAAGACTTGATTAAGAGTCTCGTCACTGCAGACAAATCGTTGATTATTGTTGGATATGTATATGACCCAGGTTTAGTCTTGTCTTAAAGAAGGTGTCAATCAAAAAATGCATGGCAATAACAACGCCTCATTATTGGCCTAGATGACACACCCATGTTAATTAACTACCTTTAAGATGATGATTAGATCGGTGGTTAGATCGCATCATGATAAAAAATAACAAACCTGAATGATTTGTTCATAGTTCGTAAGACTATCAAGTTCTATTCAACACGCTAAAGAAAAAAATAGCTCTGAAAAAATAGGCCGCGCATGAAATATTTTGGCAGAGGTCACATGATTTTTTCAAAAACAAGTCCACAAGGCTTTGGTGACCAATAAAACAGTGAAACATGTACCCTTCAGCCTGCAGAGATTTCAACGCTTTTATTCTTATAGAAGGTATTGCTTGGCCAACCTTGCACCATTATCTGAATGGATCTTTCTATGTTACAACTATTTAATATAAACATGACAACTAACAAAGAATGATTACAGCTGGTCTAATCCTCGCTCTTAATGTAGTACATAACAATCAAATTATTAATATGTACACTGGCTGGCATCACCATAAGAACTTCATGCGATCCATTGGAATGCATCATCAAAGGGGTACTTGGCCACATGCGTGGTCTCTTATGGCATGGAGCGGGTGGATGCCTACCTCACCTTGCACCACTATCTGAATCGATCTCTCTATATCACAACTAGACAATTGTTAATATATACATGCCAACTATAAAAAAATCATAACGATTAAAAGACCTTACCCGCCGTGCCATGAAGACTTCATTGGTATTGAATAAGACATTAAGACATAGACTTGATTAAGAGGCTCATCGATGCATACAAATCGATGATTATTTGTTGTTATGTATATAACCAAAGTTTAATCTTCTCTTAAAGAAGGTGGCCATACACGGAACTAACACCATCTCATTATTGGCCCAGATGACACACCCATGTTAATTAACTACCTTTATGTTGGTGCTTAATCAGTGGTTAGATTGCATCGTGATACAAATTAACAAATCAGAATGACTAGTTCACTGTTCACAAGACAAGAAAAGTTCTGTTCAAAACGATACAGAAAAAAATAGCTATGAAAAAATAGGTCGTGCATGACATAGTTGGGCTAAGGTCACGTGATCTCAATCGAAAACATGACCACATGGCTTCGGTCACCAATAAAACAAAAAACATGTACCTATCACCCCGCGCAGATTTTTACTCTTTTATTCTCACAGAAGGTGTCAATCCATAAATATTACCTTTATTTAATCTTGAGCTATTACATGAAAATTAATGGAGACAAGTCGATGCTTATAGTTGGTCTAGTCCTCTCTTTTAATGTTGTACCGAACAATGCAATAAAAGAAGTGTATGCTAGATGCCATCAACATCATAACTTCATGATATCCATGAGAATGCGTCATCAAAGGGGTAGTTAGCTACATGTGTCGTCTCTTGTTGCATGGAACAAGTAAATGCCCAACTCACCTTGCCCCGTTATCTGAATTTTTCTGTCTCTATCATTAATATAAACATGCCAAGTTTCAAAAATCTAAAACGATTGAATGATCTTACCCACCGTGTCGTGAACACTTCCTTGTTCTAGAATTAGACAGTGAGATGTAGACCTCATTAAGAATCTCTTAGATGCAGACAAATCGACGATTAGTGGTGGTTATGTGTATGACGCAAATTTAGTGTTCTCTTAAAGAAGGTGCCATTCGACAAATGCAAGACACTCACAATGTATCATTAATGGCTCAGATAACACACCAATGTTAAATAACTTCCTATAAATCGGTGGTTAGTTCGCATCATGATGCAAATTATAAAATATGAATGACAAGTTCCTAGTTCACAATACAAACAAGTTCTGTTAAACACGCTAGAAAATAATTATCTATGAGAAAATAGGTCGTGCATGACATTTTTAGCTGATGTCCCATGATTTGTAATAAATAGGTACACAAGGCGTCGTTCACCCAGAAAACAAAGAAAAATGTAGCTATCATCTCGGGAAGATTTCTACGCTTCTATGTTTATAGAAGGTAATATTCCATAAAGACGGCCTTGATCTAGTCTTGAGATAATACATGACAATCCACGGAGACAAGTATGTTTGATAAACGCTGGCTGGTCGTCTCTATTAATGGTGTGGGATAATGTAGCCTGCTTGCAAGTTGAGAGAAATAGTTTGTGAGGGCTAGCTATTTATATATAGAAGATTAGATTGTAAAACGTAGACTTGATTAAGAGTCTCGTCACTGCAGACAAATCGTTGATTATTGTTGGATATGTATATGACCCAGGTTTAGTCTTCTCTTAAAGAAGGTGTCAATCAAAAAATGCATGGCACTAACAACGCCTCAATATTGGCCTAGATGACAAACCCATGTTAATTAACTACCTTTAAGACGATGGTTAGATCGGTGGTTAGATCGCATCATGATAAAAAATAACAAATCTGAAAGATTTGTTCATAGTTCGCCAGACTATCAAGTTCTATTCAACAAGCTAAAGAAAAAAAATAGCTCCGAAAAAATAGGCCGCGCATGACATATTTTGGTAGAGGTCACATGATTTGTCAAAAATAACTCCACAAGGCTTTGGTCAAAAATAAAAAATAAAAACATGTACCCTTCATCCTGCACAGATTTCTACGCTCTTATTATTATAGAAGGTATTGCTTGGCCCACCTTGCACCATTATCTGAATGGATCTTTCTATGTCACAACTATTTAATATAAACATGCCGACTAACAAAGGATGATTATAGCTGGTCCAATCCTCTCTCTTAAGGTAGTACATAACAATCAAATTATTAATGTGTACACTGGCTGGCATCACCATAAGAACTTCATGCTATCCATTGGAATGGGTCATCAAAGAAGTAGTTGGCCACATGCGTCGTCTCTTGTTGCATGGAACAAGTAAATGCCCGACTCACCTTGCCCCGTTATCTGGATTTATATGTCTCTATCATTAATATAAACATGCCAAGTTTCAAAAATCTATAACGATTGAATGATCTTACCCACCGTGTCGTGAACATTTCCTTGTTCTAGAACTAGACAGTAAGACGTAGACCTCATTAAGAAACTCTTAGATGCAGACAAATCGACGATTAGTGGTGGTTATGTGTATGACGCAAATTTAGTGTTCTCTTAAAGAAGGTGCCATTCGACCAATGCAAGACACACACAATGTATCATTATTGGCTCAGATAACACACCAATGTTAAATAACTTCCTATAAATCGGTGGTTAGTTCACATCACGATGCAAATTATAAAATACGAATGACAAGTTCCTAGTTCACAATACAAACAAGTTCTGTTCAACACGCTAGAAAATAATTATCTATGAGAAGATAGGACGTGCATGACATATTTAGCTGATGTCACATAATTTGTAACAAATAGGTACACAAGGCTTCGTTCACCCATAAACAAAGAAAAATGTACTATCATCTCGGGAAGATTTCTACGCTTCTATGTTTATAGAAGGTATTATTCCATAAAGACGGCCTTGATCTAGTCTTGAGATAATACATGACAATCCACGGAGACAAGTATGTTTGATAAACGCTGGCTGGTCGTCTCTATTAATGCTGTGGGATAATGTACCCTGCTTGCAAGTTGAGAGAAATAGTTTGTGGGGGCTAGCTATTTATATATAGAAGATTAGATTGGAAAACGAAGACTTGATTAAGAGTCTCGTCACTGCAGACAAATCGTTGATTATTGTTCGATATGTATATGACCCAGGTTTAGTCTTCTCTTAAAGAAGGTGTCAATCAAAAAATGCATGGCAATAACAACGCCTCATTATTGGCCTAGATGACACACCCATGTTAATTAACTACCTTTAAGATGATGATTAGATCGGTGGTTAGATCGCATCATGATAAAAAATAACAAACCTGAATGATTTGTTCATAGTTCGTAAGACTATCAAGTTCTATTCAACACGCTAAAGAACAAAATAGCTCTGAAAAAATAGGCCGCGCATGAAATATTTTGGCAGAGGTCACATGATTTTTTCAAAAACAAGTCCACAAGGCTTTGGTGACCAATAAAACAGTGAAACATGTACCCTTCATCCTGCACAGATTTCAACGCTTTTATTCTTATAGAAGGTATTGCTTGGCCAACCTTGCACCATTATCTGAATGGATCTTTCTATGTTACAACTATTTAATATAAACATGACAACTAACAAAGAATGATTACAGCTGGTCTAATCCTCGCTCTTAATGTAGTACATAACAATCAAATTATTAATATGTACACTGGCTGGCATCACTATAAGAACTTCATGCGATCCATTGGAATGCATCATCAAAGGGGTACTTGGCCACATGCGTGGTCTCTTATGGCATGGAGCGGGTGGATGCCTACCTCACCTTGCACCACTATCTGAATCGATCTCTCTATATCACAACTAGACAATTGTTAATATAAACATGCAAACTATAAAAAAATCATAACGATTAAAAGACCTTACCCGCCGTGCCATGAAGACTTCATTGGTATTGAATAAGACATTAACACATAGACCGGATTAAGAGGCTCATCGATGCATACAAATCGATCATTATTTGTTGTAATGTATATGACCCAAGTTTAGTCTTCTCTTAAAGAAGGTGGCCATGGAAAAATGCACGGAACTAACACCATCTCATTATTGGCCCAGATGACACACCCATGTTAATTAACTACCTTTATGTTCGTGCTTAATCAGTGGTTAGATTGCATCGTGATACAAATTAACAAATCAGAATGACTAGTTCACCATTCACAAGACAAGAAAAGTTCTGTTCAAAACGCTACAGAAAAAAATAGCTATGAAAAAATAGGTCGTGCATGACATAGTTGGGCAAAGGTCACGTGATTTCAATCGAAAACCTAACCACATGGCTTCGGTCACCAATAAAACAAAAAACATGTACGTATCACCCCGCGCAGATTTTTACGCTTTTATTCCCATAGAAGGTGTCAATCCATAAAGATTACCTTTATTTAATCTTGAGCTATTGCATGAAAATTAATGGAGACAAGTCGATGCTTATAGCTGGTCTAGTCCTCTCTTTTAATGTTGTACCGAACAATGCAATAAAAGAAGTGTATGCTAGATGCCATCAACATCATAACTTCATGATATCCATGAGAATGCGTCATCAAAGGGGTAGTTAGCTACATGCGTCGTCTCTTGTTGCATGGAACAAGTAAATGCCCGACTCACCTTGCCCCGTTATCTGAATGTATATGTCCCTATCATTAATATAAACATGCCAAGTTTCAAAAATCTATAACGATTGAATGATCTTACCCACCGTGTCGTGAACACTTCCTTGTTCTAGAACTAGACAGTAAGACGTAGACCTCATTAAGAATCTCTTAGATGCAGACAAATCGACGATAAGTGGTGGTTATGTGTATGGCGCAAATTTAGTGTTCTCTTAAAGAAGGTGCCATTCGACCAATGCAAGACACTCACAATGTATCATTATTGGCTCAGATAACACACCAATGTTAAATAACTTCCTATAAATCGGTGGTTAGTTCCCATCACGATGCAAATTATAAAATACGAATGACAAGTTCCTAGTTCACAATACAAACAAGTTCTGTTCAACACGCTAGAAAATAATTATCTATGAGAAGATAGGACGTGCATGACATATTTAGTTGATGTCACATGATTTGTAATAAATAGGTACACAAGGCTTCGTTCACCCATAAAACAAAGAAAAATGTAGCTATCATCTCGGGAAGATTTATACGCTTCTATGTTTATATAAGGTATTATTCCATAAAGACGGCCTTGATCTAGTCTTGAGATAATACATGACAATCCACGGAGACAAGTATGTTTGATAAACGCTGGCTGGTCATCTCTATTAATGTTGTGGGATAATGTAGCCTGCTTGCAAGTTGAGAGAAATAGTTTGTGGGGGCTAGCTATTTATATATAGAAGATTAGATTGTAAAACGTAGACTTGATTAAGAGTCGCGTCACTGCAGACAAATCGTTGATTATTGTTGGATATGTATATGACCCAGGTTTAGTCTTCTCTTGAAGAAGGTGTCAATCAAAAAATGCATGGCACTAACAACGCCTCAATATTGGCCTAGATGACAAACCCATGTTAATTAACTACCTTTAAGACGATGGTTAGATCGGTGGTTAGATCGCATCATGATAAAAAATAACAAATCTTAAAGATTTGTTCATAGTTCGCCAGACTATCAAGTTCTATTCAACAAACTAAAGAAAAAAAGTAGCTCTGAAAAAATAGGCCGCGCATGACTTATTTTGGCAGAGGTCACATGATTTGTCAAAAACAAGTCCACAAGGCTTTGGTCAAAAATAAAACAAAAAAACATGTACCCTTAATCCTGCACAGATTTCTACGCTCTTATTATTATAGAAGGTATTGCTTGGCCCACCTTGCACCATTATCTGAATGGATCTTTCTATGTCACAACTATTTAATATAAACATGCCGACTAACAATGGATGATTATAGCTGGTCTAATCCTCTCTCTTAATGTAGTACTTAACAATCAAATTATTAATGTGTACACTGGCTGGCATCACCATAAGAACTTCATGCTATCCATTGGAATGGGTGATCAAAGGGGTAGTTGGCCACATGCGTGGTCTCTTATGGCATGGAG
Source organism: Elymus sibiricus (assembly GCA_039707655.1). Taxonomy (NCBI): domain Eukaryota; kingdom Viridiplantae; phylum Streptophyta; class Magnoliopsida; order Poales; family Poaceae; genus Elymus; species Elymus sibiricus. The sequence continues at coordinate 20,430,358 of CM077663.1, read as the reverse complement.
CAGTTGGATGCCAAGCTCACCTTGCACCATTATCTGAATCGATCTGTCTATATCACAACTAGACACTAGTTAATATAAACATGCCAACTATAAAAAAAATCATAACAATTAAAATATCTTACCCGTCGTGCCTTGAAGAATTCATTGGTCTTGAATTAGATATTAAGACGTACACCTGATTAAGAGTCTCATCGATGCAGACAAATCGATGATTAGTGTTCGTTATGTATATGACCCAAGTGTAGTCTTCTCTTAAAGAAGGAGATCATGGAAAAATGCACGACACTAACACCGTCTCATTATTTTCCCAGATGACACACCCATGTTAATTAACTACATTTAAGTTGGTTCTTAATCGGTGGTTAGATCGCATTGTGATATAATTTAAAAAAATCAGAATGACTAGTTCATAGATCACAAGACAAAAAAGTTATATTCAACACGCTACAAAAAAATAGCTATGAAAAAATAGGTCGTGCATGACATAGTTGGGCTAAGGTCACGTGATTTCAATCGAAAACATGACCCCATGGCTTCGGTCACCAATAAAACGAAAAACATGTATCGATCACCACGCGCAAATTTTTACGCTTTTATTCTCACAGAAGGTGTCAATCCATAAAGATTACCTTTATGTAATCTTGAGCTATTGCATGAAAATTAATGAAGACAATTCGATGCTTACAACTGGTCTAGTCCTCTCTTTTAACATTGTACCGAACAATGCAATAAAAAATTTGTACGCCAGCTGCCATCAACATCATAACTTCATGATATCCATGAGAATGCATCATCAAAGGGGTAGTTAGCAACATGCGTCGTCTCTTGTGGCATGGAACAAGTAGATGCCCGACTCACCTTGCCCTGTTATCCGAATTTATATGTCTCTATCATTAATATAAACATGCCAAGTTTCAAAAATCTATAACTATTGAAATATCTTACCCGCCTTGTCGTGAGCACTGCCTTGTTCTAGAATTAGACAGTGAGACATAAACCTCATTAAGAATCTCTTAGATGCAGACAAATCGACGATTAGTGGTGGTTATTTGTATGACGCAAGTTTAGTCTTCTCTTAAAGAAGGTGCCATTCCACCAATGCAAGACACTTGCAATGTATCATTATTGGTTGAGATAACACACCAATGTGAAATAAAAACCAATAAATCTGTGGTTACTTCGCATCACGATGCAAATTATAAAATACGAATGACTTGTTCCCAGTACACAATACAAACAAGTTCTGTTCAACACGCTAGAAAATAATTATCTATGAGAAAATAGGTCGTGCATGACATATTTAGCTGATGTAAAAAGGTACACAAGGCTTCGATCACCAAGAAAACAAAGAAACATGTAGCTATCATATCGGGAAGATTTCTACGCTTCTATGATTATAGAAGGTATCATTCCATAAAGATGACCTTGATCGAGTCTTGAGATAGTACATGACGATCAACGGAGACAAGTGTATGATTAACGCTGGTCTAGTCGTCTCTATTAATGTTGTGGTATAATGTAGCATGCTTGAAAGTTGAGAGAAATAGTTAGTGGCGGCTACCTGTTTAGATATAGAAGATTAGATAGTATGAAGTAGACGTGATTAAGAGTCTCATCAGTGCAGAAAAAACGATGATTAGTGTTGGTTATGTATATGACCCAGGTTTAGTCTTCTCTTAAAGAAGGTGTCAATCAAAAAATGCACGGCACTGACAACGCCTCATTATTGTCCCAGATGACACACCCATATTAATTAACTACCTTTAAGTCGATGGTTAGATCGGTGGTTAGATTGCATCATGATAGAAAATAACAAATCTGAATGATTTGTTCATAGTTCGCAAGACTATCAAGTTCTATTCAACACGCTAAAGAAAAAACTAGCTCTGAAAAAATAGGACGCACATGACATATTTTGGAAGAGGTCACATGATTTGTCAAAAACAAGTCCACAAGGATTTGGTCACCAATAAAACAGCGGAACATGTACCCTTCATCCTGCACTGATTTCTACGCTTTAGTCACATGGAAGGTATTTCTTGGCCGCTCTTGCACCATTATCTGAATGGATTTTTTTAGGGCCCACCTTGCACATATTTCTACAATTAATAATCTCTTCGATGCAGACAAATCGACGATTAGTGGTGGTTATGTGTTTGACGCAAGTTCAGTCTCCTCTTAAAGAAGGTGTCAGTCGACCAATGCAAGAGACTCGGAATATATCATTATTAGCTCAGATGACACACCAATGTTAAATAACTACCTATAAATTGGTGGTTAGTTCGCATCACGATGCAAATTATAAAATACGAATTTCTAGTTCCCAGTTCACAATACAAACAAGTTCTGTTCAACACGCTAGGAAAAAATTATCTACGTGAAAATAAGTAGTGCATGACATATTTAGCTGATGTCACATGATTTGTAATAAAAAGGTACACAACGCTTAGGTCACAAAGAAAACATAGAAACATGTAGCTATCATCTCGGGAAGATGTCTATGCTTTTATTTTTGTAGAAGGTGTCGTTTCATAAAGATGACTTGATCTAGTCTTGAGATAATACATGACAATCAATGGAGACAAGTGTATGATTAACGCTGGTCTAGCCGTCTCTCTTAATGTAGTACAGAACAATGCAATAAAAGATGTGTACACTGGTGGGCGTCAGAATCAGAACTTCATGCTATCCTTTGGAAGATGTCATCAAAGGGGTAGCTGGCCAAGTGTGTGGTCTCTTGTGGCATATGGAACAAGTAGATGCCTAGCTCACCTTGCACCATTATCTGAATCGATCCGCGTATATCACAACTAGTTAACAAAAACATGCTAACTAACAAGAATCCATAAGAGTTGAAAGCTCTTACCCGTTGTTCCGTGAAGACTTAGTTGTTCTAGAATTTGAAAGTAAGAACTAGATTTGATGAAGACTCTTAGCGATGCAGAGAAATCGATAAATAGTATTGGTTATGTATATGACACAGGTTTAGTCTTCTCTTAAAGAAGGCATTGATCGAAAAATGCACGGTACTTACAACGTCACATTATTGGCTGAGAGGACACACCCATTTTAATTAACTACCTTTAAGGTGGTGGTTATATCGCCTCATGATACAAACTAACAAATCAGAATGATTAGTTCCCCTGTTCACAATACAAAAAAGTTCTGCTCACCACGCTATCAAAACAAAATTAGCTATGAAGAAATAGGTCGTCCATGACATATTTAGGCTGAGGTCACACGATTTGGAATATGTTGGTTATGTATATGACTCAGGTTTAGTCTTCTCTTAAATAAGGTGTCGATCGAAAAATGCACGGCACTGACAACGTCTCATTATTACCCAGATGACACACCCATGTTAATTAACTACATTTAATTCGGTGGTTAGATCGGTGGTTCGATCACACGATGATAGAAATTTACAAGTTAGAATGACTAGTTAACAATTCACAAGACTAACAAGTTCTGTTCAACACGCTACAAAATAAGAAATAGCTATGAAAAAAAAAGGTCGTGCATGGCAAGATTCGGGCGAGGTCAAACGATTTGAATCAAGAACAAGTCCACATGGCTTCGGTCACCAATAAAACGAGAAACATGTACCTATGATCCCACGCAAATTTCTACACCTCTATTCTTATTGAAGGTGTCAATCCATATAGATTGACCTTGATTTAATCTTGAGCTAGTACATGAAAATTAATGGAGACAAGTCGATGATTAGAGCTAGTCTAGTCATCTCTTTTAATGTTGTACAAAACAATGGAATCAATAATGTGTACACTGGCTGCTCTCAGCATTAGAACTTTATGCTATCGAGTAGAATGCGCCATCAAGGGGGTAGTTGGCTACATGCGTTGTCTCTTGTGGCATGGTATGTGTAGATGCCTCGCTCACCTTGCACCGTTATCTGAATTTATATGTCTATCACAAATAGTTAATATAAACATGCCAAGTATCAAACATATATAACGATTGAAAGATCTGACCCACTGTTCCGTGAACACTTCATTGTTCTAGAATTAGACAGTAAGACATAGACTTGATTAAGAATATCTTCGATGCAGACAAATCGATGATTAGTGGTGGTCATGTATATGACCCAGGTTTAGTCTTCTCTTAAACAAGGTGTGACTCGAACAATGCAAGACACTCACAATCTATCATTATTGGATCATATGACACAGCAATGTTAATTAACTTCCTTTAAATCCATGGTTGGATCGCATCATGATACAAATTATAAAATCAGAATGAGTAGTTCCCTGTTGAGAATACAAACAAGGTCTTTTCAAAACGCTACAACAAATCTTTGGTCGTCCATTACATATTTAGGCTGAGGTCACATTATTTGGAATAGCAAGTACACAAGGCTTCGGTCACCAACAAAAGGAAGATACATGTAGCTATCATCCCCGACAAATTTTTACACTTCTATTGTTATAGAAGGTATCAATCCATAAAGATGACCTTGATCTAATCTTATCCTACTACATGACAATCAATGTAGTCATGTCGAGGATTACAGCTGGTTTAGTCCTCTCTCTTAATGTAGTACAAAACAATGCAATGAATAATGTGTACACTGGCTGGCATCAGCATCAGCCGAGGCCGAGGATTATGGGATTGGGGATATTTCAGTGGCTTGCCTTGGAGTGAGGAGCGAGAAAGAAAGGGTGATGGCTTGGAGTGGCCGCACTTGCTATGACTGGACATGGCAATTGCTGGTGCAACGAATTATATATAGCATGACGGGGAGGCTCCAAGAGGGTTGAAGCTACAAAGGCAGACCTTGTTGTATGGAGTGGTAGGAGAGTCAAAGGGAATGGATCAAGACTAGTGGGCGAAGGAAGGATGTGATAAGTCAAATGGAATGGATCAAGACGTTGAGTGGTGGATGATGGCCACATCCATATGTGATTAATTTCCAACTTTCTTGTTTTGTCGATCGAAAGGTATATATATTATATTATTATATATATTATTATATTATTTTAGGTTACCTTCATGTTTTTGTTTTAGCATATGTGTTTTTTCTAACAATTATTAGTTGTTTTTTTGTCCATTTGATTTTCTTCTTTATTTGTACATGCGACATTTGTTGATGTTGCAATCGTGTGCCACTACTTTTTTTGTTAAGCACTTCAGAAAGATTTCCTTTTTTAATTGCCCTAGTTAAAACATATCAAAGGTTTAATATAATTAGAGCATCTACAGCCGGACTTATCAAATTCGACACACTAAACGTCTGCGGACGCGCCCGCTTAGTGTTAGGGCATGATCGTCTTGAGACCTTATTTTTTTTCATCCATCAAGCTATACTCCTCGTTTTCTTCCTTATTTGTCCTATCAGTTGCATGTGATTGGTAGAAACGAAGAGAGATAAAGAAAATAAAGAATAAACAAAGAGAATAGGTTCACCGAGGTGGGATGCGCCCTACGTCACGGACTGATAGGTCACGTCCGCGAGCCCTCATATCCTCCCTACATTTGGCATAATATGAGGGTTCACAAACTGCCCAGACGTAGCGGGATGATATGAGAGGGCCGGTTGGATAAATTATTTCTTCTCTCTCTATTCCATTTTTTTAAAACAGTACAGACGCAAGCGTTCATATACACGCGCATACACTCATCCCTATGAACGCACACACGCACACCCTATCCCTATGAGCACCTCCGAAAGACTGAGCCGGCATATCATCTTGAAATTTACGAAGTCACAGTAGGCACCTCGTCGTCGAGGGGAACGTCTCCTCCAACTGAATGCTCATTGTCGGAAATCCTGAAATAAATCCAGGACTAAATGCGAGCACCAGGACTTGAATCTTGTGGGCTGGGAATATCACAATCCCTCTAACCATCCAACCACAGGTTGGTTCGTCTCTCTCTATTCCAGTTAGTGGTGGAAGTTTTAGGAGAATTTGAGCAGGTTGGCCATAAATCCTCATAGGTAACTGATATACAGTGCCTCCATTCTAGCTTTTGTTTTAATAAAAAGATCATATATAATATAAAGATTGTCCGGGAGTACAAACAAGCTCAAATATAATAGGAAATCGACGTCCATGGCCATGGAACGACCATTGCCGCGCCAGGACTATCGCTGCTCACATACCAGAGCATGCGTCACCTTCTGGATGATTGCTGGGCAGTACTTCGTGCCGTGCCTTCAAGGGTCATTGACCTGGAGCCGCAGCCACGTCGTTGAAATTTACATTTGCTTCAGTCACTTTTTACGAAGTAACGGAGAGTGATTGACAGAAAAAAGTGATTTCAGGTAACTTCTACTAATATTTAGTTCCAATAATAATTACAACGTGTTCATGGTACCCTCACTTTAATGTTGGTTGCCGAGTATGAATATATTATAACTGGGATAAGAGGAAATATATTTTGGTATATGACATCACATTCTCAAAGTGTGGTCTCCGGAAGTGATCATCCACTATTAGGTTGTCATGTATCGTAATCTTGCACAAAAATTACGATTATGTCATAGGAAACAAATACATTGTGGTATCACAAAATGGAGGCAATGATATATTGTACTTATAAGCTCATCACATTTTGACATTCAAAACAAAGCTAGAACTTTAGAAGAAAACGTGTGGGATTCATTTCAGTTGGAAATAAGAAAACGTTAAATATTGGAAACAAAAAGGCTTGAAGATATTAGGTACATCTCTTGGCTTGTGTTGATGGAGAGTTACAGAAAGAACGTTGACAAACCATACACCTACTTATTCGAATTTCGTAAAATTTAATTAGGTAGCTTCCTCCAACAGACCAGCGAGCTGCCTCTCAAGATCGGCAATCGTAGCGTTGGCGCGCTCAACAGCTTCCTTCTTCTCCTCCTTTTGCGCCTTCTCCTTGGCAAGTGTCTCTATGTTGACGCGGAGCTCCTCCGTCTCGGCCTCGAGGGTCTGGACCGTTTCTTCCAGAAGAGAGACATGTAGTCCAGTATCGTGCACAAGTGCCTGACAAAAAAAGATGGATAGTTTAATCGTGTGGAGCCTGGGACGTGGTTAACAGATTAATTAATGCAAGTATCAGTCCCTACCTGGTAGATGTATCTGTTCACGGCGCTGCTAATCTCCTCGATGGAAGCACCGCGCAAGGAGGAGGTGATCCTAGCCTCATCCATCTTCTTGAGAGTGATCAACGCAATGGATTCCTCCATCTTGGGCCAGTCCGGGTGCTGCGAGATATCGAGGTCTGGCATCGACGGCGGCGGTGGCGGTGGAGGCGGCGCCGGGATCGAATTGATCAGCATGGCCACCCCGACCCCGAGAAGCAGCACTGCGAGAGCCCAGGAGTAGGTCTTGCTCCACTTGATTTTTTTGAAATTATCGGGTATAATCTGGACCATCGACAGAAGCCAAGTCCCCCATCGAGGTTGGTTGGTCTCCACCTTTTCTGACTTCTTCTGCCACCCAAGCCAGGTCACCCATCCAGGTTGATCTCGACCTACCTTGGGCACATCTTCGATGGCGGGCGTCACCTTCTTCCACGGATGCTTCTTGTTGGGCACATCGATGACGGCGGGCGTCACCTCCTTCTTAGTTGACGGTTGCTTCTCGTTGGGCACATCGGCGGCGGGCGTCACCTTCTTCCCAGTTGACGGATTCTTCTTGTTGGGCACATCGACGGCGGCGGGCGTCACCTCCTTCTCAGTTGACGGTAGCTTCTCGTTGAGCACATCGGCCGCGGGCGTCACCTTCTTCTCAGTTGATGATGACTTCTCGTTGGACGGTGGTGCTGTTCGCATGACATTGAAGAACTTTTCGTCAAACTTGACGTCGTCCTTATCTCCTTTGCACCAACCGGAGACATATAAAATGTCAGTCGTCGTGGTTGGCTCGTGGACTTGGAGGAACACGGTGAAGCTCTTGTGCTCCCCTGCCCGGAGGCCAGGGATGACTACCGTGATTTCCTTTCGAGCCGTGCCGTTAAGGCTCAAGCCGTTGCTGCCGGACTCAATGCAAGATATTTCAACGCCCTCTAGGGCATGCACATCGATCTGCGCGGTCTTGCCGGTGTCGACGGACTTGAGGCCGCGGATGGAAGGAGCCATCATCTCGACGCTTTGTTTCCCGGCCGCGATGGCGATGGACCTCTTGGCATCGCCATCGGTCAGTTCAGTTAGGCCATCAGCGCCCCAGAGGAAGGATTCCGCTTTGGTCTCATGCCGGATCATCTTCGTTTGTGGGGCGTCGGTGTCGTCGTCACCTTTGGAGAGGAAGATGACGCGCCCCACTCGATCTTTTTGCTCCCCCTCACGCTCCTCCAGGATCTGCGACAATATAATTTGTGAGTGCCACAACAATTAATGGTGTTCTTTCGGACGTACTTACGTGTCTTTATCGAGCCAGTGTGCGTACCTTAGCTGCCAGTAATTTTGCCTCGCTCTCCTTGTCCAGCCCGTTCACTTTCGCGTCTCCTCCGGCCTGAAATTTCTCGACAATGGATCTTGCTACCTCCCGATTCTCGACCTTGGCCTCATTCACTTTTGTCAAGTCGGTGAGCTGCATGACCTGCTCCACCCCGTCGTTAAATGACACGATAGACAGCCGGTCGCCCTCGCCGAGCTTCCTGATGACGACGTACATGGCCTGCTTCATGTCTTCCAGCTTGTCCGGCGTCATGTTGTCGCTGATGTCGAGCACGGCGACGAGGTCCACCCCACGGCCTTTCCCGTCAACGTCGATGCCGGCGCCGGGGCCGGGGACGGCAGGCGGGGGTATCTTGGCTATTTCCGGTGGCCCCTGCACTGTCACCACCATGGAGAATTCCTCGGATCCTGTGCTCCCAGGTTTCGACGTCAACTCGGCCTTCATGTTCAGCGTCATCTTGTCGCCAGGCTGCTGATTGAAGAAGCGAGAGACACGTCCGAAATAAAGACATGGTCAAGAAATTCACACACCCAACAACGAGAAAACTAACGAAAGAGGTATTACCTGCTCTGCCATGTTTTCCGCAGGTTGGAGATGCGATCACCAGCTGGTGATTGTAAACTTAGATCGACTTGCAATGTTCAAGCTTAGCTGAGACCCCGGAAGCAATATATAGCGGAGCCCAAAGTGGGCCTGGCCTACTGGCTACCAAGCTTTCCAAATTACTGGAATGCCCTCAAGTACCCGGTCAAGAGCATCTACGTTGTGCCGATGCAGCACTGCCCCTAACACGGTTTGCCTCCAACTTTACCGAAAATCACCGCAGTATATAGCAGAAAACTCACACTATATGATGGCCACACAACATAAATAGAAAATTTGATCTAAATAATAATATGCCTTTTCGATAAAGGGCGCTTTTTATTGCATCATCCTGAAGTATCAAGTAAATACAAAATACAAAGAGAATCCACATAGCAAAAATCAACCCGCACGCACACACACAAAATATGTCGGCAAAATGAAAGTCATACAAGATTAAAGCTATGGCAGGCGGAAGAAAAAAAAAGGAAAAGAAAAGGGACGTCGTCGAAGAAATCAACCATGGCAACTAAGCAAATCTGCCCACATACATACATTGACTATTCATTCTCACCCCCGCGTGTGGCACGAAGCAAATCTGCCCACACGCATGGCGTAGCTACGTTAGTTACCCGGGGGTTAACACTTTAGTTACCTACGGGGATGGCAATTGTAGTAACCCGGGATGACAAATGTAGTTGTAAAAGCATGTCAACTCACTCTATTTTGGTTAACTATAGTTACCCGCGGGATGCCACTTTAGTTATCCGGGGATAGTTGTCATATGTGTTTACCTGGTTGCCACGTACGCGCAACTGCAGTTGCCATCTAACAACAAATCATAGTTGCCAATGTACGAGTGTCTTGTGGGCGAAGAGCAGTTCGCCCATACGCGCGTGAACTAGGTGGTGACTGTGTGGGCAGAAACTGGTTCGCCTACACGGCACAGCTGTCTACCGCGTGCTGAGGGTCGTGTGGGCGAACTCTCTAACGCCCACACACACGATAATGCCTACGTGGCACTGAAATTCCTACAGATTTTTTTATGATTCGTGCAAAACAAAATCAACGTGGATAGACGCGTGTGGGCGAAGTGCAAACCTATCACACTTGTGGGCGTTATCATTTTCCAATTTTTATTAGGAGTCCCTTGCACCGTGAGTATATTTATATTTGGCTAACAATCCAATTGCAGTCGATATGCATTTGCACAAACAAGCAAAGATGAAGTCAAGCTCTGTCTCAGTTATTGTGCATGTTGGAGAGTTAGGTTTTCTATTAATCATTGTGTACACTATATATATAGCAGGCAGGCTATCAGACACAAGGTATACTATTGCGGACCTAACTAACTAGGTTTCTCTTCTTCCCTCCATCCCTCCCCATCCATCTCTCCTTGTGGTACCAGGCCAGCTCAGGATGATAGAGCAAGATATTGTTATGGATCTGGAGATTATTTCTTTCGAAGATGATGAGAAGCCTCCTACGTCAACGGCAGGTATATACCCTCCGAATGCACGCTGAGTCAGTATGCTGACGATTGGTTGATTTATTGATATGCATGTGATAATTGCAGGGATCATCAAGGGGGGGCTGGTGTCGATCAAGCCGGTGAAGTACTTCAAGGAGGATGCGGCGCTGACGGCCGACACGGTGACGGCGGAGGTGGAGATCAATGCATCCAACTCCACATCCGCGAGGGAGGGGCTGGACCTGGTGGTGGTGCTGGACATCAGCGAGAGCATGACGGACCATGACAGGATCGGGAAGATGAAGAAGGCGATGCACTTCGTGATACAGAAACTCACCACCGCGGACCGCCTCTCCATTTGCGCCTTCTCCAACATCGCCGCGAGGTACAGCCCCCTGCGCTCCATGACGCCTGCTGCGCAGAAGGACCTCATGGACATCGTCGACAAGTTCCCCGCCGCCGGCGGTACCAACATACAGGGTGGCCTCTCCACTGCGCTTGCTGTTGTGAAGTTTCGCCGGCACACAAAGGGCCGGACCGCCAACATCTTCCTCATGTCCGACGGGAAGCAGACCGAAGGTGACGCTATGCTAGTCGACCCCGGCGACGTGCCTGTCTACACGTTTGGTTTCGGCAAGGAAGCAGACCAGGAGGTAGGACATCACATCAAGATCCAATGATCGATGCATTCCAAATTAACCGTGCATATATTTCATTTGAATTGGACGTATATATGCAGCTTCTCAACAAGATCGCCACGAACTCCTTGGGTGGCACCTTCAGCTCCGTGCCGAACGGTACAAGCCTCAGCATTCCATTCTCGCAGCTGCTGGGTGGGCTGCTCACCATCGTGGCGCAGGACGTGCAGCTCACCCTCACGCCCAACAAGGCCGACGACGACGTGGACGCCATAGTGGTGTCCCCAGGTACGGACTACACGGCGGCCACCGCCCCCGACACCGGCGTGATCACCATCAAGTTCGGCACCCTCTTCGCCGGCGAAGCGCGCAGGGTCGTCATCACCCTCGGCCTCAAGGAGAGCAAAGTCACCGACGAGTACGACGCGACTTTGGCCGAGGCGCAGCACAGCTACAGAGTCCAGGGGAAGCTGCAGAAGCAAACACCGCAGGACATCCTGATACTGCGCACGCAGAGCCCATCCGAGTCCCCTGGCACGGGGATCACGGCGCGGCAGCTGCAGGCGGAGATGGCGCGGCGGGAGCACGCCCAAGCCATCCGCGAGGCGAGAGAGCTGGCCGACAAGGAGGAACTGGACGAGGCGCGGTACAGGATCATGGAGGCGCTCAACGCGCTGGAGGACGTCGTGGTCAACGACGGCGGCAAGCTCGTCAACGGGCTCCGCGCCGAGCTTCAGCAGCTGCTCAAGTTCATGGAAACTCTGGAACTCTACCTGGCGCAGGGCCGCGCCTACGCCCTCGCCGCCGAGACGTCCCACGGCCGCCAGCGCTACGCCGCCAAGGGTGGCGATGAGACCAATGGCGATGACCGCACCTTCTCCACGCAGCGCATGGACGAATACCTCGAGCAGGCCAAGAAGTACGAGAAGAACCCCGATGCGCCCATTCCCTCGGCCGACCAAGACGCCCAGGAGGAGCTCAAGGCCAACCCGCTCGCCGCCGTCGGCCCCGAGCTCGCAGTCTACCTCCAGAACGCTATCCAGGCGCTGCAGGCCATCCAAAGGATAATCGCCCCCAGCACCTAGAATTTCTTCCCTCGTCGTATGTTACTGTATTGTTTGTATGCTTCTATTTTTACTTCCATTTCATCACACTGCCACGATGGCATGTTATTCTTGTGTAAGTTGTGGGTCAGTTCAGCCGAATAAAGGAGCTCCCATTTTCGCTAAATTGAAATTCATAACATAAGAGCATCTCCAACAGCCGCCCAACGCGCGGCGCGCCGATCGCCTGTTTTGGCGCGGCGGGGAGCGCTGGCTCCAGCGGGCGCTGTAAACTTTAGCGCGCGCACGTTGCTCCAGCAGGCGCGCTAAAATGCAGCGCGCGAGAGTAGCCGGAGCTTGCCATATGTTACATTTTGGACGCGAAATGAATTTCAAACATCTAAACAAGGACATGCCACCCGCCGCCGAGGTCATCCGTGGCGGCATGAAAAGGCCGCGCGCGATGCCGGTGCTTGGAGGAGCTCCGGCGGAGGCGAAGCCAAAGCTCCCCGCGCTAGGGTTTGCGGCGACGGCGGCGGCCGAGGGGTCGCGGGAGTAGGAAGGGGTGAGGGGGGTGCCGGCGCCGGCGTCCATCGGGTCGATTCGCCGGCGGCGGCGCGGGCGGGCGAAGGTGGCGCGGCGGAGAGAGTGCGGCGCGCGGAAGCGGGCGCACCAAATACACAGTGTGCGATGGCGATTCTAACCGCGCGCCCAACTCTATATGCCGCGCGCGCGCTTATTGCACGTCCGCTGGAGCCGCCATATCGATTGCGCGCGCGCTAAAAAGGACAAATTTGCGGCGTGGCGCTTGTTTAGCGCGGCTGTTGGAGATGCTCTAATAATTCTCAATTACAACTAGGTTCGAGCCTTGTTAGGGTTTCTATTTTCCTCCCGTGGATGCAATGGTTAGGGAACTTAGCCCCGCCTATGCTTGGTCGACAAAGCCCATGGATCAACCTACCCTTCGCCCGCTGCTTAGGAGGCCGGTCGCGGGGAGGATGATCTTGGTGCCTCGGCTTCGGCTAATAGTTTAGGTTATGGTTTTTTCTCGTAGGGGAAGCTTACACGCAGATGACAGACCTTCATATCCGAGCATGTCTCTTTCGGTTTTGATCTTCATCGAGTTTGTCAATCAGAATGGAGTCGCAGAGCTCCGACATAGATTCCTACCGTCTCCTTGACGTAGCGAGGTTAAGGTTTCTTGCCTTGCATGCGCGCGGGCGAAATTTTATGTCAGGCGGTTCAAATTGATCCAAAGGTTTAGTGACGACGAATATATGTGGCTTTGAGGAGCTGGTCCTTAGAGGCACGTGTCTCAAAACTTTGTGATAATCATCGACAAGGTCAAGCTGACTCTCGTATCTGAGCAGAAACAGCGGCACCACAGTGACCTTCTTTCCTAATAAGGCACCCATGTATGGTCGCCCCACCGGAGGCGTCTCTGACTCCGTGGAGAGCCTGGTGAAAGGAACACAACGTCGGCCTTCCTCTAAGTATATAGCCGGGCATTAGAGGAATCTCTACGGGGCTTTTTTGTTCTACAAAATTTAAGCCCCCTGTTATAAACAAGGCTGTTTGCCCGGTCTCATTTCTTTTGGGTAGGGTCTGAAAAAACTGGTTTCGAAAAAATCACATAATTTTCATTTTTTTTGCCCGAAATTGTGATACGAATTATGAATTTGATTTTATTTGCTTCAAAACATAATATATGTAAGCCTCTTTTACACAACGGTGTCCCTGTTCAAGTGATCAGCCTGTGTTTCCTTGCTCCGGAAGCTCGTGGGTTTCAACCACCCATCCTGCTTGGTGATAGGTTTTTTTCACTAACCTTGAAAATACTTTACAAACTCAGTTGGGAAATTTGGGGATTCAGTCATCTATTCTCTTTTTTTTTTACTGAAAAAAGTTTACAGTCATCTATTCTCAATCATCTATTCTCTGGAGCTACAGCAAGCGCCTTACCACCATGCTAAGGGTTCTATTCTATTCGGAGAGGCATAAAAGTGTTGGAAATATGCCCTAGAGGCAATAATAAATTGGTTATTATTATATTTCCTTGTTCATGATAATCGTTTATTATCCATGCTATAATTGTATTGATTGGAAACTCAAATACATGTGTGGGTACATAGACAACACTGTGTCCCTAGTAAGCCTCTAGTTGACTAGCTCGTTGATCAAAGATGGTTAAGGTTTCCTAGCCATTGACATGAGATGTCATTTGATAACGGGATCACATCATTAGGAGAATGATGTGATGGACAAGACCCAAAACTAAGAACGTAGCATTTGATCGTGTCAGTTTATTGCTATTGTTTTCTGCATGTCAAGTATCTGTTTCTATGACCATGAGATCATGCAACTCCCTGACATCGGAGGAGTACCTTGTGTGTATCAAACGTCGCAACGTAACTGGGTGACTATAAAGGTGCTCTACAGGTATCTCCGAGGGTGTCTGTTGGGTTGGCATGGATCAAGACTGGGATTTGTTACTCTGTGTGACGGAGAGGTATCTCAGGGCCCACTCGGTAATAGAACATCACAATGAGCCTTGCAAGCAATATGACTAAAGTGTTAGCCACGAGATCTTGTATTACGGAACGAGTAAAGAGACTTGCCGGTAACGAGATTGAACTAGGTATAGAGATACCGACGATCGAATCTCGGGCAAGTAACATACCGAAGAACAAAGGGAACAGCATACGGGATTAACTGAATCCTTGACATAGAGGTTCGACCGATAAAAGATCTTCGTAGAATATGTAGGAGCCAATATGGGCATCCAGGTCCCGCTATTGGTTATTGGCCGTAGAGGTGTCTCGGTCATGTCTACATAGTTCTCGAACCCGCAGGGTCTACACACTTAAACGTTTGGTGACGATTAGTATAGTTGAGTTATTATGTTGGTGACCGAAGGTTGTTCGGAGTCCCGGATAAGATCCCGGACATGACGAGGATCTCCGGAATAGTCCGGAGGTAAAGATTGATATATGTGATAATAGTGTTTTGATCTCCGGAAGAGTTCCGGAGTTCACCGGAATGGGTTCCGGATGTTTACCGAAGTGTTCGGGTGCAGCAACACTTTATATGGGCCAAAGGGATAAAGCCCACGAGGTATTGGAAAGTGCAAAAGTAGTTTTGCTGCCGCGTAAGCGGTACTACCGCTTGGTGAAGCGGTACTACCGCCCGAGCGGTACTACCGCTTGTGTGAAGCGGTACTACCGCCCGAGCGGTACTACCTCTTGTGTGAAGCGGTACTACCGCTTGTGCGCGGTACTGCAGGGATCCGAGTTGGACTCTTTCCCTGCGGGCCAAACCGACCTTGTGCGGGCAAAACCGACCTGGAGGAGGCTTTTACTCCAAGTTTAGACCCCAAGGCTCAACATATAAATAGAGGGGCAGGGCTAGCACACGGGATACATCAAGATTTCCCCAAGCCGTGTGCGGCAACCCTAACCCTCTAGTTCATCCGTCATAATCTCCGTAGCGCTTAGCGAAGCCCTGCAGAGATTGTTCCTCACCACCATCACCACACCGTCGTGCTGCTGGAACTCAACCACTACTTCACCATCGCTCGCTGGATCGAGGAGGTGAAGGCGTCATCAAGCCGTACGTGTGTTGAACGCGGAGGTGCCGTCCGTTCGGCGCTAGTTCGTGATCGGATCGAGGGACGACTTGCGATTTGGATCGCGGAGACGTTCGACTACATCAACCGCGTTTCTTAAACGCTTCCGCTTAGCGATCTACAAGGGTATGTAGATTTACTCTCCCTCTCGTAGATGCTCATCACCATGGATAGATCTTGTGTGTGCGTAGGAAAATTTTTCTTTCCCATGAAACGTTCACCAACAGTGGTATCAGAGCTAGGTCTATGCGTAGATGAGATCTCGAGTAGAACACAAACGAGTTGTGGGCGTGGGTGTATATATATTGCTTGCCGTTACTAGTTGATACTTGATTCGGCGGTATTGTGAGATGAAGCGGCCCGGACTGACATTACGCGTACACTTACGCGAGACAGGTTCCTTCAACTGACATGTAATTTTGTTGCATAAAGATGGCTAGCGGGTGTCTGTCTCTCTCACTTTAGTTGAATCGATTTCAATGAAGAGGGTTCTTTTAGAAGATCAAAAAGCAATCACTACACCACGTTGTGGTTTTGCGTAGGTAAGAACGGTTCTTGCAAACCCGTAGCAGCCACGTAAAATTTGCAACAACAATTAGAGGACGTCTAACTTGTTTTTGCAGGGTATGTTGTGATGTGATATGGCCAATTACATGATGAGATATATGTGATGTATGAGATGATCATGTGTTGTATAGAATATCACGACTTGCATGTCGATGAGTACGGCAACTGGCAGGAGCCATAGAGTTGTCTTTAATTATTGTATGACCTGCGTGTCAATCATTAAGCGCTATGTAATGCTTTACTTTATCGCTAAACGTTAGCAATAGTCGTGGAAGCAACAGTCGGCGCGACAACCTTATGGCGACACGTTGATGGAGATCAAGATGATGGAGATCATGGTGTCATGCCGGTGACGATGGAGATCATGCCGGTGCTTTGGAGATGGAGATCAAAAGCACAAGTTCATGGCCATATCATGTCACTTATGATTTGCATGTGATGTTAATCCTTTTATGCATCTTATTTTGCTTAGGACGACGGTAGCATTATAAGGTGATCCCTCACTTAAATTTCAAGATAAATTGTGTTCTCCCCGAGTGTGCACCATTGCGAAAGTTCGTCGTTTCGAGACACGCCGTGATGATCGGGTGTGATAGACTCCACGTTCACATACAACGGGTGCAAGCCATGTTGCACACGCGGAACACTTGGGTTAAACTTGACGAGCCTAGCATGTACAGACATGGCCTCGGAACACAAGAGACCGAAAGGTCGAACATGAGTCATATAGTAGATATGATCAACATGAAGATGTTCACCATTGAAACCACCTCGACTCACGTGATGATCAGACTTGAGTTGGTGGATTTGGATCATGTTACACTCGAATGACCGGAGGGATGTCAATTTGAGTGGGAGTTTTTAAGTAATATGATTAATTAAACTCATTATCTTGAACAATAGTCTAAGTTGTCTTTGCTATATTTATGTTGTAGATCATGGCTCGCGCAGTAGCACCCCTGAATTTTAATGCGTTCCTAGAGAAAGCTAAGTTGAAAGATGATGGAAGTAACTTTGTGGACTGGGCCCGTAATCTAAGGATTATCCTTACGGATTCCCAGAAGGCTTATGTCCTTGATGCACCGCTTGGTGATCCACCCGCTCCAGTTGAGTCTCTAGACGTTGTGAACGCCTGGCAGGCTCGTTCTGATGATTACTCAATAGTTCAATGTGCAATGTTGTATGGCTTAGAACCGGGACTTCAAAGACGTTTTGAACGTCATGGAGCATATGAGATGTTCCAGGAGTTGAAGTTTATCTTTCAGAAGAATGCCCGGATCGAGAGATATGAGATCTCCGATAAGTTCTATACTTGCAAGATGGAGGAGAACGGGTCTATCAGTGATCACGTGCTCAGAATGTCTGGGTACTCCACCCGTCTGGCTGAATTGGGGATGCCCCTTCCGCCAGAGGCTATCACTGACAGAGTTCTTCAATCATTGCCACCTAGCTACAAGAGCTTCGTGTTGAACTATAACATGCACGGGATGAACAAGTCAGTCGCCGAGCTGTTTGCGATGCTGAAAGCCGCTGAGTCTGAAATTCAGAAGGAGCATCAAGTGTTGATGGTCAATAAAACCACTAGTTTCAAGAAAAATGGCAAGGGTAAGAAGGGTAAATCTAAGAAGGGTGGCAAAGCAGTTGCTGCTCCCGTGAAGAAACCCAAGGCTGGACCCAAACCAGAAACTGAGTGCTTTCATTGCAAGGGAACTGGACACTGGAAGCGGAACTGCCCCAAGTATTTGGCTGACAAGAAGGCGGCCAACAACAAACAAGGTATATATGATATACATGTTATTGATATGTTCCTTACCTACCCTCGTTGTAGTGCCTGGGTATTTGATACCGGTGCGGTTGCTCATATTTGCAACTCTAAACAGGAACTGCGGAATAGACGGAGGCTGGCAAAGGACGAAGTGACGATGCGCGTGGGAAATGGTTCCAAGGTTGATGTGATCGCCGTCGGCACGCTCGCTCTTCGATTACCGTCGGGATTAGTGATGAACCTAAATAAGTGTTATTTGGTGCCTGCGTTAAGCATGAACATTATATCTGGATCTTGTTTATTGCGAGACGGTTACTCATTTAAATCAGAGAATAATGGTTGTTCTATTTATATGAGTAATATCTTTTATGGTCATGCACCCATTGTGAGGGGTTTATTCTTATTGAATCTCGATAGTAATGATACACATGTTCATAACATTGATGCCAAAAGATGTAGAATTGATAATGATAATACCACTTTCTTGTGGCACTGCCGTTTAGGTCATATTGGCGTAAAACGCATGAGGAAGCTCCATGCTGATGGACTTTTGGAGTCACTTGATTTTGAATCACTTGACACATGTGAGCCATGCCTCATGGGCAAGATGACTAAAACACCGTTCTCTGGAACAATGGAACGGGCAAGTGACTTGTTGGAAATCATACATACTGATGTGTGCGGTCCGATGAGCATTGAGGCGCGCGGTGGTTATCGTTACTTTCTCACCTTCACTGATGACTTAAGTAGATATGGGTATATTTACTTAATGAAACACAAGTCTGAAACATTTGAAAAGTTCAAACAATTTCAGAGTGAAGTTGAGAATCATCGTAACAAGAAGATTAAATTCCTACGATCTGATCGAGGAGGAGAATATCTGAGTTATGAGTTTGGCAGTCACTTAAAACAGTGTGGAATTGTTTCACAATTGACACCGCCTGGAACACCACAGCGTAATGGTGTGTCCGAACGTCGTAATCGAACCTTATTGGATATGGTGCGATCTATGATGTCTCTTGCCGATTTGCCACTATCGTTTTGGGGTTATGCATTAGAGACAGCTGCATTCACTTTAAATAGGGCACCATCGAAATCCGTTGAGACGACGCCATATGAACTTTGGTTTGGCAAGAAGCCAAAGCTGTCGTTTCTTAAAGTTTGGGGATGTGATGCTTATGTCAAAAAGCTTCAGCCTGAAAAGCTGGAACCCAAAGCGGAGAAATGCGTCTTCATAGGATACCCAAAAGAGACAGTTGGGTATACCTTCTACCTCAGATCCGAAGGCAAAGTGTTTGTCGCTAAAAACGGAACATTTCTTGAGAAAGAGTTTCTCTCAAAAGAATTGAGTGGGAGGAAGATAGAACTTGATGAGGTTGTTGAACCTTTACTTCAACCTGAGAGTAGCGCAGCGCAGAAAGATGTTTCTGTGGAGCCTACATTAGCTGAAGAGGAAGTTAATGATGATGATCATGAAGCTTTGGATCAAGTTGCTATCGAACCTCGTAGGTCGACAAGGACGCGTACTGCTCCCGAGTGGTACGGCAACCCTGTCTTAGAGGTCATGTTGTTAGACAACGATGAACCTACGAGCTATGGAGAAGCGATGATGGGCCCGGATTCCGAGAAGTGGTTAGAGGCCATGAAATCCGAGATGGGATCCATGTATGAAAACAAAGTCTGGACTTTGGAAGTATTACCTGAAGGGCGTAAGGCCATTCAGAACAAATGGATCTTTAAGAGGAAGACGGACGCGGACGGTAATGTCATCGTCTATAAAGCTCGACTTGTGGCAAAGGGTTTTTCACAAGTTCAAGGAGTTGACTATGATGAGACCTTCTCACCCGTAGCGATGCTTAAGTCCGTCAGAATCATGTTAGCAATAGCTGCCTTTTTCGATTATGAAATTTGGCAGATGGATGTCAAAACAGCATTCCTTAACGGTTACCTTAAGGAAGAGTTGTATATGATGCAACCAGAAGGTTTTGTCGATCCAGAGAATGCTGACAAAGTTTGCAAACTCCAGCGATCCATTTATGGACTGGTGCAAGCATCTCGGAGTTGGAATCTTCGTTTTGATGAGGTGATCAAAGCGTTCGAGTTTATACAAGTTTACGGAGAAGCTTGTATTTACAAGAAAGTGAGTGGGAGCTCTATAGCGTTTCTAATATTATATGTGGATGACATATTACTGATTGGAAACAATATAGAAATGCTGGAAAGCATAAAGGAATATTTGAACAAGAGTTTTTCAATGAAGGACCTAGGAGAAGCTGCTTTCATATTAGGCATCAAGATCTATAGAGATAGATCAAGACGTTTGATAGGACTTTCACAAAGCACATACCTTGACAAAGTTTTGAAGAAGTTCAAAATGGGTCAGTCCAAAAAGGGGTTCTTGCCTGTATTGCAAGGTGTGAAGTTGAGTAAGACTCAATGCCCAGTGACTGCAGAAGATAGAGAAAAGATGAGTGTCATTCCCTATGCTTCGGCCATAGGCTCTATCATGTATGCAATGCTGTGCACAAGACCCGATGTCAGCCTTGCCATAAGTATGGTCGGAAGGTTTCAAAGTGATCCAGGAATGGAACACTGGACGGCGGTCAAGAATATCCTGAAGTACCTGAAAAGGACTAAGGACATGTTTCTCGTTTATGGAGGTGATCAAGAGCTCGTCGTAAAGGGTTACATCGATGCAAGCTTTGACACTGATCCGGATGACTCTAAGTCGCAAACCGGATACGTATTTATTCTTAATGGGGGTGCGGTTAGCTGGTGCAGTTCCAAGCAAAGCGTGGTAGCAGATTCTACATGCGAAGCGGAGTACATCGCTGCCTCGGAGGCGGCGAAGGAAGGTGTCTGGATGAAGGAGTTCATGACAGATCTTGGAGTAGTGCTTAGTGCGCTTAACCCAATGACTCTGTTTTGTGATAATACTGGTGCCATTGCTCTAGCCAAGGAACCAAGATTTCACAAGAGGACCAGACACATAAAGCGACGTTTCAATTCCATCCGCGATTACATCAAGGAGGACGACATAAATATTTGCAAAGTACACACGGATCTAAATGTTGCAGATCCGATGACTAAACCTCTTCCAAGGGCTAAATATGAACAACACCAGAACTGCATGGGTGTTCGATTCATTACAATGTAAATCACATAGTGATGTGAACTAGATTATTGACTCTAGTGCAAGTGGGAGACTGTTGGAAATATGCCCTAGAGGCAATAATAAATTGGTTATTATTATATTTCCTTGTTCATGATAATCGTTTATTATCCATGCTATAATTGTATTGATTGGAAACTCAAATACATGTGTGGGTACATAGACAACACTGTGTCCCTAGTAAGCCTCTAGTTGACTAGCTCGTTGATCAAAGATGGTTAAGGTTTCCTAGCCATTGACATGAGATGTCATTTGATAACGGGATCACATCATTAGGAGAATGATGTGATGGACAAGACCCAAAACTAAGAACGTAGCATTTGATCGTGTCAATTTATTGCTATTGTTTTCTGCATGTCAAGTATCTGTTTCTATGACCATGAGATCATGCAACTCCCTGACATCGGAGGAGTACCTTGTGTGTATCAAACGTCGCAACGTAACTGGGTGACTATAAAGGTGCTCTACAGGTATCTCCGAGGGTGTCTGTTGGGTTGGCATGGATCAAGACTGGGATTTGTTACTCTGTGTGACGGAGAGGTATCTCAGGGCCCACTCGGTAATACAACATCACAATGAGCCTTGCAAGCAATGTGACTAAAGTGTTAGCCACGAGATCTTGTATTACGGAACGAGTAAAGAGACTTGCCGGTAACGAGATTGAACTAGGTATAGAGATACCGACGATCGAATCTCGGGCAAGTAACATACCGAAGAACAAAGGGAACAGCATACGGGATTAACTGAATCCTTGACATAGAGGTTCGACCGATAAAAGATCTTCGTAGAATATGTAGGAGCCAATATGGGCATCCAGGTCCCGCTATTGGTTATTGGCCGTAGAGGTGTCTCGGTCATGTCTACATAGTTCTCGAACCCGCAGGGTCTACACACTTAAACGTTTGGTGACGATTAGTATAGTTGAGTTATTATGTTGGTGACCGAAGGTTGTTCGGAGTCCCGGATAAGATCCCGGACATGACGAGGATCTCCGGAATAGTCCGGAGGTAAAGATTGATATATGTGATAATAGTGTTTTGATCTCCGGAAGAGTTCCGGAGTTCACCGGAATGGGTTCCGGATGTTTACCGAAGTGTTCCGGTGCAGCAACACTTTATATGGGCCAAAGGGATAAAGCCCACGAGGTATTGGAAAGTGCAAAAGTAGTTTTGCTGCCGCGTAAGCGGTACTACCGCTTGGTGAAGCGGTACTACCGCCCGAGCGGTACTACCGCTTGTGTGAAGCGGTACTACCGCCCAAGCGGTACTACCGCTTGTGTGAAGCGGTACTACCGCTTGTGCGCGGTACTGCAGGGATCCGAGTTGGACTCTTTCCCTGCGGGCCAAACCGACCTTGTGCGGGCAAAACCGACCTGGAGGAGGCTTTTACTCCAAGTTTAGACCCCAAGGCTCAACATATAAATAGAGGGGCAGGGCTAGCACACGGGATACATCAAGATTTCCCCAAGCCGTGTGCGGCAACCCTAACCCTCTAGTTCCTCCGTCATAATCTGCGTAGCGCTTGGCGAAGCCCTGCAGAGATTGTTCCTCACCACCATCACCACGCCGTCGTGCTGCTGGAACTCAACCACTACTTCACCATCGCTCGCTGGATCGAGGAGGTGAAGGCGTCATCAAGCCGTACGTGTGTTGAACGCGGAGGTGCCGTCCGTTCGGCGCTAGTTCGTGATCGGATCGAGGGACGACTTGCGATTTGGATCGCGGAGACGTTCGACTACATCAACCGCGTTTCTTAAACGCTTCCGCTTAGCGATCTACAAGGGTATGTAGATTTACTCTCCCTCTCGTAGATGCTCATCACCATGGATAGATCTTGTGTGTGCGTAGGAAAATTTTTGTTTCCCATGCAACGTTCACCAACAAAAAGCGCTAATTAAATTCAAATAATGTGCCAGCGGCATCATCGATTGGTTGTGCGGATTGGTCACCACAAGCAGTAAAAACCTTATTATAGCACTTAGAGCAGTGGTTTAATACATGCATGTACACATTATACATCTATCAAAAATAGTTAGAATAGCACGGATGGCATACCTTATTTTGCAATCTCAAAATTTCCGGACACTAATTAATATTTTTTTTCCTTGGTAACGGTAAGGCCGGTTTTTGATTGCCTTCCGAAAATCTCGATCAAGATTAAGAATCATAGGCATACACCACCGGGGCCAGTTATTTTTATTTCTAGACTATTGAATGAATCCGTCACCGGTAGTAACAAGTGGGAACACTTAAATATATGCAACCACCTACATGCTGTAGGTACTCAAGGTTGTGTACGGCAATACCCGCCTTTGTAATGCCCACCACCGATCGTAGGGGCATAAAAGTATATAGAAAATAAAATATCCTACAGATGTTAAAGGTATAAGGAGATTATTTTTTGTTCCCGCAAAAAAAATTATTTTGTCATGGTGATTTCCATAGAATATTTATTAAAGACATTTTCGTGATATATCAGTATCTCGCACAAATGTTTTGCCAAAATTCATATGATTGTTTTTTTAACAAAAGTGCTGAGAGAGACCACTATAACATTTTTTTAAATAACAAGAACCCAAACTCGCGTTCATGACGACTTTATCCTAGGCAGTTAGGTGGTACATCCACTTCCCTTACCGAGTGAGCTACTCCCACTTCTTCATAGCAATTTATTTTTCATGATAATTCTGTCTTTCGAAACTTTGAGAAAGCTTAAATTATTTCTCTTATAATTCAACCTGCCGATTGGAATTTATTATTTAAAATTACGTGTGATACTGGTGATTATACGGTTGAGGCTGTTATTTGCTCGAAACACCATTAGCAGTTTTTTAGCACTGACATAGATAAGTCAAAGGTGTAATATCTTTGATAAGATAGCTAATCTAGTATTTATTTAATTTATTAATTCATGTGCATGTGAACTTATAAGTTAGCATGATTTATACCGGTTCACATCCTGTTATATTTGAAGACGTACACTAGATCAAGTCTCGCCGTCTGTCTTAGAGTACTAGTTTGTATATAACATGGATTTATATGTTCAATGGAGACAATTCCATAAATAAAAAATGGTTATGTATTTGACCCATGTTTAGTATTCTCATGTACAAGATGTTGACCAAACAATGCACACCACACACATACGCATTATTGGCTCAAATGCACACACACATATTAACTACCTTCAAATCAGTGGTTAGATCGCATCACGGTACCAATGAACCAATCAGGGTAACTTAAAGAAATCTAACCTTATAGATTGATAGATTACTAAACAGGAAGCTAAGACTTTGTCTTGGTCTCTATAACAAACAAACAAATAGGCCAATGATGTGATTCCGTGTTGTAGCTCAATCTTATTTAATATCCTCTCTCTAATCAATATAATTAATGATATCCCGACCCTTCTTTCATAAAAGCATCAATCTTTGTCTATGGTATTAAATTTAGTGTCCCAGGCAACTTTGGGTTGTGCCACATCTATTGCCCAAAGGTCAATACATCGCTTTCTAATCCATTGATTAGTGAAATTAATTAGGGTATTCAGAACCTTCCTCCTCGTACACATGATAGCACCTTCATTTTTGTGTGGTTTGTTGCGTCAATTGTGGATCAACGAAGAGGAGGGTGGTAGATTATCTTTTCTTTTTTCTTGCAGTATGAATCTCAATCAACTCAGCATTTTCATGGCTTCTTCTCTGCTAGACCATGCTAAAAAGCTGCCAGAACAAGTTAGCCTAAAGATATCAACTATTTCCAGTGTCCACTCTACGTACTAATCAATAACACAAGAAAAAACTAGTCGTACTAATTATTAGGCGACGTGCATTCTTTACCTAATGATATGATTCTTCACGATGTGTTTATCACAATTAGTAAGACGTAAACTGGATCAAGTCTCTCTCCTTGTGTCTTAGATTACTAATTTCCATGTTAGATGCATGTACATGTTCAATGGAGAGAAGTAGATAATTTATATATAAGGCATGGGTTAAGTCTTCTCTCAGTGTACTAGTACAGAATAATTGAAGGGCGGCGGTACCTCTCACGACTTGATCAAACAAGTCACCTCACATACTCATTATTGGCTCAGATAGCACACCCATGTGTAAGACGGTGGTTAGATCGCATCATGATACAAACAACCAATCAGAGTGGCTTCCGAAAAATTAGCTATTAAAAATTAGGTCGTCCATTACATAATTAGGTTGACGTCACATGTTATTTATTTTCAGAAGAAAGAACCACAATCTTTAGTACCCATCTATGTATCATAAAAACAAACATCAAATCGAAAAGAAACACAGATTTCAAACTCTCTTATTTATTGATTACAACAATACTATCTCCTTTCTGATTTATAAGGCATGTGCATTTGATTGGATAATCAATTTAATCAAAAAGAAAAAGGAATAGAAAATCCAATAAGTTATTATCCGGTTAGAATGAACTAGTCTTGTAAGTTACTATCCGGTTAGCATGAACTTGTCTTTTATTTCCTTTATTTATTCCTGTGCATGTGAACTTATTTCTTTGTCCTTTTAGAATTTAGGAACTAGTAATACCACCAAATTGTTTATTGTATCTGAAGACCGTCTATGATTTATATCGGGTATCATCCTTTTCTATTTAAAGACGTACACTAGATCATGTCTCTCCGTGTGTCTTAGAGTATAATTTGTATGTCACATGGATTTATATATACAATGGAGACAAGTCGATGATTACACATGGTTATGTATTTGACCTAGGTTTAGTATTCTCTTGTACAACCACTACTGGAAAATAGGGCTTTAGTCCCGGTTGGCAACAGCCTTTAGTCCTGGGTCACCAACCGGGACTACGAAACTAGGACTAAAGCCACAACCCTTTAGTCCCGGTTGGCTACAACCCGGAAATAAAGTCCCTCCACGTGGCCGCGAGCGTGCGCTGGGGGTTGGAGGACATTTAGTCCCGGTGGGTGATACAAACCGGGACTAAAGGGGCTCGCATGGGCCCTAGCCTGCTGCATCCCCTTTAGTCCCGGTTGGAATCACCAACCCAGACTAGAGGTCCCATTTGAACTGGGACTAATCCTGGCCGTGCCCCCGTCCGCTCCTAGCCGTTGGAAACGGGACTAATGCTCACATTAGACCCGGGCCCAAACCCGGCCGAAACTAGTGCTCCGGATGAAAGGCCAGTTTTCTACTAGTGAACCAAACAATGCACCCCACACACATACTCATTATTTGCTTAGATGACACACACCCGTGATAAATACCTTCAAGTCGATGGTTAGATCTCATCACAGTACCAATGAACCAATCAAAGTAACTTCAAGAAATCTAGTTTTATAGACTGACATAGTACTAAACAAGATGCTAAGACTGCCTTGGTCTCTATAACTAACAAATGGGAATAGTTTACTTCTATGTCGAGGAGAGCCAATGATGTGATGCCATTTTGTTGGTCTATCTTTTTTTGTATCCCCTCTCAAATCAATATGATTAATGAGACCCCCACCCTTCTCTAATAAAAGAATCAATCTTGGTCTATGTATTAACTTTGGTGTCCCAATCTGCTTTGGCTTGTGCCCCTTCTATTGCCCCAAGGTCACTGCACTACTTTCTCATCGGTTGATTATTGATTACTAGTCATCCAATTAATTAGGGTATTCAGAACCTTCCTCCTCTGACACAAGATAGCACATTCATTTTTGTACGTTTGGTTGCGTCAATTGTGGTTCTAGGAAGTCGATGGTTGTAGATTATCTTTTCTTTTTTCCTGCAACTTGAATCTCAATCAACTCAGCATTTTCATGGCTTCTTCTCTACTAGATCATGCTACAAAACTCCCAATACAAGTTAGCCTTGACATGTAAACTAGTTCGAGTTTCCACTCTGCATACTAATCAATAACACAGTAAAACACTAGTACAAATTATTAGCCGACCTGCATTTTTTACCTAGTGACATGCTTCTTCACGAAGTGATTAGCACTTGTTGGACTGGTTTGATTTGACCGTATACGTCCTTCCTGAGCTATAATTCGTTCATGTGATGCCCTTGACACCCAAAGCACATGGAATTAATTATACCAGATTAACATACATGTTTAGTGGAGAGAACACATTCTTTGTAAGACTGAAAACTGGATCAAGTCTCTCTCTGTGTCTTAGATTACTAATTTGCATGTTACATGCATGTACATGTTCAATGGAGACAAGTAGATAATTTAAATATATGGCCCGGGTTAAGTCTTCTCTCAGTGTACTAGTACAGAACAATTGCAGGGCTGCAAGTCTCATGACTTGATCAAACAAGGCACCTCACATACTCATTATTTGCTCAGATGGCACACCCATGTGTAAGACGGTGGTTAGATCGCATCACGATACAAACAACCAATCAGAGTGGCTTCAGGAAAATTAGTTATTAGAAATTAGGTCGTGCATGACATAATTAGGCTGACGTTACATGTTTTTTTCTGATAAACAAGTACAACAGACTCCAGCCTAAATAAATCGGAGAAACATGTACTCCCTTTGTAAACTAATATAAGATCGTTTAGATCACTACTTTAGCTATCAATCCAAACAGGCGACTCCATCAAAAAATATTTCTTCACCTCTTCTCATCACATACCGACTGCAAGCTAGTGCGAAACTATCTATGAATCACTGACTAACAATTTTTCCGAAGCTTAACATAAAGAAATGACCCGATGTTGTTAAAGACTGCATCCAAATGGGTGCGTGAGGAAAATACGTCATGCAAAGTGACATCATATGATTCCAGATGAACAAACTCATCTGGTCCTTAATGAACTACATGATTGTTGGGCGAGTAGCTAGACTGATGGATATTTATCTCAAGATGATGATAAAATAAGCAGCGATCTAGATATGTCCAGCCCTGACTGATGCACCTTCTTTATAGCTAGCTCTTCCTTCCGCCCAATTCTAACTTCTCTTTTCTCTGCTTCATTCTTTACTGTACTTTGATGTACCTCCAGTTAATCAGTACATATCTCCTTTTTTGTTGCGGAATAATCAATACATATCACCTAGCTAGTGTCTTCCCTATAATAGAAATTAATTGTTGCATCCCTTCATCAATTGGATAGGAGTAGCGACATTTGTTGTGACGATGGAGGATTCAGACATACTGATGTATTACGTTGTAAGGTCCTTGTGAATAATTAATTAAATTGTTGCATGCATCTTCGAGATGCAGAGGCCAGGGGTCATCCTCCTTTTCACAAAAAAATAGAAATTAATTGTATCCAATTGGAAATATAAATTATATTGGCATTCAGTAATTTTACATAAATATTAGAAACTTTATTATTTCTAGACTTCCTTAAATTGCCTTTTTCTTAAAATAATTGCCAATTCACTGAATCTCCTCCCATGCAAATAGAAAGTGTTCAATTAGGACACGCTTGGTAGCATGCATCCACCTCAACCATGCATGTGCAGGAACAAATTGGGATGTTTGATTGTCTGGGCTTCATTAGGTACATCGGCATAGCACGGAACTTAAAGCAATCCTCGGTCATGCCTGTTAGGAATGGCCTATTCGGACGTTTCTAGTGAGTCAGGCTGAGTCGGGCCATGTTGATCGCACATGGGTGTGTCCAGTTGCACGAGGTGATACAAAGAGAATGTGAGTAGTATATGGACTATATGTTATTTCTTCTCCTACCTCTCATTAGGTCATTTCCTAATCTCATTTCTTTATAGTCCCTTCTAATCTATTCAACGGTGTTCTCATTCGAGATAAACTCTACACGAAAAATATGCACCTCGATGGTATGGTTCCATTCAGGTTATCTGTTTGTATTTTCGTTAACCGTAAATGTTTAATTTTGTGTTCATGTTTGGAATTATTTTGGATGAATTTTATCAAATTCGCCGCCCACGGTCGATAATTTGAAATTTACTTTGACCAGTAGCTTCGTCTCACAGTTTCACACGACTTTCATGTTACACATTTTCTGTTTCGACGATCGTAGACGAGTAGATCTACACCTTCTTCATGGAATGTACATATGCATATGTGTGGTCTATTTTAATGACACTCCATAATCACCTTTGCCGGTGTCGTTCCTTTCAGCCTACTTTCCCTCGTCCTACTGCACTAACGTCGTCGTCGGTGTTGTATCTTTTGCCCTCCTCTCCCTCATCCTCCTATACTAACGCCATCATGGACCGTGCACTGCATTTCTCCTGCCTGGCATCTGTCTAAGTGTCCTCCTATTCGTCTTTCCACACGGACTTTCTTTGTGGCGGCGCCGACAGGATCGCTTTTCCCGTGACTCCATGCTCGTCACGTCGGACGCGATGCCATGGCCATCGTCCACCACTATCGCCAAGGCACTCTTTTCTCACTAAGCATCGTCAACATTGTTGGATGGACTCCATGTTGTGCCCTCCGCTGACGCCCAGCCGGCCTCCTCAACCCCGGCCTACACTGACGTCGCCATGGCGAGCACACTGCCAAGGAACTCTACTCTACCTCTGTGGCATGCGTGCTTGTTAACTCTTAATCATGTTGCTTGTATGAAACCAAACATTGAAAGGTTCATGTTGCCGCTAGATGTGAGTCAAATGAAAGGCTGTGATACCATATCAAAATATGTGAAGCGTCTTCCACTCTAAAGGAGAGCCGTGTGAGTCTTTATAAATTTTGTGGGGCTTTTCCCGATTTGTGGGTACATACTTCATTATGTGAGCTTGTTACATCCCAAAAAAATTAAAGAGGAAAACAAAAAATATTATCTCGGCGAGCAAATAGCCTAACTAACTATACCGCATGCGCCGGTCTCTCGAAGCTTCTCCATTGCATATCAACAGAAATCGCATAATTGGAAGTAAAATATTGAGTAGTGTGCCATTTGTTCACAGCCACTCTGGCTTAAGTGAATATTTTCAAGTGAACTTGCTTAACTATTGGTACTTTTCTTTGAAATGATGCATCCTCATCCAGGCTTGCTTCCCCATTCTGTTAAATTTTGCTATCATGTTTCAGAGAGGGAAAAACACTCCCATGTAAATGCATTGGCGAATGCTTTTGATGAAAAAGGGTGAAATTTATTGACTCAAAATGAAGCACCAAGAGGATATAAATAGAAAGAGCACATAACCGGCTTGACATAATTAGCATTTACCCAGTCAACACCGACACGCACACATATAAAACAATAAACACGCGGACAAAGAACAAAGACATACACAATGAAAATTATGCCTAAGTGAGGAGAGAGTAGAAAAAATGGAAGTGATCCTAAGTTCCTAACAGATTGTCATGGGAAGTTCTCAGTTTTGATCCGTAATTTTTGAGATAGGATATCGCAATGCATACTATGTTAGTATTGGAAAGACAACACAAATTATGATTATTTTGAGTTGGACAACACATCAGTCTCACAGCCCACCATATCATTTGGAGATTAATATAAAACCGTACCATCTGACCTGACAACATTAATTACCACTTCAAGAAGTAAATGGTAATTTTATGATGAAATTTTGATTCTCCGAGAAAGTTGGCTTCTCTTGGATCGATTGTTCGGGATTGTCAGTTTATTCAGCTAAGTAACAATGCAACTGTAGTAAACATGTATCGTTCGTCTACGTTGTGTGTCTGTCTATAGGTTGGTGCAAAAAAATATGAAGTCAAATTGTGTAATAGTATATCCTAAGAGGTTGAATTTGCAACACATAGGTGATGTCAGGTTTAACACGTCGAGCATGTCCTTGCGTATTCGTCCTTGCATGAATACGCAAGGTCTCGCGCAAATTAATTGTTGTTGATATTGATATTGGAGGGTTAGGTTTCTCCGTCTGCCTGACAATCATGTTGTGTGTGTGTGTATAAGTAGTAGGCAGACTATCAGACACAAGGTATGCTCAGAGGAACTAGCTAACTAGCTTCCCCGTCGGTCTCTCCTTGGTGTAGCAGGACGGCTGGCTCAGGATGCCACGTGCAGTGCCGAGTGGTTCTTTGAAGGACGAAGAGGAGCCTCGTTCTTTCACTGCAGGTATGACATATATACATGCCCTCTCTCTCAGGATGCATATGAATGCCTGATTTATTTGGGTTTTCTGTACTTGCCAGGGGCCGCAAAGGGGGGCCTGGTGTTGATCAATCCTGTCAAGTACTTCAAGGAGGATGCGGCGCTGACGGCGGACACGGTGACGGCGGAGGTGGAGATCAACGCGTCCTCCTCCGCCATCGCGAGGGAGGGGCTGGACCTGGTGGTGGTGCTGGACGTTAGCCGGAGCATGAAGCTCCATGACAGGATTGGCAAGATGAAGAAGGCCATGCAGTTCGTGATCATGAAGCTCACCCCCATGGACCGCCTCTCCATCTGTGCCTTCTCCAAGACGGCCGTAAGGCACAGCCATCTGCGCTCCGTGACTTCTAGTGCCCAGACAGAGCTCAAGGCGCTCGTAGATAGCTTGGCGTCCAGTAGCGGGACCAACATAGAGGGTGGCCTCGTGGATGCGGTTGCCGTTGTCAACCAGCGCCGGCACACCAGGGGCCGGACCGCAAACATCTTCCTCATCTCCGACGGGCAGCAGTCCACCGGCGACGCAACGCAAGTCCACCTCGGCGACGTGCCTGTCTACACGTTTGGGTTGGGCAAGGACGCAGACCAGCAGGTACGTAGGTTCCAAAGTACATCGAATCACATAATTTTATTGAGTTAATTACACCAGTGATGCTAGAACTTGACACAAACGGTCACTTTAGTGCTAGAACTTGTGGCATAAGTACATCGACACACAGAATTTTATTGATCCAACTCTGGCTAGCAACTGCAAATTAACCATGCATGTATATATATTTGATTTGAATTTGGACATATGTATGCAGCTCCTGAGCGACATCGCCAGGAATTCATTGGGCGGCACCTTCAGCTCCGTGCCGGACGGGACCAACCTCAGCACTGCCTTCTCGCAGATGCTGGGTGGCCTCCTCACCATCGTAGCGCAGGACGTACAGCTCACCCTCACGCCCAACAAGGCCGACGACGACGTGGACGCCATAAAGGTGTCGCCCGGAACCCACTACACGCAGACCACCGACCCCCGCACCGGCGTGATCACCATCAAGTTCGGGACACTCTTCGCCGGTGAAGGACGCAAGGTTCTCATCACGCTCGACCTCAAGGAAAGCAAGGAAACCGACGAGTACGACGCGACTTTGGCCGAGGCGCAGCACAGCTACACCGTCCAGGGGAAGTCGCAGAAGCAGACACCGCAGGACATCCTGATACTTCGCACGCAGAACCCAAGCGAGGCCCCTGGCACGGGGATCAAGGCGCGGCAGCTGCAGGCCGAGATGGCGCGACGGGAGCACGCCCAAGCCATCCGCCATGCCAGACAGTTGGCCGACCAAAAGAGACTGGACGACGCACAGTACAGGCTGACGGAGGCACTGAATGCGCTGAAGGACATCGTTCTCAATGACGGTGGGAAACTCGTCAACGCGCTCCGCGCCGAGCTCCAGCAGCTGCTCAAGCTCATGGAAACTCTGGAACTCTACGAGGCGCTGGGCCGCGCATACGCCCTCGCGGCCGAGATCTCCCACGCCTGCCAGCGCTTCGCCGCCAAGGGTGGCAACGACACCAATGGCGATGACCGCATGTTCTCCACACAGCACATGGACGAATACCTCAAGCAGGCCAACGACTTCGAGGAGAACTCCCATGCGACGGTTGACTCGGCCGACAAGGAGGCCGAGAAGGAGCTCGAGGCCAACCCGCTCGCCGCCATCGGCCCTGAGCTCGCAGTCTACCTCCAGAACGCTATCCAGGCTCTGCAGGCCATCCAGAGGATAATTGCCCCCGGCACCTAGCGATTCACTGTCCTCCTTTTTCCTTCGTGCCCGTCTCGTATGTTACTCTATCGTGCGTGTTTCCTTCTTTTTTACTTTTATTTCATCAGACTGCCACGATGCCATGTTATTCTTGTGTAAGTTTGTATTTGCTTCAGCCGAATAAAGGAACCCCCATTTCCGCTAAATTGAAATTCATAACACAACTCTCAAATACAACTTGGTTAGGGTTTCTATTTCTCTCCCATGGATGCAGTGGCTAGGGCACTCCATGCGTGGTCGACGCTCCCATGGATCCACCTCCTCTATGCCTGCTGCTCATGCGGCTGGTGGCACGGAGGGGGATATTGGTGCCTCGGCTCCGGCTAATAGTTCAGGTTACATTTTTTGTCTCCCATGGGCAGCGTATACGCGGATGGCAGCCCTTCATATTGTTGCATGTCTTTTGGGTTTTGATCATCCTTGAATTCGCCCATCGGGGTGGAGCCAGCGAACCTCCAGCATAGATTCCTACCATCTCCTTGGGGGAGCAAGGTTAAGGTTTCTTGCCTTGCATGCGCGACGGCGAGATTTTACTCACCCGCTTCAGATTGATATAAGGGTTCAATGACGACGAGTGTGTCATTGAGGAGTTGGTCCTTATAGAGAGACATGCATCAAGACTTTGTGATTATCCACGAAAAGGGCAAGCAGGCTCTGGTACTGGAGCAGCAGTAACGGCACCACACACTACCCTCCTTTCCGCATAAGGCGCCCATGCATGGTCGCCCCACTGGAGGCATCTCTGACTCCACGGAGAGAGCTTGGTGAAAAAGGGCCCGAACACAAAGTCGGCCTTACGCTAAGTATATAAACCGGCATTACAGGATTCCCCACATAGCGTTTTGTTCTACAAAATTTAAGCCCCTGTTATACACAAGGTTTTTTTTTCTCGCTTCCATTTTTGCGGTAGGGCCTAGAAAACTGGTTTACGAAAAATCTCAGAATTTTCAGATTTTTTCGCCTGAAGTTTTCATATAAATTTTGAATTCGATTTTATTTGCTTCAAAACATAATATGTTTAAGCCTCTTTTACACAATGTTGTCCGTGTTCAAGTGATCAGCCTGTCTTTCCTTGCTTTGAAACAATGTTCGAACCACCCATCCCGCTTGGCGCTAGATTGTTTTTTTCTCAACTTGAAAATACTTTACAAAGTCAGTTGGGAAAATTGGGGAGCAGTCCTGCAACTCTTTGCAGCTAGAACAAGCACCTTACTACCATGCTAAGTGTCTTCCGTTTGGAGAGGCATACAAGCGCTATTTGACATCAGTTAAATGTTTAAATTCAAATTAATTTAAAATTTTGAATAGTATTTAAATTTTTCACTCAGTAACAGATAGGCCGGTTTTCAATCGGTTTCCAAAAATCTCGGTCATGATTAAAAATCCTAGTTATACACCATTGGGGCGGATAATTTGATTACCAGACTTTTGGATGAATCCGTCACCTGTAGTAATAAGTGGGAACACATAAATATATGAAACCACCTGCATGTCGTAAGTACTCGAGGTGCCGTACGGCAATAACCGCCTTTGTAATGCCCACAATCTATGCTGATTGCATAAAAGTAAATAGAACCAAAGTAGATTATGTATAGAAAATGACACATCCTACAGATGTAAAAGGTATAAGAAGAATTCTTGTTGTTCCTGCAAAAATAAAGTTATTTTGTCATGTTGATTTCCACAGAATATTTATTAACGACTTTTTGGTTATATATCAAGATCTCAGACAAATCTTTTGCCAAAATTCATACGATTCTATTTTCTAAAAATAAATGCTATGAGAGGCCACAACAACGTATTATTAACCTAGGTAGTTAGATGGTACATCCACTTCCCTTACCAAGTGCACTACTCCTACTTCTTCATACCAATTTATTTTTGATGATAGCTGTATCTTTTGGAACTTTTAGGAAGATTAAATTATTGCTCTTATAATACAACCTCCCGATTGGAATTTACTATTTAAAATAACGTGCGATGCTGGTGAATATGCTGTTGAGGATGTTATAACTTATCCAGATGTTCAGAAAGATCTTTGTACTTCATCGGTTTTCAGTTTGCAAGGTATGTGTGTATGTCTAGAATATGAATTTGAATGTACTATGAGTTATATATATGAAACATGCATTATAAATTTCTTCGAATATTAATCCAATGGTCCATGTTATTTATTCTCAGAAGAAAGAACCACACTCTTCAGTACCATTCGACGTATCATAAAAACAAACATCAAATCAAAAAGAAACGTGAATTGTCAAACAAACCTATTTATCGATTACAACAATTCTCTCTACATTCTGATTTATAAGCCCTGTGCATTTGCTTGGATCGTCAATTTAATCAAAAAGAAAAATAAAAAGAAAATTCGATAAGTTACCATCCGGTTAGCACGAACTTGTGTTATAAGTTACCATTTAGAATTATTTCTTTGTCCATTTAGAATTTAACAACTAGTACTAAACTGCTTATCGTAAATAAAGATCGTCTATGATTTATACCGGTTCTCATCCTTTTCTATTTTAAGACGTACACTAGATCAAGTCTCTCCGTCTGTCTTGGAGTACTAATTTGTATGTCACATGGATTTATATGTTCAATGGAGACCCGGGTTTACTATTCTCTTGTACAAGATGTTGACCAAACAAAGCACCCCACGTACATACTCATTATTGGCTCAGATGACACACACACCCTTGTTAACTACCTTCAGGGTAGGTAGTTAGATCGCATCACGGTACCAATAAACCAATCAGAGTAACATAAAGAATGTAATTTTATAGATTGACAGAATACTAAACAGAGCTAAGACTTTGTCTTGTTCTCTATAACTAACAAAAAGGAACAGTTTACTTCTACGTCGGAGAGCCAATGATGTGATTCCATTTTGTCGCTCTATCTTTTTTTTATATCCTCTCTCTAATAAATATGATTAATGATACCCCCACCCTTCTTTTGTAAAAGAATCAATCTTGGTCTATGTATTAACTTTAGTGTCCCAATCATCTTTGGATTATGCCCCATCTATTGCCCAAAGGCCACTGCACTGCTTTTTCTCATCGGTTGATTAGTGATTACTATTCATCCAATTAATCAGAGTATTCATAACCTTCCTCCTCTGACACAAGATAACACCTTCATTTTTGTACGGTTGGTTGCATGAATTGTGGATCAAGGAAGTGGAGGGGTGGTAGATTATCCTTTTTTTCTCTTGCAGGTTGAATCTCAATCAACTAAGCATTTTCTTGGCTTCTTCTCCGCTAGATCGTGCTACAAAACTCGCAATACAAGTTAGCCTAGACATGTCAACTAGTTGCTGTGTCCAGTCTGTGTAGTAATCAATAACACAGTAAAACACTAGTACTAATTATTAGCCGAAGTTCATTTTTTACGTAGTGGCATGGTTCTTCACGATGTGATTAGCACTCGTACTAGTTTCATTTGACCTTATACGTCCCTACTTGAGCTACAATTCGGCCATGGGATGCCCTTGACACCCAAGCCCCATCAAAAACCTTAATCTAGAAATATACCAGATCAACACAAATGTTGAGCAGGGAGAACACATTCTTTGTAACCACGGCCACTGTTTCTACAATTAGTAATACGAAGACTTGATACCCTCTGTGTCTTAGTGTACTAGTTTCCATGTTACATGCATGTTCATGTTCAATGGAGACAAGTCGATGGTTTATATATATGGCCTTGTTTAAGTCTTCTCTCAACGTATTACATGCAGGGCTGTACGGCTCACTACTTGATATAACAAGGCACCTCACATACTCATTATTTGCTAAGAGCATCTCCAACATAGGCTGAAAAAAGCGCGCGCGGCAAAAGATGTTTTTAGCGCGCGCCGAGCGATTTCGCGCGCTGCAGCTGGCGCGGGAAAGTCGCGCGCGCGGGAAGCGTTTGCGTGCGCGTGAAAAGGAGGCCCTGCGCGCGGTAGTTTTTGCGCGCGGCTCTGGGCGCGCTCCATAAATCGAGCGCCCGAGACGCGCTCTTCCCACTCCTCCTGTGCACTGCCGTCGCTTCCCTCGCGCTCTGCCGCCGCTTCCCTCGCGCTCTGCCGCCGCTCCTCTCGCGCCTTCGTCATCTCGCCGCCATGCCGCCGTGCCACCAGGGATCCTCGGGCTTCCACGGCGTCCGGGAGCGCCCCTCCGACGCCTTCTCCGCCGAGATACGGTCCGGCGACATGCGCCACGGCCTCGGCACTTTCGAGATCGCCCACGAGGCCGTCCGCGCGTACGACGCGTCGGCATGGCGCCTCCGGCGGCCTCGTAGGGAGATGAATTTCCCCGAGGTGATGACGCGGGAGTGGGCGGAGAGTCTCGCTCCTCCCCCGCGGCTTGTCACCGAGGAGGACCGTCGCGAGAACCAGAGGCGGGAGCGCCGCCTCGGCATCGCCGAGACGGACGAGGTGGCCATGGCAGCGTGGCGCGAACGGTTTCCGCAGGACGTCATCGACGAGTGCGAGTTCTTCGCTCAAAGGAGGGCGGAGAGGAGGGCGCAGAGGAGGGCGGAGCGAGCCGCCTATCGCGAGCACAAGCGTACACGGAAGGCGGCCGCGGACTTCAACATCGAGCTTGGAGAAGCGTAGTCCTGGGACGCCAATGATGAACGATTTTTTGATGCCTTCATCGAGATTTCGGATACGGACATTTCGGAGGAGGACATTTTTACTACGGACTCGGAGGAGGACGACGAGTAGTTTTTAGCGTGTCTATGTATCTTTTTTATTTTATCTATGCGTGTTTTTATTTTATATATGTGTCGTTGAACTATGCTATGCAAAATTTGAATTTACCTACTAGCTATGCAAAATTTGAATTTACCTACTAGCTATGTTTGATACTGCGCTGCTGGAGCGCCGCGCGCGCGCACAATTTTACGGCGGCCGCTGGAGCCAGCGCTCTTCGGCACCCTAAAAAACGCTACGTGCACGCGCTAAAACCGTTTTTTTGCACGCCGCGCGTTGCGCGCCTGTTGGAGATGCTTTAAGATGGGACACCCATGTGTAAGACGGTTGTTAGATGGCATCACCATACAAACAACCAATCAGAGTGGCTACAGAAAATTTATAGTTATAAAAAGTTACGGCTGGCACGACATAATTAGTCTGACGTCACATGTTTTTTTTTTCACATCAACAACTGTGTCAGCATTTGGTCCAAAATAAAACGGAGAAATATGTAGCTATCAATCCAGAGGGAGGACTTCATAAAAAAAAACTTCACCTCTCGTCGTCGCATACTGATTGCAAGATCATGTGAAACTATCTACAAATCACTGGTGTTGTTGAAGACTGTGCATACAAATGGGTGCCCAAGGAAATACATCATGCAAAATCGCATCAATATGACTCTAGATGAAAAAATTCATGTGATTCCGAATGAACTACAAAATTGTCTGGCCAGTGGACTTACGAATATGGTTACAGCCCAGAGGTCACTTGTTCCATTATTTTACATTTATTGTTGTTTCAGCACTTACATATAATTATCGCTCATGGGAACTTGCGGAGATTCTTGGCTAATTTCCATGTAAAATTCCTATGCTACTCATTGGATTCGACACTTTTACTTTTTAAAAAGATCCACAATTGACCATTTACACTTGTGGGTTGTCACATCTGCCCCCACAATGGCCATTTCAGTCCACCCTTCCTTCTGCCCCAAACACTATCCTTCCTACTTCCTCCATGTAGAAGGGCACAAAGTCGCCACCTATTTGACAAGATGATGGACATTCTTTCAACCATAGGGATAAGAAGTATTTGATGTGTGTTTCCCTTATATGAAACTAGTATCTATATTCGTTATTCTTGTGGCAATATAGGACACCAAATGAAGAGAATAACAGCGTGATTGGCATGGAGGACAAAGGCATCAAGAAATTTGAGGTGCACAAAAAATCTTCTGAAGGAGATAAGTGTTATAGTCTAGAAATAAATCAAGTACAGTGATCGCTTAACTTTACTTTTTTTTCCTCTCTCTGAACAGGATTACACTGAGCCTTAAAAGAAAACTGACCGTAAACAAAAATTAAAGCGCTACTACTTCCAGCGAAGAGAATAAGCAATGTCCACAGGACAAGCTGGCCTGCCTGCCACGCTATATATAAATCTCCAATGGAGCTCTATATCAGCCACACAAACACACAAACCAAGATGGCCTGACCGACCGATTCATCCAATCCCTTTCTTGTCTTGCGCAATGGGTGACAGCCGCGGCAGCATCGCGTGCTTCGCGACCTACAGGCCGCCGGTGCCGCTGGACATCTACTCCTGCCCAGCCGATCCGCCGCCGTCGTCCCGTCGCGACGAAGTGCTCCTCACCGACGGCAAGTCTTACAACCATAACTGCCGTGCCATCCCGGCGGCGGCGCTCAGGGAACTCCTCACGTTCTTGGCCAGGACGAACCCCAAGCTTGCCAAAGAGATGGTCTACACCCCGGACGATGCGGCCAAAGGCGTGGCCACCGGCCTGGTGTTTGTCTCCGAGAGGGACAACGGCCTCGAGACGCTCCACGTGGCCCTGCGCGGCGGCAAGCGGCCGCCCATAGTACGGCGCCTGGCCGACATATATGGCGCCGGCACTTTCGGCGGCGCGCGCATGGAGGACAGCGGTTGCTTCGCCGGCGGCTTCATGGTGGACGGACGGGTGGTCAGCCGGTCGATCATCTACGTCTCCACCAAGGAGCCGGTGAGCACACGCCGTTCCCCCTGGACCGTCGTGTACAAGACCAACCTTGCGAATGGCAAGACCGAACGCCTCACTCCACAAGGTAGGTCAACTGGCTCCATTAACTGGGACTGAGTAAATTGCTAAATACTCCCACCGGTTTCCTACTGTATTATAGAATGCCCCGATCTATTCAATCCTTGGAATTTTTCACGCGGTATCGCTCTCATCTAATGCTAAAAATCCTCAAGAAGTAGACCAATGGGACATAATTCATAATCCTCTCGAATCTCCTACCTATATTCCTACAAATGCCACATACAAAAAATGTGGGTTTAGATCATGTGAGGAACTAAGTTTCCTTAAAAAAAACTGCAAAAGATCAAGGAGACCAGAGTTCTAGGAAACTATAGAGAAATTATCACCATCCACTGTTCCCTAAATTATACCACAGAATTATACTTAATGAACAATGTTGATGTCGAGACATTTTTCTTTTTTTTTTCTTTTTTTTTTCGAAACGGAGGCAAAAGATTTGCCTCATCCATTAAATAAGGAGGGGAAGAGTTTTACAGAGTACATATTGTCGTGACCGACACCCGAAAATCGGCATGCTAACTACTCGCGTACAATAATATTCCCTAGCTTCTTTGCGCCCGCCGTAACCCAAAGGTTTGCCTCAAGCATTACATTTTGCAGAAGAATAGGAGGCGGCGCGCTCTTGTGGCTAAACACCCTGGCGTTTCTCTCATTCCAGATAGTCCAGGAGATAAGCATGGTTAGTGAGGCCATCGCACGCCTGTTGGGGTTCCGCCTGTCGGTTCTTTTATCCCACCATCACATGAGGGAGTCTTCTAAGTTCCAATCGAAGGTGTCAATGTGTACTAGACCGAGCTTAACAATCACCAAGCGCCAAAGCCTAATGGTGTAGCGGCAGTTGACAAAAAGATGAATGCCCGACTCTTGCTCCCTTTTGCAAAGCTAGCAGAGCCCACGGTTCTCCCAACCACGCTGCTCCAAGCGGTCGGCAGTCCAAATCCGATACATTTTTCATAAGTTGCCCTTACAACATACCCAACACGTCTTATTTTGTGACACAGAGGGAGTACTTAATTGTGTCTCATATTTTCTCAAAAGACTGTGCCTCATAAAAACTTGGGACCACCTAGGACTAAGGTAACTGAAATTTGGGTAGGGAATGATTCTGGTCAGTTAGCTGATCTAGCGCGGGGCGTCAGCCACCTCCCTTGCTTGACAAGCAGCTTGCTTGACCATGGACGTCTCTCCCTTATCTTTTTTTGACTACGCAAGTGCGCGACGCAACTGGAGATGTGTTACAATTTTTGCAACATGCGTCTTGTTGCTGAAAATTAGATGCGAGGGAGATGCTGTTGGAAATCTTTCCAATAAGGATCTTGTCATAGAAAATTAAAGAAGAGGTTGTGCAAAGTCGGTCATTGCAAGAAATTAGAGAATGGAAGGTTTTACAACAAGAGTCTTGTTGCAGAAAATTAGACAAGTTAAAATTTTACAATAAAGGTCTTCCTAGAAGAGAAATGATAAGGACAACTCGTATGAAAAATTGGACAACTCACGAGGCAGGGGAACTTTTAAAAAGATCCACCGGCAAATGCGTAGTAAATCCCGTTTAGTTAGGTGCAAATTCGAATGGCATCTCCGTGCGTACTAATCACAAACGCAACTCATTTCGGTCTTTTTCTCTTTCGTTGGTTTCATCTTTGTGCAACCGAGCAGATTGGCCGTCTCCAAACCCACGTATATATAGGAACACAACCATAAGTGATCCCTGTCCATTCTCTTTTCCATTTATTTATTTATTTGATCTTTTAATAACGATATGTTTTATAGACACATGAACATACAAATTCTACATCCAAATAGTTAGGTATTTGGGAAAATATAATTATAGGAGGCGGACGTGCAAATTGTTTTCGAGATTTTTTTTACTTTTTCCATTTTTTCATTCCTTAAAATAATTAAGAAATAGATATTTCTCAACATGCATGTTGTGCTGGTCGGAGTTGCGTATGGATGCTCACATGTTACCCACGCATTTTCGAGCAGTAGAAAAAATATAAAAGGAAGATATAATGGGCCGCCACCTTTTGTGCATGTTGGGTTGGTTGCAATTGCACATGACTTCCACGCATGCAGCTGTGACCCCTCTTGAAAACATGGAAATGCGACCCCCTTTGAAAACTTGCAGTTATGACCCGACTTGAATACTTGAAGTTGCAACCCAATTTGTAAGCTTGTAGTTATAATTCAACATGAAAACTATCGACCTCGTTTGAAAACTAACTGGCATTCGGATTACAACGCTTGCAGTTGCATTTCTAGATAAGGATATGTAAAAACCGGATATTTAACTAAGCTGACCGGGTCACTTTGTGTCTATCTACATGGAGTCGAGTTACAATGTTCCCACTTGCATGTCCCACCCTTCTGCCCCCGATTCTAGTTGCTTTGGGTTTGTGCAGCACATTACAAATCTTCAAGTTGTATCTCTAGTGGTGTACATGCAACTATACACCGTCCTACCTCATCCTATTTTGTCAATATAACTTCACTACTTTGTTGACCTCTGATATTTTTAATAATAATAATAATTACTATTATTATTATTATTATTATTATTATTATTATTATTATTATTATTATTATTATTATTATTATTATTAAGAGTCAAATTTGTAAAAAATCTTAATTTTTTGTTGCACTATAGAGTTACAAAAAGATGGAAAAATGAAAAAATGTTAATCATGCATTTGAAAAATACTAGACATATATAGGAGAATGTTAATCTTGGATACGAAAGCTGTTTGTGATATATAAAAAATGTCACTCATTTAAAGAAACGTATGTGATATTAAAAAAAATTACAGTTTAATAAATGTTCTTGTAATTTAAAAATGGTTCATACCTTCAAAATCATGTAAATTGCATTTAGGATAATGTCATGTCTCTCAAAAGTGTGTGTCTGCAAAAAAAAATTTAAATATACGTGGTAAGAGAGATTTTTACATAATGTAAAAAAGAATGTACAATTAACAATGTAAATGACATTTTCACAAAATATCCATCAATCTACAAAATATTCATGGGATTTTTAAATATTTTTATACAATGCAATGAAAGTCTGTGTAATTTCTAAAATTTACATTTACAGAATTTATGTTAAATTTTTAAAACCTATTCAAAATTCAAAAAAAAATACGTTTGTGACATTTTCAAAACAAAAGTGTATATTATTTTTTAAAAATGTTTGCTTTATGTAAAAAATAAATCTGATACCAATAAAAAAGTGTACATGACATTTGAAAGAAACTTCCAGCGATTGAAAGAAATGCATGTGACACTTGAAAATATGGTTATACAATGTAAAATGATTTTTCCAGTAGTAAATTTTTTTATCAAACAAGTACACGTGACATTGTAATGAAATAATCCCGTGTGTTCAGAAAATTTTCGTGAATTTTTTATAAAGAAACTAAAAATGTAAAACAAATTTTCATGTAGCTTAGAAAGAAGTCCGTGATAATTATGAAAATCTTTTAAGAATATAATGAAATGTTTGTGTAATTTTAAAGAAATGTTCATGTAATATTAAAGAAATGTTTCTTGTTATTAAGAAAATGTAGATTGTTTATTTTGAAAATGTTGCCATGTAATGAAAAAAGTGTCCAAAGTGTATAAAAGATGTTTCATGGGTGTGCTAATACATAAAAAGAAACCGATTAAAACCGATAAGCAAACAAAAAGAAAAGTAAAAAGACCAAAGAATATGAATAAAACCAAGGAAAAAAATAAAGTATAACGAAGAACTAAAAAATCCACTGACAAAACAAAGGACAAGAAA
Organism: Elymus sibiricus; assembly: GCA_039707655.1. Classification (NCBI taxonomy): domain Eukaryota; kingdom Viridiplantae; phylum Streptophyta; class Magnoliopsida; order Poales; family Poaceae; genus Elymus; species Elymus sibiricus. Next base: position 20,386,664 of record CM077663.1, on the reverse strand, counting down.
GCAAAAAAGAAAAAGATTAGAAAACCAGTGAGGAAATAAACAAAACCCAATGGAGAAAAAAAATCGAAGTAGATTAAGCAAACCTACAGCTACACACATGTGGCATGAGCAATTGCGCTACTGAGCCAGCCCGATTCTCTTGCCTGTAGGCAATTCCTAATACGAGAGATATAGGTACCACTTGTCAGATGTGCTAAGCAATCGAAAATATTTATTTATGGAGACAGTGTCATAACGCATAGTCTGAGACAGCGCCAGTACGACACATGTGGTCGCTTCCAAGATACAACTCAGAACGCCAAGACGAATATCTTTTGTGATGATTGAATGGCCAGGAAAATGAATGAGACATTGTAAAAAGTTTGAATTGTGTCACGGGAACTTATTTAGGTAAGAAGTGGTGCATTTACTCTAAATTCCCTCGTGTGAGAACTAGCTAGTAAGAAGAAATCATTTGGTAAGAGACACAGACTAAAAACTTGTAGCACTTGGGTCTTTGAGTCCTACTTATTATTTCGCTGAACCAAATTACAAATTTGGTCAACTTACATATAGCTTTTGTGAACATATATATCCATTGTTGGTGTCGGCAGGTCAGTATGATATGAGCCCAGCCGTGTCACCATCGGGGAAGATGGTGGCGGTGGCCAACTTCCAATTTAATAGGTGGAATGGAGAGATTGAGCACCTCAAGACGGACATCGTGATCATGAATGTGGATCGGCAGGCGCAGGGCGGCCTCCGGCGAAAGATCATTATCAGGGACGGTGGCTGGCCCACGTGGGGCAGCGACAAAGTCATCTTCTTCCACCGAGGTATTGTGGGAGTGGGTGAGGATAAGAAGGTAAATATTACCTGGGGTGTGTTCCAGTACAATATTAGCACGAAAGCAATCGTCCGGGTAACACCGGAGAGCTTTGATGCCATGACTCCGGCGGGCATCAGCGAGATCAAGGTGGCCGTCGCGACCATTCGCCAGAAGTCCAAGCAAGCTGCGGAGACTGCGCCCCGTGTGGAGGAACAGTACCGCCATATTGAGATATTTGACGTTACCGCGCGTGACAGGCCAGTGGAGCTCACCCGAAAGGCTATCCCGAAAGCAGACCACTACAACCCCTTCATTCTCGATGGCGGCAAGCGCATCGGTTTCCACCGCTGCAGAACTGATGAGTTTGTCAAGGTATGTGTACATCCTCCAATAGGTTTCCATCCTTTAATAAATTTGTAGAAAGAACATTCTATGGACTAGCTAGGTACTAGGACTAATGAGAGGGACTAATTAATGTGCGGCATACAGAGTGGAAGTGTTATCCCCAAGAACTTCCAAAAGCTGCAGAGCCCGGAGTCGCACAAGGAGGTGGGGCTGTTCAGATTGTCCGGCGTGTTCCCAACCATCTCCACGGATGGCTTGAAGCTTGCCTTCGTCGACAACGAGTTCAAGGCAGTGTGGCTTGCCGACAGCAATGGCCTTCGCGTCATCTACGACTATAAGGGTTCCAACAAAATCTTCTCCACGGTGTGGAACCAAAATAAAAAAGAGGACACCCTGTACATCTGTCTCGGACCAGCCTTCAACTTCCGTGAGCCTCTTGAGATCTACGCCATCTTCGACGCCTCCACCACCAAGACAAATGTGCGGAAGGTGTCACGCCTCACTGGCGGAAATGTCAACAACGCCTTCCCGTCGAGCAACCCGGAAGGGACTAAGTTCGTGTTCCGGTCTACGTGCGACCGCCCGCCAGGAGAAGACAACCCGACCAAGTGGAAGGTAGGAAAGAGGGAGCACAAGAACCTCTATATCATTGAGAATGCCAAGGATGGGGAGACCGGCGGTAGCGCGGTCACACGGCTCACGGACGGGGAGTGGACCGACACCCACTGCAGCTGGTCGCCACAGGGGGACTGGATCGTCTTCTCTTCCACCCGCGACAAGCCCAAGGGAGCCGAGGCTCTCGACAACGGCCTAGACCCTGGCTACTTCGGCGTGTACCTGGTGAAGGCGACCGACAAGACGGTGGTGCGCGTGATCCGGAGCGGCGCCAGTTTTGCCGGGCACGTGAACCACCCCATGTTCAGCCCGGACATGAGGAGCATCGTCGTCACCTCCGACCTCGCCGCCGTCTCAGCGGAGCCCATCTCGCTGCCCATTTTCGTGCACTCCGTCAGGCCTTACGGTGACATCTTCGCCGTCAACCTCCGCGTCTTCGACACCAACGAGGACATCACCCAGAACGAGGACATCGACGAGTTCCACCGCATCACCCATAGCCGCTACGAGTACTCCACGCCGACGTGGACCAAGTTCGCCAGCGTCGACCCCAACTCTCAGTGGGACATGAGCAAGGTGATCACCGCCAACGGCACCCCCTTCAGTCCGAAGTGTCCGTACATGCAAGGTGACGGAGGAGAGAGCTGGCACATGGCCGGACACCTCACCATCGGGAAAAGGTGCTGCTAGGCTGGTCTGCTCACCCATCCATCAATTGTCACTGGCCGGCTCAGTTGATTTCCTCGATTTGCCTTTTATAAATCCCACCGCAAAATTATATTTCTGGAGAAGCATGCTCACGATCGGTCGCTCCTTGTTTAATTATCACATATTGATTTCGAATATCATGTAAATTTGCTATTTGTGAGAGTCTGCATTGTTTGGATTATTAGAAGAGTTGATTCCATTTTTTTTCTTAAACGAAGGGGTTTCCCGGCCCCATTTATTAAAAACGAGGCAAGCAAAAAACATGACGGTTCACAGCGCCGGGCTCAAGCCTAGGAGTCCCTCTCAAACTGATTTCATTTGCTTCAGAACATAATATGTTTAAGCCTCTTTTACACAACGATGTCCCTCTTCAAGTGATCAGCCTGTGTTTCCTTCTCCGGAAGCTCGTGAGTTCGAACCACCCATCCCGCTTGGTGCTAGATTTTACTCATAACAGAATTTGGCGTCCATCAAAATGAAATAACAACCATAGAATAAAGTATCCCTTTCCAGCTTTATCTGTCATGCAAAGTGACATCATATTATTCCAGATGAACAAACTCATCTGGTCCTGAATGAACTACATAATTAGGATGTCGAGGTAACCGAGAGCGTAGAATGATGTAGTCATACGAGGGACGCCAATATATATATATATATATATATACTATTAAAGTACGGAGTGCTTCTGTCCGTACGTCATTAAAATTGCCCCCGAATTTGCAAAATATTACCCACCAATGCCACCTATAATTTATAAAAAACGTTGCACACAGAAAAATCCGGATCGGGCCAGCCCATTTAAGAATCTCCTATACTACGCCCAGCGCGCTAGTAAAAGACACAGCTCACCTGGGCCGGCCCATATATGGGTGATCATTTTTTTATTTTTTGTTTTCCTTTTCCATCGTTGTTTTTTCTACTTTAAATAATTTGTGAATTTAAAAAAAATTCCAAAATTAAAAACTGGGAATTTTAAAATAACATTTAATAATTCATAAACGTTTGTGGCTTCAGAAATTGTTTGTGATTTTTAAAAAATATTAGCAAATTTTCTAATAAATGTCCGGGAAATAAACTTACATTCATGAGTTTTTCTAAAAAAGCTCATGTATTAAAAATTGTTTTAAAATTTCACAAAATTTCGCCAATTCAAAAAATATTCATATATTAAAAATAGCATAAAATAAAACTGTTCATAAATTCAAATATATAGTTTATTGATTCACAAAATATACGCTGATTCAAAAAAGATCATGCAGTTCAAAAAATGTTCATTAATTTAGAAAATGGTTTCATCAAATCCCAAAAAAATGTTAGTCGATTCTAGAAATGTTCGCCAATAAAACAAAATGTTTGCAAATAGTATAATATGTTCATGAATTCAGAAAACGTTCTTGATTTTACAAAATGTTCGTGAATTTAAAAAATGTTCACAATTTCAAATATGCTCACGAGTTTAATAAAATGTTCATGATTTTTAAAAATTGTTCATGTTTTCACAAAAATGAGAGTGATAGTGTATATCGATGATCTAGTAAAATGTGATCATTGCCATTCAAAATTATGATTTTTTTTCTCCCGTTGCAACGCACGAGCATGTTTGCTAGTCTTAATAAAAGAAAAAGAAAATACAAGGGGGACGAGTCGCGAAGTTAAATTGCCCCCGAATTTGCTAGTCTTAATAAAAGAAAAAGAAAAAGAAAATTGCCCCCGAATTTGCTAGTCGAGAAGTTAAATTTAGTTGAAAAAAAAACAATTATTTGAAAGAAAAATTGAAAAGAATTGAAGAAGAGAAGATGAAATTGGAGTTGTATGTTGCCGATGTCGTCGATGATCACAAGATCAAGATGGATGCAATGCGCTTGAAGATTAGAAAGATTAGAAAATATGACATTAATAAAGAGGCTTTGTATCATTATACTGTTGGATCAATTATTACCTTAGTTGTGATTTTGATCGCATTATGTTGTTGCATTTAAATGATTTAGCTAGATAGTTGTATGTTGTTTCACGAGAATAAGTGTGTATGAATTTTATGTATGAACTTGTATTAATTTGGTCACTTCGATGTTATGTAATGAAGATGAGCCGGCAATGGATGTACGATGACCGACGCTCTCCCCAGTTCATTAATGGCGTGCATAGTTTTCGGCATGCGGCTGAGGCAAACAAACGGAAGGTTTTATGCTTTGTCCATGTCGTGTCTTTAAGGGCAATCGTGGGTGTCTTGCGAAGGCGACAACTCTGGATCAAATCTACCGCATAGAGGATGTTGTCGGCGATGCATCTTCCAGCAATAAAACCAGACAGTTCAAAGGAAACCAGGAACTAAAAAAGTTGGAGTCGCGTGATCAAGATCCGAGAAATAATCTTCATGACGCAATTCTGGAGAGAAATGGACCGGAATCCATTTGCCGAGAGCACCACATCACACCTTGGCAACAGGGAAATAAAAGCACGGCATCCAGGTCCGCCAAGCGTCCTTATTTTGCATTCTCAAAAAATTAGAAATGCTGCAATGGCAATCGTAAAAAAAGAAAATACAAATCTCAAGTCACGTCGCATATCAATATCAATCGCGCGAATATTCACACAAGCGCACGCGCTATGTATGAATGTGTGCTATCCCTCTATGGCTCTACTATGCAAAAAATAGCGCATGCACTCCCTTATAAGTTGCTCACAACCTCCTCAACCAGGCGATGTGGGACTAAAAGTAACATACCTTTGGGCAATGTACGTACTACTGGCCAGGGAGAACATGCTCCTTGCGTTGGCCCCTTTTCGCTCGCTGTAGAGAAAACGCATGCAGAACCCATGTTAGCTATTGTGCGTCCCCTAAAATAAAGGTAGATTGTGTGCGTCGCATGCTAGCTTTCCTTGCTTTCAGGTGAGCTAGTCCCAAAATAAAAAAACTGTGCGTTCTATCGTTCCTTCTTGTGACAGCGATCCAATGTAGGATTCTTATACATCTCATGCCACTTGCGACTAGCTCCGTACGGGACCAAAAAATTTCCATCCAACGGTCGCCACATTTGTCCGGAGTGCTTTGGACATCCAAAATCAGACAAAGCGGCACCAAACCGGGCAAGCTTTGGGGAGACCGGATGTCCGCCACGTCGGACTCCAACAACAAAGAAGGCCCACCCAAAACCCGTCTCCCCATTTACACTCTAGAACCCTCCACCCAGCATTCATGTCGGTCATAGCGTACGTGACCAGACGAACAACCGCCTACCTGCATTTATATCGGCTGACCGGCATGACATTCGCACCGACGAGACGATCGAGAAGCCTACCGCATTGAAGTCATCCCGCCCCGGCTATTTAAGTGGGCCGGCCGTGTATGCATGCCCACACCACCACACGGCCGCTTCTTCTCTCCTTTTCTTTGCAAAATACGCACACCTCTACCAATGGTGACCACGATGGGCAACTCCGAAGCCTCAAAGCAGTTCATGGTGCTCCTTGCCCATGGTCTGTGGGACCCTTGGGGTCCAGGGCTTTCTCGGACGGCGGATCTCCTTCTAGCACTTGTACATGCAAACCAAGCTAGCTAGAGCCAGGGACGAATTTAGGGGGGGGCGAGGGCGGCTAGACCCCCCCTAACAAACTGATTTTTCTTCTATGATAGTGGTTGTTGCAGTAAAAAAAAATCACTCCATGTGAGCTTTGCCCCCTCCATGAACAAACTTGCCCCCTCCATGGATGAATGCTGGCTCCGTCCCTGGCTAGAGCGACCTCCACAAAGCTACTGCTACCATGGCAGCAATGGCTTGATGTCAAAAGACGGTTTTGATGTGCTAATTAAACCTTAGACGATGGAGGTATACATACACGTGTACACACGTTCGTTTATAAATACCCCACTGTTGTGAGAGGGCCAGGCCCGGGGACGACAAAGCTGAATTGTGATGCAGACTCTCAGAATTCGAAGTTGTATAATGGGCCCCTTGTGTAGGAACTGGACTGCTCCTCTGTTTGGGCGTGACGTTAAGCTGAGTAAGTCATGGAGAAGATCTCAATGGTTTGATCTGATTGGGGAAACAAAAGGTTATCATTGACCTTCTCCAGCATGGAATATTTTGTGGTCAGCCACAAAAAGAACATGTTGGCACACGAAGTTGAGGCTACGTCATGACGCACATGTGATATCAGGACGATTGTTGGAGTACCAGAGTGTATCGGGCAGATTATGCTGGATGAATGTAATACCACCATGGCGTAATGATTTGCCCATTGTTGTAAAAAAAAAAGAATACCACTTTTTGCACGTATGGCGTCGTTGTCGTATGTCTCCGGCCCTCTGCAACTCCTCTCCCTCAAATTTGATGGCTCTCGACGGTCTACCATAGGATGCCATTTGGTGCCATTAGAGGTGGGTGGCGGTAGCGTTTGCGATCACGTACACTGGCTGTTGGTAGACGACGACGGAGATCCAGCCTGACCGGCTTGCAATAGTGGCGGTCTTCGCCTAAATTATGGGGCAGTGACGGCGAGCGTACCACGTTCAACGATGGATGTGTGGCAGTGGTGGATGATTAGTACAAGTGTGGCACATGGTTGCTTGGCTATGTGCATGGTGGCGGCCAACCGGAGGTATTTGGCAGCGGTTGGATAACGTCAGCGTCGCACATGCGTTGGACGGCGGTTGATCAGGCTCTGAGAGGCCTCGGTTGCAGTTCTGCATGCATGCATGCTCGGCGTCTTATCCTAGGCCGTCTTTGGAGGACTCATATGAAGATAGAGTGGGGTTGCCGGATTGCCCCACGTGGGTTCTTGGCGATACCGATGCTCTTTGTCTGTAGCCTGCATACGGTCACTGTCAAGGACGTGAGGCTACCATAGCGGGAAGCTGGTAGATCAAAAATATTTGCTTGCTTGTGGATTTCTTCTCTTTCCGCTTCCGGCACTTGGACATGCACAAGAAGCTAGCTGGAGCTGCCTCGGCATGCATCCACTCACGCTACCATGGCAGAAGGTCTTTTTTTCTTTGGCGGGACGACATGAAACGCCTCGCTCGCCCACGACCTCGGCCCGTCTCTTCCTCCCTCGATGGCCACCCACGACCTCTACCCCCCTCTCTCTCTTCCCTTTGATCTCATGCCCTGCCGGAGGTTCGCCGTCGGTGGAGGATACCGCAGGCCGCCGATGCGAGGAAGACGCGAGCCCCACATCCTCGTTCCATGCGCCGACCGTGTCAAGCCAGTTGAGGCCACGATGCCGCCGCACTCGGTGAAGCTCCACAAAGCTCCGTGTGGCCTCTCTTGACGGAGAAGCTGCTCCCAGCGCCGACTGGCTACCAAAATAGAGAGATACTACTACATTGAGGAGGTAATCAATACATCAAGCTACTGCATGACTGGACTATGCAAAAGAATATCTTGGGGTGTAAGGTGATAATAATCTAGCCATAGACAGTTCTCCATATGTCTCACGCGTGCAACTGGATATCTTTCACAAACATGTATGTACTACTTCCTTCGCAAAACATAGTATCAAAACGGATTCTACCAGTGCGCTGCTAATTCAACATACATAACTGACGGCGGTTGAGATGTAATACGTTTATTGTGATTGAGACAAGCAAAAACTCATATGAGGCACATGCCTAAATTGATTAGTGCAACTAATCGACATGAGATTCTATGATTGAGACAAAGCAAGCATATACACAATAAACGTATGAGTTTATTGTTAAATCATACACTAAGAGCACGATCCCCTCCCCCCCCCCCCCCCCCCCCCCCCCAGCCCCCGCGTCGCTCCGGGGCGACTCGGGTGGCGAAACCCTAGCCGCCACCCAAGCCCCCCTCCTTCCCCTCCCTCCCCTCGCCGCCGCCGGAGGATGCCGGTGGGCGAAGCCATCGTCGGTGGACGCCGGCGGCGGGGCCCTTGTTCGCGTGCTCACGCGTTGGTGTTTTGCGCGCTGGAGCGGCGGGAGCGTGCGGTGGCGCGGCGGCCGGCTGTCCGCGTGCAGGGGAGGTCGAGATGGCGCGGTGCGCGTGCGTGGAGGCGCTGCTACGGCGACCGGCCGGCTACTGCAGCGAGCGGCAGAGCTAGGGGCGCCCAGATCTGGGCCGCGCGGGCCCGCCCTGGCCCGTGTCAACCACTCTGCCCCCACCCACCCTTCTCCCTCATCCCACCCCTCCCGGCCGCCGTCGGTGGTTGCCGCTGGGTTGGTGAGCACGCGCGCGGCGACCCTGACGGCTGCTGCGATGCTGTGCCCCGGCGGAACCTGGTGGCGGAGGCTGCGGGCCGACGCTGCGGCGGCGCGGTGCAGGTGACTGTTGTCGCCTGCTGGCCGCGCCCCCGGCGGTGGCTGGCCTGCTGGCGCTGCGTTGGCCGGTGCCCACTCCTGCGACTGTCGACGTTCCTAGGCTTCCCTCCTCCATGTGCGTCTGTCTTCTCCGACGTTCTTCGCCATGTCCAGTCTGCATCTGCATCTGAGGTCCTTGCTCATGGGTCAGGGCGAAATCCCCGCGCGGCAACGGCCTGCGCTGTCAACGACGACACTCGAGGGTGCCGTCACCTCCTTGGAGGCGTTGGCATGGCCTCTGACCGGACCTCCTCCTCGAGCACCGGGAGAAATCCTAGGTCCGGCCTCCCGGACCGGGCAGCGGTGGCGTCTCAACGCCGTTACACTCTTGACGGCGCTGCTTTGGCTGCAAGCGGAGTACTTGATGTGGCAGATGGTGTCTGGTGATGCATCGTTCTGGCGTAGAAGGCTGCACAGGGAGCAGGTTGTATGTCAGAGCAGGCACAGGGACCAGTCAGCCAATCAACCAAAATAACTTCCAAATCAACGTACAACACCCACCCCAAAAATATAAGTTTTCCTCCTACTTGTAATAATTCATATTATAGATAAACTATCTGCACTGCATCATAAGATGATCAGCTGGTGACAATGTAGTATCCTAAGCATGCAAGTATGATTCCCCATCACCGAATCCCAACCTTAAGCCATACAATAGAACTAATCCAATGACCCGTTCATCCATCAGGCAGCACATATACAATCAGATTTTGACAGACAAGCAGAAATAGTGCACCCTTTCCATGACCTCACAGGAATTGGAAAATTACCTTGAGAAAGCCCGCATTTTGGCGGCTCGGGGACGTGGGCGCCCTTCTGAATCCTGAAGAAATCGATGATCTTCTTTCCGATTGGGCGTAGTTTTCATTTTGTTCGTTTCGTTTCTTTCCTAGTCGCCTCGTTGCGGATCAGGAGATCTCACGGTCATTGACGGCGCCCCATTCAGAATCGCGGGAGATGGAGGCGCGCACCAAAGCCAAGCGGCCGGCGCACCAAGGTTCACCTCTGCTGCGATCAGGACTAAGCGTGGACTAGCAATCACCGATTCACCATCCATCAGGTGCATCCTACCTCCTAGTCCTAGCCATAATACTCCAACTTCAAGCGGACCAAAGCCCTAATTGATATAGACTATTTTATAATCTCCATTGAATAATTAGCTAATTACATTAACGAGTATACTGTATATAGCTAGTGCATCCATTAATTTTGCTATTTTCATTCTTTGTGTGCATCTATACGATCTGTTGAGTACTTGCAAATCATGTGTTCTACAAATCAGGATAGAAAGAGTTAATACATTGACTAGATAGCTCTTGAGAGTGACATGTTAGAGAAGATTGATTATAAATATATCACCGAAAAGAACACTAAAAGGATTTAATTTTTGGTTAATCAAAAATCAATTTTGAGGCCTCATATTGAATTTTGCACTAGGGCCCCCAATTTCTGGAGACGACCCTGAGCAGAAGCGGCGCGGCTCCGGTGGCGAGCCGGGTGCTGGAGCAGCAGTAACGGCACCACACACTACCCTCCTTTCCGCATAAGGCACCCATGCATGGTCGCCCCACTGGAGGCATCTCTGACTCCACGGAGAGAGCTTGGTGAAAAAGGGCCCGAACACAAAGTCGGCCTTACGCTAAGTATATAAACCGGCATTACAGGATTCCCCACATAGCGTTTTGTTCTACAAAATTTAAGCCCCTGTTATACACAAGGTTTTTTTTTCTCACTTCCATTTTTGCGGTAGGGCCTAGAAAACTGGTTTACGAAAAATCTCAGAATTTTCAGATTTTTTCGCCTGAAGTTTTCATATAAATTTTGAATTCGATTTTATTTGCTTCAAAACATAATATGTTTAAGCCTGTTTTACACAATGTTGTCCGTGTTCAAGTGATCAGCCTGTCTTTCCTTGCTTTGAAACAATGTTCGAACCACCCATCCCGCTTGGCGCTAGATTGTTTTTTTCTCAACTTGAAAATACTTTACAAAGTCAGTTGGGAAAATTGGGGAGCAGTCCTGCAACTCTTTGCAGCTAGAACAAGCACCTTACTACCATGCTAAGTGTCTTCCGTTTGGAGAGGCATACAAGCGCTATTTGACATCAGTTAAATGTTTAAATTCAAATTAATTTAAAATTTTGAATAGTATTTAAATTTTTCACTCAGTAACAGATAGGCCGGTTTTCAATCGGTTTCCAAAAATCTCGGTCATGATTAAAAATCCTAGTTATACACCATTGGGGCGGATAATTTGATTACCAGACTTTTGGATGAATCCGTCACCTGTAGTAATAAGTGGGAACACATAAATATATGAAACCACCTGCATGTCGTAAGTACTCGAGGTGCCGTACGGCAATAACCGCCTTTGTAATGCCCACAATCTATGCTGATTGCATAAAAGTAAATAGAACCAAAGTAGATTATGTATAGAAAATGACACATCCTACAGATGTAAAAGGTATAAGAAGAATTCTTGTTGTTCCTGCAAAAATAAAGTTATTTTGTCATGTTGATTTCCACAGAATATTTATTAACGATTTTTTGGTTATATATCAAGATCTCAGACAAATCTTTTGCCAAAATTCATACGATTCTATTTTCTAAAAATAAATGCTATGAGAGGCCACAACAACGTATTATTAACCTAGGTAGTTAGATGGTACATCCACTTCCCTTACCAAGTGCACTACTCCTACTTCTTCATACCAATTTATTTTTGATGATAGCTGTATCTTTTGGAACTTTTAGGAAGATTAAATTATTGCTCTTATAATACAACCTCCCGATTGGAATTTACTATTTAAAATAACGTGCGATGCTGGTGAATATGCTGTTGAGGATGTTATAACTTATCCGGATGTTCAGAAAGATCTTTGTACTTCATCGGTTTTCAGTTTGCAAGGTATGTGTGTATGTCTAGAATATGAATTTGAATGTACTATGAGTTATATATATGAAACATGCATTATAAATTTCTTCGAATATTAATCCAATGGTCCATGTTATTTATTCTCAGAAGAAAGAACCACACTCTTCAGTACCATTCGACGTATCATAAAAACAAACATCAAATCAAAAAGAAACGTGAATTGTCAAACAAACCTATTTATCGATTACAACAATTCTCTCTACATTCTGATTTATAAGCCCTGTGCATTTGCTTGGATCGTCAATTTAATCAAAAAGAAAAATAAAAAGAAAATTCGATAAGTTACCATCCGGTTAGCACGAACTTGTGTTATAAGTTACCATTTAGAATTATTTCTTTGTCCATTTAGAATTTAACAACTAGTACTAAACTGCTTATCGTAAATAAAGATCGTCTATGATTTATACCGGTTCTCATCCTTTTCTATTTTAAGACGTACACTAGATCAAGTCTCTCCGTCTGTCTTGGAGTACTAATTTGTATGTCACATGGATTTATATGTTCAATGGAGACGGCACGAAAGCAACGCATCTGATTCGGTAGAAGCCCGGCAGATTGATGGCAAGACAATGTTGACGTGCAGCTACCCATCCGATTCAGTACAAGCCCGGCAGGTCAACGGCACAACAGCGACGCACATACGGCACGCGCCCACGTCGCATGGACGCTGGCTGATTGCTCGATATCAACGCAGTCAATATGGCGCCGCTAGGGTCTATGCCGCCTCCGCCGCCGCTAACTAGGGTTAGGCGCCGCCATGCTTCTTCTTTGCTTCGTCGGGGACTGGGTGGGAGACGGGTTTGGTCGGGGCTGGGAGGGAGACGGAGTCGGTCAGGTTCTGCGTCGATTCACTCAAGGGTAAAAATGTCCAAGGGAAAAAAGGTTAACGGCAAGATCTAGGAAAACTGACGGCAGGGTAATATAAGGAAGAAAATGAACATTCAATGTCAAAGAGGGAAGGAAAATTTTTTGAGGATTGAGGAAATAGGATGCATCTTGGATGTAAATATACAAATGGTTCGGAAAGTTTTTCAAACATGCAAGTCTCTAAACACAGAAACTTAAAAATGTTTACGGTTCCAGATTTCTAGGCCCTTTCAATTCATGCATTTGAGTCATCCTTGGTTTCTATATATTAATGTGATACCCTTGCACATCCTTTCTCAATTATTTAACATGATCTGCAAATGCAAATCCCTCATTAGATTTTGTAGCTGTGTTGGAAGCCTTAAAATTCCGTCGCTACTATCTCCTGACTTGGAAACTGGAGGTATATAGGGTGCGTATTTTTTCTGCTATTCCAAGCAATAGACAAATATGCATGCTTTAAAGTAAGCAACTTATCATAACTCCTTTGCCCATATGTATTTTTCTCCTGTGTGTGTACTACTTTCTGCTTCAATTGCAAGCAACATGTCTTCCTCTTAAGTCTGTCTCTCAATATTGCATATGCCATAACATGCAGTTGTCCGCTATATTTATAAGCCATATATAGTTTACAGCTACATGTTGCATGAACCGCTGTGGGGAGCGGCATAGGGTGTTGTGTTGCTCATGTAGGGTGTGTTCTGTGTTATATGGCTTTGCACCATCCATCTTTGCCTAACTCTTTTATACATTTGAATCCCCTCTTCATTAAAGATGTGCAGAATGTGCTTGTTTTCACGTTATCTGAAAAAGCCATAGCAATACAGATAAGGTCGGAGCTTTCTTGCTGATATGCTTTTGTTTGTTATACAGTTGAACACTGAGTTAGTAGTAGAAGTGGTCTCAGGAGAATCCACATGTTACGACCCAGAAAGATCTTCAGCTTACTGTGACATGCAAGGTTTATATGTTCATAATAAACATGTCCTCATCAATTTATCATCAAACATTTGTTGCGGTTCTGAGTCCATTTTTTTCTTATAACAGGGAAATCCGTCAATTGTGATACCTCTGCTACCAGTTCGATAGATGAACAAGAGTTGAGCTCCAGATGTTTGAAGGTATCATTTCTGAATCTCTCGTGTGAAAAGTGTTAACATATTGTGATGCGACCTAGTGTCGAGGAAAACTGCTGCATCATGTACTGATACACAGTGCCATCCTATTTTTCAGACAGAGGAATCATGTACCCCTGATACTTTTGAACCTAAGTGTGATGGGGAAAAGAGGGATACCAAGGTGGATATTCTTCTCTCATTTGCTCTTGTATGCAGACTTGTTTTGTGTTTAATTTACACGATGCTCTTGTGCTAATACAAATAATATTCGGAATACAAATGGAAAATCATCTTTTACATTATTATTTCTCTCTTACTTCAGATAAGGGGACAACAGGTTAACAGCGAACTTGATTGTTGTGAGAGTTGCTCTGAGCAAACATCTGCACATGAAGGTGGGGTGACACAGGCACCCAGTCATTTGGATCATCCATGTGATCTCAGCTTTACAGGTCCATTATATCTCTCTTGCTGAATAATTTAGCATGGCAGCGTACACATGAATTAGGAATCATACCTCACATTGGATATCCACTTTGCGTGACAGCCTCTTAAACTTAAATACAGGTATCGTTTCTGCAGAATCTCACTTACTTCCATGTACAAAGAGTGAACGGGCCAGCCTACCCCCACGGTTTACTGGCTGTAGCAAGAAAGCTCCCATGGAACAAAGTGAAGAAGCAGAGTTAAGCAGCAGCAATATACAAGTTGCACATGAAGTTGATATAAAAGGTTCAAGCTTATTTGTTATGCCTGTCTTTGTCACTATTATTGTTAATGACCATTTTTTTGTTGAAAATTTACCCCATCTTTGAACAGAAACGAAGCATCATGATTGCCCAAGTTGTTCTCCGGAAACGAACTCTGAAACAGAAGCTGTTAGCTCCAGCCAGGCTTTTTTAGAGTTGCAAACGATGGTACTGAATACTTGCTTATATTATTATTTTCTTTTCCTAACTCATATGTTTTGGGATAGCTCTTATTACTCTACGGTTACTGAATACAGACAGAAGCAAGGCCTCCTTGTGTTATTCGGAAATTTCCATAATGTTTCTGCAAGGACTCGGAAGAGTTGACAGGAAATTGACATATCGTTTTGCTTTTGTTAAAGCAGGATCGCAAGTCTGTGGCAGGAAGGTGTGAGCCCACAGTAGAAAAGACCATCGCAGACGAACATGATACTGGTAGCTCTTGTAGTCTGCAGCTTGCGAGCTGGTCATCATATCTTGTGTACTTTCCTTGGATGAAATCATCAGTTACCTAATCGAAGTATCTCTGCAGTAGGAGATGAACGTCCAGACGGGGTGAAGAAGGACCAGGCAGTCATGTCTCCTCCATATGCGATGGGTGAAGGACCTCCCCAGATGACAGTAAGTTGTGCTTAACTTGATCTATAGACTTGGCCGATGGTACTTGTGTTACGTACCAAATATCGCGTGAAACCTTGTTTGTATTGCTTCATTTCCTGATTCCGTTTTCTTTGCTCATGCGATCCAAGGGTTGTCGTCCAAGGGTTGCCACTGAAGAAACTGCAAATGAAAAAGAGAACCGTCGTCCAGCACAAGGAGTTACTGCAGATAAGAAAGAGATCCGTCAGGAGGCAGAAGTAGTTACTACTACAAATAAGAGGGCCGTCACCGTCAGGCAGCAGGAGTAGTAGTTACCGCAGATGATAAAAAAGAGGAGGACCTGAAGCCTAGCCTGAAAAGAAAGAAAACCAGAAGGTGAGTGAGTGTGCTAAGTGCTTTTACTTACAAAAGGGTCAAGAACCAAGCTGATGGTAAATAAATAAATATTTGGTGGAAGCAGGAGGCTGCTGCCGGTGTCGTCCATGATGCTCAAGGAGTTCACCGGCCCTCACATCGACGCTGCCGTCACGGACACCAACATGTCCGTAGCGACATGGTAGATAGGCTAGAGTATCCAATCCAGCGGTAGAGTTCCTTTTTGTTTTAGTTTAGGAAGAGAAAAAACGATGGCGTGACATGTTGGTGTATCTGCCTGTCCATGTCTACAAAAGTGATTTGCTTTCATTTGTAGGACCACCTCTGTGAACCCGAATTCAAGGGCTAACCATTGTCATCATCGTCGTGAAAAGGGGAATCTAAAGTCCCCATCACAGCCAAAATTTTGTTGTGGATACCAAGCATCACCACATCATGTGCAAGTGCCTGCCTTGGCTTCGGTTCCGTTGTCCTGGTGGCGCGCGCTTCGGAGGATTTGATTGTTTAAATTCAAGTGTGAGAAAACAATCATCTTGCAGCTGTGCACTCTTATAATCATCTTGCAGTGTTTTCTCAAACTTTGAGGATTTGATCTTGCATGCGTTGTTTGGTGCATTCAGCTGTACACCGCACTGTTTTTTTTTTAACTGCAACAGTTTAGGTTAAATAAGATCTGCATCTCCATGACCCAACAGTTACCAGGCAGCGTTTCTTTTTCTTGCAGACAACAGAAACGGAACAAGATTTGCACCGTACACACCAGCCATCTCTTCATCGTAAACTAATGCTTTTCGGCGAAGCCCAAACTGCTAGCACTAGTATTCTATTTTATTTGGATAGATTCTTTCGGCAAAAGGAATTGAGCCCTACTTAAAATAGTCAATACTGGTAGCATTTCGTAGCAGTATGTTATTTAATTTTATTTGGACCGTTATGCGAACAAGACAGGACACAGCATGGCAGATCAAGATTTGCAAGACACGTCCTAGCCACTTATATATGTTGATCATTAAAGACTGATCATGTGCTAGGAATCTATCTGACGGTTATCAAGTCCTAGGCCCCTCAAATCTTGTATAGCTGATAAAGGGCACAGGCTGATCATGTGAGCTGGAAAGCTAAGCTAAGCCAAACTCCTTAATGCCGTTCAGCCGTTTTTTCTGAAGTAGCTAACATGCGTAATTAACCAAGGCTAACTCAGGAAGCATTCAAGCAGAATTCAAAGGTTCAACTCAAGAGGAGCACAGTTTGAAGAGAAGAAAAGAGTATATACGCTAGGCTGAGGAAAACGAGAGAAACATAACACACATTCATCGCTCACAATAGTGGGCACTGAATGGTTAGGATCCGTAGGGTCATTGCATTTGATTTAGTCAGATACGACTACATGCCGAACAAGTTGAGGATGAGTGACAATCTCTGCCGACCCAGTTTGTTGCTGGAAGGCCAGCATGACCCTCGTTAGCATGACCTGTGGGCCAGGTCGAGTGAAGTTTCTTTTTTTTTTTTTTTTTTTTTTTTTTGAAACAAAGGTCGAGTGAAGTTTCTAGCATTACTTAGCTACCCAGAAAACGTTTCACCGCAAGAAGTTTTCTAACCAGGAAGATAACCTGGACAACATTTATACTGGCAACCTTTCTACCGCACTATTTCAGTGCTGGCTGACCCCCACTCAGATTTCAGTTTTTAGCTTACTCTGCTACCTAGAAAACAGATGATAAATGTTTTCAACACAAGGTGGCCAACTAACAACATGCTAGTTAGAACACAATTCACCCTGTCTACAACCAGTCTCAAGAAAATTTTCTAACCAGCACATCTATAGCTAGCAACATCCTACAATGCTACCACACTATTCCAGATTCAACACAAGACAAGCCAGGGAGTTAATAGCATAAAACTACCAGTTTGATCGCAAAATTTGCATAATAGTACCGATTGACGTCTCAATTGCAAAAGAGTACCAGATTTTGGGCTAATTTTTTCAAATTGGTCTAATCCAGCTCTAAGAGCGAATTGACACCGATACTGACAATGGGTCCCACAATGTTTGCTGATGTGGCGCTTGCGGGATGGCGCTCGAACACGGCCCCACTTGTCAGCCCTCTTTAAAGAATTAAAATATCCTAAAAAAATTAAAATTTGTTTCCCTACTCTTATTCTACTGGGTCCCACTGTCAGCTCAATTAAAAAAATAACTAATAGTAAAAATAAAAATAAAAATAAAAAAAGAGGCCATCTCCTTCGTCCGTCCTCGCCGCGAGAGGAGGACGCCACCTACGGCCGCCAAGAATGGTGCGGCGGAGCTCCGGCCGGAGCAGCTCTGGACCGCCGCCGGGGGAGACTAGTGGTCGCCACCGCCTCCCGACGAGCTCGCCGGCATCCCGCCCTGGACGAATCTCGCAACAGATAGCGGCCGGAGGCGGGGAAGACGATGTCGATTTGCTCCGTCCGCAACCCCCTGTCCGCCGCCGTGCCCCTGTTCTCGCGGCCGAGCGCCACCGCAGCGCTCCCCATTCACGGCTGCCGCCCTCCACCTGCTGCGCGTGAGGCCATGGCGAGCCGGTGACAGCCGCCGCCGCCGCCGAGCGGTGCTCTGCCGCGAGTATGCGGCGACGCGGTGGTGCTGGAGGGCCGGGGAACCAGCTCGGGAAGGTGAGTGGCGGCGGCCTCCAGGCGGGCTGACATGTGGGACCCACTGCACGTAAGGAAAATTGCTCATTTTTTCTTATTTTACTGGGCTGACTAGTGGGACCCGGTCCACGTCATCAGTTAAGCCCTGACAAATAGGTCCCACCTGTCAGTATCGGTCCACGTCATCAGTTAAGCCCTGACAAACAGCACCGGAGCAAACATTGAACAAGCAAGCATGATGGACCCGAGGGAGAGAATACTTACTATCATCCCAGCGTGCGCGCACATGTAGAAGTCATAGTTCCTTGGATGGCAGACTGCGTTCATGCAAAAAATTACTACATGTAGACAAATCTGCGTTCATGCAAAAAATTACTACATCTATTTGTATATAGGGAAAGTTTCAATTTTCCGAAATTCTGAAATGTCATTTCTGTTTATGTTCCAAAACAAAGGACTATCTGAATCCCGGCGTTATTAGTGGTTTTATAGAAACATTTTCACATCAAATCTACTAAGTACTACTTGTTAGAGTATGACCGCATGGCTGTATCTGATTCTGTACCGGTCGCTGCTTATCTTGGCGTTCACGTCAAGTCATCCACGAGATCTCATATAGATGGTAGGTTATCTCATGTATATGGTAGCTGATTCTCTGATTATAATCTAAACAAACTCTGTACCTGTACTATATATATACATGACATGAGACGGACGAGGTGTGCGATCAGCAGCCCGTTCTATTCCAAATTGCATGGTATCAGAGCAAGTCGGTCCTCCAACTCATCTCCAAAACCTAGATTAGTTTTCCACCTCCCCTCCAGCTACCATGTCACCCGACGAAATCAAGCAGCGTGAGGCAGACCTTAAGCAGCGCGAAGACGACCTGAAGGCTCGCGAGGCCGATCTCGCCCGCCGAGCTGAAACCAACACTAGTAGAAAACAGACCTATAGTGCCGGTTCGTAAGGGCCTTTAGTGCCGGTTCTCCAACCGGCACTAAAGGGTGGGGACTAAAGCCCCCCCCCCCCCCCCCCTTTAGTGCCGGTTCAACACGGCCCGACACTAAAGGCCCTCCACGTGGCGCTGTCTGGGGCGGGCGATGCAGGACCTTTAGTCCCGATTGGTGTTACCAACCGGGACTAAAGGTGAGCCTTTAGTCCCGGTTGGTAACAGCAACCGGGACTAAAGGAATTTTTTTTTTTATTATTTTTGAAAAAAAAATTTGAATTTTTTTTAATTTTTTTCTGATTTCCGAATCTTTGAATTATTTGACAATTTAATCTCTAATCACCCATCCTCACTAATCCACACTCATTTCAAATTGTCTAACTTCCCGGCCGGTCGTCCATCTTCTCACTACTCCAGCCCCAGCACGCTTAACTTTCAGGTTCTATCTCCCCTAGTTTCCAAGTCTGCACTTGTTGTTTTCCTGACAATAGTAAGCTATCAATCCTATTAACCCTTAGGTCTTGATGTCACATGATTTAATTTTTTGAACTCCAAACAATTATTAAAATAAACAACAATGATTAACAAACAACAATGATTAATTTAAAAATTCAAAAAAATGAAAAAATTTCAAAAAAATCAAAAATTATCAAAAAACAAAAAAAATCAAAAAATCCAAAATAATACAAAACGGTCAAAATAAAATAATTAATAATAATATTTAATTTCAATGAAAATAAAATAAGTAATATTATTATTCTAAAAAATAATAATTATTTAGTAACACTAATATTTATTGAATAAGTAGTTTGACCACTGTTTGACCACTGTTTGACCACATTTCATTTTTTTAAACTTATATTAACTGAAGAATTTTTGCGTATTGAATATGAACCATTCAAAGCCACATCCTCAAATTTCAACCCTTTCCGACTTCATTTGCTATTTTTCATGCATTTAATGATTTTTTGAGATAAATTAGGCCGAAATTGAAAAGCACTACAAATGAACTCTGAAAAGGTTGAAACTTGGCATGATATCATCATTTCACCCAAATAGCTTGTGCTAAAAAGTTGAGAGGGTTATGGCAAAAACTGGATGCACTTTGTGTACAAACTGGACCATCTCTTTCGAAGTAGCAGGGTTTCAGACGAAAACTCAGCTGTTATAAAGACATTTCATTTTTTTAATCTTATTTCAACTCCATAATTTTTGTGTGTTCAATATGAACCGTTCAAAGCCACATCCTTAAATTTCAACCCTTTTTGACTTCATTTGCTATTTTTTCATGGATTTAATGATTTTTTGAGCTAAATTAGCCTGAAATTGAAAAGCACTAAACCCGGGACTTAAAACGTCCGAAAACCCTAAACCCGGGACTTAAAACGTCCGAAACTCTATTATAAACAGTAAAATTAAAGGTTCAAACCCTAAAACCTAACCCTAATCTTAGAAATCTAAACCCTAGCCCCTAAACCCTAAAACGTCTAAAACGTCCAAAAACTATATTTTCCCTTTGGAATTTGGTGATTTTTAAAAAATTGTCGAAACGGAAAACAAAAAGTTTCTTCGGACAAGTCTTTTTTTTCTGCAAATTTTGATATATTATTTGTATTTTTCTGAATTAGAATGATTTAGTTATGATTTTTATAAGATTTAGGGGCTCGCAGGCCCCCCTTTAACCGGGACTAAAGGGCTGGGAAAAAAATTTGAATTTTTTTTTACTCGCGGTTGGTATCTCCAACCGGGACTAAAGGGGGGGGGGGTTAGGCCTTTAGTCCCGGTTGGTGATACAAACCGGTACTAAAGGGGCTCGTGGGGGCCCCAGCTGACACCAGCCTGCCACCACCCCTTTAGTCCCGGTTCGTGGCACGAACCGGGACTAAAGGTCCGGAACGAACCGGCACTAATGATGCCCGTCACGAACCGCGACTAATGGTCACATTAGTGCCGGTTCAAAACCAAACCGGGACTAATGATGTGAACAAAAGGTCTGTTTTCTACTAGTGCAATGGCAAACAGATTGCTGAACCCACTCCAATCCCTGCCTCCACCCACGTTGCATCCATTAAAACCCATGTTCCCATCACCCTTGATCTTCAGGACTCCAACTACGCAAAGGGGCGCGAGCTGTTCCTTGTCGCCCTTGGCCGGTACGGCCTCACCTCTCACGTCATCAGCGACGACGGCGCAACGCCCTCCGACACTTCGCCTACCTCCGAGTGGGCGCGCGATGACTACACCGTGCTCTCATGGATTTACGGCTCCATCTCCCTCGAGCTCTTCGGCATCATCATGGCGCCCGGTTCCTCCACCAAGCAAATTTGGGACGCCATCGACAATCTCTTCCGCGACAACAAAAAGAGTCGTGCCATCGCCCTCGACGCTGAGTTTCGCAACACTCCGTAGGGCGACATGACTATCTCTGAGTACTGCACCAAGTTGAAGAACCTCTCCGACGCGCTCGCTGACGTCGGGCAAACGGTCACTGATGAGACCCTGGTTCTCACCATGCTACGTGGGCTCAATGAACAGTATGCACATCTCCGTTCCTTTCTTCCTTTTCAAGTGCCATTCCCGTCCTTCCTGCAGACAAGATCAGCACTCATCTTGGAGGAGGCTCAGCGAAAGACGGATGCCAAGAACGCTGTTGCTACTGCTCTTTGGGCCAGCGGCAACAACGTCATTCCCGTCGCCGGCGGCGAACGTACACCTTCTGCTGAGAGCGGTCGTGGCGCCTCCCTCTCCATCAACGGCAACGGCCAAGGCCAGCGCGGCGGCGGCAGCCGCGGGCGCGGACGCGGACGCAGCGACCCATGGATGTTTAATCCATGGACCGGCATGCCCACACGTGCATCAGGCGCCCAGCATCAACAGCAGCAACCATGGCAGCAGCGCACATGGCGTGCTCCAGCACCTGGTCTCCTTGGTTCTCGACCTGGCGGCAATCTTCCTCAAGCCTATGCTGCCTATGCACCGACTCCCGGCTTCACCAACCCACTCCTAACACAGGCGTCCCCAAGCTTCCTCGCCCAGCAGCAGCAACATCAACTCGACCCCGCACTCGTCGCCGCCCTCAACAACATGCAGCTCCCCGGCCAAGAATGGTACATGGACTCCGGCGCTTCGTCCCATATGGCATCCGATCCCGGTAATTTACACTCCGTCTCACCCTCCTCCTCTCATACCGTCACTGTCGGCAATGGCACCTCTCTTCCCATTACTCATGTTGGTTCTCAAACACTTTCATCTCTTTCTAAACCCCTTTACCTCCGCAATATTCTCGTCGTCCCTAACATCATCAAAAATCTTATATCTGTTCGGCAGTTTACTACCGAGAATAATTGTATCATCGCATTTGACCCTTTCGGTTTT
This sequence comes from Elymus sibiricus, assembly GCA_039707655.1. Classification (NCBI taxonomy): domain Eukaryota; kingdom Viridiplantae; phylum Streptophyta; class Magnoliopsida; order Poales; family Poaceae; genus Elymus; species Elymus sibiricus. The sequence goes on along the minus strand of CM077663.1, from coordinate 20,364,265 downwards.
TCTGTGAAGGATCTTCTCACCGGGACCGTGATTCTTCGATGCAATAGCTCCGGACCACTCTACCCCCTCCACCACCTCTCATCTGCCGAAGCCTACACTGCCGTCATCTCCTCATCGCTTTGGCACCGTCGCCTTGGACACCCCGGTCACCACACCATGTCACGCCTTCAAAGCTCCAAGCATATTTCCTACAATAAAGAAGGGTCACCCCTTTGTCATGCATGTCAATTAGGCAAACACATTAGGCTACCATTTTATGCTTCCCAAACTTTTACTACTCGCCCGTTTGAATTAATCCATTGTGATTTATGGAGATCTCCAGTTCCTAGTATTTCTGGTTTTCGTTATTATCTCATAATTGTCGATGATTTTACACACTATTTCTGGAGCTTTCCACTACGCCAAAAGTCTGATGTTTATGCCACCCTTACTGCCTTTCACGCATACGCTAATACCCAATTTCAACTCCCTATAATTTCCTTACAATGTGATAACGGCCGCGAATTTGACAATTCTCTACTTAATACGTTCTGCACAAAACATGGAATTTTATTTCGGCTTTCTTATCCTTACACATCTCAGCAGAACGGAACCGCCGAAAGAGCCATTCGTACTACAAATGACGTCCTCCGCACACTTTTTTTTCAAGCGTCCATGCCTCCTTCCCTTTGGGCCGAAGCTCTCCACACGGCCACTTATCTCATCAATATTCGTCCTACAGCTGCTCGCAATTTTTCCACACCCTACACCGTCTTGTTCGGCATCAATCCACCATACAATGACCTCCGCGTCTTTGGCTGTCTTTGTTACCCTAACACCTCCTCTACCTCCCCAAATAAACTCAGCCCACGGTCCACTCGATGTGTCTTTCTTGGCTATCCAACCCGCCATCGTGGGTATCGTTGTCTCGATCTGACAACTCGTCGCATAATTATATCCCGGCATGTCGTTTTTGATGAAACCAGCTTCCCATACGCCTCTCCATCCCCACCTCCTACTCAACAGCCACCTGAAATTTTTTATCCAGCGCCAGCTCCTCTCTATGTACCTAGTACAACTACTCCAAAAACAACGTCTGCACCCTTGACTACCACACCAATAACCCCACCTGCTATGCATGCACCCCTGCCCATTCCCACACCCACCGATAGACCAGCTCAACACCCTTCACCCACCACCTCCCCAACTCCAAACGAGCCTCACTCTGCCACATCTCCTTCCCCACAGGCCGCTCCTACCAGCTCCCTCACACGCACGCGCTCAACTACGCTCTTTCCTAGCACAGCTTCTGCTGATGCACCTCCTGTCCACCGTACGCGTTCTGTCACCGGCCGACTACCAGGGCCCAGGGATCGTCTCAACTTGTCTGCTACTGTCGCCTCCCCTATTCCGCACAACTACCTCACTGCTCTCCGAGATCCTTCTTGGTGACATGCCATGCAGGAAGAATACGACGCCCTCAAACTCAACAACACATCGACATTAGTTCCTCCTCCTCCCGGCGCAAATATTGTTAGTGGTAAATGGGTGTTTTGCCACAAATTCAATCCCGACGGATCCCTCTCTCGCCATAAAGCACGCTGGGTTGTCCGTGGGTTTTCCCAGCAGCCAGAGGTCGACTTTGATGAGACTTTCAGTCCCGTCGTCAAACCCGCTACTATCCGTATCGTTCTCTCCCTCGCCACATCCCAATCATGGCCTATCCATCAACTCGATGTCAAAAATGCCTTTCTTCATGGGAACCTCAACGAGGTCGTTTACAGTCAACAACCATCGGGTTTCATTGATCCCCAACACCCTAGTCATGTTTGCCGCCTTCTCAAATCCCTCTATGGTCTAAAACAGGCTCCTCGTGCTTGGTTTCAACGGTTTGCTGCCTTCGCTCGCACTATTGGCTTCATTGAGTCCAAGTCTGATGCCTCCCTCTTCATTTTCCATCGACACAATGAGCTCGCCTATCTTCTCTTGTACGTCGACGACATCATTCTTACTGCTTCTACTCCCACTCTTCTCCGGTCCATTATCCAATCTCTTAGCGCTGAATTTGCCATGAAAGACCTTGGCACCATTCATCATTTTCTCGGTATCTCTGTCACTTGCACATCCTCTGGTCTGCATCTTTCCCAACGACAGTACATCCTAGACATTTTATCTCGCGCCGGTATGAGCGATTGTCATCCTGTTCAAACTACTGTAGACACTAAAGCAAAGTTGTCCTCCTCTGCTGGTCCCTCAGTGCCCGATCCTTCCCTCTACCGCAGTCTCGCCGGCGCGCTTCAGTACGCTACCCTAACTCGACTTGAGATAGCCTATGCTGTCCAACAAGTTTGTCTTCATATGCACGATCCAAAAGAACCTCACTTTCATCTTCTCAAACGCATCCTTCGTTATCTCAAGGGCACTCTTGATCATGGCCTTCTTATTCACTCTTCTTCTTCCCATACCTTGACAGCCTACTCGGATGCCGATTGGGCGGGATGCCCGGATACCAGACGTTCAACGTCGGGGTTTTGCATGTTTCTTGGTGACAATCTCATTTCATGGTCTTCGCGTAGGCAGACCACGGTCTCACGTTCTAGTGCAGAGGCCGAGTACCGTGCCGTCGCCATAGCGGTGGCCGAGTCTTGTTGGGTTCGGCACCTTCTTCAGGAGCTTCGTCGACCGAATTCCAGTGCTACAATTGTTTACTGCGACAATGTTAGTGCTGTTTACCTGTCCGCCAATCCAGTTCAGCACCGTCGAACGAAGCACATTGAGCTCGACATTCACTTTGTACGTGAGAAGGTCGCCATCGGTGCAGTACGTGTTCTTCATGTTCCCTCGTCTTCACAGTTTGCGGACATTTTCACATCGGCGGCGCTGGGGGTATTCCTGGGAATTCCTAGGAATTCCCTGGAATACCCAAGAAATACGCTCTATTTTTTTAATAGGTATATGGCACATAGGCCAGAGGGGCCACCGAGCCAGCCCATCAACCGAGCCAGCCCACCGAGCCAGCGAGGTCTGGTCACACGCGCGGCATCGGGCGAGCGAGCGGCCGAGCGAGCGTCCTCCCCTGTCCCTCGTTGGCTCGTTCCCTCCAATCCAGGCTCCAACCCTAGCAGCGGCGGCGGCGCCGTAGCCGCTGGCCGGGCCGGCCCTCCGCCCCTCCCCGGCTCCCCCTCTCTGCTCCTGCCCCTCCGGGTCCTCCCTCCTCCCTCCGCCGCGGCGCCGCTCCAATCCGGCCGGATCTCCGGGCCCTCCGGCTCGCCAGCGTCGCCGGCTCGCCGCCCCTCCGGCCATCCCTCCGCGGCTCCACGCCTCCACCCCAGCGCGGCAGCGCCCCTCCGGCCTCCGCGGCTCCGCCCCTCGGCCCGGCGTCCAGGTCCATCCCCCACCTGCTGCTGGCTGCTGCTGCAATTCATAATTTTAGATGTGTGATCATTGTCAATTTAGCTGGGCATCACCTCCATGGCTCCACGGAGAGTAGAAGCAATATATTGGCTCATTGTCAATTTAGCTGCAATTTAGAAGCCAATTCACATCACCTCCACGGCTGTTATAAGGAGAGTAGAAGCAATGTAGAAGCCATTCACTTATTTGATGTCACATTGTCAATTTGCCACTGCCATTAATTTTGTTTATGTGATGTGTGATGTAGATGAAGAAGAAGAATGTTAGCCTGTTTGAATTGTGGGACAACTCTTCAAAGGCAAAGAAATTAACTTCTACATCGACACCAAGTCCTCTTTCCGTTGAGGTTGAGAGCAATCTGCAGCTAACACTAGTGCAAATACATGATAAAGCTCCACAACCGGAGAGGGAGAGATGCTCCCGACCCCAATTGAGGAAGATGATGAAGCGGTTGATGAAGATGAAGTAGATTTGGCAGCTCTGGAACATGATCCCGGCAAGCGAGATCCCATATCTTCTTATCATGTTAATGACCAGGATAAAGTTAGAAGGAGATACATTGACTTGGGAGCTTGTCAACCAAAGGATCATAAGTTTGAGATAAGAGATTTTAGTGGACATCCCCGTCGCTTTTGCCCTACTTGGTTTAAGGATCATAAGTGGCTTGAGTATAGTGTGCAAGAAGAGGCTGCTTTTTGCTTTGTTTGCTACTTGTTCAAGGATAAAACAAAAAGTCCCGGAGGAGATGCATTTGTGAATGGCGGGTTTAATAATTGGAACATGAAAGCAAGATTGAAGAGGCATATTGGTACCGTTAGTAGTGCTCACGCTGAAGCTCAAGAAAAATATGACATGTTCACTACACCACAAACATCAATTCGGGAGTCTATTGCTTCAAACACCTCACAATACAAGGCTTTGTATAAACAGCGTTTGACATGGACACTCAAGTGTGTGAGATTTCTGTTGCACCAAGGCTTGGCATTTAGAGGACATGATGAAAGTGAAGACTCACTAAATAGAGGAAATTTCCTTGAGCTTCTAAATTGGCTAGCTGGAAATTTTGAAGAGGTTGACAGGGTTGTTCTCAAGAATGCTCCACAAAACTGCAAGATGACTCACCATGATATACAACAAGAGGTGATAGAATGTTGTGTTGGAAATATGCCCTAGAGGCAATAATAAATTGGTTATTATTATATTTCCTTGTTCATGATAATCGTTTATTATCCATGCTATAATTGTATTGATTGGAAACTCAAATACATGTGTGGGTACATAGACAACACTGTGTCCCTAGTAAGCCTCTAGTTGACTAGCTCGTTGATCAAAGATGGTTAAGGTTTCCTAGCCATTGACATGAGATGTCATTTGATAACGGGATCACATCATTAGGAGAATGATGTGATGAACAAGACCCAAACTGTAAACGTAGCATTTGATCGTGTCAGTTTATTGCTATTGTTTTCTGCATGTCAAGTATCTGTTCCTTTGACCATGAGATCATGCAACTCACTAACACCGGAGGAATACCTTGTGTGTATCAAACGTCGCAACGTAACTGGGTGACTATAAAGGTGCTCTACAGGTATCTCCGAGGGTGTCTGTTGGGTTGGCATGGATCAAGACTGGGATTTGTTACTCCGTATGACGGAGAGGTATCTCAGGGCCCACTCGGTAATACAACATCACAATGAGCCTTGCAAGCAATGTGACTAAAGTGTTAGCCACGAGATCTTGTATTACGGAACGAGTAAAGAGACTTGCCGGTAACGAGATTGAACTAGGTATAGTGATACCGACGATCGAATCTCGGGCAAGTAACATACCGAAGAACAAAGGGAACAGCATACGGGATTAACTGAATCCTTGACATAGAGGTTCGACCGATAAAGATCTTCGTAGAATATGTAGGAGCCAATATGGGCATCCAGGTCCCGCTATTGGTTATTGGCCGTAGAGGTGTCTCGGTCATGTCTACATAGTTCTCGAACCCGCAGGGTCTACACACTTAACGTTTGGTGACGATTAGTATAATTGAGTTATTATGTTGGTGACCGAAAGTTGTTCGGAGTCCCGGATAAGATCCCGGACATGACGAGGATCTCCGGAAGAGTCCGGAGGTAAAGATTGATATATGTGATAATAGTGTTTTGATCTCTGGAAGGGTTCCGGAGTTCACCGGAAGGGGTTCCGGATGTTTACCGAAGTGTTCGGGTGCAGCAACACTTTATATGAGCCAAAGGGATAAAGCCCACAAGGTATTGGAAAGTGCAAAAGTAGTTTTGCTGCCGCGTAAGCGGTACTACCGCTTGGTGAAGCGGTACTACCGCCGGAGCGGTACTACCGCTTGTGTGAAGCGGTACTACCGCCCAAGCGGTACTACCGCTTGTGTTAAGCGGTACTACCGCTTGTGCGTGGCTGTGCACGGTTCGGCAGGGATCCGAGTTGGACTCTTTCCCTGCGGGCCAAACCGACCTTGTGCGGGCAAAACCGACCCGGAGGAGGCTTTTACTCCAAGTTTAGACCCCAAGGCTCAACATATAAATAGAGGGGCAGGGCTAGCACACGGGACACATCAGGATTTCCCAAGTCGTGTGCCGGCAACCCTAGCCCTCTAGTTCCTCCGTCATGATCTCCGTAGTGCTTGGCGAAGCCCTGCAGAGATTGTTCCTCACCACCATCACCACGCCGTCGTGCTGCTGGAACTCAACCACTACTTCACCATCGCTCGCTGGATCGAGGAGGTGAAGGCGTCATCAAGCCGTACGTGTGTTGAACGCGGAGGTGCCGTCCGTTCGGCACTAGATCGGAAGGATCGTGATTGGATCGCGGGACGCTCGGCGATTTGGATCGCAAAGACGTTCGACTACATCAACCGCGTTTATTAACGCTTCCGCTTAGCGATCTACAAGGGTATGTAGATCCACTCTCCCTCTCGTAGATGCTGATCACCATGGATAGATCTTATGTGTGCGTAGGAAAATTTTTGTTTCCCATGCAACGTTCCCCAACAGTGGCATCTGAGCTAGGTCTATGCGTAGATGAGATCTCGAGTAGAACACAAACGAGTTGTGGGCGTGGGTGTATACATATTGCTTGCCGTTACTAGTTGATACTTGATTCCGCGGTATTGTGAGATGAAGCGGCCTGGACCGACATTACGCGTACGCTTACGCGAGACTGGTTTCACCGCTGCGTGCACTTGTTGCATAAAGGTGACTGGCGGGTGTCTGTCTCTCTCACTTTAGTTGAATCGGTTCAATGAAGAGGGTTCTTTTAGAAAGATCAAAAAGCAATCACTACACCACGTTGTGGTTTTGCGTAGGTAAGAACGGTTCTTGCAAACCCGTAGCAGCCACGTAAAATTTGCAACAACAATTAGAGGACGTCTAACTTGTTTTTGCAGGGTATGTTGTGATGTGATATGGCCAATTACATGATGAGATATATGTGATGTATGAAATGATCATGTTTTGTATAGAATATCACGACTTGCATGTCGATGAGTACGGCAACTGGCAGGAGCCATAGAGTTGTCTTTAATTATTGTATGACCTGCGTGTCAATCATTAAGCGCTATGTAATGCTTTACTTTATCGCTAAACGTTAGCTATAGTCGTGGAAGCAACAGTCGGCGCGACAACCTTATGGCGACACGTTGATGGAGATCAAGATGATGGAGATCATGGTGTCATGCCGGTGACGATGGAGATCATGCCGGTGCTTTGGAGATGGAGATCAAAAGCACAAGTTCATGGCCATATCATGTCACTTATGATTTGCATGTGATGTTAATCCTTTTTATGCATCTTATTTTGCTTAGGACGACGGTAGCATTATAAGGTGATCCCTCACTTAAATTTCAAGATAAATTGTGTTCTCCCCAAGTGTGCACCGTTGCGAAAGTTCGTCGTTTCGAGACACGCCGTGATGATCGGGTGTGATAGACTATACGTTCGCATACAACGGGTGTAAGCCATGTTACACGTGCGGAACACTCGGGTTAAACTTGACGAGCCTAGCATGTACAGACATGGCCTCGGAACACAAGAGACCGAAAGGTCGAACATGAGTCATATAGTAGATATGATCAACATGAAGATGTTCACCATTGAAACCACCTCAACTCACGTGATGATCGGACTTGAGTTGGTGGATTTGGATCATGTTACACTCGAATGATCGGAGGGATGTCAATTTGAGTGGGAGTTTTTTAAAAAATGATTAACTAAACTCATTATCTAAGAACAATAGTCTAAGTTGTCTTTGCTATATTTATGTTGTAGATCATGGCTCGCGCAGTAGCACCCCTGAATTTTAATGCGTTCCTAGAGAAAGCTAAGTTGAAAGATGATGGAAGTAACTTTGTGGACTGGGCCCGTAATCTAAGGATTATCCTTACGGCTTCCCAGAAGGCTTATGTCCTTGATGCACCGCTTGGTGATCCACCCGCTCCAGTTGAGTCTCTAGACGTTGTGAACGCCTGGCAGGCTCGTTCTGATGATTACTCAATAGTTCAATGTGCAATGTTGTATGGCTTAGAACCGGGACTTCAAAGACGTTTTGAACGTCATGGAGCATATGAGATGTTCCAGGAGTTGAAGTTTATCTTTCAGAAGAATGCCCGGATCGAGAGATATGAGATCTCCGATAAGTTCTATGCTTGCAAGATGGAGGAGAACGGGTCTATCAGTGATCACGTGCTCAGAATGTCTGGGTACTCCACCCGTCTGGCTGAGTTAGGGATGCCCCTTCCGCCAGAGGCTATCACTGACAGAGTTCTTCAATCATTGCCACCTAGCTACAAGAGCTTCGTGTTGAACTATAACATGCACGGGATGAACAAGTCAGTCGCCGAGCTGTTTGCGATGCTGAAAGCCGCTGAGTCTGAAATTCAGAAGGAGCATCAAGTGTTGATGGTCAATAAAACCACTAGTTTCAAGAAAAATGGCAAGGGTAAGAAGGGTAACTCCAAGCAGAGTGGCAAAGCAGTTGCTCCTCTCGTGAAGAAACCCAAGGCTGGACCCAAACCAGAAACTGTGTGTTTTCATTACAAGGGAACTGGACACTGGAAGCGGAATTGCCCCAAGTATTTGGCTGACAAGAAGGCGGCCAACAACAAACAAGGTATATATGATATACATGTTATTGATGTGTACCTTACCAACTCTCGTTGTAGTGCCTGGGTATTTGATACCGGTGCGGTTGCTCATATTTGCAACTCAAAACAGGAACTGCGGAATAGACGGAGGCTGGCAAAGGACGAAGTGACGATGCGCGTGGGAAATGGTTCCAAGGTTGATGTGATCGCCGTCGGCACGCTCGCTCTTCGATTACCGTCGGGATTAGTGATGAACCTAAATAAGTGTTATTTGGTGCCTGCGTTAAGCATGAACATTATATCTGGATCTTGTTTATTGCGAGACGGTTACTCATTTAAATCAGAGAATAATGGTTGTTCTATTTATATGAGTAATATCTTTTATGGTCATGCACCCAATGTGAAGGGTTTATTCTTATTGAATCTCGATAGTAATGATACACATGTTCATAACATTGATGCCAAAAGATGTAGAATTGATAATGATAATACCACTTTCTTGTGGCACTGCCGTTTAGGTCATATTGGTGTAAAACGCATGAAGAAGCTCCATGCTGATGGACTTTTGGAGTCACTTGATTTTGAATCACTTGACACATGTGAGCCATGCCTCATGGGCAAGATGACTAAAACGCCGTTCTCTGGAATAATGGAACGGGCAAGTGACTTATTGGAAATCATACATACTGATGTGTGCGGTCCGATGAGCATTGAGGCGCGCGGTGGTTATCGTTACTTTCTCACCTTCACTGATGACTTAAGTAGATATGGGTATATTTACTTAATGAAACACAAGTCTGAAACATTTGAAAAGTTCAAACAATTTCAGAGTGAAGTTGAGAATCATCGTAACAAGAAGATTAAATTCCTACGATCTGATCGAGGAGGAGAATATCTGAGTTATGAGTTTGGCAGTCACTTAAGACAGTGTGGAATTGTTTCACAATTAACACCGCCTGGAACACCACAGCGTAATGGTGTGTCCGAACGTCGTAATCGAACCTTATTGGATATGGTGCGATCTATGATGTCTCTTGCCGATTTGCCACTATCGTTTTGGGGTTATGCATTAGAGACAGCTGCATTCACTTTAAATAGGGCACCATCGAAATCCGTTGAGACGACGCCTTATGAACTTTGGTTTGACAAGAAGCCAAAGCTGTCGTTTCTTAAAGTTTGGGGATGTGATGCTTATGTCAAAAAGCTTCAGCCTGAAAAGCTGGAACCCAAAGCGGAGAAATGCGTCTTCATAGGATACCCAAAAGAGACAATTGGGTATACCTTCTACCTCAGATCCGAGGGCAAAGTGTTTGTCGCTAAAAACGGAACATTTCTTGAGAAAGAGTTTCTCTCGAAAGAATTGAGTGGGAGGAAGATAGAACTTGATGAGGTTGTTGAACCTTTACTTCAACCTGAGAGTAGCGCAGCGCAGAAAGTTGTTTCTGTGGAGCCTACATTAGCTGAAGAGGAAGTTAATGATGATGATCATGAAGCTTTGGATCAAGTTGCTATCGAACCTCGTAGGTCGACAAGGACGCGTACTGCTCCCGAGTGGTACGGCAACCCTGTCTTAGAGGTCATGTTGTTAGACAACGATGAACCTACGAGCTATGGAGAAGCGATGATGAGCCCGGATTCCGAGAAGTGGTTAGAGGCCATGAAATCCGAGATGGGATCCATGTATGAAAACAAAGTATGGACTTTGGAAGTATTACCTGAAGGGCGTAAGGCCATTCAGAACAAATGGATCTTTAAGAGGAAGACGGACGCGGACGGTAATGTCACCGTCTATAAAGCTCGACTTGTGGCAAAGGGTTTTTCACAAGTTCAAGGAGTTGACTACGATGAGACCTTCTCACCCGTAGCGATGCTTAAGTCCGTCAGAATCATGTTAGCAATAGCTGCCTTTTTCGATTATGAAATTTGGCAGATGGATGTCAAAACAGCGTTCCTTAACGGTTACCTTAAGGAAGAGTTGTATATGATGCAACCAGAAGGTTTTGTCGATCCAGAGAATGCTGACAAAGTTTGCAAACTCCAGCGATCCATTTATGGACTGGTGCAAGCATCTCGGAGTTGGAATCTTCGTTTTGATGAGGTGATCAAAGCGTTCGAGTTTATACAAGTTTACGGAGAAGCTTGTATTTACAAGAAAGTGAGTGGGAGCTCTATAGCGTTTCTAATATTATATGTGGATGACATATTGCTGATTGGAAACAATATAGAAATGCTGGAAAGCGTAAAGGAATATTTGAACAAGAGTTTTTCAATGAAGGACCTAGGAGAAGCTGCTTTCATATTAGGCATCAAGATCTATAGAGATAGATCAAGACGCTTAATAGGACTTTCACAAAGCACATACCTTGATAAGATTTTGAAGAAGTTCAAAATGGATCAGTCCAAGAAGGGGTTCTTGCCTGTTTTGCAAGGTGTGAAGTTGAGTAAGACTCAATGACCAGTGACTGCAGAAGATAGAGAAAAGATGAGTGTCACCCCCTATGCTTCAGCCATAGGCTCTATCATGTATGCAATGCTGTGCACAAGACCCGATGTCAGCCTTGCCATAAGTATGGTCGGAAGGTTTCAAAGTGATCCAGGAATGGAACACTGGACGGCGGTCAAGAATATCCTGAAGTACCTGAAAAGGACTAAGGACATGTTTCTCGTTTATGGAGGTGATCAAGAGCTCGTCGTAAAGGGTTACGTCGATGCAAGCTTTGACACTGATCCGGATGACTCTAAGTCGCAAACCGGATACGTATTTATTCTTAATGGGGGTGCGGTTAGCTGGTGCAGTTCCAAGCAAAGCGTGGTAGCAGATTCTACATGCGAAGCGGAGTACATCGCTGCCTCGGAGGCGGCGAAGGAAGGTGTCTGGATGAAGGAGTTCATGACAGATCTTGGAGTAGTGCCTAGTGCACTTAACCCAATGACTCTGTTTTGTGATAATACTGGTGCCATTGCTCTAGCCAAGGAACCAAGATTTCACAAGAGGACCAGACACATAAAGCGACGTTTCAATTCCATCCGCGATTACATCAAGGAGGACGACATAAATATTTGCAAAGTACACACGGATCTAAATGTTGCAGATCCGATGACTAAACCTCTTCCAAGGGCTAAACATGAACAACACCAGAACTGCATGGGTGTTCGATTCATTACAATGTAAATCACATAGTGATGTGAACTAGATTATTGACTCTAGTGCAAGTGGGAGACTGTTGGAAATATGCCCTAGAGGCAATAATAAATTGGTTATTATTATATTTCCTTGTTCATGATAATCGTTTATTATCCATGCTATAATTGTATTGATTGGAAACTCAAATACATGTGTGGGTACATAGACAACACTGTGTCCCTAGTAAGCCTCTAGTTGACTAGCTCGTTGATCAAAGATGGTTAAGGTTTCCTAGCCATTGACATGAGATGTCATTTGATAACGGGATCACATCATTAGGAGAATGATGTGATGAACAAGACCCAAACTGTAAACGTAGCATTTGATCGTGTCAGTTTATTGCTATTGTTTTCTGCATGTCAAGTATCTGTTCCTTTGACCATGAGATCATGCAACTCACTAACACCGGAGGAATACCTTGTGTGTATCAAACGTCGCAACGTAACTGGGTGACTATAAAGGTGCTCTACAGGTATCTCCGAGGGTGTCTGTTGGGTTGGCATGGATCAAGACTGGGATTTGTTACTCCGTATGACGGAGAGGTATCTCAGGGCCCACTCGGTAATACAACATCACAATGAGCCTTGCAAGCAATGTGACTAAAGTGTTAGCCACGAGATCTTGTATTACGGAACGAGTAAAGAGACTTGCCGGTAACGAGATTGAACTAGGTATAGTGATACCGACGATCGAATCTCGGGCAAGTAACATACCGAAGAACAAAGGGAACAGCATACGGGATTAACTGAATCCTTGACATAGAGGTTCGACCGATAAAGATCTTCGTAGAATATGTAGGAGCCAATATGGGCATCCAGGTCCCGCTATTGGTTATTGGCCGTAGAGGTGTCTCGGTCATGTCTACATAGTTCTCGAACCCGCAGGGTCTACACACTTAACGTTTGGTGACGATTAGTATAATTGAGTTATTATGTTGGTGACCGAAAGTTGTTCGGAGTCCCGGATAAGATCCCGGACATGACGAGGATCTCCGGAAGAGTCCGGAGGTAAAGATTGATATATGTGATAATAGTGTTTTGATCTCTGGAAGGGTTCCGGAGTTCACCGGAAGGGGTTCCGGATGTTTACCGAAGTGTTCGGGTGCAGCAACACTTTATATGAGCCAAAGGGATAAAGCCCACAAGGTATTGGAAAGTGCAAAAGTAGTTTTGCTGCCGCGTAAGCGGTACTACCGCTTGGTGAAGCGGTACTACCGCCGGAGCGGTACTACCGCTTGTGTGAAGCGGTACTACCGCCCGAGCGGTACTACCGCTTGTGTGAAGCGGTACTACCGCCCAAGCGGTACTACCGCTTGTGTTAAGCGGTACTACCGCTTGTGCGCGGCTGTGCACGGTTCGGCAGGGATCCGAGTTGGACTCTTTCCCTGCGGGCCAAACCGACCTTGTGCGGGCAAAACCGACCCGGAGGAGGCTTTTACTCCAAGTTTAGACCCCAAGGCTCAACATATAAATAGAGGGGCAGGGCTAGCACACGGGACACATCAGGATTTCCCAAGTCGTGTGCCGGCAACCCTAGCCCTCTAGTTCCTCCGTCATGATCTCCGTAGTGCTTGGCGAAGCCCTGCAGAGATTGTTCCTCACCACCATCACCACGCCGTCGTGCTGCTGGAACTCAACCACTACTTCACCATCGCTCGCTGGATCGAGGAGGTGAAGGCGTCATCAAGCCGTACGTGTGTTGAACGCGGAGGTGCCGTCCGTTCGGCACTAGATCGGAAGGATCGTGATTGGATCGCGGGACGCTCGGCGATTTGGATCGCAAAGACGTTCGACTACATCAACCGCGTTTATTAACGCTTCCGCTTAGCGATCTACAAGGGTATGTAGATCCACTCTCCCTCTCGTAGATGCTCATCACCATGGATAGATCTTATGTGTGCGTAGGAAAATTTTTGTTTCCCATGCAACGTTCCCCAACATGTTGTGCACAAGAGACTACTAAACTAGTCATTGAAGAACTTGATGGTGGTCATTTTGCAATACTTGCAGATGAGTCCAATGATGTGTATCAGAATGAACAGTTGGCTGTTTGCTTGCGTTATGTTGATAAGAAAGGAAGGGCGGTTGTAAGATTTCTTGGTCTTGCTCATGTTGAAGATACTACCTCTTTGACACTAAAAGTTGCAATTCAGAAAATGCTTATGGACTACAATTTGACCTTTGCAATGGTTCATGGGCAAGGATATGATGGAGCTAATAACATGAGAGGTAATGTTAATGGCCTGAAAAAACTGATTATGGATGAGTCCCCTTCTGCCTACTATGTTCATTGTTTTGCCCATCAACTACAGTTAACTCTTGTTGCTGTTGCTAAGGAGAGTGGTGATTGTACTTGGTTCTTTCAGCAGCTTGCACACTTGTTAAATGCTCTTGGCATGTCTTGTAAAAAGATGAGAATGCTTCGGATAGCTCAGGCTGAAGAACTCATTGATGCATTGGAATTGGAAGAAGTAGAAACAGGGAGTGGGCTGAATCAGGAAATGGGTTTGGGAAGGCCATGTGATACACGTTGGAGCTCTCACTTTAAAACTGTGAACCATGTCATCTCTATGTATGGTGCACTACGACGAGTCCTTCGCAAGATTGGAGACGAGTACCATGGTGCGGAGGCACAAGCGGCTCTATCCATAGAGACAACATTTCGATCATTTGAGTTTGTTTTCATGGCACACTTGATGCAAGAAATATTTGGATACACAGATGAGTTGTGTAAAGCTTTGCAAAAGCAAGACGAAGATATTGTTCATGCCATTGAGCTTGTTCGTGACACAAAGTATTACTTGGAGGCTTTGAGAACCGATGCTGGATGGGATGATTTTCTCACAAAGGTCACATCTTTTTGTACAAAACATAAGATCAAAGTTGTTGATATGGAGGGTCCTTACTTTCCCGTTGGCCGGCCTAGAAGGGGTTTATGTAATGGTGCCATCAATTACCACCGCTTCAAGGTTGATATGTTTGTGGGTGTCATTGATAGGCAAATCAGTGAGCTGAATGGCAGATTTGATGAGGTAAACACGGAGCTACTTTCTTGCATGGCAGCATTCTGTCCACTTCATCTATTTGCTGCTTATGACCAAGAGAAGTTGGTTAGGCTTGCTACAAAGTTTTATGCTTCTGATTTTACAAGTGATGAACTGGCAAGACTTCCATGCAACTAAACATGTATGTTACTAATGTGCGTAGAGATGAAAGGTTTCAAAACCTGAAAAATCTGTGTCAGCTTTCAGTTATGCTTGTTGAGACAAACAAGCATGAACAATATCATATTGTTTACAAGCTTCTTAAGTTGGTATTGATTCTGCCAGTAGCTACTGCTAGTGTTGAAAGGGTATTCTCTTCAATGAACTATGTAAAGAATAAGCTAAGGAACAAAATGGGTGATGAATATTTGAACAATTGTTTGGTTACATTTGTTGAGAGAGAATTTTTTAATCAAGTGAAGGATGAAGATGTCATCAATCTTTTCCAAAAAGGCGACCGCAGAGCTATATTGTAAGAAGGATATCATCACTTTATCAATCCAAAGGTACTTATGTATTCATGTTGTTATGGTCTGATACATCGAAATATTGCTATTGCCGTTATGCTAGTGTTGTTTTGTTCATATATTGCTAGTGTTGTGTTGTTTTGTTCATATATTGCTAGTGTTGTGTTGTGTTGTTGTTCAATTTTTTTTGAATGAATACCCAGCCTTCATTTCCTGGCGCCGCCACTGCATTTTCACCAAGGGACTGCCAGCAGCATTGTTCCACGAGTTTCGTACCAGTCTTCACGTCGTTGCTCTCCCCGGTTCAGACTGCGGGGGCGTGTTAGAGTATGACAAACAAGACCTCGAGCAGAGGCAAGACCGCAAGAACAAACAAGTCGTCAGATTCGGCACCGAGGACATGTGCAAGTCCTCGTCCGAAACTAACAAATAATCGTTTGCACCGAGGACATGTGCAAGTCCTCGTCGGCGCCGGCGCCGCCGCCATCGTGCACCGCCACAGCATCATGTCTGTCTGTCTGCCGTGGGATTGGACGTCTTTCTCTTTTCTTTTTATTTGGAAGTATTTTCTGTGACAGGCGTGGATGTCATCATGGTGGAGGCGCGGGACGACGAGATGCGGTGCCGCCGCGCGCTCCTCCACGCCGCCAGCCAAGTCTGCACTAGTTTTATTTGTGTTGATTTTTTTATTGTGTTGATTGTTAATTGTAAACATGTAGGAAAGATCAAAATTGCCCATGGCAAACAAGTAAATATAATACAAGGATTGGTGATTGTTCTACAGTGTGAATCTGCTTGGCTCAAATCTGATTGGAACTTACAAAATGTGAAGATAATTTCTTTTGAAACATCTCTAAGCACTCTATTTTGATCACTCGGGCCTTTAATTGTTATTGGTATTTGCTGAAGAAAACAACCAGAAATAATCAAAACATGAACCAGCCAAGAACATTTCGAAGATCCAAATGCAAATATTCTGGAATACATGAGTTCAAATAGAGAGGCAAGTTCAGTGCAGCCTCTATGAAACAGCCTAGAATAGAGTAGCTACTGAAACCTGGTTCAGCATAGGATGGCCTCAACTCTAAAGACCCACAACATGACACACACTTAATTAGATTCATACAACATGATTACTGAGTTCTTCCTGGGCGATAAACAGTCAACCCAAGATGCAAACTGGGGCATGCATGGAGCCTCCTTATTAGAGTGGCAGCAGGAGATGATCTGAGACCACCATCAGCAGTAGAATATGACCTTCTTCACGCTATCCTTGAGCGCAGGGAGGGGCTTGACGACCCCACCGCCGGGGGCACGGGTGCTCCGGGACGTCGACGAGCTGGTGCCGCGCGCGACGCTCGCGATCGAGCCGCTGTCGGAGCTTTCTGCCTCCATGTAGAAGCGGGCGCGGAAGGCCGCCAGGTGAGCGTAGTACGCCGGAGGAACTGCAATTCAGAGAAAACAAATGGCATAAACCTTCTGTCAGAAATGTTAACTGAAACCTCAACACTTTCAGCCTGACACATCATCCCGAATGATCATGACGATTTTCAGGATGGCAACTCACCGATGGACACGGACCGGGCGCACCTCGCGTAACTGCAGAAGAGATTGTTCAAGAAGTTAAGGGCCGGGCGAAGAAGAACTGTCGAGAACTTACGTGTAGCAGAGGTTGTTGGTGAGGGTCTGGAGACCGTCGGCGGTGAAGTTGTTCTCATCCCACAGGACATGGTAATGCGCCGGGCGGCTCGTGCCCTGCCGATAAAATAGCAGAGATTTTCTGAGTTATCACCACCCCACAAAGTCTAAAATGGACGCCAAGAAGTTGTAATGCATGTAAGTGTCCATCATCATCTTACCTTGATGCCGGCATGGCTGCAGAGGAAGAAGTCGAACTCTGTAGGGTGGCAGATCTTGGAGTCAACAACAGTGCCTGCAAACAGAGAAACAAATTTCAGATAAGGGAAGACATTACAAGATATTGGCAAGATGAAGGTGCCTGCAACCTGAAGAACAGTGGCATAGCAGTACTCAATACTCACCGGGTAGGATGTTGCCGCTCCTGTCGACGGAGTTCTGGTCGTTGTGGTTGTGTGCGAACAGCCTGGTGTGGTGGCGCTTCTGGACCACGATGAACATCACCTGCGGCTGGTAGTTCGCCTCCAGCGACGCGCATGCCTGCCAGACAGATAGTTAAGATCAGAAGGGAGTGGTGAGATTCTGAAGATCAGTGGGGAATTGTGATGTCCGTTACTTTTCGAATGGCGTCGAGCTCGTGCAGCAGGACTTGGTAGAACTGGCCTTCACTCACACCATCCCTGTGGAAGGCAGACACCGTTAGCCCCAACTCTTCTCTAAACACCATAGCAAATACAGAATGCGTGTGCATTTCTGCAAGGGAGCATACCGAAAGAATAGTATCCTCTGAGGCTTTTCTCCAGTTGATCTTTTGAAGGATATAAGAAGCTCCCTGCAAATACATGCCACAGAATGCATTAATACTTGCAGATGGTGTTTATCGCCCAGGAAGAATTCAGTAATGAGCAGAAAGAAGGAAAAGGGAGGAAGACTGTAGGTGGTGATTGACCTGATCATGCCACCATGGATGGTTCCTCTCTGAGGATCATGGGTGACATTGTACAGATCCTCTATCAGTTCCTGCCTGTGAGCCTGAGCAGACACTAGGCCAGCATAATTGGTCACCTCAGGCCAATCTTGGGAGGCCACAACCTGCAGGGAAAATAGTTGCAGCTCAATGTTTTTTTAGAAAACAAGAACAGTCAGTCACTAAACATATGAATGAGATTGTTCAACTTACTGCAGCAATGGAAGGGCTGCTGTCTTCACCAGGATGGGGGTGGGTGACATCGGCGCCGAATATGATTGTCGGCCTGTCGGTGACCAGAGGCATGCACCTTGACACTGCATCAGCCAGCACAGTGTTCCTTCCCCCAACCTTTGGGAACAAAAGGTTGTGTTAGATTCAACAACTGAAGAAATGCACAAAACACAACTTGAACACCGACCTTGACATTTATCTTCAGAGAAAGGTTTGCGAGGATCTGCTTGTTCATCTTGAACACTTGCTTCGTCAGACAGCATTGGGAGATCAGCCCGAGGTCGATCTCGCAGACACGCTTCAGGTCACCTGATACCAGCACAGCATACATGAGCATTAATTCTGCTTGAACCTCTAGTCTGGTAGTGCAGAAATGAATGTAACTGAAAGTTTTTACGTACCATAGAGTGAGCCATTGTTGTCAGGAAGTATTCTGATGAGCAGTTCGAGCTCCCTGTGCTGCGGACCGAGTATGGCCATGGCATCGTGGAACCGAGCTTTCAGAGCTCGCTCCACTTGATCCGGACGCAGAAGCGGTCTGTAGTCGTAAGATAGCGAATGCACGAGATCCTGCAGGTCGTCTGGGGTGAAGCGTATCTCATCGTGCAGGATGTGGTAATGGGTTGGTCTTGTAGTCCCCTGAGGTGTACAGTAACAGGATTAGTTAGGTCTATCAACTACAGTACAAAATAAATGGACAGTCAGACTGGTTCCCTGTCAAAATTCATAAACACAACACTACAACTGAAAGTGACCTAAACAAAGCAATAGGCAACAAGAATCAACAAACATGCCAGCCACACACAGATACTTGGAAGAACTAACAGTCTACAAACTTATCCAATCTCCTAGAAGTGTAATGGCGCCGGGTCAAAAAGAAGTGTAATGGCCTGAACAGGTCAGAATGAAATCATATTGTGACATACAGCTTCAACTTCTACACATATGATTGTACGATATTAACAATGTTCTGGTAATAAGATGGAAGATAGCCATGGAATTTAGGGACATTTTTGGGACCCACTTGTTGTCAACACTGTACTTGCTAGATGCCAATTGATCAAATGGAAAATTTCTTACAAAAACAGAGACTTTTTTCTGTTGAACTGAAAGTAGGTAGACTATGATCAACCTAAATCAGTTAATGTACTACATTTAAAAAATAAATGGGCTATAAGTTCAAAAAGGTATCTGGTATCATTCAATACACATGGCTGTAGACAGACTGCACTTTCTAGATATCAATGGATCTAGTGGAGGACAACATTTTCATACAAAACTGGTCACTTCTTCAGTTTAATTGAGGGGGGAATTTTGTTTCTGCCACTGGTTTTTGCCTATTTTGCTTAACTGAGAGCAGTGGAAGGGGACCGATTTTCACCCAAGAACCATACAAATGCAGAAGTACTGATGAAAGTCACCTCGATTATTTGATCCAACCCAATGTTTAGCACCTGGTTGAACTGGCTCTCGCTCACACCATCCCTATATTAAAGATAGAGAGATCAACATCGTGCTAAAAAAACAGTTGCTCAAGACTCAAGAGTGTACTGACTACTGAAGAATGCCTAACCTGAAAATAATGATCTGATCTGGCTTTCTTTTTCCAGAACTGATGTAGAAGTCAACCAGGCACTCCCTGAAACAATTTCGAGTTCAGACAAGCAATAGGAAAAAAACAACTTCGAGCTCAGACAAGAACCAGAAAACAATTACCTTGAAATACCCTCCGACAAACACGTTTTTGGATCGAAGTGAGCCCTATCCTCCGGTGCGCCCCGCGTCTCGGAGATCTCGTCAAACTTCATGAACTGTGCCACCTGAGCAGCAGCTAGGTGCGCATAGCAGATCTGAGACACTGCATGCAAGGAACATTAGATCAGGATTTGCATAGCAAATCTGAGCAAACAAGGGCTTTGACAGATGCAAAAAACAAACCCACAAGCAACCTACCGACTGATATGGCTGTGGTGCTCCTCCGGGGTGGAGGGGGGGCATGATTCCGGGTCGCAGTCCCATGTGGCGGCGTCGGCGAGGGCGGGGGGTTTGGAGAGGAACGGGGAGCGGAGAGCGGGCGAGGGCCCGGCGGCGGCGATGAGGTCGCGGGGGAGCGGCACCGCGGGAGGAGGAGTGGAGGCGGCCCCGGCGGCGGCGATGAGGACGCGGAGAGGAGGAGGGGAGAACGAATGGCCGCGGGAGGAGGAGTGGAGGCGGCCCCGGCGGCACTTGTTAATTGTACCTCTCCCCTCACTTGCCACCTTGCCACTAAAGCGTACCCTCTTGCTCCGCAGACGCCCCGCTCTGACACGACAAGGCCGCTCTCAGCGCGCATCCGCAGCACAGTGCGGACGAGCCGGTGCGGGTGCGCGCTGAACTGTGGAGGGACGCACAAGAGGGCAAGCACCACCCCGGCAACCAGAACAGCAGTGGCGGAGCTTAGTGCATGGCTGGGGGGGGGGGGCTGTGGCCCCCCCAAGATTAGTACACGTAGGCCTAAAAATATTAGGGAAATAATTTAGATTGTGAAATTTTGCATATTTGGCCCCTCACTAGCCTATATATTTCATTTGCCGCCCCCCCCCCCCCCCCCCCCCCAAGATCTTGCTCAAGCTCCGCCACTGCAGAACAGGGTCGCCGGGGAAGATGGACGCCACGAGAAGCACTGGGCCGCCTCCCAGTGCAGCGCCTAGGATCCCGGCAACGCACTGCCCGGCCACCTTGGGGAAAGACCCGCCGAGGTGTATTGGCGCAACGAAGCATTTGAGGATGGAGAGTAGGTACGCTACACGGAGAGTGTAGAGCTCCTCCGACGACGAGAGAATGATGGCCAGGAAAGAAACGGTGTACACCCCGGTGCAGAAGTTCCTCAGCACCACATCCTTCAGTTTTGAAAACTCTGTTATGAGCCAGCTGGTCATCGCTCATCAGAGAATTGGGGAAAAGCGTGAGAAGGAGAAGGAGAAGCGGGCCGGAGCAGGAGAAGGAGAAGCGGGGCGAGGCAGGAGAAGGAGAAGCAGGCCGGAGCAGGAGAAGGAGAAGCGGGGCGAGGCAGGAGAAGGAGAAGCGGGGCGAGGCAAGGCTAATAATGAACCTCCGATGATCCTAAACGAGGCACTGACCTCTGAATTGATGATGCGCGTGCTGGCCGGTTGCTGCAGGTTTCCCTATAACGATAGCAGACAAACTCCATCTATTCTGAGGCTACCAGAAGAAGGAAACCAAGCATGTGAGAAGAGATTACAACTGGAGTGGTAGTATAGTTATGAGGGTTTTTGGAGGTGAAGCCGGTCTGCACGTGCAATGAACTGGGTCTTCTAGTCCACCACCGAAGACCTCACCCCTAAGTAGAATACCTGGATTGAGAGGCGCACAATGAGTTCATACCAGTTTAATGAACAATACATAAGTTAACAGAAGCAAACATTTACAGGGACAACATAGTGAGCATGTACAAAAAACAGTATGCAGAACCTGAGGTATAAAGCTGTAGAAGCAACTATTTTGAACAAGTGCTGAATGTTTATCCACATATGTGGAGGACCATGACAGAAAATCATATGGCGTTTGACCATTTAACAAAATTGAGTATTCTTGCAATAAAAAGGTAAAAGAGTTTTCCTCGCTGTACTCATACCCCAAACCGTTTTCGGGATAATAGTGATTTGAGATATACAGTAGGCTTAAGGTTTTCTCTAAAACCCCAAAGCTTTTCTAGGACTAGATAAAACAAAAGAGGAGAAATAACTATTGTTGCACACTTAAAACATTTCTTGACAGGAGAAAAACAAAAAACAAAATAGGAAGAAAGACATCTAATTGAACATGGTTGGCTGCAATGCCGCATCATGTTCCGACTGCACTGCAGGTAACCTACAACGGCTATGTGCTTCCATAAGGGAAATTGCAAACTCAAAAAATTCCGATGAAACCGAGAACAAACCTTCAGAATGTATGGGCATCCAGTATCACGCTAGCCTTCTTAGACGGTTTCAGGCATAGATAAAACATACCAGGACAAAAAGGCATATAAACAAATAAGTTTTAATGGGGCGGAACTGACATAATTTCTAGTCCAGCCCCAGACAAGTAAATCAAACTGAGGACAACAGAAAATTAAGATGAAAATAAATTCCAGGGAAGATTTAATGCATAAAAGGAATAGTTCAATTCTCAATTATGCCTCGAAAGTTTATAGTTTACGACACACACAAAGCAAATGTTTAGGAAATCTATTAGCACAAGCCTGTACAGAAATTGCATGTTTGCATACCTTGCATGTGAGCTTCTAGGGACAGGGATCCGATCAGGTGGGAGAAAGCCCTCCCTCGTGTCGCCCCCGTGGGCGACCCGGGGGTAAACCCTAGCCGCCGTCACTCGAACCCCCCCTCCTCTCCCCCCTCCTCGCCGCCGTCCGCAGCGCCGCCAGGCAAAGCCTGGCCGGCAGGGCGGCAGCGGGGCATCTCCACCCTTCGAGCATCTCAGCCGGCGCGGGACGGCCAGATCGCGAGGAGGCGCCGGGCTATCATGGGGTACGGCGGCGCGACGGGCGATGAGCGCGACGCGGCGGCGGCGGCTTCGATGTGCGCTCGGCGGCCGATCCAATCCATGCGGCGCGGCGGCGATGGCTACGGCGGCGTGGTGACCGGCCCTGTCTCGGGCGGCGGCGGCTGCAGGCGTGGCGCAGCCCTGTACCGGGAAGGGCGGCGGCTGCGGTCGGTGCGCCATCGGGCGTCGGATCGGCGGCGACGGCGTGGAGGCCATGGTGGACTGGTCGGCGGCGCCTTCGGTCAGATCTGATCTGGCCTGGGCAGCCGGCGGTGGTGGCCATCTCCTCCGTCGGAGGTGGTCGGCCTGACGCTGGATGGTCAAATCTCGAGATCCGACATCTAGTTCCGGTTGCAGGTCGGGAAGACATACTTGCCGGTGAAAATCGAGCCGACGGCAGACGATGGCGGCGTTTTGCGTCGTTACCTTGATGAAGGCATCGTTGTGTGACTTATGTCGACCCACTCGTACTGCTCTGGGGGAAACCCTAGGATCTGGTTTTCCAGATCAGACGATGACGGCACTTTGGTGGCGTTTCTCTCTTGGGAGCATCGTTTGTGGAGCAGTGCTGGTGGTCAGAGGCAGGAGGTGGAGCGGCTTCGTCTTGCACGGAGCTTCGGTGGAGATGTCAAGTCATGCCTGGCCGACAGGTGCTACGCTTTGTCATGCCTGGTCGGCAGGTGCTACGCACGACAGATCTTCCGGAGACTTCAAGCTGTGTCGGCTGGTGGTACTTGGCGGCATGGTGCTGAGGTGTACCGGTGGCGACCGCGACGTGCTCAGCTGTTCGCGCGCAGGGAGGTGGTGCCGTTGGGCGTCGTGGTGGCGTCGACGGCAGCTAGACCGGGCAAGGTTGATGCGTCAGTACAGCTCTGAAGATGGAGTGGTGGCAGTTGGCGGCGGCGGCCTCTGAGAGCGCGCCGGACCGGTGTGTGCCCCAGACCCGGCAAGTGGCTTGGTTGGGGCCCCAGGTCGTCTTAGATGTTAGGCTTGGCTGCGAGGTCTGAGGTATTAGGCCCAGACTATCAGCATCCTACATCAACTGGATAGGAGTAGCGACAGATGTTGCCTAGACGGTGGCTTCAGACTTACTGTTGTATAACCTTGTAAGGTCTTTTGAGAATAATTAATAAAGTGGCTGCATGCATCGCTCAGATGCAGAGGCCGGGGGTCTTCCTCCTTTTCAAAAATAAAATAAAAAAATGTGAGCTTCTTCTTCTTATCTCGTTCCATTTTCTGCAGAAACAAGAGAACAAGCTTCTTAGTGAGTTCTAAGAAAGCATCGACACATATACATAGAGCACTTCAAGTCAGCTGCTATCATCCATCACACAGATCATGCATATATATAAGGAGTGGCAGATGTCATCTTACTCTCAATCTCTGCTATCTAAGATATTTGAAGTGTAGTAAACACAAAAGAAGAGAACCTGAGCAACATACATAGGACAACACACTCGTGGAATGTTTGGATAATCAGCAATATCAACAATACTGTGTACTTCTCAAAAAAAGAATAATCATCCTACAAGTTAGCAGCGTGTGCTCCTCCAGCTCTTCTCCAGCAGTAAATCACAGAGGAGGATAATGATTAGGTCTTGGAGACAAGAATTTTCAAGAATATTCAAGTTATTCCAAATAAGAGCATTACAGCTAGAATACTCCTAATTTGGCCAACCATTTATGACAAGAGATGCAAACTTGCATGACTACTGTATACACCACTAATGGACTTTTGTGCAAGTATTACGACAATATGAAACATTCAACCAATAAGACCTCCAATAATACAAGAAGCAAAACTAATATGAACATCTCTGGATAAGCATCCTAATTTGGGAAGGAGGGAGTAATATGAGCATATAGATCAGAGAAGGTGCTAATTAACCTACCATAGCATGGCCAACCATTAATGACAATAGAAACAAGAAGCAAATCATCCAGCCAAAATACACCACAATGAACATCTCTCGACAAGCAGCAGCACATGCATCAATAAGAAAAGACCATATCCACTTATCTAGTCAGAACCAGCCACATTATGTCAATATCAAAACCATCAAGAAATCAAGCTCTAAAATTGCATGACTATAATCCATCACATAGTCTGATTTACTTCTCGGAGAAAAAAAGAACTTGAACAACATTGCATGTCATATGTATGCACCTACATGGATGACTAACTGGAACACCACATATCCGAGTTTTTCAAAGTAACGACTACTAGGCAAATATTATTCATGAGCATAAAGCTGAAATATAGTGTTGCGCATTCTGTTTGGGAAAGAAACTTATGCAAAGCCAAAAGAGACCATTTTTTCTGGTTCTTCTCTAGAAGAAAATGGGCCAATTCTCATGTCACAAAATTTTCCATTTTGGTTCATGAAATGCATCTGCAACTACAAGCATATACATCTGGAACGGAAATAGGGGCGATCGATTCGCTCTTGAAAATGACAGGGTATCTTGGAACATGACATGATAGACAATTTTTTTTTGCCCACTCCTAATGCATTGGTAACCCAACAACACACTTGAACCAAACATGGTTGGCAATACGCAGTGAACCAAACAGAGAATGGTGGCGATGGTAACCTGGTAGGTGAGGGTCTCGGATAAGAACAACTGCCAGGAGTGGCGCTGCTTTTGACTGAGACCTCATAGTCAATCGGCAACAACCAGAGCGCCTCCAGCTTCACGTGTGGATGTCGCCGATGATGTCCGCCAAAGTGCCTCCTGCCACCTCCTGGTACACCCACGTTGCGCCCTTCGGCTCCTCCTCGTGCCTATGATAACAAGCAGAAAACAATCAAGAACAGTTCAAGACCAACAAGAACAGCAGGTGGCTAACAACTTAATATCTGGGAATGCAAAGCATTTTTTTCCAAATCCAAGTGCAAGTAAATAATAAGACTGGATCGAAACTTATAATACGCCTTATCAAACTTCCAAAAGAGTAACAAAATAATATTGTACTCGTGGTCAATAAGTTGTACTCGTAAATATACAGTTGAAAAGCAGAACATACATCAAACTAAAATGCCGATGCATTTGATCCATCACTAGGGGTGTGTTTTCTTGAACAGAAACATGATGCATTTCTATCAATAATTAATAGTAAAAACCTATCAGCCAGTGGTTGCAGTCATCATCCATGCAGTACGGGGTGAATGAGTGGACTATTTTGCATTCTTTTTACAATGGCTTGAATATTATGTCTAGAAGTATGTTAGATTCTGCTGCTGGTGGTGCATTTATGTCAAAAACTGTTTCTGAAGCTAAGGCTATATTAGAAAGTATGTTGCAAAATTATACCCAATGGCACACTGAAAGAGCAGCCACTTCATCTAGTAGGAAGGTCAACTCTGTTGAGGAAGTAGATTCCTTGACTGCTAAAGTTGATCAATTACTTGCTTTGATGTCTAAGAATAATGTAGAAAATGTTCCTATTCAAGATTTAGTTGGTAATAATGCTGAAAGTATTGATGTTAATTACATAAGAAATTTTGGCAACAACGGTTATGGAAACAACTACAATAGTAATGCCTATGCTAGACCACCTTTTGTAGCTAATAAGTATACTAGTGGTAATGCTATCTCCAATGATTTAGAAAACACCATTAGATCTTTTATAGCCTCTCAAAAGGAACTTAATAAGGAGTTTATTGCTAAAAATGAAAAGTTTGATGCTTTGTTTGATAATGTGGACCGCCTAACCAAGGAGGTTATTTCTTTAAAGAATTTTGTTCAGCCACAAAGGAACCATGAAGAAACTATTAAATATGTTCAAGATGTTATAGATAAGTCATGGGAAACTATTAGGAAGTGGGATGCTTCTATTGCTATGAATAATATGCAAGAAGAAACCACTATGCTTATGGAAAATAATGAAACTACTAAAATAGAAGAGTTAAAAATGCTTAATGATGTTGTTACTGAACCTTTGCTTGATCTTGATAAATGCAGTTTGAGTGAGCTTATTATTATCTTGCAAAAATTTGCTAAAGATCCTTCTATTAATGCTAATCAAGCTGGTTTTGGTTCCTATATTGCTAATCATGTTTTAAAAGAAAAGATTGATAGGTACAATAAAGAATCCATGATTCCACCTAAGCTTGGGGATCTATGGACCCCCAAGATACAAATAACTATTGGAAAAGTAACTTGGCATGCTATTCTAGATTTGGGTTCTAGTGTTTCTGCTTTATCTAAAGATCTATATACTATGCTTGAATTACCTACTATGGAAAAGTGCAATGTTGACCTCTTACTTGCTGATGACTCTACTAAACATGCTTTAGGAAGAGTTGATAATGTTATGGTTGAATTCAATATGACTTTTGTTCCAGTTGATTTCATAATAATGGATATGGGGAGCAAATCCTCAAATTCTATAATACTTGGTAGCACTACAAGGGAGCATGGCTATTCTCGGCGACTAATTTGGACGGCATAAGAAATAGTCGCCGAGAAAAGTTTTTTGCCCGGCGAAAGTGATTTCCCGGCGCCAAATCCTAGCGGCACATAAAAAATCGCCGCCATGGTGCTATTGGCGGTGCCTATAAGCGCCGCGAAACATTAATGCCGGGTTCCCCGAAGGGTTTTCGATGGTCCCCACAAGATTTTGCTGGTCCCCACAAGGTTTTCGCTGGTCCCGCTCACATTTCGATTGGTCCCGCCTGAAATTTGACCGCCGGGCGGCTCAAAAGCGAATATCTTCCCCCTCCCCTGTTCTAAGTCCCCATTCCCCTCCCAGAGACAAAACCCTTGACGCCTGCTCTCCCCCTCTGATTTCGCCGTCGTCGGCGGTCGACGATGGCCAGAAGTCACTCTCTTCCGCCGCCGCCTCTCCGACGACCCGCCGCACCCCCGCGCCCTACCTCACCGACGTCGCGGAGGTCAAGGGTAAGTCTCCAACCATAAAACCCTACTCTGATCCAATCGATTCCTTCCCTTGTGTATATATAGTACCTCCATCTGTGTGTTTGACATTGCGCTGAAACCATCTGCGTGTTGGACTTGTGAGTAGATGGCTCGGCTAGGAAAAAGAAAGGCTTCTGTGCAGCAGGCAGAAGCTCCTGTGCTAAGCGAAATTGAAATTCGAAGACTGGAACGCATCGAAGAGATCAATGCAAGAATCAAGGAGAAGAATTTTGCACACAGGTTCCTTATCAGGCCATCTTCTCACGAAGAACCAGTTGTTGCGGGAGAGAAAAATGTTGTACAAGAGGTGTGTATACTTGCCTAATTGAAATTCTTCATGTCGTGCCGTTACTGATTTACGCTTAATTTTCACTTGCAGGAAGAAGCAGAGGAGCCTGACGAAGAACAACAACTTCCCATGTTTCAGGATGGACAGGATGCTGATGGAGAGGAACAACAACATGCAGGGCTACAGGCAGAGGAAGAGGCAGAGGAAGAGGGCGAGGAAGAGGACGACGATGCAACTGAAGATGACAACAGCGGGGATGAGAGTGGCACTAATGACGACCTAGGATCTGAAGGTTCGGAAGGTGGTGAGGACGGTGAAGGTATATATATAGTGCAAACTTAGCTACAACTACTTACTGCTCACTAAATTGTAGTGCAAACTTAGCTACAACTACTTACTGCTCACTGAATTTTAGTGCAAACTTAGATACAACTACTTGCTGCTCACTGAATTTTAGTGCCAACTTAGCTGCATCTACTTACTGCTCACTGAAGTTTAGTGCAAACTTAGCTACAACTACTTACCGCTCACTGAATTTTAGTGCAAACTTAGCTAAAAAAGGACTTACTGCAAACTGAATTTTAGAGCAAACTGGGCTACATACTTACTGCTAAGTCCTACCCGGGGTTGCATGCCTACATACATGTAGGCCAACTGATGAAGAATGGGAGGAACATGAGGGGTCCTACTAAGATGAGGTCAATAACAAGGAGTAATGGGATGTATAAAATCTACGTCAAATTCAACCAATTAGGCCAGCCTTGTGGGTTACGTGCAGCCAACTTTGCTAACTATATCTCTTACCTGGCAAAAAGAGGTGACATATCCTTCAAGTTTACAGATTGGAGGAAAGCTGATCAGAAGCAGAAGCTCTGGGACGTACTGAACGTAATTAAGCTTTCTTGTCAACTCTCTTTGCTATGTTACATCATCAATCTTATTTGTCCTAACACATGTACCTCAAATTGCAGAATTTTTTCAATATTGATCCTTTGTGTAAAGATTGGGTGATGAGGTCAGCTGGAAAGAAATGGCGTGATTTCAAGAGCATGTTGAAGAAGGAACATTTCAAAGAAGAGTTGAGTCTTGAGGAGAACATTGCAAATGGTTGTAGACGAAGAGTCCCCCATAGTGATTGGGTAGCGCTGTGTGAGTACTGGAATTTTCCCTCTACCAAGGAGAAAGCTCGGAAGAACAAAGAAAACCGTGCTAACCAAAAAAATGCAAGGCATACTTCTGGATCAAGGTGTTTTGCCAGGGCGAGGTTCATAGGGGTGAGTATCATCTTAAACTGTCTACATATGCCTGGTTCACAGGGGATCTGGATATTATTTGATATAGTCTTTTTGTATATTTACAGGAGAAATCTCTTGGTCGTCCAATTACGAGAGCTGAATTGTACAGATGCACACACACGAACAAAGACGATGTTCCTGTTGACGAAGTGGCACAGAAAAATATAGTAAGTTCTTCACTTTGCTCGTACATATTATGCATATATATGAGGCTGAATCGTAGTCCTAATTAAAGAAAACAACATGGCAGGCCGATATGCAAGTCGCACTTGGAATTGATCCAGACCTTGAGTTCAGAGATATTGAAGACGGTGACCTTTACTCTCATGTCTTCCCAAAAGATATCAGAGGCAGAGTTCGTCGATTGGGGTTGTTACCTCATTCCTGCAAGACGATTGACATTGCAAGACAATCAGCGAGGACTCAAGAAATATCAGAGGAGAACATAGTTCTTAGGGCGTCTAATGCCGAGCTTGCAGCCAGGCTGGATATCCAGGACGCAAAGATTAGTGCAATGCAGGCTCAGTGGGAAGCTCAATTCAATTCTGCTAACCAATCATGCATAGCAGGGCAGACCCAAGCCGTCCCAGATAACCTGTCTCAGCCAGAAGCTAGTGTGCAATCCCCTCTTCACAGGCGGCCTGTCCCCGATGCACGTTCTGATGCCCTAGCTCTTACAATGGCTGATGCCACACCTCCTGTGCCAGCTCGTCCTGTTCCTCCACCTTCTGATGTCACAACTCCTGTGCCAGCTTGTCCTGTGCCTCCACCTACTGATGTCACACCTCCTGTGCCAGCTCGTCCTGTTCCTCCACCTGCCGATGTCACATCTGTGCCAGCTCGTCCTGTTCTACCTCCTCGAGGTGCTATAGTTAAACTACCCTCAAGTGTCAACAATCCTGTCGTGCAGCGTCGTTCTATGCATACTCGTTCTGCGCTAGCTCGTTCTCTGCCATCTCCAACTGAAGCTGAACTTGAACTTCAACCTGAACCTAAACCTGAACCTGCTGGGCCAAGTCCAGATGCTGGTGGAGATGTTGACTGTACTCCTCCAGATGCTGCTGTGATCAGTCCTTCATGTGCAGATGCTGCTGTGATCAGTACTCCTCCAGATGCAGCTATGATCAGGACTTCTCCAGGTGCTGCTGATGTGCTGACTACACCTGGTTCGAAGAATAAAGCTGTCGTAGTTTCGTCTATTGGAGGCAATAGTAGCAAGAGGAAGAGAACTGAACGTTCTGGTCTCCCAGTTATCAGGGCCTTCACGCAGGTGATCATTGCAGATTTCGGTACTTGAATACTATTGCAGTTCGTACATATTGAATTACAAATGATGATCTCTACACTTTTATAGCCCCCCCCCCCCCCCAGCTGAAGATGAAGTTCTCAGGTCTTTGAGCTCCACCAATAACTTCGCTAGTCAGGTATATATATACATTGCAGTTCGTACATACATGTGAATGTTGGAGTATCCCCTCTTTGCTGACAGTAATGCATATTTGATGGTATATTGATAGCCGTCAGGCGGTGGCCCAAGAGTGGGTGTGCGATCGATGACCTGTAATAGGGTAGTTGCCTATGGGAAACTAACTTCCCTAGACAAGCATTCACTGTGGGATGATGGCCAGCTGTTAGGGGATTACTGTGAGGTCCTGATTGATACTGTACTGGAGAAGAATCTGGTATTGCCTAGGCCAGCGGGAAAGATAAAAAAATGGGCCAAGCTCA
Source organism: Elymus sibiricus (assembly GCA_039707655.1). Lineage (NCBI taxonomy): Eukaryota > Viridiplantae > Streptophyta > Magnoliopsida > Poales > Poaceae > Elymus > Elymus sibiricus. The sequence continues at coordinate 20,333,455 of CM077663.1, read as the reverse complement.
GTACATCACCATTGCTTGGCCATTTGCAAATGTATGTGAATGACAACTCTCAGCTGACAAATTTACCAAATGCATTTCCTGACATGTGTCATCTATTGATTTGTAGATTGTCTCCCATGACGGCGGTCCTGGCGCTAAGCATGTGGCTACTCTTCCTAAGCTGAAGAAAAGTATGTCTGAGCCTCTAACTAGCATATATACACCACACATACATGTTTGTTTCATTGCAGCAAAGTGATTTACACTTCATTTTATATGTTCATCAGAAGGAGTAGTCCGCAGGCTTGAGTGAGGCAGGCAATCAGCACTTCATCGTCGTAGCACTTACCCTGGAGGAAATGGGTCTAGGGATTGTGAGTCAAACTGTGTGATATCGATCACACTGAACTTGTCATCAAAACTTATGTGATGGATTTGTCAGACTGATTAGGATTACGTTTGTGGTGCTACGATGTATGAGCCTAATACTATGTTATGTGATATATTTGACTTTGTACTGTGATTTCTGGATGCATCGTATGTGATTTCTGTGATTTAATAGCATTTAAACGAACCGTCTCTATAGGTAAACTGCAGGCTAAAAAGTGTTGCTCCAAGAAGAGCTAGGGCACTTATGTTGCGCCGTGGCAGCATATTGTGCCGGCCCACATACGACCTGCCACGGCATCTGAAGGCGTGCCGGCCTACACTATACCGCGGCGCTCATGCGAAGCTGCCGCGTTACATATGGCTCGGCGTAAGTCGAAGTGCTGCGAGAAAAAAATCCGCCGGCAGTGTACAATGCCCGACGCAGTTATCCCTGGCGGCTTTTATTTGTCGGGGCACAGCGAGGGCGGCGACTAAGCGTGTGCCTCGGCGTTTAAAAGCGCCCGCGCCGCGCTGTTCTGTTGTAGTGTAGACCTTTCTTGAGAACTACAGGTGCTATCATAGATTCAAAGGAGGGCAATGTAAGGTTCCAGTTCCCTCATAAGAAGTGCATGGAGCACTTTCCAAGGAAGAAGGAGGCGCCACCAAAGTGTCCTCACACTCTCCATCCTTCATGAAGAATAAGGTACAAAAGCCTAGCTATATGGCTATAAAGAAAGCGCTTTTTGGGAGGCAACCCAATTGTTTTTATTTTGGTTTTTTCTTTTGAGTCCTTGCTACAGCAAGAAAGTTTTCTTTTAGTTTTCCTTTTCGAAATTTTTAATAAAGTACCAAGTTTTACTCATTTTGGATGTTTAAGTTGAGAATACATATATGGAATTGCTGTTTTCTGCACGCTGTTGTTTAGTGCACGAATTTTCATGATTTTTCCGTAGCTCCTAAAATCACTTAAAACATACTGAAGTTGAAACTTTTCATCCTCTGTATGCACAAAAATCAGCAAAAATTCCTGACATATTTAAGATGCCGAACCAAAAATGTTAAGGCGTAGCTATTTTTCTGGACAGATTCTGTCTTTATTTGTTTTAGTCATCTATTTGAGTTTCAACTTGATTCTTTTTGGGTCTTTTGAGATTTTGTGGATGCTAGGAACTTAAAGCACTCTCTGGACATTGAGAACAAAAATTTATTTGGAGTTTTTCTCACAGCTTGTCATATATCTTTATGCTACTAATGTCACCCCTACAGAAAAGAAATGGGAGAAAGTTTTGTGGTGAAGTTTTTTCACAGGGAAGGAAGGAACATCAAACAAGGAGCAATTCAAGAATGGTGAAAACCATAAGCTTGGGGATGCCCCATGGCACCCCACTGTAGCAACACACTCCCGGTTTGCACACCTTCTAACTTTTTTTTTCGGGCACCATACGGTTTTCATTAAAACTTGGAGCGTCTTTATCTAGTTTTCAATTTTGTTTTTGAATTTTTATACCAGATAAAAGACCACCATCTGTTGCATTACTTTATGTTTATTATATCTATGCCTCTGGTATTTGCTTAGTTTTAAGTTTGCATTGCATAAAAGAAAGGAAAAGGGAAGAATAGTTACACTAAAATAAGTCATGACTATTACTACACTTTGTGTAATGCTTTATTTTTTAGTTCATGATATTTTGCAAGTGTCACATGTAGTACTAGAACCCATTTACCTCTTGTTTGTTTAAGTTTAAGTTTATCTTTCATGCTAGGAAATGAGTAGTACTATGGACTATTGCATTCAATTTTAGTGCTCAATTTTCTCCCTCTTGCTAGCCTTTCTTACAAAAATTCAAGCAAAACTTGTACATCCATGCAACCTTAAAACCAAGTTGTTCCAGCTGTGTCCACCATATCTACCTATATGTAGCATTCATTTGCTATTCCAAGTACATCATCATGTGTTATCTTTGAATATTCAAAATTTCTCTTATTTGTGTATGCTTAAAGCTCATGGGTAAGTAAGTGGGGAGTCTCACGAACTTGAAGGCACAATATTAATCATTTAAAACCTGCCATTGTACTTGGGAATATATTTATGATGGGATTCGTAGCGTAGAAAACAAAAAATTTCCTACCGCATAACGAACAAGTGAACCAAGATCTAATCTATATAGATGCAAGTAGCGAGACGGATTCGGTAACTCACCCTCGAAAACCGAAAGCGTTTAACGATCTAAGATCGTGGTCGATGTAGTCGTTCGAGATCCGATCTCAAGATCTATGTAGACGTTCACGATCAGCACCGCAACCGGCAGCACCTCCGCGGTTAGCACACGTACGGTTGATGACGTCCTCCGATCCTAGATCCAGCGGGGCTGCGGAAGAAGTAGACGGGATCGAGATTCCAGCAGCACGACGGCGTGGTGGTGGTGGAGAAGATCTGCTTGAGGAGTCGCCGACTATGGGTAGTCGCCAACTTGCGGGAGTCGCCGATTTTCGGGAGTCGCCAACTTGCGGGTGTCGCCGATTTTCGGGAGTCAGCCGATTTTCGGGAAGACTAATCTCAGGGGGTCACTTACCCCTCCCCAAAGCCCATCTATATATAGGCCAGTCGCACCCCCGGAATCGACCTCCAGTCGCCCCTGGAACGGAGTCCCAGTCGCCCCCGGAACGGAGTCGCACTAATGTATAAACTACAAAAATATAATGACATTTTATTTATCTCACTATATCCAATAAGGTTCAATTCTGTCTCTCGAATACTCCATACTCCTATGGCGTTTTCGGGAAGCATTAGTTGTGGAACAATTCTGCAACTTCTCAGATGTATTGCTAAACTCGTAACTCAAATTTTATTCTTTATGATCCAATCATAAATACTTGATCTTCTTGTTACGATGATTTTTCACTTCATACCAACAATACTTTGAACTAATTCAAAATATCAAACTCCTTTCTCTTTAAATAGATATACTCATATATCTACTCAAATCATCGGTGGAATTTTATGAAGGAAATTAATCCACCACTCACGACTACATATAATGGACCATATACATCAATATGTATAATTTCCACTAATTTAATCGTCCATTCTACTTTGGCCTATGAATGGAGTCTTAGTCATCTCTTGGAAGAGGTTTAACAAGCGTCAATTTATTCAAAAACAAAAAGACTCCGAAAATCCATCAACATGGAATTCCTTCATGTTTTTCCTTTCCAATATGAACTAAAACGGCGGTGTCACAATTTAAGTGAGATTCTTTAATTTTTCGTCTTGCGACGTTTAGCATTTAGTGTTATAGATGTTTATTTTACCAACATGATTTATATTAACTCATCCATCAATTATGGAATATGGTCACAGTTTGAACAACTTATTTGTTCTCACAAAAACCCGAAACAAAATAACAACTTATTAAGTTCTTAAAATAAATCTTGAAGGTTCGGTTGGATGTGACGGTGAACACAATAACACTTTATTATCGTTCTCGTCATGCATCGGCACCATATCTTTTACTAGTTCTATAGGCCATTGTACTTCTTGCATTGCTTTGTATGACAATTCATACCAACCAATCCAATATCAAAATATCCAAGAAGTACATTGTTTAAATAGTAATACATCTATAACATGTATTTCAATTATATACTCCTGAGCTGGACTTTTCCAGTATTTTCTTTTCTGCCATACACTTTTGCAATTCTATTTTCAGTATTCCTTTCCTTTACGGAAGAATCATTCAACATCAAATAATGCTAGTTGAACTAGCACATTCTCCTTGGCGTGCTAGTCACATACTATCACCTTCGGAGTCATACTTTGAAGTTGATTGCTTTACTCAATATCATCATATTATTAGTATTCTTCCGGATTCCAATCTTAGCTATCTTCAAGCATAGTAAATGATTTTTACCCATACTTTTAATCCATCCCATCATAACAATTTTGTGATGAAGCTACTATAGCTCGAAGGAAGGAGTTTAGAGAATAATATTAGTGTCTTCAATCCTTGCATATATTCAAGTAATATAAGCACATATTGTCACACTAAATCACACTCAGTCATGTTGCCACAAACAGGGTTTTAGATATCAATATATCTTTCACTCATTGCTCGTTTCTGAAAACAATTCTTTTCAGCTCCTGGATTACCTCGATTCTCAAAACATCCTTTTGAAGATCAGATATTCAGGAAGCAAGCATAACACTAAGTCGGAATCATCGCTCTTGAGATTAATCAATTATTAATCACATGGAGCTAGGTAGGTTTTACCAAAAATTTACAATAGGACTTAATTTTAAATTTCACTTATACGGTACCAATCCGTAATGTTTCTACCAGATCAAAACAATTTTATCTCAATTAACAATCTTAGTGTAAGGTAGATCATGGATGCCATTGACTACTACAAATTATGCAAATTCACTTTGATTGATTGTTCAGGATAATTGGTTCAAGTTAATCAAATTACTAATGAACTCCCACTAAACTCAACATCTCTCAAGTTGTTTAGTGACACACAATCCAAATCCACTACACCAAGTCCGATCATCACGTGAGATGATGTAGCTTCAATGGTGAAAAACATCAACATGTTGATCATATCATCTATATGACTCGTGTTCAACCTTTCGGTTTCTCGTGTTCCGAGGCCATGTCTATGCACATGCTAGGCTCGTCAAGCTAACCACAGTATTTCCGCATGTGTAAAACTGGCTTACACCCGTTGTATGTGAACGTAGAGTCTATCACACCCGATCATCACGAGGTGCTTCGAAACGACGAACTTTCGCAACGGTGCATACTTGGGAGAACACATTATCTTGATATTTGTATGAGAGATCATCTTATAATGCTATCGTCGCGATCACATCATAGCAAAATAAGATGCATAAAAGGATAAACTCATCACAGGCAATTTAAAAACTATGACATGGTATAGCCTTTTCTTCTTTGTGCCTTTGATCTCCATCTCCAAAGCACCGACATGATCTTCGTCATCTCCAGCATGGCACCTAAGTTCCTCAGCGTCGTGAGCCCAGTTGCCTCCGCCAACTATTGCTACTACAACTATAGCTACTACTAGCGATAAAGTAAAAGCAATTACATGGCGTAGAGAATTGACACACAGGTCATACAATAACAATTAAAGACAACAATATGGCTCCTGACGGTTGCCGTACTCATCGGCATGCAAGCCGTGATATATTACAAAACATGATCATCTCATACATCACATAAATCACATCACATCTTGGCTATACCACATCACATGCCCCCTGCAAAAACAAGTTAGACGCCTCTACTTATTGTTGCAAGTTTTACGTGGCTTCTATGGTTTCGTAGCAAACCGTTTACTACCTACGAGACCATTGAACACTATGATCATGATAGTTATTTAACTTGTGCGGGGTGCTTGCTCAAGAGATTCAAATAACCTCAAGCCTCGGCCAAACTTCGTCAATACGCATGACCCTCGTGCGGATTTCAAACAAACTCACATAAGCCCATCAAGTACAAAATCTCTCTCAACTAAAGTGGAGAAACCGACACCCGACTAGTTGCTTCACATACCCGAAGTATATGTTCACAAACCGGTCTCGCGTAAGCGTACGCGTAAAGTTGGCTCGGGCCGCTAAACCACAATACCGCCGAGATCAAAATTGCCACGAGAGGGAAACACACATGATCAATAATGCCGGAATTCACTAATTCCTCTATCGCACAAGCATCTACGCATAGATCCGGCTCTGATACCACTCATGGGATTCGTAGCATAGAAAACAAAAAATTTCCTACCGCATAACGAACAAGTGAACCAAGATCTAATCTATATAGATGCAAGTAGCGAGACAGATTCGGTAACTCACCCTCGAAAACCGAAAGCGTTTAACGATCTAAGATCGTGGTCGATGTAGTCGTTCGAGATCCGATCTCAAGATCTATGTAGACGTTCACGATCAGCACCGCAACCGGTAGCACCTCCACGGTTAGCACACATACGGTTGATGACGTCCTCCGATCCTCGATCCAGCGAGGCTGCGGAAGAAGTAGACGGGATCAAGATTCCAGCAGCACGATGGCGTGGTGGTGGTGGAGAAGATCTGCTTGGGGAGTCCCTGACTATGGGGAGTCGCCAACTTGCGGGAGTCGCCGATTTTCGGGAGTCGCCGATTTTGGGGAGTCGCCAACTTGCGGGTGTCGCCGATTTTCGGGAGTCGCCGATTTTCAGGAGTCACCGATTTTCGGGAAGACTAATCTCAGGGGGTCACTTACCCCTCCCCAAAGCCCATCTATATATAGGCCAGTCGCACCCCCGGATTCGACCTCCAGTCGCCCCTGGAACGGAGTCCCAGTCGCCCCCGGAACGGAGTCGCACTCACACCTGGACTCGGAGTCGCACTCCGCAGTCGGCACTTTCCCGGAGTCGCCGCTTTCCGGGAGTCGCCGCTTTCCGGGAGTCGCCACTTTTCGGGAGTCGCCACTTTCTGGAAGTCTCCACTTTCCCGAAGTCACGGCTTTCCCGGAGTCGCCACTTTCCGGGAGTCACCACTTTCCTGGAGTCGCGGCTTTCCGGGAGTCGCCACTTTCCGGGAGTCGCCACATTCCGGAAGTCGCCACTTTCCTGGAGTCGCGGCTTTCCCGGAGTCGCCACTTTCCGGGAGTCGCCACATTCCCGGAGTCGCGGCTTTCCCGGAGTCGCCACTTTCCGGGAGTCGCCACATTCCGGGAGTCGCGGCTTTCCCGGAGTCGCCACTTTCCGGGAGTCGCCACATTCCGGGAGTCGCCACTTTTTCCTGCAGCATTTCCTATTCCTCCGGAACCATTCCGATGTTCACCGAAACAATTCCGATGCTTCTCCGATAAATTCTCCGATATCCCAAACTACCCTAAGCGTCATCAAACCTTAAGTGTGTCACCCTATGGTTCGAAAACATGCAGACATGATCGAGACACCTCTCCGATCAATGATCATCAACGGGATCTGGATACCCATGATGAACCCTACACACTTCACGAATATCACATGATCATTCGAACCATAAACTCCGTATCCTATCCCTTTGTCTCGCGATACTTTACTTGTCCGAGATCCGATCGTCGGTATCACTATACCTAGTTCGATCTTGTTACCGACAAGCACTCTTTACTCGTTTCACTATATGACATCCCTCGTGACCTAGTCACATGCTTGCAAGCTTCGAGGATGTGATATCATCGAGTGGGCCCAGAGGTATCACTCCGTCACTAGGATGGACAAATCCCACTCTTGATCCATACACTTCAACTTCTACTTTCGGAATACCTGAAAGCCACCTTTATGATCACCCTGTTACAGTGTGACGTTTGATGTCCACAAAGTACCCTTCCGTTATTAGTGATTTGCATGATCTCATGGTCTAAGGATTGGGTTACTTCGTTTCATCAGCTACAACAATTTGAACTTAGTGACTCGATCTATTGCTACGCTTGTTTTGGGTGTGTCCATCACATCATTCATCCAATGACATGATCCCGTTATTAACGACATCCAATGTCCATGATCAGGAAACCGTGATCATCATTTAATCAACGAGCTAGTTTAAATAGAGGCATACTAGGGACTCCTTGTTTGTTCATTACACCACACATGTATCAAGGTTTCCGGTTAATACAATTATAGCATGGATAATAAACATTTATCATGAACAAGAAATATGATAATAACAACTTTATTATTGCCTCTAGGGCATATTTCCAACAATTTATTGTTGATTTGACAAAAAGGTTGAGGAGTTAATCAAGCCATGCTTACATGGTGGACATTTTCAACTTGGCCTTAGTTATTTTGGTTGATATCATGATCATTTAACTTTTGGATGCTTACCGGTGTTCTAGGCCTAACTTGATTCTATGAAGGGACACAAGGGAGTATGCATATATGTGAGAAATATGAGCTTAGAGTGGCCAACATATAAGTCATGTGTCATGGTGGAAGTTTTCAGCTATTTGCTTTTATGAAACTACCCATAATAAAACACCTGTAAAAAGGGGAAATAAAAGGGCGTGTGGAGAAGTGGATAGTTTGATTGCCTTATCATTGGAGTATGGATGGTCTACCTTGGAGCTCAGGGGGCAAGGACCACTTGTACAAAGGGATAAGGGGCACCTCTTTTCTTGTTTTCGATGACACTTTATGCATATGATGATCTTGTGGACTTGAGGACTAACAAGGCGGCATGTGGTGTAAGTACCCATAGTTAGGGACATGAGACAAGTCAATTTTTATGTCAATGATGCAATATCTATATTAACTCTTACATTAACATTTACTCCACTTTAAAGATGCTTATGATAGGGGCAATGAGACTCAACACTTATGATAACCGTTGACATGAGCTACACACTTCTACAAAAACTATGTTTTACTTCTTCTATTATTGTTCAAAGATTTAGCACATGAATGATCCATGCTTACATTCTTCTTCTTTCTGAGTCAAGAGACAAAGTTCTCTCATATAAAACATTCTCTCTTCTAAGTCCAAAGTTAGGACAATACACACAATGCACATGCACTTGCACATTCAGTTTGCTTTATTGTCCATAGTACTTGTTCATTTACTATTATGCAAGATATGTTTATTCTTATTCACACATGATGTTTATGTTTTCCTTTACTTCATATGATGCTTGTTTGCTGTCATTTACTTATCAATGAACCATTATACTTTGAGTCTTAATTGTCATTACTTGCATGTGTATTTATTGACAACAAACTATGAAGTTCATGCTTAGTTATCACCTTCATACTCGAGGACGAGCATGGGTTAAGCTTGGGGATGCTGATGCATGTAAAATGCATTACACAAACTCCCTAGTTTGTTGTGTTATTTCCATCATATTTGCATCATATTTGCTTTATTTTTCATGTTTTAGTTTATTTTTGGGGATTTCCCGAGAGAATCCCTATTTTTGGTAATCTAATCTGTCTGGCAGAATATGCCTATTTTCGTATTTGTTACTTTCAGAGCCCGACCCGAAGTCAAAAAGGCGTGAGATTTTTACCAAGATATTTTTCCATCACGAGAAGATCCGGGAGCAAGAAGAATCGACGAAACGAGCCACGGAGGCGGAGATGGGGCCCACCACGCGACCTGATACCCTGGCCGCGCGGTGGGGCCCACCTGGCCCTCCGTGTGCCGCCTTCCGACTTTCTTCGCCTCGAAGGCTTCGTCTTGACCTAAAACCGACTATAAAAATACCCCCCCCCGACGCGTTCCCGAAGGAGGCAGAGGCGGAGAGGAAAACACCGAAATAGAGATCTGAAGCTGCCAAGATTGGAGGGGGAACCGCTGCCGGAGCCGCCGGGAGCATCGCCATCCTCTCCAACAACACCACCGCTGTCTCCATGATGAGGAGGGAGTAGTCCACCTCTGGACTATGGGCTTGTTGGAGTAACTTGATCTATCTCTCTCTCAATTTGTACACTCAACTATTCAATGGCCATGTGATCTTCTCCCCCCATGATCATGGTCATACTTTTGTAATCGCCCCTTTGGTGGATCTTTTGGTTTTATCAAGTTTGCTATTTGAGATCTGAAGTTTTTGGTTTGGTTTTGGATGTATGAATAGATGCATATTATGTACCCTATTCTTAAGTACTCGTTCTGATCAAACTAGTATGCATAGGACATGTGTGGGGGAACGTGTGTGTTAGATGGAGCAAGGATTGGTAAGGGAACGGGCAGTGAGAGAAAGCTTGGGAACTATCATGAATTGCCTCACTAGGGATAAATGAATATTTATGCTGGTTGTTGCCTAGTGATAGAAAAGGTAGCCTCCTTCGCGGGAGCGTGCATATTTTATTCAACATCATGTCGAAAGTGCTTAAGGCTATACTCTGTTTTTACTTAAATCTGAATGCATGGAGTTTTCCCTTTTGGAGGAGTATAAGTTAGATGAGGTTTCATTATATATTTGAAGACGTGATGCCCATATGAATGCTATCCAACACTTTACCTATTTCAATTAATACAATATCATGCTTATCTTTGTTTTATGGATCCACCGTGTTATGAGAGAGTAGACAAGTGAAACTATGAACCCCGGTCCACTTTTAAACATAAGAAACACCTTAAAACTTTATTTGAAAGTTGTTCTATTTTCAGCTTTAATTAATTTCGAAAATACAAAAATATCTTTGCTTTCATACTTGCACTTTTCCACTTTGATTTGCAATCACCATCATCACCTCCATCTTTTATTTGCTTGGTTTTTCCTATTTGTTTTTGCTTCCTTGAGTCTTTTGCAAAACTGGTTAGAACTTGTGACACTCTAACTGGAAAACAAGGCCCTCTTTTCTTCTTACTCCATGTGGGATCGATACTTTACTTACTCGAATTTGTGCTACTTTGATCCTGTGCTCTTGCAGGCCATCAGGTGTGTGTCCCAAATATAGTTATGCGTACTAACCAAGAGAATTTGCATAACATCTATTGTCCTACCTGCCCATTTCACCGGGGCCAACTTGGAACTACAGGTAATTAAGGTCTACCCTTTCGAATAGCCCGGAACAATGCATTAACACTTCATGAACACACATAATCCTCAAACTAAAACATATTCCCCTTGATATCCCCACCTGTCACCTTGGGGGTCGCAGGATCAACATAATAGCAGGTAATACACTTTGCAGATAGATACCGATACTCATATATATGATGAAGCAATAAGAGTTCAGTACTGAAATCATGTCACTCAAGCCCTAGTAACAAGCATTAAGAATAGCAAAAGTGCATCAACACCCATACAAGAATATTCTCAAGATAAACACCTCAAATCTCGACTCCTATTACTTATTACATGATCAATCTCATCCAATCCCCAAGCACCTCACATGCCTACAGAGAACTACTCACACATGGTGATGGAGATCAAGCATATGGTTGATGGAGATGGTGTCGGTGATGATGGCGGTGAAGAAACCCTCGAAATCCCCCTCTCCGGAGTGGAGAGACAGGATCAATCTAGCTCCGAAAACGAAGATCGTGGTGGTGGCGGCGCTCTGTTTTGCGAAAAGCTCCGTGCCCCTGGCAACATAGGTTTTTGGGGTATATAAGGAGGTACGCCAAAGGGGAGGTCGAGGCGACGTTCGAAGGCCGAGCGAGATTGGGTGGCGCGGTCCCCTTCCTGGACCGCGCCACCTGGTCTCGTTTGCAGGCCGGGTGGCCCCCGGTCTCCGGTTTCCTGTCAAATTGCTTCTTTTCCATAAAAAACATCCCCAGAATTTTCCCAGAATTTATTTCCAAAGGTACCTGCGCCAATAGACAGAAAGAAGGTTTTTGCTAAAAACAGCGTCAGATTCTGCAGGTTTATTTCATATTTGGTCAGATTCCGGAGCAAAACTATGAGCAAAGTACTTGGAAAAGTAGATGCATTTTGGATGCATCAGCTCCCCCAAGCTTAGCTCGTTGCTTTTCCTCAAGCAACTCAAACGCAGTGCAGAAGCGATAAAAAGACTTTGACAAGAACTTTGCTCTATACATGCATGACCGTTAAATAAGATCAAGTATCTACACCATAGCTTCTTTAATGAATAGCAAAATCTTAGCAAAACTGTATTTTGTTGATGTTCAAGGTATGATGCATGCTGCAAGATAGATACTATATAGCAATATTATTCAATCAAGATTAAAGACATAGTGGCAAACAACAAAGTTCTCGCATCGCCTTTGATTGAATCATTATGATAAGGTGTTTGAAGCCTCTGATTCTTTCAATGCTCAAGTTGTAATTTCACCATGCTTGCTTGCAAACTAAATATACAAATCAATGTTGTTTCTTTCCAATCCCTCAACATTTGAACACTCATAATGAAAGCATGCACAAAGGGGATTGCTAGCATCTTTAGTTGACAACTTAAAGGTGGGAAGGAGGTAGGTAGACTCTTTAACAATAGATAGTAAGCAGGGAAATACATGTGCCAGTCCTTGAACTACAAACATAGTAATAAAAGAGGAAAATAATTTTGAGTGGTGCAGCTCATGTCAACGGTTGGCAAGTGTGTGATCCCATTGCCCCTATCATTAGCATCTTTATTTGGCACTTTTGGCTTATTTCTTTTCATTGACACTTTTTGCTTTTTTTTCACTCCAGGGACATCCCTTATTTGAATGCACTTATTCATACTATGCTACCTTCCTTCTCCTTTTCATACCTATTCATTTGCTTCTTTATTCCTAAATTTTCCACCCTTGGTTTGGAGGATTTTTTCCCCATCTTTTGCGTGCAATTGTTTTTGTTGTAGCCTAACAAGGGTGGTTGTGCCTCAAGTTCGTGGATGACCTCCACAACTTACTTCCCCATGAGCTTTGAGCATACACAAAATGGATGATTTTGAAACAATTCAAAGACGGCACATGAGCCTCAAGTTCATGTATGCATTTTACATGCATCACCAGCCACCAACGAAGTTTGACCGATGTAACTGTATCTCCATTTATGTTTGTTTAGACCATACCTACATGCAAAACAAGGGTTGGGTCCATTCTAACACCATATTCACTCCGGTTGACCCTTAGCAGGAGATTCCACCTACAGGTTCAGCGCTTTGCTAAGTGTCATCCCATGTGCGCGAACAGGGCCACACCCGGGACCTAGATATTGCATCTACCAACCTTCCACCACACTTGCACATATATGCTAGGGCCACATGCAAGTTTTCGAAGGATTCCGGCGCTCCGGTGCCCTTCCTCCAGCGAAACCCTCTACCGGGGACCCGCAGATCTACCCCTTTGACCGGCCGCCAACGAAGTTTGACCGATGTAACTTTATCTCCATTTATGTTTGTTTAGGCCATACCTACATGCAAAACAAGGGTTGGGTCCATTCTAACACCATATTCACTCTAGTTAACCCTTAGCGGGAGATTCCACCGACAGGTTCAGCGCTTTGCTAAGTGTCATCCCATGTGTGCGAACAGGGCCACACCCGGGACCTAGATATTGCATCTACCAACCTTCCACCACACTTGCACACATATTCTAGGTCCACATGCAAGTTTCAGAGGGATTCCGGCGCTCCGGTGCCCTTCCGCCAGCGAAACCCTGTACCGAGGGACCCGCAGATCTACCCGCTAGCTTTCTCCGTCCGTGGGTTGACCAATGGACTTTTTTCTTTGTTTTGGTTTATTTAGGGCATACCAACATGGGAAACAAAGGTTGAGCCCAAGATTCCACCGGTTACCTCCGTTTGACCCTCGGTGGGAGTTTCGTCCTACACATGGAGGATCTTTCAAAGTGTTATCGTATGCGTGTGAACAGGCTTGCACGCGGGAGCTAGATGTTGCCTAACTAAACCTTCAACCACATTTGTAAACATATGCTAGGGTCAGATGAATTTTTTTTAGGGATTCCGGCGCTACTATACTTCTCTCCAGCGAAACACTATAGGAGGGATAAGTTAGATCTACTTGGTTTTTAATTTTTTCTTAACTTTTATTCAACACAAATATTTAATATTTTAGTGTAGATAGATATATCTTAATTTTCTGCAAATTTACATATATTATTTTAATTTTTTTGATTTATAATGATTTAGTTGTGCATATACTAATAATATTAAGTGGTAAAAAATAAAATAGCAGTGCAGTGCTGACGGCAAAACCGTCGGCGTCAGTATACCCTTGCTTGGATTGGCGGGCGGCCGGGCGGGGTTCCAATTACTCCGTGATGTACTACCGATCGATCGCTGCCTTCCTTGCTTGTTTGCCGGTCCTGAACATGCATGCTGGGGACACGTACCGCCGTCACGTTCGAGCCCCACGGGCCCTCCTTCACTCGCCGGCTGCATGCAGCAGAAAGAGCCACCTCACGGCCGGGTACGAAATACTACAGAGACACTACAGCAGCCAGGCCTACTGGCCTACTGTATACGATCACAGCATACATAGGCCACCTCCAAAGGGAAAGACGTGCACAAACCAACCAAACACAAGGAGATGATGTTGGACACGGTTCAAAAAGAAAATAACAGGTCCATTCAAAGATGAGCTAACTTTTAAAACGATAAAGGGTTTAGAGCAGCCACCGGGGACTAATTTATGTGGATTCTACGTTTGCGAGTGCATTCGCCAGGCGACCAGTGAGCGGCGAGCTAACACGAACCTATTTCAAGTACGTAAATAATATTCACAGTTTTATTTTATTACCATCAATTGTGTTGAGTTTCATTCAACTTATATATATCCATATTGATCTCCTTCTTAAAGATCCAAAGGATGCGGGAGCAGCTCCTACCAAGCCAGCGCGTACGAGCAATTCAAGAGGAATTGGCGGGATTTCTGATAAGGGAGGTCATTGATGAAAAGGGAGAACACTATGTGGAGGACGACAACCTCAATATGTAATTTAGTGATCTCCATGTAATTAAATAGTTGTATATAGCAAATTGTATATGTATGCTCGCAAGAGATCGAATATTATATATGCATCAACGTATACTGTGTATGTAGTAGCGTAGAACATGTGTACGGAAACTTGTTTAAAATTAAAATGAAACACAAATTGAAAAAGAAATGAAATGGAAAACACAAAATGAAAAAAAAAACATAATCTTGCCGCGGCAGAGAAACACACGAATCTCTGCCTGGCAGAAAAATAGCAGAAAACCGTGCCGCGGCAGGAAAAGCTTTAGTCCCGGTTTGTGTTACCAATCGGGACTAAAGGTCCCCAGCCCGCAGCGCTGGGCCGCGGCCACGTGGATGTCCTTTAGTCCCGGTTCGTGGCCAACCGAGACTAAAGGGGAGGGGGGGGGGGGCTTTAGTCCGATTTGGCAATCCCGGTTGGACAACCGGGACTAAAGCCCGTTACCAACCGGGACAAGATGTCCATTCTCCACTTGTGTAAGTATATTCACTAGTAGAAACAAGGCCTTTAGTCCCGGGTCGGAGGGCCTCTAGTCCCGGCTCGGCACCCGGGACTACGGAATCGGGACTAGAGGCCCCACCTCTAGTCCCGGTTCAGTTCCGACCCGAGACAAAAGAACTCCCCACGTGGCCGCTGCCTGAGCCCCTGGTCGATGACCTTTAGTCCCGGGTCGTAGTACGACTCGAGACTAGAGAGGTTCCCACGTGGCAGCCTCTGGCTCTGGCTTTTTTGTATTCCCGCCTTATTGAATATTTAAAACTATGATCAATCTTGCAAAATACATGGTTAATTAATTACAAATCAGAAAAATACATATAGCATATCAAAATGTTCATAAAAGAAATATCTATCTAATAAAAATATACTTTATTCTTTATGAGAATTCAATCATTTAATTAATTACATGGAGATCACAACCGGGACTAGAGCCCGTCTATTCGATTACATGGAGATCATAACCAGGACTAGAGCCCGTCTATTCGATTACATGGAGATCATAACCGGGACTAGAGCCCGTCTATTCAATTACATGGGACCATTAAAATCACTTGGATTCGGTGTCATTGTATTTTCCCTTTGGGTTTATGACCTGGTCCATCAAAAATCCCGCAATTTCCTCAAGAAGTGCTACAAAGCGCTCCTTTGGTTGCAGATTCCTCCGCAATTTATCCAACTATAAAAGAAGGAGATCAATATGAATATCAATCATCATAACAAATATTATGAATGACACTCAACACAATTGGTGGTAATAAAATAAAATTATGAATATATTTGTTCACGTACTTGTAGAAATGTCGCTGGGTTCCGCTCACTGACCTCCTGGCGAATCCACTCGCAAACGAAGTATCCACACAAATTGGTCCCCGGTGGCTGCCTCTCGCACTTTACGAGAATAGAATTCACAATCAAATAATAATCAAGCATGATATAATGGTATTGAAATTAGAATTAAAGAGATGCGCGGACCTAGCTTGTACTACTTACGTTGACATGATGAAAACTAAGCTCCTCTTTAAATTCACCATGTGTCCTCTTGATGAAAAGTTTCCAAATCCTGCCCGGCAAAAAAAATGAATAAATGAGTTATTAGTTACTTGATATCTCAGGAAATAAACAAAAGAGACCGATATAGTGCGATAATGATTGAAATTACCTCTTGAGCGCATCTATAATGCTTTTGTACTTATCTTCGGGTTTCGCCAATGAGTCGTAGATTTCAACTCTTCCAGAGTCAATTTCAATGATTAGCAGAATGTAATGGTAGCTGCGCACGCTTTATATACGTCAGTAACTCATCAGTTACACTTAACATCGAGTAAGCAAAAATTAATGTGTACAAGACAGTAACACTCTTACTCGAAGTTGTAAGGAAACAGTATCTTCTTTTTGTAATCTTGCCTCTGTATGAACCTTAGCAAGTTGGCCTCCGTCTCCTTGGCGAATTCCCGTAGCAATCTTTCATTAATTCGCTTTGGGTCAACGAACCCAATGTCAAAGATACTTTTTCGGTCACATTCATCACTCTTCATTCTGCATAATAGCGTAGTGAGGATAATTACAGGCAATGAACGAGCTGTGCTAGAGACTTTATTATAGAAATAAATGAATTGAATCACTTACAGACAATAGGTACTGATGAGACTCAAGTCGAGGGCGTCAAGCTTGTATAACATATAGAGTTCTTCAAGATAGATTTGTACTTGGTCTGCACCTATGAAATGCTCTTCTGTAACTTTCACAAGGATCATTTTTCGCTCTTCCTTTGTGACTTTCAAGTACCAGTTATGCAGTTTTCGCATTTGTGTTGGTAGAAGCTTGATCTGATCATGTGGCAGCAGAGACTTCCCGTATTCCCATTTCCATACTTCATCCAACTTGGGGATATCTGCGCCTTGCAGTTGAGAAAGAGTAATACCAGCTTCTGCAGCAAATTTCGCCGCGTAGTCCTGACTCGATGGTATAGCAAAGTTCGCCGCCAAGCCCTGATCAGTGGGTAACACCTTGAGCGGGGAGATCGACTGTTTTGCCTGTTCTCCGAGCTGGGCAACGTCTCTTCTCCCGCTGCCACTACTACTACTCAAAGCGCATAAATAGTCATCTGGCCTATTTATCTCAATTTGCGATGGATGCTCAATAAAGTCCTAAACCCACTTTTTGGTTTCCGGACCAAATATTTGCTTTGGCTCGGGCTTTCTCGGTGCAAGCTGTCTTTTCACGTCGGCCTTCACGACCACGGCGGTTTCCTCATCAGTCAGGTCGTAAGCTCTCTTGGGAGGAGCCGGCGGTACTCTTGGGAGGGGCTCCTCTCGGGGTCCGCGTCGGTTACCCATCGACGAATCGGTGCACTTCCGCTTTTGGCCCGGAGTCGGCTGACGCGGCGGCGGAGATAAAGATTGACTTGTGTTGTGGTGGTCGGCGTCCCTCTCGTCATCATGTGGACTTGGAGGTGGTGAATCGCGACTCGGAGGAGACGATGGTGGCCTTGGCGTCGAGCCTGGAAACACGATGTATTTCTTGCGCCATAGAATGATACCACCCCCGACGTCTCCCAGTGTCCTCTCATCATCAGCTCCAGGGATGTTAAGCTCCAGTGATTCATATCCACGCCGACACAACCATAGCCATCTGGAATCTCATTGCAATGCCAGCGTGCTGTAGATTCACAAGTTAAAGCATAGCCGTCCGCCGCCTTCAAGGATAAGTTCCTCACTCCCACATGTAGCTCACAACTTGTCTTCTCCCTGATATCATCCACGGGGTAGCGATCCATCGGTGCCTCATCAGCACCGACCCCCGTGGAAGCCACGCTGCTTCTCTTTTGAGATGGGCCGCCGCCTTGACTATCTTTATGCAGCTGATGAGTTGCCCCTTGCTCGCGCAATTCCTCTATTTGCTTCTGTTGGTGCTTTACGATAGCAAGTATTTCCTCATTCGTTCTTTCTAGGTGGTTCAACCGGTCTTCCTCATCCTGCTCCTTCCTCTTCTTTGCTCTCGCTCGGCTTCTATAAGATTCACGGTCCTCGGGAAACCCAGTCTTCCACGGCACAGTAGGTCCAAAGCCTCGTGTTCGTCCTGGTTTTTCAGGATTCCCGAGGGCCTTTGTTAGCTCGTCGTTCTCTCTGTCGGGAATAAACTTTCCCTCTCGAACCTCGCCGATTGCTTCAACAATTGCTTTCTGGGGTATAGAAATTTCTTTCTATTTTTAACTCCCCTGTTTCCATGTCATACTCCGCCCCATGCCCAAGTATCCAATTTCTTGCCCTATGGGGCCAGGCCTCTGTAGCTGGAGCGATCCCTTTTTCGCGCATGGCGGCCTCAGCTTGATCCCACTTAGGCTCGGCACTTCCGTAGCCACCTGCCCCCAACTTATGGTGATATTTATTTTTCGCTGCATTTTCCTTATTCTTTTCCGACCTTTGCTTAGCTACTTCCGAATTCTTGTACTCCACAAATGAGTCCCAGTGAGCCCGCTGCCTCTCTAGTGTGCCAGTGAAATTTGGAGCTTTCTTATCTTTGACATAGTCACGGTATAATCTGTTCTTGTAATTATTGAATTGTTCAGCCATCTTCTTAAGGGCGAAATGCTTGACTTTCTCCCTCATGGCATCTGTCTTTGCGATAGAATCCAAGACCGGTAGGGTGAAATGTGCAATGAGCTTGTCCCAAAGCACATCTTTCAATCTGTTGTCGACATAACTAACTCCCTCTACCTTTGCTGGCTTATTCCATTCCCGAACGCTGATCGGGACGTTGTCCCTAACAATAACTCCGCATTGATGCACAAATTTATTTGCGTTCGCCCTGGGAAGCAACGGTTTGCCATCTGGAGAGACGAGCTCAATTGTGAGATGCGCATCTTCGGCCATCCCTTTGGCATGGCCTCGTTTACTTCTACCAGATTGGGTCGATGCGGAGGTCTAAAATAAGAAACATTCGTTAATACATATATATACAAATCAATTATTGCATCTGATCACCAGAGGCTTAATATACCTCGCCAGACTGCGGATGTCCACCAATTTGCGAGTCGTGAAAAGACTCGGTGCTCGTTTGCGCTTCGTCTCTTCGTTCCAGCTCCATTCCCGGACCGGTCTCGTTCAAAAACTGTGAGCCGTCTTCTGCTCCACTGTCTTCTGCTCCACTGACTTCTGCTCCACCCTCGGGGTGCCGTATAAGGGCGAACATGTCCTCTTCATGGTCTCTACCGTTCAAGAAGTGATCCATTGCTTAACTAATACAAAAGAAAGATAAAACAATGTTAGCATTAGCAGAATAATTCAAAGTAGGGAACATTATTTTCCTCACTTTACAAAAGCAACATTGATCAAATATGCAAAAGTATCACTAATACATCTCCCATGAACCAAACTCGCCCTTACATCTAGAATAATCCAGTTACATAGCTCGGGTCCATTTTTATTTAACCCTAATACATCACGAATAATCCAGTTACATAGCTCAAACTAACTTCGACCGGGTCCTGAGCCGCGGGGTGCTGAGCCGCGGGCGCTGCGCACCCAAAGATAAGGAACCCTCACAGGGTCATAGCTCACGTGATAAGGAACCCTCTGAAGACACGACCATGTATTGCTATACTGCATATCCAACAAATACATGTAGCGACGGACGTGCTCGTCCTCCTCCCTGATACGGCGACGTACCACCTCCTCGGGGGCCGGCTCCCTCTGGACCGAGCGTGGCCCACGCGACTGCCACCAAAGAAGATCCGGGTCGACGACGTCACCCGGATTCCTCACCAAGCTACGCGTCCCGGAAGGTAGCACCTCCCAGTGCCAGCCCGGCGGAGCCCAGTCCCGGACATCGCCCCTCTGGTCCAACAGGGACATCGTCGCCGAGAACAATAAACTAAAAACACAATTTTTATAAGACGATCATTCCAAATTGACACTAACACCTTACCACACCACCAAAATATGCAAAAGAATTAAGCATATATTACCATCACATACTAGCAATGCAAATTTCATATACTAGCATGCAAAAAATTCCCTAGCAAAATTATACTAGCAAAATTTGCTATCATGTACTAGCAAAATTTCTATATCTAACTACACAATTTCTATATCTAAATTAATCTATTTCGTATACCTAAATTAATCTATTTCATGTCTAAAACATCCAACAATATATCTAACAATTTCTAACAATCCTAAAAATTTAACTAAACCATCTAACTTTCCTAACATACATTCTACTAATAATTTCTACACAAATCATCTAACAATCCTAAAATCATCTAACAACTAAATCTACAAATCATCTACATTTACACTACACCTAAATAACCTATTACACTAAACCATTTCTACATTTTATCTACTACAATATACTAAAATCTAAATCCACAAATAATCCACCTAAATCCACAAAAAATAAATGAAAAAAAGCTCACCTGCGGGAGGAAGGCGTGCAGGTGGGGGCTCCGAGCACGCGGACGACGAGGAGCTCGGGCGGCCGGCGACGAGGAGCTCGCGGGCCAAATCGACCGGGATGGAGACGGCGGCGCGCGCGGAGACGGCGGCGAGTCGGGACGGGGCGGCACCTCCTCCTGCGCAGCGGACAGCGAGAGCTCCACGGGCGGCGGCGGCGGCGGCGGCGGCGTCTGCGCGTCGGAGAAGATGAATCGGGTGTCGCGGGTGGTGGCTCCAACCGGGGGAGGACGGTGGGTATTTATACCCAGGGTCTTTAGTCCCGGCAGGTGGCTGGAACCGGGATTAAAGGTTAGGCCTTTTAGTCCCGGTTGAAGCCACCAACCGGGACTAAAGGGTGTTTTCGGGGAGCCGAAAAGGGCGCGCGCAATGCCCCTTTAGTCCCGGTTGGTGGCTCCAACCGGGACTAAAGGTGTTTTTTTGCGCGCAAAGGCCCAAATTTTCTTTGACAAGTGTTTGAAAGTGAATTTGAAAAGTGTTTGAATATGAATTTGAATAACTTCTGCATACTTTTGGATCTGACAAAAATTTCAACATGAAAAGGGTTTGAATTTGAATAACTAATCCAAAACCATTTTCTGTTTTCTAAAATAATTATTCTAACTATTCAAACTATTAACCATTTTGCCATTTTCAATTAAAAATGCATTAACTAATATTTTTTGCATATTTTTGAATCTGACAAAACTTTCAACATGAAAAGTGTTTGAATTTGAATAACTAATCCAAAACCATTTAAATAACTAATCTGCGCCCTCCTCCCATTCTTGAAGGCTGTCTGTCAGAGTAAGAAGTCATGGCAAGCTCGGCACACTGGTATCAAGATTTGTCAGCAGATTGCTATTCTCATGGGCTGCGCTGTTCTGCCTCACCTTAAGAGCCTAGTTGAGATCATTGAGCATGGTCTAAGTGACGAGAACCAGAAAGTACGGACGATCACTGCCCTCTCTCTTGCTGCATGGTCAAGATTTTGATAGTGTGTTGAAGCCTCTCTGGAAGGGTATCAATTCTCGGAGCTTTGAAGGCTATCGTGAATGTGATTGGTATGACCAAGATGACACCGCCTATCAAGGATCTTCTTCCTCGGCTGACCCCCATCTTGAAGAATAGGCACGAGAAGGTCCAAGAGAGCTGCATTGATCTAGTTGGTAGGATTGCTGATCGTGGAGCAGAATTTGTATTGCGAACACATTCGGTGGCTCCAACTGGGACTAAAGGTGTTTTTTTAACTGTCCACAGTGAATTGCAATACTAACTCTCCCTTATGAATCAACAAATGCCTATTGAGAGTCAGTTCATATCCAGATTAGCAGATCAGTTAAATGAATAGATTGGATTGGGAACTATTCAGAATGCTCGGGAAGCATGCTCCTAACATAAAGGTTTAATACATTACATACATATACATAAAAGGTTTAATACATTATTACACATCACCAACATCCCCATCTAGTGTTTGGGTTTTTTTCTGCACCGTAACCATGGAGCATCTTCATTAATTAACAGGACACTTGGGTCATCCTTCACTGCGAAGGGCGAAATTTCATGAAACTTATCATAATCTTCTGACATGTCTGTCTTGTCCTCCACTCCCACGATGTTTCTTTTCCCTGAAAGAACTATGTGGCGCTTTGGTGTTGGGGAACGTTGCATGGGAAACAAAAATTTTCCTACGCACACACAAGATCTATCCATGGTGATGAGCATCTACGAGAGGGAGAGTGAATCTACATACCCTTGTAGATCGCTAAGCGGAAGCGTTAATAAACGCGGTTGATGTAGTCGAACGTCTTCGCGATCCAAATCGCCGAGCGTCCCGCGATCCAATCACGATCCTTCCGATCTAGTGCCGAACGGACGGCACCTCCGCGTTCAACACACGTACGGCTTGATGACGCCTTCACCTCCTCGATCCAGCGAGCGATGGTGAAGCAGTGGTTGAGTTCCAGCAGCACGACGGCGTGGTGATGGTGGTGAGGAACAATCTCTGCAGGGCTTCGCCAAGCGCTACGGAGATTATGACGGAGGAACTAGAGGGTTAGGGTTGCCGCACACGGCTTGGGGAAATCTTGATGTGCCCCGTGTGCTAGCCCTGCCCCTCTATTTATATGTTGAGCCTTGGGGTCTAAACTTGGAGTAAAAGCCTCCTCCGGGTCGGTTTTGCCCGCACAAGGTCGGTTTGGCCCGCAGGGAAAGAGTCCAACTCGGATCCCTGCCGAACCGTGCACAGCCGCGCACAAGCGGTAGTACCGCTTCACACAAGCGGTAGTACCGCTCGGGCGGTAGTACCGCTTCACACAAGCGGTAGTACCGCTCCGGCGGTAGTACCGCTTCACCAAGCGGTAGTACCGCTTACGCGGCAGCAAAACTACTTTTGCACTTTCCAATACCTTGTGGGCTTTATCCCTTTGGCTCATATAAAGTGTTGCTGCACCCGAACACTTCGGTAAACATCCGGAACCCCTTCCGGTGAACTCCGGAACCCTTCCAGAGATCAAAACACTATTATCACATATATCAATCTTTACCTCCGGACTATTCCGGAGATCCTCGTCATGTCCGGGATCTTATCCGGGACTCCGAACAACTTTCGGTTACCAACATAATAACTCAATTATACTAATCGTCACCAAACGTTAAGTGTGTAGACCCTGCGGGTTCGAGAACTATGTAGACATGACCGAGACACCTCTACGGCCAATAACCAATAGCGGGACCTGGATGCCCATATTGGCTCCTACATATTCTACGAAGATCTTTATCGGTCGAACCTCTATGTCAAGGATTCAGTTAATCCCGTATGCTGTTCCCTTTGTTCTTCGGTATGTTACTTGCCCGAGATTCGATCGTCGGTATCTCTATACCTAGTTCAATCTCGTTACCGGCAAGTCTCTTTACTCGTTCCGTAATACAAGATCCTGTGGCTAACTCTTTAGTCACTTTGCTTGCAAGGCTCAATGTGATGTTGTATTACCGAGTGGGCCCTGAGATACCTCTCCGTCACACGGAGTAACAAATCCCAGTCTTGATCCATGCCAACCCAACAGACACCCTCGGAGATACCTGTAGAGCACCTTTATAGTCACCCAGTTACGTTGCGACGTTTGATACACACAAGGTATTCCTCCGATGTCAGGGAGTTGCATGATCTCATGGTCATAGGAACAGATACTTGACATGCAGAAAACAATAGCAATAAACTGACACGATCAAATGCTACGTTCTTAGTTTGGGTCTTGTCCATCACATCATTCTCCTAATGATGTGATCCCGTTATCAAATGACATTTCATGTCAATGGCTAGGAAACCTTAACCATCTTTGATCAACGAGCTAGTCAACTAGAGGCTTACTAGGGACACAGTGTTGTCTATGTACCCACACATGTATTTGAGTTTCCAATCAATACAATTATAGCATGGATAATAAACGATTATCATGAACAAGGAAATATAATAATAACCAATTTATTATTGCCTCTAGGGCATATTTCCAACAGTCTCCCACTTGCACTAGAGTCAATAATCTAGTTCACATCACTATGTGATTTACATTGTAATGAATCGAACACCCATGCAGTTCTGGTGTTGTTCATGTTTAGCCCTTGGAAGAGGTTTAGTCATCGGATCTGCAACATTTAGATCCGTGTGTACTTTGCAAATATTTATGTCGTCCTCCTTGATGTAATCGCGGATGGAATTGAAACGTCGTTTTATGTGTCTGGTCCTCTTGTGAAATCTTGGTTCCTTGGCTAGAGCAATGGCACCAGTATTATCACAAAACAGAGTCATTGGGTTAAGTGCACTAGGCACTACTCCAAGATCTGTCATGAACTCCTTCATCCAGACACCTTCCTTCGCCGCCTCCGAGGCTGCGATGTACTCCGCTTCGCATGTAGAATCAGCTACCACGCTTTGCTTGGAACTGCACCAGCTAACCGCACCCCCATTAAGAATAAATACGTATCCGGTTTGCGACTTAGAGTCATCCGGATCAGTGTCAAAGCTTGCATCGACGTAACCCTTTACGACGAGCTCTTGATCACCTCCATAAACGAGAAACATGTCCTTAGTCCTTTTCAGGTACTTCAGGATATTCTTGACCGCCGTCCAGTGTTCCATTCCTGGATCACTTTGAAACCTTCCGACCATACTTATGGCAAGGCTGACATCGGGTCTTGTGCACAGCATTGCATACATGATAGAGCCTATGGCCGAAGCATAGGGGATGACACTCATCTTTTCTCTATCTTCTGCAGTCACTGGGCATTGAGTCTTACTCAACTTCACACCTTGCAAAACAGGCAAGAACCCCTTCTTGGACTGATCCATTTTGAACTTCTTCAAAATCTTATCAAGGTATGTGCTTTGTGAAAGTCCTATTAAGCGTCTTGATCTATCTCTATAGATCTTGATGCCTAATATGAAAGCAGCTTCTCCTAGGTCCTTCATTGAAAAACTCTTGTTCAAATATTCCTTTACGCTTTCCAGCATTTCTATATTGTTTCCAATCAGCAATATGTCATCCACATATAATATTAGAAACGCTATAGAGCTCCCACTCACTTTCTTGTAAATACAAGCTTCTCCGTAAACTTGTATAAACTCGAACGCTTTGATCACCTCATCAAAACGAAGATTCCAACTCCGAGATGCTTGCACCAGTCCATAAATGGATCGCTGGAGTTTGCAAACTTTGTCAGCATTCTCTGGATCGACAAAACCTTCTGGTTGCATCATATACAACTCTTCCTTAAGATAACCGTTAAGGAACGCTGTTTTGACATCCATCTGCCAAATTTCATAATCGAAAAAGGCAGCTATTGCTAACATGATTCTGACGGACTTAAGCATCGCTACGGGTGAGAAGGTCTCATCGTAGTCAACTCCTTGAACTTGTGAAAAACCCTTTGCCACAAGTCGAGCTTTATAGACGGTGACATTACCGTCCGCGTCCGTCTTCCTCTTAAAGATCCATTTGTTCTGAATGGCCTTACGCCCTTCAGGTAATACTTCCAAAGTCCATACTTTGTTTTCATACATGGATCCCATCTCGGATTTCATGGCCTCTAACCACTTCTCGGAATCCGGGCTCATCATCGCTTCTCCATAGCTCGTAGGTTCATCGTTGTCTAACAACATGATTTTTAAGACAGGGTTGCCGTACCACTCAGGAGTAGTACGCGTCCTTGTCGACCTACGAGGTTCGATAGCAACTTGATCCAAAGCTTCATGATCATCATCATTAACTTCCTCTTCAGTTAATGTAGGCTCCACAGAAACAACTTTCTGCGCTGCGCTACTCTTAGGTTGAAGTAAAGGTTCAACAACCTCATCAAGTTCTATCTTCCTCCCACTCAATTCTTTCGAGAGAAACTCTTTCTCAAGAAATGTTCCGTTTTTAGCGACAAACACTTTGCCTTCGGATCTGAGGTAGAAGGTATACCCAACTGTCTCTTTTGGGTATCCTATGAAGACGCATTTCTCCGCTTTGGGTTCCAGCTTTTCAGGCTGAAGCTTTTTGACATAAGCATCACATCCCCAAACTTTAAGAAACGACAGTTTTGGCTTCTTGCCAAACCAAAGTTCATATGGCGTCGTCTCAACGGATTTCGATGGTGTCCTATTTAAAGTGAATGCAGCTGTCTCTAATGCATAACCCCAAAACGATAGTGGCAAATCGGCAAGAGACATCATAGATCGCACCATATCCAATAAGGTACGATTACGACGTTCGGACACACCATTACGCTGTGGTGTTCCAGGCGGTGTTAATTGTGAAACAATTCCACACTGTCTTAAGTGACTGCCAAACTCATAACTCAGATATTCTCCTCCTCGATCAGATCGTAGGAATTTAATCTTCTTGTTACGATGATTCTCAACTTCACTCTGAAATTGTTTGAACTTTTCAAATGTTTCAGACTTGTGTTTCATTAAGTAAATATACCCATATCTACTTAAGTCATCAGTGAAGGTGAGAAAGTAACGATAACCACCGCGCGCCTCAATGCTCATCGGACCGCACACATCAGTATGTATGATTTCCAATAAGTCACTTGCCCGTTCCATTATTCCAGAGAACGGCGTTTTAGTCATCTTGCCTATGAGGCATGGCTCACATGTGTCAAGTGATTCAAAATCAAGTGACTCCAAAAGTCCATCAGCATGGAGCTTCCTCATGCGTTTTACGCCAATATGACCTAAACGGCAGTGCCACAAGAAAGTGGTATTATCATTATCAATTCTACATCTTTTGGCATCAATGTTATGAACATGTGTATCATTACTATCGAGATTCAATAAGAATAAACCCCTCACATTGGGTGCATGACCATAAAAGATATTACTCATATAAATAGAACAACCATTATTCTCTGATTTAAATGAGTAACCGTCTCGCAATAAACAAGATCCAGATATAATGTTCATGCTTAACGCAGGCACCAAATAACACTTATTTAGGTTCATCACTAATCCCGACGGTAATCGAAGAGCGAGCGTGCCGACGGCGATCACATCAACCTTGGAACCATTTCCCACGCGCATCGTCACTTCGTCCTTTGCCATCCTCCGTCTATTCCGCAGTTCCTGTTTTGAGTTGCAAATATGAGCAACCGCACCGGTATCAAATACCCAGGCACTACAACGAGAGTTGGTAAGGTACACATCAATAACATGTATATCATATATACCTTGTTTGTTGTTGGCCGCCTTCTTGTCAGCCAAATACTTGGGGCAATTCCGCTTCCAGTGTCCAGTTCCCTTGCAATGAAAACACACAGTTTCTGGTTTGGGTCCAGCCTTGGGTTTCTTCACGAGAGGAGCAACTGCTTTGCCACTCTTCTTGGAGTTACCCTTCTTACCCTTGCCATTTTTCTTGAAACTAGTGGTTTTATTGACCATCAACACTTGATGCTCCTTCTGAATTTCAGACTCAGCGGCTTTCAGCATCGCAAACAGCTCGGCGACTGACTTGTTCATCCCGTGCATGTTATAGTTCAACACGAAGCTCTTGTAGCTAGGTGGCAATGATTGAAGAACTCTGTCAGTGATAGCCTCTGGCGGAAGGGGCATCCCTAACTCAGCCAGACGGGTGGAGTACCCAGACATTCTGAGCACGTGATCACTGATAGACCCGTTCTCCTCCATCTTGCAAGCATAGAACTTATCGGAGATCTCATATCTCTCGATCCGGGCATTCTTCTGAAAGATAAACTTCAACTCCTGGAACATCTCATATGCTCCATGACGTTCAAAACGTCTTTGAAGTCCCGGTTCTAAGCCATACAACATTGCACATTGAACTATTGAGTAATCATCAGAACGAGCCTGCCAGGCGTTCACAACGTCTAGAGACTCAACTGGAGCGGGTGGATCACCAAGCGGTGCATCAAGGACATAAGCCTTCTGGGAAGCCGTAAGGATAATCCTTAGATTACGGGCCCAGTCCACAAAGTTACTTCCATCATCTTTCAACTTAGCTTTCTCTAGGAACGCATTAAAATTCAGGGGTGCTACTGCGCGAGCCATGATCTACAACATAAATATAGCAAAGACAACTTAGACTATTGTTCTTAGATAATGAGTTTAGTTAATCATATTTAAAAAACTCCCACTCAAATTGACATCCCTCCGATCATTCGAGTGTAACATGATCCAAATCCACCAACTCAAGTCCGATCATCACGTGAGTTGAGGTGGTTTCAATGGTGAACATCTTCATGTTGATCATATCTACTATATGACTCATGTTCGACCTTTCGGTCTCTTGTGTTCCGAGGCCATGTCTGTACATGCTAGGCTCGTCAAGTTTAACCCGAGTGTTCCGCACGTGTAACATGGCTTACACCCGTTGTATGCGAACGTAGAGTCTATCACACCCGATCATCACGGCGTGTCTCGAAACGACGAACTTTCGCAACGGTGAACACTTGGGGAGAACACAATTTATCTTGAAATTTAAGTGAGGGATCACCTTATAATGCTACCGTCGTCCTAAGCAAAATAAGATGCATAAAAGGATTAACATCACATGCAAATCATAAGTGACATGATATGGCCATGAACTTGTGCTTTTGATCTCCATCTCCAAAGCACCGGCATGATCTCCATCGTCACCGGCATGACACCATGATCTCCATCATCTTGATCTCCATCAACGTGTCGCCATAAGGTTGTCGCGCCGACTGTTGCTTCCACGACTATAGCTAACGATTAGCGATAAAGTAAAGCATTACATAGCGCTTAATGATTGACACGCAGGTCATACAATAATTAAAGACAACTCTATGGCTCCTGCCAGTTGCCGTACTCATCGACATGCAAGTCGTGATATTCTATACAAAACATGATCATCTCATACATCACATATATCTCATCATGTAATTGGCCATATCACATCACAACATACCCTGCAAAAACAAGTTAGACGTCCTCTAATTGTTGTTGCAAATTTTACGTGGCTGCTACGGGTTTGCAAGAACCGTTCTTACCTACGCAAAACCACAACGTGGTGTAGTGATT
This sequence comes from Elymus sibiricus, assembly GCA_039707655.1. Lineage (NCBI taxonomy): Eukaryota > Viridiplantae > Streptophyta > Magnoliopsida > Poales > Poaceae > Elymus > Elymus sibiricus. The sequence goes on along the minus strand of CM077663.1, from coordinate 20,304,225 downwards.
GCTTTTTGATCTTCTAAAAGAACCCTCTTCATTGAAATCGATTCAACTAAAGTGAGAGAGACAGACACCCGCTAGCCATCTTTATGCAACGAAGTTACATGTCAGTTGAAGGAACCTGTCTCGCGTAAGTGTACGCGTAATGTCGGTCCGGGCCGCTTCATCTCACAGTACCGCCGAATCAAATATCAACTAGTAACGGCAAGCAATATGTATACATCCACGCCCACAACTCGTTTGTGTTCTACTCGAGATCTCATCTACGCATAGACCTAGCTCAGATGCCACTGTTGGGGAACGTTGCATGGGAAACAAAAATTTTCCTACGCACACACAAGATCTATCCATGGTGATGAGCATCTACGAGAGGGAGAGTGAATCTACATACCCTTGTAGATCGCTAAGCGGAAGCGTTAATAAACGCGGTTGATGTAGTCGAACGTCTTCGCGATCCAAATCTCCGAGCGTCCCGCGATCCAATCACGATCCTTCCGATCTAGTGCCGAACGGACGGCACCTCCGCGTTCAACACACGTACGGCTTGATGACGCCTTCACCTCCTCGATCCAGCGAGCGATGGTGAAGCAGTGGTTGAGTTCCAGCAGCACGACGGCGTGGTGATGGTGGTGAGGAACAATCTCTGCAGGGCTTCGCCAAGCGCTACGGAGATTATGACGGAGGAACTAGAGGGTTAGGGTTGCCGCACACGGCTTGGGGAAATCTTGATGTGTCCCGTGTGCTAGCCCTGCCCCTCTATTTATATGTTGAGCCTTGGGGTCTAAACTTGGAGTAAAAGCCTCCTCCGGGTCGGTTTTGCCCGCACAAGGTCGGTTTGGCCCGCAGGGAAAGAGTCCAACTCGGATCCCTGCCGAACCGTGCACAGCCGCGCACAAGCGGTAGTACCGCTTCACACAAGCGGTAGTACCGCTCGGGCGGTAGTACCGCTTCACACAAGCGGTAGTACCGCTCCGGCGGTAGTACCGCTTCACCAAGCGGTAGTACCGCTTACGCGGCAGCAAAACTACTTTTGCACTTTCCAATACCTTGTGGGCTTTATCCCTTTGGCTCATATAAAGTGTTGCTGCACCCGAACACTTCGGTAAACATCCGGAACCCCTTCCGGTGAACTCCGGAACCCTTCCAGAGATCAAAACACTATTATCACATATATCAATCTTTACCTCCGGACTATTCCGGAGATCCTCGTCATGTCCGGGATCTTATCCGGGACTCCGAACAACTTTCGGTTACCAACATAATAACTCAATTATACTAATCGTCACCAAACGTTAAGTGTGTAGACCCTGCGGGTTCGAGAACTATGTAGACATGACCGAGACACCTCTACGGCCAATAACCAATAGCGGGACCTGGATGCCCATATTGGCTCCTACATATTCTACGAAGATCTTTATCGGTCGAACCTCTATGTCAAGGATTCAGTTAATCCCGTATGCTGTTCCCTTTGTTCTTCGGTATGTTACTTGCCCGAGATTCGATCGTCGGTATCTCTATACCTAGTTCAATCTCGTTACCGGCAAGTCTCTTTACTCGTTCCGTAATACAAGATCCTGTGGCTAACTCTTTAGTCACTTTGCTTGCAAGGCTCAATGTGATGTTGTATTACCGAGTGGGCCCTGAGATACCTCTCCGTCACACGGAGTAACAAATCCCAGTCTTGATCCATGCCAACCCAACAGACACCCTCGGAGATACCTGTAGAGCACCTTTATAGTCACCCAGTTACGTTGCGACGTTTGATACACACAAGGTATTCCTCCGATGTCAGGGAGTTGCATGATCTCATGGTCATAGGAACAGATACTTGACATGCAGAAAACAATAGCAATAAACTGACACGATCAAATGCTACGTTCTTAGTTTGGGTCTTGTCCATCACATCATTCTCCTAATGATGTGATCCCGTTATCAAATGACATCTCATGTCAATGGCTAGGAAACCTTAACCATCTTTGATCAACGAGCTAGTCAACTAGAGGCTTACTAGGGACACAGTGTTGTCTATGTACCCACACATGTATTTGAGTTTCCAATCAATACAATTATAGCATGGATAATAAACGATTATCATGAACAAGGAAATATAATAATAACCAATTTATTATTGCCTCTAGGGCATATTTCCAACATTTGGCTCATCGTCTGATGTATTCTTTTGCTTATTTTTTCTTTTTCTAGGTTTGGTAGACATGTCCTTCACATAGAAAACCTGAGTCACATCATTGGCTAGGACAAATGGTTCGTCTAAGTACGCAAGATTGTTGAGATCCACTGTTGTCATTCCGTATTGCTCGTCTACCTTTAACCCGCCTGCTGTCAGCTTGACCCATTTGCACCGAAACAAGGGGACCTTAAAAGTAGGTCCATAGTCAAGTTCCCATATCTCCTCTATGTAACCATAATATGTGTCCTTTGACCCACTGTTGTTTGTTGCATCAAAGCGGACACCACTGTTTTGATTGGTGCTCTTTTTATCTTGGGCGATCGTGTAAAATGTATTCCCATTTATCTCGTACCCTTGGAAAGTCCATATAGTCGAAGATGGTGACCTGGACAACAAGTACAGCTGATCTCCAACAATGTTGTTATTGTTGAGATGTGTTTGCAACCAACCGCCGAAAGTCTCCATGTGTTCATGTCTAATCCTGGAGTCAGGCTTCCCCGGGTTGTTGGAGCGTACAATATTCTTGTGTTCCTTGATATACGGAGCCGCCAAGATGGAATTCTGTAGAACTGTGTAGCGTGCTTGAGTGAAAGAATGCCCGTCCCTACATATTATTGATTTCCTTCCTAGAGTGCATTTTCCACTCAGTCTCCCCTCATGCTGCGATTCAGGAAGACCAATCGGCTTAATGTCAGGAATAAAGTCAACACAAAACTCAATGACCTCCTCTGTTCCATAGCCTTTGGAGATGCTTCCTTCTGGCCTAGCACGATTATGAACATATTTCTTCAAGACTCCCATGAACCTCTCAAAGGGGAACATATTGTGTAGAAATACAGGACCCAGAATGGTAATCTCTTCGACTAGGTGTACCAGGAGATGTGTCATAATATTGAAGAAGGATGGTGGGAACACCAACTCAAAACTAACGAGACATTGAACCACATCCTTCTGTAACCTTGGTAGAATTTGTGGATCGATTACCTTCTGAGAAATTGCATTGAGGAATGCACATAGCTTCACAATGGGTAGTCGAACATTTTCCGGTAGAATCCCCCGCAATGCAACCGGAAGCAATTGAGTCATAAGCACGTGGCAGTCATGAGACTTTAGGTTCTGAAATTTTTTCTCTGCCATATTTATTATTCCCTTTATATTCGACGAGAAGCCAGACGGGACCTTAATACTGCTCAGGACTTCAAAAAATATTTCCTTCTCTTCTTTTGTAAGAGCGTAGCTGGCAGGACTTAGACGTCCTTTATCCGTCTTCATTAGATGCAGGTCGTCTGGGTCTTTCATATGTTGCTGTTCCTGCCGTGCTTCCGGCATATCTTTTGTCTTCCCATACACGCCCATGAAGCCTAGCAGGTTCACGCAAAGATTCTTCGTCACGTGCATCACGTCGATTGCAGAGCGGACCTCTAGGACTTTCCAATAGGGTAGCTCCCAAAATATTGATTTCTTCTTCCACATGGGCGCGTGTCCGTTAGCGTCATTCGGAACAGATTGACTGCCAGGACCCTTTCCAAAGGTTACTATTTGATCCAAATCCTTGACCATAGCAAATACATCATCACCAGTACGGCGGACAGGCTTCTTCCGGTGATCTGCCTCACCTTTGAAATGCTTGCCTCTCCTTCTTGCGAGATGCCTGGGCGGAAGATATCGACGATGCCCCGGGTACACATTCTTCCTACATTTCTCCAAATATGTACTTTCAACCTCACTTAAACAATGCATGCATGCATTGTATCCCTTGTTTGTCTATCCTGAAAGGTTACTAAGAGCAGGCCAATCATTGATGGTTACGAACAGCAGTGCACGTAGGTCAAATGGCTCCTGTTTGTGCTCATCCCACACACGTACACCTTTTTCGCCCCACAACTGTAAAAGTTCTTCAACTAATGGCCTTAGATACACATCAATGTTCCTATTCAAGATTTAGTTGGTAATAATGCTGAAAGTATTGATGTTAATTACATAAGAAATTTTGGCAACAACGGTTATGGAAACAACTACAATAGTAATGCCTATGCTAGACCACCTTTTGTAGCTAATAAGTATACTAGTGGTAATGCTATCTCCAATGATTTAGAAAACACCATTAGATCTTTTATAGCCTCTCAAAAGGAACTTAATAAGGAGTTTATTGCTAAAAATGAAAAGTTTGATGCTTTGTTTGATAATGTGGACCGCCTAACCAAGGAGGTTATTTCTTTAAAGAATTTTGTTCAGCCACAAAGGAACCATGAAGAAACTATTAAATATGTTCAAGATGTTATAGATAAGTCATGGGAAACTATTAGGAAGTGGGATGCTTCTATTGCTATGAATAATATGCAAGAAGAAACCACTATGCTTATGGAAAATAATGAAACTACTAAAATAGAAGAGTTAAAAATGCTTAATGATGTTGTTACTGAACCTTTGCTTGATCTTGATAAATGCAGTTTGAGTGAGCTTATTATTATCTTGCAAAAATTTGCTAAAGATCCTTCTATTAATGCTAATCAAGCTGGTTTTGGTTCCTATATTGCTAATCATGTTTTAAAAGAAAAGATTGATAGGTACAATAAAGAATCCATGATTCCACCTAAGCTTGGGGATCTATGGACCCCCAAGATACAAATAACTATTGGAAAAGTAACTTGGCATGCTATTCTAGATTTGGGTTCTAGTGTTTCTGCTTTATCTAAAGATCTATATACTATGCTTGAATTACCTACTATGGAAAAGTGCAATGTTGACCTCTTACTTGCTGATGACTCTACTAAACATGCTTTAGGAAGAGTTGATAATGTTATGGTTGAATTCAATATGACTTTTGTTCCAGTTGATTTCATAATAATGGATATGGGGAGCAAATCCTCAAATTCTATAATACTTGGTAGCACTACAAGGGAGCATGGCTATTCTCGGCGACTAATTTGGACGGCATAAGAAATAGTCGCCGAGAAAAGTTTTTTGCCCGGCGAAAGTGATTTCCCGGCGCCAAATCCTAGCGGCACATAAAAAATCGCCGCCATGGTGCTATTGGCGGTGCCTATAAGCGCCGCGAAACATTAATGCCGGGTTCCGCGAAGGGTTTTCGATGGTCCCCACAAGATTTTGCTGGTCCCCACAAGGTTTTCGCTGGTCCCGCTCACATTTCGATTGGTCCCGCCTGAAATTTGACCGCCGGGCGGCTCAAAAGCGAATATCTTCCCCCTCCCCTGTTCTAAGTCCCCATTCCCCCTCTCCTGTTTGTGCTCATCCCACACACGTACACCTTTTTCGCCTCACAACTGTAAAAGTTCTTCAACTAATGGCCTTAGATACACATCAATGTCGTTGTCGGGTTGCTTCGGGCCTTGGATCAGCACTGGCATCATAATGAACTTCCGCTTCATGCACAACCAAGGAGGAAGGTTATAGATACATAGAGTTACAGGCCAGGTGCTATGACTGCAGCTCTGCTCCCCAAAAGGATTCATGCCATCTGTACTTAGAACAAACCTTAAGTTCCTTGCGTCATCTGCAAAGTCCTTGTACTCTCTATCGATTTTTCTCCACTGCGACCCATCAGCGGGGTGTCTCAACATCTCGTCTTTCTTGCGGTCTTATTTGTGCCATCGCAACAATTTGGCATGCTCTTTGTTTCTGAACAAACGTTTCAACCGTGGTATTATAGGAGCATACCACATCACCTTGGCAGGAACCCTCTTCCTGGGGGGCTCGCCCTCAACATCACCAGGGTCATCTCGTCTGATCTTATACCGCAATGCACCGCATACCGGGCATTCATTCTTATTCTCATACTCCTCACCGCGGTAGAGGATGCAGTCATTAATGCATGCATGTATCTTCTGCACATCTAATCCTAGAGGGCAGAGAACCTTCTTTGCTTCGTACGTACTGTCAGGCAATTCGTTATCCTTTGGAAGCTTATTCTTCATTATTTTCAGTAACTTCTCAAATCTCTTGTTAGATAAACCAGTCTCTGCCTTCCATTGCAGCAATTCCAGTGTGGTACCGAGCTTTGTGTTGCCATCTTTGCAAGTTGGGTACAACTTTTTTTTGTGATCCTCTAACATGCGCTCCAGCTTCAACTTCTCATTTGCACTTTCTGCTTCTTTCTGTGCATCAACGATGGCCCGACGAAGATCATCATCTAACATGGGCTCATCTGGTGCCTCTTCATCTTCAGCTTGCCCCCTTGCAGTACCACCGTATTCAGGGAACATAGGATAGTTGTCATCGTTCTCTTCTTCTTCGTTGTCTTCCATCATAACCCCTCTTTCTCCGTGCTTGGTCCAACAATTATAGCCGGACATGAAACCGGACTGAATCAGGTGGATGTGAAGGGTTTTTGAGGAAGAGTAATCCTTCTCATTCCGACAGACACGACATGGACAACACATAAAACCATTCCGCGTGTTTGCCTCAGCCACATTGAGAAAAGAACGCACGCCTTGAATGTAATCGTCAGAGCGTCGGTCAGCGTACATCCATGGATGGCTCATCTGCATTATATAAGTATATCAAACGCAATCACGATGCTAAAATTAGTCCAGGTCTAAAATTATATGCACTAATTTAAAAAAGTTCTACTCCATACTCATTTTGATCAATTACTAAGTAAACAACATCTACACATATGCAAACTAACAAGTTAATGTGAGCTTCTAGAGCATGAAATGAGCAACACTATTTAAAGAAAAACCCTATTTCCTCACTTTACAAAGCAACACTATTTTCTATAACCCTAATTTGTTTCTGCCCAAAACCTTCTCATTTTTTAAACTATTTTCAAACAAATTTTGCTAAATGGGCCAGTACCCAAAATAGGTGCACCTACTGTGTACTAACAACATATAAAAAGCATGGATCATTTTCACTTCATTTACTTGTTGAAATCTAAAAATTTGAATTTTAAATTTTTTACGTGCACCAATTTTTGAATTGGACAAAACTGTTAACATGAAAAATGTGGAGTTTTTAATTATTGATCTAGCAGTGAAAACCTCATTCCATTCTGAGCTCTGAAACTCTAAAATTACACATTTCAATTTTCAGTAACTTTTTTGCCTAATCAAAATTTGCCTAAAATTACACATCTAAAATTCCCTCTACTTCTAGAGCATGAAATCCCTCTCTACTTCTAGAGCATTGAGCTAAACTAACAATGAGAGATGAAAGGATGAAGTTGCTAACCTTTTAAAACCTTGGATTTATGGGTTGCCCCCAAATCTTGACAAATTTTGGAGAAAAAATGGGCATGAACTCCGCTTGCTTGAGGAAAAATGGCCATGGGCTCGGGGCAGGATCGAAGCCGAATTATATAGAGAAAACAATAGTCCCGGTTTGTATTACGAACCGGGACTAGTGATGTACCTCTAGTCCCGATTCGTTATACCAACCGGGACTATAGGTCTCCGCACGTGGGGCTGGCTGGCGCGACCCCTCTAGTCCCGGGTGGTATAACGAACCAGGACTAGAGGTCCGGAACGACCCGGGACATGAGCTGCCCGGCCTCCTAGCCGTTGGAGCCGGTTTTGGACCGGGACTAGTGCTCACACTAGTCCCGGTCCAAAACCCACCCGGGACTAGAGCCCAATGGGGCTCCGGACCAAAGGCCTTGTTTCTACTAGTGATTTTTGTGTTTGGAAAATAATGGGAAGAGAAAGAAAATAGGCAAACGCTAGGCATCTGCCGGCAGATGCTACTGCTGGTTCCTACCTTCCGCATCGGTACGTTTCCGAAAGATCGCGAGCAGCCCAACTGACGATCGGCCCAAATTCGTTTCATCAGATGCACGCGAGCGGCAGGCATCCTTTTTTCACGCTGCGGGAGACGTCTCTTTCCAGCCAGCCAGTGGTCCCAAGCCTCACTCAGCCGGTCAATGGATTTTCCGTGCATGATACCTCTGCCGCATGAATGCACCCACTTGCCCACACAAATTTCTTTTTTCTGTGTTTACATCGACCGTGTAGTCCTCTCACATGCATGGAAACCAATATGCATACCTACTACCTACTACCTAGACTTCGTTATTGCTACAAAAAATCGGGCTGGAAAAAAAACGGTAAGTTTGACCGATAATGCATGTGTGAAACCCAATACATAGGAGTAGTATTTTTTTGTGTATGTAGCAATTTTATAAATGCAACATAGTTTTGCAACATTTCCCCGTGCATAAGTAAAAACTTGAAAATTAATATTTTAAACACAGGAATGGTGCAAAAATAAAACTTATATGTAACTTTTTTTCGATGTATATGTAGCATTTTTTCAAATGCAACCAACATTTTCATGTGAATTCGTAAAACACCTAAAATGTAGAAAAAATTGTTGTAGCATCTGAACGCACCAATGTAGCAAAAATAACGTGACATATTTTTAATTGTATGTAGCATTTTTTTTCTTTTCGAAATGGCAGTTATCCTGCATTCATTAAGAAGAAAAGAGTTGCTCAGTTAATTAGGAAAAACCGAGCGAAAACCAGATTACCCAGTTAATTATGGAGAACCGGGCGAAAACCATCACAACCGCTGAGCGGCACACAAAAGAAAACCCACACAAACCGCTCCAACGAGGACGTCGGCGAGACAGCACGCAGGCGTCATCGTCATCACTCCTCCCCTAGAGGCGTCATCGCCATCCCTACACACCGAGCAAACGACTCCGACTTCGCCGAAGGCGGTCGTCGACTCAACCCATCCTGGAGAGGTCGTGAGGGTTGCATGAAGATCCGCGCCTAAACTCAGCTACCCACGACCAGACAGCGCAGCTCCGAATCTGATGAAGGGCTAAGAAGGACGAAACCAGGCACGGCTGGCGCCACGAAAGATCGCCGAAAGGGCCACCTGCAGCCTGTCATCGTATACCACAGGGCCCCGCCGCCGCAGCTTCGACTTCACAGCAACAGACAAACCGAGGCAAACCCATGAACACGCCGGAGAAGAGCCGACTACCTCAACCATTGCCGCGTCGCCGACATCGCCCCCACCATCATCGTTGTCACAGAAGCCTGGACGTCACAAACCGCCGCCATCCACCGGTCCCGCTAGCCGATGCCGAGCTCCCAAGACAAAGCCCCCAAGAGGGAATACGACACCGAGGCGCCGCCATCGTCCGATCACAGATCAAGGGTTTCCCCCGGAGAGGCCGAGATGGCCGGATCCGCGCGGGAGGGGTGTGGCAGCAAAGCAACGATGCCTCCAGGAAGGTAAACGACGGCCACCGCCGCCGCCATCGTTGGTCACGGCACAAAGCCGAGACAGGGTTTTCACCCAAGCTCCCACACCACCTCAGTCGCACATCATCCCGCACCGGCGTCGGCAAGCCCACCAACCAGCACCACCATCGGAGCTGCCCATCGACGGAGAAGAAGCACCGAGATCCGCCGCAGCCAACCGCACCTCGCGGAGACCACCGGCATCAGGAGGCGCCCTTCCACGCCATTCCGGGCCCCCGATCCGCGCACCACCGCGCCCCTCGTGGCCGAAGCCACCGCCCGAGCCCCTCCACCACGCTGCCGAGCAGCAGCACCACGGCGGGCTTGCACCCGCAGATCTGCTTTGCCCGGCCTCCCGCGCACGCCTCGCCACGCACCACTGCCGGGCCTTCCTGCCCGGCCACGCCCCCGTCGCCGCACCTCCTCGCGCCCCACCGCCCGAGCCGAACCACCTCCCGCCCTCGCGCCCGACGCGCGCCGCACACAGCGCCCGCGCCGCGCGAGACACTCCCGCCCGCGCGCATCCGCGCCTCCCGTTGACGGCGCCCCAGCTGGAGCGCCAGATCCCGCGCCCCCTCGGACCGCCGGAGCCGCGCCAGCCCGCGCCGGAGCGAGTCCACCGCCGCGCCGCGTCACCCCTCGGACCGCCGGAGCCTCACCAGCCCGCGCCGGAGCCGCGCCCGCGCGCCCGTCCAAACCCGCCGCGCCCGCTCGCCAGATGCGCCCTCGCGCCTCGCAGAGAGATGCCCCGCCGCCACCCTCCCTGGAGCCAGACCGGCTTCGCCGGCGGTCTCCTCAGGCGGCGGCGAGGTGGGGGTGGTGGAGGGAGGAGGGACGGTGGCGGCGCCGGAGGGGTTCCCCCCGTGTCGCCAGAGAGAGGCGACGCGGGGGTGGGTGTGATACGGGGTGCGATTCATGTAGCATTTTTCAAATATGCAACATCGTTTTGCAACATTTTCCGGTGAATAAGTAAAAACATGCAAAAAAAAAGTAGCAAAAAATCGTTGTACCATTCTGAACAAACCAATGTAGCAAAAAGCAAACTCGTATGCTGGCACTGATGCTACATCAAATAGACGGCGATGCTACATGCGCCAGGTAGCGTTGCTACGTGAGGCTGGGAGCGATACAACATGCGGCTGGCGGTGTTGCTACATATGGCTGACAGCGATGTTAGGCCGGCGACAGAGCTACATGCGGCGTTACTACATGCGGCATGCGGCTGTGCTACGAAAGCATGGCGGCACGTTACTACATGCGGCAGGGGACTGTGCTACATAAGTCTGGCGCGGCGTTGCTACATGCGACTGGCGGCGTTGTTACATGAGTCAAGCGGTGTTGCTACATGCGGCAGGCGGCAGTGCTACGTGCGGGCGACGCTACATGAGCCAGGCGGCGTTGCTACATGCAACAGTAAAGGTGCACAGATGTACAGATGAACTGTTAGATTTTTATTGCTCACATTGCTGCAACTGGCCAACTGCTATACTGTGATGTTGACCATTAAGTCAGTCAACTTCATGCTTCATTTTTCTGAACTTATTATGTGGATCATGCTTGACAGTTAACTGAGGCACACAAGTGTTAAGTAAAGGTGCTGATTCCCCTAATAACAAGGTGCTGACATACTGACCTGTTTCTTCATGTACCCGATTTGGGTCCTGATGGTTTAATTTTATGTTTTGTCTAGCCTGCACTTGGTGGTCTTGGTTGCAGTAGCAGAAATCCTTGGAATATCAGACTTTTTTGTGACAGTGCTGCAATTGCTATGCTGTGGTGTTGGCCATCAAGTTAGTCAACTTTGTGTGACGGCATATGGCTGTGTTCTTATCCACGAATACAGTGAGCGAGGAGCTATCTCTGCTCTCCAAAATGGGATCATAGGTTCATCATATTTATGACTGATTCCTAGCATACCTTCACTCCTTCAGAGACCAAAAGCTGAGCATGAAGTCAGTCCCAGTTACCAAAGGCTATTTGGTTTGTTAAACAACATGAATCATGTGATCTTAACCTTCTTATCCAGCCTACATCTGGTCCTCAACACAGCTCCAAGCAGGGTTCTTCACTATTCCCTTTCCTCCCTGCCATGACCTCTCTGACCTTAACAACACTACCCCATTGCCCATCACCAGCAAAGACCTTTGATAGCTGAACATGGGTAGATAGTCATTAGGATAGAGCTCGAGCAGGCGCGTCGATACCCAGATCGCGACCTCGAAATTGCCGTGGATCTGGCATATCATTGATCAAAGACTCGGCTTCTTGGAGATGGCCTGCTCCGCCGAGAAGATCGACAATGCAGGCGTAGTGCTCTTGCTGTGCTCCCACGAGGAACCTCTGTTCTCATCAAGCTAAAGTACTCTAACCCTTTATCCAGTATCCACCAAACCGACGTGGCTGCAGGCTGTGAGCACCAGCAAAAAGGTTGTGTGGTCTGGGTGGACGTTTTCCTGAAGGCTTCAACCACCTCATCTGTTCGAACACTTCAACCACCTCTTTGCCATATCCAGGTTGAGCATACCCCGAGAGAAGTGAATTCCATGAAACCAGGTCGAGGGCTCGCACCGTGGCAAAAACATACCTGGACTCCCCTATCTCGCCACGTCTCGCATACATGGAAACAAACCATAGTGCACATTCACATCGGAACAATATCTAGTTTTGAGGATAAGAACATGGACTTCCCTTCCCTCCAGCAATGATGATGAGTTCGCTATAGCCTTCAGCATGCTGGGAAAGGTGAACACGTCTGTGTGTCAGCGCCATGCCTTCTCATCTCCAAGAACTGCCGAAATCCCTTGTCGCCCCTTCCCAAATAGGACAACCCCGAGATCACGGAATTCAGAGCTCCGACGCCAACGTCCTCCATCTTCATTCGCAAAAAAAAGTCCTCCATCTTCGCGCACGCGACTATGACGATGGACATGGCCGACGTGGTAGGAAAAACACCGGAGCGCACCATGTCAGCGAACGCGTCCAAGGCGAGGCCAGGAGCTTGGGACTGCGCGTGGCCGTAGATGAGCGTGCACCAGGTCACGTCAGTCTTCTAAGGCATTTCGCCGAACAGCTGGTGTGCCTGGCGCAGGCGTCGTGAGCGGCAGTACACGTTCAGCAGGGCGATGCCGGCGAAGACGTTAGCCACGAAGCCGAGCTTGGTGGACACAACATAGAACTGCTCCGAGGAGGACGGGCTTGGCGGAAGGCCGGCGGCGAGGAGCTGGACGAACCCTTCGCCAGTCCCTTTTCTTTTTTACCACATTAATCTTAGAAAAATCATAACTGAATGATTCTAATTCAGAAAATACAAAATAAGATATCAAAATTTGCAGAAAAATAAGATCTATCTATCTACACTCAAATATTACACATTTATGTTGAATAAAAATTAAATAAAACATAAAAGCCATCATAGTTTGAAACGGGCGTAAGAAATTCTAAAAATGATAGGAACAATATAAAACCTTCCCGTGGTGTCATACGATGTGACATAGTTGCGAGGAAAAATATTAAACTTGGAATATTGTAAATATCTCATAGAAACGTTCTCTAAAATGAACTATAATGTTTGAGGTTTTATGTCTTTCAGGCCAAAATCTGGGGTTTTTTGTGAAGCAACCACCAAATGTGCACCTAACGTTGGTATAAAATAGTTTGAAGACGCTGGTATAAAATTTAATAATTTGTATTAAATCAAGAGTAACAATTCCAGTGTTAGTATCTAAGTATCACACTTCCCTCCATGATCCTTGATGTTCAAAAGTTGGTTTTTAGTATCAAAGATATCTAAGAGCTGAAAGAATTGTTTCAGAAAATATCATGTGTGGAAGATATCGTGATATCTGAAACAATCACTAGTGGAAAACCGGCGATTAGTCCCGGTTGGCCACGGCCTTTAGTCCCGGTTGTCCAACCGGAACTAGCAAAGCGTGACTAAAGGCCTCCACCCTTTAGTCCCGGTTGGTCAAAGGACCTCCACGTGGCCGCGGCCAAGCTCACGGACTGGAGGAGCTTTAGTCCCGGTTGGTAACACCATCCGGGACTAAAGCTTTTGCTGCCGCGGCAGGGTTTTCTCCTGTTTCTCTGCCGCGACACGAGATTTTCTGCCGCGGCAGAGATTCATGTGTTTCTCTGCCGCGGCAAGATTTTGTGTTTTTTTTTCATTTTGTGTTTTCCATTTCATTTCTTTTTCAATTTGTGTTTCATTTTAATTTCAAACAAGTTTCCGTACACATGTTCTACGCTACTACATACACAGTACACATTGATGAATATATAACATTCGATCTCTTGCGAGCATACATATACAATTTGCTATATACAACTATTTAATTACATGGAGATCACTAAATTACATATTGAGGCTCTCGTCCTCCACATAGTGTTCTCCTTTTTCATCAATAACCTACCTCATCATAAATCCCGCCAATTCCTCTTGAATTGCTCGTACGCGCTGGCTTGGTAGGAGCTTCTCCCGCATCCTTTGGATCTTTAAGAAAGAGATCAATATGGATATATATAAGTTGAATGAAACTCAACACAACTGATGGTAATAAAATAAAACTGTGAATATTGTTAACGTACTTGAAATAGCACTACGTCAAAAACCCTTACTAGTGACGGGCCGATTTCCCCAAAGAGTGACGATCATTGCGCCTGTCACCTATAATCCGTCACTGGTATTTCGTACCAGTGACGACCGTCATCTATAATGGGTTCGCAACGGGTTCCGATGATGAGCAATCTAGATGTCCACCAGCCATCGGTACGTGGTTCATCTGACGAGCGGGCTGTAGCCAGCGACGGACAATCAATGCCGTGCCTGTCGCAAGTCCTTCTTCATCTGACGAGCGGGCTGTAACCAGCGACGGACAATTAGTGCCGTGACCGTCGCAAGTCCTTCTTCATCTGATGAGCGGGCTGTAACCAGCGACGGACAATTCATGCCGTGCCCGTCGCAAGTGCTCTTTCATCTGACGAGCGGGGCTAACGATCGAGACTCTGGCGATGGGCAATTAGTACAGTGTCCGTCGCAAGTCCTCCTTCATCTGACGAGAGGGTTGTAACCAGCGACGAACAATTAATGTCGTGCCCGTCGCAACTGCTTCTTCATCTGACGAGCGGGCAAAACCAGCGATGAGCAATTAATGGCGTGCCCGTCGCAAGTGCTTCTTCATCTGCCGAGCGGGGCTAACCGGAGAGACACTGGCGACGGGCAGGTAAACCGATGTACGTCGCAAGTGCTCTAGAAGTGACGAGCGAAAACTAGATGTCCACGTCATTAGTAACGTGTCGGTGACGTTTGAGCACAACACGTGCCCATCATTGGAATGAAAACCACTGACGTGTTTTATACTCTCCGCCCGTCAGCGTGTACTAGTTAGCAATGACGTGTGTTGTTTTCTTTGCCCGTCACTAGTTTTAATTTTTGGAATAAAAAAATAAATGCCCGTATTTGCCATTTAATACAATTTATGCTGGGGTACGTATAAAAGCAGCCGTTTCATACGTACAAAAATTCAGAAATACATACAATAGCGGACGTTTCATACGTTCACAAATTCAGAAATACATTACAGTAGCAGACGTTTAATACGTTCAGAAATACATCCATAATTAGGTTGCGGATGTGCTACATATGAATGTTTGGCCTAGATGTTTTGCACCAAAGCTTGTGGCTGAGCAAAGATCAAATATAACTTCGCAGAAACACTGAAGGCTCAGCAACGATCCTCATCTTCACCTGCTGGCAAACTGTTACAAGCAAAACAGAACAAATTAAGATCAAGCTAGGAGAAAATTAAGGCTCGAAAGATGTAGACAATTGAGAGGACAGATAGTTAAGTGAATAAGATAAGAAGCATAACAGATACACCTATCTTGCAAGAGATAATCTTCAAAGTGATATAACTGAATAAGGAAGAACAAGCTTCACAGTTAACAGAAAAATTTAAGATCACGCTAGGAGAAAATTATGGCTCGAAAGATGTAGATAATTAATTGAGAAGACATAGTTAACTGAATAAGATAAGATGCATAACAGATACACCTACCTTGCAAGGGATAATCTTCAAAGTGATATAACTGAATAAGGAAGAACAAGCTTCACAGTAACAATACAATCGCTCAGAAAATAAATATGGAGGCACCATAAAACTGATCACAGCTTGCCTGATCCCTGAAAAATGAATGATATCAGATCGTGTGTGCATATAGATGGATTGGCAATAAACAAGAGCCGTAAAACACCTGAACACAGCAGAGTGATATGTGTTTTTATGCTTTCAAACAGGCAAGAACGGACATATAAATGGATAGTATCAACTTAATTATAACTATAAGAAGGGAACATGAACTGTGCAGTCAAAGAAGCACACCTGGCTTTGGCTTGAAAGGCAAAGCCCCACCCTCGGGCGAGAGGCGTCATCCTCCAGCGTGCCCTCCTCGGAGTAGAAAAGGCCGTTATCCGAGACGACCTCCTGGTTGATGATTCTCGCCAAGGATTCCTGGATGCCTGCGAGCTCTTTCTTGGAGTCAAATGCAGCTTGCTCGATGTTGTAAGCAATCTTCAATAAGTCATCAACTGTGATAATTTCGTGCTACTTTTGTACTAAATAGGCCAGATGCCAGCAGAGGTAGAATTCTGACGACAGATCTGAAGACTGCGCAACAGATACTGTCAATGTGTCTGTAAGCTGGCAAAGTTCTACCCTTAGGTTTATTTGCCACAAGTCCTCCCTCTTTTGCATAAGCTTGGAGAGCACTATCGAGAACACCAAACACACATTTGGTTTTGAACTTCTTTTTGGCCTTCATGAAATCCATGTAATACGCCTTTCCATCTCTCGGCGCAAGGATTATTAGGATCCACTGGTCACTGCGCAAACATGTGAACAAACCAAAGTATTAACCATGTATAATATCTAATCAAGTATTCCTGGGACTTACATTTTATGGTTTTGATGACATACTGAAATATTCAAGCATTCTAGATACTAGCATTGTTTATATGACAGCACGAAATATATCAATTAACGTGTTAAACATACTCTATAAAAAAATGAAGATTTCTCAACCTAATGCACAACTAGTCGATTTTTGGAAATATGCCCTAGAGGCAAATAATAAAGAGCTTTATTATCATATTTCAATTAGTTCATAATAAGTTAATATTGTGCTACAACTGTATCAATTGGAAGTATTGATACATGTGTGATATTAACTGATAAAGGTCCCTAGTAAGCCTCTATTAATACTAGCTCATTGGGCAACTGATGATCGAGATTCCCAATCATGGACATTGAAGTCAATTGACAATGAGGTCATGCCATTGGAGAATGACATGATGGATATTACCCAACATTAGTATTACGATAAGATCGTGTCACGATGTTCATATCGTAATAATAAGAAATTATTGGACTTAATCCTTTGACTGTGAGATCATATTTAATCACTACTACCAAAGGCTACCTTGACTGCATCAATGGCTATCACTTAACCGGGTAGTCGAAAAGGTGTCTCTCAGGTATTCCGATGGAGTAGGTTGAGGCGTATGCATCAAGATCAGGATTTGTTCTCCCGCGTGACGGGAAGATACTCTGGGCCCACTCGGTGAGATTACATCCAAGTTGCAACTTGTGACTAGGTCACTAGGATGGAATATCACGGGAACGAGTAAAGTAGCAAGTGTCGGAAACGAGATCGAACTAGGTATCCGGATACCAACGATCAGATCTCGAACATTGCAAGTATCGTATAAGAAAGGGAATAAGAATCGATGTTTACGGTTCAACGACAAAAGACTTTCGTGGAATGCACAGGGGTCACTATGGCCATCCAGGTCCCGATAGTGATCATTCGTCGGAGAGGTGTCTCGGCGATGTCTGGAGTGTTCCCGAACCGTAGGGTAACACGCTTAAGGGTGCGATGATGTTAAAGATCAGTTTTGGTAAGTTTGGAAGCACCGGAGTATTCGTAAGAGAGTGGCGGAAAAGTTCCGTGAAGGTCCGAAGTTGTTTCGGAGAAGTCCGGAAGGTGTTCCGGTGGATGAGGATATAAATACGTATTAATTAATATTAACTAATTGAATCAATATTAAATAATTATTTATTTAATTAATTGTGAGAGCAGGCCACTTTATTAGGGCCCTCCCGGAGGAGAGCCCAAGAAAGGGGGCGCCGCCAGCCCTAGATGGGCCTTAGGGCCCATGCGCATGGGCTAGGGAGGGGCGCCCTAGGGTTAGGGTTCCCCCCTCCCTTGGCCGCCGCCCTAGGGGGTGGACCCCACCTTGGCTGCCGCCTCCTCCTGGCTTGGAGGAGGGGCTGGTTCCTCTCCCCTCACCCCCTATATAAAGTGAGGACTTTGGCCCCTGGGAGGCATCCAATCTCAGTAGATCCCTCCTCCCAGAGCCAAAGGCTGCACATGGAGCTGCCCTCCCCCTGCGCCATCCTCTCTTCCTCTCTCTCCTTCTCTCCCACGTGGCTCCCATTGATAGGGGCTGCGCAGATTGAAGGACTTCTACTCCACCGCTGCATGCCGTCGTGCTGCGGGAAGCTTCCGGAAGGTTCCGAAACAGATCTATCTCTGATTGCTGCTGGATCGGCGTTCCGGAGGTATCATCGCACACCGTATGTGTGTGAGTACTCGGAGGAGCCACAGTTGAGGCATCCGGGTCGTTGGACGGGCTTGGTTCGTGGATCGTCTTCATCGGCAAGTACATCTACGGCGACGTCGAGGTCGGACTTCTGCAACTCTTCACCGACCACGTTCGAGAGGGAACGTTAAAAACCCGCGTTTCGGTCAACGCAGGTACAATATCCGAAACAGCTTTCGTCACTGCATTACTAGTATTTAGATCTTGGGCTTATTATGGGCGTGTAGCTAGGGAAAAATTATTGTTTTCCACCGTGCTTCCCCAACAGTGGTATCAGTGCCGATCTATACGTAGTATGCATGTACGATTAGAACACACGAGATGTTCGTGTGGGCATTGAGTTTGTAATTATTTCCCTTCCACGTATTTGTTGTATCTGCGGTATTGTTTGGGGAGCTGCCCGCGACCGACCTTACGCGTACTCTTATGCGAGACTGGTTCCATGCTCGACATACGGCTTGTACCGTATAAATGTGGCTTGGCGGGTGTATCGCATCTCGAACTTTAGTGGATATGACAGTGCAAGCGAGGGCCTCCTTGAGGGGATCATAGAAAGAAATTACGAAATCAATGTTGTGGTTCAATGTTCGTAGGTAAGAAACGGTTCTTATTCACGAAAGCCCTAGCAGCCACGTAAAACTTGCAAAAGGATAAAAGATAGAGGCGTCTAACTTTGTTTTGCTGCGGGGCGTGTGATGTGATATGGTAGGACGGTAAGTCATAGTACTAACATGTAGCTTCTTCATGACGGTGTCGTGGACTTGGCGCCGGGGCAAGATGGTGATCATGCCGGGATGCTCGATGGAGATCAAGCAAGATGAAGAACCATATCATGTCATGCAATTTATTACATTTGATGTTAATTGTGCGAAATCTTATTTGTGTGCTAGCATATAGATACACCGACGGTAGCAAAATAAGATAATCCCTAATTAATTTCAACAAACATGTTCCCCCTTAGTGTGCACCATTCACAAGGATCTCCGTTATGAAGCCGGCCGTGACGATCGGGGGCTAGACATATCGGCATTCGCATAGGATGGGTGCAAAGTAAGTTGCATCGGCATTAACACTAAGGTTGCGTTGGCGATCCCTATCATGTGTAGACATGGCCTCGGAACATAGAGATCGAAAGATCGAGCACGAGTCACATGATGATTGTGATTGGAAAGGATAATGCCTACCTTGAAGCTATGTCGAAGGCCGTGACGATCGGGGACGGCATAGTGGATAGGATCGTGTAATCACTAGAACATTTTAGGGATGTTGTTCTAAGTGGGAGCATTTTAATAATTTGATTATTAATTAAGCTCATGTTATGAACTTAGTATTTATGTCTTTGCGTGTATTTGTGTAGATGATGTCCTATGAACACTATGAGTTCAACTATGGTTGTTTCAAAACTATTGAGCCACTTAAGAGAGACGGGTCGAACTTTCCCCATTGGCAACAGTGTCTTAGAGATGTCCTTCTAAAGAATGACATGATACATGTGATAGAGAGCCCACTAGAAAATCCACCAGGATCTGACTCCACTGCTCAGGATCGTGATGATTATCAGGAGAGCCGTGACCATGCTGACTTGGTCAAGGAGATGATGCTCTCAAGCATGGAGCCTCACTTGCGGGAACGCTGGCAGTACTTTGATCCATATGAGATGTATCTTGTACTGAGAGTGTTCTTTGCACCCCAGATGAGGATGATGGCGTTTGAGTGCCTGAAAGAGTTTTTCTCCATAAAGATGAAGGAAAACGACAGCATCTATAATCATGTGATGAAGATGTACGGACTCTGGAGGCATCTGGCTTATCAGCTGAATAGCGTCATAACTGACAAGGTCGCAGTGAATGTTGTGTTAATCTCGCTTCCCGCGAGTTACAAGGACATCATTGAAGGCTTTGTGAGAGTTAGAGATGATCGGATCATGTTCTATGACTTTATGATGTGCTAAGGACTCAAAAGGTTGAGCCCATTGCTGGAGAGGTCATCGATGGAGCAGGTATATTTGATATACAAGTTATAAATGTTTCATGTTGAACACTTATAGAAGATTTGAGTATTTGATACTAATACCAGTTTTACTTGAAAACATGTCCTTCTGCATGAGTGTGGCATGGGGAGATGGCACATGAGGATGGCAATCAAGATGTTGATGGCCATGGATGCTCTACTTCTACATTTAGTTATCAGGATTAGTGATAGAATAAGATTTGTAATCCATAATGGTTGAGGACCTTATTAGGATGTCTTGTATTTCGCGAGACAAAGTTATTCATATGTAATAAAGACAAGTCAGTTGTTTTTGATGCGATGAATAAAGTTTTATGGTCACATTATGATTATGAATTGGGTTATTCTTGATAATTATTTATAAGCATTTATAAATCGTTTGTAGAACTTTAAATTATCCAAACTTAATAATGATTTCATTTATAAATGACACTATAGTTTGAAAGTCATACTTTATGATTAAGTACATGTAAAATTTCATAATTGATGAAATGTATTGTTAATGGATATTGGATCTATTAAGCAATATAAATCATGTTTCGTGTTGACGAATTGACTAGAAATAGTATGCCTAAGTGTTGAGAACATATCTGATGATTTCAACATAATAATAGTGATTATACTTAATATTATACATGTTGATGTATGGTATTGAAACAAATAGTGGATATCATTATTTTGTATTCTTCATTTGAAATAAGAAGTAAATACTTTTATTTACGAGTTTGAAATCATGTTGATGAATTCAAAGGAATTTTGAATTGGAGAAGAGATTATAATTAAGTCCTTGTGATTCTGATCAAAGTGACAAGATTATAAATTGTGATTGAAGTATAAAGGATTTGTAGAAATTGTTCTTACAAATAAATACTTGGAACTCTTCAATATGTTGAAGTGTGTTATAAATCATGATTGTTGGATATTATGTAATACAAAACAGTCTATTAGTGTGTTAATAATATTACATAAGGTCATTAGTCAGAATTATCAAACACTCATGTTTTAATAAGTTAGAAACCATCTAATTGATACTATATGAGTTATAGTATGATTCTTAGAAATTTCTAAGTTATGATTGATAATTCGAAATTAATAAGAATATGTCTTTGTGGTTTGTCCTTGAGAGAATTAAGGACATAATTCCATGACTAAGAAATCAAAAGTGCAAAACTTGTATTGCAAAGTTTTGGTGCTCTCTCGAGAAGGAGTATTCTCGACAGGGATGTCTAAGGAATAAATAAAAGATCAATTAAAGTTGTTGACTTTATCTTTATAATGTTAGAGTAGCGCAACGGAATGTGTTCCGGAACGAAATTCTATATTATGAAGAGGGAACCATGATAAGGATCATGAAAGTTTCTCAATTGAATCCTTTATTGAATAAAGTGGGATTTGAGGGCACGACGTTCTGCTTAATTGTAGAATATTGTTTTCAATTGTCATGTTATTGGAACAAGACATACCTATGAACCACAAATAAGTAATGATGGATCTAAATGCGATAAATGACTAGGAGTCATAATATCCTAAAATTAAGTTGCATTTGAGATGATTAAAGTAAGGTGTTACTTGATCTCATTAAGTAAAGATTATTACTTAATCTTCCTGGTTAATGCAAGATTATATGGAAGAAATGAAACTTAAAGGAGGACTTAAAAGCATAATTTGTCATAAAGGATGTTTTGACAAATTCAATAGAATTGACTACTATGAAGTAGTGATGCTTGAGTCTGTTTGGATATTTACTAGCAAAATTAATCCATTGGATTATTGGGACTGCTTGTTCTTAAATGTGTTTAAGAAAGGTTGTAATTGGTACAACAGGCAGGTTTTATAAACCAATTGGATACTAGTATCTCGTAGATGGAAATCTTGAATTTGATAGATGATCAAAGGATTTTTGGAAATGTCCAAAATATCAAGATAACCTATAATTTGCAATAAACTGAGTGGGAGTTATGCAAGTATCTTGAACTCATATGTGGATAACATTTTGAGTGGGAGCTTGGAAACATTCTTGTATGTAGTTGACATATTATGAATGTTGTAGATGGTGTTAATGAAATAAAAGTTAATTGTATTATGACATTGAAATCTATGGGGATAGATAAATATGTCTAATAGCATTAAGTTGGAATATTTTCTTGGTTGAAATTCTGAATAAGTACAGAATGGAATAGGTCAAATAAGAAAGCTTTGACCGTATGACTAAGTTAAAATATTGAGTTAATCTCGGTACTATAACAGTGATTAATAGATGTGCCACATTCCCTATGGATACGTCATCTAAGAATCATGTTTGGTACACGACATAACATGACCCGAGTTCTTAGCAGTAAGAACAAGTTTTAGAACGATCAGAGATTTCGTTGGACAAACTTAAGTGTGTCCTTTAGATTCTGGAGAGAACTAAGGATATATTTCTAAAGGAAGTGGGCTTGGCCGCAGTGCAAGTTTGCTGACTTAAGGAATAGGAAGTCTTGATCTAAGTTGGACCTTATGTAGTTGGAAGCGTGGTTAGATAATCTTTACACAAATATAGAAGTAATTGCTTCAGAGATCACAAAGTACTATGTATTGGTTTAGGAAGTTCGTGTTCTTAAAGTTGAGTGCGTTTCATGTGTAATTGACTATGTGAATGTCTTATGGGCTGACATACGTCATTACAAAAGGAAACAGAAGTCTCACTCTTTTGCCAAAACATGTATTTTGGATACACCATTATAATGATAATGGAGTGATGTCAATTAGGTGACATTGACTGAAAGCAAAGAACATAAAAGCCTGAATAGTTTAGGTTGATGAAACAACCTTTCTCACAAACTAGCATGATCAGAAACACATATGCAAGATATGATGTTATGATTGGTAAAATGCGGCTAGATTATTTGGACTCTAGTGCAAGTGGGAGACTGTTGGAAATATGCCCTAGAGGCAAAGAATAAAGAGCTTTATTATCATATTTCAATTAGTTCATAATAAGTTAATATTGTGCTACAACTGTATCAATTGGAAGTATTGATACAGGTGTGATATTAACTGATAAAGGTCCCTAGTAAGCCTCAATTAATACTAGCTCATTGGGCAACTGATGATCGAGATTCCCGATCATGGACATTGAAGTAGATTGACAATGAGGTCATGCCATTGGAGAATGCCATGATGGATATTACCCAACATTAGTATTACGATAAGATCGTGTCACGATGTTCATATCGTAATAATAAGAAAGCATTGGACTTAATCCTTTGATTGTGAGATCATATTTAATCACTACTACCAAAGGCTACCTTGACTGCATCAATGGCTATCACTTAACAGGGTAGTCGAAAAGGTGTCTCTCAGGTATTCCGATGGAGTAGGTTGAGGCGTATGCATCAAGATCGGGATTTGTTCTCCCGCGTGACGGGAAGATACTCTGGGCCCACTCGGTGAGATTACTGTAACACCCCGAAGAATAGGACACGGGAAAGGGCTTGTTTCGAATTTTATTATTTGCAATTCCGTTTTACGAAAGGGTGAATTTCAAAAATTCATAACTAAATCACAATAAATCAGAAAAATATGAGACAAATTTTATAAGAAAGATAAAATCAATCTTTATTGAGTGGTATTGATTACAAGAGTGTTTACAAGCCAGATTTTGGCTAATAAAATGAAAACTGAAAATCCTAGATACAAACTACTAAAGAAAAAGAAAAATCTCTAACTAAAATCTATCTACATTTTGCTCTTCTTCTCTTCACTTCAAATTCTTCTTCTTATCTTCTCCAATCTGAAAACAAACAAAGACAAGAAAGGGGTTTTTGTTGATCAAAATGTTTGATCCATCAAATGAAGGATCATTTAGATTTTTGAATCCAATATTAGACCATAGGAACTTGTCCTATGATCTTGGCTTGAGCTTAGGCAATAGAAAGCAGGTTTAGAGTGCAAGCAACATGTCAAATAGGGAACCAAAGTTAGAGCAAAGAGTTGCAACAAGTAAACCACCGGACCAAGACCATTTGGTCAGAATTAGTAACAGCTGAGTACCAGTATAGCAACAGTTACAACAACCCAGGCAGCAGCAGCTTAAGTTAGTATCTAGAACAACAACAGCAGTAGCACTTTGGCACAGAAGCCTATGGTAGTGTCCACAAGGCCACAATACCAGGAAAAATCATATGAGAACATCTGCAGCAGTAGGTAGTAAGAGCAGCACAAACAGCAGCAGTAGTGCATCCACAGGATAAATGGTCAATATTAGTAAGCCAATAGGATCACAAGTCTACCAACAGAAGCAGCAGTAGTTTAGATAGACAACAAACCAATGAATAGCAGCAACAGTAAAAATCCTCAAGCTCATTGGATTCATATAAAAACTCTGAGTAAATAAAATGATCACTAATAAGATCATCTATTTACAGCCCACATAAAAAATTCTTTAACCAAAGAAAACTGCAAGATAAATACTTGGGTTGATCTAGCTAAAATCATAGACATCGGATAACAAATTTTTTTAATTAACCATAATGTGAAATGACCAAAAAGCCTTAAACAGACCTGCCTTATGAGGCAAGTGATCAGGAACTTGACACATGCCAAAAAGTGATGAAACACACAGCTTAGTCACCAAATGCATGGGACACATGTCAAGAACAGCCTGCTTAGTCATCAAATGCATGTCACACATGTCAGCATCACAATGACTGGCCAAGCCTATAAATACCCCCCAATCCTTCACAAAATTTCTCACAATTCTCAGAGCAAGTTTGCTAGAGATCACTCAGACCAGAGGTTGGGTGCAGCAAGCTAGAAAGCTCACAGGAATACTCTCAGGCCAGAGGTAGAGAGTAAAAGAGAATTGAGGTGCTGCTCGCACACTGTGAGAGGCCCAAAGCCATTAGTATCTAGGAGAAGGCAAGCTCCAGGGAGGAGCAGAGGAAGCAAGGAGGTGCTGCCAAAATCATTTGGCAGTCTACAGCAAGCACATTTAGGAATCTTCAAAGGTTGTAAACCTTTTCTCTTTAGAGTAGATAGTAGAGAGAGAGAGAGAGTAGAAGTAATAGCACTCACTAGCTATAGGCTAGCTATGCAATATCTCAGTAGAGATACACACCACAGCCCTGCACTAAATAATTAGGAGCACAACCATGTAAATTTGCGGTAGACATTGTATCTTGAGCATCATCAGTAGTATCCATCCACCATCTTCAGGCAAACTAGATGGTAAGCCTAAAGATGAGAAGATGGATAGCACTGCAGAGCTCAATAGCCTGCAATGCAATGCACAAGGGTTAACCAAGCCCTCTGGAAGTAGCTAAATTAGCTAGTGTAGAGTGTGTGCTTGGACAAAACCCAAGTCTTGTATGTTAGTTGCAAGCTCTAAAGAGCTGCACTATATTTTGTGTGTAATGTGGAGCATAGGGCTCACTGACAGTACTTGTGAGTAGTGTTAACTGACAGCAACTGAATTAAAATTCAGAGGTGCTAAACAAAATGCACCATCTGCTGTGCAATTAAGTCTAGAACATCTAGGACTATACTCAGTAGCAGTAAAACAACAACGAATGCTTTTTCATCACTAATCGTAGCCAGAGCCCAAATTAACAGTAGCAGTATGAACCCTAGTTGGGGAATTGGGGATTTTTCCCCAAGACCGAGAGAGAGCTAGAGAGAGTAAAGAGAGTAGAGAGAGGTAGAGAGAAAGGGTAGAGAGAGGGAGGAGATTACCTTGGACCAACGTGAGCCGAGCACACAGCGGCCGGAGTTGGAGACGGAGGTGGTGGTCGATGGCACGGGGACTTCCATGCCGGGAAGTACGACCCGCACCGGTCGAGCACCAACCAGTGGGCGTAAGCACGCCAGGGGAAGACAGAGAAGCACCCCACTCTCACCGGAGACGAAGGGGAGGACGCCGTCCCGAAACCCTAACTCTAGGGTTTGGTTGCGCGAGCTCGGGGAAGAACCTTAGGGGTCGATTCCGCCGGTGAGGAGGTAGAGCGCGAGGAGGCGAGCATTTTGGTAGCAAGGGTGAGGGCAGAGGCAGTCGGGAGCGCCGTGGTGTGCCGGCGATGGTGGAGGCGACCACGGGGTCGCAGGAGCTCGGAGTCGAGCGAGGGAGAGAGAGAGAGAGGAGAGGGAGTGGACATGGTCTGGTCGAACCAGACCAGTCCGAGCCGGTTGACCCAGTTGGGTTAGAGACCTCTTTGTAATTTTGATAAATCCAGGGTTGTTTCTACAAAACTGACTAACTTTTGTTTGGAATGTCCAAAAATTATAAAAAAATATATTTTTGGAAAGCTAAAAATATGACTAATTCAAATATGCTATATGTGCATACTTTTGAAAATAAAAATTTTAAGTCATTGTTTGGATTTTAATAAAGGACCTGGGTATTTAAAAATACCACAAAATTCATAAAAACCAAAATGATATTCTCCAAATCCTTTGGGAATATTATTCTGAAGTTGAAAGTACATTTTGAATACAAAATATTCAAAGTGATACGAATCGTTGAAATCAAATAAGAAAAATACCTTTATCTTTCTTCGGAGTTTGCAAAAGTATTGATCTTCGCGGTATAGAGAGATTTTGTTACAAAGTTCTGGCTATCTGCGATCCGTCCGGTGGCTCATAGCTTATCCGGTAGTTTGATCAACGATGTGCTTCAGTTTGATGGGTCTCTCCATAGTGAAGAAAAATATGAATTGTAAATGAAGTTGAATTGTAAAGATATATGAAAACTCTAAATTGAAATTCAAATCAAACTTAAAATTCACTCAAATCCATGGGAAGGGTTTTACCAAAACTATAAATCGGAACATCTCTTCAAATCATTTGGATTTTACAACATTGCCTTCTATCGGGCAATGACGATATTTTCAGAACCCGAGGTCCAGGGTCAAGTAGAACCTTCGAATTTCATTATCTCGCAATTCTCAGGCAAGTTCATTCTTGCTCATGTCCGTTGGCTTAATTTAAGAAAATTATTTTGAAAAGTACTATATTACCATTGCATCAAAGCAAAAGTTATTTTATGAATGAAATTGGAATGAATTGAATTGGTGGGCAATGGAATCATGGATTGTGTTGCACGATCGGAATATCGTGAGGTGGAGATTCCATTGTACGGGGAAAGTTACTTAGGACTTAATAACAACTGTAATCAGTCATTCCAAGGCGTCGTACAAACCGCGCTGACCACAGAGCTTGGTATGGGACAAGCGAATCAGAAGTTACTTCCGAGTTCCTTATATCTTCGGAGACTTAGTCGGGATGTATTCCTTGCGAGGTTTGATAGCGGGTGGGAGCCCGTAACGTCCCTATCCCGTGCTGCAGGATAACGACTATAGTTTGTTAGCAGGGAGGGCAATCAATGCTGGTCGTTGACCGGATTTATTGCAAAGGGTAGATTACGGAATAAAGTAGTGCTCGGCATGATTTGGCTATACTTGGTAACTAGCCTCATACCTTAGGAAGTATGGAATTGGCAATATGGCCAAGGACATTTGTGGGCAAAGTAGCGCACCTCTGCAAAGTGTATAAACGTGTCATGATACTCCCCTGTTCCGGGATATGGAACTACGAACGCAGCGTGGAAAGGAACTATCGCAAAAGTTCTAACAACCCGTGAAGACTGATGGACATAGTTTTTCTGAAATAAAATTTGACCTGTTCAACTAAACGTTTTCAAAACTTGCATTCTCTTGGAAACATTGGTTCGAAGCGATGAATTTTGGCATCATACACAAATTCCTTAGAACTTGCTGAGTATGCTCGTACTCAATTGTATTTTGAAAACCCTTGCTTTAGACTGTGAGAACAACGAAGAATTCTATGTTGAGAACGGTGAAGACTACGACGAGACCTACTACGAGGAGCCGGATCTTTCCGGAGGAGTTGAAGGCATGGACTACGGCATAGTCTACGGACTTGGCAAACGAGGAGGTGGAGCTAGACGCTGAAGAGTAGACAGGAATAGAATAGATAGTAGAGCCGAGCAACGAAGCACTTACCTAAAGAAGTTGCTGAGCTCCAGATGATACTTAGCCAGATAGTATCAACGCTCTATAGATTTGCTAGTTTGATTTTGTTTCCGATTGTGAATCCTCAATGGACCGAGGATGATCTCGAAACATTTGTACAATTTTGGTTGGTGAATATGAACACGTAACATTGTGGACCCGCAATGTTTCTGTTGTACCACTCTGAGGGATGTAATATTTGCGGAAGGGGACTTTCGTAAGTATTATATCAACGACTTGTACACTACACATGAAGTGGTGTGGTGGGTCACCGCAGCTGGTATCAGAGCAATGCATCGACCTTAGGTTGGACGACCTAGTTAGGGAATAGCCTGTAGGAGCCGAATGACGTTAAGATGAGAATTCTCTAAGTATTATGATGGGTATTCAAATGGGAATATTCCGGTCATAAGACTAGTGTTATAATTCTTTGTCTTGCTTTAGCGATTTTGCTAAATTGTCGTTGTTTTCTCTTGACACAGTCCGGAAGGATGGGTGAAATGCCTGACCGCACCATGATAGTTAAGGAATCGTGGTTAGACGAATATCAAGGGGATCTTGTAGAAATTCTTAGCCAGCTACTCATTACCTTTGACTATTCACCAAAAGCCCTTGTTAGAACGTTCGCATATTATGACGGAAGTATACTAGCAAAATATAGGGTATCCATACAGTTACCACAGGAGTTGGGGTCGGGGTATCTGTTACCCTATGGTGAGGCAAGAATGTCGGTTGTTGCCTTTGAAATGGCCGTATTCGAAGCAATCATCACGATACGTGATGTAAAATCTCGAGAGTTGGAGGGAACTGTTTTCACAACAATCCCTTACGGAGACCGAGATGAGACAAGAAACAGGGATCATGTCTCCTTTGTGAGACAAGAACCTGATCTAGCAGCGAGCTATCTGGATAGATGTGCCACATTGCTAGACGTCTTGTATTCACTCCACTTCAACATGGTGAATGAGTTGGAAAATCTCTTAGATGAGTTTACCGATCATGACCATGTGATGTTGAGAAGGAGAATGATGGACGCAGAAGCTCAACGTGCACGGATGGATGAAGGAATAGATGAAACCTCAGAAGATGGAGTAGTACCTAACTTAGACACTGAACCACTATACACACCTCTAGATAATGAGCCAGTTTACACCCCTACACCACCTTTCTCACCTATACCTAGGGAAGGATATCATATCATAAACGGTTGGGAGATTCCCGATTCTCACGTTCCTGTAGTACCTACGGGTTGGGGAACGGATGATGACGAGAAGGACCTACCTCGTTTTGATATCAAGGTGGATGAGGAGGAAGTTTCGACGGAGTTTTACTTTCTCTGTCGGGAGGCTTTAGAGACTTGTGCTGGTATCGAGACCGATGGGCAGATGGGAGACGAAGAGATGACACCTGCAGGGTGTTATTATACGGAGGATGGAAATCCTGTGTACCCGGAGGTGAAGGCGGAGCCTCGCCTATTTGAGATAGATAACTCGGGGAGTATGCACATCCTGAGTACTGGGGAGAAGTTTGATGGAGTAGAGGAGGCGTTCCAATACTTAGAAAGTTTCTTCGCCTTGGCAGAGATGACGTTGGAGTCACCTGCAGATCCTGCATATGTGCCACCTGTAGAGGTAGTTCTGCCAGGGACTTTGAGGAGATCTTCGCGCTACAACGGATGGGTTCCGGGGAAATACTACGAAAGTGATTGAAGCATAGTTTATAGTTTTAGTTAGTAGAAGACCTGGTATGGAGTATTGTATGTGTGGGCCTGCGAGCCAAATAAGTGAGCTGAGACTCACTCGAGATGTATATTTTGTACAAAGTGTATGTAAATACCTGATGTATGTTTTTGAGATGATGTTTCGTGCTGTAAATATCCGTAACGGCTTGAATGGAATGAAGTGTTGTACTTTAAATTTTGGAGTTATTTGGATCTTGGTTTTCTTGTGTGACTAGAACTGTGCATCGAAAACGAACAACCCTCTGTGCATTTGCATGATGTAACAAGGTGTTCTGACGTAAGTGCAACAGGTCTAGCGGGTTATGCAAATAGAAAGGGTAGAAACTGAAACCGAACGATTAGCTAGGGAAGTCAGAGAAAAAGAAGATGCCGAAAGGACAGCAGCAAGAGGCGAAGCCTCGACACAGTCACAAACCGTCACGCAGCAAGATTTCATGCAATATATGCAACTGGTGGAGGAAGGAAGGAAAAGAGACCAGGAAGTACAAAATCAGTTTATGCACCATGTCATGTCACAAACTGGACAAGGGAGAGACCACGGAGGACGAGGAGTAAGTCTGTCAGATTCTCAGAACACAAGGCCACTTCCTTTTGCCACAGCAACAGAACCTATGGATGCCGAAGATTGGCTGAGAGATACAGAAAGGAAATTAAATACCGTCGGATGTAATGACGAAGAAAAACTGCGATACACTACCTACCTATTGTCAGGACCAGCAGCAGCATGGTGGGATGGTATTCTAGCAATGAAACCACCCGAAGCAACCATTACCTAGACTGAGTTTAAGGAAAGATTCAGAGATACTCATGTTCCCGATAGTAT
Organism: Elymus sibiricus; assembly: GCA_039707655.1. NCBI lineage: Eukaryota > Viridiplantae > Streptophyta > Magnoliopsida > Poales > Poaceae > Elymus > Elymus sibiricus. Next base: position 20,273,588 of record CM077663.1, on the reverse strand, counting down.
TATGGAACTTAAGAGAAGGGAATTTGAGAATCTGAGACAGAATGATTCTCCAGTGATGAGATATTTCAGAGAGTTTAGTACATTATCTTGTTATGCAATGGACGAGGTAGATACAGAGGAGAAACGGAGGAAGAGGTTTATGAAGGGATTAAACCCATACATGAGGATGCAACTGCGGTTGACACGACCAAAGGAATTTCAAGAGTTAGTCGACGCAGCAATTACCTTGGAGGATGACTATAAGTCTGTCCAAGAGGATAGAAGAAAGAAAGCGCGAACTGAACCAAGACGTTTTCCAGAACATAATCCACTCCAAACTTAAGATTTAAACCAAGGCCAAAATCAGGAAATACAAAACCAAATCGGGGAAATTCAAATCCCAAGAACAATGTGATTTGCCACAACTGTGGTTATAAAGGACACTATGCATCCGAGTGTCGACAGCCTAAAGTTATCTGGTATGGATGTGGACAACTTGGACACATGAAAACAAACTGTCCAAAGAAACCAACCTTTAACGCACCACCACCTGGAAGTAACAGGCCAGCAAATGGAACACAAATTTCCAAAGGAAGAAACTTTGGAGGAAATAACAATGGACAGAAAGGAAGGCTGTATGGAAAGTTGAATTGCACTAATGTCGCGGAAGTGCTCAACTCTGACAAAGCAGTGATAGATAAAAATCAAGGAAGAAGATATACCTAAGACAGACTTTGTTTCGAGATATGGACACCATGAATACTTGTTTGTACCATTTGGGCTAACGAATGCGCCAGCAATATTTATGAACTTCATGAATAAGATATTTATGCCTTACTTGGACAAGTTTGTCATAGTATTCATCGATGACATATTGGTGTATTCCAAAAGCATGTCTGAACATGCAAAACATCTCAGAATAGTTCTGCAAACACTAAGAGAACATCAACTCTATGCAAAGTTCAGCAAGTGTGAGTTCTGGTTAGACAAAGTAGAATTTCTTGGTCATGTAATTACCAAGGATGGAATTGCTGTCAATCCAAAGAAAGTTCAGGATGTACTAGACTGGAAAGCACCTAAGAATGTCAAGGAAGTCAGAGGATTCTTAGGAATGGCAGGATATTACAGGAGATTCATTGAAGGGTTCTCAAAAATATCCGGACCTTTGACAAAGTTGCTAAGAAAGAATGTACAGTTTGTTTGGGATGAGAAGTGTGAGAAAAGTTTCCAAGAACTCAAAGTTAAGTTAACGACACCTCCACTCTTAGCAGTACCTGAGACAGGAAAGGACTACACGGTATACTGCGATGCATCTAAACATGGACTAGGATGTGTCCTGATGCAAGACAGAAAAGTTATTGCGTATGGGTTCAGAGAATTAAGACCACATGAAGTCAACTACCCAACACATGATTTGGAGTTAGCAGCCGTAGTATTTGCACTTAAAAGTTGGAGACATTTTCTATATGGAGCTAAGTGCGAATTATATACGGATCATAAAAGTCTTAAGTATTTCTTCACGTAAAAAGAGCTGAACATGAGGCAGAGAAGATGGTTGGAGTTAATCAAGGATTACGACTTAACTATCAACTATACCCCTGGAAAAGTCAACGTAGTAGCCGATGCTTTGAGCAGAAAATCTATGTGCAATATGCTGATAGAACGAGAATTACCAAAGGAGTTGATGAAGGAAATAGAACAACTACAACTAGAAGTTCTAGAGAGAAAACCAACGGCAACCATCGAAAATCTAAGCGCGATGGCTGAGATGAATATAGACCTGAAAGGGGAAATTATACGAAGACAGCATGAGGATGCATTCATTATCGAAGAGATTCGTAGAATTGACGAAGGGAGACAATCCATGTTTGAACTCCGGGAGGAGAATTCGTTATGGTTTCAAAACCGAATATGTGTACCAGATATTCCTGAGATAAAGGAAGTAATTTTGAAAGAAGCACACCAAACACCTTATTCCATATACCCAGGGAGTACGAAGATGTATATGGATCTAAAGGAGATATTTTGGTGGAACAATATGAAGCGAGAAATAGCCAAGTATGTAGCAGAATGTCATACTTGTCAACGAGTAAAAGCTGAACATCAAAGTCATGCTGGAAAATTACAACCCTTACCAATTCCCAAATGGAAATGGGAAGAGATAGGAATGGATTTTGTCACCGGATTGCCCATGACTAAAAATCACAAGGATATGATCTGGGTAATTGTGGATCGGTTGACAAAGAGTGCTCATTTTCTAGCAGCCAATCAAAAAGATAATGGTGAGAAACTCGCTGAGATCTATGTAAACGAGATCGTTAGTAAACATGGAGTACCGAAGAAGATAGTCTCAGATCGAGGATCAGTATTCACTTCAGCATTCTGGAGACATCTACAAAAAGCTCTAGGATCACAACTAGACTTTAGCACAGCATATCATCCACAAACCGGGGGACAGACCGAAAGGACAAATCAAATATTAGAGGATATGCTAAGAACATGTGCCTTAGATTTCGGAGGATCGTGGAATGAACATCTGCCACTAGCAGAGTTTGCTTATAACAACAGTTATCAAAGTAGTATTAAAATGCCACCATTCGAAGCACTTTATAGAAGAAAGTGCCGATCACCAATTTGTTGGTTTGAGTCAGAAGGAAACAAAGAGTTTGAAACAGACTATATTAAAGATCAACAGCGAATCATTGATATTATCAGAGACAGATTGAAAATAGCACAGAGCAGACAGAAGAGTTACGCCGATTTGAAAAGAAGAACGTGGGAACCCCAAGTCAGAGAGATGGTATATTTAAGAGTTAGTCCGACTAAAGGAGTTAAGTGATTCGGGGTTAAAGGAAAGTTAAGCCCACGATACATTGGACCGTTCAAAATCCTAAGTCGGAAGGGAGCTGTAGCCTACGAGATAGAGTTACCCGAACGATTGTCACAAGTATACAATGTGTTTCACGTATCCCAGTTACGAAAATGTCTGAAAGCCCCAGAAGAGACCTTAGACTTTAGGGAACTAGAATTAGAATCAGATCTTACCTACAAGGAGAAACCGTCGAAGATTTTGGAAGAAAAGTGGAAACAGTTAAGAAATAGGGCAATAAAGTATTGCCGAGTACTGTGGAATCATCACCCCGAGAGAGAAGCGACTTGGGAAAAAGAGGACGATTTACGCCGGGATTACCCTTATCTCTTCAGGTACTTAGTTCCGAAAACTTCGGGACGAAGTTCTTATAAGGGGGAGAGGATGTAACACCCCGAACAATAGGACACGAGAAAGGGCTTGTTTCGAATTTTATTATTTACAATTCCGTTTTACGAAAGGATGAATTTTAAAAACTTATTTTGTTTTGCATCAAAGAGTGAAGTTTGACTAGTGATCAATTTTGATCAATGGAATTTGAATCAAATTTCCAAATTGGACTTTGATTTAATTCAAAATTTGAGGGGTAATTTAACTTGAAACCATTTCATATTATAAAGGCCTAAGCTTTTATAATTACACACTGGCATTTAATTAAGTCTTTTAAAGCAAAGACAATATAAAAATTTAGATTTGATTTCAAATTGGAAATTTGACTTGGTCAAACTTGACTTCAAATTTAAATATATGAAATAATTCGAAATAAATTCAAGGAATGTGAAAAAACACATTGCTTAGAATAAATTCTCTTTATTACTTGTAACATTCTTTGAAAGAGAATTTACAAGTCTTGATGTGTGAACAATTAAATAAAATTAGTAAAAGGAGTTGACTTAATCTTAAATAGAGGTCAATTTCGAAAATTCATAACTAAATCACAATAAATCAGAAAAATATGAGACAAATTTTATAAGAAAGATAAAATCAATCTTTATTGAGTGGTATTGATTACATGAGTGTTTACAAGCCAGATTTTGGCTAATAAAATGAAAACTGAAAATCCTCGATACAAACTACTAAAGAAAAAGAAAAATCTCTAACTAAAATCTATCTACATTTTGCTCTTCTTCTCTTCACTTCAAATTGTTCTTCTTATCTTCTCCAATCTGAAAACGAACAAAGACAAGAAAGGGGTTTTTGTTGATCAAAATGTTTGATCCATCAAATGATGGATCATTTAGATTTTGAATCCAATATTAGACCATAGGAACTTGTCCTATGATCTTGGCTTGAGCTTAGGCAATAGAAAGTAGGTTTAGAGTGCAAGCAACATGTCAAATAGGGAACCAAAGTTAGAGCAAAGAGCTGCAACAAGTAACACACCGGACCAAGACCATTTGGTCAGAATTAGTAACAGCTGAGTACCAGTATAGCAACAGTTACAACAACCCAGGCAGCAGCAGCTTAAGTTAGTATCCAGAACAACAACAGCAGTAGCACTTTGGCCCAGAAGCCAATGGTAGTGTCCACAAGGCCACAATACCAGGAAAAATCATATGAGAACATCTGCAGCAGTAGGTAGTAAGAGCAGCACAAACAGCAGCAGTAGTGCATCCACAGGATAAATGGTCAATATTAGTAAGCCAATAGGATCACAAGTCTACCAACAGATGCAACAGTAGTTTAGATAGACAACAAACCAATGAATAGTAGCAGCAGTAAAAATCCTCAAGCTCATTGGATTCATATAAAAACTCCGAGTAAATAAAATGATCACTAATAAGATCATCTATTTACAGCCCACAGAAAAAATTCTTTAACCAAAGAAAACTGCAAGATAAATACTTGGGTTGATCTAGCTAAAATCATACACATCAGATAACAATTTTTCTAATTAACCATAATGTGAAATGACCAAAACACCCTTAAACCGACCTGCCTTATTAGGCAAGTGATCAGGAACTTGACACATGCCAAAAAGTGATGAAACACACAGCTTAGTCACCAAATGCATGGGACACATGTCAAGAACAGCCTGCTTAGTCATCAAATGCATGTCACACATGTCAGCACCACAATGACAGGCCAAGCCTATAAATACCCCCCAATCCTTCACAAAATTTCTCACAATTCTCAGAGCAAGTTTGCTAGAGATCACTCAGACCAGAGGTTGGGTGCAGCAAGCTAGAAAGCTCACAGGAATACTCTCAGGCCAGAGGTAGAGAGTAAAAGATAATTGAGGTGCTGCTCACACACTGTGAGAGGCCCAAAGCCATTAGTAGCTAGGAGAAGGCAAGCTCCAGGGAGGAGCATAGGAAGCAAGGAGGTGCTGCCAAAATCATTTGGCAGTCTACAGCAAGCACATTTAGGAATCTTCAAAGGTTGTAAACCTTTTCTCTTTAGAGTAGATAGTAGAGAGAGAGAGTAGAAGTAATAGCACTCACTAGCTATAGGCTAGCTATGCAATATCTCAGTAGAGATACACACCACAGCCCTGCACTAAATAACTAGGAGCACAACCATGTCAATTAGCCGTAGACATTGTATCTTGAGCATCATCAGTAGTATCCATCCACCATCTTCAGGCAAACTAGATGGTAAGCCTAAAGATTAGAAGATGGATAGCACTGCAGAGCTCAATAGCCTGCAATGCAATGCACAAGGGTTAACCAAGCCCTCTTCAAGTAGCTAAATTAGCTAGTGTACAGTGTGTGCTTGGACAAAGCCCAAGTCTTGTATGATAGTTGCAAGCTCTAAAGAGCTGCACTATATTTTGTGTGTAATGTGGAGCATAGGGCTCACTGACAGTACTTGTGAGTAGTGTTAACTGACAGCAACTGAATTAAAATTCAGAGGTGCTAAACAAAATGCACCATCTACTGTGCAATTAAGTCTAGAACATCTAGGACTACTCAGTAGCAGTAAAACACCAACGAATGCTTTTTCATCACTAATCGTAGCCAGAGCCCAAATTAACAGTAGCAGTATGAACCCTAGTTGGGGAATTGTTGATTTTTCCCCAAGATCGAGATAGAGCTAGAGAGAGTAAAGAGAGTAGAGAGAGGTAGAGAGAAAGGGTAGAGAGAGGGAGGAGATTACCTTGGACCAACGTGAGCCGAGTTCACAGCGGCCGGAGTTGGAGACGAAGGCGGTGGTGGACGGCACGGGGATTGCCATGCCGGGAAGTACGACCCGCACCGTCGAGGACCAACCAGTGGGCGTAAGCACGCCAGGGGAAGACAGAGAAGCACCCCACTCTCACCGGAGACGAAGGGGAGGACGTTGTCCCGAAACCCTAAGTCTAGGGTTTGGTTGCGCGAGCTCGGGGAAGGACCTTAGGGGTCGATTCCGCCGGTGAGGAGGTAGAGCGCGAGGAGGCGAGCATTTTGGTAGCAAGGGCGAGGGCAGAGGCAGTCGGGAGCGGCCGTGGTGTGCCGGCGACGGTGGAGGCGACCACGGGGTCGCAGGAGCTCGGGGTCGAGCGAGGGAGAGAGAGAGGAGAGGGAGTGGACGTGGTCTGGTCGAACCAGACCAGTCCGAGCCGGTTAACCCAGTTGGGTCAGGGACCTCTTTGCAATTTTGATAAATCCACGGTTATTTCTGCAAAACTGTCTAAGTTTTGTTTGGAAGGTCAAAAAATTATAAAAAAAATATATTTTTGGAAAGCTAAAAATATGATTAATTCAAATATGCTATATGTGCATAATTTTGAAAATAAAAATTTTAAGTCATTGTTTGGATTTTAATAAAGGACCTGGGTATTTAAAAAAACCACAAAATTCATAAAAAACAAAATGATATTCTCCAAATCCTTTGGGAATATTATTCTGAAGTTGAAAGTACATTTTGAATACAAAATATTCAAAGTGATATGAATCGTTGAAATCAAATAAGAAAAATACCGTCATCTTTCTTCGGAGTTTGGAAAAGTATTGATCTTCACGGTATAGAGAGATTTTGTTACAAAGTTCTGGCTATCTGCGATCCGTCCGGTGGCTATAGCTTATCCGGTAGTTTGATCAACGATGTGCTTCAGTTCGATGGGTCTCTCCATAGTGAAGAAAAATATGAATTGTAAATGAAGTTGAATTGTAAAGATATATGAAAACTCTAAAGTGAAATTCAAATCAAACTTAAAATTCACTCAAATACATGGGAAGGCTTTTACCAAAACTATAAATCGGAACATCTCTTCAAATCATTTGGATTTTACAACATTGCCTTCTATCGGGCAATGCCGATATTTTCAGAACCCGAGGTCCAGGGTCAAGTAGAACCTTCGAATTGCATTATCTCGCAATTCTCAGGCAAGTTCATTCTTGCTCATATCCGTTGGCTTAATTTAAGAAAATTATTTTGAAAAGTACTATATTACCATTGCATAAAAGCAAAAGTTATTTTATGAATGAAATTGGAATGAATTGAATTGGTGGGCAATGGAATCATGGATTGTGTTGCACGATCGGAGTATCGTGAGGTGGAGATTCCATTGTACCGGGAAAGTTACTTAGGACTTAATAACAACTCTAATCAGTCATTCCAAGGTGCCGTACAAACCGCGCTGACCACAGAGCTTGGTATGGGACAAGTGAATCAGAAGTTACTTCCGAGTTCCGTATATCTTCGGAGACTTAGTCGGGCTGTATTCCTTGCGAGGTTTGACAGCGGGTGGGAGCCCGTAACGTCCCTATCCTGTGCTGCAGGATAACGACTATAGTTTCTTAGCAGGGAGGGCAATCAATGCTGGTCGTTGACCGGATTTATTGCAAAGGGTAGATTACGGAATAAAGTAGTACTCGGCATGATTCGGCTATACTTGGTAACTAGCCTCATACCTTAGGAAGTATGGAATTGGCAATACGGCCAAGGACATTTGTGGGCAAAGTAGCGCACCTCTGCAGAGTGTATAAACGTGTCATGATACTCCCCTGTTCCGGGGTATGGAACTACGAACGCAGCGTGGAAAGGAACTATCGCAAAAGTTCTAACAACCCGTGAAGACTGATGGACATAGTTTTTCTGAAATAAAATTTGACCTGTTCAACTAAACGTTTTCAAAACTTGCATTCGCTTGGAAACATTGGTTTGAAGCGACGAATTTTGGCATCATACACAAATTGCTTAGAACTTGCTGAGTACGCTCGTACTCAATTGTATTTTGAAAACCCTTGCTTTAGACTGTGAGAACAGCGAAGAATTCTGTGTTGAGAACGGTGAAGACTATTACGAGACCTACTACGAGGAGCCGGATCTTTACGGAGGAGTTGAAGGCGTGGACTACGGCATAGTCTACGGACTTGGCGACGAGGAGGTGGAGCTAGACGCCGAAGAGTAGACAGGAATAGAATAGATAGTAGAGCCGAGCAACGAAGCACTTACCTAAATAAGTTGTTGAGCTCCAGATGATACTTAGCCAGATAGTATCAACGCTCTATAGATTTGCTAGTTTGATTTTGTTTCCGATCATGAATCCTCAATGGACCGAGGATGATCTCGAAACATTTGTACACTTTTGGTTGTTGAATATGAACACGTAACGTTGTGGACCCGCAATGTTTCTGTTGTACCACTCTGAGGGATGTAATATTTGCGGAAGGGGACTTTCGTAAGTATTATATCAACGACTTGTACACTACACATGCAGTGGTGTGCTGGGTCACCGCAGCTGGTATCAGAGCAATGTATCGACCTTAGGTTGGACGACCTAGTTAGGGAATAGCCTGTAGGAGCCGAATGACGTTAAGATGAGAATTCTCTAAGTATTATGATGGGTATTCAAATGGGAATATTTCGGTCATAAGACTAGTGTTATAATTCTTTGTCTTGCTTTAGCGATTTTGCTAAATTGTCATTGTTTTCTCTTGACACAGTCCGAAAGGATGGGTGAAATGCCTCACCGCACCGTGATAGTTAAGGAATCGTGGTTAGACGAATATCAAGGGGATCTTGTAGAAATTCTTAGCCAGCTACTCATTACCTTTGACTGTTCACCAAAAGCCCTTGTTAGAACATTCGCATATTATAACGGAAGTATACTAGCAAAATATAGGGTATCCATACAGTTACCATAGGAGTTGGGGTCGGGGTATCTGTTACCCTATGGTGAGGCAAGAATGTCGGCTGTTGCCTTTGAAATGGCCGTATTCGAAGCAATCATCACGATACGTGATGTAAAATCTCGAGAGTTGGAGGGAACTGTTTTCATAGCAATCCCTTACGGAGACCGAGATGAGACAAGAAACAGGGATCATGTCTCCTTTGTGAAACAAGAACCTGATCTAGCAGCGAGCTATCTGGATAACTTGTGACTAGGTCACTAGGATGGAATATCACGGGAACGAGTAAAGTAGCAAGTGTCGGAAACAAGATCGAACTAGGTATCCGGATACCAACGATCAGATCTCGGACATTGCAAGTATCGTATAACAAAGGGAATAAGAATCGATGTTTACGGTTCAACGACAAAAGACTTTCGTGGAATACACAAGGGTCACTATGGCCATCCAGGTCCCGCTAGTGATCATTCGTCAAAGAGGTGTCTCAGCGATGTCTGGAGTGTTCCCGAACTGTAGGGTAACACGAGGGTGCGATGATGTTAAAGATCAGTTTTGGTAAGTTTGGAAGCACCGGAGTATTCGTAAGAGAGTGGTGGAAAAGTTCCGTGAAGGTCCGAAGTTGTTTCGGAGAAGTCCGGATGGTGTTCCGGTGGATGAGGAATTAAATACGTATTAATTAATATTAATTAATTGAATTAATATTAAATATTTATTTATTTAATTAATTGTGAGAGTAGGCCACTTTATTAGGGCCCTCCCAGAGGAGAGCTCAAGAAAGGGGGCGCCGCCAGCCCTAGATGGGCCTTAGGGCCCATGCGCATGGGCTGGGGAGGGGCGCCCTAGGGTTAGGGTTTCCCCCCTCCCTTGGCTGCCGGCCCTAGGGGGTGGACCCCACCCTGGCCGCCGCCTCCTCCTGGCTTGGAGGAGGGGCTGGTCCCTCTCCCCTCACCCCCTATATAAAGTGAGGACTTTGGCCCCTGGGAGGCATCCAATCTCAGTAGAGCCCTCCTCCCAGAGCCAAAGGCTGCATGTGGAGCTGCCCTCCCCCTACGCCATCCTCTCTTCCTCTCTCTCCTTCTCTCCCACGTGGCTCCCAATGATAGGGGCTGCGCAGATTGAAGGACTTCTACTCCACCGCTGCACGCCGTCGTGCTGCGGGAAGCTTCCGAAAGGTTCCGGAACAGATCTATCTCCGGTTGCTGCTGGATCGGCGTTCCGGAGGTATCATCGCACACCGTATGTGTGTGAGTACTCGGAGGAGCCACAGTTGAGGCATCCGGGTCGTTGGACGGGCTTGGTTCGTGGATCGTCTTCATTGGCAAGTACATCTATGGCGACGTCGAGGTCGGACTTCCGCAACTCTTCACCGACCACGTTCGAGCGGGAACGTTAAAAACCCGCGTTTCGATCAATGAAGGTACATTATCCGAAACAGCTTTCGTCACTGCATTACTAGTATTTAGATCTTGGGCTTATTATGGGTGTGTAGCTAGGAAAAAATTATTGTTTTCCACCGTGCTTCCCCAACATCGATCACAACATAATTGCTAAACTTTCACAAGGATTACATACATATAAATAACCAAATTAGTGTGTGCTTGTTTCTAAAATATTGCAGAGATGGGCATGCAAGTGAACTGAAATCACCACACGGATGTATAAGCTAGTACAGGCAAGTAGCGGTAACTTGCTTCTTCTTTTTATTAAGGAAAATCACCTATGTCTGTTTCCAGATAATATATCACTCAACAGAGAAGTACGACTATAGAGGGACGACTTACGATATAACGTAGGGCATTTCCTAGCATTGTATTGACGAGGGGCTCTTTGGAAACAATTCTACCTGCTTCTGTGTTGGTGTTGTCGCCATGCATGTGAAATGGATCAGCAACTGCGCATATGCCCACTTTCAACCATCTAGTCTCCTTGGCTTGGAACAGCGCCCAAATCCTGACAAGTGACGCACCAAGCAAACCTAGGTTGAACATGTGGAAGATATCTGTGAAGTCTAGATTAAACGTCCCTGCGGAGTCCTCAGTGAAGAAGTAGTAATCATCTGGCACCTTGGCGGTGTACGCTGTGGCAGTGCCTCCATCCTTTTCCAGGCCATTGATTCCATCATGCAGAATCTTCAACTCGGGGGTTAGAAGATCATAAACATGTACAGGTACCAACCACTCTCCCCAGATATGATGTTTCCGCCATGTACTTTCTTCTGGCGCATGTTGTTTAGATGAATCAAAATCTATTTGTTTCTTGTGTTGAGATGAATCTTGTTTCTGATGCTGAGATGAATCGTCTTTCTGATGTTGAGATGAATGTTCTTTCTGACATTGAACTGAATCTTCCTTCTCATGTTGAGATACTCTCCTTTCTAATGTTGAGATAAATCAAAACCTAGTTTTTTCCGCTTCTTCTTTTTTTCCCCTTGGTTGTTGTCTGCGGTGCTCCGCTTCTTTACAGCACTGGCTGGCCTTTGACGAGGATATTCTAGAGAGAATGTTGCTTTGTTGGTGTTATCGAACACTTCAGCAAATGCACCCTTTAATTCGCTCCCAGACAGGATCTTCTTGCCGTTAGGGCCAATCTGGGTTGGCTCCTTTTCTGCAGTATGTTGCTCTTCCTCTTCCTCTTCCTCTTCCTCTTCCTCTACGGCTACCTCGTCTTGACAGATGTTACTTTCATTATTCATTACAGGTTCATGATACTGCAGAGATGGTCCTGATTGAGGGATCTTGGTGGGCGGTGAGGGGGGGTGTCTGCATTGGTGTTTCAGTAATCAACCTTATCAACTCCTTCGGCCACATGACGAAATACCCCTTCGATATACCAAGTGTTTGGACTTCTTCCTTAGGGGGGTTCTCCAACTTCAAACTTACAAACTCCTCCATCACCTTAATCACTTCCACCATCGCCATGTGTGCTAGTAATTTCGTATTGTGAGTTTCGTTCTGCACATCTTTTTGATACACAGTGGCATGTGCAACCACCTTCAGGGGTCCACAGCCATCCACTTGACAGAGTAGATTGCACAGTCTTTGTACCTGCAAAGCATATATCACTAGTAGAAAACAGGGCTTTGGTCCGGCCCTGAAAAGCCCATTAATCCCGGTTCACTCACGAACCGGGACCCATGGGGGCATCGGTCCCGGTTCGTGAGGCCAGGGCGCCGGCCAGGCCTCGTGGCCATTGGTCCCGGTTCGTCTGACCCCTTTGGTCCCGGTTCTAGACACGAACCGGGACCAATGCGCCTCGCTCCTGGCCCACAACCATTGGTCCCGGTTTGTGGCTGTAACCGGGACCAAATGGTGTCCTTTAGTCCCGGTTCCAGCCACAAACCGGGACCAATGGTTGGCCTATATACACCCCCTGCCCGCGAGCAGAGCAGTGCACTGCTCTGTTTTTTTGGCCGGCCGTGGGAGAGCTTTTGTGGTGCTCTAGCTCACCTCCTATGCACATGAGGTGTTCGATGAAATGCCCGAGCCACACTTAAGCTTTCTCCTCTCGAAGCTCCTTGTCCAAGCTCCATTTTCCTCAAGATTTGTCTAGGTTTGGCGGTCCGTCCTGTCCCGTCCACCGCCGTCGATCGCCCGCGCCCATCTCGGCGCCGACACCACCGTGGTTAGCCTCTTCTTCTTATCTTCTTTCTAAAAGAAAAAAGTTCTTACTTGTATGTTTTAATTAGATGCTCTAGAGAGTTATATGTTGTTCAATAATGAGAACTATATAACGCACGCAGATGAACTGGCAATGGATGTACGGTGACCGACGCACCTCCGAGTATATTAAGGGCCTGCATAATTTTCTCGAAGCGGCTGAGGCAAACAAGTAGAATGGTTTTATGCATTGTCCATGTACTGTCTGTGAGAATACGAAGGCTTTCTCCAACTCTAAAACCCTTCACTTCCACCTGCTTGAGAAGGGTTTTATGCCACACTATAATGTTTGGACCAAGCACGGAGAAAGAGGGGTTATGATGGAAGACAACGAAGAAGAAGAGGATGATGACAACTACCCGCCCCCTGAATACGGTGATGCTGCAATGGGGGAAGCTGAAGATCAAGAGGAACCAGACGAAGTGCCCGATGATGATCTTTGCCGGGTCATTGTTGATGCACAGAGAGAATGCGAAAGTGAAAGGGAGAAGTTGAAGTTCGATCGCATGTTAGAGGATCACAAAAAAGGGTTGTACCCAAATTGCGAAGATGACAACAGAAAGCTCGGTACCACACTGGAATTGCTGCAATGGAAGGCAGACAATGGTGTATCTGACAAGGGATTTAGTTCGCTACTGAAAATAATGAAGAAGAAGCTTCCAAAGGATAAAGAATTGCCCGGCAGTACGTACGAAGCAAAGAAGGTTCTATGCCCTCTAGGATTGGAGGTGCAGAAGATACATGCATGCCCTAATGACTGCATCCTCTACCGTGGTGCGTACGAGTATTTGAACGCATGCCCGGTATGCGGTGCATTGCGGTATAAGATCAGAAGAGATGACCCTGGTGATGTTGAGGGCCAGCGCACCGGGAAGAGGGTTCCTGCCAAGGTGATGTGGTATGCTCCTATAATACCACGGTTGAAACGTCTGTTCAGAAACAAAAAGCATGCCGAGTTGATGCAATGGCACATAAAAGACCGTAAGAAAGACGGGAAGTTGAGAGCACCCGCTGACGGGTCGCAGTGGAGAAAGATCGAGAGAAAGTGGAGCGACTTTACAGGTGACCCAAGGAACGTATGGTTTGGTTTAAGTGCAGATGGCGTTAATCCTTTGGGGGATCAGAGCAGCAAGCATAGCACATGGCCTGTGACTCTATGTATGTATAACCTTCCTCCTTGGTTGTGCATGAAGCGGAAGTTCATTATGATGCTAGTGCTCATCCAAGGCCCTAAGCAACCCGGCAATGACATTGATGTGTACCTAAGGCCATTACTTGATGAACTTTTACTGCTATGGAATGGAAGAGGTGTACGTGTGTGGGATGAGAACGAACAGGAGCAATTTGACCTACATGCGTTGCTGTTTATAACCATCAACGATTGGCCTGCTCTCAGTAACCTTTCAGGACAGACAAACAAGGGATACCACGCATGCACACACTGTTTAGATGACACCGACAGTATATATTTGGACAAATGCAGGAAGAATGTGTACCTGGGGCATCGTCGATTTCTTTCGACCAACCATCAATGTCGAAAGAAAGGAAAGCATTTCAAAGGTGAGGCAGATCACCGGAAGAAGCCCACCCTCCGTACTGGTGATCACATACTTGATATGGTCAATGATTTACATGTAATCTTTGGAAAGGGTCCTGGCGGACTATCTGTTTCGACTGACGATGCGGGACGCGCACCCATGTGGAAGAAGAAATCTATATTTTGGGACCTACCCTATTGGAAAGACCTAGAGGTCCGCTCTGCAATCGACGTGATGCACGTGACGAAGAATCTTTGCGTGAACCTGCTAGGTTTCTTGGGAGTGTATGGGAAGACAAAAGATACACCGGAGGCACGGGAGGAACAGCAACGTGTGCATGAAAAAGACGGCTTGCATCCAAAGCAGTATGAAGGTCCTGCCAGCTACTCTCTTACCAAAGAAGAGAAGGAAATCTTCTTTGAATGCCTGCTCAGTATGAAGGTCCCGTCTGGCTTCTCGTCGAATATAAAGGGAATAATAAATATGGCAGAGAAAAAGTTCCAGAACCTAAAGTCTCATGACTGCCACGTGATTATGACGCAACTGCTTCCGGTTGCATTGAGGGGGCTTCTACCGGAAAACGTTCGATTAGCCATTGTGAAGCTATGTGCAATCCTCAATGCAATCTCTCAGAAGGTGATCGATCCAGAAATCCTGCCAAGGTTAAGGAGTGATTTGGTGCAATGTCTTGTTAGTTTCGAGCTGGTGTTCCCACCGTCCTTCTTCAATATCATGACGCACGTCCTAGTTCATCTAGTCGACGAGATTGTCGTTCTGGGCCCTGTATTTCTACACAATATGTTCCCCTTTGAGAGGTTCATGGGAGTCTTAAAGAAATATGTTCGTAACCGCGCTAGGCCAGAAGCAAGCATCTCCATGGGCCATCAAACAGAGGATGTCATTGGGTTTTGTGTTGACTTCATTCCTGACCTTAAGAAGATTGGTCTCCCTCAATCGCGGTATGAGGGGAGACTGGCTGGAAAAGGCACGCTAGGAGCGGACTCAATAATATGTAGGGACGGGCATTCTTGGTCTCAAGCACACTACACAGTTCTACATAATTCTAACTTGGTGACCCCGTATGTCGATGAACACAAGAATATTCTGCGCTCCAAACACCTGGAGCAATGTGACGAATGGATTACATATGAACACATCAGGACTTTCGGCAGTTGGTTGCAAACACGTCTCATGGGTGACAACACTGTTTCTGATGAGTTGTACTCGTTGGCCAGGGGACCATCTTCGACTGTATTGACTTACAAAGGGTACGAGATAAATGGGAATACATTTTACACGATCGCCCAAGATCAAAAGAGCACCAACCAAAACAGCGGTGTCCGCTTTGATGCAGCCACCAATAGGGGAAAGGACACATATTATGGTTACATAATGGACATATGGGAACTTGACTATGGACATGATTTCAAGGTCCCTTTGTTTCAGTGCAAATGGGTCAATCTGTCAGGAGGCGGGGTACAGGAAGACCCACAGTACGGAATGACAACAGTGGATCTGAACAATCTTGGGTACACAGACGAACCATTCGTCCTAGCCAATGATGTGGCGCGGGTTTTCTATGTGAAGGACATGTCTACCAAACCGAGAAAAAGAAAAGATAAGGAAGTGAATACATCATACGATGAGCCAAAGCGCCACATAGTTCTTTCAGGAAAAAGAGACATCATGGGATTGGAGGGCAAGACAGACATGTCTGAAGATTATGAAAAGTTTCATGAAATTCCTCCCTTCAAAGTCAAGGCTGACCCAAGCACCCTGTTAAACGATGAAGATTATCCATGGTTACGGCGCAATAAGCAAAGGACACAAGCGAAGAAAAAGTGAAGACTTTCTCAACTTTGTCCGTTTTGTACACGAAGTGCATCCAGTTTTTGCCGTAACCCTCCCAACTTTTTATAACATGCTACGTGGGTGAAATGATGATACCATGCCAACTTTCAACCTTGTCAGAGTTCATTTGTAGTGCTTTTCAATTTCAGGGTCATTTAGCTTAAAAAAATCAGTAAATGCATGAAAAATACCAGATGAAGTCAGAAAGGGTTGAAAATTGATGATGTGGCTTTCAATGGTTCATTTTGAACACAAAAAAAGTATGGAGTTCAAATAAGTTCAAAAAAATGAAATACCTTTGTAACAGATGAGTTTTCGTCCGAAACCTTTATACTTCGAAAGAGATTGTCCGTTTTGTACACGAAGTGCATCCAGTTTTTGCCGTAGCCCTCTCAACTTTTTATAACATGCTATGTGGGTGAAATGATGATACCATGCCAACTTTCAACCTTTTCAGAGTGCATTTGTACTGCTTTTCAATTTCAGGGTCATTTAGCTCAAAAAAATCAGTAAATGCATGAAAAATACCAAATGAAGTCAGAAACGGTTGAAAACTGATGATGTGGCTTTGAATGGTGCATTTTGAACACACAAAAAGTCTGGAGTTCAAATAAGTTCAAAAAAATGAAATCCCTTTGTAACAGATGAGTTTTTGTCCGAAACCCTTATACTTCGAAAGAGATTGTCCGTTTTGTGCACGAAGTGCATCCAGTTTTTGCCGTAACCCTCTCAACTTTTTATAACATGCTATGTGTGTGAAATGATGATACCATGCCAACTTTCAACCTTTTCAGAGTTCATCTGTACTGCTTTTCAATTTCAGGGTCATTTAGCTCAAAAAAATCAGTAAATGCATGAAAAAAACCAAATGAAGTCAGAAAGGGTTGAAAATTGATGATGTGGCTTTGAATGGTGCATGTTGAACACACAAAAAGTCTGGATGTGAAATAAGTTAAAAAATGGAATGCCTTTGTAACATATGAGTTTTCGTCCGAAACCCTGATACTTCGAAAGAGATTGTCCATTTTGTACACGAAGTGCATCCAGTTTTTGCCGTAACCCTCTCAACTTTTTAGCACATGCTATGTGGGTGAAATGATGATACCATGCCAACTTTCAACCATGCAAAAAGAAACAATTAAAAAGTGTTTATAAAACTCTAATAGCAAAAAGAATGAACTAAAAAGGTTTCATAAAACTCTAATAGCAAAAAGAATGAACTAACAAGAATCAATTAAATATAATATTTTTCAATAGCAAAAACAGATAACTAAAAATAATCAAAATAATATTAATTAAAATTATCAAAATATTTATTTGTTAAAAACTTTAATAGTAAAAAGAATGAACTAAAAAGAATCAATTAAAAATAATATTTTTCAATAGCAAAAAGAATCAACTAAAAAGAATCAAAATAATATTAACTAAAATTATCAAAGTATTTATTTGTTAAAAACTTTAATAGTAAAAAGAATGAACTAAAAAGAATCAATTAAATACAATATTTTTCAATAGCAAAAAGAATCAACTAAAAAGAATCAAAATAATATTAACTAAAATTATCAAAGTATTTATTTGTTAAAAACTTTAATAGTAAAAAGAATGAACTAAAAAGAATCAATTAAATATAATATTTTTCAATAGCAAAAAGAATCAACTAAAAAGAATTAAAATAATATTAACTAAAATTATCAAAGTATTTATTTGTTAAAAACTGTAATAGAAAAAAGAATGAACTAAAAAGAAAATAAATAAAGCAAAAAACAAAACAAAAATACTGGAATTGTTTTAAAAAAAATGCCGCCTACTGGGCCAACACGGCCTGCATACGACTAGAAACCCATCACGCTAGTTGGGCCAGGATGCAGGCCCGCATAAGGCTCAGTAGGCCCATAGGCAGAGAGTGCGTTTAGGCCCGTAGGCCTGCTAAAGAGAGGAGCTCGAGAGGGTTGGCGCAGCAGCGCTTATAAACCACTCTCGGCGCCTCTCAGCTAGCGAGGTGGGACTAAACTTCCACCACACCGCTGTGCCAGGCTATTGGTCCCGGTTGGAGCCACCAACCGGGACCAATGCCACCCTTTCGTCCCGGTTTGTGCCACCAACCGGGACCAATGCCACCCTTTCGTCCCGGTTCGTGCCACCAACCGGGACCAAAGGTCCCTGTTTCCCGCCCTTTGCGCTGCTGAAAATTGACCTTTGGTCCCGGTTGGTGGCACCAACCGGGACGAAAGGTGGGCATTGGTCCCGGTTGGTGCCACGAACTGGGACCAATGCTTTGAGTATATAAGCAAACAATTGGAAAATTTTCAGTTTTCATCTACCAGTTGCCCCCGACGACGCCGAGCACATCGACGCCGCCAGGCTGCCCGAGCTCCCCGTCGCCGTCCGCCGCTCCCCGTCGCCGTCCGCCGCTCCCGACGCCGCCAGCTGCTCCGCCGCTCCCTGCCCCGACGCACCGACCCCCAGTGAGCTCCCCTTCCCCTACGCTGCCGCCGCCGCCGCCGCTGCCGCCGCCGCCGCCCCTGTTCTGCCGCCGCGTTGCCGCTGCCGCCGCCGCCGCTGCCATTTTTTTTTTGTTCATAACCATTTTTTTAATATGGATGTATGTATGTATATATGTATGGATGGATGTATATATGTATGTGTGTATGGATGTATGCATTTACTGTTAATATGATGCATTTACTGTTAATATGATGCTTTTTTTTTGTTCATAGAATTTTTTTTGTTCATAGCATTTTTTGGTCCATGTATATATGTATGTGTATGTATGGATGGATGGATGTATGATTTTTTTTGGTTCATATATTCAAAATGAGTTAATTAAAAGACTCACTAAGTTAAAATTTACCCCCTTCCCGATAACTTCGACATGAGGGGGGGGGGACGTCGGACATGCATGAGAGAGAGGCGGTATGCTCGCCCGACCAACTATCGAGGCCACCCAAACCCTAGAAGAAAGAGCGTCGTTGTCGATCTACCCCGGACCTCCCCGATAATTTCGACATGAGGGGGGACGTCGGACATGCATGAGAGAGAGAGAGGCGGTCCGCTCGCCCGACCAACTATCGACATGAGGGGGACGTCGGACATGACATGAGGGGGGATGTCGGACGTCGGACATGAGGGGTGAGCGTCGTTGTCGTCTACCCCCTCCCTGATAACTTCGACATGAGGGGGGACGTCGGACATGTCATGTATAATATGGACCATTTTCTGCACATCCAGAATGGTGCCATTTTGTTAAATCCCTTAAAGGTTAAGAGAATCCCTTGTTTGACATTCATGAGAGAGGCGGTCCGGACGTCGGACATTCATGAGAGAGGCGGTCCGGAGGTCGAACGACATTCATGTTTGTATATTAATTGCCATGTTGTAATATTTGCAGAAACTATGGATCCAAGAGACTTGGAACAAGAACAGTTGTTGGGGGACATAATCCACGACGGACGTGATATCTTGTCGTTTCTCAACAACACCGATGGTCTGGAAGGAGAGGATGATGGCTCCGGTGATCGAACAATGGAGGAGGAAGGACATGATCATGATGGCTCCGGTGACCGAATGCCGGAGGAAGAAGGAGACCATGATGACGACTCCGGTGACCGAACGGAGGAGGGAGCTGTTGCAAAGTCCGGTGAGGTATATATATTAATTAAGCCTGTGCTGACTAGCTAATTGATGCATTAATTGTTTTGGTATGTACATATATTAATTAACTCTTCTTTCTTCTTTTATAGCCCTCTGGATTGAGCCAAACTTCGGTAATGAGACGAGGCCCGAAGAAGAGGTTGCGCAAGGATGAAAGGTTCACGATCACAGCACTCGCGCACGATGGCCATCCGATTGAACCCAAGCGGACCAAGGATGCATTTTCTGCTCAGTGCGGAGCTATTGTTAGGGACTACATCCCGATCAGCATCAAGCAATGGAATAAGCCTAAGGACGGCGCCCCTGATGGTGATTATGTCACCGATAGATAGAAAGATGATCTTTGGACCGCACTGAAGGCAAATTTCACCCTACCGCCAGAGGAGGATCCGAATAAGCCAGTTATAGAGCCACTGGTCAAGGCGTGTGCTCTTAAGAAGATGGCAGATCTATTCAGGAGGTGGAAGAATGAGTTGAAATCAAAGTTTGTCGACAAAGGGAAGACTCCAGAATTCACCGGCCAATTTGAGAAGATAGGTGATCACTGGCCCGCATTTGTGGCCTACAAGACATCGGACAAGAGTAAGAAAATGTCAGAGACAAACAAGATCAATGCTGCAAAGAAGCAGTATCACCATCACACGGGGTCAGGTGGCTACCTCAAAGCCCGGCCGTTGTGGGACAAAGCTAAGAATGACCTGATTGCTAAAAACGTCGTACCACAGACATTGAACTGGCCAGACCGTTCAAGGACTTGGTTCTTCGGGGTTGGGGGAACTTTGGACCCTGAAACAGGGAAGTGCCGTTGGACGGACGAGCAACTTTCAATACCCGTCACGAAGCTTCAGAAGTATATCACCGCAGCGCAGGAAGGGACGTTCATTCCCGACAGAGAGAAGGACGAGCTGACTGAGGCCCTAGGGAATGCTGAGCACCCTGGACGAACACGAGGCACACCAGGCTCCGTTCCGTGGAAGGTTGGGTTTCCCGACGCAGGCGGTTACAGAAGCCGGGAGAGAAAGAGGAAAGCGGAGCTGAGCGACATGTAGAAGATCAATGCAAGACTACAAAAGCTAGAGGAACTTGAGAGCCAGCGAGCTGCCAGCCAACCATCTCAGCGGCACGAAGCTACCCCAGAAGTTACCCCGCCATCTCAGCGGAGAAGCAGCGTCGCTTCCACGGAGCCCGTTCAGCCTGACTTCACGGCTCCTATCTACCCCGTGGATACTATCACGGAGGCTCAAAATTGCGAGCTTATGACGAAATGCCGGAACCTCACTTTCAAGGCGGCTGTCGGCTCTGTTGCACCTCCTCAACCCAACGGAACTTTTCACTGCCTTCCGATTCCACATGGCTATGTTGTTGTGATGGTGGATGAAGTAATGGAGGGATTTGAGGAGCTCGAGCTTGACCACTCTACAGGTGAAGGGGAGAATCAGCTGGTTCGTGCTCTGAGGAGTACATGTCTATGGCAGAAGGAGTACATCAACCTTCCAAACTGGACGCCTCCGCCTCCTCCTCCTCCTCCGGCGAGTCAGGGCACTCCGCCTCCTCCTCCTCCTCCTCCTCCTCCTCCGGCGAGTGATCAGGGGACCCCACCTCCTTCTCCGGCTCCTCCGACGCGTGAGGGCACTCTGCCTCCTCCGGCACGTCGGAGCAGTACGCCTCCTCCTCAGCCTCGTCGGCAACGGCGGAAGACAGACGCCGCCGCTCCGGCTCCTCCGGCGCGTCGGAGCACTCCGCCTCCTTCTCCGCCTCGTAAGCAACGACGGAAGAGAGACGCCGCCGCTCCGGCGGCTAGCAGTACAAGCAGAGGCGGGAGGGAATACAGATACGGTCCATCTCTCAAGCCTCTGGAAAAGTTACCATATGAGAGGACCGAGTCTGAAAACGAGGAGATATGTCAGGACCAATTGAGGGCCCATTTTGCAAAGAAAACTCCACCTCCGAAGGAGAAGCTAGATCCGGTGAAAGTGAAGCGCACTATCGATGCCCTGAAGCGACCACCACCGCCTCCGCCGGATTCCAACTATGTCCGGATTATTAAAAAGACATATGAAGAAGCGCGGCGGTCGGGAAGTACTTCTAGTGATGCAAGGTTAGCAGAACAAAGAAGTGGGAAAACAATTCCCCAGCTCGACGAACAGGAGAAGCAATCGTGCCCCCCGCTCAAGGTGTCTAGCAATATCGTCGCAAATCATCCGGGGATGGTGCCCGGTACCAATCCTGGTGATTACTTGGGGGATGATGTAATTTTTCAAATGGCTGAGGTAACAAAAGAAAAATATGAATACATGCACGGGAAGCCTCTCGAAAAACCTGATCATCCTCCTCTAACAACGATGATATACAAATTGCATGAGTGGTACATGAAAACCTGCAGGGAGTCTGGGAGAGACACTATGTATATGGCAGTACTACCAAAGCACGAATTCATTGGACTTACCGTGATGCCTGTTGAATTTGTGGAGTTATTTCAGTTATACAATCAACTGGCCCTCGACAAACAACTCATGACTGCCTACTGTCTGTAAGTATTACTTCTATAGTTAAGTCTCTAGCTCAGCTCGTTCATTGCATGTATATATAATTATCCTCACTATATTATGCAGATTGAAGATCGTTGAATGCAAAAAAGCAGGAATCTTCGACGTTGGGTTCATTAGCCCAGATGCCGTAAATGAATGGACGGTACGAAACTCAATCAAAGAGACCGAGGAGAACTTGCTAAAGTCGTTCCTTATACATCAAAACAAACGGGAAATACTCTTTCCTTACAACTTCAAGTGAGTGTTGCTGTCTTCTCTGTATACTCGGTTTCGCTTACTCGAGGTTAAGTACTGTAATTGATGAGTTATATATGCGTGCGCAGTTTCCACTTTATTCTGCTATCCATTAAGCTTGACGGGGCATTAGTAACTGTCTTAGACTCGAGACGTAAAGATCCCGAGGATTATGCGGACATGACTGCAATGCTCAAGAAGTAAGTTCAGTCAATACCGGGACCATATCGGCATGCAACTTTTGTTAATTTCCTGATATCAAGTAATCATTTTCTTTGCCTGGCAGGGTTTGGAAGAAGTTCACCCGAAAGGTTCCCGGTCTAAACAAAGAGTTGCGATTTACGCACCCCAAAGTAAGTAGTACTAGCTAGTTCCGCGCATCTCTAATTGATTCAAATTTTCATCAATATATCATTACCATGCTTGCTTATCAGTTTGATTGAACTCTATTCTCGTAAAGTGCTTGTACCAGAAAGAAGAGACTGTTTTATGTGCATACTACGTATGCGAGTTCATTCGCCACTCGACCTCTGAGCGGGGCTTCTCTGACAAACAATTTGAAGTACGTAAATAATATTCACAATTTTATTTTATATATTACCATCAATTGTGTTGAGTTTTATTCATATATATGCATGTATTGACCCCCTTCTTTAAATTAGATCTGGCAGATGCGGGATGAACTCCTACCACATGATCGCATACGAGCAATTCAAGAGGAATTGGCGGGATTCTTTCTTGACCACGTCATACCTAAAGACGGAGAATACCATTCGAATTTGTGATTGGATCTTAGGTACATGATGTTAGGGATTGTAAAAGATGTTACATTGTATATATGTAGTAGCGTCGGATAGATATACGAAAACTTGTTGTTCGACCAATCTCTCGGAGAAAGAGAGGTCGATCACTTCTCTCTGTATATGTTCATTTACAGCAGCTGCAACATGTTTTTATTCAACATTCTATTTTGCAGAAACACCAATATAATGAAACTGGAAATATTGTGACCGCGAGACACCGCCCTCTAATAAAGCCCTCCTTGTGGCAGGCCTCGGCACATCGATCGTCTGAGCATGGTAACCACGATAGGTCTCGCTCCGTTCTTTGCAGGTCTTGGCTTCCGATCCTACAAAACAAGCACCACAATATGATGTATGATACAAGATCAGATCCTCGATCCAAAAAAGCAAAATAGATGGATGTGTAATGGAGTAAAAAGTTGATATATGAGTGGCATAGATAATTCATTGAGGAAGTGCCTTGTTCTTCATATGAAATTTGCAGACGTAGTATATCGCTTACCAGGAACAAAGAGAAGTGTAGCGAGCAGTAGCAGCAGGATTGGCACCTTGACGACTCCCATGTCTTGGAGAATAAACGGTCACAAAGGCTAGTAAGCGAGCGTACAACAGATTAGATGCAAATCAAAATAGGCTACGCCATCATATATATATATAGCCTCGGAAGATGAGAGAGAAAAAAAGAAGTCAAAGATATGATTGTGATAGGTACCGTATCGTATGAGCAAGACATATCTGCTGCCATGATGATATGATAGGGGATTCGGCCGATTAATTTTCTGCCATAGGCATATGCTGCGATTGTGAATTTCTTGGAATTCGGTTTCTGGCAGTCAATGCTTCTAATTACCTTCCGTTTCCATCCATAGATAAGGCGTACGTAGTAAAAAATTCTGGGTTTTCACCACAAAACAAGGCGCATATATATGCGATTTGTTCCTAATAAAAGGCCGAAACTGCCCCTCCAGGTCCGCCGGCTCCCCCTTAAAAACCGCTCACGTAGTTAAGCATAGCACCGCTTTCTTCCTTCAAATTTTAAGCAGAACGACATTACTGCGTCCCATATTTAGCGTTGCCTGATTGGATGCATGCCGTGCAGGTAGCAATAAATAAGAAGATCTGGCCAACAAATGAGAGGTAGTAGTGCGTGTATTTAGGGGCAAATATGAAAACTTTGTTAGTACTCCTCCTGGCTCCACAGCCACGTCGCGCCCCGCGCGTGCCGCGAGGTGGCGGCCTGGACGCCGGCCGACTACATGCGGCGCGACCTCACGCCCGTCCAGTCCGGGTGCTGCGCGTTCCGGAACGCGCGGAGGGCGGAGTACGCGTATGGGGGTGGGCGGATGTCCAAGATCCACCCACGATGGGACTACTTCTTTTTTTTTTTTTTTTTTGAAGGATACGATGGGACTACTTCTGGTACGTGAGTACTCTCTCTGCTTCCTCTCTTCTTCAGTTGCATCTATGTAGCACGTTTTCATTCTTCCTTAATTAGCCAACATTCTTACTTCACGGCAAATGTTGCACGCACTTTACTCACGGATGCTTTGTACATAGTTTCAGGTCAAGGTGGTGGCGTGGCCACAGAGAACAAATCTATTAATTAATTAGCTTTTTTTGAGAGAGAATTTATCATTCAGATCACGAAACAGTACAAAATAGCTGACCCTTACAAGCACACTGAAACGCAAACACAAAGGACCATGAATACCTAGAGTACCCTAAGACAACCATAACACAAGAAGATCTCCGGAGCCCTGTGTCATCATCCCTGAATCTTGAGAGAAGACCCCTGCAGGAGGATCTGCAACCAGGCGCAAGCAGGTCATCATCTTCGACCACGGCACAATTGCCGCCACGCTGCTTCTTCCTTACTTGACACCAGCGCTGAGAGGGCATGGACATCAATCCAACACACCTACAACAGCCGTCGCCAACTTTGGCTTTGAGTACCGCAAAAAGTGTCCCTTCCGGAAGGAAGAGAACTCGAGTCATCCGACCGGTCCAGCACCGCGGCCGGGCCATCCGCCCGGGCAAAGCAGGATCTCCCACCAGCATCAGCGTAGAGGAAGGAGAAGAACAGCAGCAGCAAATCATACCGACAAGGAAGAAGAAGGGTCTTCGTCTCCTTGCATCCATCGCCCATCTGAGGACCCAAACGGCCAGTGCCAATGGACCTCCAGTCACCATAGCCCGCGACCTCGACGAGATCCGGGGATCCCCCGCCCCGCTGGCTCCTAGACGAAGGCAAAAGCCTCGCCTAACCGTGAACGGAGCCCGAAGAAACTTATTCCGACACGACACCACCGCAACGGCCTCGGCAACGTCTCCCTCAACCCTAACCCTACCACACACCCACCTAGCAACTAGACCCGAGGTTCCCCCTCCCTCCCGCCGCCGGAGCGGCCGACGGAGAGAGAGGGAACCGGCGGCGCTACTGGCGGCACGCGAGGGAACCCTCGTCGCCTTATTAATTAATTAGCTGATGAAGCCAAGTCTGGTGGTTCAATTCCATTCCCTCAAGAAAAGGAGAGATCGAGACAGACTCTTTGTTGGTTTCCAACGAATAAATAAAGGGGTTGGAGAGTTCAAAACAAAAGGAGAGATCGAGACATCTTGGTTGAAGTTTGTACTATGGACAAATTATTTTAAGAATTTTTTTGGTCTTATAAATAGTTGCTAGACAGAAAATAGTTAATTTGCTCGTCATGAAAATACATATGTAGCACATCAAGTTCTTCAAAGGAGTTTTTTTATTTTCTCCTATCCTCTCTAATCACATCTTATTGGTCAATGGTAAAAAGTTCAATTTGCCTCAGTTACAAAAACGTGAGATATGTTCATTTCTTGGAGTTTTTTTTTTTTTTTGAGAAAGATTCATTTCTTGGAGTTGGGAAGGTATATTGCACGGTGGTGCGAAAAGCCCACAACACAAATTGGCACTCCTATTTAACATATCATGTGGCTGCCGGGTGCCCCTATTCCTCGCATGACGCTATGATTGGTTCCTCGCGTAGCTCAAGCGTCGGCCTTTATGAGCCTGGCCCAGCGCCGCGCGAGCGCACCAACTTTATTCAAATCTGAATATTTTTCAAATTCAAACACTTTCTAAATCAGAACCTTTTTAAATTATCTGAATATATTTTAAATATTTTTTTTCTAATTTTATCATTTTTTAAATAATATTTTTTGAATAATAAAACGTAAACTGAAAAGAGAAAATAATGGTTCCTCCAACTTCTTCTCCTCCGTAGGTTTTGTTAACTTAGTCGTGGGGCATTAGGTAGGTCACCGCTTGCCTGATGTCTCGACGCTGTGGTGGTCGCGGTGCTCAATAATGGTTCCTCCAACTTCTTCTCCTCCATAGGTTTTGTTAATTTCGAACACTATTATCCTAACAATAACCGTTGGTTTCCCACCACCTTAAACATATCAAATTCATGTCTTCGCGGAACAACTATCCAAGTAAATCTGACCTCCAGATCAGCGTGGTCCATCTTCTACAAAGAAAATACAGAGATCAACCCGAAGCCACCTCATTAACTACAGCTGTCGCACCTACAACCTTGATGAATGGGGTGGCAATGTCCGAGTCATGTGCCCTGACCTCACACCTGAAAGCTGGAGGCCTTACCAAAACGCCTAGCGGCGAGTTGGGAGCACAAACCGGTCCGACCGACCCACAACGTGCACCATCGCACACGCTCCGCCGCCATCTTTCGTTGACCCATCTTTGAGACATGGATCAAAGCATTGACCTTGCCAGGCCTGCCGTCGACGCCGCCATGGCGCCAGACAGCACCACCACCCTGCGGCCTACGTGATGGCCCAACGCCTTCACGCCTTCGAGATCCCGTTGGCGACATGAGCTCCTAAATAGTGCCTCCAAGGAGGAAGACGACGCCAAGCACCGCCGATTTAGCCACTGGACTTCGCCCAATCACCGGTTTTCTTCTTGGAAGGATCCGCGGCTGCATAAGCAGTGGTGGCCGCGGCGGCCTTGCCGCTCTTCTTCTTCACCATAGTAACGGACGCGGCGAGCTTTTCTAAGGCTAATGCAAAAAAGCTTGGGTTTACAGAGTCTATGGCGGAGGGCGCAAGGAGGAAGAAAGAGCAACGGCGGTGCAGTGTGGAGAAGTGAGGGGACTATTTTCAATTGTTCTTTCTTATTATTATGTTCTTATGTTTCGTGTTTGTGTGCAATTACCTAGAAATTTGTCTCCGTGGGGAGGATCCACCGTAGATTCAGTGATAGGTGTGTTTCTCACGCAAAATGGTGCTGACCATTTGTCAATGTAAAATTGGAGGCTAGTCCGCTAAATTCACCTTCTGTTTACCTCTTGCACATTTTATTTATGGATGTTCTTTACCCTTTTTCTACGTATAACAATGCATCTTTTTTCCCGGTGGCAAAATTTCCAAAGTGAAAAGGAAGAATGCTGAAGATGTGCTTGTAATATGTGATTAGAAGGAAAGCTGGAATCGGACTCATGATAATGATGCGTTAATTCATACCAAGAACATAACTAGAGTTAGCGATAAAAAGAAAAGGGAAATTAGAGAAAGCGAGAAAGTAGAGTGGGAGAAACTTAGGAAGGAGATATATGCAAACTCAACATAAGTACAGCTTGCCAATCCACTTTGTCAGGAATAGGTGGCTCTACTTATGTTAGAGTCTTCATATATCTCCTTCCTAAATTTCTCCCAGTCTACCTTTTCACTTTGTCTAATTTCCCTTTTCTATTTAGCACTAACACTAGTTCTATTCTTGGTATGAATTAACGCATCATTATCATGAGTCTAATCAAGCTTTCCTTCTAATCACATATTACAAGCACATCTTGAGCATTGTTCCTTTGCTTCGATTCTTCGGAAATTTTGCCGCCAGGAACATAAATGCATTGGTGTATGCAGAAAAAGGGTAAAGAACATATGTAAATAAAATGTGCTAGAGGTGAACAGATGGTGAATTTAGCAGACTAGCCTCCAATTTTACCTTAGCAAACGGTCACCAGCATTTTGCGTGAGAAACGCATCTATCACTGAATCTATGGTGGATCCTCCCCACGGAGACAAATTTGTTGGTCCTAGCACACAAACACGAGACATAAGAACATAATAAGAAGAAAGAACAATTGAAATAGTCACCGAAATTAAAATCGTAATATTGCAAGTAACAGTTTTACTACATCATTCCTTAATTACTACTTGTACGGGTTTATCTTTTATTTTTTCGTTGCACGTTGTGCGCAACTAGGACGATATCTCAAGGCCCAAATGTTTTGTAGCCAAATGGCCCATGTGATAGTCCAGCCTTCCCCCCTAAAAAAAAAGCTAGCCCAGCACACGTTGTGGAGGGGAATCGGTGCAGGGGATCAGCGCCGCCGCGCATCTACCGCCGGCGATGGCGCTCCGCACTGATTCTAGCGCCTCTCCTTCGAAGCACTCCTCTCCCCGCCGACGCCGCCGCTATCGCCTGTGCAGCTCTCTCAGGCTGGGGGTATCGAGCTCGTCCCCTCCCTGCCGGTCACCCGGAGCACGCCGACCCCCGCAAGATCCCGGAGGTCTTCTTTAGATATTTATTACTCGAGAGTAATAATGTTTCTACGGACCTGCTGTTTGCGTTGTACTCATTACACATGAATTTTCCAGTAGTCCAGAGATTCAGACAGGTGGGCATTAGTGTGTCAAGTCTGCATACTGACTAGCAATTAGCATGCTGCTGGCTGAAGGAATGTTGACATGATTCTTGCTTAATCGTCATCTGAGCTTCTCATTTGCAAACTAAACAGTAGCTGCCAGTATTTCAAATTTGTGTCCCAGCAAGGATTGGACGTCAGTATTTAGCTAGCTCCTATAGTACGCTTATGTCTCCCAGCAAAGGAAGGAGATGATGATGTAGTAAAACACCTCCGTTTCAACAAAACAAAAAAATAATAATAGCATCAAGTTCAGTTGGCAGAAATATTTTGCTGGTCATGGAATTTGAAGCCAACAGTACAGAGTACGCTTATGTCTCCAAATTAAGCTAGACAGGAGACAAGCAGTTGCAATACAAATCACAACCTCACGGTGAACCATGTTTAGTTAACAATTTTCGGTGTCAGTGTCAGTTAACTGAATTTGGCAGATCAGGACGTGTTCAGTGTCAGAGACATACCAGGATTCGGAGTGCTGAAGCTGCTGCTGTAGGGAGGAATCCTTCCGGCGGCGCAGCTAATCGATGGAGGAAGAGGGAAGAAAGGAGGGACGAAGAACACGAACTCACTGGAGATGTGTAAATGAATGATGGAGGTGAAAAGTAAGGGTACCGGGTGTAAATATTGGTACCTTCTCCTTAGTTGACCCCACCGGACATATACATTTGAATTACAGCCGGAACGTTACCAATACTAGACAGTTACAACAACTAGCTAAATGCCCGTGCTTCGCTACGGCATAGAAAATACGTACGTATATTTTATGAAAACTAAACTAATTAAATTAATAAGATGATATCGCAGGTAGTGGGTTATTATGAATTAGTTAGATATATTTTTCTATATTCTTTTCATTTTCTATTTTACTTGCAGAAATCTAATTAGCATGGTGACCTTAAGATTATGCTATGCTTAAGATGATGATGTCATTGTTGCAAAAACAATTGCACGTATATTTGACTTGTAGACTTGGGCACTTTGCTTTTTTATTTTTGCTAAATGCTGATTTATTTTTACTTTTGCTAAAACCGTATTTCACTTTTGCAAAATGCTACGTAATTTATTTTGCTAAAAAAAATTCTAGGGTCATTTCTTGTTTTATTTTATAACCTAAAAGAAATCTTCTCCAATTTTTTTTGGATGTTCCCAATTTTTGCTTAAATTCATTGGCAAAGCCGAAACACCTATTTGCTCTTAAACATGTGCCTGCGCCGAATCTAGCATGTGGCGAGCAGCGCCTTCCACACCGTGGCGTCCAGCCTCGCGGTCCATGCATGCCTCGTCGAGCCTCCTGGCTAGGCCTAGAAGGTCGACCAAGCACCGATGCACGCGTAGTGGTCCGACCCGCGCGACGCCGTACTCGGCCTGCATGGACCGTACCTGAAGTGAGCCTTGCTGGAATCGAGCAGGTCGAGCAGGTCAGCGTGGCTGCGCACACCTCCAGCAATTCGGCGACGTGGCGCTCCGAATCTTAAAGGCGACGAACGGCGGATGGCGGACCGGTAGGAACCGGGTCCGCTAGAAATATGACTTTGCGCACCTGGAGCTGGAGGCCGACGCGCTGGTCTGCTCCGTCATGCACCCTGGAGCCGCGAGACCATTGCCTTCGATCGGTTGCACCCTCGAGCCACTTGCTGTATCCGTGCACACGTACAGGCGATGAGTACGAACAAATATGGAAGGAGCGGGAATGCGCCATGTGCGTGCAAGGCCAGTTCGAATGAAGAGACTACTATTTCATCCCATCCAAGCAACTCCACTGCTCCACCATCACATCATTTTCATAGTTTTGCAACTCCACTGCTCCACCATCTCATCATTTTCATAGCTTTGCAACTCCACCAGCCAGTTCATCCCATCCAAGCAACCTAAAGCCACTCTCGCACATTCCTATCTATCTATGAGCCATGACCGTCCGAACCATTTTTTTTTTCAAAAAACAAGAAACTCTTCATCAGGAGCTTCACCACCGCGATCTACACGATCGGTTTTCCCTCTCTAATTCTCTCTTCGAATCCTGTGACCCTCGGGCCTCGCAGCATTACAGGGGTTGTTCCTTCTGGCACTGTTGAAAAGCGGTTTAACCCCGGCCCTCTACACAACGCCGATTCGGTCGCCGTCGCTCTCGGGGAATGCCTGGCGGCGGTCGTAGGCACGGCCCTCGGCGGCGCACCGGTCTTCGCTGCGGCGTCAAATTTCCCCGGCAACATCTACTGCGTTGCCGGCGTCACACTTGTGCTTTCAGCCGTGCCACCTCAGTTCAAGAGCGGCACCAACCGGCTCGCCCGCACGGTGTACAAAAAAAACTACTCTGTGTGTGGCATGGGCAGTAAAGTTCCCTCCCGCGGTGCTCCTCCACGGGCCCTCCCTCCGCCCACCCATTCTCCAAAACCCTAGCCCCAAATCCCTCGCCGCCGACCGCCGGACAGCCGAGATGCCGGACCTGCCGTGAAAATATATTAGATGTACTTTACTTTGCGTTGGAGAAATCTCGGGAGGTCGGAGTATGGGGGGCATTGCCCCCCCCCCCCCCCCCCCCCCCTTACAACTCATTGTTTCTATTAACAACTCGTAGTCACTAGTAGGAAAACCCTTATAGCTGACAGAGGAACAAAAGATAAAGCTCTCCATTGCTCGTGATGTGCTCTCAAATCCATCAATTCTCTTGCTGGATGAGGTTACTGGTGCTCTTGATTTTGAGGCAGAGAAAGCTGTTCAGGAAGCACTAGATGTTTTGATGCTTGGGAGGTCTACTATCATCATTGCTAGACGTCTCAGCCTTATCAGGAATGCTGATTATATAGCAGTGATGGAGGAAGGCCAACTTGTTGAGATGGGGACACATGAAGAATTGTTAAATCTTGATGGTCTTTATGCAGAACTTCTTAAGTGTGAAGAAGCAGCAAAGCTTCCGAAGAGGTCAGTTCATCATCTTTGACGCAGCTAGCAATTCGCTTAGTTCCCTGGAAATAGAACTTGCAAAACTTCCCTGTTCCTTTTTTGGCGAACAACTGTTGTTTTATTCTAGTTCGAATTCCTTTTGATGATGCAGAAGATATGTTTTGAAATAAATCTGCTTATGTACATGACTGCTACTATCACGTTTCAACATGGCTGATTTGTCGTATCTTTACTGCTTTAATAGTTTCAGGGCTCTATTCTTCATTCCTGTTGTCATTATTGGGTTCCATATCATGATATCCATATATACTTGTTATGTCCAAATCGATGGTGATATTTCCTCATTCTAGCAACTTGAATTGTTTGCAACATCTATCTTTGAGTCCATGTTTACCTAATAAGAATCTACTGTAAGCTCTTCTGTTTATTTTACTCAGCTAGCATGAAATGTGTGTTCATGTCTGCAGCAACTGGTGTAATATCGGTTTTATAGATCTACAATTTTTTGTTGTTGTTCGATGTGTTTATTTGCTTTGTCAGTTGATTAAAAATTCTCTCCCGAAACGGCAGATAAAAGGGCTAGGAGGTTTGTTTTAGAGTGCATCTTAAAAAAAAATAAGGGTCGGCCCATTATACGGGATCTGAAATGGACAACTTTTTTGTGCAAAACCGTAAAAATACGGTTATTTTACAGTTTTGCCTATTTTACGGGATCTGTTAGAGTTGCTCTTAGTTAAGTTTGTGTGACATAAAATTGAATGCCATTAGATTTATATTCATTCGCTCTGATCCCGAGGATAGCGCCAAGGCAATTACCTATATTTTTTAGTTTTATTTATCATTGATGCTATCTTTCTCGCCTTCAGCACCATGATGTTCATGAAAAAGGTTCGGATCACGTTAAGGCATCCTAGCATGCAGAAGGGATTTTCCATCGTTTGCTTACCGATGAAACCCTGATATTTTTTCTCATGGATCTCTATGAATATGCAGTTCTTAAAGATCTTCTGAGCACTATGCAAGATCAAAATGTCAACTTAGAAACCCCTCCAAGTGATCCATCTTATTCGGCGTGTTGACTTCCCGAAAGGACATCCGCACGATATTAGGGAGGTTCTTGGTGTGTGTCATTCAAATTATTATCCTAAGTATATAGGTTTGCTAATTCCTCGGGGAAGAAATGACAAGGGTAGATCTAAAACCCTGTAAGAAAAGCTCAGCCAGTGTCGAGTCTACTCGGGCGAACACCAGGTATCATCGGGTGGAAAGCAGATTTTGATCAAGGCAAAGCCACAATTTCCAAAGGTCTATCTGGCCTCGTGAGATCGTGTTCAAGAAAGTTGGTCGCGATCGAAATAAAGTTGATTATGTTTTGGTGAGCTCTGCTGGTGTGTTTTCGCCGTTCACAACATATCTAGCTTTCCATTCGGTTCTCGACAGTACGAAGCTACGCACGTTCACTTGTTCCGGCGAGCCCAAAACTGGCTCGACAAAGGGGTCGAAAAGCAGTTCCACTCGCTCGCCACTCGCCAACTAGAAACTGCATGCACAAGTGCCAGTCCCAGTCTGGATGTAAAATCAGCAAGTGCACGCTGTCAACACCAGATGAGTTTTTAGGTCGACAATATATGACTGGAGATCGGAGCTTTAACCCGGCCCCTACTCTGACGGAGAGGCGACGCGGTGATACGCACGATCTGTCCATCTATCATCGATCGATCTGGGCCGGGGTCTGGTATGGTGGTCCAGCTGCGAAGCACCATGCCTACAGATATACTCCTGTTCCCGCTTTAAGTCGATCGCCTACGTACACACTAGTCAGGACAATAAGTGCACTGCAGACTGTATTTGCTACTGCTGAGTCGGACGGTCACCGGTCAGGTAAACGTCGGGAATTACCACTAGTGAGCTTTTTTTTATTCTTTCTTGAGATGTACTACTAGTGAGCTTTGGATGGCTAGATCGCGTGTCATGTCCCTATGGACATCGGCCAGCAGTCGATCGAGCGATGTTGTTTACGATTGTTGACAGTCAAACGCCCAAACTCCACTATATGTGGCAGGGTCAGGTGTCATTATCAAGCCATAAAGTAAGGGACAACTCGATCCGTACGCCATATAGATCGATCAGTTCAACACTTCGCTAGGTTAGGTATATAGAATACAGGCTGACATAGACTATCAGTCTATCATGATATAGCTGGTGCTATTATACTGTATACTGATCGGTCTATGTTTCAAAAAAAAAAAAAGTATACTGATCGGTCTCAATCAGGCATATATATATCAGCAGCTATTAGCAAGGAGCAATATTCTTGGAGACAACTTTGCTAAGTATTTTTTATTTTTTATTTTTTGGAGAACATAGAACTTGGTTAAGCATGTCCGGCCGGTAACCCACACGAAGTTGCGGCGCGCACACTGATGACTGATCCGATTAGCTAACTACTAGCTAGGGAATGTTATGTGCACGCTTTTCCATATTCCACTTGAGCAAAATAATCTGTGTCGACGTAATCTCGTACGTAGCGGCTAAGTCATATGACTCATCATGTTCCAGAGTTAAGCGCTGGCCTTCTCGCGCCTATAAATTGGGGCTTCAGAGCGCACTCACACTCGGCGGCTTAAGCAACCCAGCAGCAGCACAACACACATACAGATAGTGTTAGAGGGAGAGAGATCAGAGAGATGGCGACTGCTACTCCTGCTGCCTCGTTGAGCTTCCCGGTGATCAACATGGAGAAGCTGGAGACGGGGGAGTGGGGCGCGGCCATGGAGGTCATCCTGCAAGAACTGGGGCTTCTTCGAGGTGCTACTGCCACACACATATAGAATTGTAGCTAGAATGATTTGATGAACGTGTAGTAGTTAACCTAGTTGTAGTATAGTCCTAGATAGTTTGTTACTAAGTTTACTTAGATGCTGTTTAGGAAAAGGTCACGTCAGGTAAACCGTACTCGTGCGTGTACGAGTCCGGGTCTGCGTCGTGTTGATGGCCGAGTCGGCTATGCGTTGGACGCGGCAACGTCCCTGTACTCTTTATATACATGAAGAAAAACCCCGGAAAGGTGCAAGTCTTACGCACCACCAAAAATCAGTTTCGATCGTAATTTTCCGTCGCTAGTTACGTCGAGAGTCGCCGGCTAAACACACGTACAAGCCAGCCTCGGTTTTGTTTGTACAGGCAGAATCGATCAAGCAGCTTGCTTGCTAGCTTGTCTAGCTAGCTTGCCCGTACGTGCAAGAGAGGATTTAGCGTTTTAAATCCAACAATTGGTATCAGAGCCTCGACGATCTACGATCTACGATGGTGGACAGCGACGCTGAGTCGGTCAAGTCCGGCAACGGCGGTCCCAAGGCGATCAAGAACGGCGACAAGGTGAAGAAGAGCGGCAAGTCAGCGACCAGTGGTGGAGGAACGAGCGGCGCCAACGTCCAGGCGCATCGCAACATCCCCATCCAGTACCCGATGCTCACCGACGCCAACTACGGCGTGTGGGCGGTGAAGATGAAGATTATTCTCCGAACCCTCCGAGTGTGGCAGGCAATCACGGACGACGACGTCGACGAGGAGTGCGACGAAGGTGCCATGGCCGCCATAGCCCAGTCCGTGCCGGATTCCGTGCTGATGACATTGGCGGAGTTCGAGACGGCCAAGGAGGTGTGGAACGCACTCAAGGAGATGAGGATCGGAGAAGATCGCGTCACCAAGGCTCGGGCACAAGTGCTGAAGCGCCAATTTCACAAGTTGCAGATGGAGGAAACTGAATCGGTGAACGACTATGCCATGCGTCTTACTACTTTGGTGGGAGAGATCCGCGCGCTTGGTGCAAAGCTCGATGAGACCGAGATTGTGGAGAAATTTTTCAGTTCGGTGACTGACAAATTCACGTACATCATCGGCACGCTCGAGCAGCTTTACGACATCGACGACATGACCATAACGGAGGCGATCGGACGCCTGCGAACGTGGGAAGAGAATGCTCGTGGCTGTCGGAAAGGCAAAGGAGGAGGTGGTGACCAACTCATGTACTCGCGCGCAGATTGGGAGTCCCCAAGTAGCAAAGGAAGACATGATGGCAACGAAGGCTCAAGCAACACAACACGCGGCGGACAAACCGGAGAAGGCAAAGGAAAAGGCAAACCACAAGGTCGTGGTAAGGCGGGCCGATCTAAAGAGCGGAAGCAACGGAACTTGGATATGTCCGAGGTCAAGTGCTATAACTGCAACGAGATGGGTCACTTTGCAAAGGATTGTCCGAAGCCTAACAAGCGAGAAATCAAGGCAAATTTGGCGAAGCAAGAAGGCGAAGGTCCAGGTCTTCTTATGGCCGAAGTTTGTGATCTCGCTGAAACGGTGGTTGTGAAACCAAGCCGGAAGGTGCTACTTCATGAGAAGAAAGTGACACCGAAGCTATCCGGGGATCAGAACGTGTCGTGGTATCTCGACACGGGTGCCAGTAACCACATGACGGGGTGCAAGGAGAAATTCCTCGAGCTGGAATATGATGTTGAAGGCTCGGTCAAGTTTGGTGATGGTTCAAATGTGGAGATTTGTGGGCAAGGATCTGTCCTGTTCGAGGGTCTCACAGGAGAACATCGCATACTCACCGGAGTGTACTACATCCCACGGCTTCGCAACAACATCATCTCTATCGGGAAGCTTGACGAGAATGGATGCAAGGTGGATATCGAGAACGGAGTGATGACGATCTTCGACAACCTCCCAAACGTGCTAGCCCGTGTTAATCGCACACGGAACAGGCTCTATATCCTCAACCTTGATCAATCTCAACCGGAGTGTTGGCTCGCCAAGAGTGATGATGATTCGTGGTTATGGCATGCTAAATTTGGACACGTTAACTTCTACGCCTTGAAGAAGATGTCAAAGATGGAGATGGTATCCGGGATGCCATTTATCGACCATGTTGATCGAGTATGTGACGGGTTCTTGGTTGGAAAACAGCACCGCAGGCCGTTCCCTGCTCAGTCTACCTATCGTGCAAGTGATGCACTCGAGCTGCTCCATGGTGATCTATGTGGCCCTATCACCCCGGCAACTCACGCAGGAAAGAAGTACTTCTTCCTTGTGGTAGATGACTACTCGAGATATATGTGGGTCGTTCTCCTACGATCTAAAGATGAGGCGTTTGAAGCGTTCAAGAAGCTAAAGGCTGCAACGGAGATGGAACACAAGTTGAAGGTTCGCGCTCTACGGACAGATCGCGGCGGAGAGTTTACGTCGAACGAGTTCAACGACTACTACGAGAAGATTGGCATAAAAAGGTTCCTCACGGCACCTGATACGCCGCAGCAGAACGGGGTTGTTGAAAGGCGCAATCGAACCGTCGTTGACATGGCAAGGAGTTTACTCAAGAGCAAGAACCTGCCGGGGACTTTTTGGGGAGAAGCTGTCTCGACGGCGGTCTATCTTCTCAACCGGGCTCCAACGAAGGCGGTGATCGGCAAGACTCCGTATGAAGCAATTTACGGACGTAAGCCGAATGTGTCTCATCTACGGACGTTCGGGTGCGTGGCGCATGTGAAGACGGCGGAGCCGCATCTCTCAAAGCTTGCCGATCGTAGCACCAAGATGGTGTTCATCGGATACGAGAGGAGTTCCGGCACCAAGGCATACCGTTTCTACGATCCACAAACCAAGCGTCTACGGATTTCACGCGACGTCGTGTTTGAAGAAAACAAAGCGTGGAATTGGAGCGCAGCAGCCAACGATGCTCCAAACGGTAACATATTCACAGTTGAGTTTCCTGATGATGATGCAGGGGAAGACGTCCAGGTGGTCGGAAAGACGCCCAACCAAGGTGACCACAATGGTGGTGATCACCATGGTGCCGACACCGACGACGACGCGCAAGGGTCGCAAGGTGATAGCGACAATGACGCACACGACACGAGCGGAGATCTCGGCAACGACATCGACAACGAGGCGCATAGTGACGACGATAATCAAGATGATGGTCACGGTCACAACGACTACGCCGACGATGCAGATGTCAACGACACGCCCGGGACTCAGCCGTCTTCCTCAAGTGCATCGACGCCGACACAATTTGTGTCGCCTCCTTCACAAGTCACAACGGACTCCTCCGGGCCTCGTCGCTACAAGACCCTCAAGAAAATCTACAAGTACACAAAGCCAGTTACGCTCGAGTACTCCGGACTATGTTTGCTCGGAGTTGAGGAGCCAACCAACTTTGTAGAGGCGAGCAAAAGTTCAAGCTGGACGCACGCCATGGATGAGGAAATGAAGGCGATTGAGAGCAATGGAACGTGGACTTTGGTAACCCGACCTCCGAACCAAAAGGCCATCGGTTTGAAGTGGGTTTACAAGTTAAAAAAGGACACGAAGGGTGACATTGTGAAGTACAAGGCAAGACTCGTTGCAAAGGGCTACGTACAACGTCAAGGAGTTGACTATGATGAGGTGTTTGCACCAGTTGCTCGACTCGAGACGGTGAGAGTGCTCCTAGCTTTGGCAGCACAAGAGGATTGGAAAGTTCATCATATGGATGTTAAATCCGCTTTCCTCAACGGTGATCTCACAGAAGAAGTGTACGTGGAACAACCCCTTGGCTACGAGAAGAAAGGCGAAGAAGGGAAAGTTTACAAGCTCAAGAAGGCACTTTACGGGTTGAAGCAAGCGCCAAGAGCTTGGAACTCAAAGTTAGACCGAAGTTTGGTCTCGCTCGGGTTCAAGAGATGTCCCCTCAAGCACGCAGTCTATACAAAGAACTCCAAAGGCTCAAACCTGCTAGTTGGGGTTTATGTCGACGATCTGATTATCACCGGAGATAGCGTACAAGAAATTGAACGTTTCAAGGCGCAAATGAAGAACAAGTTTAGCATGAGCGATCTGGGATTACTCAGCTATTACTTGGGCATCGAAGTGAAGCAAAGCTCCGGAGAGATTTCCCTATGTCAATCGGCTTATGCGGTCAAGTTATTGGACAAGTGTGGCATGTCAGATTGCTACGAGACACAAGTTCCAATGGACCAACGTCACAAGTTGAGCAAGCGTAGCTCAAATCCGCCGGTGGACACCACAATGTATCGAAGCGTTGTGGGCAGCCTAAGATACCTGGTGCATACCCGACCTGACTTGGCTTATTCAGTCGTGATCGTTAGTCGTTTCATGGAGAATCCGACAACCGAGCACATGAGCGCGGTCAATCAAATCTTGCGCTATGTGAAAGGCACTATTAATCTTGGCTGCACGTACAGAAAGGGAAAGGAAGGATTGATCCTTCGTGGATATTCAGATAGCGACATGGCAGGTGATGTGGATGACCGGAAGAGCACAACGGGCATGGTATTCTACCTTGGTCCGAATCCGATTAGCTGGAATTCTCAGAAGCAAAAGGTGGTGGCACTGTCTTCATGCGAGGCAGAATACATAGCGGCAAGCACGGCGGCTTGTCAAGCAGTGTGGCTGAGAAGACTCCTAGCTATTCTTGCGAAGCGGGAGGTGCAGAAGGTGTCATTGAAGATTGACAACCAAGCTGCAATCTCATTGTGCAAAAATCCGGTTCATCACGAAAGGAGCAAGCACATAGATACCCGGTTCCACCATATCCGGGAGTGCATTGAGGAAGGGGTGATCGAAGTTCAACACGTGAACACGAAGGACCAGCTTGCCGATATTTTAACCAAGTCCCTCGGTCGACAGAAGTTCATCGAGATGAGGAAGAAAGTCGGAGTGCAAGCAATGGAGACAAAGCAACCAGGTTAAGGAGGTGAATGTAGTAGTTAACCTAGTTGTAGTATAGTCCTAGATAGTTTGTTACTAAGTTTACTTAGATGCTGTTTAGGAAAAGGTCACGTCAGGTAAACCGTACTCGTGCGTGTACGAGTCCGGGTCTGCGTCGTGTTGATGGCCGAGTCGGCTATGCGTTGGACGCGGCAACGTCCCTGTACTCTTTATATACATGAAGAAAAACCCCGGAAAGGTGCAAGTCTTACGCACCACCAAAAATCAGTTTCGATCGTAATTTTCCGTCGCTAGTTACGTCGAGAGTCGCCGGCTAAACACACGTACAAGCCAGCCTCGGTTTTGTTTGTACAGGCAGAATCGATCAAGCAGCTTGCTTGCTAGCTTGTCTAGCTAGCTTGCCCGTACGTGCAAGAGAGGATTTAGCGTTTTAAATCCAACAGAACGTAGTGCTTCACGATTGTTTGGTATAAGATTCTTGACATGATTAACTGGTACGTATGCATGTGTGCATCTCGCACGAGCTGATGGACGAGGTGGAGCGGGTGAGCAAGGCGCACTACAGGGACCGCAGGGAGGACAGGTTCAAGGAGTTGGCGGCGCGGACGCTGGAGGCCGGCGAGAAGGGCGCCGACGTGAAGGACGTGGACTGGGAGAGCACCTTCTTCGTCCGCCACCTCCCCGCCTCCAACCTCGCCGACCTGCCCGACCCCGACGACCACTACAGGTACACACCACCACACGTACGCCTGATTAGTTAATTAACTGCAATTTGATAGTATCAGTAGACTGTTGGTTCTCCTATTGGCTTCTGAAGAAAAAGCAGAGGCCCAACCGGCCGGATAGCATCAGCTTTGACGGGAATTAATTAGTTGAAAAGGCACCGAGAGTTGATTACCTAGTACTAGTAGTTTTTTTAATCGGGAGATTCGGCTCTATAATTCAACTCCAATTTGAAGCCTTGGGCCCTGTCATGCTTGCTTTTTGTACTAACTCCAAATAGCAAGGCCGACGAGGCTGCCTATTTTGTTACCCAACATTCTGTACTCACCTGAACGAAGGCACACCTGACACAGTCAGCAGCTTCTATCACGCAAGTTTAAACTGCCAAATTACCATTGCGAAATCAGCAAGAGATAAGAAGTGCGCACACCAGAATCCTAATTAAGCAGCAGTAACCAACACGACTGGAATCACCTTTTAGCAAGTGACACTTGATTGGAACCAACAAATATTCCTAACAAAGCTGCCTTTTCTCGTGTCGTTGTTGCAGGCAAGTGATGAAGGAATTCGCGTCGGAGATCGAGAAGCTGGCGGAGAAGGTGCTGGACCTGCTGTGCGAGAACCTGGGCCTGGAGAAGGGCTACCTCAAACGAGCCTTCGCCGGCTGCCGGGCTCCCCGACGTTTGGCACCAAGGTGAGCAGCTACCTCAAACGAGCCTTCGCCGGCTACCAGGGCTCCCCGACGTTCGGCACCAAGGTGCCCGCGGCCGGACCTCGTCGACGGCCTCCGCGCACACACCGACGCCGGCGGCGTGATTCTGCTGTTCCAGGACGACCTGGTGAGCGGCCTCCAGCTCCTCAAGGACGGGGCCTGGCCCATGCGCCACGCCGTCGTCGTCAACATCGGCGACCAGCTGGAGGTGATCACCAACGGGCGGTACAAGACCGTGCTGCACCGCGTGCTCACCCGCCCCGACCGCAACCGCATGTCCATCGCGTCCTTCTACAACCCTGGAGCCGACGCCGGCACTGGTCGGCGATGGAGCCGTGGAGGAGAACGAGGGCGAGGACGGCGGCGCGGCCGTGTACCCGAGGTTCGTGTTCGAGGACTACATGAACCTGTACGTGCGCCACAAGTTCGAGGCCATGAAGTCGGACGCCGCGCCCATCGCCACCGCCTGATCAGTGACCGTCGATCGTGCCACCGCCTGTACCCGCGCCACAAGTTCGAGGCCATGAAGTTTTGTTTCCGAAACAGTTTTGGTACAACCCGTCCGAAACAGTGCCACCGTGGAATTGTCCTAGTTTGTTTATTTTGCAAAAACACTCTCCGAATCAGGAGTCAACGTTTTCTTCCGCTCTGGAGAATTGCAGATAGCTCCCCGTTTTATTTGGCATAACTGAAAGGACTAAAAACGAGGCATTACATAAGGCATAACTGTTCGTCGCGTGTATGATCCGGTTCGTACGTGCACGTCACGCACGCCGACGCCGCTGATCGTGGACGACGACGAGGTGGGCGGCGCCACTGATTTCCTGTCGATGGCGCCCGATACGCAGCTCCGCCCGTTCAACGAGGATACTCCGGACTACGGTATTATTCTTTCCCGTCACTTTTCCCTCTCATATCTGCAGTTCGGGTGTGGGTTTAGATAGGGTTTAGGGTGGGATGATCTACACTGATTTAGGACCTTAGGATGTATTTGGTCTGGTTTTCCCGCTTGTACGTCTGAGATCCCCTATCTGTCGATGATTTTGAGCAGGACCTTAATTAGCCAATCCCCTGTTTCGTTGTGGGAGATAGAAACATCATACAAGCGAATTAGTGGATATGATGGGATTAAAAGGTACAACAATTGTTGATGTGAAGAATTGATATAGTAATAGAAAACCATGGCTTGTTTGATTTTCGTTAGTGCTATAAACTCAGAATTTCACTGCACAGGCCTGTTAACTGAATTTCAGTTTACTGTACATAGCTGTTATATGAACTAGAAGATAACCCGCGCGTTGCGGCGGGATGGTAGGCTGAAAATATGGACAATTAGGTTGATGACATAAATAATTGTGAGAATTGATTATTATGTGATGGAAATGACAGCCATGCATGATTTGTTGATGTCAAAAGGGTTGCATGCATGGACAATATAGTTAGTGGGATGGTAGATTAATGATGTGGTCGGAATGTATGGTTCGTTGATGTGTAAGCTTTGCATGCTTAGGAAAAATAGTTAGTGGGTTGCAACTATTTAAGAATAGAAGATTTCAGTTTGTGTACATGCATTTGAGTGCACTGTTGTTGGCTGTTGCTGGCGTTCAAAAGGTTAACTGGCCAGTACATGCAACTCTTAAAGGATCATTGCATTTGACCCAGCTGACAAGTACATGAAAAGCTGCTATTTGAACTGAATTTCAGTGTACTGGTCGTTGCAAATTGAATATTGAGTGCACTGTTTCATCCCTGAAAATTATGGTCAGTTTCATGTGTTGCTGGATGTCAAACTCTGAACATGCTAGCTGCCATTGTTAACGGAATTCAAAGCTTCATGGATGTCAAACTCTGAATTTTCAGTGTGATAGTGGATTTTAGTGTTGCATAGTGAGTAGATGATCAAGTTAAACTTGTGTTTGATGATATGATTTGTCAAATAGATGAAAAAACCATTGCTTGTTTTCTATGTCCCTGAATTCATCTAGGAGTATATGATGTAGGTAAACATTATTTTGATGTTAGTAACTGCCAAATTGTTGAAAAAACAAGCCTTGTTATACAGATTCTCTCGGTTAAATCCGCAGTTCAGTTTTGCACTATTACCAGAAAAATTCAGTGTACAAGTTGACTGTTAAATGCATATTAGGTTTAGGCATGCATAGTAACTGAATTTTCAGATGATTTACTGAAAGTATGTGCTAACTCTTGTTTCTTTGTGTTTCCTAGGAACTGCTGACCATTTATTCTCAGTTGTATTGGAACTTAATGGATATTTCTGTGGTATTGGAGAAGGATTGGAATATGTATCATGTACTCAAGCATTTATTGATTACTGCAACAAGGACACTTGGTCAAAGCTCTGGATTGATGACATTTTGAAGCAATTAGGGTATAAACCTGAGAATGTGCATGTTTATTGGCTGCTTCCAGGGAAGGCTATTTGTGAGGGTATACTGCTTATTGAATCAGATGCTGATATAGTGCAGATGGTCAGTGCTGTAGATAATCACAAGACACTTTGTCTGATGGTTGATCACACAGATTTTATGAGGAATCTAAGGGAGGAAGTGATCATTAATATAGGAAAAAACTGCCAGCAACAACAAGTCCAGAGAAAAACATCACAAGAGAAGCTACTGCAAGTGAAGGCTCAAGCAAATCAGTTCAAGATGATTTTGAAAGTTTCTACAATGAGTATTGTCAAGAAGAAGAAGAGGAAGACAGTGATGATTCTGATTTTGTAGACAGTGACTTTGAAGTAGAAGATGGAGATGATGATCTTTTCAGGGACAATGTAGATACAGAGGTCAATGACAGCAATGAAACAGTACTAGTGCAAGACTTAGAGGATGATGATGCACTGGAGAATGCAGATTTGAATTTGAGGAAAGAACAACATGATAAGTTGCAGTACAAGTTTGGTGTATTTAATCCTCAAGTAGATATGGACAATCCTGTGTTCAAAGTGGGCATGTCATTCAGTGATGTGAATGAGTTTAGAGCTGCTCTG
The DNA here is from genome assembly GCA_039707655.1 of Elymus sibiricus. NCBI lineage: Eukaryota > Viridiplantae > Streptophyta > Magnoliopsida > Poales > Poaceae > Elymus > Elymus sibiricus. The sequence goes on along the minus strand of CM077663.1, from coordinate 20,229,629 downwards.
AATTCATACAGTGTAAGGAATAGAGTAAAAATTAAGAAAATAAGAAATGAAATTAAAAGAGTGAATGCTTGTTGCCAGGAAGGGTGCCCCTGGATGATTAAAGCTGCCAAGAATAGCACAACTGGTGCTTTTGTTGTTTGGGCTTATGAAGGAAATTACACATGTGAATCAGTGTGGAAGTTGAAGGCATTGACAGCTCCTTTTCTCACTCAGAAGTTCCTAGATGAATTCAGGGACAACATGAAGATGGATCTGCAAACTTTTGCTAAAAAGGTGCAGAGGGAATACAACATGTGTCCAGACAGGTGGAAGCTAGGAAGGGCCAGAAAAGAAGCACTGGCAATTATACATGGGGATGAGGCAGCCCAATTTAATCAGCTGTGGGATTATGGGCAAGAATTGAGGAGATCAAATCCAGGGTCAAAGTTTTTTCTCACATGCAATAAGGTCAAGGTTGGTGACCAAACAGAGGACCACTTGGCTACATTATATTGGTCATATGATGCATTGAAGAGAGGATTCCTAAGGGGGTGCAGGCCTTTGATTTGTGTTGATGGATGCCACATTAAAACAAGGTATAAAGGGCAGCTGCTAACTGCAGTAGTTATTGATCCTAATGACTGCATCAACCCCATTGCTTTTGGTTTGGTTGAAGTGGAGTACACTAGTTCATGGGAGTGGTTTTTGACCACCTTGAGGGAAGATTTGAACATTACGAACACTTCTCCATGGACAATCATTAGTGACAAGCAGAAGGTAATGCAATTTACTTGCATAATTTACTTGCATAGCTTACTTGCATAATTTACTTGTGAAATTTACTTCCATGCTTTACTTGTGATTTTCAGGGCCTCATTAAAGCAGTCACCAAAGTGTTCCCAGATGCAGAACACATGTTCTGTGTTAGACACTTGTACCAGAATTTTCAGAAGGCAGGGCACAAGGGAGAAGTACTAAAAAATAATTTGTGGGCCATTGCCAGATCCACTTGTGTGCCAAAGTGGGAGCACAATATGGAAAAGATGAAAGCTGCTAGTGAAAAAGCCTATGAGTGGGTTGAAGAATTGGTTCCTAACACATGGATCAAAGCTTTCTTCAGTGATTTTCCTAAATGTGATGCTTTTGAACAATCATTCTAAAGGTTTCAACAGGTATATTTTATTTCATCCAGTTGTACACACTAATCTAGTTTTCAACAAATTTTATTTTCCAGACATTGCACTTGTTGCTTCCAAAACAGCTATATTTTGCAGGCTAGAGAAATGGTTATTCTATCAATGTTGGAGATAATCTTTTACAAGTTAATGTAGAGGGTTCAAAGTAAGCAGGTAGAAGCTGAGAAATGGCCAGGCACAATCTGTCCAAAGATCAAGAAGAAGCTGGACAAATTTACTGAATGGAGTGCAGCTTGCATGGTTCAATCAGGTGGAGATGGCATTTATCTTGTGGCATAAAATGAGATTGAATTATCATATATTGTCGACTTAATTGGAAGAAGATGTGACTGCAATAAGGTGGCAGCTTTCTGGAATTCCTTGCCATCATGCAATTGCATGTTTCAGGAGTAATAGGATTAATCCAGAAAGCTTGGTTCACAGCTGTTACAGTATTGCAAGTTATAGGGAAGCTTATGGGTATAACTTGATTCCACTCAGAGGGAGGCCCTTTTGGGAGAAGATGAATGCTTATTATATGTTGTTTGGAGATGATGAGCAGCAAACAGGTGCAATTCCTAATCTTAATGCACCTGTACCAGACCTGAATGCACCAGATCAGAATGTAGAAGAGTGAAAGGGCATTTCCCTCCCTAAGTGAGTTTTGGGTGTTTGTTGACAACACTAGTGATCCTAACCGTGTGCTTAGTGTTTCTAAGATCATGAGATGATAAAGCACAAGACGGTGGTCGACCCCTCAAAAGTGAAAAGACCGAACAGGAGATAAAGGATTTCCGAAGACTTTTTTCTTTGTGTTTGAGTATAGGAAATCCATACTATCAAGAGGCGTATGTCTTTGGTAGGTAGTGGGAAATCAAGTCTTGCACAAACCATATACATCAGCCTACCTATTTTGCAGCAATGAAGTGGAGCCCTTGAAATATGGCTGCCCTGGCTCTGGAGTCTGGAGACTCCGGCGTCGATCTGGCGGATACTCCGGCGTGTGAGCGCCGGAGACTCCGGTGTGAAAACACCGGAGACTTCGTCCTGGCGATTTTGGGTCGTAGCTGTCAAGTGTGACAACTCCCAGAACCCTGAATCGGAGTCCTGCCGGATACTTGCCGGATTCTCTGGACTGCAGCGTCAGGGCCGGAGACTCCGGTGTGAAAACACCGGAGTATCCGGTTGGACCGGAGACTCCGACGTCTATTCACCGGAGACTCCGGGTACTTGAAATTCCAACAGTTATATTTCCTGGGTACCTATATAAGGCCTTCTTCTTCCTCAGGAAAAGGCTGCGACTTCCACTCTCTCTCTCCATTGCTGCAGCTCACAAAAACTCCAAGCTCTCCTTCCCTAGCCATAGGAACTTGATGCCCTTTTGGGAATCGAGGGAGGAGCACTAGATCTACACATTCACCAAAGGGATTTGATTTCCCCCCACTTTCCATTGAGATACTTATTACTCTTGGGTTTAGAAACCCTAGACGGAAGATTCGCCCCCGAAGCTTTGCTCGTGGACTTGTGCCAGCTCGGGACCGGTTGGGAGCCTCCAATTGAGTTGTGGAGTGTGCCTCAACGACAAGGGTTCCGGTGGTCACCCTAGAAGACCGCCGCTTACTGGAGCGTGAGGTCACCTTCACCGGTGCGCTCACGGGAGAATAGGGTGAGCCGGTTCGGCGCATTGGGTGTCCGTGTGTGACCCCAACACGTCTCCAAATGAAGACGTACTTCCCTTAACAAGGAAGGAACTTCGGGAATCACATCCTCGTGTCTTCATCTCCATTTCGGTTACTTCTATCCTTTACCATTGTGTACCTTGTTTATCTTGCTTGTATGCTTGCTTGTCATGCTAGGGAAATTCACTTAATTGCATATCTAGAGAATTTACCTTTCGTGTCAAGCCTTAATTGAAAAAGAACTAAAAATTGGTTAGCTCCTATTCACCCCCCCTCTAGTCGCTCATACCGGTCCTTTCAATTGGTATCAGAGCAAGGGCTCTTTATTCGGGCTTAACCGCCTAAGAGGATATGGGCGACGAGACCGAGAAGGATGATGCACCACTAGTAGAAAAAGTCCCATTTGTCCCGGTTCCAGAGGCCCATTTGTCCCGGTTCTGGAACCGGGACTAAAGGGTCGGGACTAAAGCCCAAAACCTTTAGTCCCGGTTCGCTTACGAACCGGGACCAAAGGGGCTCCACGTGGCCGCTGTGGGGCGCGCAGGCAGGAGGACCTTTAGTCCCGGTTGGTAACACCAACCGGGACTAAAGGAGCTCCATGTGGCCGCTTCGCAGCACTCAGGCAGGAGGACCTTTAGTCCCGGTTGGTAACACCAACCGGGACCAAAAGGCAGCCACGCGTCAGCAGCTCGCAGGCGCTGGGGTTTATTTTTTGAAAGGGGGGGTTTAGGGGTTTTGGAGGGTTTAGGGGTTTCATATTGTGTTAGCTAGCTAATAGAGAGAAGTGACCTCTCTTTCTCCGTGCTTGGTCGACGCTAGCTACTACATATCACTACTAGGGAAAACCTTATACACAGGAGCTTACCAGTAGCGCTTTTTAAAAGGAGGCGCTGCTGCTACTTAGCAGTAGCGCGTTTAAAAAAACGGCGCTACTACTAAACACATATCAGTAGCGTGGCACGTATAAAACGCGCTACTACTACAATTGCCACACCATTCCCGATAGGCTAGGTATAGTAGTAGCGCCCTTCCTCTAACAGCGCTGCTGCTATTCTACTTATCTGTAGCGCTTGGAACCAACCCGCGCTGCTGCTATGACAACCTTATCCACCCCGTGCGCTCCCTCTCTCTTCCTCACTCCTGGCCCCTCACTCCTCCCTCACACTGTCGCCCCCCGCCGCTCGCCGCCGCCGTCGCCTACCCCTCCTCCCTCTGCCGCCGTCACCTCCCCCTCCTCCCTGGACTCGGTAATCCTCCCCCTCCTCCCTCCTCCCTCCTCCCCGCCCCACCTCCTCCGTCCTCCCTCCACTCCTCCATTCGCCGCCGGCCGGCCCCTCCTCGCTCCGCCTTCCTCCTCCGTCCTCCTTCCTCCTCCCTCCTTCAGTCGCCCCTCCTTCTCCCTCCTCCCTCCTCCATCCACAACCCCTCCTCCCTGCTACATTTTGATTTAGTAGGCTAGTTGATATTTTCTTGTTGATATGCAACATTTTGATTTACTTAATATTTTGTAGTTGATATATAACAATTTTGATTTAGTATGATTAACTGATTAGTAAAAATTTAGACATAGTTGATAGTTTTTAGTTGATATAAGCCTCTGTTCATATATAACACTTTGATTTAGGATAGTTTCTAGGGTTTAGTTGATAGTTTCTAGTTAACTGAATTATTACTAGGGTTTTAGTATATTATTTTTAGACATAGTTGATAGTTTCTAGTGATCCTGAAACTATTTACTCATTTGCTAGAATGAACATGTCATATTCTGAATATAGAGGATGTCTTGGTGTTCTTGTTTGCAATGTACCTCCGAGTGGCCTATGTTTTGCCGGAATGTTGATTCGTTTCCGTTCCGGCAAATTTCAGGCGCTCGATATGTCCTGTTTTTAGCAAAGGTCATGCCTCATTTTTTTCATCAATTTTAGCATGACTTGTGCTACAATGTAGGACATATCGAATGCTTGTGATTTGCCAGAACGGGAATTCAATGATATTCTGGCAAAACATAGAGCATTTTTTCTATGTCATTGCTCGATATATGGAATGGGTTGACTTTAGGTCTGTTTCGGCTCCTTGTGTGTCTTTCAGTGAGGGAGAGTGTCCACCATATATATATATATGAGAGAGGAAGAATCCCGACTGTTGTCGTGGGGGTCGCTTCTCCTTCTTTTCCTTGTGCTAGATATTTGTAATGCACTAGGGAAAGGAGGAGTAGCGACCATCACCGACGGTCGAAATATGAGAGAGGAAGAATCCCGACTGTTGTCGTGGGGGTCGCTTCTCCTTCGTTCCCGTGTGCTAGACATTTTGGTGTAATGCACTCGGGGACGAATGGAGGAGCCACCATCACCGACGGTCGCAATATCAGAGGGAGTGCCCACCATATACGTGAGATGAGAGTTTAGGAAGGAAAGACTCGACAGACCTAAAGTCAACCCGTTACATATTGAGTAATAGTGATCTGTGTGTTGATCAGTTTCCTGGTAGTTGCCTTCGATCGATTTTAAATGTTTCAACTATGAACATAGGAAATGTCTGACGACAAAAGGAAATTCGTTATGTGCGAATTATGCGAAGACGAGCGCGGCCTGTGCGACAAGCCTCACCTAGTTGATGGTAGGCGCTTCAGCATCGTGCTGGATGAGACCTTCGAAGTGGATACAGTAAGTCACAACGACAAGTATTTTTTTCGTAATTAAGCATGACTTCTGCTTCTTTTGCTTCAACTGATGTTTCCGGAAGGTCACCTTGATGTTATGAGCTTACGGCCAGGTCAGCCTACGCATCGTTGTTGTCCATACCGGATTTCTAAAACCGATGAAGACATGACAATCAAAGATTGGAAAAATGTATGGTCGATCGTAGAGAGCTACTTGGAAGCAACATTGTGCGTAGGCCAAGAATTGGAGACAGGATGATCTCCATTCTCCATAATGGAGAGTCAGGGCCTATCTTGTTTTATGATATTTTACCTAAGAGAGGGTAGAGTAGGTCCTATGAGAGAGGAGTAGGTCCTAGGTACAATGTGTTATTATGTGCTACAATTGTATATATATATATATATGTATGTGAATGGTCGTCGTACGAGAAATTCGATGATATATATATATATATGATCGGTTCTACGAGAAATTCTATGACATTATGTTGAGTTATATGACATATATTTGATTAAGGTGGATGGATGCAAGTGATCATGTTGAGTTAGAGGAAAATATGATGTTGTATCGCAACATCATATTTTCCTCTAACTCAACATGATCACTTGCATCCATGCACTTTAATCTAAATGTAGTTGTTGGCACAATAATTATTACTGTATAGAGCATGCACAAATACGTAGAGGGGAATGTAATTTGTGAAAGCAGGAATACTAGCAGCAGCGCTGGAAGGCATCTAGCGGCAGCGCTGGATTAACAGCAGCGCTTGCCATTCTGCAGCGCTACAGATAGTTATCAGTAGCGCTGGTTAGTGCAGCGCTACTGGTAACAATACTTATCAGTAGCGCTGCACTAACCAGCGCTACTACTACCACTTAGCTGTAGCGCGATAGCAGTAGCGCTGGACCCAGCGCTACTGCTATAGGTATTTCAAGCGCTACTAGTAGGCTTTCTCCTAGTAGTGTATATAGAGAACTCGACGCTAGCTAGTAAGCAAATGAAGGAAACCATTAATTACACAAGATCCTCATGAACATATACAGAGAGAAGTGACCTCTCTTTCTCCGTGCTTGGTCGAACAACAAGTTTTCGTATATCTATCCCTGACATCATCAAGCGCCAAACTCCCATTGAATTTCCGTATGGTATTCTCCCTTTTCATGTATGACGTGGTCAAGAAAGAATCCCGCCAATTCCTCTTGAATTGCTCGTATGCGATCATGTGGTAGGAGTTCATCCCGCATCTGCTAGATCTAATTTAAAGAAGGGGGTCAATACATATATATGAATGAAACTCAACACAATTGATGGTAATAAAATAAAATTGTGAATATTGTTTACATACTTCAAATTGTTCTTCAGATCTGCCCCGCTCAGAGGTCCTGTGGCGAATGTACTCGCAAACGTAGTATCCACATAAATTATTCCCGGGTTCCTGCCACAAGAACTTTACGAGAATAGAGTTCAATCAAACTGATAATCAAGCACGATAATGGTATTGATGAAACTAGAATCAATGAGAGATGCGCGGAACTAGCTAGTACTACTTACTTTGTGGTGTGTAAATCGCAGCTCGTTCTTCAGACCCGGAACCTGTCCGGTGAACTGTTTCCAAACCCTGCCAGGCAAAGAAAATGATTACTTGATATCAGGAAATGAACGAAAGTTGCCGATATGGTCTCGGTATTGATTGAACTTACTTCTGGAGCATTGCAGTCATGTCCGCATATTCCTTGGGATCTTTACGTCTCGAGTCTAAGACAGTTACTACTCCCCCGTCAAGCTTAATGGATAGCAGAATATAGTGGAACCCGCGCACGCATAACTCATCAATTATAGTACTTAACCTCGAGTAAGCGAAACCGAATATGCAGAAGACAGTAACACTCACTTGAAGTTGTAAGGAAAGAGTATTTCCCTTTTGTTTTGATGTCGAAGGAACGCTTTTAGCAAGTTTTCCTCGGTTTCTTTAACATTGTTTTGTACCGTCCATTCATTTACGGTATTTGGGCTAATGTGTAACACCCCAAAAATCGGGTTATCGATTTTTGTGCTGTTATTCCTTTCTAGCTTTTCTCTCCCGAATTTTTCCTCTGGAATTTGGCAAGTGACCAGATGAATCCAGTCATTCCCCAACCTCTTTGTGCCTTTCTCATGCTTTTGTGCCAGTCAACCCTCCGTTAGGAAATCCCGAATCCCATTCAAACCCTAGTTCCGAAATATTGGAACTAGAAATCCTGCCTTTGTGTTCTCAAAGGAGCTATCATTTCTCTTGCTCTGCTGATCCTCCCAAAATTTCTAGAGATCCTCCTTCCTCCATAGACCCTAGATGTGCAAAAATATTGCTAACTCATATGCAATATTTTCCCTCTAGAATTAATTCTTTATCCTGCCTTTCTGAGGAATTAAATCCAGGAAAATATCTATCCATCTCCAGAGGTCATGAAAACTTGTGGAGATATTCCTTGTGGATATATTGAGCTCTCATAAAAATATTGGCCATAATTAAATAGGGAAAATTGCCTTTTCCTATTTAAGGCCAACATTCCAATTTGGGACCTTTCCAAAGGAACTACCATCTTGGTAGCTATGAAAAATCCCAAATAATTTGTGGAGCTTCTTATATCCATATATTCTCCATTTCCATCAAAATCTCCAGTTCCCCAATTCAAGTTTTGAGTGCCACTTCCATTTGCAATTTCTGTCCAGATTTTCAGTTTGCAAAGGAGGTGCTAGATTCCTTGATCTCCTTGGGTTTAGATTTTGCAGGGTGATGCATTGTGATAAATTAGCATTGTCCTCCAAAAATTAGCCCATATCATCTAGCCAATCTCCCTCAGCAATTTTGCCAAGTTTTTGTTCAGATTGGAGCATTGTGAAGGAAGTACCATTTATATTTATGCAAATAGTATGAAACTTTCACAGTGCTTCCATATGCCCAAATCATAACTATCCTCCAAAAATCATCCAAGTCCATGTAGCAAAATTTCCCCAGCATCATCTTTTGCATTTCTGGTCAGAATGCCAAGTTACAAAGGAAGTGCTAGCTAGATTTGATTGTTTTAGCTGAGATTTTGCCAGGATAGTGACCTTAGTAGATGGTTAGCCTCTGCCCAATATCATGCCAAGAGGAGCACTGTGATGGCCGTGGCACAACACAAACACTTGGCTGTTGGCTTCTTGTTGAGCAAGGAGAGGTCACACCAGAGCTGACCTTTCTTTCTTGATGGGTCAAGTCAACTCAGGGTAGTGTGTAGATGGCCCTAGACATGGTTTGGCATCGCATGGGCCGTGGCATCGCCGTGGGCACGCGGTGACCATGGACAGAAAGTGCCAAACCAGAGCTCTGCGTTGAGATGTCGCATCCCTCTCCCTGTGCTCTCGCCGGCGCCTTGTGCCGACGTCTGCGGAGACGTACGGCTTCCTATCCATCCCCATCTGGCCCTGGAGGCTTGCTTGTTGGCCGGGTGTGCCGACAGCGGATGCTCCGCTAGGAGCGCCGCCACGGTGGTGAGCTCCCGGAGTTTCTCCCGGCGTCTAGAGCACCCCCCCCCCCCCCCGCGGCTATATAAGGCGTGCCCAAGCCCCTCCCCTAGCCAGGACCCAGCCCCTCCTCCCAATCGAGCCCCGGAGACCTCCGCTCCTCCCCATGGCAGAGAGCCGCCGCCGACTCCCCTCGGCCGTCCCCGCGCCCCGGGCCATTTCCTCCTCCCAGCTCTCGCCTGCAGCTGCCCCGGGGGTCGCGGAAGCCGCCGCCGTCCTCATTTACCGCCGGGGAAGCCCTGCCGGCGTGACCCCCCTACAGCTTCCGGCCGCCGTGGCCTCTCAGCGGCGCTGGAGCTCTGGGCCATCCCGGGCGTCCCTGTGACCGTCCCTGGAAGCGGCGTGGAGTGGCGGTGCTCATACCCCGCCGGCCGGCCCTGGGAAGCGGTGAGGCGACGGTGGCGCCGGCGGCCACAGCCCTCTGTCTCCGTCGAGCGCAGGAGAAGAAGAAGGCCAGAGGGAGGAGAGAGAGAAAGAGATGAGGCGGGGCCCTCCCGTCAGTGAGAGAGAGAAAGTCAAACCGGGCCCGCGCATTTTAAGTGAAAGCGTATTTTCCCAAATACGCTTTCGCATCTGGAAATCGTATTTTTGTCTGCTTCGGTTAGAAAGGCGCTTTCCAGCCCGGAAAGCTTACTCCGCCCGGTTGCACGTTCTGTTTTAGCCCAGGGACCCTTTTGTAGTAATTTTTTCTATACAGATTGGTCCCTGGTGCTTAAACGCCCATAACTTCGCGACCGTAGCTCGGAATCAGGTAAAACCAGCGCCCACGTTTTCGTCTCGTCGAGCCCGTTACGATGGTACTATTTTCACTATGTGTTTACACTGTGAAAATAACCATTTTGCCCTTGCCCTCTGATCAAGCCCTCTGAGAGAGACCCCTGTCCGGCGATTTCTTCCGCGAGGTGATCTTGTTTCCTCCCGGCGTATTCGTCGACCCCCAGGCAAGCCAACCTCTTCCATGAGCTCCGGACTTGCGTGATGAATTTGCTTGCACCTGTGTGTTTATCTGTATCACCTGTTAGGCTGCACTTGCATGCACCGATGGTGACATCGGTATTAGACACTAGCATTTCCATTCATCTAGTGCCATGTCTTATTTCCATATTGCCATAATAATGATATTGTTAATATCATTGCTATGTTAGTATTATGATTGATCTCATGCCATGATTATCAGTACTATGATCTTGCTATGATAGCACTTACTATGGTCAGTGGAATAGTACGATGATGGATATGTTGAGTGGGTTGAATAAAGGATATTTAGTCGGTTGATCGTGAGTCACCTGTCCGGGCATACTCGTGCAACCACATTTGCCAGTATGGGACGGCCCTAAGCGGGTCTGACTGCGTGATCTTTCACCGGTACCTCCAAAGAGGGAAGGTTATGCGCGGCGTGCTACCCTGATCAGTTAAGCGGCGATAACCTTGTGAGCCCAGTTGTTGTTGAGTTTTGTGCGCACGTCCCCGTTTGGGACAGTAGGCCCCGTTTGGGTCTACAGAGTTTGGCCACGACGGTGGCAGGTGTCATGAGGACACAGGGGCCACCCAAGGCTGACCTCTGGGGGAGGAAGAGTGCCGGTGGTACGATGGAAGAGTCACGGGTCAGGCAGGTTTTGTTGAAGCAACGCTGGTCCACCCGAATGGGATCACGAGGCCAGGTGCTTCATGGTGTGGGTAAAGTGTACAACCTCTGCAGAGTGTAAAATCTTTTCGAATAGCCGTGTCCACGGTATTGGACAGCCCGTCCAGACCTCAGTAGATGGTCAACCGTAGCAGTGTTAGTAAGGATGAAAGAGCTCATCTTGGGTAGACATCAGGTGATGTCAGGAATAAGGTATATTAGCCAAGGGATGGCTATATGATGAGTGGCCGGGTGACCACATGATTTGGGTTGGAATTGAGTCAGTTCAGGTTGGATCATGAGTAATTCGAGGGTTGTGGGACAACCCAGAAGAGAGTAAGTTGGTATTCGGTACAGTAAGTACTCTAAGCATTTAGTGTGATCTTGCCATAGATTATATGACTGATCCTTGATATGCCATGCTTGATTCCATGCTTTCCTTGTTAGAATTCATGCCATGCTTAGGAATAATTCATGCATAGCATAGGGCTTGCTTTGTCACCTGCTCGTTTGGATGCTATGTATTTGGTTGTCTTGCGAGTACATTTAAAGTACTCACCTGGCCTTGCACATGGCCAGTTGCAGGAGAAGATCTGTCGAGCTAGAGCGTAACCAATCCAGTCCTGTGCGTTATGGAGCCCAGCCAGAGATATCGTTGCCCCTTAACCAAGACCCCTGCTGCCATTTAGTTAGCCTTGGAGTTATGGAATATTGTTGTAAGCAATAGTATTGTAACACTCCATTATATTAATAAAGCCATTTTTGCCTGGAATTGCTGTATCATGTCTTTGGCATGCGTCAGGTCTTATCCTGGGGACTGGCGTGCGTCGGCCCTCTATCGGGGTGCCACATAATGAACCCAATGTCATAGATTTGTCTTTTTGGGCATTCGACGATCTTCAATCTGCATAATATAGTGAGGATAATTATATATACATGCAATGAACGAGCTGAGCTAGAGACTTAATTACAGAAGTAATACTTACAGACAGTAGCAAGTCATGATTTGTTTGTCGAGGGCCTCTTGATTGAATAACTGAAATAACTCCACAAATTCAACAGGCATCAGGTCGACTCCAATGAGGTCGTGCTCATCTTTAATTCTCACCATCAAACTATCGGACCCATTCTTCCTGCAGCTTTCCAAGTACCACTCATGCAATCTTCGCATCATCGTTGTTAGAGGAGGATGATCAGGTTTGACGAGAGGCTTCCCCTGCTCGTATCTAAAGATCTTTAATACCTCAGCTGTTTCAAACTGTACATCATCGCCCACGTAATCACCAAGAGTGGTACCGGGCAGTAGCCCCGGATGATTAGCGATATCGCTAGACACCTTGAGCGGGGGGCACGATTTCTTCTCCTGTTCGCCGAGCTGGAGAATTGTTTTCCCACTTCTTCGTCTTGAAGCACTGGCAGTACTTCCCGACCGCCACGCTTCATCATATGTCTTTTCAATACAGCGGTCATAGTTGGATTGCGGCGGAGGCGGTGGTGGTCGCTTAAGGGCATCCAGAGTGCGCTTCGCTTTCACCGGATCTATTGTTTCCTTCGGAGGTGGACGTTTCCGTTCAAAATGGGCCTGCACTTCGGCAGCACTGATGTCCTTGTTATCCTCGTCAGTCCTCTCATATGGTAACTTTGGAGGAACCCTGACGCTTGGACCATATTTGAATTTCTTCCCGCGTTTTGTACTGCTAGCCGCCGGAGCGGCGGCGGCTCTCTTCCGCTGTTGCTGACGCGCCGGAGCCCGCTGAGGCGGCGGAGACCGCTGATGCGCCGGAGGCAGCTGCGGCGGCGGAGACGGCTGACGCGCTGGAGACAGCTGAGGCAGAGGAGGATTCTGCTGAGGGGCCTCCCCCGTTAGAGTCCGCTGAGGCGGCGGAGACGGATGACGCACCGGAGACGACTCAGGCAGCGGAGATAGCACAACTGGACTGTGGGGAGGAGTCTGCTGAGGATCCTGCTGCGTCTGCTGAGGCGGCGTCCAGTTTGGAAGCTTGATGTTCTCCTTTCTCCATAGGCAGGTACACCTTAAGGCATTTTCCAGAAGATCCTCCCCTTCACCTGTAGGGTAGTCAAGCTCCAGCCCCTCAAATCCCGCAATTATCTCATCCACCGTGACAATAGCATAGCCATGTGGAATCGGATGGCAATGGAAAGTTCCCTCAGTTCGAGGAGGTAAAACAGAGCCGACCGCCGCCTTCAAGGTCAGGTTCTGGCATTCGCCATTAGCACACAATGTTCAGCCTACGTGATACTATCCACAGGGTAGCGAGGAGCCGTGATATCAGGCTGAAGGAGCTCCGTGGAAGCCACGCTGCTTCTCCGCTGAGATGGTGGGGTAGCTTCTGGGACAGTGTCGAAGGAAGGATCTTCGTGCCGCTGAGATGGTTGGTCGGTAGCTCGCTGGCTCTGAAGTTCCTCTAGCTTTTGTAGTCTTGCATTGATCTTCTGCATGTCGCTCAGCTCCGCTTTCCTCTTTCTCTCCCGGCTTCTGTAACCGCCTGCGTCGGGAAATCCAACCTTCCACGGAACGGAGCCTGGTGTGCCTCGTGTTCGTCCAGGGTGCTCAGCATTCCCTAGGGCCTCAGTCAGCTCGTCCTTCTCTCTGTCGGGAATGAACGTCCCTTCCTGCGCTACGGTGATATACTTCTGAAGCTTCGTGACGGGTATTGAAAGTTGCTCGTCCGTCCAACGGCACTTCCCTGTTTCAGGGTCCAAAGTTCCCCTAACCCCGAAGAACCAAGTCCTTGAACGGTCTGGCCAGTTCAATGTCTGTGGTACGACCCCTTTAGCAATCAGGTCATTCTCAGCTTTGTCCCACAACGGCCGGGCTTTGAGGTAGCCACCTGACCCCGTGTGATGGTGATACTGCTTCTTTGCAGTGTTGTTCTTGTTTGTCTCTGACAGTTTCTTACTCTTGTCCGATGTCTTGTAGGCCACAAATGCGGGCCAGTGATCTCTTATCTTCTCAAATCGGCCGATGAATTCTGGAGTCTTACCTTTGTCGACAAACTTTGATTTCAACTCTTTCTTCCACCTCCTGAATAGATCTGCCATCTTCTTAAGAGCACACGCCTTGACCAGTGGCTCTATAACTGGCTTATTCGGATCCTCCTCTGGCGGTAGGGTGAAATTTTCCTTCAGCGCGGTCCAAAGATCATCTTTCTGTCTATCGGTGACATAATCACCTTCAGGGGCGTCGTCCTTAGGCTTATTCCATTGCTTGATGCCGATCGGGATGTTGTCCCTAACAATAGCTCCGCACTTAGCAGAAAATGCGTCCTTGGTCCGCTTGGGTTCAATCGGTAGGCCATCGTCCGCGAGTGCTGTGATCGTGAACCTTTCATCCTTGCGCAACCTCTTCTTCGGGCCTCGTCTCGTTACCGAAGTTTGGCTCGATCCGGAGGGCTATAAAAGAAGAAAGAAGAGTTAATATATGTACATACTGATGGGGATATGTACCTAGGGTAGGGTCATAGGCCTGACCTACATGCCCTACCTAAAGACACTACCCCAGAAAGCTTAAGAGCTACAAGGAAGACTCCGACTGAAATCACCAAGTCATACAAGCCACTCGACAATATACACTCGGAGGTACCTTTCACTCGACAATTACCTTTCACTCGGAAGGACCAGAAGACAGTCGACCACAGAAGCCCAGAAGTCACCCCAGGGAGGCTAACGGGCAGGCATTCATCAAGACCATTAATAGCATTTATGTTGTAACGTACGTCTTTATAAACCACGATCTGACCCTTAAACGCCGGTCACTTATGAGGGGCAGCGCACTCTATATAAGCCACCCCTCCCCACTGGCAAAAGGGTTGGCTGGTTCGCACCCCCTGTAGCGATACTCCAATTACACTCGACAAATAGCTCCCGAGCACCTGAGACGTAGGGCTATTACCTCCACGAGAGGGGCCTGAACTCATAGATCTGTGTGTACACCCTCGCCGTAGCTAGGACTCTGCCCTCTCCTTACGTACCCCTACCTTCTACTGTCAGACTCGTTCCCACGTCAGTTGGTGCACACCGTGGGGCAGGCGTCTAAGCGACTTCCGGCGAGGTTGCATTTTTTTTCCTTCGTCATGTCATCCGGCGGTGATTTGTTCCTGGGCCGCGAGATCCGTCTCGGAGCGCTCACCTTCATCGCCGACGATTCGGCATGGCTCCGGGAGGCGCCTCTGGACGTTGAGGCGCTCCCGAGTCGTGGGGCGACGCACTTTTGCGCAAGCTCCTGCGGTGTCCTTCTCCTTCAGCCGTCGACTCCGCACGTGTCGGCCCTCCATGTTGTTCATCGTCGCAAGCGATCCGGTCGTTCGCGGCTACAGCGTTGGGTGCGACATGCGGCGGCCCGCCAGGCTTCGTCCCCGCAGATTGCGGCCATCGAGCCCGTCGAGTCACTTCTCGGCGTGTTCGACTCGGCGTGAGATCGGTCGGGCGTTCCCTCCGAGTGCGAGAGCTACGATCCTGCGGCTGAGGTTTTTATGGCTGGCTCTCATCAGAGTCCGCCGTCTGGCTTCAGCCACGCCAGGCGCGAGATTGGTGGAACATCGAATGAACAGCAGCACCGGGATGAGGATGTTCTCCGTACTCCCATCGTCGGCACGACTGCTGAGGCCCAGGCCATGGAGGCGACTCGCCTTCGACTCAAAGAGATGCAGAAGGCACTCGACGAGCGTGCTCGACAGCGTCCGCCGCGTCCCAATCGACATCAATGACAGTTGTTTCCGAGTGGATCGCGGAATAACGTCGAGGTATTCCGTACTCCAGTGTTGAATGTTGCGGCTGCTGCTAGGATTGCAGATTCTATACAGCCGTCACGGTCGGAAGCTGGCAGAGGTTTGCAACAGATCAGAACGCTGCTCGAAGCAGCGCAACAGCAGAATGCGGCTGTGTCTCAGTCGCAGAACAGACTACATAGCAATTCACCCAGGGCGGAAACAGTTCAATCGGCCCACAGTCCTGGGTCGCCCCTGCGCCACAGAGGCGGAGACTTCCGGGAAGATCGGTACAGAGATCAGGGGCGAGATCAGTTTGCTCCCCGTTATCACCGCGATGACCGTCGTCGAGTGCTTTCTCCTCCGCGGAGTGGTTCCTATGTGCCCCGGCACAATGATGATAGGCGCCCGTTCGATGATGAGCGGAATCCTGGATTTGACGCAAGGGATATCCTCGCTCAAAGACGGGTCGACAGAGGCAGAGCCCACAGAGATGGTTATAACGGAGACTATCCGAGTGGAAGCGGAGCTGTTGTGTCTGGTCCCTAGTGTTTTAGCAGAGCCATTCGCTATGCAGAAATTCCCCCCAACTTCAGGTTGGCGGCTGGAATTGGCAAGTTTTCTGGCGAGACGAAGCCCGAGACATGGTTAGATGATTACCGAGTGGCCGTGCAGATTGGTGGAGGAAACGACAACATAACCATGAAGCATTTCTCCCTGATGTTAGATGGTTCGACCAGAGCTTGGCTGAATCGTTTGGCTCCCTCTAGCATCTATTGCTGGGAGGACTTGGCCCGAGTGTTTATCAGAACCTTCGAGGGCACCTGTAAACGTCCGACTGGTTTGATTGATTTGCAACACTGTGTTCAGAAACCCAATGAGACCTTGCGAGACTACATTCAGCGCTGGTCCACCCTGCATCACACGGTGGAGAATGTTTCCGAACACCAGGCTGTTTGTGCTTTCAAGGCTGGTGTTAGATACAGAGAGCTCTATCTGAAATTTGGTCGCACTGGTGATATTTCTCTGAGCAAGATGATGGAGATTGCCACTCGGTACGCCAATGGGGAAGAAGAGGACCGCCTCCGAAGCGGTAAAGGAAAAGCAGTCGACAATGATGCAGGCAGAAATTCCAGTCGGAAGCAGAAGCGCAAGGCTGATCCCCCCGCTCCGGTAGAAGCGGCCGCTCTGGTGGCTCAGGCCAAAAATAAAGGAAAGTCCAAAGCTAAGTTCGCCCCCAAGAAGTCAAAGAATTAGTCGGGTACAGATGTTATGGATTTACCATGTGCAATCCACACGAGGAAAGATGAAGAGGGCAATGTAATATTGCCAAAGCATACCACCCGACAGTGCCGTTTGCTGATTGAACAGTTCAAAGAGAGCCAGTCGAGTGAAAAAGACCCTGAAAAGGGAGATGAAGAAGATAAAGAAGAGTTTCCTGAGATCAATGCCACTCTGTTGATTTTTGCTGATGTTGAGAGCAAGAGTCGACTGAAAGTTATCAACAGGGAGGTTAACATGGCGGTTCCCTCTACCCCCACATATCTCAAGTGGTCTCAGACTGCTATCACGTTTGATCAGTCAGATCACCCTGCGCATATTGCTACCCCCGGGCGGCAAGCGCTGGTGGTGGACCCAGTTGTGGGGGGCACTCAACTCTGCAAGGTTTTGATGGACGGTGGAAGCAGTCTGAACATCCTATATGCAGATACCCTCAAGGGGATGGGCATTCCGATGTCCCGACTTAGTGAAAGCAACATGCAGTTCCATGGTGTCATCCCTGGGAAAAAGGCCCGTTCACTTGGTCAAATAGCGTTGGATGTGGTGTTTGGTGACAATAAGCATTTTCGCAAGGAAAAATTGACATTTGAAGTGGTCGACTTCCAGAGTGCATACCACGCCATCCTTGGTCGTCTGGCTTATGCCCGTTTCATGGCCCGTCCATGTTACGTGTATCTCAAGCTGAAGATGCCCGGACCCAAGGGTGTGATCACAGTCACTGGCAATCGACAGAGGGCTGAGGAGTGCCTTCAGCAGGGCTCCAAGATCGCCGATCATCAGATGGCCATGGTCGAATTGGAAGAATACAAGAAAAACGCTGATCCTTCCGACCTGTTACGCGCTAAGAAGCCCGCTTCTGAGTCAGCTTTTCAGTCGGCTGGAGAAGTGAAGAAAGTGAACATTCACCCGACAGATCCAACAGCTACCCCGACCAACATCTCGACGACACTCGACAGCAAATAGGAAGCCGAGCTCATCCAGTTCCTCCGTGAGAACTGGGACATCTTCGCATGGAAGCCTGCTGACATGCCTGGTGTACCCAGGGAACTGGCTGAGCATCGGTTGAGAGTTGACCCAAAGGCCAAGCCTGTGAAGGAGCATTTGCGTCGGTTGGCAACGGAGAAGCGAAAAGCAATCGGCGAGGAGGTGGCTCGTCTCTTGGCGGCTAAGTTCATACGTGAGATTTACCACTCCGAGTGGTTATCGAACGTCGTTATGGTCCCTAAGAAGGACAAGTCACTCCGCATGTGTATTGATTTCAAACATATCAATCGGGTCTGCCCAAAAGATCATTTTCCACTCCCCCGCATTGATCAGATTGTCGACTCAACTGCGGGGTGTGAGCGTCTATCTTTTCTGGATGCTTACTCTGGTTACCATCAGATCCGTCTGTTTGGTCCGGATGAAATAAAGACAGCCTTCGTCACCCCTTTCGGGTGTTTCTGTTATATCACCATGCCTTTTGGTTTGAAGAACGCTGGCGCTACTTTCATGCGTATGATTCAAAAATGTTTACTCGATCAGATTCCTCGGAATGTTGAAGCCTACATGGATGACATTGTCGTCAAGTCTCGCAAAGGTTCTGACCTGTTGTCTGACTTAGCTGAAATATTTGCCAATCTGAGGAGATATGATATCAAGCTAAATCCGACTAAGTGCACTTTCGGTGTTCCTGGCGGCAAATTACTCGGTTTTCTCGTTTCTGAAAAGGGAATCAACGTTAATCCTGAAAAGATCGGTGCCATCACCCGAATGAAAAGCCCTGAGCGCGTGCACGATGTCCAGAAGCTCACAGGTTGCTTGGCAGCATTGAGTCGATTCATTTCTCGTCTCGGTGAAAAGGCATTGCCTTTATACCGACTGATGAAGAAGTCTGATACATCCGAGTGGACTTCTGAAGCTGAAGCAGCGTTTGTCGAGCTCGAAGCTCTGCTTTCCACCCAGCCGGTGCTTGCTGCTCCGCGCAGTAAGGAGCCATTGCTATTATACATAGCGGCTACTAATCAGGTCATCAGTACAGTTCTCACTGTCGAGAGGGAAGAGGAAGGTAAAGCTTACAAAGTCCAGCGTCCTGTTTATTACGTCTCTGAAGTGTTGACTCCTTCAAAGCAAAGATATCCACATTACCAGAAGCTTGTGTACGGTATATATCTGTCAGCTAAGAAGGTGGCACATTATTTTCAAGATCACTCAATTTCAGTCGTCAGTGATGCTCCATTGTCTGAAATTCTCCACAATCGAGATGCGTCTGGTCGAGTGGCCAAATGGGCTATTGAGCTCCTCTATTTTGACATCAAGTTTGAAGCAAAGAAAGCAATCAAGTCTCAAGCCCTTGCTGATTTCTTGGCCGAGTGGACTGAACAGCAGCAACCGATCCAAGTTTACTCGGCACACTGGACCATGTTCTTTGATGGCTCGAAGATGTTGAATGGGTCTGGTGCTGGCGTAGTTCTGGTGTCCCCAAAAGGCGACAAACTCAGTTATGTCTTGCAGATTCACTTTGATTCTTCCAACAATGAAGCTGAATATGAAGCACTCTTGTATGGGTTGCGTATGGCCATTTCACTCGGCGTCCGGCACCTGATGGTATATGGCGACTCTGATTTGGTGGTCAATCAAGTGATGAAAGAGTGGCATGTCAGGAACCCCGCTATGACAGGATACTGCAATGCAGTAAGGAAACTTCAGATGAAATTCGAAGGCTTAGAACTCCATCATGTTCCCCGAGTGAAGAATCAAGCAGCTGATGAGCTGGCAAAGATTGGATCCACTCGGAAACCTATCCCCAGCAATGTATTTCTCGAGCACCTTCATTCTCCTTCGGTACAGGAAGATCCTTTCACTGAAGAGCCCTCGCAAGCAAAGAGCGCCTCAGATCCGACTGAAGTAAACATCCCAGCAGTTATTGATTTAGTTATGGAGGTTTTAGTGATCATCCCCGACTGGACTGTTCCTTATATTGCGGATATTCTGAGGCGAGAACTCCCAGATGATGAAGACGAAGCTCGACAGATAGTCCGCAGATCCAAAGCTTTTACTGTTATGGATGGACAACTCTACAGAGAAAGTGTGACTGGCGTGATTCAGCGGTGTATTTCTCCTGAAGAAGGTCGACTGATTTTGGAGGAGATTCACTCGGGAACTTGTGGTCATCATGCGTCCTCTAGGACAATTGTTGCCAAAGCCTACCGAGCGGGTTTCTTTTGGCCACGCGCCAATGAGATGGCCAAAGATATAGTTGATCACTGCGAAGGATGCCAATTTTATTCGAACCTGTCACACAAACCTGCGTCTGCTTTGAAGACTATTCCACTCGTCTGGCCGTTTGCTGTATGGGGCTTGGATATGGTTGGACCCCTTAGAACAGGCCAGAGTGGATTCACTCACTTACTGGTTGCAGTCGACAAGTTCACTAAGTGGATTGAAGCTAAACCCATCAAGAAGCTGAACGCCCGCACTGCTATCAAATTCATGAAAGAAGTAACCTTCAGATATGGAGTCCCCCACAGTATCATTACAGACAATGGCTCTAACTTTGACTCGGAAGAGTTCAGACACTTTTGCTCCTCTCAAGGCACTCGGGTGGATTACGCATCCGTTGCACACCCCCAGTCTAACGGTCAAGCTGAGCGAGCGAATGGACTTATCCTCCAAGGACTGAAACCTCGGCTCATGCGAGATCTTGATCATGCTGCTGGAGCTTGGGTCACTGAATTGCCGTCTGTTCTGTGGGGCTTGAGGACGACTCCTAACCGGTCGACTGGACGCACTCCTTTCTTCCTTGTGTATGGAGCTGAAGCCGTTCTGCCAAGTGACGTCCTTCACAATTCCCCCCGAGTGGATCTATACTCTGAAGACGAAGCTGAGCAAGCTAGACAAGATGGTGTGGATCTTCTAGAGGAAGAACGAGAGATGGCCCTGATCCGGTCGACTGTATATCAACAAGACCTTCGCCGCTTCCATGCGAGACACGTCAAAAGCCGTTCATTCCACGAAGGTGATCTGGTGCTCCGAGTGGATCAGCAGCGGCCCCACAAGTTGGCCCCAGCGTGGGAAGGCCCATTCGTCGTCACCAAGGTGCTGAACAACGGGGCGTACCATCTTTTCAACTTGAAGAAGAATATTGATGAGCCACGCGCCTGGAATGCGGATTCGCTTCGACGCTTTTATACTTGACGACTAAGTTGTTTTGATGTAATAAGAGTGCTCCAGACGATGTCGTTTGTTAAGTTATGACTTCCGCAGTCTATTGTCGATTCCGATCGTACAATTTCACATTCAAAGACTTCTCTGAGTGAAGAGCAACCCTCTCTCTCGGGGGCTTAGCTGCGAATCCGTTTCGCCTAAGTAAAAAACCCTTCCGAGTGTATAACATTCCATACACTCGGAGACTTAGCCGCGAACCAGTCTTCGCCTAAGTTCAAAAACTTCTCCGAGTGAAGAGCAACCCTCTCTCTCGGGGGCTTATCTGCGAATCCGTTTCGCCTAAGTGAAAAACCCTTCCGAGTGTATAACATTCGATACACTCGGAGACTTAGCCGCGAACCAGTCTTCGCCTAAGTTCAAAAACTTCTCCGAGTGAAGAGCAACCATCTCTCTCGGGGGCTTAGCTGCGAATCCGTTTCGCCTAAGTGAAAAACCCTTCCGAGTGTAAAACATTCTATACACTCGGAGACTTAGCCGCGAACCAGTCTTCGCCTAAGTTGAAAACTTCTCCGAGTGAAGAGCAACCCTCTCTCTCGGGGGCTTAGCTGCGAATCCGTTTCGCCTAAGTGAAAAACCCTTCCGAGTGTATAACATTCTATACACTCGGAGACTTAGCCGCGAACCAGTCTTCGCCTAAGTTCAAAAACTTCTCCGAGTGAAGAGCAACCCTCTCTCTCGGGGGCTTAGCTGCGAATCCGTTTCGCCTAAGTGAAAAACCCTTCCGACTGAAGATCCAGTTACTCGACAGATATTAAAACAATCGACGGAGGTATGACTCACAAGATTCTTTGGTGGGTTCAAAGCAGAAAAGGGCGGAATTCGCTTCGCTCCCTCGGGATTGTCACAGGCTCCGGTGATGCTCCTGAGCCACTGGGAGACGGTCTCGTCGGAAACTTCTTCAGGATGGGTCCGAGTGGTATCCTCAGGGCCCGAGTAATGCCACATGGTGTGATCCCGGGCCTGGAGAGGCTGTACCCGTCGACTAAGAAACGTTTCAAGGAGATCCAAGCCAGTCACTCCACCGCGGATGAGATCAGATACAACGTTCACTAGGATCCCTACCTGGATTTTCTCTACCTTTGTAACATACAGTGGTTTGGGAGTGGTAGGTCGATCCAAGGTGAAAGGAGGAAGCCCAGTCGACATATTTGGTGATGCAACATCCTTGCAATAGAACCATGTCGACTGCCAACCCCGGACAGAATCAGGAAAGGTCATAGAGGGAAATGCACTCCTACCTCTTTTTTGGATCCCTAAGCCACCACACAGTTGGATTACATTGGTTTTGCTATCACTGGGATTGGCTTTCTTGACGGATTGAGATCTAACAGAGAATATGTGTTTAAACAAACCCCAATGCGGAGGACAGCCCAAGAAGCATTCGCACAGGGTTATGAAACAGGAAAGATAGGCAATCGCATTCGGAGGAAAATGGTGGAGTTGGGCCTCGAAGTAGTTCAGGAAACTGCGGATGAACGGGTGGGGTGGCATGGAGAAACCTCGTTCGATGTGACTGAGGAGCAGAACTCGCTCGCCGTCGCGCGGCTCCGGTTCGGTCTCCCGCTTCGGCAATCTCCAGGACTCCACAGCTATCAACCCGTCAACGACGAGATTTTGCACATCCTCTGCCGTGACCGTCGATTGGAGGAAATCCCCCTGGATCCACCCCGGCGGCACCGTCGACCGGGCGCCCGACGGCTTCTTTGCCTTGGCTCCTCCCTTCTTGGCGCGCTCGAGCTTCTCCGTCTTGCCCTTCGTCATGGCGGCGGCGGTCGTCGGAGCGGAGCTGAGCAGAGGAAGAGGAGGAGAAGAGCAGATTTGGGGGAAGAATACTGTACCAAGCACCGGCGTCGTCGCCCCTTATATCCGCCCGTGTGGGTCACTGACCTGCGGGCCCGTCAGATCTCTGAGTATCCCGAGTCCAGAGGAGGCGCGGTACGGGGCGATTTTGGCGGCGTGGTAATCGAGGCGTCGGGTCCTCACTTGCCTTTGCGGTTGCGCCATCCCCGCTCGGCGCGCGTTTATCCGATTTTCGAATCCCGTAAAATCCGGACCCGACGGAACGAACCGTCACATCAGAAGACTCTGCAGACAACTCGAACCTGACTTCGAGCACAGTTTCACTCGGACCTGATTTCGAGCACAGTTTCACTCGGACCTGATTTCGAGCTCAGTTTCACTCGGATATACTTCAAGACAGAATCGATCAGGGCGAGCGATAAAGGTTCCAATCGACGCAGATTTCTAAGAAGCCTCAAAATGCACTCGGAACTTTTGTGTCTTGTCAGAACCCGCATTGACACTTTTTACACTCGAACCCCGATCCATTCGGGGGCTAATGATGGGGATATGTACCTAGGGTAGGGTCATAGGCCTGACCTACATGCCCTACCTAAAGACACTACCCCAGAAAGCTTAAGAGCTACAAGGAAGACTCCGACTGAAATCACCAAGTCATACAAGCCACTCGACAATATACACTCGGAGGTACCTTTCACTCGACAATTACCTTCCACTCGGAAGGACCAGAAGACAGTCGACCACAGAAGCCCAGAAGTCACCCCAGGGAGGCTAACGGGCAGGCATTCATCAAGACCATTAATAGCATTTATGTTGTACGTTACCAGTAACGTACGTCTTTATAAACCACGATCTGACCCTTAAACACCGGTCACTTATGAGGGGCAGCGCACTCTATATAAGCCACCCCTCCCCTCTGGCAAAAGGTTTGGCTGGTTCGCACCCCCTGTAGCGATACTCCAATTACACTCGACAAATAGCTCCCGAGCACCTGAGACGTAGGGCTATTACCTCCACGAGAGGGGCCTGAACTCATAGATCTGTGTGTACACCCTCGCCGTAGCTAGGACTCTGCCCTCTCCTTACGTACCCCTACCTTCTACTGTCAGACTCGTTCCCACGACACATACCAAAACAATTAATGCATCAATTAGCTAGTCAGCACGGGCTTAATTAATATATATACCTCGCCGGACTTTGCAACAGCTCCCTCCTCCGTTCGGTCACCGGAGCCGTCATCATGGTCTCCTTCTTCCTCCGGCATTCGGTCACCGGAGCCATCATGATCATGTCCTTCCTCCTCCATTGTTCGATCACCGGAGCCGTCATCCTCTCCTTCCAGACCATCGGTGTCGTTGAGAAACGACAAGACATCACCTCCGGCGAGGATTATCTCCCCCAACAACTGTTCTTGTTCCAAGTCTCTTTGATCCATAGTTTCTGCAAATATTACAACATGGCAATTAATATACAAACATGAATGTCCGACGTCCGGACCGCCTCTCTTATGAATGTCAAACAAGGGATTCTCTTAACCTTTAAGGGATTTAATTAACAAAATGGCGCCATTCTGGATGTGCGGAAAATGGTCCATATTTTTCCTGATCTCATCTACCCTTCTATATGTCACGTTGTCTAGTGTCAAAGGATTCAAGAAAACCATGGCTTCATCATTAGCCGGAAGTAATAGGCACATAATGGTACGAAGCTCTCCAAAATTGTTTTGGAACGGAGTCCCGGATAGGATAATTAATTAGCTTTTTGGAGCCTTCCGAATATCGCTATTTGGAAAGCCTTTGCTGAAATTCATACCAAAAAGCGAATTATTCTATCCGGGACTCCGTTCCAAAACAACTTTGAAGAGCTTCGTAGCATCATACGCCTGTTACTTCCGGCTAATGATGAAGCCATGGATTTCTTCAATACTTTGACAGACAACGTGACATATAGAAGAATATATATATAGATGAGATCAGAAAAAAATTGGATCAACATGTGCACATCCATAATGGGGGCATTCTTGATAAATCTATGTTACCGGAGTTTTCTTCATTTAACTTGGTAAATTTGGGTGGCCTCGACAACGCTTCTAGGGTTTGGGGTGGCCTCGACAACACTTCTAGGGTTTGGGGTGGCCTCGACAACGCTTTTTCAGTCCATATTATACATGACATGTCCGACGTCCCCCCTCATATCGAAGTTATCGGGGAGGGGGTAGACGACAACAACGCTCACCCCTCATGTCCGACGTCCGACGTCCCCCCTCATGTCATGTCCGACGTCCCCCCTCATGTCGATAGTTGGTCGGGCGAGCGGACCGCCTCTCTCTCTCATGCATGTCCGACGTCCCCCCTCATGTCGAAATAATCGGGGAGGGCCGGGGTAGATCGACAACGACGCTCTTTCTTCTAGGGTTTGGGTGGCCTCGATAGTTGGTCGGGCGAGCGTACCGCCTCTCTCTCATGCATGTCCGACGTCCCCCCCCCCCCCCCCCCCCCTCATGTCGAAGTTATCGGGAAGGGGGTAAATTTTAACTTAGTGAGTCTTTTAATTAACTCATTTTAACAGTAAATTCTATGAACAAAAAAAAAGCATCATATTAACAGTAAATGCATCCATCCATACACACATACATATATACATCCATCCATACATACATACATATATACATCCATCCATATTAAAAAAAAATGGTTATGAACAAAAAAAATGGGAGCGGCGGCGGCGGCGGCAGCAGCGGCAGCGCAGGGGCGGCGGCGGCGGCGGCAGAACAGGGGCGGCGGCGGCGGCAGCGCGGCGGCAGGGCAGGAGCGGCGGCGGCGACAGCTGATGGAGATATGTACCTAGGGTAGGGTCATAGGCCTGACCTGCATATCCTACCTAAGGACATTACCCTAGAAAAGTCAAGGACTACAAGGAGGTCACCGACTGAAATCATCAAGACATACAAGTCACGACAACATCCACTCGGAGACTTTCCTCATCCACTCGACGGTTACCTTTCACTCGGAAGACAATCAATCACTCGGTCGTATGGCTCACTCGGATATGCGAAGACCGACAGTCGACAAGGCAGTCGAAGCACCATCTGGCGTTACGGCATCAATGCCCCACTTTGTAACATAGGAGGTGAAGGGGTGGCACACTCTATATAAGCCACCCTCCACCACTAGACTAAGGGGGGCTCTTTCTTCTACCTCTCTCTTTTCTACTAGTCTCCGGACTTAGCTCAGGCAGGAGATCCGTTCTCCGTTTTCTCCCACACACATTGTAATCTCCGGATATATACTCAGATAAAACAAAGCCTCTCCGGAGCACGAGACGTAGGGTTGTTATCTCCACCGTGAGAGGCCCGAACTCGCTAAAATACCGTGTCACCCATATGCATCTCAGTAGATCATGCTCGTTTACCCTACCCTTTCGTACTGTCGGAATCATTCCCACGACAGTTGGCGCCCACCGTGGGGCGTGGCGTCTATCGAGCTATGATGCAAATGGTTTTTTCTTCAGTTTCGGCAACCCAAGCTCTTTTGTGGTGATCTCCCGAAGATCAAAGAAACCACAAATTTTGACTATTGGAGTTCCGGTCATCGCATCATCTACGACCAAAACACTCATACAAAATGATCTTGGAGCACCTGAGCTCACGCGACTCTCGTGGAGTTTCGATCGGTGGCTCGGTTCCCGGACGATGAAGCTACGCCGTCCGCCCCTCATTATCGCCGGCCTCGTCCGCGCCGCCAACGCTGCGCTCGCGTGCTCGAGCACCGGCGTTATCCATCGTCTTCGACGTCATCTACGGTGCCGTCCGTCATCGCCGGCCTCGTTCGCGTCGCCAACGCCGCGCTCGCGCACTCGAACACCGGTGTCGTCTGTCGTCTTCGACCTCATCTGCGGCGCCGTCCGTCATCACCGGCCTCGTCCGCGCCGCCGCGCTCGCTCGCTCGAACACCGACGCCGTCCATCGTCTTCGACCTCATCTGCGGTGCCGTCCGTCATCACCGGCCTCGTCCGCGCCGCCGCGCTCGCGCGCTCGTACACCGGCGCCGTCCGCCGTCCCCGACCTCGTTCCCGGCGAGTTCATTGCTTAACAAGGCCGCAAGATCGGTTCCGGTCAGCTCCACGGCAAGCAGTGAATGAGCCGTGAAAAAGGGAAACTTCCATGCGGAGTCAGTTTTAATTCTTGTTTAATTAGCGCTAACGTCTTGCATGCAGACATGCTCCACGGCAAGCAGTGAATGAGCCGTGAAAAAGGGAAACTTCCATGCGGAGTCAGTTTTAATTCTTGTTTAATTAGCACTAACGTCTTGCATGCAGATTCTGTCTCTTGCATGCAGATTCTGGACGTGGGCAACCATCAATGCGTCATTACGTATTCTTCAAACGGACGGTCCGGCTCCTGCGGACGCGACGTCCAAGCGTGTCGGCTCACAGGCCCGACCTGACTTCTGCCGCAACAGCGACGCGTCATGTTCCTCTCTCCGGCATCAGCATTTCGTGGCCTGGTGGCGCGCTGGGCCGTGGCTTGGACGACGCGACGCCCTTCAAACTTGCCGGCAACCCGGCTCTCTCGGACAACGAACCGTAGCAGTAGGCAGCGCTGCTCCATCCACCGGCTCGACGACGGCCTCTGCGACGGTGTACCGACGCTGGCCGCGCTCCCGCGTGCGCCGGCTCCTTCAGTCGGTTGTGCGATTGCTCTATCCGTTGGTGAGGCGCTAACCAGTCGCGACACAGGTGCAGGTGCCAATCCGCGTCCCTGGACACGTCGGGCCGCACTCCCCTCATTAGCAGCGGTTACTCGGCACATGGAGAGGTCCTGTTCAGCGAATGATTCAGTCGGACCAAAACTTCTGCATTCACTCGGACGGGACATTCCACTCGGACAGTTCACATGGCGAATTTTCACTTGGGCCAACTTCGGCATGAAGACACTCACTTACAACACACAGCTGCATCATGTGACATCCACTCGGACAGTCCGCAGGCACTCGGTCGCTGGCGCGTCCTCTTCACTACTCGTTCGGATGTTCGCGACTTCATCAACATGTTTGACTCGGCCGTCCCGCGCGCCGTCACTCTGCTGGACGCGTCGTCATCACTCGGCAGCCCCGCGCTTCGCCACTCGGTGAGGCGCGCCTTCGTCACTCGGCAGCTCCGCGCATCGTTATTCAGTCGGACGCTCCATCGTCACTCGGCAGCTTCGCGCGCCGTCACTCTACTGGACGTGTCGTCATCACTCGGCAGCTCCGCGCATCGCCATTCAGTCGGACGTTCCATCGTCACTCGGCAGCTTCGCGCGCCGTCACTCTACTGGACGCGTCGTCATCACTCGGCAGCTCCGCGAATCACCATTCAGTCGGACGCTCCATCGTCACTCGGCAGCTCCGCGCATCGCCACTCAACTGGACGCGTCGTCATCACTCGGCAGCTCCGCGCATCGCCATTCAGTCGGACGCTCCATCGTCAGTCGGCAGCTTCGCGCGCCGTCACTCTACTGGACGCGTCGTCATCACTCGGCCGCTCCGCGCATCGCCATTCAGTCGGACGCTCCATCGTCACTCGGCAGCTTCGCGCGCCGTCACTCTACTGGACGCGTCGTCATCACTCGGCAGCTCCGCGCATCGCCATTCAGTCGGACGCTCCATCGTCACTCGGCAGCTCCGCGCATCGCCACTCAACTGGACGCGTCGTCATCACTCGGCAGCTCCGCGCATCGCCATTCAGTCGGACGCTCCATCGTCACTCGGCAGCTTCGCGCGCCGTCACTCTACTGGACGCGTCGTCATCACTCGGCAGCTCCGCGCATCGCCATTCAGTCGGACGCTCCATCGTCACTCGGCAGCTTCGCGCGCCGTCACTCTACTGGACGCGTCGTCATCACTCGGCAGCTCCGCGCATCGCCACTCAACTGGACGCGTCGTCATCACTCGGCAGCTCCGCGCATCGCCATTCAGTTGGATGCTCCATCGTCACTCGGCAGCTTCGCGCGCCGTCACTCTACTGGACGCGTCGTCATCACTCGGCAGCTCCGCGCATCGCCATTCAGTCGGACGCTCCATCGTCACTCGGCAGCTTCGTGCGCCGTCACTCTACTGGACGCGTCGTCATCACTCGGCAGCTCCGCGCATCGCCATTCAGTCGGACGCTCCATCGTCACTCGGCAGCTCCGCGCGCCGTCACTCTATTGTACGCGTCTTCATCACTCGGCAGCTCCGCGCATCGCCACTCGGCAGCCCCGCGCGTCGTCAGACAGCTAAGTCATTCTTCATAGACTGTATTCAATTAGATGGTTATTTCCACATTATCGAGTGGCACGAAAGTCGCGCATGACGTCCACTCGGAGGCCACGCCACCGAGTGTACCTTCTGCGCTCGGTTCTTTATCTTCATGTCAGATCCTTCACTTTCACAAGTTCAGTCGGATCCTTCACTCTTTAGACTCTTGCTGGTTCCGGACCAGCAAGCACCTGGCACACCCAGCGGGTGTCTATGGGCGTAATTTACACGAATCATTTCAACAAACATTAAATTACTTCGAATTTTTTTTATGTTAGCTTGTGTTATTTTTCATACTCAGGTTACCTCGACGCCTATGTGCGCCATTCTCGTCAACATTCTCGACTTGGCTGCCCCGCGCGCCGTTATTTGACCGCCCCGTCGCCACTCAGCCAGAGACATCTACTTCACTCGGATGCCCCCGCATCGCCACTCCGTGCGGCACGTCATCATCACTCGATCGCTCCGCGTGCCATCACTCGACTAGACGCTCCTTCGTCACTCGGTCGCTCCGCGCGCCGTCACTCGACTGGACGCTCCTTCGTCACTCGGATACCCCCGCATCGCCACTCCGTGCGGCACGTCATCATCACTCGGTCGCTCCGCGCGCCGTCACTCGATTGGACGCTCCTTCGTCACTCGGTCGCTCCGCACGCCGTCACTCGACTGGACGCTCCTTCGTCACTCGGTCGCTCCGCGTGCCGTCACTCGACTGGACGCTCCTTCGTCACTCGGTCGCTCCGCGCGCCGTCACTCGACTGGACGCTCCTTCGTCACTCGGTCGCTCCGCGCGCCGTCACTCGACTGGACGCTCCTTCGTCACTCGGTCGCTCCACGCGCTGTCACTCCACTGGACGCTCCTTCGTCACTCGGTCGCTCCGCGCACCGTCCCTCAGCTAGACGCTCCTTCGTCACTCGGTCGCTCCGCGCGCCGTCACTCGACTAGACGCTCCTTCGTCACTCGGTCGCTCCGCGCGCCGTCACTCGACTGGACGCTCCTTCGTCACTCGGTCGTTCCGCGCGCCGTCACTCGACTATATGCTCCTTCGTCACTCGGTCGCTCCGTGCGCCGTCACTCAACTGGACGCTCCTTCGTCACTCGGTCGCTCCGCGCACCGTCCCTCAGCTAGACGCTCCTTCATCACTCGGCCGCTCCTGCGCCGTCAGACAGCTAAGTCATTCTTCATACGCTGCATTCAATTAAATAGTTATTTCCGCATTACCGAGTGTCGAGGAAGTCGCACATGGCGTTCATTCGGAGGCCATGCCACCTAGTGTACCTCTGCGCTCGGTTGTTTATTTTTATGTCGAAACACTTCACTTCCGCTTCTTTTGGGTCCAGTACTCAAACGAGTTCAGTCGGATCCTTCACTTGCACAAGTACAGTCGAATCCTTCACTCTTTTAGACCCATGCTGGTTCCGAACCAACAAGCACCTGGCACACCCAGCGGGTGTCTATGGGTGTTATTTACACAAATTATTTCAGCAAAGATCAAATTACTTTGATAAATTTTTATGTTGGCTTGTGCTATTTTTCATACACAGGTTATGCGATCACTCGACGCATCTGTGCGCCATCTTCGTCGCTACCCAGGCTCAGTCGCCGCAACGATCATTCGTGTGTTTCCACTTGTTCGGATGCCTCCGCGACGACATGTTCGACTCGGTCGCCCCGCGCGTCGTCACGTGTTCGGGCGTCCCCTCGATGACGGACTGGACATGGTCGCCCCGCGTGCCGTCACTGGGTCGGACACCTCCTCGACATGCATGACTTGGCAGCCCCGCGCGTCGCCACCCAGCCGGATGCCCCGCGCATCGCCATTCCCTGTGGCGCGTCTTCATCACTCGGATGCCCCGCGCATCGCCACTCCGTGTGGCTCGTCGTCATCACTCGGATGCCCCGCGCATCGCCACTCCGTGTGGCACGTCTTCATCATCGGCCGCCCCGCGCGCCATCGCTCAGCTTAGCTACGATTCCGTATCGCCTAAGTCAAAAACTACTCTGAGTGCGGACATCCTCCACACTCGGAGAGCTTTGCTGCGATTCCGTATCGCCTAAGTCAAAAACTACTCCGAGTGCGGACATCCTCCACACTCGGGGGCTTAGCTGTGATTCCGTATCACCTAAGTTAAAAACCACTCTGAGTGAGGACATCATCCACACTCGGGGGCTTAGCTGTGATTCCGTATCACCTAACTTAAAAACCACTCCAAGTGAGGACATCATCCACACTCGGGGGCTTAGCTGCGATTCCGTATCGCCTAAGTTAAAAACCACTCCAAGTGAGGACATCATCCACACTCGGGGGCTTAGCTGTGATTCCGTATCACCTAAGTTAAAAACCACTCTGAGTGAGGACATCATCCACACTCGGGGGCTTAGCTGTGATTCCGTATCACCTAAGTTAAAAACCACTCCAAGTGAGGACAGCATCCACACTCGGGGGCTTAGCTGCGATTCCGTATCGCCTAAGTTAAAAACCACTCCGAGTGAGGACATCATCCACACTCGGGGGCTTAGCTGTGATTCCGTATCACCTAAGTTAAAAACCACTCCAAGTGAGGACATCATCCACACTCGGGGGCTTAGCTGTGATTCCGTATCACCTAAGTTAAAAACCATTCCGAGTGAGGACATCATCCACACTCGAGGGCTTAGCTGCGATTCCGTATCGCCTAAGTTGAAAACTCTTCCGAGTCACGAGCGCTTCTCTCACTCGGGGGCTTAGCCGCGAACAATTTTCGCCTAAGTTAAAAACCCTGCCGAGTGAATAGCATCCCATTCACTCGGAAACTTAGCTGCGAACCAGTCTTCGTCTAAGTTAAAAACTCTCCCAAGTGACGAGCACTCCTCTCACTCGGGGACTTAGCCGCGACTCAGACCTCGCTTAAGCTAAAGGTTGTTCCGAGTGACAGGCAACACTTCCACTCGGAAACTTAGTTGCGAACCAGTCTTTCGCCTAAGTTCAAAATTCTTCCGAGTAATGAGCATCCATCTCACTCAGAAACCAAACAAACTTAGCCAAGCAAAGGATTGGAAAACAAACAAGCGAAGATTGTCTCTATCAGACCCCCGCCGATGCAAGCACTCGACGGCGGTCTCGGGGACTACACCAAGTGGGTGCACTCAGCGTGCTCCCACTGGACATATTATCACTCGACCAGGTCCGTCCTGTCGAGTGGCAAGCAACTTTCAAAACGAATTTAAGACCCCTGTCGATGTCTTCGTCATTCGACGGCGGTCTCAGGGACTACACCCAGTGGGTGCACTCAGCGTGCCCCCACCGGACCAGAAACCACTCGACTAAGACCTGCTCTACTCGAGGGGAAAACAAGCAAGTATGCACCAAAAGAAAAGGCATATCAAGACAGAATCGATCAGGGTGAATGACAAAGACTCCAATCGACGCAGACTTTTGTGAAGACCCAAAATGCACTTGGAATTTTTGTGTCTTATCAGAACCCGCATCAATCTATTTTTCACTCGAACCCCAATCCATTCGGGGGCTAATGATGGGGATATGTACCTAGGGTAGGGTCATAGGCCTGACCTGCATATCCTACCTAAGGACATTACCCTAGAAAAGTCAAGGACTACAAGGAGGTCACCGACTGAAATCATCAAGACATACAAGTCACGACAACATCCACTCGGAGACTTTCCTCATCCACTCGACGGTTACCTTTCACTCGGAAGACAACCAATCACTCGGTCGTATGGCTCACTCGGATATGCGAAGACCGACAGTCGACAAGGCAGTCGAAGCACCATCTGGCGTTACGGCATCAATGCCCCACTTTGTAACATAGGAGGTGAAGGGGTGGCGCACTCTATATAAGCCACCCTCCACCACTAGACTAAGGGGGGCTCTTTCTTCTACCTCTCTCTCTTTTCTACTAGTCTCCGGACTTAGCTCAGGCAGGAGATCCGTTCTCCGTTTTCTCCCACACACATTGAAATCTCCGGATATATACTCAGATAAAACAAAGCCTCTCCGGAGCACGAGACGTAGGGTTGTTATCTCCACCGTGAGAGGCCCGAACTCGCTAAAATACCGTGTCACCCATATGCATCTCGGTAGATCATGCTCCTTTACCCTACCCCTTCGTACTGTCGGAATCATTCCCACGACAACAGCGGCGGCGGCGGCGGCAGCGCAGGGGAAGGGAAGCTCACTGGGGGTCGGTGCGTCGGGGCAAGGAGCGGCGGAGCAGCTGGCGGTGTCGGGAGCGGCGAACGGCGACAGGGAGCGGCGGACGGCGACGGGGAGCTCGGGACGGCGACGGCGTCGGGGGCAACGACGGGGACGGCTCGGGGCAGGGGCGCGGCGACGGCGTCGGGGGCAGGGGCGCGGCGACGGTATCGGGGGCGTCGGGGGCGGCGACGGCGACGCAAACGATGGGGCAGGGGCGACGACGGCGTCGGGGGCAGCGACGGCGACGGCGGGGCAGGGGCAGCCTGGCGGTGTCGTCGGAGAGATCGAAGAACTGAATGGAAATTTTCACAAGTGCTGCTTATATACACGAAGCATTGGTCCCGGTTGGTAGCACCAACCGGGACCAATGCTGCCCTTTGTTCCCGGTTGGTGGCACCAACCGAGACTAAAGGGCAGCATTGGTCCCGGTTGGTGCCACGAACCGGGACCAAAGGGTGGTGCTGCCCGGGGCCAAATTTTTAGTCCCACCTCGCTAGCTGAGAGAGCTCGAGAGTGGTTTATAAGCGCTGCTGTGCACACCCTCTCGAGCTCCTCTCAACTGCAGGCTTCCGGGCCTAATCTGTCACTGCCTGTGGGCCTATTGGGCCTTCTACGGGCCTGAATCCTGGCCCACCAAGCTGGTTGGGTTTCTAGTCGTATTCAAGTCGTTGTGGCCCAGTAGGTGGCATTTTTTTTAAAAAAAAATCCAGTTTTTTTGTTTTGTTTTTTGCTTTATTTATTTTATTTTGTTCCTACTTACTGTTTTTCAGTGATTCTTTTTGCTTTTAGGTCACAAAAATTATAAACTTTCTGTTAGTGCCATTAGTTTTCAAATTTGAATAGTTTAAATTTGAATTTTTTGAAATTTGTGTGAATCACTAGTTTGTGAATAAGTTTACTAAAAAAATAGATTTTTTAGTGATTCTTTTTCCTGCTATTTAATATTACTGTGTTTTATCATTATATTCAATTTGGTAAGATTTAGGTTATTTTAAATTTCTGTTTTAATCAAAAACAGATTTGGTTATTTTAGTTTGCTATTAAAGTTTCTAACAAAAAAATACTTTGATAATTTTAGTTGCATAAATTTTATATAATTTTAGTTTAAAAAATACTAGAGGTTTATAAAAGCTTTTTAGTTGATTCCTTTTGCTATTACAGTTTTATAAAAGCTTTTTAGTTGATTCTTTTTGCTATTGAAGAATATTATAGTTTTGTTTTAGTTGATCATAACAGAATATTTTAATTAATTATTTTTAGTTCATTCTTTTTGCTATTAGAGTTTCATAAAAGTTTTCTAGTTCATTCTTTTTGCTATTAGTTCATTCTTTGAGCTAAATGACCCTGAAATTGAAAAGCACTACAAATGAACTCTGAAAAGGTTGAAAGTTGGCATGGTACCATCATTTCACCCACATAGCATGTGCTAAAAAGTTGAGAGGGTTACGGCGAAAACTGGATGCACTTCGTGTACAAAATGGACAATCTCTTTCGAAGTATCAGGGTTTCGGACGAAAACTCATCTGTTACAAAGGGATTTCATTTTCTTGAACTTATTTGAACTCCAGACTTTTTGTGTGTCCAAAATGCACCATTCAAAGCCACATCATCAGTTTTCAACCCTTTCTGACTTCATTTGGTATTTTTCATGCATTTACTGATTTTTTTAAGCTAAATGACCCTGAAATTGAAAAGCAGTACTAATGAACTCTGAAAAGGTTGAAAGTTGGCATGGTACCATCATTTCACCCACATAGCATGTTATAAAAAGTTGAGAGGGTTACGGCAAAAACTGGATGCACTTCGTGTACAAAATGGACAATCTCTTTCGAAGTATCAGGGTTTCGGACGAAAACTCATCTGTTACCAAGGGATTTCATTTTCTTGAACTTATTTGAACTCCAGACTTTTTGTGTGTTCAAAATGCACCATTCAAAGCCACATCATCAGTTTTCAACCCTTTCTGACTTCATTTGGTATTTTTCATGCATTTACTGATTTTTTTGAGCTAAATGACCCTGAAATTGAAAAGCAGTACAAATGAACTCTGAAAAGGTTGAAAGTTAGCATGGTATCATAATTTCACCCACATAGCATGTTATAAAAAGTTGAGAGGGTTACGGCAAAAACTAGATGCACTTCGTGTACAAAACGGACAATCTCTTTCGAAGTATCAGGGTTTCGGACGAAAACTCATCTGTTACAAAGGGATTTCATTTTTTTGAACTTATTTGAACTCCATACTTTTTGTTTGTTCAAAATGGACCATTCAAAGCCACATCATCAGTTTTTAACCCTTTCTGACTTCATTTGGTATTTTTCATGCATTTACTGATTTTTTTAAGCTAAATGACCCTGAAATTGAAAAGCAGTACTAATGAACTCTGAAAAGGTTGAAAGTTGGCATGGTACCATCATTTCACCCACATAGCATGTTATAAAAAGTTGAGAGGGTTACGGCAAAAACTGGATGCACTTCATGTACAAAACGGACAATCTCTTTCGAAGTATCAGGGTTTCGGACGAAAACTCATTTGTTACAAAGGTATTTCATTTTTTTGAACTTATTTGAACTCCATACTTTTTGTGTGTTCAAAATGAACCATTCAAAGCCACATCATCAATTTTCAACCCTTTCTGACTTCATCTGGTATTTTTCATGCATTTACTGATTTTTTTAAGCTAAATGACCCTGAAATTGAAAAGCACTACAAATGAACTCTGAAAAGGTTGAAAGTTGGCATGGTATCATCATTTCACCCACATAGCATGTTATACAAAGTTGAGAGGGTTACGGCAAAAAATGGATGCACTTCGTGTACAAAACGGCCAAAGTTGTGGAGAGAAAGTCTTCACTTTTTCTTCGCTTGTGTCCATTGCTTATTGCGCCGTAACCATGGATAATCTTCATCGTTTAACAGGGTGCTTGGGTCAGCCTTGACTTTGAAGGGAGGAATTTCATGAAACTTTTCATAATCTTCAGACATGTCTGTCTTGCCCTCCAATCCCACGATGTCTCTTTTTCTTGAAAGAACTATGTGGCGCTTTGGCTCATCGTATGATGTATTCGCTTCCTTATCTTTTCTTTTTCTCGGTTTGGTAGACATGTCCTTCACATAGAAAACCTGCGCCACATCATTGGCTAGGACGAATGGTTCGTCTGTGTACCCAAGATTGTTCAGATCCACTGTTGTCATTCCGTACTGTGGGTCTTCCTGTACCCCGCCTCCTGACAGATTGACCCATTTGCACTGAAACAAAGGGACCTTGAAATCATGTCCATAGTCAAGTTCCCATATGTCCACTATGTAACCATAATATGTGTCCTTTCCCCTATTGGTTGCTGCATCAAAGCTGACACCGCTGTTTTGGTTGGTGCTCTTTTGATCTTGGGCGATCGTGTAAAATGTATTCCCATTTATCTCGTACCCTTTGTAAGTCAATACAGTCGAAGATGGTCCCCTGGCCAACGAGTACAACTCATCAGAAACAGTGTTGTCACCCATGAGACGTGTTTGCAACCAACTGCCGAAAGTCCTGATGTGTTCATATGTAATCCAGTCGTCACACTGCTCCGGGTGTTTGGAGCGCAGAATATTCTTGTGTTCATCGACATACGGGGTCACCAAGGTAGAATTCTGTAGAACTGTGTAGTGTGCTTGAGACCAAGAATGCCCGTCCCTACATATTATTGAGTCCGCTCCTAGCGTGCCTTTTCCAGTCAGTCTCCCCTCATACCGCGATTGAGGGAGACCAATCTTCTTAAGGTCAGGAATGAAGTCAACACAAAACCCAATGACATCCTCTGTTTGATGGCCCATGGAGATACTTGCTTCTGGCCTAGCGCGGTTACGAACATATTTCTTTAAGACTCCCATGAACCTCTCAAAGGGGAACATATTGTGTAGAAATACAGGGCCCAGAACGATAATCTCGTCGACTAGATGAACTAGGACGTGCGTCATGATATTGAAGAAGGACGGTGGGAACACCAGCTCTAAACTAACAAGACATTGCACCAAATCACTCCTTAACCTTGGCAGGATTTCTGTATTGATCACCTTCTGAGAGATTGCATTGAGGAATGCACATAGCTTCACAATGGCTAATCGAACGTTTTCCGGTAGAAGCCCCCTCAATGCAACTGGAAGCAGTTGCGTCATAATCACGTGGCAGTCATGAGACTTTAGGTTCTGGAACTTTTTCTCTGCCATATTTATTATTCCATTTATATTCGACGAGAAGCCAGACGGGACCTTCACACTGAGCAGGCATTCAAAGAAGATTTCCTTCTCTTCTTTGGTAAGAGCATAGCTGGCAGGACCTTCATACTGCTTTGGATGCTTGCCATCTTTTTCATGCACACGTTGCTGTTCCTCCCGTGCCTCCGGTGTATCTTTTGTCTTCCCATACACTCCCAAGAAGCCTAGCAGGTTCACGCAAAGATTCTTCGTCACGTGCATCACGTTGATTGCAGAGCGGACCTCTAGGTCTTTCCAATAGGGTAGGTCCCAAAATATAGATTTCTTCTTCCACATGGGTGTGCGTCCCGCATCGTCGGTCGGAACAGATAGTCCGCCAGGACCCTTTCCAAAGATTACTTGTAAATCATTGACC
The DNA here is from genome assembly GCA_039707655.1 of Elymus sibiricus. Taxonomy (NCBI): domain Eukaryota; kingdom Viridiplantae; phylum Streptophyta; class Magnoliopsida; order Poales; family Poaceae; genus Elymus; species Elymus sibiricus. The sequence goes on along the minus strand of CM077663.1, from coordinate 20,191,863 downwards.
ATATCAAGTATGTGATCACCAGTACGGAGGGCGGGCTTCTTCCGGTGATCTGCCTCACCTTTGAAATGCTTTCCTTTCTTTCGACATTGATGGTTGGTCGGAAGAAATCGACGATGCCCCAGGTACACATTCTTCCTGCATTTGTCCAAATATATACTGTCGGTGTCATCTAAACAGTGTGTGCATGCGTGGTATCCCTTGTTTGTCTGTCCTGAAAGGTTACTGAGAGCAGGCCAATTGTTGATGGTTACAAACAGCAATGCATGTAGGTCAAATTCCTCCTGTTCGTTCTCATCCCACACACGTACACCTCTTCCATTCCATAGCTGTAAAAGTTCATCAACTAATGGCCTTAGGTACACATCAATGTCATTGCCGGGTTGCTTAGGGCCTTGGATGAGCACTGGCATCATAATGAACTTCCACTTCATGCACAACCAAGGAGGAAGGTTATACATACATAGAGTCACAGGCCATGTGCTATGCTTGCTGCTCTGATCCCCAAAAGGATTAACGCCATCTGCACTTAAACCAAACCATACGTTCCTTGGGTCACCTGTAAAGTCGCTCCACTTTCTCTCGATCTTTCTCCACTGCCACCCGTCAGCGGGTGCTCTCAACTTCCCGTCTTTCTTACGGTCTTTTATGTGCCATTGCATCAACTCGGCATGCTTTTTGTTTCTGAACAGACATCACCTTGGCAGGAACCCTCTTCCCGGTGCGCTGGCCCTCAACATCACCAGGGTCATCTCTTCTGATCTTATACCGCAATGCACCGCATACCGGGCATGCGTTCAAATCCTCGTACGCACCGCGGTAGAGGATGCAGTCATTAGGGCATGCATGTATCTTCTGCACCTCCAATCCTAGAGGGCATAGAACCTTCTTTGCTTCGTACGTACTGCCGGGCAATTCGTTATCCTTTGGAAGCTTCTTCTTCATTATTTTCAGTAGCGAACTAAATCCCTTGTCAGATACACCATTGTCTGCCTTCCATTGCAGCAATTCCAGTGTGGTACCGAGCTTTCTGTTGTCATCTTCGCAATTTGGGTACAACCCTTTTTTGTGATCCTCTAACATGCGATCGAACTTCAACTTCTCCCTTTCACTTTCGCATTCTCTCTGTGCATCAACAATGACTCGGCGAAGATCATCATCGGGCACATCGTCTGGTTCCTCTTGATCTTCAGCTTCCCCCATTGCAGCATCACCGTATTCAGGGGGCGGGTAGTTGTCATCATCCTCTTCTTCTTCCTTGTTTTCCATCATAACCCCTCTTTCTCCATGCTTGGTCCAAACATTATAGTGTGGCATAAAACCCGTCTCAAGCAGGTGGAAGTGAAGGGTTTTACAGTTGGAGAAAGACTTCGTATTCTCACAGACAGTACATGGACAATGCATAAAACCATTCTGCTTGTTTGCCTCAGCCGCTTCGAGAAAATTATGCAGGCCCTTAATATACTCGGAGGTGCGTCGGTCACCGTACATCCATTGCCGGTTCATCTGCGTGCGTTATATAGTTCTCATTATTGAACAACATATAACTCTCTAGAGCATCTAATTAAAACATACAAGTAAGAACTTTTTTCTTTTAGAAAGAAGATAAGAAGAAGAGGCTAACCACGGTGGTGCCGGCACCGAGATGGGCGCGGACGATCGACGGCGGTGAGGACGGGGACGGGACAGGATGGACCGCCAAACCTAGACAAATCTTGAGGAAAATGGAGCTTGGACAAGGAGCTTCCAGAGGAGAAAGCTTAAGTGTGGATCGGGCATTTCATCGAACACCTCATGTGCATAGGAGGTGAGCTAGAGCACCACAAAAGCTCTCCCACGGCCGGCCAAAAAAACAGAGCAGTGCACTGCTCTGCTCGCGGGCAGGGGGTATATATAGGCCAACCATTGGTCCCGGTTTGTGGCTGGAACCGGGACTAAAGGACACCATTTGGTCCCAGTTCCAGCCACAAACCGGGACCAATGGTTGTGGGCCAGGAGCGAGGCGCATTGGTCCCGGTTCGTGTCTGGAACCGGGACCAAAGGGGTCAGACGAACCGGGACCAATGGCCCACGAGGCCCGGCCGGCGCCCTGGCCTCAAGAACCGGGACCGATGCCCCCATGGGTCCCGGTTCGTGAGTGAACCGGGATTAATGGGCTTTTCAGGGCTGGAACAAAGCCCTGTTTTGTACTAGTGCAAACAAAAACCTAGGTGACATTGCATCCGTGTCCGAGGATCCTCCCATCACTAGAAAAGAGCATAATGAGTCGTTGGAACTTATGCGTTCTATGATGGAAGAATTCTGGCTAATGCGGGTGGAAATGGCCACCTTAAGAAACCAAACCCCCGCAGCCCCCATTGACAATTCCCAAGTGGCTAACCCCGTATTGAAAGGAAATTCCACTCTTGGAACTACTCCCAATCCGGAAGTGGCCTCGGGTGAGTCTCATGATCCGAAAGCGGGTGCAGGTAGAACCTATTGGCCTCCACCATCTCATTATGCATCTCCTACCCAAATCCCTATGCCTCATATCAACAATGTTGGATCCCCTCCCATGATTGATACTTCTAATTTTACTCAATGGCAATTTTTGATGAAACTCATCTTAATAGTGCATGTACTCAGCTATGGAGGATTATCGTGAATGGTTTCCATCCCTTGGATCCCTCCAACTTGACAGCCAAAGATGAGGTCGACAATCAACTCAATGCAACCTCATCAAACATCATCCTCAAGGCAATGACACCGGAGCTCATGACTCAAATCCGGTCCTACAACACCGCCAAAGGTGCTTGGGACAATCTTGAGAAGATGTTCATAGGCAATGCAAGCATAATGGCTTCCAAGTTTGAAGAAATAGAAGCCGAGTCAAATGCATTTGTGGGAAGAGAAAGTGAGTCTCCCGAAGAGCTATATAGAAGGGTTGCGGCTCTTGCAATCTGGATGATTGACCATGGTGCCAAGGAAGTGGATGATGGTTGGATCAAGAGAAAGTTCATGCAAGCCATTTTGCCTTTCAAGAAGCACATGACTATGTCGGTTAGGGAAAGGCCGGATTTTCACACTATGACATCAAATGCCGTGGTGAATGAATTTGTCTCTTTGGGAATTCTTGAGAAGAATGGCGATGATGCCCTAGCTAGGGCCCAACGCATAGACCAACCCAACCTTGCTTTGAAGGCTAAGTCAACATACATTGAAGAGGAAGTGTCCGAGGAGGAAGAAAGTGAGAGGTCAAATGAAGATATCAAGCATGACTTCAACGAGTACATGGCCTTGAAAGCAAGGGTCTTTTGGGGCAAGAACAAGTCCTCAAGGCCAAGGGACAACACAAGATTCACATCAAGTGCAACAAGGCCAAGTGGAGCTAGAGTGAGATCATGCTATAATTGTGATCAAAACAATCACTTCATCGTCGATTGTCCATTTGAGAAGAGAGAAGATCATGGTGGGAGGCTTGTCCGTAAGGATAGGTCCTAGTTCTCCCCAAACAAGAACAAGAACTTCGGCAACAAAAAGGGTGGCTATGATAATAGCAAACCTACCAAGAACTCCAACAACCAGACGCACCAACAAAAGTTCGTGTTCCTTGCTCGTGAGGAATTTGACTCCGGGGAAGAAGAGAGTGATGAAGAACCAAGCGAGAGTGTGGGTGTGGCTGCCATAGCCACCGCCTCTACTCCATCATCTTCCACCGCTTCACTATTCGACGACCCCAACGGGAACATCATCAAGGCTACATGCCTCATGGCTCAAGGCTCGTTGGTAACCTCCTCATCCACCCCCTCTACTCCTTTACGTTCCATTGGTGATGCTTTTAGCCTCAAGGTAAAACAAGAGATCGCTGAGTTGGATGAGTTCTTGGAGAATATGGAAGGCTCAACAAAGGTGCATGTTGAGGCCTTAATGAGTCAATTAGGGGAAGTTCAGGAGCTTCTTGATGAGAAGGAAGAATCTATCTCTGAGATGCTTGGGCATGCTCAAGAAGCCGCCGATGAGATTGCATCTCTATCTCAAGCTCTTGAGGAAGAGCAAACCTTAAGGGCTAATCTTGCGGAGACCATTGAAGGTCTTAAAGAAACTAATAACATCATAATCTCTAGGCTCACTAAAGATCGTGATCATGCTCTTGCTCGTGTTAAAATTCTTAAAAATGATAAGGCCGAATTTGAAAATTGGCATAGAGGGCATGTTAAACTAATTGGAGAGTTTGAGAACCTTGAAAAGGCCCACAACGCTTTAGAGAGCAAATTCTCAACTCTTCTAAAGTCACATGACCAACTTTAAATTCAATTGACTAAAGAAAAGTCTAGAATTCCTACTTTGCCTATTATTGAAATGCCATGTTCTTCTAACCCCCTTTGTAAGCATGGTGATCTCATTGAGGAAAAGAAAAGGTTGAAGGCAACAATTGATAAAGGCCTTGCATCATGCATCCAAGGAGAGAAGAACTTGAATGATCTCTTGAGCAATCAAAGAGATAACGTGGCCAAAGAAGGAATTGGCTTTCCTCCCAAGAACAAGAAGAAGAAGAACAAGAACAAGAACAAGAACAAGAACAAGAAGTCCGTGCCTACTCTCCCTTCCAAAATGATTACCTTTGTGAAGGAGGGGGAAATGGCACATGAGAAAGAAAAGAATCAAGTCGCAGTGGCTGGAGTATCCGGCGGTTACATGCCGGAGTCTCCGGTTGTACTGGAGTCTCCGGTGGAGAATTCCGGAGTCTCCGCCCCTACTCACAATGATTTTGCAGGAAAATATAATCCTTCTTATGTGCTATGCAGGGCTTATGATGGGCATGTTTATGCCAAATATGTTGGTCCATTTGATGGCTATATTGAATGGGCTATTTGGGTCCCTAAGATTCTGGTTACTAACTCAAAAGGACCCATCCAAAAATGGGTACCTAAATCCAATAAATGATCTTTTGTAGGAATATGCTTCCGGTGGAGGAAAATGGGTAGTGGATAGCGGTGCATCCCATCATATGACCGGAAGTAAGGAGATGCTCACGGAAGTAAAGCCTCATCCCAAAAATGTGTGCATCACCTATGGAGATGGTTCTCAATCTAAGGTATTGGGTTTGGGAAAAGTGGTGGTCACTCCGGATATTTCCATTGTGGATATCATGCTTGTTCAAATCCTTTCATATAATTTACTTTCCGTTCTTCAACTTTCTAGTATGGGCTTTGACTCCTTCTTCACTAAACATATGGTTGTCCTCTTGTGGAGCAAGTCTCTCTCCGTTGCCTATGTTGGGCATGTCGAGAACGGTTTGTATGTGGTGGACTTCTCTAAGAAGAAACCCACTCCTACCGCGACATGCTTAATGGCACAATCCGACAAGGGTTGGCTTTGGCATCGCCGACTAGCCCATGTCAATATGAGAGCTTTGCAAAGTCTCCACAAGGGGGAACATGTCCTTGGACTAAAAGATATTAGCTTTGTTGGAGATCGTGTGTGTAGGGCTTGTGTTGAAGGAAAGCTCCATGAGGTGAATCACAAGGCCAAGACTATTATATCATCCACGAGGATCTTGGAGCTCCTTCACATGGATCGCTTTGGTCCTCCTTCTCATGAGAGTCTTGGTGGGAAGAAATATTGCTTGGTAATTGTTGATGACTACTCAAGATACACATGGGTATATTTCTTCAAGTTGAAAAGTGAGACCCAACAAACCGTCATTGACTTTACCAATGAAGTGCAATGCCAACATGACAAGACAATCCTAGTAATAAGAAGTGACAATGGCACCGAGTTCAAGAACTACACCTTGGCAGATTTCTTAAGTGATGAGGGGATCAAACATCAATATTCCGCTGCATATACCCCTCAACAAAATGGTGTAGCCGAGAGGAAGAACCGGACTCTCCTGGATGCGGCTAGGACCATGCTTGCGGAGTTTAAGTCTCCGTATAACTTTTGGGCTGAAGCTATCTCTACCGCATGCCATGCCACAAACCGCCTCTACATCCGCAAAGGCTTGAACAAGACCCCCTATGAGATCCTCACCGGCAACAAGCCAAGCATCCACTACTTTCGAGTCTTTGGGTGTAAGTGCTACATTCTCAAAAAGGGTAATCGGTTGTCTAAATTTGAACCTAGAGCTATTGAGGGTATCTTTGTTGGCTATGGTTTGGATTCTCGCACTTACAGAGTCTATAACAAGACCACCGGTCAAGTTACGGAATCTTGTAATGTGAAATTCGATGAGCATAATGGCTCCCAAGTGGGGCAAGTTGATCTTGGTGATGTAGGTGATGAAATGCCTCCTCAAGCCATAAGAAGAATGGGTGTGGGATTCTTCCGCCCCGTTGAGGAACCCCTTGTGGTGGAAGGAGAAGGACAATGATCTACTCAAGTGGAGCCCTCACCTACTCAAGATCCAAATGATGATAATCAAGGCCAAGAAACTCGCCCTCAACAAGAGGAGAACCTGCAGGAACCATCTGGACCGGAGTCTCCGGCGGGTACCGATCGGAGTATCCGGGGTGAGCCGGAGTCTCTGGTGCACGAGACCGGAGTCTCCGGTGATAATGCCATTCTTGATCAAGATCTTCCGGAAGATGATGATGAATCTGATGATGATCAAGGCCCCTTCTATGGTCATGACGAGGACCAGAACTGTGGTGATGACCAAGCGGTTTCTCTCGAATCCCCCGAAGAAACTCAAGCTCGTCGTGCAAAGAATGTTGCAAATCGTCTCCGAAGAAGATCACATATCCTTTCTAATGTTATTGGAGATGTTCGTAAAGGGGTATCTACTCGTAGGCAATTAGCCACCTTTTGCTCTCACCATGCTTTTATATCTCATATAGAACCCCAGAAGGTGTATGAAGCGCTCGAGGACCCGGATTGGCTAGAGGCCATGCATGAAGAACTCAACAACTTCGAGCGCAACAAAGTGTGAACTTTAGTGGAAAGGCCTAAGGAATGCCGCAATGTCATTGGGACAAGATGGATCTTCAATAACAAGAAAGATGCAAATGGGATAGTCATTCACAACAAGGCGAGATTGGTGGCTCAAGGCTTCTCCCAAGTCGAGGGTGTCGACTACGGTGAAACTTTCGCTCCCGTGGCTCGTCTTGAATCAATTCGCATCATGCTTGCTTATGCTACTCATCATAATTTCAAGTTACAACAAATGGATGTTAAAAGTGCATTTCTAAATGGTCCCCTAAATGAGTTGGTGTATGTCAAGCAACCTCCGGGGTTTGAGGACCCCAACTTCCCGGACCATGTCTACAAACTCGATAAGGCGCTCTATGGACTTAAACAAGCTCCACGTGCATGGTATGAGCACCTTAGAGAGTTGTTGGTAGACCGTGGATTCGAAGTTGGGCAAATCGATCCCACTCTTTTTACTAAGAGGGTTAAAGGTGACTTGTTCATATGCCAATTATATGTTGATGACATTCTCTTTGGCTCGATTAACAATGCTTTTAATAAAGAATTTGCCAAGTTGATGACCGATAGGTTTGAGATGTCCAAGATGGGTGAGTTGAAGTTCTTCCTCGGATTTAAAGTGAGGCAATTGAAGGAAGGGACTTTCATCAATCAAGCTAAATATACCCAAGACATGCTCAAGAGATTCAAGTTAGATCAAGCAAATGGAGTCAACACTCCCATGCCCACTAAGGTTTATCTTGATCTCGATCCAAATGGTAATGAAGTGGATCAAAAACTCTATCGCTCTATGATTGGATCTTTGCTTTATCTTTGTGCATCTAGACCGGATATCATGATGAGTGTGGGTATGTGCACCAAAAGAAAGCCACCTAGTGGCGGTCAAGAGAATCTTCCGATATTTAGTTCATACCCCAAACTTTGGCTTATGGTATCCCAAAGGTGCAAGCTTTGAACTCATTGGATATTCGGACTCCGATTATGCGGGTGACAAGGTTGGAAGGAAGTCAACCTCCGGTACTTGCCAATTCCTTGGTAGGTCCTTGGTGTGTTGGTCTTCCAAGAAGCAAAATTGTGTATCAATGTCCACCGCCGAGTCCGAGTACATCGCCGCCGCAACTTGTTGTGCTCAATTGCTATGGATGAGGCAAACTTTAAAGGATTACGGTGTCAATTTTGACAAAGTGCCTCTTCTATGTGACAATGTTAGTGCTATCCAAATAGCCCACAACCCGGTGCAACATAACAAGACAAAGCATATTGAGATTTGCCATCACTTCATCCGGGATCATGTGGCAAGAGGTGATATTAACCTTTCTTATGTAGGTACAAAGGATCAACTTGCGGATATTTTCACAAAGCCTCTTGATGAAGCAAGGTTTCGGGAATTGAGGAATGAACTAAATGTCATAGATTTGAGCAATGTGGCTTGAGTGTCTTGCATACCTACCCAATCTTCAATGTGCTATTTGGTTTGGATGTAGGCATGGTCATAGGGGGAGTGTAGTCCAATTCATGGATCAACACTTCTCTTATTATGCATAAAATGAACAAAACATTCACTTTAGTCACTATGTGACAAATGTGCTTCAATGTGAGTTTTGGTTTTGGACCCAAGATATATCTTCGCGGTTCCAAGCCAAGTATACTCAAACATGGTGGCTTCGGCCACCGACCTCCTTTTTGGGGAGTTGGTGTTAATTGGCTCTTTGTGGATCTTATTTGCTTTCTCAAGTCTTTATGAAGCCAAACCCTTTGTTTGCTATACAAGATCACTAGTTGGTCTTGTGTTGCAAACATTGGGGGCCTATCCTTAAAATGTTTGGCCCCATGGATTCTTGTAGAATATAGGCCTAAGGCCAATATATGTCTATATTGGGATTTCACTCAAGATTGGCTTTTACTATTTGCATCTTGCATTTTTGAGTGAGTAATCCCATATTATCCCAGTTTGAAGTTCTCAACTCAACCCTGTTCTTCCAATCTCAAAAACCTGCTCATCTAGCCATACACTTGTCCAATTCCTTTCATCTTGGTGATCTGGTCGAGGAGGCCGGAGTATCCGGTGTGTAAATGCCGGAGACTCCGGCTGGGTCGGATACTCCAGTGTTCACACGCCGGAGACTCCGGTCCGAGGCGGTTTCAAATTCATGTATATGGAGTCGGGGTGGGGGTAACGTTCAGTTCATCCCCATCCACCCCCGACCCCAACACACAACACCCGCCGCCTCCTCGTCCTATATCGCCACCAGGGGGCCTTGCTGCTCCGGGAATCCGCCGTGCCACCGGCCCCTGCCAGCTCCTCCGCCGCTGGGTCTCTTCCCCACCGCCGGAGCACCATGGATTCGGGTATCCCCTTCCTCCTTCTTCCTCTAGGTCGTTTTTGATCTAGATGCTTTTGTGAGGCTAGGATACTTCGATTCCGTGGTAGAAATCATTAATGTCGGCGTTTTCCCTTCGTACTAGTGACATCTGAAACCCCGATCTGTTACTTGTGAGCTTTCCCGTGCCTCCATGAATCAACCAAGATTTCGGGCCGGAGACTCCGGTGTTCCCACACCGGAGAATCCGGTTGGGCCGGAATGTCCGGTGTACCCACACCGGAGACTCCGGTCGTGCCGGAATCTCCGGGGTTGTTTTAGTGGAGACTCCGGTGAAGATCACCAGTTTCAGATTTGAGTTCCTTCTGACACTAGTATTCATTGTGCATTCCTAGACAAGTGTACTTATCTCCTTGCTATCCCCTATTCTACTTGTTTCACAGGTTCTTGTCCTCGCCATGCATCCAAGGCTGCACCTCGCCGAGGTGGAGCTCCTCCACGAGACCAAAGTGGTCAGCGTCGCTATAGGCCCCTGGAGTATGACGACGAGCGTGATGTACATGTTGATCCAGCTGTGATGCGTCAGAATGCTCGTGAGAGGGCCAACAAGAGGGCTGAAAAGAATAAGCAACTTAGAAGGGAAGAAGCAAAAAGGATGAAATATGAAACTTTGCAATCTTTGGATGGTTTGAGCTCAGAGGAGTTTGTGGAGATGCGGCTGCAGCAGTTCTATTCCATGCCCGGCACTAGCACCAACCCTTGCTTTTGGAGGAATGAGCAAGCATTCATTCTCAGAGATGTCCTGAAACACTTCAAGAAGTACCTAGTGTGTCCTCGGCAGTATCTAGACTTCAACTACATGAGGCAGCCTCGCAATGTCAGTTATTTTCAGGATGCTCTTTGGGTCTCTGAGAAGATGGGGTTGCATCGGCTTATGGCAATGAATGAAGAGTACAATGTTGAGCTCATCCAGCAGTTCTATGCCACAGTGGTATTTGGTGAGTCTCGCGATGTCCCCATGACGTGGATGACCGGCAATGTGAGATGCACATCCAGCCTTGCTGAGTTTGCCGGAGTTTTGGGCTATCCTTTTAATCCCAATGGTCCTAGTGGTGCGCGGATGCATGTTCATGGTGTGCCCTACAACAAGTTGAGGCTTGCCCCTCTCTATGGCAAAGATGAGATAGTTGGGCAATCAAAGAATCTCCGTGTTCTCTACAACATCTTGCTTCGCATGTTCCGTCACACTATCTCTCCTCAAGCGGGCAATATTGATGAGATTCGTGGTGCTCTCGTCAATCTTATGACTCATGCTCATTCAGTTTTTGTTCATGGAGAAACCTATGACGGAGGGAACATTGATGTCATGGATTATATCTTTCAAGAAATGCACAAGTGCATCATGCATAGGAAATGTCCTGTATATGCTCCATATGTGATGAAGCTCATCCTTGCTCAACAAACCGGGTCCCCTCTTTGTGATGCCAACCTAGTTAAGCATAAGCCCGCCAAGTTGCAAAAGAAAGATCCCCCCACCTCCGAGGGTCGTGGGTACAAGAAGAAGTACAGTGACGGTATCTCCTTTGCAGCTAGTGATGAAGAGGAGGAATATGATAGTGAAGGGTATGAGGAAGAGGAAGATGTGCACCCTCCTCTGCGTCATGGACCTCGCATGAAGCATGCTAGCAACGCCTTTCGTATGGAGACCTCTAGGGAAGAGGTGCATAAGAAGATGAAGGAAGCTAGTTGGTGGCAAAAACTGCTTTGTTGTCAAAACATTGATATCCACCATAGTCAATATGACAACTACGTGGATAATAAGCATATCCTTCACAACCAACAATTGATCATTGATGAACTTTGGAAGAAGAATGGAGGGGCTGAGGAACAAGAATCATCATCTAGCGCCACTCTCTCTTATGGCCAATGGAGCAAGGGTCGAGTGAACTGGAAAGATTTTGAGGATATCACTTCAGCGCCTTCAGCTGCGCCTTCAGACGCACCTTCAGCCACGCCTTCAGGTTCCACAGCTCGCCCTCACGGCAAAGCCAATGTAGTTGAGGATGATGATGAGGATGATGAGGACGACGAGGAGGGCTCGGATGACGACGACGACTACCGTGGCTAGAGCCTCCTTGGGACGCATTAGCCTCGCTCTTTTCCCTTTTTGGCGTCTTGATGCAAAAGGGGGAGAAGTAGCTCTATTAGGTTGCTCCGGGGGTTTGCATGGGTTGGGCACAAGCTTTTGCTTTCGATTTGCTTCTTATAGCTTGTGCCCCTTTTATCGTATTTGTGATGAACTATGTATTTGGCGTGTTGAACTTCGTTCTATATGTGTGGTAAGACATGCGATGCCCGGCACCTAATTTTTGTGGTAAAGACTAAGTTGGTTAATGTTTTAATCTTGTGCTAGTATTTAGTTCCTTTTACCATGTCTTTACCGTTATGCGAGTATATGCCATGTTGTTTTATACTCTTCTACTTGCATATGATTGTGTGTTTGCAAAATATAGGGGGAGTGTTGATCCAAGTTGTCATCTACTTGTATTCAAATGCAAATTCAAAAATGTGCACACACCTAGGGGGAGCTTGTCTATATTTTGCAAATCTTGTTGCAATGCTTACTTTCTATCTATCAAATGTGCAAATCATTGTGTTGTCATCAAACACCAAAAAGGGGGAGATTGAAAGGGCATTTCCCCTCCCTAAGTGAGTTTTGGGTGTTTGTTGACAACACTAGTGATCCTAGCCGTGTGCTTATTGTTTCTAAGATCATGAGATGATAAACCACAAGACGGTGGTCGACCCCTCAAAAGTGAAAAGACCGAAGAGGAGATAAAGGATTTTCGAAGACTTTTTTCTTTGTGTTTGAGTATAGGAAATCCGTACTATCAAGAGGGGTATGTCTTTGGTAGGTAGTTGGAAATCAAGTCTTGCACAAACCATATACACCAGCCTACCTATTTTGCAGCAATGAAGTGGAGCCCTTGAAATATGGCTGTCCTGGCTCTGGAGTCCGGAGACTCCGGCGTCAATCTGGCGGATACTCCGGCGTGTGAGCGCCGGAGACTCCGGTGTGAAAACACCGGAGACTCCGGCATGGGGATTTTGGGTCGTAGCTGTCAAGTGTGACAACTCCCAGAACCCCGAATTGGAGTCCTACCGGATACTTGCCGGATTCTCTGGACTGCAGCGTCCGGGCCGGAGACTCCGGTGTGAAAACACCGGAGTATCCGGTTGGACCGGAGACTCCGGCGTCTATTCACCGGAGACTCCGGGTACTTGAAATTCCAACGGCTATATTTCCTAGGTACCTATATAAAGCCTTCTTCTTCCTCAGGAAAAGGCTGCAACTTCCACTCTCTCTCTCCATTGCTGCAGCTCACAAAAACTCCAAGCTCTCCTTCCCTAGCCATAGGAACTTGATGCCCTTTTGGGAATCGAGGGAGGAGCACTAGATCTACACATTCACCAAAGGGATTTGATTTCCCCCCACTTTCCATCGAGATACTTGTTACTCTTGGGTTTAGAAACCCTAGACGGAAGATTCGCCCCCGAAGCTTTGCTCGTGGACTTGTGCAAGCTCGGTACCAGTTGGGAGCCTCCAATTGAGTTGTGGAGTATGCCTCAACGACAAGGGTTCCGGTGGTCACCCTAGAAGACCGCCGCCTAGTGGAGCGTGAGGTCACCTTCACCAGTGCGCTCACGGGAGAATAGGGTGAGCCGGTTCGGCGCATTGGGTGTCTGTGTGTGACCCCAACACCTCTCCAAACGAAGATGTACTTCCCTTAACAAGGAAGGAACTTCTGGAATCACATCCTCGTGTCTTCGTCTCCATTTCGGTTACTTCTATCCTTTACCATTGTGTACCTTGTTTATCTTGCTTGTATGCTTGCTTGTCATGCTAGGGAAATTCACTTAGTTGCATATCTAGAGAATTTACCTTTCGTGTCAAGCCTTAATTGAAAAAGAACTAAAAATTGGTTAGCTCCTATTCACCCCCCCCCCCCCCCCTCTAGTCGCTCATACCGGTCCTTTCAAAGAGGAAGAAGTGCTTGTCACCCAAAATGCACCAAACCTGGAAGATGTGTAGCTGGGTGTTGGTTATCTTAAGTAACATTTCCAGTTGTTATCTGAACTAGATGTTGCCATTTTGCACAATGTTTTGCTTATCTTAAGTAACATTTGCAGTTGTTATCTTAAGTACGATATGCAGTTGTTATCTGAACTTGAATTTGTATTTACAGAATATTTGTGCTTTTGTTCTGTCAAATTTATGATTTTCTGGGAACATTCTTTCATTCAGTCAAAGTGATGGTTTAATCTGGGAACATCTAGTACAAATTCCCCTGCTTGCATCTCCATTAATCTGGTTCAATCTGGGAAAATACAAATATGTGATAATATAGATGATATAGTAGCAAATTCTGGGCACTATATGATGATATTTACCAAATTCTGGGCACTTTTAGATGGTATAGTAGCACATTCTATTATTCTGTCAATACAAAATATATAAATATAAATTCTGGGCACTATGAGATGATATATAGCAAAAGCTCAAATAGTACAAAATCTGTAAATACAAATCTGTGATCTTTTCAACAAATAGCACTAAATTTTATTCATAGCAGATATTTTCAGTACACACACACAATCACATACAATTCTAGTCAAACAAACCCTCTGATCCACAAAGCATACATTGCATATACAAATGCACATCCACCTACAAACAGTACAAAAGCCATCTCCTTTTTTCTCTAACTCCAATTTCTTCTCTGTGAGCTTTCTGCATCAATTTTGCTTCTTTCTTCAATTTCTTAATCGAAGTTTCCAGCTCCAAGTTTCTCTTCCACATGTTCTGGTTTTCTTCTTTCAAATGAGTGATCACAATCAACTCCTTCTTCAATCTGGCGATGCCGCGGAGGCGCTTGAGAGAGAGTTCCTCGAGCTGGGTGCAGGACCGGAGGACTGCCACGATCCCCTTGACGCCGAATGCACATGACCCAACCGAGAGCTTGCGGAGGTTTACAGCGGCGACGGCGAGCGCGTCCTTGGACTTCTCCTGCGGTTTCCACCCGTGCTCAAGCTGTCTCCTTCGCCCACGGCTCACCGTCGACGACCACCCCTCCGCTGCAACCACCGGTGCCGCCACCACCGGCGACATCTCCTACAAATCGGGTGTGCCCCTGCGACGATGACATCCTCAACAGCCCCCTCCACCGCACCAACTTGCCTCCACCACCAGTTCGCGAACGTCGACGACCGTCCCTGTCCGCCGCACCCCACAGTCGCCGTCGGGAATCCTAGGGTTAGCGATTTGGGGATTTCTATTCCTAATCGGCATAGTCTCCGCCCCACTACTCTCTAATTCACCATGTTCTCAGGGGGGTATCAGCAAAAATCATTGACCAGGGGAGCGTGCTAGTTACCTACGTGGCATACACGTGTCAGCACCAGAGCGCTAATGTACCAAAATCAATCCGCAAATAAAGTTGGTGTACCACGGTGCCCCAGTTTGAAAGTTGGTGTATGAAAATGCACATCGAAGACAAGTTGGTGTACTGCGCATGTTATTAACTCTTTTAAGAACGGGTCAATGTCTGTTGGTGTTGGGGCTGCAAAGAAAAACCTCAAGCTTCTCGAGCGCTATGAGATCGACTCGTATTTGCGTGCCCACATAAAAAAAAAGCTGATTACGACGCTCATCTTGTACTAGCTCTGACTCAAATATAATCTTGTACTAGTTTTATTTTATAGAAAAATGTTACATTCAATAAGATATATGTGGAATTGTACTGTTTTGCATGGAAACATGTATATGGAAAGATTAGGGTATTACTACCATTTAGGCAAACATTTGTTTTGATGAAGGATTGAAGTCAAGCTACCTTCCAAAATTTATCCCGTTGTCATTTGGGGAGACCATTTATACATAGTTAAGTTTACTTCTTTTTTTTGCAAAAATTTCACCGATCTATTAATAATCATCAATAGCAGTACAAAGATCCCTAAAAGTAATAAAAATTACAAATAGGTCTTTAGACCACCTAGCAACGACTACATCTAGCCATGAAATTTTACGCTGCACAGCAAATTGACAATAGAAAAACAAATTTTATATCTAGCTTGAAAGTTGCTCGAGATAAATTCAAGATTGTTGCAAGCCAAGTACGGGCCAACATCGTAGCTTGATCTCTAACTCGAGTCAAATTGAACAAGCTTGTTTTATAATTGGACCTAAGGTTAGCTAGGTCGACATTGTCCAAACTCGCTGACCCTCTATGACGTCGTTGCGTCCATTAGCAACGCATACCCCTCCTATCGTTACTATTCTAAGCGGGCCGGCCCACTACGGGATCCTGTCTCCTGGTTTTTTACGGTTTTTTAGAAGATTTTAGAACCTTCCAGTCCGGTTTCCTCTTGTTTTTTTCGGTTTGGTTTTTCGGTTTACTTTTTCTGTTTTCCTGATTGCTTTTCTTTTTTGTTATCATTTTTCTTTTTTGGTTTTTGATTTTTCTGTTATTTCTATCCTTTTCTTATTGAAAAATCTGAACAATTTTAAAATTAGAACCATTTTAAAATTTGAACCATTTTCAAATCTGAACATTTTTTGAAAATCTGGACATTTTCAAATCTGAACAATTTTTGAAATCTGAAAGTTTTTCAAAAATCTGGACTTTTTTAGCAAGGCGAGCGAAAATGGAAAAGCCAGAGGGGCGATCGAGTTTTTGGGCCGGCCTACTCGGGATGGAGCTTCAGGCGTAGAAGAGCCTCCACGCGAGCATCAAGCCCGTAGCGTCGCTACGGGCATCATATAGAAGCCCCCGTCCAAACTCTACTCGTTTGCACGATAATCTCTAAAAAAAGGCCTACATTTGCAAAGGTTTGTCCCGCCCGCTCCCGTCGCGCCAAGTGGCACCTTCTCCTTCCCCGCGCGTTCCCGTCTCGCCATGTGTCGCCTCCTCCTTTCACGCGGCCCCCTGCAGTTGTCTGCATGCTCACCAAGTGTCGCAACAAGAATGAAAGTGGGATGAAGATGAGAGAGAAACGGATACGGAGGGTGGGAGGTCCAGTTTTCCCTTTTATTTTCAAAACCGAAAATTGAAAACGAAATATCTTGAAAACCGTTCGTCCATATTACGAAACGTTTTCACTTTTGAGCTCCTCACGTCGAGATCTTCAAAACTAGATACCATGTTGATAGGCTTTCGAGAAACTTTTTTTTGTACTTCCGAAACTACTATAGTTGTACACGGGTTTGTAGCATAAGTATACTCAGATTTTCATTGAGTTGTATTTCGGATTTTAGTGTACTTTGTACTTTGTTTTTATTATACTAGTACTCGGTTTTTGTACTTCGTCTTCTGTGTACTTGTACTCGGTGTTGTGTGTATTTGTACTTCATCTTCTGTGTACTTTGCACTCGGTGTCATGTGTAGTTGTACTTTCTTCTTCTGTGTACTTGTACTTGGTCTTTCTGTGTACTTGTAATCCGTGTTTCTACGTACTTGTACTCCGGGTGTCTGTGTACTTGTACTCCGAGTGTCTATGTACTTGTACTCCATGTGTGTGTATTTGTACTTTTTTTTGAGAAGAACCCCCGTTTGCACACATGTGGCGGTGAACCGGTGCGCAAAAACTAGAGCCAGGGTGTTACTTCTGTCACGACCATACGTGGGCCTTGTATTCTAATGGCCTATGGATTATTTAATACGGATCTAGGCTTGTATCAAGGCCTGCTAACTTCCAAGCCGGCGAACTCATTACCAAGATACCACTATCAATTTAGGTCGCCTGAAGCCCACACAGTAGCACAGTTTCCAGCCCTCAAAAAAAAAAGTAGCACAGTTTCCGGTAGCTCAATCTGTCCGCACACATGTGGCTGTTGGCCAGGCGGAAACAACCAAAGTCGGACAGCCCAGCCAGCCAGGCGACTCCAGTCAAAGGTTGAAGCAGAAAAGGAAGGGCGCTTGTACAGCTGTTGCCTTTGGTGTTGGTGGCTTTGTACTGCCAAAACCGGCACGCGCGTGCACGGATTTTCACCGAGGGTGACGTTGTACCAAAGATCTCATCTCGATAACTGAGACGACGACGATATTCCTTCCCTTTCCCCTCCGGCTGTGGTCCAGACACAGGCCTCCTCTCCAATTGGCAGCTTCCTTCACATGCGCGCAGCCGCGCACACGCGGGGGAGGCAAGTCGGTCTGCAGAGCCGCATAGCTCATGGTCAGAGCTAATTACACTTTTGGTACCACAACTTGCATCAAAGTTGCATTTTGGTACCACATCTTGCAAAATGAACAAAGGTGGTACCACAACTTGTCCTATCTGAACGATTTAGTCCCAAACAGTCCGAAACGTGCCACGTCGGCACTGTCGGCTCGATGAACATTTCGCGATTTAGTCCACAAAAGAACAAGACGTAACGATTTAGTCCTTCGGCTGGTGGGCACTGTACGTTTTGCAAAAAGGCACCTCTGTCTCTGTATTTCTCCCCCTTCTCTCCTTACCTTTTCGGCAAGAACAGACACACCGATAGTTTCGGCGTCGGAGCAGGAAGAAGAGGGCGGCGGCGTCGAGGTCGGGCAATTCGCCGATTCCGTCTGGATCCCGACGGCGATGCACCTCCGCGAGCAAGGGGAAGATGAGCCGCATTACGGTACGTCAATTTCTTGTTGCGCATCTCTTCTCTTCCAGTTCGTTGCGGTGCTCGTGGTGGAGCTGGCGGTGGGCGTATGATCGTGACCGATTTAGGTGTTTGTAGTTGCTACAATTGTTTGGAAATGATGCGAACAACACTGGCGCATGCTTTAGTAGTGTAAAGAGTCTGGTTTATGGATCATTTGTAACGGGTTCGTGTGGTTCTGTCCGCCGTTGGTTCCGAGCTCGCCGGCGGTGGTTCTGTCCAGTGTAAAGGTTGATCTTTTATGTTGGAAACAAGCGAAATTAAGTAGAAATTCATGAATTCGTTGTTGTCTACGTACTTTAGTACCTGCAATCTCTGATTTCAATACAAATAGATGATCATGGCAAAGATTACTGAATATGAGCTTGTGGTGTCGACAGGTTTAGTTAACTGAACTTTTGCTGTCAGTTTCAGTTAACTGAATTTTGTCATACTAGGTTCAGTTAACTGAATTTTATGTGTTTCCTCTACTTTACTTAGTGTTCTGGTAAGAAGTTGTAACTTAACTCTTAAAAATAAGTTGGTCAATGTTGTGTGCATCAATGTATATGTGTTACATCAGTTGTACTTCATGTTCTGAACTTTGCTTAACTGAAATTTGCATTTGTTTGTGCAGTGTTGTTTCCTTCTGAAAATAGTGATTTGTTCACAGTTCAAGTTGTCCACAATGGATTTTTCTGTGGTTTAAGAGGAGATTTGGAATATGTCACAGCAACAACAGATCATTTTGACAATTGCACTGCTGACACATGGTCCATATCATGGGTAGATGAGATTCTGAGGATTCTTGTATGTAGGAGAGATGAAAAGTTGGATGTTTATTGGTTGATGCCAGGCAAGGATTATCTAGATGGACTCATGCTAGTTGAGAAACAATCAGATATCAGGCTTATGATCAGTGCAAGCAAGACAAAAAAAGTTCTTGTGATGTTCATTGATCACACTGGTTTTATTAAGGGCTTGAGACCAGATATCATTGTAAGGCCTAATGGTCCACCAAGACCAGCTACTATTGCTCAAAATCTAGGTGCTAATTCTGACAGTCCAGCTAGTAATGTTCAAAGGCCAGCTGCTGATGTTCAAAGTCCATCTTTATCCATTCAGGGTCAAGCTTCTTCCAATGTACGGTCTAGCTCTTCTTCCATTATCATGCAAAGTGTACAGAGAGAAGCATCTTGTTCTAGGCAGGCAGGTGAAAGTGATAGTGGAGATAGTGATGATGAAAGTGTATGGTATGATAGTGACTACAATGCAGAATCAGGTGATGATGATCTATTTGCAGACAACATTGACAAATCTCTCAATGATCATAATGAGAAGGAAATATGTGATGAGAATGAAGATGAAGGTGCCTTAGAGGATGAGCATCTTGATATGGGAGGAAGTGAAATATTGATGTTGAAGAATAAGATCAAGGCTTTTAATGCAGAGGTTGACATGGATAATCCTATTTTTAGGAATGGGATGAAGTTTAGTTGTGTTGAGGAGTTGAGGAAGACTTTAACAACCTACAGCATTAGAAATAGAAAGAAAATCAAGAAGACAAAGAATGACCAAAGGAGGCTAGAAGCACAATGTGTTGCAGGTTGTACTTGCTATCTGAAATCATCTAGAGATGCTAGAAGGACTGGTGGTTTCATGATCACTTCATATGAAGGCAAACACACATGTGAGGGAGCCTGGCCAGTTGAAGCAATCACTTCAAAGATTCTAGTTGAGAAGTTCATGCATGAATTTAGAGACAATTAGAAGCTAGGTCTGCAGAGTTTTGCTGCAAAGGTGCTAAGAGAATTCAAAATGTGCCCACCTAGATGGAAGCTAAGCAGGGCTAGGGCATCAACATTGCTACAAATACATGGTGATGAGGAAGAACAGTTCAAGTTATTGTTAGATTATGGTCAAGAGCTTAGGAGGAGCAACCCTGGTTCTAAGTTTTTCCTGACAACAAATTCAGTTAATAATCCTGACAGTCCTGAACACAAAGAGCATTTGGCCACTATTTATTGGAGCTATGATGCTTGCAAAAGCGGATTTCTTGCTGGTTGTAGGCCTTTCATTTGCCTAGATGGGTGCCACATAAAGACTAGATACAAAGGTGTGCTTCTCACTGCAGTAGGAATTGACCCAAATGATTGCATCTATCCTATTGCATTTGGGCTTTGTGAGGTTGAATGCACTAGTTCCTAGGAGTGGTTCCTAACAAATCTTAGAGATGACCTAAACATTACAAACTCTTCTCCTTCGACAATCATGAGTGATAGACAGAAGGTATTCCTCTCCTTCATCTCCTTGTGCTTCTTTTTCCCATTGCTAAGCTTGTGGATCAGTAAATGAATAGTCCTCTCTTTTTCACAGGGTCTAATTAATGCTGTTGAGAAGGTGTTTCCTGATGCAGAACATAGATTTTGTGTTAGGCACTTAATTCAAAACTTTCAGAGGGCAGGACATAAAGGTGAGTCACTGAAAAATGACATTTGGGCTATTGCCAGGTCAACATGTATTCCCAAGTGGAAGAGAAGCTTGGAGAGGTTAAAGGCTAACAGTCAACAAGCCTTTGAGTGGACAGAACAGCTAGTGCCTAGCACATGGATTAATGCTTTTTTAGTGAATTTCCAAAGTGTGACATGCTTTTGAACAATCACTCAGAGGTGTTCAATAGTTACATTCTTGAAGCCAGGGAAATGCCTATGTTATCCATGCTTGAAACTCTGTTCTACAAGATTCTACAAAGAACTGAAGGCAAACAAAGAGAGGCTGAGAAGATGACAGGAAGGATTTGCCCAAAGATTAAGAAGAAAATGGACAAATTCATAGAGTGGAGTAGTGAGTGTAGTGTCACTCCTGCAGGTAACTTCTTGTACTCTGTCAGTAGCCATGAGCATGAGAAGGATTATTCTGTGGATTTCAAAACAAGAACTTGTGATTGTAAGAGGTGGCAACTTAGTGGAATTCCATGTCACCATGTCATTGCCTGTTGTAGAAAAGATAACATAAATCCAGAGAATCTAGTGCACAGCTGCTACACTGTTGATACATTTAACAAAGCATATGCATTCAACCTGGTTCCAATGAGAGGCAGAGAATTTTGGGAAAAAATGAATGCACAGCCCATTCATCCACCTTTGTTCACCAAAGTTATGGGCAGGCCAAAGAAAAATAGGAAAAAAACACCTGAGGAGAAAATAAAGAAGGGAGTGAAAGTATTCACAAAGGCTGGAGTTACAATGCATTGCTCAATTTGTAGTAAACCTAACCATAACAAAAGAGGTCACCAAAAATACCTAGACAGCTTGGCAGAACAAATTCAGAATAATATTATTCCTGATGACAATGAAGAAGAAGAAATAGACATTCCATCTATTCTTGAGGTACAATTTAATGCATTGCTCAATTAAGGTCAATTAATTTGAAATTATGTGAATGTAGTTCTAATCTAAATGTTTTGTGTGACAGCATGTTGTCCCACATTCTCCAAACCCACTACTGGATCCTACTAATCAAGAAGACAACATGGTGTATATGATGCAAGAAGAGGTACCTACTTATTGTTATTGTTGCTTTTCCAACTATTCATTGCTCTGGTTATTTGTATTTTGATATGAACTACTCAACATCATTGACAGGAGAGAGAACATGTGCCAATGAGTAGGTTGCTTGGCCCATTACCAGAAAGTGCATTTGTGGTTTCGGAAAGAGACAGCATTCCAGAGAGAAGAGAAAGATTCACTACTGCTTCTAGAGGAAATCTTATAAGGAGAGGGAGAGGGAGAAGCAATGCAGGGGGGAAGCAATACAGGAAGAGGGAAGGGCAAGGCAACAGCAGAAGCACGCACTACAAATAGAGGAAGAGGGAAAGGGAAGAAGAGAACAGGAAATGTTGGCCATGAAGCTTCTGGCAGTGCAACAAGAGCAAGAACAGAGAGTGGAGAGGCAATACCAGATCTCAATGAAGAGATAGTTCCAGATTTGTGCAAGAGTGCCATATCAGTCAAAATGCACCAAGTCTAGATGATATTTGGTTTTAGTTTTATTTGTCAGTTTTGATATATGTTCTGAGTACTATGTTGTTGGGGGAATGACCCCCAGATATCCTCAAGAACGCCAATCATCTAGTACAGATCATCGACCCAGAAGGAGGAAGCGATCGAGACAACCGTCCGAAACAAAAACTCCATCCGGGTGCACCCCTGCCGGCTGGCCGGCTACTCAGCCCAGCCGGCTAGGCGTCCCGCCGGATGCTCGCCAATCCGGGTGCCAGGACGGCCGGCTACCCGAGCCGGTCGCCTTTACAGCTGTCCACCACCAACAGCCACAGGAGTCAAAAAGCACCGAGGTCAGAGCAGAAGCGTCAGGGCGCTGCAAGGGCATGATCGTGTTCCCCTGCTGTCCCCTAACTGCCACCAGATGCCCCATAGGAGAAACGAAAGGATCAGCCTGCATAAAGCGCGATGTCAGAACCAGAGCCTGCGTCCCTGCAGTGTCAGATCTAGATCTTGTCCCGTAGCTAGCAGCCGGCCACCCCCCCAGCCGGGGCCCAACATTGTAACCTGGGGCGTTGTCTATATAAAGTAACCCCAGGGCTTGGGGTTCGGGAGTTCGGTTCGGGAGGATCTTCTTCCACCTCTCGCCATACAGCTCAAGGAGCGCTTGTAACCAGATCCATCAATACACAAAGAGAAGCAGGAGTAGGGGTGTTACCTCCACACAAGGGCCCCGAACCTGGGTACATCGCCGTGTCTTAGCGCTTGTGCCCAATCCCGCCTCCGGATTCCACTGGCATCCATTGTTCCCACCTCTCAAGCTACCCTGTAGCATCTGCCGTCCCAAACCGACGATAGTTGGCGCCCACCGTGGGGCAAGCAGCGATGCCGGCCGGAGTTGTCATCCGGACGGGACCTGTCACCATCTCCGGTGAGCGAGTTGCCTCCGGCCTCGTCTACCGCTTCGGCAGCCTCGACTGCATCACCGACAACGTCGGCTGCTTATCCGACGCGCCCTTCGCCGAGGATGGCTCCGTCGTCCCCTTCGGCAGTCACCTCATCTATGTCGCCGTCGTCGCCGCCAGCGAGTACCCGAGCGAGGCGCTCTCCTTCTCCGACGGCCGCAGCGACGCCGGCAGCGACAACGAAGCACGCCGCTCCTACGTGGAGGTGCTCATGGCCTCGGGCGGCCACAACGACACCCACAACCGGCGTCCCCCCTACGAGCGCGATGCGGGTCACGCGGACGGCGCCGGCGGCTCCCGCGAGCCGAACCCCGGCAGCCTGGACGCTGCGCTGGAGGGCCGCCGTACCCCCATCGTCCTCAACGAGAACCTCGACACGCAAGCTGCTGATCTCGAGGCGGCGCGCTAGCATGTCCTGGACGAGGCCGAGGCGGTCGCTGCCGTCAAGCGCCGGCTGGAGACTACGCTCCGCGAGTACAATGTCGCTCACGGCTTCACCCCTGAGGGCGACTTGTCGGGTCGCCGGGGCCAAGTTCGTCAGCGCGGAAGAGATCTGGGCGAGGCGATTGCTCGTGACGGCCAACCGAAGCCGCTGCCCGACATCATCCCTCCCACGTACAGTACACCTGCCAAGAACCTCAGGGCGGCCGAAGCCGCCATGGCGGAGCTAGACAACCTGGAGGGCGAGGAGCGTCTTCGTCAACAGCAGCGCGCCCGCGAGCTCATCGCCACTGCCAACCGGCAGCAGGAGGCCTACCGTCAAGCCGCGTCCAACACCGGCAGCCTGGGCGATCATCAGCAGCATGCTCCTCGGCCGCCTGGGGGTGAACCGGCTCCTCCCGGCCTCCAGGCCGTGACTACACGGCCAGCAGCCTGTCTCCTCATCCGGGTGGCGGAGGCGGCCGCAGCCGTCACTCGCGTTCCCAGGGCAGCCATCGCCGACACCAGCTGGCCGCGGAGGGCGGCCGGAGCCGCCACTCCGGGCAGCGAAGCACGGGTAGCGGTCATTCGGCTCCGCAACATCAACCAGCTCCATAGCGTCAACCGGCTCCACAGCCCCAGCCTACCCCACAAGCTGCCCAGTCTGCAGCCGGCGGCACAGTTGGCCGGCTCCCAGTCGCCAGCCGTTTGGGGCCTCGCGACCCCGTCTCGGAGAACGACGCCCGCTTCCGCCTCGAAAGGCTAGCGGAATCTCGAGCCCTTGAAGAGGAGAGCGCAGCTGGCCCTGCCTACTTCGGCCCCCGCATCCGGGAGGAACCGTTCCCCCGCGGCTTCTCGCTCCCTCGCGACACGCCCAAGTACTCTGGGACCACCAAGCCGGAGGATTGGCTGGTGGACTACTCCACTGCAGTCGACATCGCCGGCGGCAACAAGCGCGTGGCGGTGCGCTACGTGCCGCTCATGCTACAGGGCTCGGCCAGAACATGGCTGAACAGCCTACCGGCCAATAGCATCAACGCCTGGTTGGACTTCGAGGACGCTTTTGTGCGGAACTTCACCGGCACTTACCATCGCCCGGGTCGCCCGCGCCAGCTGGCCCTCTGCGTCCAGGGCGAGAACGAGTCGGACCGCGATTATCTCATGCGGTGGACCGAACTGCGCAACACTTGCGAGGGTGTCCACGAGGTCCAGGCCATCCAGTTCTTCACTGACGGCTGCCGAGACGGGACTGTGCTGAAGCACAAGCTCATGCGCGCCGAGCCGAACACCGTCGCTCAGATGATGGCCATCGCAGACAAGTACGCAACTGCCTAGGCCTCGATGCGCGTGCCGATCTGTCTGGACATGGAAGGCCGGATTGTCTCCAACGAGCAGCCCAAGAAGGTGGACGAAGGATGTGCCGCAAGCGGAAGGAGCCGCAACCATCATCACAGCAAGCGGAAGGAGCCGCAACCGGAAGCTCCTGCCGGCTCCCAACAGGTTGTAGCCGTCCACGAGGAGCAAGTGGCTGCAGGGCCTAACCAGCACCAGAGGACGGGAAACGCCTAGAAGCCCAAGCTCACCTACGAGCAGATGCTCGACGCGCCGTGCCATCACCATAGCGGGGCCAAGCCCTCTACTCATACCAACCGCCAGTGCAGCTGGAACAAGCGCCTCGCCCAGGGCGACAGCTTGCCTCTGCCGCCTCCGGGTGGGCCAGGCGGAGACGGACGTGGCCGCGACAACCGAGACGACCGACGTGGCCGTGATGGCCGAGACGGCCGCGACAAACAGCCGGCTCCGGGAGGCGGACAAGACCGGGGAGCCGGAGGCAACAACAACAACGACTTCCCACAGCACGATGCCGCCTATGTGGTCTTCGTCACCGAGAAGGATGACAAGCGCAGCCAACGGCGGCGCGCTATGGAGGTGAACGCAGTGATTCCCCCAGTTCCCCAGTACATGAACTGGTCGGAGCAGCCCATCACCTGGGGGCGGGAAGATCATCCGAAGAGGATGCCCACGCCAGGTGGCTACGCTCTGGTCCTCGACCCCACCATCATCTCCGAGAAGCGCACCTGCCACTTCTCTCGCTGCCTTATCGACGGCGGCAGCAGCATCAACATCCTCTACCGCGACACCATGGAGAAGCTGGGGGTCCGCGAGTCGCAGCTGCAGCCCAGCAGCACGGTGTTTCACGGCATCGTGCCCGGCCACTCGTGCTCCTCCATGGGGAAGATCCGGCTGGAGGTGTTGTTCGGCTCCAAGGACAACTTTCGCCGCGAGCCCATCTGGTTCGAGGTGGTCAACCTCAGCAGCCCTTACCACGCCATTCTTGGGCGGCCGGCGCTGGCCCAGTTCATGGCGGTACCGCACTACGCGTACCTGAAGATGAAGATGCCCGGTCCGAATGGCGTCATCACCGTCTCCGGAGATTTTGTTCGCTCCATGGAGTGCGCTTCCCTAGGCTCCAGGCTCGCCGAGGCGCTCGTCATCGCCGAGGAGCTGGAGGAAATCAAGCGCCGGGTGGAGCTCTCCAAGGCGGACCTGGCGGCTGCGGTGATGCCCGAGTCCGAGTCCTCCTTCAACCGGACCAAGACGCAAAGAAGATCCGGCTGGACGAGGCGCATCCGGAACGCTACGTCACCATCGGGGCCAACTTGAGCCCGAAATAGGAAGGCGAGCTCGTCCAATTCCAACAAGAGAATCGGGATATTTTCGCATGGTTCCCCAAAGACATGCCAGGTGTCCCGAGGGAATTGGCCGAGCACTCTCTCAACGTCAAGCCGGATGCAAAGCCGGTTCCCAGCCGCTACGCCGGTTCGCAGAAGACAGACGGAAAGCCATCGGGGACGAAATCGCCAAGCTCCTCACAGCCGGCTTCATCATGGAAGTCCTCCACCCGGACTGGCTGGCAAATCCGGTTCTGGTGCTGAAGAAGAACAAGGCCTGGCGAATGTGCATCGACTACACCAGCCTCAACAAGGCCTGTCCCAAGGATCCTTTCGCTTTGCCCCGTATCGATCAAGTCATCGACTCTACAGCCGGATGCGAGCTGTTGTCGTTTCTGGACGCCTACTCAGACTACCACCAGATCAAACTAAAAGAATCTGATCAAATAAAGACTTCTTTTATCACCCCTTATGGGGCTTACTGTTACACGAACATGTCCATGGGTCTCAAAAACGCCGGTGCCACGTACCAGAGAACCATGCAGCGATGCCTGCACACTCAGATCGGAAAAACCGTGCATGTGTATGTGGATGACATCGTCATCAAAACCAAGGAACACCGCACCCTCCTCGAGGATATCGAGGAAACCTTCACCAACCTGCGACGGTACCAGATGAAGCTCAACCCCGAGAAATGCACATTCGGCGTGCCGGCTGGCCGGCTCCTCGGTTACCTCATCTCCGCGCGAGGCATCGAGGCCAACCCCGAGAAGATCGCAGCCATCGAGCGCTTGCAGCCGCCCACCAGCCTCAAGGGCGTCCAGAAGTTCACTGGATGTCTGGCTTCCCTGAGCCGGTTCCTCAGCCGGCTGGGAGAAAAGGCTTTGCCGCTGTACCAGCTGCTAAAGAAGACCGAGACGTTCGTCTGGACCGCCGAGGCGGACGCGGCTTTTCACGACCTCAAGCGCATGCTCTCCTCCGCACCTGTCCTGGCGGCTCCGGCTCCCAAAGAACCCATGATGTTGTACATCGCAGCCACCAGCCGGGTCGTCAGCGCCGTGCTTGTGGTGGAGCGCCCCGAAGAAGGCAAGGCACAGCCGGTCCAGCGGCCAGCATACTATCTGAGCGAGGTGCTCTCTCAGTCCAAGCAAAACTACCCTCATTATCAGAAAATCGTCTACGGCGTGTACCTGGCCGCCAAACGGCTCAAGCACTACTTCCAAGAGCACAGCATCACGGTGGTGAGCACTGCTCCAGTCTCCGAGATTGTGGAGAGCAAGGACGCCACTGGCCAAGTGGCGAAGTGGGCTATCATCCTAGCCGGCTATAACATCAAATACGAGCCAAGGACGGCCGTAAAATCGCAGACGCTGGCAGATTTCTTCGTCGACTGGGCAGAAACTCAATACCTGCCGCCGGTTCCCGATTCCACGCATTGGTACATGCATTTCGACGGCTCCAAGAGGCGCAGCGGCTTGGGACCGGCATCATGTTCACTTCTCCCAAGGGAGACCGGCTGGACTACGTCCTCCAGATTCACTTCCGAGCCTCCAACAACGTTGCTGAGTACGAGGCGCTGGTGCATGGCCTCCGGCTGGCCAAGGAGATGGGCATTACCCAGATCCTCTGCTTCGGCGACTCAGATCTGGTGGTGCAACAAGCCTCGGGCGAGTGGGACGCTAGAGATGCCAACATGGCCTCCTACCGCTTCCTCGTCCAGCAGCTGAGCGGATTCTTCGAAGGGTGTGAGTTTCACCATATTCCCCGCAGCAAAAACGAAGCGGCCGACGCGCTGGCCAGAATCGGCTACACCAAGATCGCCATTCCAGTTGGCGTCTCCCTCGAGCATCTCCGCAAGCCATCCATCAAGCCGTCTCTGGAGTCGGAGTCCATCTACCGCCCAGAGGACCCGGAGCCCCCAGCAGGAAGCGGCCACGCCGGTCCGGCTCCGCCAGTTGGATCCAAACGCGAGGCCCCTGCCGGCTCCGCATCGTCATCAGGCGCCAAACGCAAGAAGGGAGCCAGTTTGCTCGACCCGGGGGCTACGTCGTCAGACCCGGGGGCTAGCCCACCGCCGCCTCCAGCACCTCCATCCGTCTCCATCCCGCCAACCGGCTCAGAAGGCCCGGGGGCTATGGTGGCGGTGGAAAGCGTTTTCGCCATCAGAGAAACGCCGTCTTGGGTGCAACCTATCCTCGACTTCCTGGCGCACTGTGCGCTCCCGGAGGAGGAGGTCCTTGCCAGACAGATCCAGCGCCGTTCCAAGGCATTCACAGTCATCAACAAAGAGTTGTACAAGCGCAGTGTCACAGGCGTTTTTCAGCACTGCATCGACTCGGACGAGGGCAAGATCCTTCTCAAAGACATCCACCAAGGAGAGTGCGACCACCACGCGTCGTCTCGAGCTATAGTGGGCAAGGCGTTCCGCCACGGCTTCTACTGGCCAACTGCGCTGCAGGATGCTGAGCGGCTGGTACGCGCCTGCAACGGCTGTCAGCGCTTCGCCACACAGAAACACACGCCGGCTGCTGCCCTCAAGACCATCCCCATCACTTGGCCCTTCGCCGTCTGGGGCTTGGACATGGTGGGATGGTTCAAGACGGCTCGAGGAGGCATGACCCACCTGCTGGTGATGGTGGACAAGTTTACCAAGTGGATCGAAGTGAAGCCGATCAAGAAGCTGGACGGCTCCACAGCCGTCTCCTTCCTCAAGGACATCATCGCGCGCTACGGCCACCCGCACAGCATCATCACTGACAATGGGACAAACTTCGCCAAGGGTGTCTTCGCTGGCTTCTGCGGCAGCAAAGGCATCCGGCTGGACGTTGCATCCGTCGCCCACCCACAGTCCGACGGCCAAATGGAGCGAGCAAACGGCTTGGTTCTAGCCGGCATCAAGCCAAGACTGGTGGAGCCCCTGGAGTGCTCACCCGGCTGCTGGCTCGACGAGCTGCCAGCCGTCGTCTGGAGCCTGCGCACAACGCCCAACCGGTCAACCGGCTACACGCCCTTCTTCCTCGTGTAGTAGCCGAAGCCGTCCTGCCAACCGACATCGAGCATGACGCGCCAAGAATAGTCCTGTACACGGAGAAGGACGCCAAGGAAGCACGCGAAGATGGTGTGGACCTGCTCGACGAGGCACGCGATTTGGCCTTGTCCAGATCGGCAAACTACCAGCAGAATCTACGTCGCTACCACAGCCGGCGAATTCGCCCCGTGTCTTTCCGTGAAGGTGACATGGTGCTCCGGCTGGTCCAGCGCACCGAAGGCGTGCACAAGCTGTCCTCCCCATGGGAAGGCACATTCATCATCAGCAGAGCCCTGCGCAACAATGCCTACTACCTCGTCGATGCGAGAGATCCGAAGAAGAACGTGAAAGACACCTCAGTCGAGGAGACGGAACGTCCGTGGAATGCCAGCCTGTTACGACCATTTTACACTTGATAAGGAATGTATGTATCCCTGTACTCTTGTGTCGCGAATGAAATAAAAGGCCCCTCTGAGCGATCCTCGGGGGCTGCTAGTTTGCCATGTCTGAGTCCTCTTTCGGCTCCGCGCCACTGTTCGGCTCCGCGCCGCATCCGGCCGCCGGCTCCACCAACCCGGGGGCTCGCCGGCTGCCGGGTCCCTCTCTCCAGCCGGATGGCCTAAGCATCTCAGACCGGAGCCGGCTTAGTATCGCGTAACGACACCAGAGGCCCACTCTTCGACTCAGCTACAGACCGCAACCCGGCTGTCCGGCTAGCAAGAGCAAAAGCCCGAGGTCGCCAGCGCGAGAAAAACGGCGAAGGAAAATTCTGCTTAGGCGAGCCGGCCCAGTCTCTACTGCTTTATCCGAACCGGATGTGGGCTCGCTGCCGCTCGCTTTCTAAAGTCAAGAGTACCGTGTAACGGCACTAGAGGCCCACTCTTCGACTCAGGTACAGACCGCAACCCGGCTGTCCGGCTAGCAAGAGCAAAAGCCCGAGGTCGCCAGCACGAGAAAAACGGCCAAGGAAAGTGGGCAACGGCGAGCCGGCACCAAATAACGAACATAAAAATGTTAAGTGTAGCGAACACACATAACTTAAAAGCAACCAAAAGTTAAGTTCATTACATCTGCCACCCGGCATCCCGGGGATCTAACAAGTTTTCTTAAGCAATCCTGCAAGTAACAAGAAATCATGGGGAGGCTGCGCCTTCGGCTCCGCTCTCAGCGCCCTCTCCGGCTCCGGCTCCGGCTCCGGCTCCGCGGACAGCCGGATCGACATCTTCATCATCATCGCCGCCTCCGGAGCTGGAGCCGGTCTCCTCGCCGGCCTTGGCCTCCGCATCCTCGTCGCCGCTGTCGAAGTACTCGGAGACGCTATCATCCTCCTCGTCCCCGATTTCCCCGTCGACCGCGGGGATAAATTCGTCGGTGTCGGCAAAGGAGGAGATGATGCAAGCGCGCTCATGGACCCGGCGTTCGAACTCTTCGTCGACCGGCTCGTCGCTCTGACGCTGAGTGGCGAGCTGGTCAATGCTGACGTCGCAGTACCAGGAGAGGACGACGTCGAGCACCATCTTGCTGTCGGCTCGAGCCGCGGAGCGGCGCCATTCGTTGAAGCGTGCGGGAGCGCCAGCGAGCCGGTTGCACAGCTCCAGCAAGTTGACGGAGACGTCGAGTTCTGGCCAAAGGAACTGACTGATAAGCTTCCCCACGTGTCGGAGGTTTTCGAGCAGCTAGAACAGAGGATCCAGGCGAGCATCGATGCCAACCAGGTGCTCATCCATCGTCAGCTTCCCGTTCGTGCCAGCAACGGTGCCCTCCAGTTTCCGGTACTCATCAATGGCAACCTTAGCCACCGGGGTGGACTCCGGGCACAGCTCTACGAAGAAGCAAGAAAGATAAGAGAAAAAGCAGGAAAATTGAAAGTTCACCGGCTAGATCAGCCGGCAGACGGCCAAGAGAGGGACCGCCAAATACTTACTGTACAGGCGCATATGGAGCTGGCCGACACGCTTCTCCTTCAGCTCCTGTCGCAAGTTCCCCAGCTCTTCGCGCTCCTTAAAGGCCTGGGCGGCTCGCTCCTCGGTATCCTTCTCGTGCTCAGCTCGAAGTCGGTCAAGCTCCTCCTTGTGCGCGGACGCCAGCTTGTCCTTCTCCTCGTCATGGAGCCGGTCCTTCCGGATGGCAGCGAGCTCTTTTCCCTTCAAGATTTCCTCCAGCTGGTTCACCCTCTTCTCTAGCCGGTCGATCATCGTCCGGCTCATCTCTGCCTGCTCCTTATGTTGGGCACCTTGCTTTTCGAGCTGGGCAGCGAGCTGCGCGGGCGAGATGGCAACCGCCAGGGATCTCTGGGCCTCCCCCAGCTGCGTACGCAGGGCTTGGACTTCAGCCGGATCAATACTGACGGCTGCAAACATCAGCAGTAAAGTCAGCAGCCGGACAGGGAAAATACAGCAAAAAGCAGGAAAGACAAGGCTTAGAGGCAGTACCTTTCAGATCCTCTAGCTCCTTCTTCACGGCCTCATACTGAGACCTCCCAGCCTCGAACTCCTTGATGAGGCGCTTGTGCTCATCGACGAGACGCTTGTGGATGCGGTTCTTCTCATTGTTGAGCGCCTGTGGAAGAACCAAGATCGGAATGGGAAAAGAAAAGGCGAAGATAAGTTTCGAGCCGACTGCTGCGCAGTCGACCCGAACCTCGGGGGCTAATACCCCGTGGACCCCGGAGAAACCAAAGCGCCAGCTGGAGCCTTCAGCCGGCAAAGCGCTCGAGCCGGCCGAAGGAAAAACAAGCCAATATTCAGACAAGTAAAAACCAAACAAGCGGTGCTCACCACGACGGATTGCTCCGTGAACGATAGCTTCTTCAGCTGCTCCTTGCTGTGGGCGAGGAGGTCTTGCCGGACGGCGCTGAAGAACTGGCGCGTCAACGCCGGAGACGCCTCCAGCCCAGCGGCCAACACCATTGCGGTCGGGCCATCAGCAGGGCCATCGCATCTTCCGAGCTCGGCCGACCCCACGCTGGTCGCCTCCCATTCCCGCTGAAGCCGGGCAAACAACTCCAGCTGGAGTTGGCCGCTGGCCTCGCCGCCGTCTCCTCCGCTCCCGCCGCCTCCAGCTGTCGGCTCGACGATCAGCTCCTGCCGCTCGATAGCCGTCTCTGTCGGCTCCGTCTGCGGCTCAGTCGTCTCGCCCGGCTCCGCCTGCGGCCCGACCGTCGTCACGGCCGGCTCCGCCTGCTGCTCGCTCACCGTAGCGGTCGGATCCCCCTGTGGCTCAACCGCCGTCGCGTCCGGCTTAGCCTGCCACGTCATCGGCTCCACCTGCTGGTCGGCTCCGCCTGCTCTAGGCGGGTCCACCTCCAGGTCTACAACAGACAAGGCCACCGGGCTCGGCGGCCGCTCCACCTCCTCGTTCCCAGCCACCGAGTCGGCCAGTGGTCCGGTCCCGCCGGCTGCCACCACCACGCACGCGGCCACTCCCGCGACCCGCGTCGTCTCCTCGAGGCCGCAGGCCTTGGCGGCCCGGTCCTTGTTCTCCTTCGTCCGCCGGTTGCGGACCTCCACGCTCTCCTGCGGTATCACCGCTGGAGCGAGGTGGAGTTTGTCAAACTTGATCTTCTCGCTGGACAGGAAGAAGAAACAAATAGGCACCAGAGTTCAACTCAAGGGAAAACACGAAAGCAAAGAAAGCGAGGAAAAGGGAGATGGGAAACGTCGCGTACCCGGTACTCCCCGGGATCTTCTTCTTGGCGGCGGTCTTCTTGATCTTGGACGGTCGCAGCACGTCCTCATCCGGCTGGGCCGTACGCGCCCTCCTCTTGGACGGCTGGGCCGCCGCCGGATGGCCGCTCGACGAGCCGGCCTGCGCTGCCACCGCCTTGCCCTTGCCGGTGGCCGCCGCCTGAGACGGCACTGCAAGATGTGCGCTGGAGCCGTCAGCGCCGGCTGCTCCAATCGGACCCGCCTCCCCGCCATCATCATCATCATCTGACCACGCTAGCAGAAGGGACTTACGCTGGACGCGAGCAGCGTCGGCCGCCTCATCCCCCGTCTCCGCGTCCTCGTCGGACACGTTCCCCCCGGCTCCCGCCTCGTCGGCCGGCTTCGGATCCTCCGCCGCCGCCTCCGACTCCTCGGTAGCTTGCTCTCCCAGCAGCTCCTCCGTCGTATACTCGGGGCGGTCATCGGCGAACTGCGGGTCCGGGCCATCCTCCAGACCCTGGGCGACAAACATCTGCAGCCGGAACCGGCGCAAGAGGTCAATCATCGCGCGGAGGCGAAGCAGCGAAAACGGCAAAGTTAACTTACCGGTGGAGCCCGACGATCCCGGCTATAGGGCTTCAGCCCCCACTGCCAGTTGTCCGAAAGGGCGGCGTCGGAGATTAAGTTGATCCTCCGTGCCACCGCGTCCTTCGTCAGCTCCGTGCGGGACGTCCGACTAGGGTCCAGCCGGCCGCTGATGAAGCACATCTTATGTGGCCGGCCCTGGAGAGGCAGCAACCGCTGCGTCACCCAAGCCAGCACCAGGTCCAAGCCGGTCAGGCCCTCGCTCTTCAACGCACTGAGCCGGCTCACAATCCTGACCGTCTCCGAATCATACCTCCTTGGGTCAAACGACCAGTTCGGCTTGGCCGGCAGCCGGGCGCGAGAGTAAGCCGGCAGCTTGATGTGATCAACGGCAGTCGCGTTCTTCACATAGAAGTACGTGCCCTGCCACTTCTTCGCCGACTGCATCTTGGGGACACTGGGAAAGCCGGCTGCAGGGCGGAAGTAGATGGATGCACCACCGCAATCGACCATCCGGCCGTCCACCGTTTGGGACTTGAGGTAGAAGAACCTCGCCCAGTTTTCAACGGAGGGGACGATGCCGATGTAGCCCTCAATGAAGGAGACGTATGCGGAGAGGTATGACACCGCGTTCGCCCCCAGGTGGTGAGGCTGGAGATGAAAATGATCCAAGAACACTAGTAGAAAAAGGGTCATTTGTCCCGGTTCTGGAACCAGGACTAAAGGATCGGGACTAATACCCAAAACCTTTAGTCTCGGTTTGCTTACGAACCGGGACCAAAGGCCCTCCACGTGGCGCTGCCTGGGGCGGGGGAGGGAGGACCTTTAGTCCCGGTTGGTGTTACATAATATTATTTTATTCATTTTTTTTGCCATTTATTCATTTAATATGACATAATTAATATCTTTAAATCTGTAAATCGAAATTCGACAAATAATATATCAATTATTATCAGAAAAATGTGAGGAATCCAAATATGACATCATTTATTTATTTTTAAATAAAATTAATTTTAACATTATTATTTTTGATTTGAAATAACTTTTTTTACTTTTGGAAATTTGAGAATCTGAGAAAACTTCACCGGGTAAACCCCGATGAAATCGAGTCCCAATTTTTCTCTAGTTTTTTTTTGATATATTAAACTTTTTTTTTCGACGTCGTATGCAAAAGTTATGGCCGTTTTATATTTTTTTTTCGTTTTTTTGCAAAAAAGGTCAAAATTCATATTTCAAAATTTCTATACCAACTAGACACTAAAACCTAACTACATCTCAAAGGATTTTATTTTTTGAAGATTTTATCATTTTTGTTTATTTTCTTCAAAACTAAAAATTTCAGAACCCCTTTAGTCCGGGTTGGTGTCCATCCAATCATACCATCGACTACACATCTGCTAGCACCGTCCCAGCCAGAGTCACAACTAAGGTTAACCAAGTCAGAAAGGTATGCGGCCATCGGCTTCGAAGTATCAGGGTTTGAGACGAAAACTGGTCTGCTACAAAGGCATTTCATTTTTCTTAACTTATTTCAACTCCAGACTTTTTGTGTGTTCATTATGCACCATTTCAAGCCACGCCATCAAATTTCAACCCTTTCTGACTTCATTTTCTATTTTTCATGCATTTACTGATTTTTTTGAGCTAAATGACCCTGAAATTGAAAAGCACTACAAATGAACTCTGAAAAGGTTGAAAGTTAGCATGGTATCATCATTTCACCCACATAGCATGTGCTAAAAAGTTGAGAGGGTTACGGCAAAAACTGGATGCAGTTCGTGTACAAAATGGATAATCTCTTTCGAAGTATCAGGGTTTCAGACGAAAACTCGTCTGTTACAAAGGCATTTCATTTTTTTAAACTTATTTCAACTCCAGACTTTTTGTGCATTCAATATGCACCATTCGAAGCCACGCCATCAATTTTCAACCCTTTCTGACTTCATTTGCTATTTTTCATGCATTTACTGATATTTTTGAGCTTAATGACCCTGAAATTGAAAAGCACTACAAATGAACTCTGAAAAGGTTGAAAGTCGGCATGGTACCATCATTTCACGCACATAGCATGTGCTAAAAAGTTGAGAGGGTTACGGCAAAAACTGGATGCACTTCGTGTACAAAATGGACAATCTCTTTCGAAATATCAGGGTTTCAGACGAAAACTCGTCTGTTACAAAGGCATTTCATTTTTTTTAACTTATTTCAACTCCAGACTTTTTGTGTATTCAATATGCACCATTCAAAGCCAGGCTATCAATTTTCAACCCTTTCTGACTTCATTTGCTATTTTTCATGCATTTAATGATTTTTTTTGAGCTAAATGACCCTGAAATTGAAAAGCACTACAAATGAACTCTGAAAAGGTTGAAAGTTGGCATGGTATCATCATTTCACCCACATAGAATGTGCTAAAAAGTTTAGAGGGTTACGGCAAAAACTGGATGCACTTCGTGTACAAAATGGACAATCTCTTTCGAAGTATCAGGTTTCAGACGAAAACTCGTCTGTTACAAAGGCATTTCATTTTTTTAAACTTATTTCAACTCCAGACTTTTTGTGCATTCAATATGCACCATTCAAAGCCACGCCATCAATTTTCAACCATTTCTGACTTCATTTGCTATTTTCATGCATTTAATGATTTTTTTGAGCTAAATGACCCTGAAATTGAAAAGCCCTACAAATGAACTCTGAAAAGGTTGAAACTTGGCATGGTATCATCATTTCACCCACATAGCATGTGCTACAAAGTTGAGAGGGTTACGGCAAAAACTGGATGCACTTCGTGTACAAACTGGACCATCTCCTTCGAAGTATCAAGGTTTCGGACGAAAATCGTCTGTTACAAAGGCATTTCATTTTTTTAAACTTATTTCAACTCCAGACTTTTTGTGCATTCAATATGCACCAGACTACAACATGTTAAAATCTACAGAAAGAACTAACTAAAAATAATAAAAAACAACAATTAAATGACTAAAACAACTATATAAGCAAAACAGTATTGTTTTAATTAAAATCCTAATTTAAATTATTCTAAAAATAACCAAATAAATCTTACTGTGACAAGAATCTAACACGTGACTAGGAGCAAAAATAATTAAATTAAAAACTATTTGTAAACTCAAGTTATTCACAATCTAGGGTTTGAAGCAAATTTGAATAAATTCAAATTTGAAAACTAATGGCACAAACAGAATCTAGACAAAATTTTGAATCCAATGCAAAAAGAATCACTCAAAAACATCAAGTATCCTAAAAGATATAAGCAAATTAAAACAGAAACTAAAAACAGAAAACAAATGTAAAAACAGGAAAAAAAAAAAGGCTAGCTACAGTACGACCCCTTTAGTCCCGGTTGGAGACACCAACCGGGACTAAAGGCCATCCACGTGGCGCTGCCTGGGGCGGGGGAGGGAGGACCTTTAGTCCCGGTTGGTGTTACCAACCGGGACTAAAGGCTCCACCTTTAGTCCCGGTTGGTAACACCAACCGGGACTAAAGGGTATCGGCCCCTTTAGTCCCGGTTCCAGCCACAAACCGGGACAAAAGGGGTCAGACGAACCGGTACCAATGGCCCGAGAGGCCCGGCCGGCGTCCTGGCCGCTCGAACCGGGACTGATGCACGCATTAGTCCCGGTTCGTAACAGAACCGGGACTGTTGCTCTGATCTGGCCTGGACCAATGCCCTGTTTTGTACTAGTGGAAGGCTCGCGTGAATGGGCTTACCGGAAGCCCGAAACCGCGAGCGAAATGCGATCCGAAGACGACGAATTCGCCCTCCTCTGGCCGCGGCTCGATCTCGTCCTCCGGCGGTGCGCGGCATGTCACCAGCTCCGCCGTCGGAATTCGCCGAGCTCGCCGTAATCGCTCGATGCCGGCGTCGGTCGCCGTCGACCCCATCCAGGAACCGCGGGGCGGTGCCATTTCCGCCCCCGCTGCCAGATTGAAGTGCTCCGTAGTCGCTGACGGCGGCGCGCGCGGCTAATCGAGGCTCGCCGGAACTGAAGCGCGGCGGAGCAGAGAAGCGAAGCGGGAGAAGAAGGAGAGAAAAGCGCGCAGCTCTATGGTGGACAAGAGTCAGAGGCGAGGAATTGGAACGGCGAGAGAGAAAAGGTCCTCCCTGCCTCCGCCCGTTCATTTATTTAAAGGAAGGGAGAGAGAAGATCGTGTGTGTGGGCGGATTAACTGTGCCACCCCACTGCCCCGCCGTTACCGGGTCGTGCTCGGTAACTGCACGCCCGCATTCGAGACGTGGCCGCAGACTCCGCAGAGAATCCCGCGTCAGCCCGAGGCGTCTGACGGAAGTGACGGGTGCGGCCCATCATGTCGTGCGTCAGGCACGCGTGGCTGTACAGTGCCGGCCTACGCCCCTAGGCCGTCTCGAAGTTTATGACGACCCTTCGCAAGCCGGCCACCAGCCTGGATCCGGCTGCGCCGTCCAGCCGGCCACGCGATCCTCGGCTGCTCGCCAACCGGGCCAGGGCCGCTCCGGCTCCTCTTGGTTAAGATCGTTGGCCGGGCCGACGCCGAAGCCGGAGCCCCCCTCTGCCAGCCCAATTTCGTCAAGCAGCACAAAGTTCGTCAAGGAGGAAAACCTGCCGAGGTCTCTCGCCCAAGGCCGTGAGACCCCGCCAGCTTCGGGGGCTAATGTTGGGGGAATGACCCCCAGATATCCTCAAGAACGCCAATCATCTAGTACAGATCATCGACCCAGAAGGAGGAAGCGATCGAGACAACCGTCCGAAACAAAAACTCCATCCGGGTGCACCCCTGCCGGCTGGCCGGCTACTCAGCCCAGCCGGCTAGGCGTCCCGCCGGATGCTCGCCAATCCGGGTGCCAGGACGGCCGGCTACCCGAGCCGGTCGCCTTTACAGCTGTCCACCACCAACAGCCACAGGAGTCAAAAAGCACCGAGGTCAGAGCAGAAGCGTCAGGGCGCTGCAAGGGCATGATCGTGTTCCCCTGCTGTCCCCTAACTGCCGCCAGATGCCCCATAGGAGAAACGGAAGGATCAGCCTGCATAAAGCACGATGTCAGAACCAGAGCCTGCGTCCCTGCAGTGTCAGATCTAGATCTTGTCCCGTAGCTAGCAGCCGGCTGGCTAGCAGCCGACCACCCCCCAGCCGGCGCCCAACATTGTAACCTGGGGCGTTGTCTATATAAAGCGACCCCAGGGCTTGGGGTTCGGGCGTTCGGTTCGGGAGGATCTTCTTCCACCTCTCGCCATACAGCTCAAGGAGCGCTTGTAACCAGATCCATCAATACACAAAGAGAAGCAGGAGTAGGGGTGTTACCTCCACACGAGGGCCCCGAACCTGGGTACATCGCCGTGTCTTAGCGCTTGTGCCCAATCCTGCCTCCAGAATCCACCGGCATCCATTGTTCCCACCTCTCAAGCTACCCTATAGCATCTGCCGTCCCAAACCGACGACATATGTGGTTTTAGAGATGCTTATCTGTGTTATACTAAATTATTGGTGTTTTCCTTGTCAGTTTTAATCTATGTAATGAGTACTATGTGGTTTTAGAGATGCTTATCTATGTTATACTGAATTATTGGTGTTTTCCTTTTTTGTTTTCCTTGTTAGTTTTATGATTACATAAGCATTATTGGCGTCGCTATATGTCTGCATTGAGATTCAGTTAACACTGTTCATATGGTCACCTTATAGAGTAGCTACATTCTACAGATCAAAACATGAAGCAAATGGACTCAAAAGATGAAATGACAGTAGATTGAAATGAATATTACATGTTGTACAATATAATTAGGTACAGACAATGCTTAATCTGCTTCATTTAATCACAAATGCAAGCCTGTAGAAATGCCATCTGATAACACTAGTGTAGATAGGACCAAGCCTGCTTCATTTAAAATTTAGACATTTCTGGATATTTTCAAATTCTTCATGGTTATTTGAAAGAGTGAGCCACTTATCTATGTATATGGTTTATTTCAAATATTGAGCCACTTTGTCCCCATTTCTGGATTTTTCACATTCCAAAGCAAACAGATAGTAATAGATGAAAGCTCACATGTTTCATATTCCAGAGCTAACAAATAGATCAAATTCATTACTAAAACACATGATACTTCATTACTAAAACACATGATACACATCACACAAAACCCCTAGTGACCAATGCTACACATGCATAGATCACTACACAACCTGCTACTACTAACAACATGACCATTTCCTTCCTATCTCGATGCCTAAGTTCCACCCTATGATTCTTCACCATCTTCTTCTTCTCTTCCTTCAATTTCTGTAGCTCAAGCTCCTGTTCAGCAATCTTGCGCACCAGCTTCACATTGTCTTCTTCAACTTCTCTATTGTTTCTTCTCCTCAGCATCTCCCATTCAATTGCATCATTCTTCTTGTCAATTGCATCATCATTCTTCAGGTTTACCTGCAATTCAGTTTCAGTGCAACTAATTGAAAACAGCAAGCAACTGAAGAAAATGTTCAGTTTCAGGGCACACCTGTGGAGCAGCCGCTTTCCTCGCCGTCGCCGTCGCCGTCCTTCCAGTAGTACTCGCCGGTCACGGTGGCCCAGCCGTCTCCCTGCTTCCAGATGCTCGCTCCGGTGGTGGCGGTGGCGGTGCCCTCGTGTCTGGCAGCCTGGCATCCAGCCGCCCCTGTAGGATGGTGATCTGCATCTCTAACGACATGTTGGTGGGGAGCTCCGGCCGCCAGCCAATGGGCTCCGCCATCTGCATCTGCTCCTCCAGTGAGGCGACGAGGAAGTGCAGCATCATCACCTTGTCGTACAACCTTTGGTTCCGGTGCGCCTCCTCCTCCCTCGCCCGAACCATGGCCTCCTCCTCCGCCGCATCCCGCACCCGAGGTCCTCTGCGAGCAGGCGCAGGGGGAATTGGCCTGCCCCTCCACCGAGGTCCTCCGCGAGCAGGTGCCTGACCGCGACCAGGAGCAGGGGACCTCCCCGTACTCTCCAGCGAGTCCTCCTCCGACGAGGCCATGCTTTCCGGCGGATGTGTGGGGCGCCAGTGAGCGAGCGTGGACGGAGAGCGAGCGAGCGTCGACAGCGAGCGAGGGGAATTTTAAGAGCGGCGGCGCGGAGGAGACAAGAAACTAGGGTTTCTGTGAAGGTTAAAAGTTGTGGGGGCTTTTCTGCAAAATTACCAAGTCCATTTGCCAGCGTGTCAAGCCACGTGTCGAACGCACAGGGGCTCAGGACCTAAATCAGTCCGCATTGCAAGTTGTGGTACCTGTAGTGTTCATTTTGCAAGATGTGGTACCAAAATGCAACTTTGATGCAAGTTGTGGTACCAAAAATGTAATTAGCTTCTCATGGTCATGATGGCCGAAGGTCACCCACCCACAGAAACACCCGTCTCCCACGTGATCCAGAGCTGTGGAGGTGGAGCACTACGCGTGGTGGCACGCTGCGTACTTGTGAAATGGCTCAGATATAACATAGTCCCCTGTGGGAGGAGGAGAAGCAGATCATGCGCATAATAAAATTTTCGGGGCCTCACAGACGTCTATAAGCCACAGGCGAGAACGACGTGCCCGCCGTTACCGGAGTCGGAGACTTCGGAAGTCTCTCAGGACATGTTGGGTATAGGTTGTAGGTCTTGTTAGACCCATAGCAGAGGTGTGAGTTATGGTGTGCGTGCGTCTGGTGTGTGTGGCTATGTGTCTGATCAGATATTACAGCTTGTATCACTAAGTGAAGCTAAAAAAAAAGGACAAGCAGATCATGCGAGCTTACGTACAGATCCGTGTTACCGAAGTGCGCCAAGGATCAGATCAAGCACTACTTAGCTAATGCTACACAATGTATGGTAGTAGGTAGCAGGTGCTTTTCCTTCGATCGACGACTTTAACGAGTTTTGGAGCTAGCTACTGTACTTGCAAACGGTTAACACGTGAGATTTCAAACATATGATCCAGATCCAACGGGATAATAATGTTTGTGAAAGCAATGTGGCTGTGGCTGAAATGAGTTTCCTGGATGAGGGGTCTTTGTCCATTGGAGGCAGAGTGACAAAAATTGATGCATGCTTGACCAGTGTGGCTGTTTATCCCATGTACATGTGCCTTCTGCCCAAAACAAAAATGTGAGGAATCCAAATATGACATCATTTATTTATTTTTAAATAAAATTAATTTTAAAATTATTATTTTTGATTTGAAATAACTTTTTTTACTTTTGGAAATTTGAGAATCTGAGAAAACTTCACCGGGTAAACCCCGATGAAATCGAGTCCCAATTTTTCTCTAGTTTTTTTTTGATATATTAAACTTTTTTTTTCGACGTCGTATGCAAAAGTTATGGCCGTTTTATATATTTTTTTCGTTTTTTTGCAAAAAAGGTCAAAATTCATATTTCAAAATTTCTATACCAACTAGACACTAAAACCTAACTACATCTCAAAGGATTTTATTTTTTGAAGATTTTATCATTTTTGTTTATTTTCTTCAAAACTAAAAATTTCAGAACCCCTTTAGTCCGGGTTGGTGTCCATCCAATCATACCATCGACTACACATCTGCTAGCACCGTCCCAGCCAGAGTCACAACTAAGGTTAACCAAGTCAGAAAGGTATGCGGCCATCGGCTTCGAAGTATCAGGGTTTCAGACGAAAACTCGTCTGCTACAAAGGCATTTCATTTTTCTTAACTTATTTCAACTCCAGACTTTTTGTGTGTTCATTATGCACCATTTCAAGCCACGCCATCAAATTTCAACCCTTTCTGACTTCATTTTCTATTTTTCATGCATTTACTGATTTTTTTGAGCTAAATGACCCTGAAATTGAAAAGCACTACAAATGAACTCTGAAAAGGTTGAAAGTTAGCATGGTATCATCATTTCACCCACATAGCATGTGCTAAAAAGTTGAGAGGGTTACGGCAAAAACTGGATGCAGTTCGTGTACAAAATGGATAATCTCTTTCGAAGTATCAGGGTTTCAGACGAAAACTCGTCTGTTACAAAGGCATTTCATTTTTTTAAACTTATTTCAACTCCAGACTTTTTGTGCATTCAATATGCACCATTCGAAGCCACGCCATCAATTTTCAACCCTTTCTGACTTCATTTGCTATTTTTCATGCATTTACTGATATTTTTGAGCTTAATGACCCTGAAATTGAAAAGCACTACAAATGAACTCTGAAAAGGTTGAAAGTTGGCATGGTACCATCATTTCACGCACATAGCATGTGCTAAAAAGTTGAGAGGGTTACGGCAAAAACTGGATGCACTTCGTGTACAAAATGGACAATCTCTTTCGAAATATCAGGGTTTCAGACGAAAACTCGTCTGTTACAAAGGCATTTCATTTTTTTTAACCTATTTCAACTCCAGACTTTTTGTGTATTCAATATGCACCATTCAAAGCCAGGCTATCAATTTTCAACCCTTTCTGACTTCATTTGCTATTTTTCATGCATTTAATGATTTTTTTTTGAGCTAAATGACCCTGAAATTGAAAAGCACTACAAATGAACTCTGAAAAGGTTGAAAGTTGGCATGGTATCATCATTTCACCCACATAGAATGTGCTAAAAAGTTTAGAGGGTTACGGCAAAAACTGGATGCACTTCGTGTACAAAATGGACAATCTCTTTCGAAGTATCAGGTTTCAGACGAAAACTCGTCTGTTACAAAGGCATTTCATTTTTTTAAACTTATTTCAACTCCAGACTTTTTGTGCATTCAATATGCACCATTCAAAGCCACGCCATCAATTTTCAACCATTTCTGACTTCATTTGCTATTTTCATGCATTTAATGATTTTTTTGAGCTAAATGACCCTGAAATTGAAAAGCCCTACAAATGAACTCTGAAAAGGTTGAAACTTGGCATGGTATCATCATTTCACCCACATAGCATGTGCTACAAAGTTGAGAGGGTTACGGCAAAAACTGGATGCACTTCGTGTACAAACTGGACCATCTCCTTCGAAGTATCAAGGTTTCGGACGAAAATCGTCTGTTACAAAGGCATTTCATTTTTTTAAACTTATTTCAACTCCAGACTTTTTGTGCATTCAATATGCACCAGACTACAACATGTTAAAATCTACAGAAAGAACTAACTAAAAATAATAAAAAACAACAATTAAATGACTAAAACAACTATATAAGCAAAACAGTATTGTTTTAATTAAAATCCTAATTTAAATTATTCTAAAAATAACCAAATAAATCTTACTGTGACAAGAATCTAACACGTGACTAGGAGCAAAAATAATTAAATTAAAAACTATTTGTAAACTCAAGTTATTCACAATCTAGGGTTTGAAGCAAATTTGAATAAATTCAAATTTGAAAACTAATGGCACAAACAGAAACTAGACAAAATTTTGAATCCAATGCAAAAAAGAATCACTCAAAAACATCAAGTATCCTAAAAGATATAAGCAAATTAAAACAGAAACTAAAAACAGAAAACAAATGTAAAAACAGGAAAAAAAAAAAGAGGCTAGCTACAGTACGACCCCTTTAGTCCCGGTTGGAGACACCAACCGGGACTAAAGGCCATCCACGTGGCGCTGCCTGGGGCGGGGGAGGGAGGACCTTTAGTCCCGGTTGGTGTTACCAACCGGGACTAAAGGCTCCACCTT
The DNA here is from genome assembly GCA_039707655.1 of Elymus sibiricus. Taxonomy (NCBI): domain Eukaryota; kingdom Viridiplantae; phylum Streptophyta; class Magnoliopsida; order Poales; family Poaceae; genus Elymus; species Elymus sibiricus. The sequence goes on along the minus strand of CM077663.1, from coordinate 20,148,039 downwards.
TAGTCCCGGTTGGTAACACCAACCGGGACTAAAGGGTATCGGCCCCTTTAGTCCCGGTTCCAGCCACAAACCGGGACAAAAGGGGTCAGACGAACCGGTACCAATGGCCCGAGAGGCCCGGCCGGCGTCCTGGCCGCTCGAACCGGGACTGATGCACGCATTAGTCCCGGTTCGTAACAGAACCGGGACTGTTGCTCTGATCTGGCCTGGACCAATGCCCTGTTTTGTACTAGTGGAAGGCTCGCGTGAATGGGCTTACCGGAAGCCCGAAACCGCGAGCGAAATGCGATCCGAAGACGACGAATTCGCCCTCCTCTGGCCGCGGCTCGATCTCGTCCTCCGGCGGTGCGCGGCATGTCACCAGCTCCGCCGTCGGAATTCGCCGAGCTCGCCGTAATCGCTCGATGCCGGCGTCGGTCGCCGTCGACCCCATCCAGGAACCGCGGGGCGGTGCCATTTCCGCCCCCGCTGCCAGATTGAAGTGCTCCGTAGTCGCTGACGGCGGCGCGCGCGGCTAATCGAGGCTCGCCGGAACTGAAGCGCGGCGGAGCAGAGAAGCGAAGCGGGAGAAGAAGGAGAGAAAAGCGCGCAGCTCTATGGTGGACAAGAGTCAGAGGCGAGGAATTGGAACGGCGAGAGAGAAAAGGTCCTCCCTGCCTCCGCCCGTTCATTTATTTAAAGGAAGGGAGAGAGAAGATCGTGTGTGTGGGCGGATTAACTGTGCCACCCCACTGCCCCGCCGTTACCGGGTCGTGCGCGGTAACTGCACGCCCGCATTCGAGACGTGGCCGCAGACTCCGCAGAGAATCCCGCGTCAGCCCGAGGCGTCTGACGGAAGTGACGGGTGCGGCCCATCATGTCGTGCGTCAGGCACGCGTGGCTGTACAGTGCCGGCCTACGCCCCTAGGCCGTCTCGAAGTTTATGACGACCCTTCGCAAGCCGGCCACCAGCCCGGATCCGGCTGCGCCGTCCAGCCGGCCACGCGATCCTCGGCTGCTCGCCAACCGGGCCAGGGCCGCTCCGGCTCCTCTTGGTTAAGATCGTTGGCCGGGCCGACGCCGAAGCCGGAGCCCCCCTCTGCCAGCCCAATTTCGTCAAGCAGCACAAAGTTCGTCAAGGAGGAAAACCTGCCGAGGTCTCTCGCCCAAGGCCGTGAGACCCCGCCAGCTTCGGGGGCTAATGTTGGGGGAATGACCCCCAGATATCCTCAAGAACGCCAATCATCTAGTACAGATCATCGACCCAGAAGGAGGAAGCGATCGAGACAACCGTCCGAAACAAAAACTCCATCCGGGTGCACCCCTGCCGGCTGGCCGGCTACTCAGCCCAGCCGGCTAGGCGTCCCGCCGGATGCTCGCCAATCCGGGTGCCAGGACGGCCGGCTACCCGAGCCGGTCGCCTTTACAGCTGTCCACCACCAACAGCCACATGAGTCAAAAAGCACCGAGGTCAGAGCAGAAGCGTCAGGGCGCTGCAAGGGCATGATCGTGTTCCCCTGCTGTCCCCTAACTGCCGCCAGATGCCCCATAGGAGAAACGGAAGGATCAGCCTGCATAAAGCGCGATGTCAGAACCAGAGCCTGCGTCCCTGCAGTGTCAGATCTAGATCTTGTCCCGTAGCTAGCAGCCGGCTGGCTAGCAGCCGACCACCCCCCAGCCGGCGCCCAACATTGTAACCTGGGGCGTTGTCTATATAAAGCGACCCCAGGGCTTGGGGTTCGGGCGTTCGGTTCGGGAGGATCTTCTTCCACCTCTCGCCATACAGCTCAAGGAGCGCTTGTAACCAGATCCATCAATACACAAAGAGAAGCAGGAGTAGGGGTGTTACCTCCACACGAGGGCCCCGAACCTGGGTACATCGCCGTGTCTTAGCGCTTGTGCCCAATCCCGCCTCCAGATTCCACCGGCATCCATTGTTCCCACCTCTCAAGCTACCCTATAGCATCTGCCGTCCCAAACCGACGACATATGTGGTTTTAGAGATGCTTATCTGTGTTATACTAAATTATTGGTGTTTTCCTTGTCAGTTTTAATCTATGTAATGAGTACTATGTGGTTTTAGAGATGCTTATCTATGTTATACTGAATTATTGGTGTTTTCCTTTTTTGTTTTCCTTGTTAGTTTTGTGATTACATAAGCATTATTGGCGTCGCTATATGTCTGCATTGAGATTCAGTTAACACTGTTCATATGGTCACCTTATAGAGTAGCTACATTCTACAGATCAAAACATGAAGCAAATGGACTCAAAAGATGAAATGACAGTAGATTGAAATGAATATTACATGTTGTACAATATAATTAGGTACAGACAATGCTTAATCTGCTTCATTTAATCACAAATGCAAGCCTGTAGAAATGCCATCTGATAACACTAGTGTAGATAGGACCAAGCCTGCTTCATTTAAAATTTAGACATTTCTGGATATTTTCAAATTCTTCATGGTTATTTGAAAGAGTGAGCCACTTATCTATGTATATGGTTTATTTCAAATATTGAGCCACTTTGTCCCCATTTCTGGATTTTTCACATTCCAAAGCAAACAGATAGTAATAGATGAAAGCTCACATGTTTCATATTCCAGAGCTAACAAATAGATCAAATTCATTACTAAAACACATGATACTTCATTACTAAAACACATGATACACATCACACAAAACCCCTAGTGACCAATGCTACACATGCATAGATCACTACACAACCTGCTACTACTAACAACATGACCATTTCCTTCCTATCTCGATGCCTAAGTTCCACCCTATGATTCTTCACCATCTTCTTCTTCTCTTCCTTCAATTTCTGTAGCTCAAGCTCCTGTTCAGCAATCTTGCGCACCAGCTTCACATTGTCTTCTTCAACTTCTCTATTGTTTCTTCTCCTCAGCATCTCCCATTCAATTGCATCATTCTTCTTGTCAATTGCATCATCATTCTTCAGGTTTACTTGCAATTCAGTTTCAGTGCAACTAATTGAAAACAGCAAGCAACTGAAGAAAATGTTCAGTTTCAGGGCACACCTGTGGAGCAGCCGCTTTCCTCGCCGTCGCCGTCGCCGTCCTTCCAGTAGTACTCGCCGGTCACGGTGGCCCAGCCGTCTCCCTGCTTCCAGATGCTCGCTCCGGTGGTGGCGGTGGCGGTGCCCTCGTGTCTGGCAGCCTGGCATCCAGCCGCCCCTGTAGGATGGTGATCTGCATCTCTAACGACATGTTGGTGGGGAGCTCCGGCCGCCAGCCAATGGGCTCCGCCATCTGCATCTGCTCCTCCAGTGAGGCGACGAGGAAGTGCAGCATCATCACCTTGTCGTACAACCTTTGGTTCCGGTGCGCCTCCTCCTCCCTCGCCCGAACCATGGCCTCCTCCTCCGCCGCATCCCGCACCCGAGGTCCTCTGCGAGCAGGCGCAGGGGGAATTGGCCTGCCCCTCCACCGAGGTCCTCCGCGAGCAGGTGCCTGACCGCGACCAGGAGCAGGGGACCTCCCCGTACTCTCCAGCGAGTCCTCCTCCGACGAGGCCATGCTTTCCGGCGGATGTGTGGGGCGCCAGTGAGCGAGCGTGGACGGAGAGCGAGCGAGCGTCGACAGCGAGCGAGGGGAATTTTAAGAGCGGCGGCGCGGAGGAGACAAGAAACTAGGGTTTCTGTGAAGGTTAAAAGTTGTGGGGGCTTTTCTGCAAAATTACCAAGTCCATTTGCCAGCGTGTCAAGCCACGTGTCGAACGCACAGGGGCTCAGGACCTAAATCAGTCCGCATTGCAAGTTGTGGTACCTGTAGTGTTCATTTTGCAAGATGTGGTACCAAAATGCAACTTTGATGCAAGTTGTGGTACCAAAAATGTAATTAGCTTCTCATGGTCATGATGGCCGAAGGTCACCCACCCACAGAAACACCCGTCTCCCACGTGATCCAGAGCTGTGGAGGTGGAGCACTACGCGTGGTGGCACGCTGCGTACTTGTGAAATGGCTCAGATATAACATAGTCCCCTGTGGGAGGAGGAGAAGCAGATCATGCGCATAATAAAATTTTCGGGGCCTCACAGACGTCTATAAGCCACAGGCGAGAACGACGTGCCCGCCGTTACCGGAGTCGGAGACTTCGGAAGTCTCTCAGGACATGTTGGGTATAGGTTGTAGGTCTTGTTAGACCCATAGCAGAGGTGTGAGTTATGGTGTGCGTGCGTCTGGTGTGTGTGGCTATGTGTCTGATCAGATATTACAGCTTGTATCACTAAGTGAAGCTAAAAAAAAAGGACAAGCAGATCATGCGAGCTTACGTACAGATCCGTGTTACCGAAGTGCGCCAAGGATCAGATCAAGCACTACTTAGCTAATGCTACACAATGTATGGTAGTAGGTAGCAGGTGCTTTTCCTTCGATCGACGACTTTAACGAGTTTTGGAGCTAGCTACTGTACTTGCAAACGGTTAACACGTGAGATTTCAAACATATGATCCAGATCCAACGGGATAATAATGTTTGTGAAAGCAATGTGGCTGTGGCTGAAATGAGTTTCCTGGATGAGGGGTCTTTGTCCATTGGAGGCAGAGTGACAAAAATTGATGCATGCTTGACCAGTGTGGCTGTTTATCCCATGTACATGTGCCTTCTGCCCAAAACAAAAATGTGAGGAATCCAAATATGACATCATTTATTTATTTTTAAATAAAATTAATTTTAAAATTATTATTTTTGATTTGAAATAACTTTTTTTACTTTTGGAAATTTGAGAATCTGAGAAAACTTCACCGGGTAAACCCCGATGAAATCGAGTCCCAATTTTTCTCTAGTTTTTTTTTGATATATTAAACTTTTTTTTTCGACGTCGTATGCAAAAGTTATGGCCGTTTTATATATTTTTTTCGTTTTTTTGCAAAAAAGGTCAAAATTCATATTTCAAAATTTCTATACCAACTAGACACTAAAACCTAACTACATCTCAAAGGATTTTATTTTTTGAAGATTTTATCATTTTTGTTTATTTTCTTCAAAACTAAAAATTTCAGAACCCCTTTAGTCCGGGTTGGTGTCCATCCAATCATACCATCGACTACACATCTGCTAGCACCGTCCCAGCCAGAGTCACAACTAAGGTTAACCAAGTCAGAAAGGTATGCGGCCATCGGCTTCGAAGTATCAGGGTTTCAGACGAAAACTCGTCTGCTACAAAGGCATTTCATTTTTCTTAACTTATTTCAACTCCAGACTTTTTGTGTGTTCATTATGCACCATTTCAAGCCACGCCATCAAATTTCAACCCTTTCTGACTTCATTTTCTATTTTTCATGCATTTACTGATTTTTTTGAGCTAAATGACCCTGAAATTGAAAAGCACTACAAATGAACTCTGAAAAGGTTGAAAGTTAGCATGGTATCATCATTTCACCCACATAGCATGTGCTAAAAAGTTGAGAGGGTTACGGCAAAAACTGGATGCAGTTCGTGTACAAAATGGATAATCTCTTTCGAAGTATCAGGGTTTCAGACGAAAACTCGTCTGTTACAAAGGCATTTCATTTTTTTAAACTTATTTCAACTCCAGACTTTTTGTGCATTCAATATGCACCATTCGAAGCCACGCCATCAATTTTCAACCCTTTCTGACTTCATTTGCTATTTTTCATGCATTTACTGATATTTTTGAGCTTAATGACCCTGAAATTGAAAAGCACTACAAATGAACTCTGAAAAGGTTGAAAGTTGGCATGGTACCATCATTTCACGCACATAGCATGTGCTAAAAAGTTGAGAGGGTTACGGCAAAAACTGGATGCACTTCGTGTACAAAATGGACAATCTCTTTCGAAATATCAGGGTTTCAGACGAAAACTCGTCTGTTACAAAGGCATTTCATTTTTTTTAACCTATTTCAACTCCAGACTTTTTGTGTATTCAATATGCACCATTCAAAGCCAGGCTATCAATTTTCAACCCTTTCTGACTTCATTTGCTATTTTTCATGCATTTAATGATTTTTTTTTGAGCTAAATGACCCTGAAATTGAAAAGCACTACAAATGAACTCTGAAAAGGTTGAAAGTTGGCATGGTATCATCATTTCACCCACATAGAATGTGCTAAAAAGTTTAGAGGGTTACGGCAAAAACTGGATGCACTTCGTGTACAAAATGGACAATCTCTTTCGAAGTATCAGGTTTCAGACGAAAACTCGTCTGTTACAAAGGCATTTCATTTTTTTAAACTTATTTCAACTCCAGACTTTTTGTGCATTCAATATGCACCATTCAAAGCCACGCCATCAATTTTCAACCATTTCTGACTTCATTTGCTATTTTCATGCATTTAATGATTTTTTTTGAGCTAAATGACCCTGAAATTGAAAAGCCCTACAAATGAACTCTGAAAAGGTTGAAACTTGGCATGGTATCATCATTTCACCCACATAGCATGTGCTACAAAGTTGAGAGGGTTACGGCAAAAACTGGATGCACTTCGTGTACAAACTGGACCATCTCCTTCGAAGTATCAAGGTTTCGGACGAAAATCGTCTGTTACAAAGGCATTTCATTTTTTTAAACTTATTTCAACTCCAGACTTTTTGTGCATTCAATATGCACCAGACTACAACATGTTAAAATCTACAGAAAGAACTAACTAAAAATAATAAAAAACAACAATTAAATGACTAAAACAACTATATAAGCAAAACAGTATTGTTTTAATTAAAATCCTAATTTAAATTATTCTAAAAATAACCAAATAAATCTTACTGTGACAAGAATCTAACACGTGACTAGGAGCAAAAATAATTAAATTAAAAACTATTTGTAAACTCAAGTTATTCACAATCTAGGGTTTGAAGCAAATTTGAATAAATTCAAATTTGAAAACTAATGGCACAAACAGAAACTAGACAAAATTTTGAATCCAATGCAAAAAAGAATCACTCAAAAACATCAAGTATCCTAAAAGATATAAGCAAATTAAAACAGAAACTAAAAACAGAAAACAAATGTAAAAACAGGAAAAAAAAAAGAGGCTAGCTACAGTACGACCCCTTTAGTCCCGGTTGGAGACACCAACCGGGACTAAAGGCCATCCACGTGGCGCTGCCTGGGGCGGGGGAGGGAGGACCTTTAGTCCCGGTTGGTGTTACCAACCGGGACTAAAGGCTCCACCTTTAGTCCCGGTTGGTAACACCAACCGGGACTAAAGGGTATCGGCCCCTTTAGTCCCGGTTCCAGCCACAAACCGGGACAAAAGGGGTCAGACGAACCGGTACCAATGGCCCGAGAGGCCCGGCCGGCGTCCTGGCCGCTCGAACCGGGACTGATGCACGCATTAGTCCCGGTTCGTAACAGAACCGGGACTGTTGCTCTGATCTGGCCTGGACCAATGCCCTGTTTTGTACTAGTGGAAGGCTCGCGTGAATGGGCTTACCGGAAGCCCGAAACCGCGAGCGAAATGCGATCCGAAGACGACGAATTCGCCCTCCTCTGGCCGCGGCTCGATCTCGTCCTCCGGCGGTGCGCGGCATGTCACCAGCTCCGCCGTCGGAATTCGCCGAGCTCGCCGTAATCGCTCGATGCCGGCGTCGGTCGCCGTCGACCCCATCCAGGAACCGCGGGGCGGTGCCATTTCCGCCCCCGCTGCCAGATTGAAGTGCTCCGTAGTCGCTGACGGCGGCGCGCGCGGCTAATCGAGGCTCGCCGGAACTGAAGCGCGGCGGAGCAGAGAAGCGAAGCGGGAGAAGAAGGAGAGAAAAGCGCGCAGCTCTATGGTGGACAAGAGTCAGAGGCGAGGAATTGGAACGGCGAGAGAGAAAAGGTCCTCCCTGCCTCCGCCCGTTCATTTATTTAAAGGAAGGGAGAGAGAAGATCGTGTGTGTGGGCGGATTAACTGTGCCACCCCACTGCCCCGCCGTTACCGGGTCGTGCGCGGTAACTGCACGCCCGCATTCGAGACGTGGCCGCAGACTCCGCAGAGAATCCTGCGTCAGCCCGAGGCGTCTGACGGAAGTGACGGGTGCGGCCCATCATGTCGTGCGTCAGGCACGCGTGGCTGTACAGTGCCGGCCTACGCCCCTAGGCCGTCTCGAAGTTTATGACGACCCTTCGCAAGCCGGCCACCAGCCCGGATCCGGCTGCGCCGTCCAGCCGGCCACGCGATCCTCGGCTGCTCGCCAACCGGGCCAGGGCCGCTCCGGCTCCTCTTGGTTAAGATCGTTGGCCGGGCCGACGCCGAAGCCGGAGCCCCCCTCTGCCAGCCCAATTTCGTCAAGCAGCACAAAGTTCGTCAAGGAGGAAAACCTGCCGAGGTCTCTCGCCCAAGGCCGTGAGACCCCGCCAGCTTCGGGGGCTAATGTTGGGGGAATGACCCCCAGATATCCTCAAGAACGCCAATCATCTAGTACAGATCATCGACCCAGAAGGAGGAAGCGATCGAGACAACCGTCCGAAACAAAAACTCCATCCGGGTGCACCCCTGCCGGCTGGCCGGCTACTCAGCCCAGCCGGCTAGGCGTCCCGCCGGATGCTCGCCAATCCGGGTGCCAGGACGGCCGGCTACCCGAGCCGGTCGCCTTTACAGCTGTCCACCACCAACAGCCACATGAGTCAAAAAGCACCGAGGTCAGAGCAGAAGCGTCAGGGCGCTGCAAGGGCATGATCGTGTTCCCCTGCTGTCCCCTAACTGCCGCCAGATGCCCCATAGGAGAAACGGAAGGATCAGCCTGCATAAAGCGCGATGTCAGAACCAGAGCCTGCGTCCCTGCAGTGTCAGATCTAGATCTTGTCCCGTAGCTAGCAGCCGGCTGGCTAGCAGCCGACCACCCCCCAGCCGGCGCCCAACATTGTAACCTGGGGCGTTGTCTATATAAAGCGACCCCAGGGCTTGGGGTTCGGGCGTTCGGTTCGGGAGGATCTTCTTCCACCTCTCGCCATACAGCTCAAGGAGCGCTTGTAACCAGATCCATCAATACACAAAGAGAAGCAGGAGTAGGGGTGTTACCTCCACACGAGGGCCCCGAACCTGGGTACATCGCCGTGTCTTAGCGCTTGTGCCCAATCCCGCCTCCAGATTCCACCGGCATCCATTGTTCCCACCTCTCAAGCTACCCTATAGCATCTGCCGTCCCAAACCGACGACATATGTGGTTTTAGAGATGCTTATCTGTGTTATACTAAATTATTGGTGTTTTCCTTGTCAGTTTTAATCTATGTAATGAGTACTATGTGGTTTTAGAGATGCTTATCTATGTTATACTGAATTATTGGTGTTTTCCTTTTTTGTTTTCCTTGTTAGTTTTGTGATTACATAAGCATTATTGGCGTCGCTATATGTCTGCATTGAGATTCAGTTAACACTGTTCATATGGTCACCTTATAGAGTAGCTACATTCTACAGATCAAAACATGAAGCAAATGGACTCAAAAGATGAAATGACAGTAGATTGAAATGAATATTACATGTTGTACAATATAATTAGGTACAGACAATGCTTAATCTGCTTCATTTAATCACAAATGCAAGCCTGTAGAAATGCCATCTGATAACACTAGTGTAGATAGGACCAAGCCTGCTTCATTTAAAATTTAGACATTTCTGGATATTTTCAAATTCTTCATGGTTATTTGAAAGAGTGAGCCACTTATCTATGTATATGGTTTATTTCAAATATTGAGCCACTTTGTCCCCATTTCTGGATTTTTCACATTCCAAAGCAAACAGATAGTAATAGATGAAAGCTCACATGTTTCATATTCCAGAGCTAACAAATAGATCAAATTCATTACTAAAACACATGATACTTCATTACTAAAACACATGATACACATCACACAAAACCCCTAGTGACCAATGCTACACATGCATAGATCACTACACAACCTGCTACTACTAACAACATGACCATTTCCTTCCTATCTCGATGCCTAAGTTCCACCCTATGATTCTTCACCATCTTCTTCTTCTCTTCCTTCAATTTCTGTAGCTCAAGCTCCTGTTCAGCAATCTTGCGCACAAGCTTCACATTGTCTTCTTCAACTTCTCTATTGTTTCTTCTCCTCAGCATCTCCCATTCAATTGCATCATTCTTCTTGTCAATTGCATCATCATTCTTCAGGTTTACCTGCAATTCAGTTTCAGTGCAACTAATTGAAAACAGCAAGCAACTGAAGAAAATGTTCAGTTTCAGGGCACACCTGTGGAGCAGCCGCTTTCCTCGCCGTCGCCGTCGCCGTCCTTCCAGTAGTACTCGCCGGTCACGGTGGCCCAGCCGTCTCCCTGCTTCCAGATGCTCGCTCCGGTGGTGGCGGTGGCGGTGCCCTCGTGTCTGGCAGCCTGGCATCCAGCCGCCCCTGTAGGATGGTGATCTGCATCTCTAACGACATGTTGGTGGGGAGCTCTGGCCGCCAGCCAATGGGCTCCGCCATCTGCATCTGCTCCTCCAGTGAGGCGACGAGGAAGTGCAGCATCATCACCTTGTCGTACAACCTTTGGTTCCGGTGCGCCTCCTCCTCCCTCGCCCGAACCATGGCCTCCTCCTCCGCCGCATCCCGCACCCGAGGTCCTCTGCGAGCAGGCGCAGGGGGAATTGGCCTGCCCCTCCACCGAGGTCCTCCGCGAGCAGGTGCCTGACCGCGACCAGGAGCAGGGGACCTCCCCGTACTCTCCAGCGAGTCCTCCTCTGACGAGGCCATGCTTTCCGGCGGATGTGTGGGGCGCCAGTGAGCGAGCGTGGACGGAGAGCGAGCGAGCGTCGACAGCGAGCGAGGGGAATTTTAAGAGCGGCGGCGCGGAGGAGACAAGAAACTAGGGTTTCTGTGAAGGTTAAAAGTTGTGGGGGCTTTTCTGCAAAATTACCAAGTCCATTTGCCAGCGTGTCAAGCCACGTGTCGAACGCACAGGGGCTCAGGACCTAAATCAGTCCGCATTGCAAGTTGTGGTACCTGTAGTGTTCATTTTGCAAGATGTGGTACCAAAATGCAACTTTGATGCAAGTTGTGGTACCAAAAATGTAATTAGCTTCTCATGGTCATGATGGCCGAAGGTCACCCACCCACAGAAACACCCGTCTCCCACGTGATCCAGAGCTGTGGAGGTGGAGCACTACGCGTGGTGGCACGCTGCGTACTTGTGAAATGGCTCAGATATAACATAGTCCCCTGTGGGAGGAGGAGAAGCAGATCATGCGCATAATAAAATTTTCGGGGCCTCACAGACGTCTATAAGCCACAGGCGAGAACGACGTGCCCGCCGTTACCGGAGTCGGAGACTTCGGAAGTCTCTCAGGACATGTTGGGTATAGGTTGTAGGTCTTGTTAGACCCATAGCAGAGGTGTGAGTTATGGTGTGCGTGCGTCTGGTGTGTGTGGCTATGTGTCTGATCAGATATTACAGCTTGTATCACTAAGTGAAGCTAAAAAAAAAGGACAAGCAGATCATGCGAGCTTACGTACAGATCCGTGTTACCGAAGTGCGCCAAGGATCAGATCAAGCACTACTTAGCTAATGCTACACAATGTATGGTAGTAGGTAGCAGGTGCTTTTCCTTCGATCGACGACTTTAACGAGTTTTGGAGCTAGCTACTGTACTTGCAAACGGTTAACACGTGAGATTTCAAACATATGATCCAGATCCAACGGGATAATAATGTTTGTGAAAGCAATGTGGCTGTGGCTGAAATGAGTTTCCTGGATGAGGGGTCTTTGTCCATTGGAGGCAGAGTGACAAAAATTGATGCATGCTTGACCAGTGTGGCTGTTTATCCCATGTACATGTGCCTTCTGCCCAAAACAAACATTGAAAGGTTGGAAAAGCCAGTCAGATCTTTCTTATGGGCTGGTGGCTCTGCAAAGAGGAAATATCATTTGGTGAAGTGGAAGTTAATATGCAAACCAAGGAAGAAAGGAGGGCTGGGGCTTAAGGATTTGACCAGATTCAATATAAGCTTGATGTGTAAGTGGTGGTGGAAATTGGAGAATGGTGATGGACCCTGGCAGGACTTTATGAAAAGAAAGTATATAGGAGAGGGAGGAATTTTCGACATAAAACACAAAGCCCAGGATTCTGCTTTTTGGGCTGATATGTTACATGTGAAGGAACTGTATCTTTGAACTCTTTGATATATGCAATGAGCAGAACATGTCTGTAACGGTGGCTGCTGAATCGAGGTGGAGGCTGTCGTTCAGGAGGTGGCTGTCGGCTGATTTGCAGGGACAGTTAAGGGAAATGCAAAGTTTGTTGGTTGGTGTGGCTCTGAATAGTGAAAAGGATACACCAGTGTGGAAATGGACCAAAAATGGCAATTTTACTGTCAAATCGTTGTACACGAATCTTTGCAGTAATGGTGTGGACAGATCTTTCAAGCATCTATGGAAGGCAAAAATTCCTTTGAAAATTAAGGTATGGCTGTGGTTGGTATGGCATAATGCAATTGCGACTAAAGACAACATGGTTAGAAAAAAGTTGGTTGGGAACACTAAATGTCAGTTTTGCTTCGAAGATGAATCCATTCTGCATCTGTTCTTTGATTGTCCTGCGGCCAAATTTGTGTGGGGTATTATTGCAAAAGCGGTGGGAGCAAGTGATAGGCCTGGGTCGTTCTCGCAGTACTTTTGGTGGATTCCTCAACACTTGTCGATGAGCCGAAATGTTCAGATCACTGGGATCGCATCTATCTGCTGGGCCATATGGAAATCCAGAAACAGAGCCTGTTTTGAGGGGAAACTCATTAAATCCCCAACTGACCTTATTTGCTATGCATGTGTTTTCTTGAAATATTGGGCAGGTCTTCACAATTTGCAGGAGCAAACGATTATCAGGAGTGGAGCGGATGCGCTGATGCAAAATGGCGACTGAAGCATCTGGAAGTCGTCCGATGGAAACAAGTAGGAGGATTGGTTGTGGGCGAGCAGAGGAGGAAGATGAAGACACTGAAAGCTCTGGGGTTTGAGTCACGGAGGTTGAAGCTTTATGTTCCATATTAAGGGGTGTGAGGGAGTTGTTGTTCTGGTGTGGTTTGGTTCGTTGAGTTTGTTTGCGCCTGGTTGGATGGCTGTGTGGGTAAAGCCGTGGTAGCCCTTTTGTGCTATCTGTAATGCATGAGGAAGTTTAAACCTAGTTCCCCCCTTTCGTTTGCAGTGAACGCTAGCAGTAGGCGGCGTCGCTAAAAATCTAAACCTTTGTGTCTTTTCGTTCTTTTGTGTTTTGCACACGGATGCTGCCTTACCCTGTTCCGTTATTGCAATAATAATGGAACTCGATCCCTAGTTGGGGATCGCGCCCTTTTTACTTTTCAAAAAAGATTAACTAATCTAAAGAAAAACAAAAAAGGTGGAAAAAAGAAAAAGAAAAAAAAAAGCCTTTTGGCAATAAAGCAATCTGGCAGGAAGTTCCTTCCGGTTGAGCATTCAGACAACAATTTAATTAGGCAGCAAATTTCGACCTTTCAGGTTTGGTCTGATTAACCGGACCACCAACGCAAGCAGGTACCCCACCCAGCGTGCGCGAAACGCAAAAGAACAATGGCATTTGCACGATCGAGGGGGGCTGCCTGCCACCATCATGAGTTGACACTCGATTACCAAACTGACTTCCAAGCCAAGCACCATTTCCGGTAGACAAACTTGGAGATAATGAAGACACGAGTCAACCAGAAACAATCGAGCACTTGAGAGTCGAGACAACAAGCCATAGTGCATGGCCGCAAAGGCTAAGATTAATCTATACTAACTGAAGCCATAGTGCTGCTGCAGCTAGCTTCCCTTGTCGCGATTAATGCCGTGCAGGGGCATGCATTCCCGTACAAACGCAAAGCAGCTTTCGTTTGATCTGATTTGAACCGTGCTACCCCATCTCTCTGTTGCAAATTGCCGTGTAGTGCTACGGGATGTTTCTTGCTTAGGTGGTTCCCCCACTAAACATTTTTACCCAAATTCCGTGGTGCATGTTACCAGTGCTAGATTGTTACTAGAGCTACGGGGATAGCACCTACATTTGCTCGGGTCAGGAATAATCGTGTACCTAGCACCTACATTTTGCTTCGCAATGCAAGTAACGGATGTACATTATGGTTGGACGATCGGTACGAGTAATTTGCAAGCAAGAAACGAGCAAATTGATCGAGCAGGATGATGACAGGAAGGGAACTCACTTGGTGCCTGGTTGACGACGTAGGCGGCGCCGGCGAAGTCGCAGGTGCCGATGGAGTGGCCCTTCCGCTGGTAGTAGTCGTTGAACGCGTACGACGCGTGGGAGACCTGCTGCTGGTTCGGGTAGAACACGCCGTAGTTGCGCTCCGACGTCGGCCCGGGCTTCTGGTTCTCGTTGAACAGCGTGAAGAGGTAGACGTCGGGGCGGCGCGGGGTGCCGGCGTTCCCCGAGAGCACGCGGCTGACGAGGTTGCTGTTGTAGGCGGCGGCGTTGGCGGCCAGGGCGCCCACCTCCTTGGCGTCCCCCTTGGAGGGCCACCCGGTCTCGGAGATCACCACGTGCACGCCGTTGTAGTTGCTCCTGAGCTTGCCGACCGCGCTGAACACAGCGTCGAGCTGGGCGTCCAGGAGGCTGTAGTACTTGAGGCCGCTCCCGGAGTCGAGCTCGCCGGCGTTGGGGCGGAAGAGCGCGTAGTCGAGGGAGATGACGCCCGCGTTGTCCGCGTAGGCGAAGAACGGGTACGCGTTCACCATGAGGTACGACCCCGTCTGCGCCAGAAAGTCCAGCATGGGCCTCATCACCGCCTGCGACAGATCCTCCCTGAACACGCGCCGTGAGCGCGATGGGGGACGACACCTTCACCGCATTGTCCATGTTCATCCTCGCCAGCAGTGGCGGAGCTACAAACTAAGAGTAGGGTGGCGTGGACGTTGGTCATGGCGGCCACGAGCTAACATGACGTTGGCGGCCGTGGCGAACACCTCGTTGCCCACGGCGACGCCCTGGATCTGCGTGGCCGGGTAGTACGCGGCCACGTTGCGGCGCACCCAGGCGAGCGCGTACGAGGGCCGCTTGGCCGCCGCGGCAACCTGCTCGTTGGGGAGCGCCACGACGACCTTGATGCCGCTGTTGGGGAGCGCGCGGAGGACGGTCGGCTCGGTGTCGTACAGCTTCACCTGCACCACGGCCGCCGGGCTGGGCAGGTCGTTCGCCACCCTGCCCCAGTTCACGCCCACCGTCCCCGCCTCTGCAACCAAAAACACGGAAAAAGAACAGCATTTGTCAGTAAACCGAACCGGTATTGGTTACCCAAATGCCAAATGTCACGCATTGCGGTGGTGGTTACCTGTGGCGGCGAGTAGGAGCAGGGACAATGCCGCGGTGAGGAGGAGGCTGTGGGGGAGCGCCATGATGCGCTGCTTCGTGGCGGCGAGTAGGAGCAGGGACAATGCCGCGGCGAGGAGGAGGCTGCGGGGGAGCGCCATGATGCGCTGCTGCGTGCGGCAGCAGAAGCAGAGCAGAGACGGGAGTGTGTCGCGGCGGCGAGGAACGGGGATTGGGGAAGGAGCGAAAGGGCGGGGGGAGGGCGCGGGCCCCGCGCGTCGGGTTGGGAAGTGGCTGGTGACGCACGACGCGGGGGGTTGGTTTCGTGTGGGCGACGTGGGTTCATCTCGGTTGCTGGTGTGCTGGCACGGCAAAAGTGCTAGACTTACGAAGGATTTCTACGTAAACATACGGGCTCCTTCGTTCCTAATCAAAACTGCCTCCCCTGATTCTCAGGGGTGGGGCCCGCGGCTCATTAATAACCAATGAAGGACAACCACCTCACCCCGTAAGCCTCCTCACCCCGTAATTATTCGTAGATGTAGCAAAGCTCCTGGCGCGGGCAGGGGATCGGGTGGGGATGGATGGTGGATGGAAGGCCAGGAGCGCCGGTTGCAGGTTGGGATGGGTGTGTGGTTAGTGGGTGATTAATGTTGATGGGGTAAAGGTGATTGGTGAGATTGTTGGTGACCTTGTGTGGTTAATGGGAGTTAATTACTCGTCTCAACGGCTCTGAGGTGGTGGCTTTTCTTCCGCTCCCCTGCCCTTTTGAGAGAAATCTTTTGTTCGTCGGCAAAAAAAATGAGATCATATGGTGAGATCTTGTTTGAACGATATCTGATGTCAAATCGATCGGCTCGATGGCGCTATCTATGGCGGTTCTGCTACTGCGCTAGCTGTATATCGTTTTCTATTACTTGTACGACTACGACCATTACAACACGAGCTGTACTGCCTGTACACCTTGGGTTCTTCCAATGTTTTAAATAGCGGGCTATGGCAAATAGCGGCGGACCTCCAAAAAGGCTATAGCGGGCTATATCGTGCATTTTGTACATGAGACCATTTAGCGGCACCCTGCTGAAAAGGCTATAGCAAGGCTATAGCGGGCTATTTAAAACTATGGGTTCTTCCCTCGACAACCATCAGTCCATCCTCAAAAAAAAAAAAAAAAAAAAAAAAAAGACAACCATCAGTCCATGTAGAAGCTGCATATCAGCATATGCGCTACGCTTGCCGCGTGACACCGACAACCTTCTCCGGTCTCTCCTCACGCGAACTACTGGCACACATTCATGCGTGCGTGATCTGATGGTCCACGGAGTCGGAGGACGCACGTAAAGCCAAGGCACAAGCGAGCGACGCATGAATCCGCACGAGGACTCGGGTAGCACAAGCAAGATCTTTTGGGTGGCACCACTTCCCGTTGCATTTGAAGATCAATCGAACACTACTGCATATCTGCATGCAGTGGCACTGCAGTGATTCGGGCCGTTGGTGATTTGCTGTACCTGTACGTGACCGGTCAATACGATCGGTGGGATTAATTGTTAAGACAGAGCAGAGTGGGTAGCCGAAATGGCTTACTACTTATGGATCAGAGTTTTTTTTTTTTGCTGGTATTATGGATCAGAGTTAACCAAAAGGAGAAATCAATATGGGAGCTCGGTGGCTTTGAAGCTTTCCGTGTTTCAACTTCGGTTACTCATTGGCAGCAGTAGCCAGCAGGCAGTAGTACAAATTTACAACTCACGGTTACGTGCAGAGGACAAGAATACATGGGACGGAGTGTGCGTTGCAGGTGAAGGGCGGAGGCCTTTTAGGTGAGGGCCGCGAGAACGGCTCATAACAATGGACAGCCGCGCAGGTCAGAGTAGGTAAGGGTACACACTGAAGAGTGGCTGTAGTGTACAACGTACTCATGTTCGAGGCGAAACCATTGTGCTTGGTAAGAAGAGCGCGCTCGTGTTTCTTCAGTTCAGGTTGGGTTAGATCTGCATCACCCTGCTGTTTACTGTTCCATGTTCTTTTTTTTTTTTCGAAACGGAGGCAAAAGATTTGCCTCATCCATTAATTAAGAAGAAGTGTTCCATGTTCTCTGTCAGCTTCATTCATCGAACTCCAAGCATGTGGCAAGCTAGGGTGGCGATCTAGCTTCTTCCTAATCCCTCTATAATATCTCTCGGGTCTGGGACATACGCAAGGAAACGACTAAATTAATCGAACCAGTTTTAAACAAGGATATCATCACTCCTGCGCATGCATGTTAGTAGCATGCAGTTCTGATATCAAAACACCCATCGCACATGATACATCATCGTTTTTCTGTAGATCCGGAGCAATCGAGATCGACCCGGTCTTCCATTCCCACAGAGGCATCTCTGTCGGCATGACCGAAGAATTTCACTCATTTGCATATTTTACAGAGTGGTCGTCATGAAAACGTCATCCTTGGACCACCTGGAGTTGGTGATCGCCTGATCGGTGCTGGGATGGATTATGCGTGCGCCCCGTCTCCAACTCCGGCAGCAGCTAGTTCGACAACGACGAGAGGCCAAGACTCAGGAGAGTGTGCATGTGAACCGGACCTTTATTCGGTTAAGTCCACACTTGGCACTGACCACTTGGACCTTTAAGCATATTCAGGCCTCGGATCACGGCGCTCCATCGAGTCAATAGATTCAGACGACGAGGACGCGTCACATCTGCTGATACATGCATACCTGCTTCGGAAAAATTTGTAAACAGGGCAGAATTTCACATGGCAGACGCGTCGGTTTCTTTTTTTTTTTTTTTTTGAGACCGACGCGTCGGTTTCTTTCTGACGAGAGACGGTAGGATAAGATTCTACTGCTCCATATGTGTCCAGTGACAATATCGATGATCGGTTGATTATCCCGGAGGTGGCAAGGTTTGTTGGCTCTCAACTTCTCCCGTTTTTATCGGTATGCAAAACTGGGAATCATGCCTAGATCTTGCACTGCTGCAGGCGTGGCTGCGTGTACCAACCCCGTCCGTGAATGTGTAACATGTAACATGCTACGCCACCTCCATGTGCAGCCTGCGCAGTACGTGACACCGGGGAAGGAAGAATAAGATGAGATGAGATCTGAGCAAGGACAGGAAATTCAAAAGGTTACTATCAAGCTAATCATTTTTAGCAGTTGAAAAGTTTATGCTCTGCCAGAATCTTCTCTCCCTGCAGATCACGGCCGGGTAACAAAACTGCATGCAACCATGTGTTGCAGTAATGTTGATCTGCAGGTGCATCAGTGTGTGTCTAGTTCAGTAAGATCTCAAGAACTAAGCAGCTAAGTTCAGGAAGCTTTGAGCATCACTGTCACTCAACAAAGGAAAATACTTATATATACTTGCAAAATTCTTGTCCAGTCGCCAGAGGATATGCACAAACCCACTACACTACTATACAACAACCTTTACACTACATTGTAATGGACTAACAACAACAGATTCCGCGAATATACAGTTGTGGTGTTCTTGCTTCACCAGTTGCCCTCTGCACACAGAGGAAATTTCTTGCTTCACCAGTTGCCCTCTGCACACAAGAGGAAATACACCGAACGTTGATGCATGGGTCCTATACATGACCCTTCGAAGTTCCTTGTTGAGGTCCATACGAGTGGAGCTTCCCTCTTGAGGTCTCTGAATTAGCTACTTACTTGGTATGTTAATTTGTTAAATTCAGTCATCTCGTCTCAGTTTTCCTTCGCTGCACGAGAAAGAAGACAAGGTTTAGGAGGAGAGTAATTTCAGTGTTAATACATGTTGGCTTGCTAGTTTTAACAAGGAATAGAGCTGCCAAAACAATCAAGATTATAATGATCCAAGTATATAAAGTGGGAAAAGACAGTTAAAACGATTATACAGCTACCGTTAAACAACAGTATAAGATAGGCCAGGGTAAATTGGTACTGGAATGAATTATGATACTTTGTATTCAAATGTCAGCGAGTATCATAACAAAATGAATAATGCTAGTTATGAGGGTTATTCATTCTCAGGGGAGGTGTATTTCTTCTCCTAAACTCAGAAACATTGCTGAATGAATACAAACCTCAAATATAAGTATGAAGCATAAGTACTTACAGGATGATTTTGACTAGCATACTTCCGACCTCCTTCAGAAGAAACGGTATGACACTAGTAGAAAACAGGGCATCTGTCCCGGTTCCAGAGGGCCTTTAGTCCCGGTTCTGGAACCGGGAGAAAACAAACGGGACTAATACCCAAAACCTTTAGTCCCGGTTGGCCTACGAACCGGGACCAAAGGAGCTCCACGTGGCCGCTGTGGGGCGCCCAGGCAGGAGGACCTTTAGTCCCGGTTGGTAACACTGACCGGGACTAAAGGGTCTCCACGTGGCCGCTGCGTAGCGCTCAGGCAGGAGGACCTTTAGTCCCGGTTGGTAACACCAACCGGGACTAAAAGGCGGCCACGCGTTAGCAGCTCGCAGGCGTTGGGGTTTTTTTTTGAAAGGGGGGGGGGGGTTTAGGGGTTTTGGAGGGTTTAGGGGTTTCATATTGTGTTAGCTAGCTAATAGAGAGAAGTGACCTCTCTTTCTCCGTGCTTGGTCGACGCTAGCTACTACATATAGAGAGAACTCGACGCTAGCTAGTAAGCAAATGAAGGAAACCATTAATTACACAAGATCGTCATGAACATATATAGAGAGAAGTGACCTCTCTTTCTCCGTGCTTGGTCGAACAACAAGTTTTCGTATATCTATCCGACGCTACTACATATATACAATATAACATCCCTGACATCATCAAGCGCCAAACTCCCATTGAATTTCCGTATGGTATTCTCCCTTTTCATGTATGACGTGGTCAAGAAAGAATCCCGCCAATTCCTCTTGAATTGCTTGTATGCGATCATGTGGTAGGAGTTCATCCCGCATCTGCCAGATCTAATTTAAAGAAGGGGGTCAATACATATATATGAATGAAACTCAACACAATTGATGGTAATAAAATAAAATTGTGAATATTGTTTACGTACTTCAAATTGTTTGTCAGACAAGAAGCCCCGCTCAGTGGTATAGTGGCGAATGAACTCGCAAACGTAGTATCCACATAAATTATTCCCGCCTGCCTACCACAAGCACTTTAGGAGAATAGAGTTCAATCAAACTGATAATCAAGCATGATAATGGTATTGATGAAACTAGAATCAATGAGAGATGCGCGGAACTAGCTAGTACTACTTACTTTGGGGTGTGTAAATCGCAGCTTTTTCTTCAGACCCGGAACCATTCCGGTGAACTGTTTCCAAACCCTACCAGGCAAAGAAAATGATTACTTGATATCAGGAAATGAACGAAAGTTGCCGATATGGTCCCGGTATTGATTGAACTTACTTCTGGAGCATTGCAGTCATGTCCGCATAATCCTTGGGATCTTTACGTCTCGAGTCTAAGACAGTTACTACTCCCCCGTCAAGCTTAATGGATAGCAGAATAAAGTGAAACCTGCGCACGCATAACTCATCAATTACAGTACTTAACCTCGAGTAAGCGAAACCGAATATGCACAAGACAGTAACACTCACTTGAAGTTGTAAGGAAAGAGTATTTCCCTTTTGTTTTGATGTCAAAGGAACGCTTTTAGCAAGTTTTCCTCGGTATCTTCAACTCTGTTTTGTACCACCCATTCATTTACGGTATTTGGGCTAATGAACCCAATGTCATAGATTTGTCTTTTTGGGCATTCGACGATCTTCAATCTGCATAATATAGTGAGGATAATTATATATACATGCAATGAACGAGCTGAGCTAGAGACTTAATTACAGAAGTAATACTTACAGACAGTAGCAAGTCATGAGTTGTTTGTCGAGGGCCTCTTGATTGAATAACTGAAATAACTCCACAAATTCAACAGGCATCAGGTCGACTCCAATGAGGTCGTGCTCATCTTTAATTGTCACCATCAAACTATCGGACCCATTCTTCCTGCAGCTTTCCAAGTACCACTCATGCAATCTTCGCATCATCGTTGTTAGATGAGGATGATCAGGTTTGACGAGAGGCTTCCCGTGCTCGTATCTAAAGATCTCTACTACCTCAACCGTTTCAAACTGTACATCATCGCCCACGTAATCACCAAGAGTGGTACCGGACAGTAGCCCCGGATGATTAGCGATATCGCTAGACACCTTGAGCGGGGGGCACGATTGCTTCTCCTGTTCGCCGAGCTGGGGAATTGTTTTCCCACTTCTTCGTCTTGAAGCACTGGCAGTACTTCCCGACCGCCGCGCTTCATCATATGTCTTTTTAATACAGCGGTCATAGTTGGATTGCGGCAGAGGCGGTGGTGGTCGCTTAAGGGCATCCAGAGTGCGCTTCGCTTTCACCGGATCTATTGTTTCCTTCGGAGGTGGACGTTTCCGTTCAAAATGGGCCTGCAATTCGGCTCCCACGATGTCATCGGTTTCCTTGTCAGTCCTCTCATATGGTAACTTTGAAGGAACCCTGAGGCTTGGACCAAATTTGAATTTCTTCCCGCCTTTTGTACTGCTAGCCGCCGGAGCGGCGGCGGCTCTCTTCCGCTGTTGCTGAGGCGGCGGAGTCCGCTGACGCGCCGGAGGAGGCGGAGGAGGAGGCGGAGTCCGCTGACGCGCTGGAGGAGGCGGAGGAGGAGGCGGAGGAGGAGGCGGAGTCCGCTAACGCACCGGAGACAGCTGAGGCGGAAGAGGACTCTGCTGAGGGGCCTCATCCGGCTGAGTCTGCTAAGGGGCCTCATCCGGCTGAGCTGAACTGTGAGGAGTCTGCTGAGGGGCCTCATCCGGCTGCGTCTGCTGAGGCGGCGTCCAGTTTGGAAGCTTGATGTTCTCCTTTCTCCATAGACAGGTACTCCTTAAGGCATTTTCCAGAAGATTATCCCCTTCACCTGTAGGGTAGTCAAGCTCCAGCCCCTCAAATCCCTCCATTATTTCATCCACCGTGACAATAGCATAGCCATGTGGAATCGGACGGCAATGGAAAGTTCCCTCAGCTCGAGGAGGTAAAACAGAGCCGACCGCCGCCTTCAAGGTCAGGTTCTGGCATTTCGCCATTAGCACACAATGTTCAGCCTCCGTGATACTATCCACGGGGTAGCGAGGAGCCGTGAAATTAGGCTGAAAGAGCTCTGTGGAAGCCACGCTGCTTCTCCGCTGAGATGGTGGGGTAGCTTCTGGGGCAGTGTCGAAGGAAGGATCTTCGTGCCGCTGAGATGGTTGGCCGGTAGCTCGCTGGCTCTCAAGTTCCTCTAGTTTCGCTAATCTTGCACTGAGCTTCTGCATTTCGCTTGCTTCCTCTTTCTTCTTTCTGTCTCGGCTTCTATAACCACCGCTTTCGGGAAACCCATGCACCCACGGAACGGAGCCTGATGTGCCTCATGTTCGTCCAGGGTGTTCAGCATTCCCGAGGGCCTCTGTCAGCTCGTCCTTCTCTCTGTCGGGATGAAACCTCCCTTCCTGTGCTGCCTGGATTGCTTCCTCAAGCTTCTTGACGGGTATTGCAAGTTGAGCTTTCGTCCAAACACACTTCCCTGTGTCTGGGTCCAAAGTTCCCCCAACCCCGAAGAACCAAGTCCTTGACCGATCTGGCCAGTGCAATGAAGCTGGTTGGACCCCTTTAGCAAGTAGGTCTTGCTCAGCTTTGTCCCACGTAGGCCGGGCTTTGCTGTCACTAGTAGAAAATAGACCTTTTGTCCAAATCATTAGTCCCGGTCTGGTTTTGAACCGGCACTAATGTGACCATTAGTCCCGGTTCGGGACGGGCATCATTAGTCGTGGTTCGTTCCGGACCTTTAGTCCCGGTTCGTAACACGAACCGGGACTAAAGGGGTTGTGCCAGGCTGGTGTCAGCTGGGGCCCCCACGAGCCCCTTTAGTCCCGGTTCGTATCACCAACCGGGACTAAAGGCCCCCCCTTTAGTCCCGGTTGGAGATACCAACCGGGACTAAAGATCCCCTATATGAATTCGGCCAGCCCGAGCACAGTACTCCTCCCTGTTTTCCCCCTTCTTCCCCTCCTTTGTTCTTCCTCTTCCTCGAGCTCATCCTCCATTTTTGCCAAACTTTGTCAAGATTTGGAGGCACCCCATCCATCCAAGTGTTCACAAAGGTTAGCAACTTTGTCCTTTCATCTCTCATTGCTAGATTAGCTCTTGCAATGCTCTATAAGTATAGTGATTTGTGGGTTTTAGTTTGGGAGTATTTATATGTGGTAGTTCATTTGATTTATATGCAATTTGAGCTCAAATTAACTTCTTACTTTGCATGTGTAGGTGTGGTTTACTTAGTGCCTTCCCGTCCCCGTCCTAACCACCATCGATCGCCCACACCGTCCCGTCGCCGGCACCACCTTGGTGAGCCTCTTGTTCTTATCCTTTTTATAAAAAAGATCATGTTTGTAAGATTTAGATAGTTACTTGTATAGTTTTCTTACCTACATGGTTGTTTGTTATACATAGTGGCATGGTTTTGATATCCGTCCCCGTCGGCCCTCGTCCGGTTTATGATTCAGATGTGGTATATACTCTCTTTTATAACTGTTTGTTGCATTTCGTGTTTATGACAATTATGCCCATCAAGTTGACATAGATATTTTTATCTAGGAGGTATGTGAACCGGAAATTGCAACCGACATAGATATTCTTGTCAAGAAGTTAAATTTAGTTGAAAAAGAAAATGAGTATTTGAAAGAAAAATTGAAAAGAGTTGAAGAAGAGAAGATGAAACTGGAGTTGTATGTTGCCGATGTCGTCGATGATCACAAGATCAAGATGGATGAAATGCGCTTGAAGATTAGAAAATTTAAAAAATATGCCATTGATAGTGAGGCTTGGTATCACTATGCTGTTGGATCAATTGTTACCTTAGTTGCGATCTTGATCGCATTTGTTGTTGCATTTAAATGCTTTAGCTAGAGAGTTTGTATGTTGCATTATGAGAACAAGTGTGTATGAACTTTATGTATGAACTTATATTAATTTGGTCTTTTCGGTGTTGTGTAATGAAGATGAGCCGGCAATGGATGTACGATGACCGATGCTCTCCACAGTTCATTAATGGCGTGCATACTTTTCTGGTTGCGGCTGAGGCAAACAAGCGGGCGGATGGTTTTATGTATTGTCCATGTGCTGGCTGTAAGAATGATCGAAATTACTCTAACTCAAGAACCATTCACGTCCACCTGTTTGAGTCCGGTTTCATGTCCGGCTATAACTGTTGGACCAAGCATGGAGAAAGAGGGGTCCTAATGGAAGAGAATGAAGAAGAAGAGGATGACGACAGCTATCCTGGCCATGGGTTCCATGAATACGATGGTACAACAATGGGGGAAGAAGCTGATCCGGCAATGCAGGAAGGAGCTGAAGAAGAGGCATCAGATGAGCCCGCTGATGATCTTGGTCGGGCCATTGCCGATGCAAAGAGAAACTGCGCAAGTGAAAAGGAGAAGCTGAAGTTGCAGCGCATGTTAGAGGATCACAAGAAATTGTTGTACCCAAATTGCGAAGATGACAAGAAAAAGCTGGGTACCACACTGGAATTGCTGCAATGGAAGGCAGAGAATGGTGTACCTGACAAGGCATTTGAAAAGTTGCTGAAAATAATGAAGAATAAGCTACCAAAGGACAACGAATTGCCCGACAGTACATACGAAGCAAAGAAGGCCGTCTACCCTCTAGGATTAGAGGTGCAGAAGATACATGCATGCCCTAATGACTGCATCCTCTACCGCGGTGAGTACGAGGATTTGAATGCATGCCCGGTATGCTGTGCATTGCGCTATAAGATCGGCCACGATGACCCTGGTGATGTTGCGGGCGAGCGCCCCAGGAAGAAGATTCCTGCCAAGGTGATGTGGTATGCTCCTATAATACCACGGTTGAAACGTTTGTTCCAAAACAAAGAGCATGCCAAGTTGATGCGATGGCACAAAGATGACCGTAAGAAAGACGGGAAGTTGAGAGTACCCGCTGACGGATCACAGTGGAGAAAAATCGAGAGAAAGTGGAAGGACATTGCAGATGACGCAAGGAACGTATGGTTTGGTTTAAGTGCAGATGGCATCAATCCTTTTGGGGAGCAGATCAGCAATCATACCACCTGGCCTGTGACTCTATGTATCTATAACCTTCCTCCTTGGTTGTGCATGAAGCGGAAGTTCATTATGATGCCAGTGCTCATCCAAGGCCCCAAGCAATCCGGCAACGACATTGATGTGTACCTAAGGCCATTAGTCGAAGAAATTTTAGAGCTGTGGAATGGAAAAGGTGTACGTGCGTGGGATGAGCACAAACAGCAGGAATTTGACCTGCGAGCGTTGCTGTTTGTAACCATCAATGATTGGCTTGCTCTCAGTAACCTTTCAGGACAGACAAACAAGGGATACCACGCATGCACGCACTGTTTAGATGATACCGACAGTATATAGTTGGATAAATGTAAGAAGAATGTGTACCTGGGGCATCGTCGATTTCTTCAGAGCAGGCATCCCGTAAGAAAGAAAGGCAAGCATTTCAAAGGTGAGGCAGATCACCGGAAGAAGTCTCGCCACCGTACTGGTGATGATATACTTGATATGGTCAAGGATTTAAAAGTAATCTTTGGAAAGGGTCCTGGCGGACAATCTGTTCCGAATGACGCTGACGGATGCGCACCCATGTGGAAGAAGAAATCTAGATTTTGGGACCTACCCTATTGGAAAGACCTAGAGGTCCGCTCTGCAATCGACGTGATGCACGTGACGAAGAATCTTTGCGTGAACCTGCTAGGCTTCTTGGGCGTGTATGGGAAGACAAAAGATACACCGGAGGCACGGGAGGACCAGCAACGTATGCACGGAGAAGACGGCATGGATCCAAAGCAGTTTCAGGGTCATGCCAGCTACGTTCTTACCAAAGAAGAGAAGGAAATCTTCTTCGAATGCCTGCTCAGTATGAAGGTCCCGTCTGGCTTCTCGTCGAATATAAAGGGAATAATAAATATGGCAGAGAAAAAGTTCCAGAACCTAAAGTCTCATGACTGCCACGTGATTATGACGCAACTGCTTCCGGTTGCATTGAGGGGGTTTCTACCGGAAAACGTTCGATTAGCCATTGTGAAGCTATGTGCATTCCTCAATGCAATCTCTCAGAAGGTAATCGATCCAGAAATCCTACCAAGGTTAGAGAATGATTTGGTGCAATGTCTTATCAGTTTCGAGTTGGTGTTCCCACCATCCTTCTTCAATATCATGATGCACGTCCTAGTTCACCTAGTCGAGGAGATTGCCATTCTGGGTCCTGTATTTCTACACAATATGTTCCCCTTTGAGAGGTTCATGGGAGTCTTAAAGAAATATGTTCGTAATCGTGCTAGGCCAGAAGGAAGCATCTCCAAGGGCCATGAAACAGAGGAGGTCATTGAGTTTTGTGTTGACTTTATTCCTGACATTAAGCCGATTGGTGTTCCTGAATCGCGGCATGAGGGCAGACTGGGTGGAAAAGGCACGCTAGGAAAGAATTCAGTAATATGCCGGGACGGGTATTCTTTGGTGCAAGCACACTACACAGTTCTACAAAGTTCCGCCTTGGTGGCTCCGTATATCGAGCAACACAAGAATATTCAACGCTCCAAACACCCGGAGCAGTCTGACGACTGGATTACACATGAACTAACTGTGATTTTCGCTGGTTGGTTGCAGACACGTCTCATGCATGACGACACTGTTGCAGATGACCTGTACGAGATAAATGGGAATACATTTTACACGATCGCCCAAGATAAAAAGAGCGCCAACCAAAACAGTGGTGTCCGCTTTGATGCAGCAAACACCAATAGGACAAAGGACACATATTATGGTTACATAGAGGAGATATGGGAACTTGACTATGGACTTGGTTTGAAGGTCCCTTTGTTTCGGTGCAAATGGGTCAATCTGAGAGGAGGCTGGGTAAAGGAAGACCCGCAGTACGGAATGACAACAGTGGATCTCAACAATCTTGGGTACGCAGACGAACCATTCGTCCTAGCCAATGATGTGGCGCAGGTTCTCTATGTGAAGGACATGTCTACCAAGCCGAGAAAAAGAAAAGATAAGGAAGCGAATACATCATACGATGAGCCAAAGCGCCACATAGTTCTTTCAGGGAAAAGAAACATCGTGGGAGTGGAGGACAAGACAGACATGTCAGAAGATTATGAAAAGTTTCATGAAATTGCTCCCTTCACAGTGAATGTTGACCCGAGCATCAAGTTAAACGATGAAGATTGTCCATGGTTACGGCGCAAAGGGACACACGCGAAGAAAAAGTTTTATACCCAAAGATGCCACTCTGGGATGTGACCGGCTTCTCTAGTTAGTTTCCGGACTTATATATCTGGAAAGTCCCACTTCGGACAAACCGGAGGGAATCTTTGTAATAGAACTCCGACTTATGTGTTTTGGCATTTGAAACGCGAAGAAATATTATGTCCAAAGCCACATAGCATGTGCTAAAAAGTTGAGAGGGTTACGGCAAAAACTGGATCCACTTCGTGTACAAAATGGACAATCTCTTTCGAAGTATCAGGGTTTCAGACGAAAACTCGTCTGTTACAAAGGCATTTCATTTTTTTAAACTTATTTCAACTCCAGACTTTTTGTGTGTTCAGTATGCACCATTCGAAGCCACGTCATCAATTTTCAACCCTTTCTGACTTCATTTGCTATTTTTCATGCATTTACTGATTTTTTTGAGCTTAATGACCCTGAAATTGAAAAGCACTACAAATGAACTCTGAAAAGGTTGAAAGTTAGCATGGTATCATCATTTCACCGACATAGCATGTGCTAAAAAGTTGAGAGGGTTACGGCAAAAACTGGATGCACTTCGTGTACAAATGGACAATCTCTTTCAAAGTATCAGGGTTTCAGACGAAAACTCGTCTGTTACAAAGGCATTTCATTTTTTTTAAATTATTTCAACTCCAGCCTTTTTGTGCATTCAATATGCACCATTTGAAGCCACGCCATCAATTTTCAACCCTTTCTGACTTCATTTGCTATTTTTCAAGCATTTACTGATTTTTTTGAGCTTAATGACCCTGAAATTGAAAAGCACTATAAATGAACTCTGAAAAGGTTGAAAGTTGGCATGGTATCATCATTTCACCCACATAGCATGTGCTAAAAAGTTGAGAGGGTTACGGCAAAAACTGGATGCACTTCGTGTACAAAATGGACAATCTCTTTCGAAGTATCAGGGTTTCAGACGAAAACTCGTCTGTTACAAAGGCATTTCATTTTTTAAATAACCTAAGAATTACCAAATTGAATATAATGATAAAACACGCTAATATTAAACAGCAGAAAAAAGAATCACTGAAAAATCTACTTTTAAAATAAAGTTATTCACAAACTAGTGATTCCCACAAATTTTAAATAATTCAAATTTAAACTATTCAAAGTTGAAAACTACTGGCACTAACAGAAAGTTTATAATTTTTGTTACCTAAAGCAAAAAGATTCACAAAGAAACTCTAAATAAAGCAAAAAAGAACTCAGAAACAAAAGAAAATAAATAAAGCAGAAAAAAAACAGAAAAATAAATAAATTAAAAAAAAGCCCGCCTATTGGGCCGCCACGGCCTGCATACGACTAGAAACCAAACCTCTAGTTGGGCCAGGATGCAGGCCCGCATGGCCCAGTAGGCCCCACTGGGCGGCAGAGGTGTGGTAGGCCCAGTAGGCCTGCATTAGAGAGGAGCTCGACACGGTAGCCACGGCGGGGCTTATAAACCGGTGCGAGCCCCCCTCAACTAGCGAGGTGGGACTAAACATTTCAATACGGGAAGCCAGGCCTTTAGTCGCGGTTGGTGGCACCAACCGCGACTAAAGGCCCAACTTTAGTCCAGGTTGGAGCCACCAACCGCGACTAAAGGGGGTCGCTTCCCGCCGCTTCGGCTGGTGAAATTCACCTTTAGTCCCGGTTGGTGGCTCCAACCGGGACTAAAGGCCTCCTTATATATATACAACACTTCAAAAAAATTCAGTTCCTCTGCTTTCTTCGACCTCTTCGACATCGCCGCGCCGTCGCCGTCTCGCCTCCCCGACGCCGGAGCTCGTCGCCGCCCCCGACGTCGGCCGCCCGCGCCTCCTCGCGCCGATCCCCGACGCCACCCGCGCCCGATCCTCCCCGAGACCGGCCTGACGCCGCCCGGGACGCCGCCCGCGCCCGCTCCTCCGGCCCCGAGCTCCTCGCCGTCGCCGCCCCCGACTCGCCTCGCCTCCCGTTCGCCCCGTTGCCCCGCTGTGAGCTCCCCCCTCTCCCTCGCCCCCTGTACCGCCATGGCGGCCGCCGGCCCCTCCCCGAGCCCCCCCCCCACACACACGTATATGCAAGAACACACACACACACACACACTAGATGATTAGATGATTAGATGTATAGATGATTAGATGCAAGAATTTTGATGTATAGAAAAAAGTTAAGGAATTTTGACATTTGAGGAATTTTGACATAGATGCAAGAATTTTGACATTTTTTTTCACTAGCTAGATGATTAATTAGATGTATAGAAAAAAGTGAAGGAATTTTTACATTTGAGGAATTTCTACATTTTGATCCAATATGTATAGAAATTAGTGTATATATATATATATATATATATATATATATATATATATATATATGTATTAATACAATGTATAGAAAAAAGTTGATGAATTTTGACATTTGATCCAATGTATAGCAATTAGTATTTGCAAAAGTTTCATATTTTAATGTTGTATTTGCAAAAGTTTGTTATGTATTTGCAATTAGTATATGTATGTATACAATAGATTCTCTTAGTCCTTTAAGGGATTTATCAAGAATGCCCCCATTATGGATGTGCACAAGTTGATCCAATTTTTTTCTGATCTCATGCATCTACCCTTCTATATGTCACGTTTTGTCTAGCTAGTGTCAAAGGATTCAAGAAAACCATGGCTTCATCATTAGCCGGAAGTAACAGGCGCATGATGGTACGAAGTTTTTCAAAGTTGTTTTGGAACGGAGTTCTTGATAGAATAATTAGTTTTTTTGCATATAATTAGGTTCCTCGTATATAAGAAATCACAATCAAGCATTTAAAAAATGTTAAATTTGCATAAAATTTCTTCTCGGAGTCAACGATGCCCGGCCCGCATCCTCGTCGTCGACTCGTTCGTGATGACGTCCTGCTTCAGAGGGGCAACGTTCTGGACAGGGCTCCGCCGGGCTGGCACTGGGAGGTGCTACCTTCAGGGGTGCGCAGCTTGGTGAGGAACCCGGCCCCGGGTCCCGTCGTCGACCCGAAGCTTCTTTGGTGGCGTTCGCGTGGGCCACTTTCGGTGCGGAGGCAGGCGGCCCCACCGGAGGTGGTACGTCGCCGTGTCAGGGAGGAGGACGAGCACGTCCGTCGCTACATGGATGCGTTGGACGTCAGGTTCTCCAATACCTGGCAGGTTCTTCAGGGATCTCACCCGAGCTATGATCCTGTGATGGTTCCTTCTCTTTGGGTGTCCACCGCCCGCGCCTCAGGAACCGCGAGTGAACTAGATTCTTCGATAATATTCGATCTGTATTAGCTAGTGGTAATACTCGAGATGTATTCGAGATTATATTCGATAATATTCGAGACGATTTATTCGAGATTATATTTGATGATGCATATTATATGAATTATTCGAGATGCATATTATGTACTATGATTCAGTTTTTCCTTATTGATTGCATGCATTCTAATTTGAATACTAAATTGTTTTATCTTTCTTCTGGATTAGTTAAATAAAAGCTATGGACAATACCGGCAGAGAAGGAGAAGAGGCTCTGTTCGACATCATACGCTCCACGAGCCCATTTTGGACCGAAACCGCCCCCGCCGCCAAAGGAGAAAGTACCTGAGCATGTCTCACAACACTTTATTGATATGGCTCGACCGGCTGACAATCAGAAGGACTCCGACTATGTGCGGTCTATCAAGAAGTCATATTTAGCAGGGCAAAAGGAGTCGAGCTCGAGCTCGAGCCAAACAGTTGGCAAAAAAGCGGGAAAACTGTTCCCCAGCTGGGAGAACAGGCAGTGCAATCGATCCCCCCCCCCCCCCGCTCATTGTACAAACACATGTGAGTACCGCCGATCGGCTGGTAATAACCGACGATCTTAGAAGGCAGGCTAAAGAGGCCGGTGTCACTGTTGAACTACTCCTAGGCCTTGAGGAAATCACCGGGATTACAGAGGAGGAAGTAAAATACCAATATGTCCGCGGCAAACCTCTGGTCAAGCCTGACGATGTCAAGCTTCTATCAACGAGAATGTACAATTTGCATACGTGGTACATGCAAGAAACAGCAAATACCAATGAAGAGTCCCTCATGGTGAAAGTCAAGAGAACGCATTACTTCCATAAAAAAGATTTGTGGATTCATTATTCAGAGTTGTTTCAGTTATTCCAACAAGACGCACTCGACAAATCTATCGTCAGTTGCTATTGTCTGTAAGTGATTTCTTTCTGTAATTTAAGTCTCTAGCTAGCTAGCTAGATGTGCTCTCGTTCATTACCTGTAATTATCCTCACTATATTCTTTTCTGTGGTATTATGCAGAATGAAGATGTATGAAATGAAAAAATCTGGACGCTATGGCATTGGGTTCATTGACCCAAATACGGTTAATCAGGCGATATGGGAAGATTAATATTCGAGAGAAGACACAGAGAGATTCTTGCTAGAGTTTTTGAAGCAACTAAACACCCAACCAGAAATACTACTTCCTTACAACTTCGGGTGAGTGTTACTATATCTTGTACTACAAATTCTATTTTTTGCTTACTAGATGTTAATAAGTGTAGTTGATGAGTTATGCACATGCCCGCTTATTTATAAAAAACGTGTGCGCATGCAGTTACCACTGGATCTTGTTAATCATTGAAGTTGACAAGGGAAAAGTTGAAGTACTGGACTCACTATATAAGAATCCATCCGAATACGCAACCGTGAGGGGGATGGTCGACAGGTAATTTCAATCATTATCGCACTATGTCGGCCTCTTTACTTCATTTCCTGATATCAACTAGTTAATAACTCCTTTATTCATTTTCTTTGCCGGCGGGCAGGGCTTGGCAAAAGTTCATCAAAGAGGTCCCCGGCGAATGGAAACAACAGCTGAAATGGGTGCGACCCAAGGTAATTAAGTAGTACTAGCTAGCTACGTCCGTGCATCTCTTTAATTCTAGTTTCAATACCATTATCATGCTTGATTAATTATTACCTGATTGAATTTTATTCTCGTAAAGTGCATGAAGCAGGAGCAGGGGAATGCTTTATGCGCATACTACGTTTGCGAGAACATTCGCATGATCACGTCTGAAAGGAGCAGAGATGAAAGAAATCTTTGGGTACGTTTGCCAGAACACTATCCATAATTTTTTTATCATGATCTAGCTAATATATATACACACAACTAATATATTCATCTTGATCTCCTGATTATAGTTGATGGAGATGCGGGGCCAGCTCCTACCAACGGCTCGCGTACGAGCAATTCAAGAGGAAATAGCTGGATTTCTGCTCGACCAGGTCATAGATCCCAAAGGAGAATACCATTACAAGATCAAGCAGTAATGCCCTGCATATGTAATGATACGCAAATTGTAGGAGAAATTGTATATACCAAATTGTATATATATATATGTATGTGAATGGTCGTCGTACGAGAAATTCGATGATATATATATATATGATCGGTTCTACGAGAAATTCTATTTATATATATATGCACAACGTGTACAGTATGTAGTAGCGTAATATATGTTTGAAATGAAAAATAATTAAATGGAAAACACAAAATTAAAAAGAAAAATAAACCATAATTAATTCATAAACCCCTAAAGGATTAAAAGGAAAAATAAACCAAAATTAAAAGAATTAAATACTTTTAGTCCCGGTTGGTGTTACCAACCGGGACTAAAGGTCCCCCAGCCCACGGCGCCGGCAGGTGCCACGTGGTGGGCCTTTAGTGCCGGTTGGTGTTACCAACCGGGACTAAAGGTCCCCCAGCCCACGGCGCCGGCAGGTGCCACGTGGTGGGCCTTTAGTGCCGGGCCGTGTTGAACCGGGACTAAAGGGGGGGGGGGGGGCTTTAGTCCCCACCCTTTAGTGCCGGTTGGAGAACCGGCACTAAAGGCCCTTACGAACCGGGACTAAAGCCCGATTCTGCACTAGTGTGTAGCCACCTGACCCCGTAACATGGTGATACTTCTTCTTTGCAGCATTTACCTTATTTGTCGCTGACCTTTGCTTGCCCTTGTCCGATTTCTTGTAGGCCACAAATGCGGGCCAGTGATCTTTTATCTTCTCATATGGACCGGTGAATTCTGGAGTCCTGTCTTTCTCGACCAACTTTTTGTTCAAATCTTTCTTCCAGTTCTTGAATAGTTCTGCCATCTTCTTAAGAGCAAACGCCTTGACCTTATTCGGATCCGCCTCTAGCGGTAGGCTGAAATTTGTCATCAGCGAGGTCCAAAGATCATCTTTCTGTCTATCCTGGACATAAGAAACTGCAGGGTCCTTCTTCTTATTCCATTCTTGGATGCTGATCGGGACGCTGTCCCTAACAACCACTCCGCACTGATGTATAAATGTGTCCCTGCTCCGCTTGGGAGCAATCGGTTGGCCATCTCGACCGACTTCTTCGATCGTGAACCTTTCATCCTGGCGCAACCTTTTCTTCGGGCCTCGTCTCCTTACGGAAGTTTGGCTCGATCCAGAGGGCTAATTAAAAGAAGAAAGAAGCGTTAATATATGTACATACAAAACAATTAATGCATCAAGTCGGCAGAGGCTTAATTAATATATGTATATATACCTCGCCGGACTTTGCAACAATTAAGGCTCCCTCCTCCGTTCGGTCACCGGAGCCGTCATGATCTCCTTCCTCCTCCATTGGATCACTGGAGCCGTCATCCTCTCCTTCCTGACCATCGGTGTCGTTGAGAAACGACAAGGTGATATCACCTCCGTCGCTAATTATATCCCCCAACAACTCTTCTTTTTCTAAGTCTCTGTCCATAGTTTCTGCAAATATTACAACATGGCAATATACAACCATGAGAGATGGATTAGTGGCAAACATAGACCTAGCTAATCACAACAAGGAATCATATGCATATATGAGCAATGGATTAGTCGCAAACATCATGCAAAGTTATCGGGGGTTATACTTTCGAGAGAGGATACTTTGCGGACCGCCTCTCTCATGCATGTACGACGTCCCCCCTCATGTCGAAGTTATTGGGGTTATACTTTCAGGAGAGGACACTTTACAAAAAATAATCGCTATGCAGGAGATCGAACTATCCATTCTACCACATTGACCTATGCCGGCCGCCTACCGAATAGATAAAGTCCCTTCGGTTCACTGAGGTAAGACCGGTGAATTAGACGCCAATATATAGTATTATACATAACAATTACGGGTAGGGGCGGGAGGGGGTAGATCGACAACGCTCTTTCTTCTAGGGTTTGGGTGGCCTCGAGAGTTGGTCGGGCGAGCGGACCGGGAGTAAATTTTGAATATATGAGCC
Source organism: Elymus sibiricus (assembly GCA_039707655.1). Classification (NCBI taxonomy): domain Eukaryota; kingdom Viridiplantae; phylum Streptophyta; class Magnoliopsida; order Poales; family Poaceae; genus Elymus; species Elymus sibiricus. The sequence continues at coordinate 20,113,247 of CM077663.1, read as the reverse complement.
TTTAGCACGGCATTTTGAATATGAGTTTTAACAGAAAACATTCATCGAACAAACTTAATATGAGTTTTAACAGAAAACATTCATCGAACAAACTTAATATGAGTTTTAGCAAGATCATCATGAACAAAAAATTCACACTAATTTCTATGAACAAAAAAAAATTCCACATGACAACATCTCATCTCATCTCCACAAAACATCTCATACATCTCATACATCTCGGGTACATGCTACAACAACACCAGTACAATCTTCAGGGTACATTACATGAGAAATCAATTCTCTCATGTGCTAGTTGCACCGGCTCGAAGAATAAGGATTTGTCTTGCTGCTGCTAATGGAGATTACACATGGATTGCAAGAAGCATCACCTTTTTGATTTTTGTGATCGACAATGACATGATATATACGGCTGATTCTTTTCAACTGAAAGTTTTGTAATTACAACTAACTCAGTGTATAGTTGTATATCAAAATCATACATGGATGAAATGCAAAATGAAAGTTGATGTCCAGTCACATATCTTGGCAAAAGATGAATTCAGCATGACAAGAAGTGCTTCATAAGTAAGGCCAGTGCTTCATAATTACATCTACAGACAAAATATAAGGCAAAAAGGATGGCTGTTTAATGTCAATTTTCATTAAATTTCACTAATGAAATTCAGTAGTAAGAAGTCAGAGGCTCCTAGTCCTACCAAACTTCACAAAACTATCCTATAGTATGCTCAAATCCTGAAATAAAAACATTGTATTGCAGTCCCCAGCGACAAGTCGGCTGACTCGCCTGTGCACTGCAACGAATTTTTTCCAGTTCCATAGCATGCAGATAGACAGCGGCAAAATAAGTGCACTTTTGGAAGAATGAGAAGATCTAGAAACCTCACACACACTACTAATCCATTATCCACAGCTATGGCGTTTGGGGAGCACCAGAGGCAACGTACCTATGCGAGGGATCTCCACCACGACGCGCGGAGTGATAACCCACAAGTATAGGGGATCAGTTGTAGCCTCTTTCGATAAGTAAGAGTGTCGAACCCAACGAGGAGCTAAAGGTAGAACAAATATTCCCTCAAGTTCTATCGACCACCGATACAACTCTACGCACGCTTAACGTTCGCTTTACCTAGAACAAGTATGAAACTAGAAGTACTTTGTAGGTGTGATAGGATAGGTTTGCAAAATAATAAAGAGCGCGTAAATAAAAACTAGGGGCTGCTAAGATAAAGAAACAACTAAGTTAGTTTAACGAGTGTGGAAAAGTGGTGGTAGGAGTTGCGGAATTGTCCCTAGGCAATCGATAACTAGACCGGTAATCATTATTGCAATTTTATATGAGGGAGAGGCATAAGCTAACATACTTTCTCTACTTGAATCATATGCACTTATGATTGGAACTCTAGCAAGCATCCGCAACTACTAAAGATCATTAAGGTAAAACCCAACCATAGCATTATAAGGTATCAAGTCCTCTTTATTCCCATACGCAAACAACCTACTTACTCGGGTCTGTGCTTCTGTCACTCACGCCACCCACCATAAGCGAATCATAAACATATTGCAAACCCTACAGCGGGGATCCCTCACGCTTACGCGACACGGAGAGCACCATAGGACAGCACCAATAATAAAACATGCAACTCAAACCAATCATGATCATCAATCAACGCATAGGACAAAATAGATCTACTCAGACATCATAGGATGGCAACACATCATTGGATAATAATATTAAGCATAAAGCACCATGTTCAAGTAGAGGGTACAGCGGGTTGCGGGAGAGTGGACCGCTGTAGATAGATGGGGGAAGGTGATGGAGGTGTTGGTGAAGATGACGGAGTTGTTGGAGTAGATCGCCGTCACGATGATGGCCCCGGCGGCGTTCTGGTGCCACCGGGAGAGAGGGGGAGAGAGCCCCCCTCCTTCTTATTCTTCCTTGACCTCCTCCCTAGATGGGAGGAGGGTTTCCCCTCTGGTCCTTGGCCTCCATGGCGGCGGAGGGGCGAGAGCCCCTCCGAGATTGGATCTCTCTCTCTGTTTCCTTCTGTTTCTGCGTTCCCAGATTCTGGCCTTTCACCGTTTCTTAAATATCCGGAGATCCGTAACTCCGATCGGGCTAAAATTTTGAGGGGATCTTTATCCAAAAATTATCTTTCTTGCGGCCAAAGGACAGCTCCAACCGACCTAAGGGGTGGCCACAAGCCCTCAGGGCGCGCCCTACCCCCCCAGGGCGCGCCCTCCTGGCTTGTGGGCCCCTCGGGCACCGCCTTCTGTTGATTCCACTTCCCAAAATTCACATATATTCCAAAAAAAATCTCCGTAAGTTTTTATCCCGTTTGGACTTCGTTTGATATGGATTTTCTGCGAAACAAAAAACATGCAACAAACAGGAACTGACACTGGGCACTGGATCAATATGTTAGTCCCAAAAATAGTATAAAAAGTTGCCAAAAGTATATGAAAGTTGTAGAATATTGGCATGAAACAATCAAAAATTATAGATACGACGGAGACGTATCAGCATCCCAAAGCTTAATTCCTGCTCGTCCTCGAGTAGGTAAATGATAAAAAAGATAATTTTTGATGTGGAATGCTACCTAGCATAATCTTGATCATATAATCTAATCATGGCATGAATATTAAGATACGAGTGATTCAAAGCAATAGTCTATATTGACATAAAAACAGTAATACTTTGAGCACACCAACAAGGCAATTGTGTCCTTTCGAAATAACATGGCCTTAGAAAGTTATCCCTACAAAATCATATGGTCTGGCTATGCTCCATCTTCCCCACACAAAGTATCTAAATCATGCACAACCCCGATGAGCAAGCCAAGCAATTGTTTCACACTTTTAATGTTCTCAAACCTTTTCAACTCTCACGCAATACATGAGCGCGAGCCATGTATATAGCACTATAGGTGGAATAGAATATGGTGGAGGTGCAAGGAAAAAGGAGAAGATAGTCTCACATCAACTAGGCGTATCAACGGGCTATGGAGATGCCCATCGATAGATATCAATGTGAGTGAGTAGGGATTGCCATGCAACAAATGCACTTATAGCTATAAGTGTATGAAAGCTCAAAAAGAAAACTAAGTGGTCATGCAAATGATGAAAATTCCACTAGCTATATGAAAGTGACAAAATAGGAGACTCTCTATCATGAAGATCATGGTGCTACTTTGAAGCACAAGTGTGGAAAAAGATAGTAGCATTGTCCCTTCTCTCTTTCTCTCATTTTTTTTCTTTTCTCTTTTTTTTATTTTTTATTTATTTTGGTGGGCATCATTGGCCTCCTTTTTATTATTATTATTTGGGCTTCGCTGGCCTCTTTTATTTTTTGTAAAGCCCGGGGACTCATCCCAACTTGTGAGGGATTCATAGCTTCCATCATCCTTTTCTCACACGGGACAAATGCTCTAATAATGAAAATCATCACACTTTTATTTACTTACAACTCGATACCTAGAACAAAATATGACTCTATATGCAATATGAAAGTGATGATGCATGTCATGAAAAATGGAACGGTGGAAGTTGCATGGCAATATATCTCGGAATGGCTATGGAAATGCCATAATAGGTAGGTATGGTGGTTGTTTTGAGGAAAATATATGGTGGCTGTTTTGAGGAAGGTGGGTTTGATGTACCGGCGAAAGTTGCGCGGTACTAGAGAGGCTAGCAAAGGTGGAAGGGTGAGAGTGCGTATAATCCATGGACTCAACATTAGTCATAAAGAACTCACATACTTATTGCAAAAGTCTATTAGTTATCAAACAAAGCATTAGACGCATGCTCCTAGGGGAGAGGTTGGTAGGAGTTAACCATCGCGCTCTCCCGACCCTCACACAAAGGTTGACAATCATTAAACAAATCATGCTCCGATTTCGTTACATAACGGTTCACCATACGTGCATGCTACGGGAATCACAAACTTCAACACATGTATTTCTCCAATTCACAAATACTCACTAGCATGACTCTCATATTACCATCTTTATATCTCAAAACTATTGCAAGGAATCAAACATATCATATTCAATGATCTACAAGTTTTATGTAGAATTTTATGACTAACCATGTGAATGACCAATTCCTGTTGACTCTCTAAATAGATATAAGTGAAGCATGAGAGTTTAATTCTTTCTACAAAAGATATGCCCACGCTCTAACAAATATAAGTGAAGCAAAAGAGCATTCTACAAATGACGGTTTTCTATGTGTAGAGAAACATGCAATCCAAACTTCAAATGATATAAGTGAAGCACATGAAGCATTCTATAAAGCCATACTCAAAAGATATAAGTGAGGTGCAAAGACCTTCTATAAATCAACCAAGGACTTTCTCATACCAGCATGGTGCATTATTAAAAGAAAAATAAAAAGCACACGACGCTCCAAGATTTACGCATATCATGTGACGAATAAAAATATAGCTCCAAGTAAAATTACCGATGGTTGTTAGAAGAAAGAGGGGATGCCTTCCAGGGCATCCCCAAGCTTAGTTTCTTGGGAGTCCTTGAATATTACCTTGGGGTGCCTCGGGCATCCCCAAGCTTAGTCTCTTTCCACTCCTTATTCCTTCATCCATCGTGATCTCACCCAAAACTTGAAAACTTCAATCACACAAAACTTAACAAAACCCTCGTGAGATCCGTTAGTATAATAAAGAAAATTACAACTTTAAGTACTATTGCCAACCAATTCATATTTTATTTTTGCATTGTAGCTACTGTAATATAACTTCTTTATGGCTTATATCACCGATAAAATCGATAGTTTCATCAAAACTAGCAAAACAATGCATCAAAAACAGAATCTGTCAAAAACAGGACAGTCTGTAGTAATCTGAACATTCACCATACTTCTGTAACTCTACAAATTCTGAAAAATTAGGACAAAATAAACAATTTGCATAGCAGTACTGTGTAAAAAATTCAGAAATTTTTGACATTCCAGTAAAAAATGTAAACTCACGCACTACAGCCAAAGATTCTGTTTTTGCACTGCACACACCAAACAAGCAATCTAATCATCCTAAAGGCAAATCTTGGCTCATTATTTTTACAATACAATGGATTTATACAAGGGGATAATTATTTTTGTTGAAAAGTTTCTGTAATCAAGATTTGCAAAGTTTCCATGGGCATGAACAAAGTTCAAGGAGCTCCCCCACTTCAACGGTGCTCGTCCTTCTTACTTTCACTTCTCTTTTTGAAAAAGTTTTAGGTTCCCCTCTTTATTTTTTTTTGTTTTTAAACTATATAAAAGCACACAACAGAATAAAATGACTCTCTAAAACTTCCGGGTTGTCTCCCTGGCAGCGCTTTCTTTAAAGCCATTAAGCTAGGCATATAGTGCTCAAGTAATGGATCCACCCGGATCCCAAGGTATATCAAAGCCAATTTTAATTAACAATGATTTGTAATTTAGTAGTGAGCACAAAGTAACATATATCATGCAAAAACGAAGTCTAACTCTCTTCCTATGCATCGGCATGTCATAAAAGAACAATTCATGCACACAAAGTAAAGGCCAATGCATAGTATAAACAGTTTCTTGCAATTTTATCGTATTGGAAACATAGAGAGGCGGAGATGTAGTTCCTCTCTCATAATAATTGCAAGTAGGAGCAGCAAGCACATGCATATTATATTTATCAAAATCATCATGTGTAATAGTAGAAGGCAACCCATCAATGCAATCCCTAATAAGAGCAAACTTCTCCGATATAGTGTAGTTGGGAGAATTCAAAAAGATAATAGGACTATCATGTGTGGGTGCAATAGCAACAATTTCATGTTTAACATAAGGAACTATAGCAAGTTCATCTCCATAAGCATCATTCATATTGGCATCATGGCCACAAGCATAGCAAGCATCAAGTTCATCAAAAAGGGATATTTAAAATGAATCCAAGGGATCATAGCAATCAACACAGCATTCATCCTTCGGTATGAATGAAGGGAAATTCAACAATGTATGAGTTGAAGAGTTACTCTCATTAGAAGGTGAGCACGGGTAGCTAATCCGCTCTTCCTCCTTTTGTTCTTCGCTCTCCTCGTCATCATTTTCATCTAATGAGCTCACAGTGTCAGGAATTTCTTCTTCCATAGGTTCCTGCAAAATATTAGTCTCTTCCAAAGCAGCGGTCATTCTTTCAATAAATTCAATAATATCAACATTGCAATCATAATTCTCATAGCAATATTTAAGTATGGCAAAATTTTCAGGCCTATAAACATCATCATCAAAAGCTTCATACTTTTCAAACAAAGATTCAATTTCATAAGCACCCTTAAAAGCAACGAATTCTTCTATTCGTTCCACATCATAGTAATCATAAATACCTTTAGCATAAGAAGCCAAGGTTTCATTATCATTAAATTTACATGAAAAAGGAAGGTGTGGAGCCTTCATCCTAGAGCAACATGTATAATCATATCTCTGGCATAAATTCCAAGCATACCATTTCAACATATGAATTTGATCCCATAACAGTTTCCCTTTTCGAGTCAAGCGATAATCCCTAAAGTATTCACGTTGATCCAACGTGTCTCCCATTATATAATTGAATGGGGTTTTCTCAGGATTATTAAAGTAGTGCATAATATTTTCCACATAACGAGCATCGAGGGTTTTAGGAGGTTCCCCATCTCCATGAGTAGCAAGTACACCTAATTTTTTTGGTATTTCGTGTTCCATATCCATAACTAAAGATAGAGAACAACTTCGAACAGCAAATAAAATCTACTTAGTGATAAAGCAAACAAGCACACACGAGAATATTCACCCCACGCTATTGCTCCCCGGCAACGGCGCCAGAAAAAGGTCTTGATAACCCACAAGTATAAGGGATCAGTTGTAGCCTCTTTCGATAAGTAAGAGTGTCGAACCCAACGAGGAGCTAAAGGTAGAACAAATATTCCCTCAAGTTCTATCGACCACCGATACAACTCTACGCACGCTTAATGTTCGCTTTACCTAGAACAAGTATGAAACTAGAAGTACTTTGTAGGTGTGATAGGATAGGTTTGCAAAATAATAAAGAGCGCGTAAATAAAAACTAGGGGCTGCTAAGATAAAGAAACAACTAAGTTAGTTTAACGAGTGTGGAAAAGTGGTGGTAGGAGTTGCGGAATTGTCCCTAGGCAAACGATAACTAGACCGGTAATCATTATTGCAATTTTATATGAGGGAGAGGCATAAGCTAACATACTTTCTCTACTTGGATCATATGCACTTATGATTGGAACTCTAGCAAGCATCCGCAACTACTAAAGATCATTAAGGTGAAACCCAACCATAGCATTGTAAGGTATCAAGTCCTCTTTATTCCCATACGCAAACAACCTACTTACTCGGGTCTGTGCTTCTGTCACTCACGCCACCCACCATAAGCGAATCATAAACATATTGCAAACCCTACCGCGGGGATCCCTCACGCTTGCGCGACACGGAGAGCACCATAGGACAGCACCAATAATAAAACATGCAACTGAAACCAATCATGATCATCAATAAACCCATAGGACAAAATAGATCTACTTAGACATCATAGGATGGCAACACATCATTGGATAATAATATGACGCATAAAGCACCATGTTCAAGTAGAGGGTACAGCGGGTTGCGGGAGAGTGGACCGCTGTAGATAGATGGGGGAAGGTGATGGAGGTGTTGGTGAAGATGACGGAGTTGTTGGAGTAGATCGCCGTCACGATGATGGCCCCGGCGGCGTTCCGGTGCCACCGGGAGAGAGGGGGAGAGAGCCCCCTCCTTATTCTTCCTTGACCTCCTCCCTAGATGGGAGGAGGGTTTACCCTCTGGTCCTTGGCCTCCATGGTGGCGGAGGGGCGAGAGCCCCTCCGAGATTGGATCTCTCTCTCTGTTTCCTTCTGTTTCTGCGTTCCCAGATTCTGGCCTTTCACCGTTTCTTAAATATCCGGAGATCCGTAACTCCGATCGGGCTGAAATTTTGAGGGGATCTTTATCCAAAAATTAGCTTTCTTGCGGCCAAAGGACAGCTCCAACCTACCTAAGGGGTGGCCACAAGCCCTCAGGGCGCGCCCTCCTGGCTTGTGGGCCCCTCGGGCACCGCCTTCTGTTGATTCCACTTCCCAAAATTCACATATATTCCAAAAAAAATCTCCGTAAGTTTTTATCCCGTTTGGACTTCGTTTGATATGGATTTTCTGCGAAACAAAAAACATGCAACAAACAGGAACTGACACTGGGCACTGGATCAATATGTTAGTCCCAAAAATAGTATAAAAAGTTGCCAAAAGTATATGAAAGTTGTAGAATATTGGCATGAAACAATCAAAAATTATAGATACGATGGAGACGTATCACGGAGGAACCGATCTCGGGCGCCGTCCGAAGATCGTGCGATGGAGAGAGGGCCGCCGGGCGGCGCGGGGCGGCTGCGCCGTTGATGATCTTGGGGGCCCGTCCAAGATCTTGCGACAGCGACCGCAGGGCGGGAGAAGGAGTGGCCGCCCCTGTGCGACTCAAGCGACGGCCGCCGGGCAGCTAGGGCGGTGGCAGGAAAATGAAGAACTGTGTGAGAATGAGAAGGGAAACCTGTGCTGCTTATATACCCAGAGCATTGGTCCCGGTTGGTGGCACGAACCGGGACGAAAGGCCCCCCTTTGTCCCTGTTCGTGCTACCAACCGGGACCAAAGGTGTATTTTGCCAGGCGAAAGGGCGGGAAGCCCAGACCATTGGTTCCGGTTGGTGGCTCGAACCGGGACGAAAGGCCCCCCTTTCGTCCCGGTTCGTGCCACCAACCGGGACCAAAGGTGTATTTCGCCAGGCGAAAGGGCGGTAAGCCCAGACCATTGGTCCCGGTTGGTGGCTCGAACCGGGACGAAAGGGGGCCTTTCGTCCCGGTTCGAGCCACCAACCGGGACGAAAGCGTTGTGCTGCCGCGGCCAAAAGTTTAGTCCCACCTCGCTAGTTGAGGGGGGCTCGGAGTGGTTTATAAGCGCTTCTGCCGCTACCCTCTCGAGCTCCTCTCTAATGTGGACAGTACATGCCTATCTCACGCCCTGTTGGGCCTGCTAGCACTGCGGGCCTGCATCCTGGCCTATTTCTAGGGTTTCTAGTCGTATGCAGGCCGTGGTGCCTAGTAGGTGGGCCTTTTTTTTATTTGCATATGTTATGTTTTTATTTTATTTTTATTTTTTGCATATGTTATGTCTTTAATTTTTTAATGTTATTTTTTGCATATGTTATTTTTAGTTATATAATTTTAGTTGCATAAGTTTTATTTTTTATTAATTCTTTTTAGTTGATTCCTTTTGCTATTAGAGTTTTATAAAAGATTTTTAGTTTTCTATTAAAGTTTGTAACGAAAAATACTTTATGAAAATTCTTTTTACTATTAAAGTTTTTAACAAATAAATACTTTGATAATTTTAGTTAATATTATTTTGATTATTTTTAGTTGATTCTTTTTGCTATTGAAAAATATTATATTTAATTGATTCTTTTTAGTTCATTCTTTTTGCTATGTTATGTTTTTAAATTTTTTATGTTATTTTTTGCATATGTTATTTTTAGTTATATAATTTTAGTTGCATAAATTTTATATAATTTTAGTTGCATAAGTTTTATTTTTTATTGATTCTTTTTAGTTGATTCCTTTTGCTATTAGAGTTTTATAAAAGATTTTTAGTTTTCTATTAAAGTTTGTAACAAAAAATACTTTATAAAAATTATTTTTACTATTAAAGTTGAGAGGGTTACGACAAAAACTGGATGCACTTCGTGTTCAAAATGGACAATCTCTTTCGAAGTATCAGGGTTTCGGACGAAAACTCATATGTTACAAAGCCATTTCATTTTTTTTAACTTATTTCAACTCCAGACTTTTTATGCGTTCAACATGCTCCATTCAAAGCCACATCATCAATTTTCAACCCTTTCTGACTTCATTTGCTATTTTTCATGCATTTACTGATTTATTTTAGCTAAATGACCGTGAAATTGAAAAGCAGTACAAATGAACTCTGAAAAGGTTGAAAATTCGCATGGTATCATCATTTCACCCACATAGCATGTGCTAAAAAGTTGAGAGGGTTACGGCAAAAACTGGATGCACTTCGTGTACAAAATGGACAAACTCTTTCGAAGTATCACGGTTTCAGACGAAAACTCATATGTTACAAAGCCATTTCATTTCTTGACATGTAACTGCAGTGATATTCTAGATCAAAGCCATCATCAGAATAGTTGTGGAGAGAAAGTCTTTACTTTTTCTTCGCGTGTGTCCCTTGCTTATTGCGACGTAACCATGGATAATCTTCATCGTTTAACAGGGTGCTTGGGTCAGCCTTCACTTTGAAGGGAGGAATTTCATGAAACTTTTCATAATCTTCAGACATGTCTGTCTTGCCCTCCACTCCCACGATATCTCTTTTCCCTGAAAGAACTATGTGGCGCTTTGGCTCATCGTATGATGTATTCGCTTCCTTATCTTTTCTTTTTCTCGGTTTGGTAGACATGTCCTTCACATAGAAAACCTGCGCCACATCATTGGCTAGGACGAATGGTTCGTCTGTGTACCCAAGATTGTTGAGATCCACTGTTGTCATTCCGTACTGCGGGTCTACCTGTACCCCGCCTCCTGACAGATTGACCCATTTGCACCGAAACAAAGGGACCTTAAAATCATGTCCATAGTCAAGTTCCCATATGTCCACTATGTAACCATAATATGTGTCCTTTCCCCTATTGGTTGCTGCATCAAAGAGGACACCACTGTTTTGGTTGGTACTCTTTTGATCTTGGGCGATCGTGTAAAATGTATTCCCATTTATCTCGTATCCTTGGTAAGTCAATACAGTCAAAGATGGTCCCTTGGCCAACGAGTACAGCTCATCTCCAATAATGTTGTTACCCATGAGATGTGTTTGCAACCAACTACCGAAAGTCCTGATGTGTTCACATGTAATCCAGTCGTCAGACTGCTCTGGGTGTTTGGAGCGCAGAAAATTCTTGTGTTCATTGACATACGGGGTCACCAAGGTAGAATTCTGTAGAACTGTGTAGTGTGCTTGAGCCCAAGAATGCCCGTCCCTACATATTATTGAATTCGCTCCTAGCGTGCCTTTTCCAGTCAGTCTCCCCTCATACCGCGATTGAGGGAGACCAATCGGCTTAAGGTCAGGAATAAAGTCAACACAAAACCCAATGACCTCCTCTGTTTGATGGCCCATGGAGATGCTTCCTTCTAGCCTAGCACGGTTACGAACATATTTCTTCAAGACTCCCATGAACCTCTCAAAGGGGAACATATTGTGTAGAAATACAGGACCCAGAATGGCAATCTCGTCGACTAGATGAACTAGGACGTGCGTCATGATATTGAAGAAGGATGGTGGGAACACCAGCTCGAAACTGACAAGACATTGCATCAAATCATTCTTTAACCTTGGTAGGATATCTGGATCGATTACCTTCCGAGAGATTGCATTGAGGAATGCACATATAGCTTCACAATGGGTAATCGAACGTTTTCCGGTAGAAGCCCCCTCAATGCAACCGGAAGCAGTTGCGTCATAATCACGTGGCAGTCATGAGACTTTAGGTTCTGGAACTTTTTCTCTGCCATATTTATTATTCCCTTTATATTCGACGAGAAGCCAGACGGGACCTTCATACTGAGCAGCCATTCAAAGAAGATTTCCTTCTCTTCTTTGGTAAGAGCGTACCTGGCAGGACCTTCATACTGCTTTGGATACATGCCGTCTTTTTCGTGCACACGTTGCTGGTCCTCCCGTGCCTCCGGTGTATCTTTTGTCTTCCCATACACGCCCAAGAAGCCTAGCAGGTTCACGCAAAGATTCTTCGTCACGTGCATCACGTCGATTGCAGAGCGGACCTCTAGGTCTTTCCAATAGGGTAGGTCCCAAAATATAGATTTCTTCTTCCACATGGGTGCGCGTCCCTCAGCGTCATTCGGAACAGATTGTCCGCCAGGACCCTTTCCATAGATTACTTGTAAATCCTTGACCATATCAAGTATGGCATCACCAGTACGGAGGGCGGGCTTCTTCCGGTGATCAGCCTCACCTTTGAAATGCTTGCCTTTCTTTCTTAAGAGATGGTTGGTCGAAAGAAATTGACGATGTCCCAGGTACACATTCTTCCTGCATTTGTCCAAATATATACTTTCGGTATCATCTAAACAGTGCGTGCGTGCGTGGTATCCCTTGTTTGTCTGTCCTGAAAGGTTACTAAGAGCAGGCCAATCATTGATGGTTACAAACAGCAACGCATGTAGGTCAAATTCCTCCTTTTTGTGCTCATCCCACACATGTACACCTTCTCCATTCCACAGCTGTAAATGTTCTTCAACTAATGGCCTTAGGTACACATCAATGTCGTTGCCGGGTTGCTTAGGGCCTTGGATGAGCACTGGCATCATAATGAACTTCCGCTTCATGCACAACCAAGGAGGAAGGTTATAGATATATAGAGTCACGGGCCAGGTGCTATGATTGCTGCTCTGCTCCCCAAAAGGATTAATGCCATCTGCACTTAAACCAAACCATACGTTCCTTGCGTCACCTGCAAAGTCCCCCCACCTTCTCTCGATTTTTCTCCATTGCGACCCGTCAGCGGGTGCTCTCAACTTCCCGTCATTCTTACGGTCTTCTTTGTGCCATCGCGTCAACTTGGCATGCTCTTTGTTTCTGAATAGACGTTTCAGCCGTGGTATTATAGGAGCATACCACATCACCTTGGCAGGAACCCTCTTCCTGGGGCGCTCGCTCTCAACATCACTAGGGTCATCTCGTCTGATCTTATACCGCAATGCACCGCATACCGGGCATGCATTCAAATTCTCGTACTCCTCACCGCGGTAGAGGATGCAGTCATTAGGGCATGCATGTATCTTCTGCACCTCTAATCCTAGAGGGCAGAGAACCTTCTTTGCTCCGTACGTACTGTCAGGCAATTCGTTATCCTTTGGAAGCTTCTTCTTCATTATTTTCAATAACTTCTCAAATCCCTTGTCAGATACACCATTCTCTGCCTTCCATTACAGCAATTCCAGTGTGGTACCGAGCTTTGTGTTGCCATCTTCGCAATTTGGGTACAACCGTTTTTTGTGATCCTCTAACATGCGATCGAACTTCAACTTCTCCTTTTCACTCTCGCATTCTCTCTGTGCATCAACAATGACCCGGCGAAGATCATCATCGGGCACATCGTCTGGTTCATCTTGATCTTCAGCTTCCCCCATTGCAGTATCACCGTATTCAGGGGGATAGTTGTCATCATCCTCTTCTTCTTCGTTGTCTTCCATCATAACCCCTATTTCTCCGTGCTTGGTCCAAACATTATAGTGTGGCATGAAACCCTTCTCAAGCAGGTGCAAGTGAAGGGTTTTCGAGTCAGAGTAATCCTTCGTATTCCCACAGACAGTACATGGACAATACATAAAACCATTCTGCTTGTTTGCCTCAGCCACTTCGAGAAAATTATGCATGCCATCAATGTACTCGGAGGTGCGTCGGTCACCGTACATCCATTGCCGGTTCATCTGCGTGCATTATATAATTAAGTGTATCAAAAACCATTACAGAATATCATGAATAGAGAAGTGACCAAATTAATACAAGTTCATCATCACATTAAAACCAAAGTACTGTAGTGATCAAATGTTATTACTGAAAAAATAAATACATAAAGTTCATACATAGTTCTCATTATCAACTATGTAAAACATTTAAATGCAACAACAAATGCGATCATAATCGCAACGAAGGTAACAATTGATCCAACAGTATAATGATACCAAGCCTCATTATCAATGGCATACTTTCTAATCTTTCTAATCTTCAAGCGCATTGCATCCATCTGGATCTTGTGATCATCGACGACATCGGCAACATGCAACTCCAATTTCATCTTCTCCTCTTCAATTCTTTTCAATTTTTCTTTCAAATAATTGTTTTCTTTTTCAACTAAATTTAACCTCTCGACAAGAGGGTCGGTTGGAATTTCCGGTTCACATACCTCCTAGATAAAAACATCTATGTCACGTTGGTCGGCATAATTCTCATAAACACTAAATGAAACAAATAGTTATAAAAGATAATATACCACATCCGAATCATAGACCGGACGAGAGCCGACGGGGGCGGATACCAAAACCATGGCACTATATAATAACAAACAATAATAAAAGTAAGAAAATTATACAAGTAGCTATATAACTCATACAACAAGTAAGAATTTTTTCTTTTGAAAAGAAGATAAGAACAAGAGGATCACCACGGTGGTGCCGGCGACGAGATCGGCACGGGCGATCGACGGCGGTGAGGACGGGGACGGGGACAATGGTGCACCGCCAAACGTAGACAAATCTTGAGGAAATTGGAGCTTGGAGGTCGAGCTTGGAGAGGAGAAAGCTTAAGTGTGACTTGGGCATTTCATCGAACACCTCATGTGCATAGGAGGTGAGAGCAGAGCAGCACACACCTCCCACACCGGCCGGCCAAAAAACAGAGGAGTGAGCGGGCAGGGGAGAGCATATATATAGGCATCTCTTTAGTCCCGGTTCGTGACTAGAACCGGGACAGAAGACACACATTTAGTCCCGGTTCCAGCCACCAACCGGGACTAAAGGGGTTGCGCCAGGAGCGAGGCCCTTTAGTCCCGGTTCGTGTCTGGAACCGGGACAAAAGGGGTCAGACGAACCGGGACTGGTGCCTGCCGTGGCCCGGCCGGCGCCCTGGCCTCACGAACCGGGACTGATGCACCCATTGGTCCCGGTTCGTAACAGAACCGGGATTGATGCTCTTATCTGGCCTGGACCAAAGCCCTGTTTTCTACTAGTGTGACGTGTGCCAGTTAAGGCATGGGATAGGTGCCGGAGAAGTACTTCTATGTGATTGTAAATGCTGCAGCATGTAGTTGCAGTTAGCACATTGCACGCATTAAGACATAATGACAGCTAGAGTGCTAGATTACATGATTTTACTAATTCCCTTGGTCAGGAATGACAAACAAGCAATAGGGAAGACTGTAAAACGATTTTTTGAACTCAACAGGAAAACACAGGTTTTCTCATCGTTCAGTTTGTCGGCACTGCATACAAGCGAAATGGAAGATTACCTGAGCCGATGCCTGTTGCATGTTGAAAAGAAGGCAACAAAACCATACAAAATGCTCCGGACTGCACGGAAAATCTAAAGAAAAAGAGCCAAAGTAAGTTGCATATTATACTACTTGAAAAAGATGGTTCAGTAGAAATACTAACAAGATTATTAGCCATGCCAACAAATTTATGTTACCTGATACAGAAGATCTTTCCAGAGTGACCCCCAAATGTTAGTTTCAGATGTTAGCCCAGGTGCTCTGGATGCAGACCCAACTTGATACAATGAACTTAATGTTGACCAGGTCTGCCTTAATTAAGACATCAATAATATCATCAAAGAAGTCTGCTACAAAACTTGCTAGCGCAGCGACAAGTCGGAAAGGTGCAGCTAGTATCTCTCCAAAGAACCAAATTACAGGGTACAGAATTGAATTGGCTGCAATAAACAGAAGTAGTAGTAAGGCATCAAAACACATACAGAAAGGAAAAAAGGAAACAGAGGTTAGGGAGGTTATAGCAACCATACCAATATTAAACATAGTACTGAAGATAAACCAAAATGGCCACATGATCATTTGTACTGTACTGATAACTGCACTGCACGATGTCTCCATCACTATCATTATAGCTGAACTCAGATATTCAACTGTTTCAGCACAAAGGTTCCATAGTGGCAGGGTAAATTCAAGAACCTCCAAAATTGGACCCATAACCGGCTTTGTCAAAACACTAAGAACAGACTTAGTAGCACGTACAATCTTAAGAAACCATGTAAAAGCCTGCTCGAAATTATGCAGAAAAAGCATGGTTCCGAGATACTTAAGCCTTGAGATCATTTCCCATGTTTCTATCCAATCAAACAAAGGACCAAATAATCTTGAGGCAGTTGCCTTCAACATCGGGACATTCTTGTAGAGGTCATAAAATCCTATAAGAACAGTAACCAATGAAATCAAGACATATAATGCTCTGGCGAGAGGACACATCCATGGGCGATATATCTCGCAGAACACTGGATATGACTGAAGAAAAATGACCCATGAAGGAAGGCCATACTCAAGTAATGTTAGCAGCCTCACATCAGACAGTATAACTTCTTTTAGTCTGAAAGGCAGATCATGATCACTGAACCGAAACAAGATCAACACATCCTTGTATGTGCTAGGCTCAACCAGTGGCTTGCCACAGTCATTATCGCTGCAACATGATGAAGATGAATATGTTGAATATCTTGGCGATGTCACAAACTCCGAGTACGATTCTTCAGACATATTACTTTCAGCATCAGATCTTGTTATCTTTCTTCTCTTGTACGGCCCAGAGCAAGGTGGTGGGGTGTATGATGAGCTTGTGAAATTTGATGATACCCTAACACATTGAACATCTCCAGAATCATCACCATCGCTCTGCACACTCTCGCTGTCCCATTCAGGTGTTAAGAAGTCATTCAGGGCATCATAATATACATCACCTGCAACAGCAAGCATATAAGTAGATTGTACCTGCAGGCAAGAATAAAGGATCTCAGAAGACATAGCATTCAAAATTTTACCTTTAGGAGAGATGCTGTTCAAATAATCTTGTAAGATCTGACACTCGGAGTAATTTCCTGAGAACCAAGAAGTGATTAAAGATGAAGCTTGATTGACACTATCGAATTCCCATCTTTTCATTATTTTAGCTTCCACGACCATTGATGTATCAGTCTACAACAGCACGAAGGGAAGTAAGCATGCATGATTCCTTTAAAGTCGTCAACGTGATATTCACTGAAAACTATCAACAATAAACAGCAATACCTGAAGTTCATTCAAATAATCAATAACACTTCTGCTTCGGTACACCCCCCTAAACACATTAACGGTTGAGATTACTCCATACCCCTTCATAATAAAGGGCACGATGGTCATTTTAAAAGTACATTACCTCCGGGGTTTTTTTTTGAGTAACTAAATACCGAGGGGATACGGTGCACAACTGGGCAGGCCCACCAGGCGCGAGGCCACTTGCCATTTAAGCACGCGTGAGGTAAAAATCCTGGAAAAATAAGAAAGTTAGCATGTGGGATCGAACTCATAACCTCATCCTCCTGTTTAGAAGAGCTAGCCACTCACTACGCCGCCGTTACTGAAAATACGAATCACGAAATTTACTATTAGTTGTTTCCTGTAGATCTTGCCGTCTACTTTGTACTACTCAAGTTTTTTTTTTTTAGAGAATCTTGTACTACTCAAGTTGTTCAACGGTTCTGTGTGTGTATATTTGTTTTGTGTGAAGGAACGTAGTAAGTACCCATGTGGATGCATGTGCAAATGTCAAATCGATTTGTGCAAGCTATACGTGTACGCGTGTGTGCGCACATGTCATTTCTGTTGATTTCTTCGTGATAGATTCATGCATGTAGTCTAGTGTATGTGTATGTGTCTCCAAACAGCCATTGTATCATGTATGTATATGTTCCCATTTTTTATTTTATTTTTGTTCCCAAATTTAAGAAATGTTTGCGTTTTTAAAAAAGTTGATAATTTTTTTTTTAAAAGTACGTAGCATGCAATTTGTGTTCAACATAAATTATTAGGAATTTTTTAACTATTTTGAAAAAATGTTCAATTTTATAAAATTTTCATACACAATTTAAAATTTTAAAATTATTGACAAATTTCAAGAAATGGTTACGATATGAGAAAATGTTCATGTTAATTGATAATGACGGAAACTGCAAATAACTGAAGCATTCAAATTAGGAAAAACTACATGCTCAAAGATCCATCCGTCTGGCCTAGTCTAGCACACTCTTGTCAACTGGTGGTTTTTTTAGACCATGGATAAATGACCCCGACTTCTGGCAGCAGCCTGGCACGAACAAGTGAGGCATCCGAGCCATGTTTAAACGACTTCCGACACCGTTTGCACGTTGCGATACGTCCGGCAAGATATCAGACCCTGTTCACCGAGAAAACTCTAGAAAAAAAATTTGTCAAAAATCCAAACAACTTGGCATAATGCCTTGAATTGGTCACATAATCTGGTGAAAAAAACTGGGGCCATTTGACGGATGTGGAAAGACAACGTGCTTTCAAACAGACTCTTCTAGCTTTACCGAAACACCCTCCGTTGAACATGATCTAGTTTTAGACATTCTTAAAATGACCTCAGCTTTTGCAAGCAGGTGGGCATGCCTGTGGTAGGCATCCATGCCTGATTTAAATGATTTCTGACACCGCATGCAAATTGTGACACGTTCAGTCATTTATCTGCATTATTGACTTAGAAAACTCCAGAAGATGCAAAAAAAGTCGAAAACCGAAAAAACTTGGCATTGTGCTTTGAATTGGTCATAGCAGATGGTGGAAATTTTTTTTGGGCCCATTTGAAGGATGTCGAGATACAACGTGCTCACAAACGGAGCCTTCTGGGCAAACCGAACACCCTTAATTGAACATGGTCTAGTTTTGGACATTCTTGAATTGACCCCAACTTTTTCAAGAAGGTGTGCATGCCCATGGTAGTCAATCATGTCAGGTTTGAACGATTTCTGACACCGTATGCAAGTTGCGACACGTCCGGCCATTTATCTGCCTTTTTTGTCTGAGAAAACTCCAGAAAATGCAAAATTTGTCAAAAACCAAAACAACTTGAC
Source organism: Elymus sibiricus (assembly GCA_039707655.1). Lineage (NCBI taxonomy): Eukaryota > Viridiplantae > Streptophyta > Magnoliopsida > Poales > Poaceae > Elymus > Elymus sibiricus. Next base: position 20,094,476 of record CM077663.1, on the reverse strand, counting down.
ATGATGCCTTGAATTAGTCATAGAAGATGGTGGAATTTTTTTGGGGCCATTTGAATGATGTCGAGAAACAATGTGCTCTCAGACGGAGGCTTTTGGCCAACCTAAACACCCTCCATTGAGCATGGCCTAGTTTTGGAAATTATTGAAATGTTACCAACTTCTTCAAGGAGGTGGGCATGCCCATGGTAGTCATGCATGCCAGATTTGAACGATTTCTGACACCGTATGCAAGTTGCGACACGTCCGACCATTTATCGGCCTTTTTTGACCGAGAAAACTCCAGAAAAGGAAAAAAATTCGAAACCAAAACAACTTGACATGATGCCTTGAATTGGTCGTACAAGTTCATGGAAAAAAATTGGGGTCACTTCAAGGATGTCGGGAAACAACGTGCTCTGAGGCGGAGCCTTCTGGCCTAACCGAAGACCATCCATTAAACATGGTTTATGTTTGGACATTCTTCAAACGACCCCAACTTTTGTAAGCAGGTGGGCATGCCAATGATATGCATCCATGTCAGGTTTGAACGACTTCCAACACCGTATGCAAGTTGTGACACATCTTGCCATTATCGGTCTTTTTTTACCGAGAAAATACCAGAAAATGCAAAAAATTGCCGAAAACCAAAATAACTTGGCATTGTGCCTTGAATCGATCATACAAGGCCATGGAAAATTTGGGCCATTTCAAGGATGTCTGGATACAATGTGTTCTCAGACGGATCCTTGTGGCCACCCGAACACCCTCCGTTGAAAATGTTGTTGTTTTTTGCCATTCATGAAATGGTCTTAACTTTTGCTAGCAGGTGGGCATACCCATGATAGGCATCTATGCCAGGTTTGAAGTAAAAAAGTATTTAAAATTATTATCTAAAAAAGTAACCAAGTTTTAAAACAATAATAGAGTTCAAAAAGAAAAAAATGAATTAACACGAAAAGAGAAGAAAAACAAAAAAAATATAAAAGAAAAAATGCTTAGGCTTTGGCCCAACTAGGCGACAGCATCGCTCCTAACAGGCGCCTGTTAGGCCGGCCTAAGCATTCGTGGATTTTAAAAAGTTCATCGATTTTTAGAAAAATGTTCATGGATTTGAAATTTTTCACAGATTCTCAAAAAAAAAAGTTCACTAAAAAGAGTTGCAAAAAATGTTCCCGGTTTTGGGAACCTCAGCTTGCCAGCCGGTTTTTTTTTAAAAAAAAATCATCAATTTTGAAAAACATCATCGTATGTGAAAAAAAGTTCATCAATTTTGAAAAAATTTCAAATGTTTTGAAAAAAGTTCAGGCATTTGAAAAAAGTTCACGGTTTGTTTTTTAAAAAATTAAGGATTCGAAAAGAGTTCACAGATTTGGAAAATATTTCGTAAATTTAATAAAAATTCATGAATTTAAAAAAGAAAATGAAAATGAAAAAAATAGAAAAGAAAAAAACAGATTAAAACTCGGCCAAAACAAAAAAAGGAAAACCACTGCGACTAAGAGAGTTGTCATACCTGTAAATGTCACAACTACTAACGTGGCCTGTTGGTCACCATGGCGTATAGTCTAATGGGAGGTCTGTAGTTCGAACCATGTTGGCTGCCTATTTTTACACCCCCCCTACAAACTGTATAAAGGGTAATATGGACCTTTCACACTTCCGTATGTATGATGAGTCGTCCATTGGTATGTATATACGGATAGGCCGTATGTTTATCCTTTTTCTTCTCTTCACTTCAAGTTTCACCTTTTTTTAAAGTGTGAAACTTGAAGTGAAGAGAAGAAAAAGGATAAACATACGGCCTATCCGTATATACATACCAATGGACGACTCATCATACATACGGAAGTGTGAAAGGTCCATATTACCCTTTATACAGTTTGTAGGGGGGGTGTACCGAAGCGGGTCTCAAGGAGAAAAAGTAAAAAAAGGGACAGGAATCCTCAAAAGGAATGAAGATGTACCAACATCATCAGGAGCACGTTAGCATACTAGGATTACTATCAGGAGCACGCAAGGAACACAAGACCCTTTTTCTTTTCCTCTTCTTTTTATCTATTGGCGACGGGACGAGAGTAGAAGAAGGCTCTCTTGCTGGACATTACATGCGTACGCCAACAAGGGAGAGAGAAGGAGGGGGGCGATGGATTTCTCTGGCGCTGTGCAATGGTGGGATGAGTGGCAGCTGCGCGTTCTGGTGCTGGGCAGCCTCTTCATCCAGTACTTCCTCTTCTTCTTCTCCGTGGTGCGCAGGTGTGCTCTTCCATCTTGGCTCAGACTGTTCAGCTGGCTTGCCTACCTAGGCGGGGATGCTCTGGCGATATACGCCCTGGCCACCCTCTTCAACCGCCACAAGCAGCTGTCAGCCGTTGGGAGCGGCCTCGAGGTCCTGTGGACGCCTGTCCTCCTCATCCACCTCGGGGGCCAGCACGCGATGACCGCCTACAACATCGAAGACAACGAGTTGTGGACTCGGCATGCCATAACCGCAGTGTCCCAGGTCACGGTCGCCCTCTACGTGTTCTGCACGTCATGGTCCGGGGAGAAGAGGTTACTGCAGGCTGCAATCTTGCTGTTCGTCGTTGGGATTATCAGGTCCATCCAGAAGCCATGGGCTCTGAAGAATGCCAGTATCAGTGGCATGGTCGCCTCTTCCTCCCCATCCGCGCGAACGGAACAAGGTCAGTTTGCACTTTTGTGCGGAGGCTGCATTTCCGGTCTTGGATATGAGTTTTACAAAATGGGAAGACAAGAAGCTGCAGCCGAAGAGGGGGACATTCCGCTTGAAGAATTTATACAAGCAAGCAGGTGCGTAATGCTGTCAGAGTTAGCAAGTGATCAAGTGGAAGCGAGAAAACTAGCTCATGACTCTGTGGAAAATTATGTCTACAGGCTACTGGTAGACATATCAACTCCGTACTCTAGTCGGATTAAAATCCTACAGAATTTAATGGCCCTTGATTACCAACATGCAGATGCTTTGTTGGATAGCATGCTCTCTACGTCATTTAGGATCCTCTACACAAAACTGACGACGATAGTCAGTGGCCTTGGCGGTTGTTTGCATCTCTTGCTTCCATTCCTGACCTTAGCTTCTGCCATCCTCTTCTCCACAAGCCAAAATTATCATGACCACAACGCAACAGATGTCAAGATAACTTACATCTTGTTCTTTTGTACCATGTTTCTGGATTTCCTATTGCTCTTTCCCGGTCCTTGGATCGGAGCCTTTGGATGGGTCAAGGTTCCCCAGCATAGCCTCTTGTCGTTCTGTGGTCGTAAGAAGAGGCCCACTATTTTGATGAAGCTTGCCACAGTTGTCTGCTGCAAGGACTATGTTAACATGCATTGTTATATACAACATTTACCACCAGACTCCTCAGCCGCAATTGCAGAGTTGGTTCTTGGATATGTGAGGAATGGGTGGACAGGATACATCGACGACGCTGCCAGCTACAGGAGGTTCAACAGCCACAGAGGCCAATGGACATTGAACAAGCATAGTCTGGGTCGCGACAAACGGCTGGGGTGGAGCTTGAAGATGGCGTTTGATAGAAGCGTCCTTCTCTGGCACATCGCCACAGACCTCTGCTTTCACCACCAAAACACAACACCTCACGGCCAAAAGCGCGCCGCTCGAAGCAGAATGATATCCAACCACATGGCTTACCTGCTCTCCATCCGTCCTGAGATGCTGATGCTCGGAACACGGAACGGTATCTTCACCGTTGCCTGTGATGATGTCGAGCTCATGATGGGTGGCGTGTTAGCACCGGACGTAAGAGGACTTGCACAGGGAATTCTACACAGGGCGCAACAGCCTCCCTCGTCACAGGCCAGCAAGATAGGAGCTTTGGTTCCCAATGCATGCAGGCTTGCTGAAGCGTTGATGGAGCTGCATGATGAAGGGGAGAGGTGGGAGGTGATCCAGGGGGTATGGGTAGAGATGTTATGCTACTCTGCCGGTAGGTGTAGGGGGTACTTGCACGCCAAGAACATGAATGAAGGTCCGGAGCTGCTCTCTTATGTCTGGATCCTCTTGTCAATCATGGGGATGGAGACATCCGCCGACAGGTATCAGAAGCCGGAGCCTCCCGAAACCAAGGAAGAAGAAGAAGAAGAAGAAGAAGGTGGCGACGATGGTGGTGAAGGCAGATCCGTCGAGCATGAGATTAATATACCTGTCTAAGTTATTTCCTGAATCATTACGTTGTTTGTTGATGATGTTCTGATGCTGGATTTTCTTCCTACTTGTAAACTCGTAATGCCTTATGTATCGCTTTGTTTTTTATTTATATGGTCAGTTGATCACTCTGTCTCTGTTGGTGTAGAATAACAATAATACAAATATTCTCTTGGGTTTCTGAGGATGCATGTTGACTACACCATCAAATGAAATGCGTTGCTATGATTTGCGAGTGCTCAGTGCTCAGTATTACGTACTCGGTGTGATTTCTGCAACCCTGGTATAGTGGCCATACTGTTTAATTTCATCTGTCATTAGTATTCAGTATTCAGTGTGTAGGAGTTTGATGTTGGTCTACTTTTGCATGCCTATCAGTAACTAATACTACAAATGTACTGTGTGGTAGATATTTCTGCGTCCAGATTGATTTCTGCTTGTGTTCTGCAAGGTGCTGGTTTGGGGCTGCTGTGAGCAGTACTCCATTTCGAGGGCCTTTGTCGAGAAACCGAAGTCAGCTCTCTAGTATTTTGCACACATGGCCTAAGTGTTCCTAAGAACAGACACTGCATCAGCCAATGGTCCAATACTACGTACTCCAAGATCATTACAAAGAATATGTCGTCTAATTACTAGTCACCACCACACGTCAGTCACTAGCACTAGCAGCACAGTAATCTGATAGCAAGATTCAGAGCTCCAGCCTTGAATTGCTCAGAGAATTCGCCACAGTATCCTGTTTGGAACAATTTCCAACTACCATGCCACCATATTGTGTTTTACACAAAACCCTTAACTTAAATCGAAAATCGCATGGAGCATTGATGAAGACTGTATCGATGTAATTACTTACAATGAGCACTTCATAATCTCTGCTTGCGAGAAAACATGTCATCAGTATTGCTCTAGTACTCAATGACATCTTTCACTGTTGTCCCATGATCAGTACTTTTGATCACTTTGGTATCTATACTCGCAACAACTTTGGAGTATTGGACATATCTGGTTGTATTTACATACCATGGAATACATGATTAATCCAAACACGAAGGTGTGTGGAATCTCCATCATGTATTTTGCTCATCAGTGTTTTTGGGACACCGAGTCTTGCAAAAACTCTTTCCATGTGACTTCGGCAAGAATCACTCCTTGTCGTTTTAAATGCTAAAAAGATTTCAGCATCTTGTCAATATGTATCTTTTGCTTAGCCCCATTAGGTAAATGTATCTTCATAGATCATCATTCCTAATATCAAGGCTATTTTAGCCCAAGCACTTCATCGGAAAACTATTTTCTAATGAAGTCCTAATTCGTGTCAAGAAATATATTTCCAATTAACAATGTGTCAAGTACACAAGGTTCTTTAGAAATATTATTATGCTCCCACTTACTTTCTTGAAACCACAAGCATCTTCGTTACCCATTGATGAAGTCAAAATCTTTTGACCATTTCATCAAAACGAAGATTCCAACTCCACTTTGCTCTCTTCTGTCCATCGCTGGAACTCTGAAGTTTGCATACTTACTAGCATCCTCTGGACTAACAAAATACCTTGGACTGTATTACATACAAGTCCTAGGTTATATTTCCATCTCATGGAAATCCTTTTGGCATCCATGTTTCATATCTCATGATTGAAATATGTATTAATTGCTAGTTCAATCCGAACCGACTTTAAGCATCGCTACGATGAAACAACCTCATCGTAGTCAACTCCTTGAACTTGTTATTTCAACAAGTCGAGCTTTATGGATAAGACATCTTTATCCGTATCAGTTTTTAGTTCCATAAATATTCGTTAGACTCTAAGTCTTCCGAAAGGTGTATCAAGATTTTAATCTTGAAACATTTGTATGGAAACTATCTCGGATTGTATTGGCATTTAGCCAATTCCGGAGTCAGGGCCCATCAACGCTTCCTTGTGTATTGTAGGTATACTGTTGTCTAACAACAATATCTCGTTTGCGCACCTGAGAGGTTTGCACGAGCTTTGCCTACGTTGTTCAGCTGCAAGTTCGAACGAAGTCTATACATCTCATGTACAGGCTTCCGCATCAGTCGCAGTTGGAAAACCTTGGAATCACTTCCAAGGTTCCTTTCCTTTGATCTGATGATGAAGATACTGTTATCTCGTCGAATTGCACTGTCCTCCCACTCACCTTTTGTAAGAACTATTCTCTTTAAAAGCATACCGTTTTGTGGCAAAAATCCTTTGCCTTGTTATAGTGGTGGGGGAATACCCAATAATTAGGGATAACTTACAAAGTAGCACTTGTCTGATTTGGAATAGGTTTGTAACCTTTTACACAAGCCCCATATTCCAAATGTTAAGAAAAGATGTAACATTGTTGGGTGTACCATACCATGGCTTCATTTCAACAGACCTGATGGAGCTCTTTTCAGTGTAAAAGCCGCAGTCTCTAAAGCATTACTCTTAAAAGGGATAATGGCAAATTTATTTATGTCATCTTTGATCTTACCATGTCATAAATGGTTTGATTACATCTCCACGGACTTTCCACTTGCAGTGGTGTTCCGGGAGGTGCAAGTTATGATGCTCCTTTCACAACTCATCAGACATTTGCTAAACTTGTAACTCAAATATTCCTTTCTGCAATCGATTTGTAGAAACATAATTTTCTTCTTACAATAACTTTTACTTCATTTTGAAAACCTTTTGAATGATTTCAAAAGATCCAGACTTACGTCTCATCAAGTAAATATCCATATATCTACTTGAGTCATTTTTGAAGGTAGACAAATCCACTGTTTGCAACAACATTTATCGGACTACATACATCAAAATGTATGATCACCAATAAGTTCTTTGCTCGTTCCTTATGGCCTGTGAACGGTTTTTCAGTCACTTCACTTTTTAGAGGAAAGTTGCAAGTGTCAGATGATTCAAAATCAAACGACTTCAAAATCCATCATAATGGAATTTTCCATGCGGGTTTTGTTGGGGAACGTAGTAATAATTCAAAAAATTTCCTACGCGTTCACCAAGATCAATCTAGGAGATGCTAGCAACGAGTGAGGGGGAGTGAATCTTCATACCCTTGAAGATCGCTAAGCGGAAGCGTTACGATGAACGCGGTCGATGGAGTCGTACTCGAAAGCAATTCAGATCGCGGAAGATCCGATCTAGCGCCGAACGGACGGCGCCTCCGCGTTCAACACACGTGCAGCAAGGAAACGTCTCCTCCTTCTTGATCCAGCAAGGAGGGAGGAGAAGTTGAGGGAGAACTCCAACAACACGACGGCGTGGTGGTGGAGGGAGGTGTGGTGCTCCTGCAGGGCTTCGCCGAGCTCCTGGAGGAGGAGGAAGTGCTAGAGGGGGAAGGGGGCTGCGCCAAGGCTGGTGTCTAGCCTCCCTCCCACCCCCTCGTCTATTTATAGGCTGAGGGGGGAGGGGGCTGCGCCCCCTAGATCCAATCTAGGGGTGGAGGCGGCTGCCCTAGGGGGAACTTCCCCCCCAAGTTTGGTGGGGGCGCCCCCACCCCCTAGGGTTTGGTGCCCTAGGCACCATAGGCCCTTAGGGGGGGTGCACCAGCCCACTAGGGGGGCTGGTTCCCACCTATATTCAGCCCATTAGATCCCCGGAGGCAGGTGGCCCCTCCCGGTGGACCCCCGGTACCCTTTCGGTGGTCCCGGTACAATACCGATAACCCCCGAAACATTTCCGGCGACTGAAACTGCACTTCCCATATACAAATCTTTACCTCCGGACCATTCCGGAACTCCTCGTGACGTCCGGGATCTCATCCGGGACTCCGAACAACCTTCGGTAACCACATACAATTTCCCATAACAACTCTAGCGTCACCGAACCTTAAGTGTGTAGACCCTACGGGTTCGGGAACCATGCAGACATGACCGAGACACCTCTTCGGTCAATAACCAATAGCGGGATCTGGATACCCATATTGGCTCCCACATGTTCCACGATGATCTCATCGGATGAACCACGATGTCGGGGATTCACAATCCCGTATACACTTCTCTTTGTCCATCGGTATGTTACTTGCCCGAGATTCGATCGTCGGTATCCCAATAGCTTGTTCAATCTCGTTACCGGCAAGTCTCCTTACTCGTTCCCGTAACACATGATCCCGTGACCAACTCCTTAGTCACATTGAGCTCATTATGATGATGCATTACCGAGTGGGCCCAGAGATACCTCTCCGTCACACGGAGTGACAAATCCCAGTCTCGATTCGTGCCAACCCAACAGAAACTTTCGGAGATACCCGTAGTGCACCTTTATAGTCACCCAGTTACGTTGTGACGTTTGATACACCCAAAGCATTCCTACGGTATCCGGGAGTTGCACAATCTCATGGTCTAAAGAAATGATACTTGACATTGGAAAAGCTCTAGCAAACGAACTACACGATCTTTGTGCTATGCTTAGGATTGGGTCTTGTCCATCACATCATTCTCCTAATGATGTGATCCCGTTATCAACGACATCCAATGTCCATGGTTAGGAAACCATAACCATCAATTGATCAATGAGCTAGTCAACTAGAGGCTCACTAGGGACATGGTGTGGTCTATGTATTCACACATGTATTACGGTTTCCGGTTAATACAATTCTAGCATGAATAATAGACAATTATCATGAACAAGGAAATATAATAATAACCATTTTATTATTGCCTCTAGGGCATATTTCCAACAGTCTCCCACTTGCACTAGAGTCAATAATCTAGCTTACATCTCCATGTTATCAACATCCAATCAGTTCTAAGGCTGATCATGTTTTGCTTGCGAGAGAGGTTTTTAGTCAACGGGTCTGCAACATTCAGATCCGTGTGTACTTCGCAAATCTCTATGTCATATGTAGATATGGCCACCACACTCTGCTTGGAGCTACTCCAAAATAACCGTCCCTCTATACGTATCCAATCTGTGACTCAGAGTCATACGGATAGGTGTTAAAGCTTGCATCGACGTAACCCTTTACGACGAACTCTTCATCACCTCCATTATCGAGAAACACTTCCTTAGTCATACTAAGGACATTTTGACTGCTGTCTAGTGATCTACTCCTTGATCACTTTAGTACCTTTTTGCCATATACATGGCAAGGCACACAGCATGGCATACTTTAGAGAATCTATGGCTGAGGCATAGGGGATGACCTTCATCCTTACTCCTTATCTGCTATGGTCGAGTCTTGAGTCTCACTCAACTTCATACCTTGCACCACAGGCAAGAACTTCTTCTTTGACTGATCCATTTTGAACTTCTTCAAAATCTTGTCAAGGTATGTGCTTTGTGAAAGTCCTATGAGGCGTCTCGATCTATCTCCATAGATCTTGATGCCTAATACATAAGCAGCTTTTACCCAGGCCTTTAAGTCTTACTCCACTTCACACCTTGCCTCACTGGCAAGAACTCCTTTGACTGATCCATTTTGAACTTCTTCAAAATCTCGTCAAAGTGTGTGAAGGTCTTATTAGGTGTCTTGATCCATCTCTATAGATCTAGATGCCTAATCTGTGGACAACTCTACCCAGGTTTCATTGAAAACTCCTTTCAATTGATTATGCTTTCCAGAAATTCTACTTCATTTCCAATCAATAATATGTCATCCACATATACTTATTAGAAATGCTATAGTGCTCCCACTCACTTTGTTGTAAATACAAGTTTCTCCATAAACTTGCATAAACCCGAAGGCTTTGATCATCTTATCAAGGCGTATATTCCAACTCCGAGATGCTCACTCCAATCCATAGATGGATCGCTGGAGCTTGCATACCTAGTTAGCAAGCGTAGGATCGACAAAACCTTCCGGTTGCATCACATACAACACTTCCTCAAGGAAACCATTAAGGAATTCCGTTTTGACATTCATTTGCCAAATTTCATAAAACATGGCAATTGCTAACATAATTCTAACAGACTTTAGCATCGCTACGGGTGAGAAAATCTCATCGTAGTCAACTCCTTGAACTTGTCGAAAAACCCTTTGCGACAAGTCAAGCTTTATAGATGGTGACATTACCATCAGCGTCTGCCTTTTCTTAAAGATCCATTTATTCTCAATGGCTTGCCGATCATCGGGCAACTCCACCAAAGTCCATACTTTGTTCTCATATATGGATCCTATCTCGGATTTCTTGGCTTCAAGCCATTTGTCGGAATCCGGGCCCACCACCGCTTCTTCATAGTTCGTAGGTTCGCCGTTGTCCAACAACATGACTTCCAGGACAAGATTACCGCACCACTCTGGCGCAGAACGTGTCCTGGTCGACCTACGAAGTTCAGTAGTAACTTGATCCGAAGTTTCATGATCATCATCATTAACTTCCTCTCTGGTCGGCGTAGGTATCACAGGAACTTCTTTCTGTGATGTGCTACTCTCCAGCTCGAGAGGAGGTAAAATTACCTCATCAAGTTCTACTTTCCTCCTACTCACTTCTTTCGAGAAAACTCCTTTTCTGGAAAGGACCCATTCTTGGCAACAAAGATCTTGCCTTCGGATCTGTGGTAGAAGGTATACCCAATGTCTTTAGGGTATTCTATGAAGACACACTTGTCCGCTTTGGGTTCGAGCTTATCAGACATAAGCGTCGCATCCCCAAACTTTAAGAAATGACAGCTCAGACATATGGTGTCATCTCAACGGATTTAGATGGTGCCCTATTTAAAGTGAGTGCGCTGTCTCTAATGCATAACCCCGAAAAGATAGTGGCAAATCCGAAGAGACATCATAGAACGCACCATATCGAATAGAGTGCGATTACGACGTTCGGACACACCATTACGCTGTGGTGTTCCAGGTGGCGTGAGTTGTGAAACAATTCCACATTTTCTTAGATGTGTGCCAAACTTGTGACTCAAATATTGTTCTCCACGATCAGATCGTAAGAACTTTATTTTCTTGTCACGTTGATTCTCAACTTCACTCTGAAACTCCTTGAACTTTTCAAAAATTTCAGACTTATGTATCATTAAGTAGATATGCACATATCCACTCAAGTCATCCATGAAGTGTGAGAACATAACGATATCCACCGCGCGCCTCAACGCTCATTGGACCACATACATCTGTATGTATTATTTCCAATAAGTTGGTTGCTTGCTCCATTGTTCCGGAGAACGGAGTCTTAGTCATCTTGCCCATGAGGCATGGTACACATGTATCAAGTGATTCATAATCAAGAGATTCCGAAAGTCCATCAGCATGGAGCTTCTTCATGCATTTGATACCAATATGACTTAAGCGCCAGTGCCACGGGTATGTGGAACTATCATTATCAACCTTGCATCTTTTGGCATCTCTATTATGGTCATGTGTACTACTATGATCGAGATTCAATAAACCATCCATTGGGTGCATGATCATCGCAGATTTTATCCAAATAAACAGAACAACCATTGTTCTCTGATGACCATTCGTCTTGCAATGAACATGATCAGATATGATGTTCATGCTCAACACATGCACCAAATAACAATTATTTAGGTTTGTAATCCCGAAAGTAGAGCAAGCGTGCCGATGGTGATCACATCAACCTTGGAGACACTTCCAACACGCATCGTCACCTCGTCCTTAGCTAGTCCTCGAAGCTCCTGTTTCGAGTTGCAAATGACATCAACTGAACTGGTATCAAATACCCAGGTGCTACCACGAGTACTAGTAGGTTACACATCAGTAGTGTGTATATCAAATATACCCTAGTTAACGTCGCCAACCTTCTTTATTTGCCAAACACTTGGGATAATTCCGTTTCAGCGACTATTCCCTTTGCAATAGAAGCACTAAGTCTCGGGTTTGGGTTCAGCCTTGGGTTTCTTCACGGGAGTGGCAACTGGCTTGCCATTCTTGAAGTTTCCCTTCTTTCCCTTGCCCTTCTTGAAACTAGTGGTCTTATTAACCATCAACACTTGATGCTCCTATTTGATTCCTACATCCGCGATCTGAAGCATCGCAAATAGCTTAGGGATCATCTTCATCCCTTGCATGTTATAGTTCATCACGAAGATCTAGTAGCTTGGTGATCGTGACTAGAGAACTTTGTCAATCACCACCCTTTCGGAAGTCTAACTCCCACTTGATTCAAGTGATTGTAGTATCCAGACATTCTGAATACATGCTCACTAACGGAGCGGTTCTCATCCATCTTGCAGCTATAGAACTTGTCGAAGGTGTTATACCTCTCGACCCGGGCATGAGCCTGAAAAACAACTTCAGCTCCTGAAACATCTCGTATGTTCCGTGGTGCTCAAAACGTTTTGGAGCCCTGGTTCTAAGCTGTGAAGCATGGCGCACTGAACTATCAAGTAGTCATCTTTACTTGTCTGCCAGACGTTCATAACATCCTCAGACGAAGCCTTAGGGGTAGTGCACTGAGCGGTGCATCAAAGACATAAGCCTTCTGTGCAGCAATGAGGACAATCCTCAAATTACGGACCCAGTCCGCATAGTTGCTTCTATCGACTTTCAACTTTTTCTTTCTCTAGGAACGTATATTACTTCAGGGGAGCTACAGCGTGGGTCATTGATCTACGACATAAAATTGCTAAGACACTTAGACTAAGTTCATGATAATTAAGTTCACTTAATCAAATTAATAATGAACTCCCACTCAGATAGACATCCCTCTAGTCATCCAAGTGATACATGATCCATATCGACTAGGCCGTGTCCGATCATCACGTGAGACGGACTAGTCATCAATGGTGAACATCTCCATGTTGATCGCATCTTCTATACGACTCATGTTCGACCTTTCGGTCTCCGTGCTCCGAGGCCATGTCTGTACATGCTAGGCTCGTCAAGTCAACCTAAGTGTTTCGCGTGTGTAAAACTGTCTTACACCCGTTGTATGCGAACGTTAGGATCTATCACACCCGATCATCACGTGGTGCTTCGAAACAACGAACCTTCGCAACGGTGCACACTTAGGGGGAACACATTCTTGAAATTTTAGTGAGGGATCATCTTATTAAGCTACCGTCGTTCTAAGCTAATAAGATGTAAACATGACAAACATCACATGCAAATCATATAGTGACATGATATGGCCAATATCATATTGCTCCCTTGATCTCCATCTTCGGGTGCGGCATGATCACCATCGTCACCGGCATGACACCATGATCTCCATCATCATGATCTGCATCATCGTGTCTTCATGAAGTTGTCTCGCCAACTATTACTTCTACTACTATGGCTAACGGTTAGCGATAAAGTAAAGTAATTTACATGGCGTTTTTGATTGACACGCAGGTCATACAATAAATAAAGACAACTCCTATGGCTCCTGCCGGTTGTCATATTCAACGACATGCAAGTCATGAATCCTATTACATGAACATGATCAATCTCATACATCACATATATCATTCATCACATTCTTTTGGCCATATCACATCACATAGCATACCCTGCAAAAACAAGTTAGACGTCCTCTAATTGTTGTTGCAAGTTTTACGTGGCTGCTATTGGGTTTCTAGCAAGAACGTTTCTTACCTACGAACAAGCCACAACGGTGATATGCCAATTGCTATTTACCCTTCATAAGGACCCTTTTCATCGAATCCGATCCGACTAAAGCAGGAGAGACAGACACCCGCTAGCCACCTTATGCAACGAGTGCATGTCAGGCGGTGGAACCAGTCTCGCGTAAGCGTACGCGTAAAGTCGGTCCGGGCCGCTTCATCCCACAGTACCGCCGAATCAAGATTGACTAGTAACAGCAAGCAAATTGAACAAACCAACGCCCACAACTCATTGTGTTCTACTCGTGCATAGAATCTACGCAAGACCTAGCTCATGATGCCACTGTTGGGGAACGTAGTAATAATTCAAAAAATTTCCTACGCGTTCACCAAGATCAATCTAGGAGATGCTAGCAACGAGTGAGGGGGAGTGAATCTTCATACCCTTGAAGATCGCTAAGCGGAAGCGTTACGATGAACGCGGTCGATGGAGTCGTACTCGAAAGCGATTCAGATCGCGGAAGATCCGATCTAGCGCCGAACGGACGGCGCCTCCGCGTTCAACACACGTGCAGCACGGAAACGTCTCCTCCTTCTTGATCCAGCAAGGAGGGAGGAGAAGTTGAGGGAGAACTCCAACAGCACGACGGCGTGGTGGTGGAGGGAGGTGTGGTGCTCCTGCAGGGCTTCGCCGAGCTCCTGGAGGAGGAGGAAGTGCTAGAGGGGGAAGGGGGCTGCGCCAAGGCTAGTGTCTAGCCTCCCTCCCACCCCCTCCTCTATTTATAGGCTGAGGGGGGAGGGGGTTGTGCCCCCTAGAGCCAATCTAGGGGTGGAGGCGGCTGCCCTAGGGGGAACTTCCCCCCAAAGTTTGGTGGGGGCGCCCCCACCCCCTAGGGTTTGGTGCCCTAGGCGCCATGGGCCCTTAGGGGGGGCGCACCAGCCCACTAGGGGGGCTGGTTCCCACCTATATTCAGCCCATTAGATCCCCGGAGGCAGGTGGCCCCTCCCGGTGGACCCCCGGTACCCTTTCGGTGGTCCCGGTACAATACCGATAACCCCCGAAACATTTCCGGCGACTGAAACTGCACTTCCCATATACAAATCTTTACCTCCGGACCATTCCGGAACTCCTCATGACGTCCGGGATCTCATCCGGGACTCCGAACATCCTTCGGTAACCACATACAATTTCCCATAACAACTCTAGCGTCACCGAACCTTAAGTGTGTAGACCCTACGGGTTCGGGAACCATGCAGACATGACCGAGACACCTCTCCGGTCAATAACCAATAGCGGGATCTGGATACCCATATTGGCTCCCACATGTTCCACGATGATCTCATTGGATGAACCACGATGTCGGGGATTCACAATCCCGTATACACTTCTCTTTGTCCATCGGTATGTTACTTGCCCGAGATTCGATCGTCGGTATCCCAATAGCTTGTTCAATCTCGTTACCGGCAAGTCTCTTTACTCGTTCCTGTAACACATGATCCTGTGACCAACTCCTTAGTCACATTGAGCTCATTATGATGATGCATTACCGAGTGGGCCCAGAGATACCTCTCCGTCACACGGAGTGACAAATCCCAGTCTCGATTCGTGCCAACCCAACAGACACTTTCGGAGATACCCGTAGTGCACCTTTATAGTCACCCAGTTACGTTGTGACGTTTGATACACCCAAAGCATTCCTACGGTATCTGGGAGTTGCACAATCTCATGGTCTAAAGAAATGATACTTGACATTGGAAAAGCTCTAGCAAACGAACTACACGATCTTTGTGCTATGCTTAGGATTGGGTCTTGTCCATCACATCATTCTCCTAATGATGTGATCCCGTTATCAACGACATCCAATGTCCATGGTTAGGAAACCATAACCATCAATTGATCAACGAGCTAGTCAACTAGAGGCTCACTAGGGACATGGTGTGGTCTATGTATTCACACATGTATTACGGTTTCTGGTTAATACAATTCTAGCATGAATAATAGACAATTATCATGAACAAGGAAATATAATAATAACCATTTTATTATTGCCTCTAGGGCATATTTCCAACAGGTTTCTCCAATGTGACCAAATGCAGTGCCACACTTGTGTGGTATTCTTTTAGTCTTTACGACATTTAGCGTCAGTGTTATGGATGTATCATATTACCATCAATATTCATAACATACATCGCATCCCATGATGGAAGCATGGCCCCCATATGTTATTCATAATACTGAAGAACATTTGTTGTTTTTATGAACAACTCTTTTGCAACAAACATTGTGCAATGGGCTAGAGTGTATGAAACTCTAAAATGAATTATGAAAGTAAACACAGAGGTAATATATTATTATCATTATTCATGACATACATCTCATTCATAATGAAAGTATGGCCCTTATGTTATTCATAACACCGAACATCAAAAGTTCTCTTATGAATCAACCTTCTTGCAAGATACCTTATGCAATGGGGTAGAGTTTGTAAAACTCTAAATGAATTATGAAAATAAATACAGACGGTAATACACCGATGGAAGGTATAGTAACATTTACTATTTTCCCTGTGTATACCTAAACCTCATTCCTGGCTAGTCTTTCAGGCCATAGTAGTTCTTACATCGAGTTGCAACAGAATGCAATCAAGTGGGTATCTTTGTGATCAACTCACAATACCCAAGAATTAGTGATTAACATGTTTAACCATAATCCCCAAGAACTATATCTTTGACCAGCCTTTTATACATCAAAAACTTGTATGACATTCATACATGAGCTGGATATTCCAGTCTTCTTTCCTTTTTGCCTTTATACTTCTAACAGTTTAACTTTTAGTATTTCTCCTACTCTCAGAAGAATCACCCAACTTAAGAGTGGCGTTAGCCCCGGACTTCCTAGGCGTGAAAGGTTTACTAACACCCTTTAGACACTTCCTTTCTCTTTAAGTTGTTGTTTTATTCACCTTTCATCATATGACAGGCGTTCTTCTGGATCACTCTTTTATCAGTCAAATGCCCAGTAAACACCTTTACTAATATTTGCAAACAAACATTGCTTTGGATATCTCATATCTTTTAGCCTTTGTCTGTCTCTGAAAATGATTTTCAGATTCCAAGAATATATCATAACTATCCAAACTTTCGAAGTTCGGGTCTCTTGGAAGCAAACATATTGCACTTTGACCGTAACGGAATATTAGCTTTTGGATCAAAGGACGAGAGTCATATCATCCATAGCATTAGCGGGAGAATACCGAAAGTATGCGATAGGATAAAGTCCTTCTCGGCACTCTTGAGGACAATCCTCACATTACGTTACCAACCGTAAAGTTTTAACCAGATATCTAACAGCTAATTCAATTTTAATAGGGAAGGTGGAAATGCGAGCCATTATTCTACAACTATTATGAAAATCACACTATAGACAATGTTCACAATTAATTGCACTAAGAATTAAACAAGATAATTCTATAGCGCGCTCCCACTCAAATCAATATCTCTCATAATTGATTGTGAGTGATTCAAGATCCAAATTTCAATTCAACGCCAAGGATGCATCCATCTCAAGTGACGAGAATTTCATTTGTTAGGCCAACTTGCCAATCACATCTCTATGTGACTCTTGTCCATCTTTCGATGCTTGTGTTCCGAGCTCATGACTTTCATGCCTGAACGTCAAGACAACCAAGTGATCACACTGCGAGGTCTCAACTCACCCGCCTCACACATCCCTAATCGTTCGTACCCATGCATCCATGTGATACCCCGAAAAGTTAGGTGCCGTGACGGTGCAACACTTGGGAGAACACTAACTACTTGATAATTTTGTGAGAGATCACCCTAATAAAAGCGACTACCGCGCAATCAAGAAGGGTGCATCATAAGGGATAAACATCTCAGGCAATTCATAATAGCATGATATGGTATAGCCCTTTCGGACGGAGAAGTCTTTCATTTCTTCGTCTTCGGCATTCGCGTCGGTGTTCACCTTTGCGAAGATTGCCACCACCTTGTCGATGCACCAGATAATATTGCTATCTCTATAGCTAATAAAATAAGTGCATTACATAAGGTTGACACGCAGGTCATTAAAGTGCAATCATATGGCTCCAGCCATCATGTTGAATCATGACACGCAGGTCATGTTAATTTACATTATATAGTCATCTCATACATAATCAAATTAAATATGAGCATTGCTATACCACATCATATGCACATCTCATGTCATCCTGCAAAACCAAGTTAGACGCCTCTAATCGGTTTATACAAGATTTTATTTTACTTGGCTTCTAAGGTTTCAACCAAACCGCAGCTACCAACGTCCATCATCAAGCATGATAATCCAAGTCGCTAGATTAACATTGCGGGGTGTATGAAACAAGAGATAATAAAATCTCGAGCCCCATACTAAACTTCGTCATACGCATGACCCCTGTGCAGATCATATCTGCATTGCCCTTTCATCTGTGAATTTCATCTTTCTTTTGACTATGGCAGAACCCAAAGAACTGAAGCACTTTCATGATCAGCCAGAATCACGGATTGCCAGAACTTTGTCAGATTCCACCATCCATACGCAAATTCTGGGGAAGCAACAAGAACATCGGGTAACAGATTTCATCTGGTACCCGCACAAATAATTTCCAGTAATAGAACTCTTCTACTACAAATTATATTGTGCAACACCCATACATCTCATGTATTCTAGATCGCAACCTGCATCTACGCATAGCACGGCTCATGATGCCACTGTAGGGTAACGTAGCAGAAAACAAAAAAATTCCGACCTACGCACCAGCCCAGGACCACTATGGAGACTGCATACAAGGTTTGATCTGTTTCGTTACCGACTCGTAGCGCAGCGGAAGTAGAGTCAATGACGATCGGCGGTGTAGATCCCCGCAGCTAGGATTTACAACCTCGCAACCGCGAGGATGTATACCCTCATACGCCCCTCGGACAGCCCTCCGGGAGGCGGTCGGACAGTCCCCCGGACGGTGTCGCGGACAGCCCTTCGGGAGGACCTTCGAAACTCGAACGGTCACTCGGACAGCCCTTCAGGAGGACCTTCGAAACTCGGACGGTCACACGGACAGCCCTTCAGGAGGCACTCTCGAACTAAGACCGAAACTACGATCTCTCTACAGAGTTGCACACATACGGTGTCATCTATCCGGCAGGGCTTCGCCGTCCAGAACTAGTTCCCACCGGAACCCAGACAGCCTTTCGGCTCTACGAAACTATTTCGCTGGGAGGGAGAGAGAGAGCCAGATCATGCATGGCATTTGTATGTGAGAGCAAGGATGGGGAGATGGCAGCCATCTCACCTCTTATTTATAGGAAAACCAAGGGGTAGTGTGCCTCCACAAATTTGCAAAAAACTCCCCTGCAATATTTCATACATGAGGGTGTTAAGTGCAAAATGGGGTGCCATGTGGAGCTCCCATGGAGCTCCCCATCTTGGCCGGCCACACACTTGGGGGGGACCCCCACATGGGGTGCCTTGCACCCCAATCCCTTCTAGAATCTTTTTGGAATATTCCAAAAAGGTGCCTTTCCAAAAATATCCAAAAAGCACTTTCACTAATCATGATGACATTTTTCAGCGTCCGTTCGAACTGAAAATATTTATGTGGGCTTAGAACATTTCCAGTACCCACTAAAATAATTTTCTACGCGTTCCGGAACAATTCCGCTTTAGTGATTTTCATCTGCGAAAAGCATCTGAAGCGGTTCCAGCAGCTCCAGAACATTTCCGGTTTTCATCCCGGAAAATTCCAGAAAGTTTCCAGAATGATTCTGGCACCCTCCAAGAATTATCAGGCATGTGCCGAAACCAATTTGACTTAATGGTATACCCCGAAACAACTTTTCGGTTCTACCGGAACTATTCCGATATTCTCTCCGGAACGTTTCCGTTTCGTCCGAAACTTTTTTGGTGATTTTCTCTCAGACTCCCTGTCTAGTATTCAGCAGATAGATGACCCTTAAGCGTGTGACCCTATAGGTTCGGTGAAGTATAGACATGATCGGAACATCTTTCCGATCAATGGTCAGCATCGGAGCCGTGGACACCCATATTGACCCCTATACCCACACGAATGAATATTCGAGTGAACCTCAGTTGCCGTGTGCTATTCCTGTTGCTTCACGATATGTTACAAATACCCGAGGTGAGATTTTCTGCATCCCCGTGGATCAACAACTTGTCCACTATGCAAGTTACCTCGTTACCGGTTTTGTTCTCTTTTTCTCGTTTCCGTGTTCCGGCATCCCTGTGATCAAATCACCTTGTGTCTGGCCAGACGATGATGGATACCGTAACACCGAGAGGGCCCGAGAATATCTCTCCATCGTCGGAGGAGCAAATCCCAATCTCGAGCTATCAAGTTACTTGACACACTTTTCCATGAACCTGTAAGCCGCCGTAATTGCCACCCATTTACGGATGACGTTTAACAAACCCCAAAGTTCATGGAGCAAGCATGAAGAAACTCGACACCCTCATGGTCTAAGGAATTATGCAAACATTAACTATCTCTATGTTATTAACCATTAACTTGTGACGAATGAATCTCATAGCATAACATCAATTCGGGTCGATTCAACACAAGTGTTCTACCAACATTGTGCCCTCAAAATTGCCGGCATATCCATGCCCATGATCAGGAAAACAGGATCATCATGCAATACTTGAGCCAGTCTTAGAGGCAAGACTAGGAATACATTTTACCGTTTATTATTCCACACGTGCATATGAGTCTTCCTCTGAGCCTCGTGTTATTGCAGACTCGAGAACCATAGCAGTTATAGCATGGATCATAAACTCAATTATGAACATGGAGATAATCAATAGCATTTAATATTGCCTCTAGGGCATATCTCCTATAGGGGGGGTATGGCAGGTGGTGGATCTGGCGTCCCAATCCGACAATATGGAGTGGGGTGGCGGCCCCTCGTCCATTTGCGGGTTGGCTTTAGATCGACGATGTGTTGAGTGACGAACCTTTCATGCGGCGCTGAGGTGGCTGGGCGCCGGATCTAGCTTGTCGGCTTGCGGCGGCAAGGTGAATGGTTCCAGCATGGTGGTGGCGCCGCCACGGCGCCGGGGGTGTGCGGACCAGCGGGTTTGTGGATCAGCTGCGGGTTTTCCCTGCCAGTAGTTAGTCGCGTGGGGGTGTGGAGGCCAGTTGATCCGGGCCATGGACTGCATGGCTACTGCTGACGCCGATGACGCGGCGCCCGAGGGCATCGTTCTTCCTTCCTGAAGGGTTGTCATGGAGCTCTCTAGCCTTGTCCATCCTCGGGGTTCGTCTTCGAGTGAAAGCATATGGCCCTGTTGCAAGGTCGAGCAACGTCGTTGTTTCCACGCCGCTTCCCCCTTTGGGGCGTTGTCTTGAAGATTTGTTCCCCTCCGCACTTTCCCTGCGCTAGACGTGCACGGCATCACGGTTGGCTGGTCCCCAACCAATGATGCGAGTGGTTGGCATTGCGACTCGTGCGGCGACAATGATGGTGGCGTGCGGAGCTGGGTTGCGGCTTTTTCTTCTGACGTCGATGGTTCGGTGCGCCAATGGGTGTGCCTATGTTTGTTTCTCGCTATGACAGAGAAGTCAGAGCTGCGTGCGGTGGGCCCCCTGCGGCAACGATGACACCATGAGGGTGGTTTCAGCGGACGGTGCTCTCTAGATGTTGCGCTGGACTAGGTCGGTGCGAGGCTTGCAACTTTCTCCTATGAAGCTCATTCGCAAAATTGGAGGTGCCATGTCCTCGATGCTTTGGTTGACTGTTTGGCGATGCTTTGTTGCTTGGTGCAACCTCTCGACGGTTGGTAAGCTTGTGCTTGTCCAAGGAGAAGTCGAAGTTGTCTGATCAGTGTGATGGATGATGCCGATGACGCTCTCGGTTGGTGTTGATGATTCGGTTGTGTCGTTGGTTGTGACGTGATCTTGTTTGTGGCCAGGTCGTCTGTGTGTGCCCCATGTATGGTTGTAATGTGCTGTTGTGCGGTTTTAGCCCGGTTTTTCGTATATTAACCAGGCAACTCTCCACTTCTTTTTTAATGAATCGAGATCCTCAGAGGCCGACTTAAAAAAATGATGGGAAGAACAAGAAGATCCATCCAGCAGACAGGAGGCAGCCACCAGTGGTGGAGTTGCTAGGGGGTGCACTGCACTGCATTGATAGGGTGGTGGAATTCCGTGGAGACCGTGTACATGACTCCTCCCGTGCGTACTCGAGGTGAGATGGTGCCACATGTCCCCCTATCGCATCCCATGGCATCTGTTCTCGCCCGCTCCAGCGCTCCTTTCCTCGGCTCGCGAGGCTCAATCGCTCCAGCGCTCCTTCCCTCCTCTCGGCTCAATCGGTACCAGCGAAGTTGTGGCGGCGGCTGTGAGCAGAGTGGCCGCGGTGGCGGAGCAGGAGGACATCGTGTGGGGGCTGCTCGACCCCCGATGTCTGAGGATCCGGATCAGACTGGCAACCGTGTTGGACGCGGAGCGCCGCTGCGGGGCAATGGCGCCGGGTTCGGTGTCCGTGTGCACACCTGTCACAGCATCAGTGTCTTGTAAACCAACAACTCAACAAATGCAATATCCCGATTAAGAATAAGAGCAGCTTTTCACTAATGAACAGATGCCTTGCATAATAGTTTAATTTTCTAGCTTTGTGGTCTTGGTCATTTTCTTCTCAATGGGCTTCGCAGTTGTATTCTCCTTTCTTGCTAGAGAATGACTGTATAATAGTTCAGTGAACTGAATGCAATTTCCTGATTCAACAAGAAGAAGCAGCTTGTTTTGTTTTGGCGAGGCTCAAGACGAGGCCCACCTATACGCTGAATTGTTTGGCTGCGGGTAGGGCCAGTGTCCGATTAACTATTTGGGGATACCGATACATTATCGGAGACTCACAAATGCTGAATGGAAATACATCCAGGAGAGACTACAAAAAAGGTTAAGCAGTTGGAAAGGTAAACTGCTATCTCTAGGTGGAAGGTTGGTTCTCATAAATTCAGTACTAAGTAATATGGTACTGTATATGATATCCTTCTTCCAACTTCCGAAAGGAGTCTTACATAGATTGGATTATTTTCGATCAAGATTCTTTTGGCAAGGAGATGGCGAGAAAAAGAAATATCGTCTGACTAAATGGAGCGTGGTTTGCCGTCCCAAAGACCAAGGAGGTTTGGGTATTCATGATCTTGAGGTTAAGAATACTGCCCTACTCGGTAAGTGGTTGTTTAAGCTGCTGACGGAGGATGGTGTATGGAAAACCCTCCTAAGAAGAAAATATGTAGGGTCAAAGGCAGGTTCCCAAGTATATTGGAAGCCTGGGGACTCACACTTTTGGGTTGGTCTAATGGCTACGAAGAAATTCTTCTTCCACTATGGATCCTTCTCTATTAAAGATGGTTCAGAAATTAGATTCTGGGAGGACAAGTGGCTAGGTAATGCCACACTCCGGGAACAATATCCAGCTCTATATAATATTGTTCGTCACAAGGGTGATACTATCACCGCGGTTCTGGAATCCTTTCCTCCGAATGTGACGTTCAGACAAGATTTAATAGGCCCCAGACTTGCATCGTGGAATGATTTGATAAATCGTCTCGCCACGGTACATTTATCATAAGGAGTCGATGAATTTCGATGGAATCTAAACATGAGTGGTAAATTGTTAGTAGATTCAATGTATAGAGCGTTGATTCATTCTGATGTGCCAGTTGATAATAATAAGAAGATCTGGAGATGAAAATACCGCTTAAGAATAAAATCTTTGCGTAGTATCTTTGTCAAGAAGTCATTCTTACCAAAGATAACCTTATTAAGAGGAATTGACTTGGAAATACGCAATGTGTTTTTTGTCATCATGACGAAATAATAAAACACTTGTTCTTCCAATGCAAATTAGCTCGGTCTATATGGTCAATCATCCAAATAGCTTCTGGCTTGTATCCTCCACGTGGTTTAGCTAACATTTTTGGCAACTGGTTTCATGGGATTGATCACAAGTTTAGAATTCTTATCAGGGTGGGAGCAATTGCCGCTGTTTGGTTACTTTGACTATGTAGGAATGATAATGTTTTTAACAATAAAAGTACTTCTCTTATGCAGGTTATTTACAGGTGTACCGGTACGCTCCGTTTATGATTGTCTCTACAACATGTGGACAATCAAGACCTGTTTACGAAGGTGTGTACATGCTTGGAGCACACGGCAAGCGATACTTTTACCCAACATGGATGGCAGCATAATCTTTGGATTGGCCCTACTGCAGTTTAGGCGGCATACAGACTCGATTTCTGTGTATTTCGCCTTTATTCTTGTTTTTTTAGCTTCGACTTGGTAAGGCTGTGTGCATCCCAGTTATGTAGAGGCCGGGTGTAATGATTAAACCTTTAAGTAATAAAGCGGCCTTTATCGGAAAATTTACCTCCCTTTATTTGATATCAGTGTGTTCGTGTTCTCAGTAAGCACAAATATATTGTCCTGTTTTGCGGCAGCTGTTCATGTCAACAGCTTGGATTTGCTTTGTTATGTGCTCTGCAGTTCTGAGGTTGCAGTTTTTTTGAACTTCTCTGAATTTTGATTCGTATCGCGCCGCGCTAGGATTGACTCTATGTAATTAGCACTGATGGTTCAAGGCAGTGTCAATGCAGATGGCGCGGCCGCCGGCGGGGGCTCGGCTCGTGGCGGCGGCGAGCCGGTGTACGACAAGCAGCGACGCGCGGTGGTGCCGACGTCGTCCGTGGAGGCGGCAGGCACACGGATGGAGCCGCCGACGAGGGCGTCCCGTGGGGGCTTGGCTTGGGGCGGCGAGCCAGTGTACGACGGCGAGGCGCGGTGGTGACATGCGGTCCGTGAAGGCGGTGGGCACGAAGGCGACGACGGCGGGGCTGTTGGCTGCTCGCTCGGCCATGGCGTCGCCCTCCGCTCGCTGGACCCGATGGGATCGAACGTGCATCGTGCCCGGCGAGAGGTGAGTCCTGTTCGGTTTCGGAGCTCATTCCCAGAGGCTTGCTAGTTGGAGCGATGCCGCCCGCTGTTGATTCCGGTGGTTGATGGGCGGTCTCCTCGGAGCTACGCCGCCCACCGTTGCATCGGCGGTCGAAGGGCGGTCCCCGGCGACTTGCATCTGTACTTTCTGGTTGAAGGGCAACCATTCCTCCCGGCCGATGTGCCAGAAGGGAGACAGCTTGACCTTGTACTGTTGCTCGATTGCTCTATCTCCGGCGGGCTGGTGGCGGCGCAGCGGTGAATCCCTTGATCCAAGTGGTTTCGTCCCCGGCGTCGACGGATTTGATCCAGGGCTGGGTCTTTGGACCGGATTGCAAATCTCCTCTGTGTTCTAGGGTCCTTATTGCAAGAAGCATGGACTTGTTTGTAATTTCCCTTTATGTCTGGGTCCTTGTGTAAACTGGCGTGTACTGTTTACTCTCCTTTCTCCAATAAAATCTAGGTCCTTCGGGGCCTTACCTTGTTAAAAAAAAAGTGCTGTGATGCTTGTAGCCTCACTCGCTGCAGCATCTTTGAACGGCAGCTAGCTAGCCTTTCGACTTCACTGCACCGGTAGTTTTTTTTTTTATTTGAGAAAGGGATGCTTGTATTCAAATGCTCATACACAGTACAAAGACCCAGCACATACAAGCACACCCCACACATACGAAAACGGATACAGACCACAGGCCCAGCCACCTATGCACGACGAACCTCACCCTCGCCGCATCCATCTGCCAGCCGGTCGCTCGCCGTCTGCTCGAGTCGCCAAGAACAAAACCTTCCTCCGGCATCGCCATCCATGGCTTTGTAGGCCGCATATAGGTCCCACCCCACCGGACGGGAACCGAGGTCGGGTTCCGGCGCATCGGCCGGGGATAACCCCCACAGAAGAGAAGGTTCCATACCTTCGCCGTGGCACCGGCTTGCCGGAGCCGCGAAGGAAGACGATCCCCCACTGACCTCAACCCCAAAACAGGGCCTGCAGCCCCAAACTCACCAAAGACACACAAAGCCGGCGCCGCCAACCAGCAAAGGACCAGCGACCCGGGACACCCACCGCCGGAACTGCAGCAGCGACCGACGCCACTCTGTCTATGTGCGTATGTGCATGATCCTTCGTGCTCTCTTTTTCTTTTTCTAATGCTACCTCCATTCATCTGGGTTTATTAGTCTCATTCGTATTTTATGTCAAATTTTGATCATATATATATTTAACTAGCAAAATATAAGTGATATATCACGTGGCACGCCACTCAGTCTATGTGCGTATGTGCATGATCCTTCGTGCTTTCTCTTTCTTTTTCTAATACTACCTCCATCCATCTGGGCTTATTAGTCCCATTCATATTTTATGTCAAAATTTGATCATATATATATTCAAGTAGCAAAATATAAGTGATATATCACAAAAATTATATTGTTAGATTTGTATTTGAAAGTAGTTTCCTATGGTACTATTTTTATTACATATTACTTATATTTTGCTAGCCAAATATATGGTCAAAGTTTGACACAAAATACGATGGGGACTAATAAATCCAGACGGAGGTAGTAAATGTCAGAATTTGTGCATCTGAGTGGGCGAGCCTGCAGATTGCAGACAACCTAGTCGGATGGCGTCCGTCGGTCAAGATTTTGCCCCGGCTCTTTGGTTGGCTTTACCGTGCATATTATGTTTGTCTTAAGTCAAACTTTGTAAATTTTGATCAACTTTATAGTATTAAAAAACATTAACATTTACAATATCAAATAAATATAATATGAAAATATATTCCATGATTGATCTAATGTTATTGATTTGGTATTGTAAATGTTCGTATTTTTTTCTCTAGACTTGATCAAACTTTAAAAGGTTTGACTTAAAGACAAACTTAATAGTTACAAGTCTGCAGCCCTAGAGGACACCTCAAGAAAAGTCTAGGGTTCCCCTGCCTCCCACCGGCGCCGCCGTCGGTCCGCCTCGTCTCCGGTGGCCTTAGGGCCATGGCGGCGCGGTGGATCTCGGCCCTTGTCGGCGGGAGGGCTCTGTTTTTAGTTGTTCCTTCGCGTTTTGTTAGGGTTTGTGTCCTGCTCAGGAAGACGAGACGGCGGCGGCTCCCTGAAGATGGAATAAGGTTCTCCCCGCCTAGCCCCCGTCCTGATGGTGTGCTTAGCATCGTCGGTGGGCGTGTGGAGATGTGTCTCCGGCGGATCTGTCATTGGTGCATTTGCTCGGATCTGGTCGTAGTTCGTCTACGTTCATGTGTTTTCAGGTTGGATTCTTCTTATCTACGTTACTCTTCATCGGCGGTGGTTGCTGTTCTGTTGCGCTGGTCCTATGGGGCCTTAGCACGACGACTTCCCGACTGTCTACTACAACAAGTTTTGCCCGGCTCCGGTGAGGGAGGGGCGATGACGGCGGCGCGCCTTCGGCTCACTTCAGTGCTTGTAGTCGTCGCTAGGTGGTCTACGGATCTGAATGTAATTTTTATTATTTCTGGTGTTCGCTGTACTGCCATGATTGAAGATGAATAGATTGGAAGTTTTTTCGCAAAAAAAAAGACAAACTTAATACGCGAAGCAAAAGAAACGAAGGGAGTACGTACTCTACGTAAAGAAATCAAAGGTAGTGAGTGGCGTTCGTTGGCAAGTCGAGATTGCGTCTTTTTTTTTTTAGCAACTGTGGGATCCCCAAGGATCCCGATTTATGTATTCAAGATAGGAAAATGTACATCACTTAATACAAAGGACCCTTAAGAAACAACAAAGAGCAAACAAGTCCCTGGACCTTTGCAAGAAGGACCTCAACCTAAAGATCAAAAACGCAATCAGGTCCACTTCGTCCGCACCGGATACGCCTCGCCGTCGCTGGGGACGATACCACTTGGGGCGACAAGGGAGCCACAGCAACCAGCCATGGCGACCGCCCGGACGAAGAACTGCCTCCCATGTGGCTTCGATGCCGGGAGGAAAGTGGATGGCCGCCCTTCGGCCAGAATTTTTTGAGTTACAGAAATATCTGAAACTTCCAGATTACTACAGACTGTCCTGTCTGAAACAGATTCTGTTTTCTTTGTATTGTTTGCTTGTTTTGATGATTCTATGGACTTTTCCGGGGGGCATGAGCCATAGCAAAGTTGGAATACAGCAGATATTATGCAAGATAAAATATGAATGGGTTTGCAACTGTACCTAAAAGTAGTGATTTACTTTCTTATACTAACGGATCTCACGGGTTTTGTTAAGTTTTGTGTGATTGAAGTTTTCAAGTTTTGGGTGAGGTCTTTATGGATGACGGAATACGGAGTGGCAAGAGCCTAAGCTTGGGGATGCCCATGTCACCCCAAGGTAAAATTTTAAGAAGACTCAAGCATCTAAGCTTGGGGATGCCTCCGAGTGGCATCCCCTCTTTATTCCAACAACTATTGGTATCTTACTTGAAACTATATTTTTATTCGTCACATGATATGTGTCTTGCTTGGAGCGTCTTGTTTGCTTTGAATTTTTGCTTTCCTTGCTGTTAGATCAAAGTCATGAATCCTTGCTGTACACACTTGTCTTGAGAGAGCCAAAGTGGTTTTAGTTTATTAGAATGGCTCATATGCTTCACTTAAATTTTTTGAGCTTAGGAATTTGCTCGTATGCTTCACTTATATCTTTTTCAGCACGGTGTGCTTAGATATTTTTGAAGAAAAGATCTCATGCTTCACTTAGATTTATTTGAGAGTCTTTGAAATTTTGTAGAAAATCTCTCTTGCTTCACTTATACTTTTTTGAGAGATAGAAATTTATGCTCATGTTCTTCACTTAGATTTGTTGGAGCTTGCAAAAGCAACATGTCCAATAGTCCAAAAGTGATAGATATCCAAGAAGGATATAGATAAAAACTTTCATGAAGACCATTGGACAAAATAAAATTGGTTCTTGATAATGGTTTTGAGATATGGGAACGATAATATATGATGCCATGTTAGTGTGTAATTGTGCTTTAGTAAGAATATTTGTGTTAAGGTTTGTGATTCCCTATGCAAGCACATGAAAGTCAATAGTTATGCTATGAAATTACATCCTCCTTGTATGCATATTTTCGTTGTTAGTTTTGCTTAAGGCGTGGGTATGATCTTTTCGCTTTTTGGTTGGTCGCCTTCTCAATCCCATGCTAGCCTCCATTTGTACTAAGTAGAAATACTACTTGTGCATCCAAAATCCTTAAACCAGTTTTTGCCATGAATGTCCACCGTACCTACCTATATGCGGAATTTCTAAACCGTTCCAAGTAAATTTGCGTGTGCCATCTCGAAAATTTTCAAATAAACTTCTCTTTTTGTGTGCCCGTACCGCTCATGAGGCGGAAGGGGGTGCTTGTTATCTTCCCATGCTAAGTGTGTCATTCTCACGATGAGTGTTCTCACTTGTCATTGCACGAGAGAATGGTTGGTAATAGGAATGCCCGTCCCGAATTGCAAAAATACAAAAAAATAATAAATTCCTTGGAAAGTGTTGGTATGGAAGGCACCCGTGAATTTGGCTAGCCATGGCTTGTGTTTGAAAGGTGGAAAAGGAATAACAAAAACTCTCTTGGAAAGGAACAATACCTTAATGAAGGGGAGTATAATTTTATTTTCTGTTGGGAACCACCTATGGTGTACTTAGCATGGAAGATGATGAAACACTCTTAACCGTTCTTGTTGGCAGAAAAGCATACCTCCCAAAATAATTTTTTTCTCTCAATTTTTCAAATAAAGAGCTCTGGCACATAAAGCAAATCTATGCTTCCCTCTGCGAAGGGCCTATCTATTTACTTTTATGCAATTTTTTATTTTTCTTGAGTCTCCATCCTTTCTTATAAAGGCACCAACTAGGGGGCACTATGGTCATGCTTGTGCTTTGGGTTAGCTAATACACGGATATGTTATATGAATGGATCAATGATTGAGCATGATGGGCTAGGGATAGCTTTCTTTAGCGTTGATATTTTGAAAGACATGATTGCTTGTTGATATGCTTGAGTATTTATGTTTTCATGTCAAAACTAGATCATTGCTTTGAACCATATAAAAAGTCCATGTATCCATGCTATTAGAGAAAATTATTGTGATGAGCATGATAGGCAGCATTCCACATCAAAAATTATGTTTTTATCACTTCCCTACTCGAGGACGAGTAGGAGTTAAGCTTGGGGATGCTGATACGTCTCCAACGTATCTATACTTTTTGATTGTTCCATGCTGATATATGATCAATCTTGGATGTTTTAGAATGATTTCCTATCAAATTTATATCAATTTTTGGAACTAACCTATTGACATAGTGCGAAGTGCCAGTTGCTGTTTTCTGCCCTGTTTTTGATTTACAGAAAATCCATATCAAACGGAGTCCAAATGCAGCGAAACTTTTTGTGGAATTTTTCTGGGCCAGAAGACACCCGTAGGACCGAAGGAGAGTCGGAGAGGCAGCCCTGGGTGGGCACAACCCACCAGGGCGCGCCAGGAGGCCCAGGCGCGCCCTGGTGGGTGGTGGCCCACCCAGGCCTCCTCTCCGCCGCCTCTTTGCTCTATAAATCCCCTAAAATCCAGAAACCCTCGGGGGAGTCGCCGAAACACAATTCCAGCCGCCGCAAGTTCCAGAACCACCAGATCCAATCTAGACACCATCTCGGGGGGTTTCACCATGTCCATTGGTGCCTCTCCGATGATGCGTGAGTAGTCCATTGTAGACCTTCGGGTCCGTAAGCAGTAGCTAGATGGCTTTCTCTCTCTCTTTGATCTTCAATACAATGGTCTCTTGGAGATCCATATGATGTAACTCTTTTTGGCGGTGTGTTTGTTGGGATCCGATAAACTTTGAGTTTATGATCAGATCTATCTTTTTATATCCATGAAAGTGATTTGAGTTTTTTGATCTCTTATTTGCATGATTTCATATAGTTTTGTATTTCTTCTTCAAAACTTTGGTTTAGTTAGGCCAACTAGATTGATTTTTCTTGCCATGGGAAGAGGTGCTCGATAGTGGGTTCAATCTCGCGGTGATCTTTCCCAGTGACAGAAAGGGCAGCAAGACACGCGTAGATTGTTGCTACTAAGGAGAAAAAGGTCGTGTCTATTCCTACATGAATAGATCTGATATACATCATGTCATCGTTCTTATTGCATTACTCCGTTTTTCCATGAACTTAATACACTGGATGCATGCTGGATAGCGGTCGATGTGTGGAGTAATAGTAGTAGATGCAGGCAGGAGTCGGTCTACTAATCTTGGACGTGATGCCTCAATATAGATCATTGCCTGGATATCGTCATGATTATTTGAAGTTCTATCAATTGCCCAATAGTAAAAGTTTTCCACCGTTTGCTATTTTCTTTGAGAGAAGCCACTAGTGAATCCTACGGCCCCCGGGGTCTTGTTTCCATCATATTGCTTTCGATCTTGCTTTCTTTTGCTTTTGTTCCAAACGTTTCAGATCTGAACCATATTTTACTTTGCATCAAAAACCCATCTACGTTTCATCTCTCACCTTACCGGCAAGGGCTTGACAACCCCTTGAACGCGTTGGGTGTGGAGATTTGTTTTCTTGTGTGCCGGAGCTGAACACGTGGTGTTGCAAGGACCTCCTACTGGTTCGATACCTTGGTTCTTAACCGAGGGAAATACTTTTCCGCTTGCTGCATCATCCTCTCCGCTTCGGGGAACCACAACGCATCAAGTCTCACGTTATCAGGCATCATGTTGTGCAGGAATGATGGCCCCAGGTCTATTATGTCGTCCACAATGTGGACACACAGATACACCATGATGTCAAAAAACGCGGGGGGGGGGGGGAGTACATCTCAAGCTCATTTAGTATCACAACGATCTCTTCCTGTAGCCTTCGGAGCTGCTTCACACTGATCGACTTTCTAGAGATGACGTCGAAAAAGTTGCATACACTAGTAGAAAAACCACCTTACGATGAACCCCATTAGTCCCGGTTTGGCCCTGGCCCATCACTAACGTGACATTTAGTCCCGGTTCCTACGTGGAATCATTAGTCCCGGTTCGAACGGGACCTTTAGTCCCGGTTTGTATCACGAACCGGGACTAAAGGCTTGGTGGCAACCGTTCGCCTGACGCGAGCCCCTTTAGTCCCGGTTCATGATACAAACCGGGACTAAAGGTCCAACCGTTCAAATCCCGCGCGTAGGAAGTTGTTTCGCGCGAGATCATTCGTAGGAAACGCTACAGTAACGCGACCGGCCTCCATTCTTCCCACTGTTCGTCTCCCTCTCCTCTCCTCTGATCTTCTTCCCCATCGATCCTCCACCATGAATCCGCCAATCACTCGCTACGGTTCGGTGCTCGGACCATGCACGACCAAACTCCATGTCGTCTACACGAACGACAGCGCCAAAGTCGTGGATTTTCTTTCCCTGTTCAAGGAATGGCTTCAAGAGAAGAAACACAAGTTCATGGGCCTTGATCTCGAGTACACGGCCGGTCGTCACAATGTTGCCGTCGTCCAACTTTGTTTGGACAAACATGTCATGGTCTTCCAGTGGGCAAGGTAATACGAAACTTGTCATAGTTTTAATTGGGTTTTTTTTTTATTTATAGGATAGGAAAATTGCATAGGAATAGGATGATTGGGAATGTCAAGAACATGTCATAGTTTCCTTGATTCATATGAAAAATGCATAGGAAAATTGGGGTTTTTCTTTGATTCATAAGAAAATTGGGGCTTTTCTCTTTGATTCATAGGAAAATTGCATAAGAATAGAAAATTGCATAGGAATAGGAGGATTAGGAAAATTGCATAGGAATAGAAATAGGAGGATAGGACTAGGATAGGAAAATTGCATAAGAATTTTCCTTTTAGTTGCATATTGGCAATCGTGGGAGAACATGTCATAGGATAGAAAATGCATATATAGGAATAGAAAACTTGCTATGATTCTTATTATACTTGTTATGATTCTTATTATGCTTGTTCCGAATTATACTTGTTGCAGCAGTATTTAACACATTTGTTTCATTTTGTTGTTGCAGTAGTGACAAGCACTGTCCAAAACTCATGGAGTTCCTTCGCAGCGGCATATATTTTGTTAGCGTTGATATAACGAATGACAAGATCAAGATGAGGAGCACCTGGGGTATTGAGATACCAGCTGATCGCCACATTGATCTTCAGGACACGTTCAAGCTTAAGCATGACAGGACTTCAATGGCTGATATGGCAGCCGCCCTGATTGGCCCGGAGTACGCTGGTATGAAGAAAAAATTCCCCAAGTCAGGGCACGACCATTGGGAGAAGACCCCACTTGAACCTATCAACATTGAGTATGCAGCAATAGATGGGTACGTTTCATACGAGTTGTACCGCAGGATTGGAATCTCCAATTATGAGCAGTGTCACCTCGTACCGCTAGTAACTCCTTGCTATGGGATTTCTGATTCGGAGGATGACGAGCAATAGAGTAGGATTCGTAGGACAGCAATAGAGTAGGATTGCTATCTTCAATTATGTTGTACTTTCTGTAATGGATATATTTGAACTATTATTTGCATTGTGATGTATGTGATGAAGATTGTCCATGGGCACTAACCATGAAGATCTAATCCCCAAACGGCCTGTAGCAGATGTTGCATCGCAATGCCTCCGCCTCAATGGTGTAAGCCCCAGCGGATTCTTCTTCTTCTTCCTCAATGGTGTAGGCCGGTAAACGAGCCCCGGCCGGGAGGAAGAAGAAGAAGGATCCGCTGGGGCTTACACCATTGAGGCGGAGGCATTGCGATGCGACATCTGCTACATGCCGTTTGGGGATCAGATCTTCATGGTTAGCGCCCATTGGGGGCATCTCTTACGAACGTGCAGGTGAGAGGAGCTCGAGTGGTTAGCCGCATCGGGGCTTATAAACCACTCCGAGCCCCTC
Organism: Elymus sibiricus; assembly: GCA_039707655.1. Lineage (NCBI taxonomy): Eukaryota > Viridiplantae > Streptophyta > Magnoliopsida > Poales > Poaceae > Elymus > Elymus sibiricus. The sequence continues at coordinate 20,060,965 of CM077663.1, read as the reverse complement.
TCAACTAGCGAGGTGGGACTAAACTTCATGCGCCCCTCGCCGTGCCAGCCTTTAATCCCGGTTCGTGGCTCAAACCGGGATTAAAGGACCCCCTTTCGGACTTCATTTGCTATTTTCCATGCATTTACTGACTTTTTTGAGCTAAATGACCCTTGAATCGAAAAGCACTACAAATGAACTCTGAAAAGGTTGAAAGTTGGCATAGTATCCTCATTTCACCCACATGGCATGTGGTAAAAAGTTGAGAGGGTTACGGCAAAAACTGGATGCACTTCGTGTACAAAATGGACAATCTCTTTCGAAGTATCAGGGTTTCGGACCAAAACTCATCTGTTACAAAGGGATTTCATTTTTTTAAACTTATTTCAACTCCAGACTTTTTGTGCGTTCAGTATGCACCATTCAAAGCCACGTCGCCAATTTTCAACCCTTTCGGACTTCATTTGCTATTTTCCATGCATTTACTGACTTTTTTGAGCTAAATGACCCTTGAATCGAAAAGCACTACAAATGAACTCTGAAAAGGTTGAAAGTTGGCATGGTATCATCATTTCACCCACATGGCATGTGCTAAAAAGTTGAGAGGGTTACGGCAAAAACTGGATGAACTTCGTGTACAAAATGGACAATCTGTTTCGAAGTATCAGGGTTTCGGACCAAAACTCATCTATTACAAAGGGATTTTATTTTTTAAAATAACCTAAGAATTACCAAATTGAATATAATGATAAAACACACTAATATTAAACAGCAGAAAAAAGAATCACTGAAAAATCTATTTTTAAAGTAAAGTTATTCACAAATTAGTGATTCACACAAATTTCAAATAATTCAAATTTAAACTATTCAAATTTGAAAAATACTGGCACTAACAGAAAGTTTATAATTTATTTTAACTAAAGCAAAAAGATTCACAAAGAAACTCTAAATAAAGCAAAAAACAACTCAGAAACAAAAGAAAATAAATAAAGCAGAAATAAAAAAAATGAAAATTAAATAAATGAAAAAAAAGCCCGCCTACTGGGCCATTACGGCCTGAATACCACTAGGAACCCAATTTCTAATTGGGCCAGGACGCAGGCCCGCACGGCCCAGTAAGCCCACTGGGCAAGACACTTTGTTAGCCCCAGAGAGGCCTGAAATAGAGAGGAGCTCGACAGGGTAGCCGCGCCGGGGCTTATAAACCGCTGCGAGCTCCTCTCAACTGGCGAGGTGGGACTAAACTTTTGGCACGGGAAGCCAGACCTTTAGTCCCGGTTGGTGGCTGCAACCGCGACTAAAGGCCCCCCTTTAGTCCCGGTTGGTGCCACCAACCGGGACTAAAGGCTTGTCTTCCCACCGCTTGGCCTGGCCAAAATTCACCCTTTAGTCGCGGTTGGAGCCACCAACCGCGACTAAAGGTGCCTCCTATATATACAACACTTACAAATTTTTCCCCAAATCAGCCTTTCTTCTTGACGACGCCGAACGCAACCGCAGCTCGCCATCGCCGTCCGTCCGCGCGCCCCTGCCCCTCGAAGTCGCCGTCCGTCCGTCCGCGCCCCTACCGCACCTTGACGCCGCCGTTCATCCGCGCCTCTGCTGCACCTCGACGTCGTGGCCGCTGCGCCCCTGCACCTCGCCGTAGCCATCGCCGCCCCTCCTCGACCGCACGCGCCGTCGCCGTCGCCATCGCAGTCGCCGTCGCCGACGACTCGCCTCGCCTCGCCGTCCGTCGCCCCGCTGTGAGCCCCTGCCGCCACGGCCGCCCCTCCCATCGAGCCCACACACACACACATGCATGAACACACACACACCCCTCCCGTAGTTTTTCGTACTTTTAGTTAAAGAAATGAAAGTTAGAAATGTTAGGTTTTTTGTGTAGATGAATTAGTATAGTTTTTTTGTGTAGATGTGAATTAGTGTAGTTTTTTGTGTAGATGAATGTATGTTAGATGGATATAATTAGTGTTTAATTAATTAGTATAGATGAGTTAGATGGATATAATTAGCCTCGCCGTCTCGAATGTTAGGTTTTCTGTGTAGATGAATTAGTGTGTAGTTTTTTTGCATATAAAAAGTTGACCATCGCCGGGCGAGTCCCCGACGATCGCCGGACGAGTCCCCGACGGTCGCCGGGCGAGTCCGCGACAATTAGTGTAGTTTTGTTAAATGCTTTAAAGGTCGAGAATCTCTGTTATGATTAAGTGTATAATCTAATTTTGCTAAATGTATATTCTAATTTTGCTAAGTGTTATTAAATTTGTTTTCATAATTAAGCATTTGTTCTCGATATATGCAACGGGTTGACTTTCAGTCTGTGGCTGCTCCTTGTGTGACTTTCACTGAGGGAGTGTCCACCATATCACTTTCAGATATATAGAATCCCGACTGTTGTCATGGGGGTCGTCTCCCTCTTCTTCTTCTCGATCGTCATATATATAACTTATAGATGTACGAGAGAAGAGGGGGAGGCGACCATCACCGACGGTCGAAATATGAGAGAGGAAGAATCCCGACTGTTGTCGTGGGGGTCGCTTCCTCTTCTTCTTCTCGATCGTCATATAACTTATAGATGTACGAGAGAAGAGGGGGAGGCGACCATCACCGACGGTCGAAATATGAGAGAGGAAGAATCCCGACTGTTGTCGAGGGGGTCGCTTCTCCTTCGTCTGCGTGTGCTAAGACATTGTGATGTAATGCACTCGCAGACGAAGGGAGGAGCGACCATCACCGACGGTCGAAATATCAGAGAGGGAGTGCCCACCATATACGTGAGATGAGAGTTTAGCAAGGAAGTCTCGACAGACCTAAAGTCAACCCATTGCATATATTGAGTAATAGTGATCTGTGTATTGAGTTTCCTGGTATAGTTGCCTTCGATCGGTTTTTAATGTTTGAACTATGAACATAGGAAATGTCTGACGACGAAAGGGAATTCGCGCCGTGCGATTACTGCGAAGACGAGCGTGGTCTGTGCGACAGGCCTCACCTGGTGGAAGGTCGGCGCTTCAGTATTGTGCTCCAGGAGTCCTTCGATGATGATACGGTACGCAACGACAACAAGTGTTTTTTCGTAAATAAACACGACTTCTGCTTCTTCAACGTGTAATTTCCGTCTTTTCCAATTTGACTAGCTTATCCCATGCCATGCAAGACGGTATGTCTTGGACAAGATGGGTTTTGAAGATCATGAAAGCACGGAGACAAAGATAATTCACCTAAGGACCCATCATGGTTATGATTTTGCTGTAAATCTATACAATTCTGTGAACTCATCCAATTTTGGTTGCCCGAATTGGGAAGCACTTTGCAAGGCGTATGATTTTCATGAGGGTATGCTTCTCACATTCGATCTTGGTGATCCTGACATCGACGAAAAGAATATGACCATTTGGGTCCTTGTTGACACGCTTCTAGTTCTACCGTTGTGTGAGTTTCTCAAACATATTTATTAAGTAATTTATATTGTTTATTTCAAAATAGTTGACAACTTATTTTCATTGACAGCTTATTTTCATTCTTCAAAAAATGTACGGAAGATGGTAGACAGAACCTACTACTACAATGATGAAGCACAATTAACTTATAAGGAGAAAGATGGTCTTATCGCATTTTTTAATGATCTTGAGAATTACAATAGCTATTATCAAACTCCTCAAAATTATGGTCAATACGTGCCACTAGTGCACGCGGTGTCCTACGGTAACATCAATGGAGATAGCATGTTGGTAAGATTTTCTACTATTACGACATCCGTGCATCTTTTGCATAAATTCTTCTATAACTAAACTACATTGCTAACTACAAAGTTATTACTATGTTTTTGAACAGAAAATCCCGATGAATTGTGTGCCTCATCTGTTGTTGCCGAGAGGTCACGTTGATGTTATGAGCTTACGGCCACCACGGCCAGGTCAGCCGCAGTATCCACATCACTCCTGTCCATACCGAATTTCTAAAAGCGAGGAAGCCATGATAATCAGAGATTGGAAAAAATGTATCGACTATCGTAGAGAGCTACTTGGAAGCAACATTGTGCGTAGGCCAAGACTTGGAGACAGGATTATCTCCGTTCTCCATTATGGAGAGTCCATTCTCCTTAATGGAGAGTCAAGGCCTATCTTGTTTTATGATATTTTACCTAAGAGAGGGTAGAGTAGGTCCTATGTGAGGAGTAGGTCCTAGGTAGAATGTGTTATTATGTGCTACAATGTGTTAGAGTTGATGATGATGATGAGGAATTTTTATATTAATATGATGATGATGTTGGTGATGATTATTAGCTATATAGTGTTGTTGGTGATGATATGATGCAAGAGTGTATGTGAATGCATGGTCGTATGTGAATGCATAACATGTACAGTTCGTAGTACCGTCAAAATATGTTTGAAAAGAAAAACACAAAATTAATTGAAAAATAATTAAAACATAATTTATAAAACATAAAATTAAATGGAAAAAATAACCTTTTAGTCCCGGTTGGTGTTACAAACCGGGACTAAAGTTCTCCCAGCCCACGGCGCCGGCTCGTGCCACGTGGCTGTCCTTTAGTGCCGGTTCGTGCCGAACCGGGACTAAAGGGGGGGGGGGGGCTTTAGTCGCGACCCCCTAGTGCCGGTTTTGGAACCGGCACTAAAGGCCCTTACGAACCGAGACAATAGGTCGTCTTTCTACTAGTGATAGACCAATAAGCGTGTCGCGGACGTGCTTGTCCATTATCCCTCTAAGGGCAACAGGTAGTATCTGCGTCATCATCACATGACAGTCATGGGACTTCATCCCGCTGAACCTTTTCTTCTTCGTGTCTAGATATCTGCTTATCTTCCCACAGTAACGGAACTAACTTTGATTCCGGTAAGACACTTGAAGAATTGATCGATCTCAGCCGGACTTAAGGTGAAGCAAGAAGGGGGGCAATAATCCTCTTCCTTCACTTTTTTGCCCTTCCTCTCCCGCGCCTCTGTCTCCGTCTCTGTCTCCTCTAACTTTTTACGGGGCGGCATGTGCAGATCTCCCCTAATTTTCAAAAATTCCAAGTCTTTTCTTGCCTTCGGCCCACCCTTGGTCTTATCCGGCATGTTCATCAGTGTCGCAAGCAAGCTCTCAAGGACATTCTTACAGATATGCATTTGATCAAGGCAATGAGGCGTGTCGAGTTTGTGCCAGTACTCCAAGTCCCAGAAAACAGACCTCGTCTTCCACACCTTCAGCAGCGGCTCATTCACCTTTTTCGTCGTCTTTCTCGGCGCGGGGCAATGTTCCCAGTTTTTCAACAGCTCATCGATTTCGGCGCCGCTCCTCTTACGTGGAGGTCCTCGATGCTCGGCCTCACCATTGAATAGATCTCCACGGTTTCTCCACGGGTCGTCTTTCTCGAGCCATCTTCGATGCCCCATGTACACGATTTTCCCAGACCCGCCTTCTTTCATTGACGTTAGCAGCTGAGACGTCGTATCATCCATGGGGCTACCCATGGTGGTTGTGGGTAGATGGGGTAGGATGGTATAGCTTGATCCATGAGTCCACTAAGACTAATCAAAGGTGGGGTGTCCATAGCCCATGGTGCACCACTCCCTCTCATCCATGCATGAGTAGGCCTTTGGCTAGTTGGGCCTCATTTGGACTTGGGCTCCTTTGCTTCTTGCCTTCATTGTTGACTTTGTCCATTTCTTTTGCCTTCTCCTTTGACTCGTTGACCATGACAATTTGCTTGGACTTTTGTTAACTGGCTTGAGCCTCTTGGACTTTTGTTGAGTAGCCACGTAGGACTAGGTGGGACCCCCGGGTAGGATTATTTATTATCCCTCAACATGATCTGTTTAGATGAGGTAAGAGGGGACAAAGAATAAGAGAAGCAAAAATGGACTACTTAAGTATAGTATAAATGCGCAAGAGAAGGCTTTATAATACACACACTCGCATGCGTGCACACCCGCAATATAGCATCTTATCTTACTTTCATGTCATCTAAAAAGTATACGTCCGGTAGTGAGAAAAGGAAAAAGAGAAAACTAGATGAGTTGATAGAATCACAGAGAGGATCCATTGATAAAAAAAATTGGAACTAATACCCAAAATCCCCGGGTTTTACCCCCCCTCCTCACACACACACACAAAATCCCAGGACCGGCCTTGTGTCGGAGCATGATCAACCTGACGACGAAGGTCTATTCCCGCAAGCAATCAAAGTATGACCAATAACATAATAAATAGAGATTGCAATTTGAAATTCTGAATATGCTAGATAACACAAATATCTCAAGGAGATCATAAATTGGGGTTCCGATGATGGCAAAACTGGCGGTCTAGTCGACTCACGCGTTTACACTTAAAATAGCAATTGGCTAAACTTTAATCTAACCAAAACCTGAGGAGAACGCTAGGAGGTTGATCTAACTTTACAGGACTAAGGGATGACGGTCAAGGGTATGGATGCACGTCCCAAGGTAGGAGAACAGACCCCTAGGTCGTACAAGTCCCATGCAATCCGAACCCGAGCCCAAAAGGCGGGGAACTTGATTTCTAGCTTCTGTTGGACCAAAGTGACGTGAGAGAATTCATAGTACAGCACCAATGCATGTCACATTTCTTGAACATTTGTAGAGGAAGCCACGGTTGTGGTTGTATCCAAGGCAACGATGTCCTCGTCAAAAACAAAGAGTGATTTGGAACCTGCTTAGATGCTCTTTTGATTTACATTCGACACCTCTGAATCTTTCTGATTGTTTTGGTAGATGGGCTAAAACCTTTCAGAAAAAAGATAGGAAAATGGTGTTGGTTGGAATTTCTGCTATGCTTTGGGCTATTTGGAGATGTAGAAATGATATCATCTTCGAAAGAAAAAACCATCATGATCCAATGACTATTGTTTCTCTAATGTGCAAATGGATTTTGGATTGGTCTATTTTGCAGACAAAGTGCCCAGAGGAAAGAATGTTGATGCTAGGAGCAAGGTTGGTAGAACAAGTGGCAAGTGAAGTTTATCGCGCGGTGCAAGGATGGAGGCCGGGTGTAACAGCCCGGGATCGATGCTCCAGATGCCCCAGCTATTTTCTTTGTCGCCGTGAGATTTATTTGTTTGTTGCATTTCATCGTGGTATCATACGCATTGCATCCGCATTGTTTTCAAAACTTGCATCCGTTCGTACTGTTGGTTCCCTCCCTTGTCCTCGTCGACCGGTTTGAGACCAACCACACTTGCACGCGCCCGCGGCACCGTGAAATATTGTTTTTGAAAGTGGGAATAAAATGTCCTCGGATTGGGTTGAAAGTTGGCGTGCGGTCTTGTTATATTATAGGTAGACCGCCGGCCAAATTTCATCTCAATCGGAGCTCGTTTGATGTCCCAACCGTTAAACCTATAGCGGCACTATAGCCGGTCATTTTGTCCTTCGTTTCGGTTTTATAAAACTCGTGCCGGGCTGCACCACTTCCCTCCCTTCTCGGCCCAGCCACCTCCTCACAGCCCACCAAGCCCACCTACACAGCCCCCTCCGTTCTCGGCCGTCAGATCGCGATCGGAGGGTCCGAAACCCCCCTAGGACCAAACCGTAGCCTCCCCCTGCTATATAAGGTAACCCCCCTCGTCCAAATCTGGAAAAACCTAGCCCTAGCCCTTCCCGTACCTCCAGCGCCACCCCCACCATCAAATTCCACGCCGCCCCACCCGCTGGCCGCCACTTGTCGCCGCCAGCCGCCACCTGAGACCCGCGCCGGGCCAACCCGGAGGCGCCACGTCGCCCTGCCCCGCGCCTCCAGCTGCGGGCCCGCCAGGCCCGCACACGGCCCGCCCGGGCCCGAGCCGCCGCCGCCGCAGGCCCGCGCGCCCGAGCGCCTCCGCCCCGCTCCGCCACTCGCCCGTGCGCGTCGCCCGCACCCGAGCCCCACCGCCCGCAGCTCCCCACGCCACCTCGGCCTTGTCGCTGCTCCGGCAGGAGCCCGCCAGAGCAGGTACCCGCGCCGCCGCCGCCGCCCAGGTAACCGCCGCCGCCCCGCTCCTCCTTCTCTCTCTCTCCCTTCATTTCTAACCGCCGCCGCCCAGCCTGTGCAGCTCGCCGCCCCTGCCAAGTCCGGTCGCCGCTGGATCTGCCGCCATCGGACTGGATCCGTCCGTGATCGGCTTTCCCGACCCGTGCCCGGCCGTCCCTGCCGCCTCTCGCCCCGCCGTCGAGCCGGTGTCGCCGGCCCGGCCGCACCCGCCGCCGGGACCCTGCCGTCCCAGATCCAGCGGGATCCCGCGATCCAAACGCGGCCCTGCCCCCCTCGTCCCGAACGGCTTCGTCCCATCCAGTTCCCCGAGGTTGTTTTTTTCACCAAGTCCTCATTTTCTCCAGCATAATATAGGCATTTTGAGATTGATGTATCTTTGTGCATGTTGATCCTATGAGAATGATCTATATATGAAAGTTGTTCTTCTCGGTGTGCTCTACATGTTGATTTATGTTGCATTCATGTTAGGGTCCATCTAGTTGCTGAATCTTCGTTGCAAAAGTGCTCCCCGCTGTTAACTGCTGTAACTGTTATAACTAGCGATATTGCGTTGATGTTTGCCACCAATCTAGAGCTCCTATGCATGTGGTGTCTTCATGAGTTTTGTAGTGCATCATGTCTACTTTCATGCCATGCCCTTGTTTGCCATGTTAGACATCATTAACATGCTCATATCTTGCTTCTAAGTAGCCTTGTTTCTGTTTCTGCTGCACTTGTCTGATTTTTCACCAAGTCTTTGCTGTCTGTGTTAAAACTTGCCATATGGTTTTGATGATTGCCATGAATCTGTAGCTCATATGGGGATGCTCACTTTGGATGTTTTGCTGTGCATAACGTGTACTTCAATGCCATGCCATTGTCTGCCATGTTCATGACTTGTAGCATATTCAAATCTTGCTCCAAAGTGTGCTCCAGAATGTTGTTGTGGAACTTGGCAGATTTTCACCAAGTCCTATGCCTGTTATATTTCGAGTGCATATTGCCTTGATGTTTGCCATGGCTATGTTGCTCCTTTTGAGATGCTTAGTGTAGATGATTTGTTCCTCATATTTAGCTCTACATGCCTGTACATTTGCATGCCATGATATGCCTTGTTACATATAGTAATTCGTGCCACAATATGCCATGTTGCTGTTCAGTTTTTCTGTTAACGTGTTTTGCATTTTTATGAGCCTTGCCATGACTTTTCTGTGCATCCACTGAATTTGTGCCTATGGGACATTTTGAAGAATGCCATGTCTACTGTAGGTTCATGCCTTTTGCTTGCATTTTAGGTATGTTTTGCTTGCTGTTATCTCCATGTCAATACTGCCATTCACTGTTACAGTTTCAGCTCCTTAGTGAATTTCACAGTCCTAAACTGTAATAGCAAATGGACCTTTTGCAAAATTCATAGAAATTCATACGTGCTACAAATGATTTTGGTTCTTTGGAATGATTTGTTGTGCTGTAAGTAGGCTACATCCTCATGCCTTGGTTTTGCATTTTAGATTCATGTAGCTTGCTGTTTTGATGCTCCCAATGGGGCATGTTGCTGTTTTGGGCAGATTCTAGTTAGACTTGTGTTTGCTTGCATGTGTTGTACCGTTGCTCCGTTTAAGTAGTGTCCTACATTAAACTTGCTTAGAATTGCATGTTGATGCATAATATCATGTTTGCATCCATGTTTGGAGTGATGCGATGGTGGTTTGCATGTATTTTGCATACATGCCATGTCATGCTTGTTTTGTTCTTAGCTCCTAGACCGTAGCTCCGTTCGGCATGATCTTTATATGCTTTTGCATCGTTTTGACGTGTAGATCATGATTTTGTCATATTCATGCACATATTGTTGGTGCTCTTTGCCATGCCATGCATCATACTTGGTTGAGCATCATGCCATGTTTATGCTTGTTTGTTTACCGTGTTGTTTGTTTCTTTCCGGTTGTGTTTCTTCTCGTTAGTTCCCGTTGCGATGTGAGGATTCATTCGACTACGATGGTTCGACTACTTCATGGACTCGGTCTTCTTCCTAGCGGGATTCCAGGCAAGATGACCATTACCTTGTATACCATTACTACCTTTACTTGCTAGTTGTCTCGTTGCTATCGCTATGTCTCGCTACCTACCACTTATATGTCAGCCTCCCAAATTTCCCTGACATAGCCTCTAACCTCCACTACCCAGCAAACCGTTGTTTGGCTATGTTACCGCTTTGCTCATCCCCTCTTATAGCGTTGCTAGTTGCAGGTGCAGTGCAGGTTGTTTCCATGTTGGGAACATGGATATCTTGGGATATCACAATATCTCTTATTTAATTAATGCATCTATATACTAGGTTGTGGGTGGAAGGCTTGGCCTTTTGCCTGGTGTTTTGTTCCACTCATGCCACCTTAGTTTCCGTCATACCGGTGTTATGTTCCTTGTTTTGCGTTCCTAACATGGTTGGGGTTTATGGGCCCCCCTTGACAATTCGGTTTGGACTAATGCATATCTGGCAATACCCAACTTTGGTTTTCCATTTGCTTACAACAATTAAAATATTGCGTAGGGTCTAGCTATTACACGGATAATTCAATCAACCCCCCCGAGCCAGTGCTTAAAAAGAGTGTTGGTTCGAAACTGTCACCTCCCGGGGGTCGCCAGGGGCAACTCTGGATTGGCCTACCGGGCGTTTGGACAATCCGCTGTGCCCTGAGAACGAGATACGCGTGGCTCCTATCAGGATTGTCGGTACAGCGGGAGGTATTGCTGGATATGTCTTACCCTTATCGAAATGTCTTGTGCACCGCGATTCCGACGATGCTTCGGGCTATCCCGATGTTGAGGTCTTCCAAAGCTGATCATGGTAGTTTATAATAGACTAAGTTGGAGCACCCCTGCAGGGTTAAATCTTTCGGAGAGCCGTGCCCGCGGTTATGTGACGACTTGAAAATTTATAATATCCGGTTGTAGAGAATTTGACACTTGACTCAATTAAAATACACCAACCGTGTGAGTAACCGTGACAGTCTCTTTTCGAGGGAGTTCGGGATGAGAACACGGTGGGGTTATGTTTGACGCGTAAGCAGGTGTTCAGGATCACTTATTGATCATTACTAGATTGCGACCGATTTGCGTAGAATTCTCATATTATTCTTGTACTCGTAAGTTAGCCACCATATAAATGCTTAGTGCTTGCTGCAGTCTCACCACTTATCCATTCCATACCCATTAAGTTTTGCTAGTCTTGATACCCCTGGTAATGAGATTGCTGAGTCCCCGTGACTCACAAATTACTACAACAACAGGTGCAGGTACAGGTAAAGCGATGCTATGACGTGAGAGCGATGCATGCTTGTTCTATTTGGAGTTCTTCTGCTTCTTCTTCATCGATCATAGGATGGGTTCCCGGTCGGGAGATCCGGGCTAGCAGGGTGGATGTCGTTCTTCTTTTTCGTTTGATTTCATCAGTAGTTGGATCTTGCTCTTCTGTATGATGATTGCTATGTATTGATGTATTCCTGTTGTAGCTTGTGGTGAGTGTAAGCCTTTATCTTGTATTCTCATCTATTCAGTGCATGGTATGTTGTAATGATATCCACCTTGCAAAGCGTCTTCGATATGCGCTTCTATCCTTGTTGGGACTTCCGAGTTCCTTTAGGATAGGACCGCATATTGGGCGTGACACCGGGGGTCCTTAGACTGGGTGGCTGACCGTCCTCTTCAATCTGTCGGATAGTTTTTGCGAGTAGTGAAGGGGGTGCTTTGTCTTTGATCTGGCCTGCGTGCCATAACCCAGATCTTGGTCTTCTAGAGGAAATAGGTCGTTTTGGTGTTCAGAGATTGTGCGGTTTTAAACCTGGGTTGGGGGCTGTCTTTCTTTCGCTCTTACTTTGTGGTCTTCTGAACTGCTGTAGGACATGTGGTTTCTTTACATGAAATCGGAGGGGAAACCCTCTTTTGATAAAAAAAAGTATTGCTTTAAACTTTTGACAGGGCTGACACATTGTTTTTATACACGAACAAGCTTAGACTTTATTTGTCAGGGCATCCGTTAAGATAACATTAGTACAATTATTGACAAAATCTGGTGCGCCCTTTTTCTCAGATGATCTGGAAATGACTGTCAGCAGAAAACTGTTCAGTGTTACTGTTAAGTTGAAGGAGAAGGGTTCAGATGAAAGAAATGGAATTAAGCCACTTCCTCAGTGCCCATATGATACAGGATTTGAGACTCACGGGATGATCTCAATTTACAGACAGAACTAGTCAGATCATCAATCATACATATTCAGAGCGGCCTCACAGTTTAGACATGCCAGCGAACAACTACAACCAACATAATATTGCCTACAGCTGGTGACGAGGTCAATTACAGTAACACCCACACGGCATCAGCCTTGAACCTCGTCTCCGGGCACTGACAGCACTGCAGATTTTCTCAAGCTACTGTACATGACATGGCAGGAGAGCGAAAACTCGGCCATGTTTCTGAAGAGCTCTGGCAGGTGCATCCTGAGGTTTGCGAGCGTCTTCTCCCTCACCTGCCTCGCAAGCCTAAGGTGGTGCCCCTCCTCTTCCTTCAGCCTGATCTCTACTTCCTCAATGGCTATTTTCCTCTCGTTGACAGGATCTACACTAGGAGTATCGGCTGCTTCGGGGTTAGCTTCCTCACCCAGGGATGCCCTTCTTTCTGTGTACCTATGATGCCAGTCTTCGAAATGTGCCCTCTTTCGGTCGAGATCCCTGCGAGTTTCCTCGCACCTCCGCCTTAGGCTGACTTCCTCTTCCTGAAGCAATACAATATTGCTTATGACTTCAGCAAAGGTTTTGATGGCAGTTTTTGCAAGTTCAACAGGAAGCCTCTCGAGCTGGTCCTGCCAGGCATATAGCAGATTCGTGATGGGTGCTTCCACCTGCCTTGGAGGGGAGGATACCTTCTCCTTCAGGTTGCTCTCGATGGGGATGAGATTAAGCTTCAACCATGCATTGAGTGCTCTGATGTACCCTTTCTGATGGTCCATAAGTTTCTCGAACTGCATGTGCCACTCCCTGACAATCTCACGTAGCTCACAGGTCTGCTTATAATGCAAATCAGTTGTCTCCCTTGGAACAGGCGGTACCTCAAAAGCTCTGATCCCCGATATGATCATAAACTGGCTCTTATGATGATGGTGCATACAACTCCACATGTGTGCCATGCTTCACAAGACATAGAGAATTGGTAAACAAAAACAAGCTGCAAAGCCTAGATACAACTTAAGGATAGCAAGCACTACACCACAAGAAAGGTATGATCTCATTTAATAAGAACAAATTATAAATAACATTACAAACTCCTTTATTATCTATCATGGCAATTCTTATTTTATCATGAATTTCACTATCAGTTCACTATCAGTTACTGCACCTTGTCTACAAAACATAACTTGCTAATTCTGAAATAGAGAAAGAGATGCACTGACTAGTACAAATTTTCTGTTCCTACCTAGATGCCGCTAGAAAACTCAATTATGGAATTCTTACTCACTTTTCCATTCGTTGTGGACAATTTGATCCGGCTATCCGGGCATCGAATTAGATGCATGGACAGATATTTTTGGGTCAAAAACAGGTGCTTAATAGTGAACCATGTCCAAAATTGAACAATATATAGGTACTAAGACATATATAAGATCTGAAGATAAAGGCAAAAGCTTTCGTCCTCTTGATAGTTTGTTGGCCGTTTATTGGGCAAGTTTGTTTTTCTCGGTTTTCTTTGCTGGTTTGTGTGGCATGTGGAGGGGAGGGGTAAACTTTTTTTTGCCTTTTTGGGGTTTCTTCAGTGGTCCATATCAGATGTGGGAGGGACTTTCCTGATTGTGCGGTAATTAAATGAAATGCTAAATGAATCATTGGTAACAAACAAATAGGTGGCATACCACTTTTCAGTTGCAAAATGTTATAAATTAGCAGAAGTTAAAACTGTAACATTTGAAAATACTTTTGCTGTCCAACATGCCAATGCCATTATCAAGTAATCTCGATGAACAGAGTTCAAAAGGTTTGACAGGCATGCAAAAAGTGTGAAATTCTTTCTGGACTGAAGGGAGTATTTAATTGTCAGTTGAAACAGCAAGGTGCAATCAAGGCTAGGATAGCACTGTGCTTATGTGGCAGCATATTTCCTGTACTTTACATTATTAAACTGTCTAGCAATGCATCTTTCTTCTAGCCCTGTTAAATCGATCTCCATACAAATAGATATACCTCTGGTTCATCATACTAGCAAGGAGAATCAGGTAGCTTAGTCTGCACCTGAACAGTAGAAACCCAATTGGCATAAAAAAGAAAATGGCACACTTCATTTCTTAACACTTTATATAAGTCAAAGAACACTCACCCATCGACAAGGTCCACTAACTTTGGGTATAGCTGTTTATCACGTAGCCGATTTATTTCTGAAACTGTTGAATCCATGGATTCCATATCCACTATGTACCTTGTGTGCAAGTGGCTAAGAGCGGCCTTTGTCTTCTCAAGGGTTTCAAGTTTAACACCGCGTTTCTTTTGTTTATGCAGTAGAGCAACCTTCTTTTGATAATCAATTTTCATAAGTTCCCCTGCCTGGTTTGGCACATTCATAGAATAAATCAGTCAATAAAAATAGAGACTGAAACAACAAACGTGACAAATGAACAATCGCTGACGATTTCACATGGAAAGAGCACTAAAAGAAACCACAGGTCTAGAAAGTGAATGGGACAGTTTGGTCTACACTCATTGCTCCTACTAACAAGAATTGACTTATCACTGCATTTATACTCCCTCCAAATGCAGATGTCAGTTGCATTGGTCCCACATTACTAGATTTCATCGTGAATATACTTTCATAATACATGATGTTTGCAGCTTGCAACAACATAATATAGTAGCAATTAGCAATCGAAGTGGCTCATATACCGTATCAACATCCGAACAGCCTAGATTTGGAATTGGAGGGAGTATATTTTAAATGATAGGATCTTTGGCTAGCAACCTGTATAAGAATGGTTAATTACACTCCCTGACAAATAAAACATTTTGGAAAACGCTGACCTTGATGCAACAGTAGGCTACGCAAAACAAAAGGCAGCAAAAGTGGTGTCTGAGGTAACCAGATTTTATGCTCTAATAGTAGGGATTTAGCTGCAGAGGTGTTCATTGTTCATTACGGGTTTCAAAACATCACCAAGGAGGCTAGGCCAAATGCACTAATATTCTGACAGCGAAATGGGACATGGATAAACCAAAAATTGAGAAGTATCTTAGCAAAGCTATAAGCTATTCTAAGAAAGTAGTTTAGTTTAATAAACATTACCTTCACTTCATCATACAGTTTTTTCTCCCACGCAAGCATCAGGTCCAGAACTGTGGCATGAGTTTCGAATCGAAAATCGATCTCGAAATTACCAACTAAATCGTCTTGGTCAGATAAGTTCTTGAAGGAGCGGTTCCATGTGATAACTTGCATGATTTTTGTAGAATGATCAATATGTCCTGAAAAATATCCACAGATCGTGAAGTGTAAATTCAATACCACACTGCACACGCCGTAAAATTGGGAAGTTAAACTTGGGATTCAGTAAACCAGGAAACTAGCTGCTTCTGGATCACAACCGATATGATTGAGATAAGTTTTTTGAAATGAAACGATGGTAACCTTACTCTAAATTTAGCGTCCAAGACAAGTACAAAAGTAACCCTTGCAGATGTGTTTGTGAGAACCAACTCAACAAAGCATTACAAAATGCAGTTTCCCAATTTGCAAAGGTGCTATATATGACAACAAAATCAAAGGGAAGTTCACGTTATACGCTTAGTTTAGAAAATAGAGAAAAAATATATATGTGCCCAGTAAAGCTAGTCTAGGGTATTCGGTTGTTAAACAAAACTGCCACCGGAGCAGAATTTTAATTCCCATTTTTATCTATTCCAAAAGAACATCGATTGATTCATAAATGTTAATCATATTTTTGTTTCCAAAACTAAGGATCAGCGGCACGGTGATTTTCTGACTTAATGGCTCTGGCCTGATTACTTAAGATTCAAAACTAAGGATTACAAAACAAATTGAGTAGACAGACTTGCCTCGACTGTCAGCATGGTTGGAATGGTAATGCATCCGTGTGGCCTCAAGCTTTATTGACACATCGTGTGCACTCTCTGCAGACCTGAGAAAATTATCATCAAGCTGAGTAACAATCTGCAGTAAGCTGGCAGACACCATCATAATCTTCCCTTTATGGGTCTCAACTGCACCCATAGGCGCAGCATGCTGGTGCTGCACTCCTGGTGGCGGGCCAGGTGCCTTGGGTGGCTTCCGAATAATCGGCTTCGACGGGGGAAGGTTTCCCGCAAGTTCATCGATGGCCTTCGCCTTCTCCAGTGCTGTCTGTAGTTACCGCTCGGCCCACTCCTCAGCAGCACGCGATGGTGCAGCTGGCTTACTAACAGCTGGATTTTTCACTGGTGCCTTCACCTCAGGCACTGACTCCTCCCGCCTATCCATCCAAGTATCCTCAGCTTGCTGCTCCAGGGTGGGCGATGGTGTGGGGGTTGGACCGAATAGGTAGTCCCAGGTAGCCATTTGTGCCTCTTGCATAGGGGGCGGTGGTGTCGCAGACGCTGGCGTCAGAGGGGATGGGTTTAGCCGCGGTGGTGGCGCTGGTGTCACTGGAGAAGACCCCACACTGTCCATCACACCCCGCTTCGGCGGCCGTCCGTGCACCATATCGTCGAAGCTGAAATCGTCATGCTCGTGGTGATCATCATCGTCCTCATCGTCATCGTCATCGGCGTCATCCTCATCGCTGTCAGTTATGATATGGCCATCGTCCTCGCCCTCCTCCTCCTCCTCCCGGATAGCAGCGCCAGCTGGGGGGCGGTTCTTGGTGGCAATCCGAGGATCGGGCATGGGGATGTTGGGGGTCGACGAGGAGCGCTGGAGGCTGCCGTGGGAGAAGTCCATGAAGGGCGGGGGCGGGGGGAGGGCGGGATGAGGACGGCGGTGGTGGTCAGGGGCAGCGGCGCAGAGACGGAGGCCTGGTGGGAATGGGAGGCTATCATGCTGGGGTCGGGCGCCTCGCCGTGGGCAAAGTCGGAGAGCGCTCCGCCGGTGCTCTTCAGGCGGACGGTGTAGGCGGAATGGGCGGCGGCGAAGGCGTTGCGCGCCTGGACGGCGTCGGCCATCAGCCGCTTCCGATCCCGGCAGCGGCACACCGCCTCCTCTTGGTCGATCTTGGACTGCGCGCACCCCATCGAGGCGGCGATGGGAAACCGGGGTTCTGGCGATCGATCCTCAGAGGGGTTCTTGGGGAGGTGATACGGCGGTGTGGTGGGTGAGATTAGTGAGGGCCGGTGGCGGTGGATGATCGGTGGTAAGCTGCTGGCCTACTGCTGTAGCTGTAGCGTGGGGAAAGTGATGGGGTAGATCAGATGCCGTTATCTCTTCGGGTTTCTTTTTAGAAAGCGAAGACGTGTCCATTATACTCCTATATATAGAGAAAAAGGCCAATACAGGGACGCACCACGCCAACGCGAACACGAAACATCTCGAGAAGCCGGGAAACCTGAACTTTTACAGAGACAACCCTGGACAAAAGAAAAACAGAAAAAGCCCTTCCAGGTCCCTGTCAAAGCAGACTCCGCCGCTTGCCGCATCTGCCGGCCATCTCCACATCGCCACGGAGAGAACCGAGCTTCCAGCAAACCCAGCTCCGGCAAAGTCCCTCTCAGTCCCGCGGTTTTGTGGTGTCCAACTGAGGCCCGCCGAGACCGGCAGGGCGCATCTTCGCTAAGGAGCACCATAACTTTGCCGAGCCTGGCGTCACTATCTCCTGTCGAAGCCGACGAAAAACAACCAACGAAGCCGTCGCACCGCCTTCCGCAACCCAACAGCCGAGCCAGCGCCAGCCAGAACTCGCCGGCAACACCGTTTGAGAGCAACACCCCGGACGAAACCCTCATGTACACTGCTCCAGAGCCCTCCATCGACGCCGGAGAAAACGCCTTGGAGACAGCGGCGAGCACGGAGCACAAAAGCCAAAGGCTGGGTGGCCGCCACCGCCTAGCCAAGCCCAACCCAAGCACGGTAGCCCTACCAGGCCCTCATCGGCGCGAGCACCGGCGAAACGCGGATGGAGCCGAGGGCACATTACTCCAACGCGATGCGAACGCCGGCGCCTCGCTCGCATCACTAGGAGACCTATCTACACACCAGCGAGGACCCGGAGCTCCTCCCGCCTCCCGAGGCCAAGTGGCCATCGGAGGCGAGGAGGAGTGGCGAGGTCACCGGCGGAAGATAAGAGCAACCCTCCCGGTCGCCTTCTTATCGCCTTGAGACTGTAGCAAGGGAAAGGAGAGCGAGCCAGTTAATTATCCCCTTTTTTATTTTATTGACAGCATCTTTGATCGTGTTTAATCAAATAGTCATTGAGCACTATACACCAATGACCTTGGTGCACTCATATAAATGAATCCGGAATTATTTCTGTGCGAAACTATCTATACAAATATATATTACCATGTGAATCACTTACGAAATACTGATGTGTCACTACTGGAATTTGCTTGTATGCCGGGTGCAAGGCTCTTTGCCGAGAGCCAAATCACGGGCACTCGATAAACTTACGTATGCCGAGAGCAGCACTCGGCAACAGTGGGTTCACGGCAACTAGCCCATGTTGCCGTGACAGGCTCCCGGCGAAGAGGCTACACCCGGCAACTGTACATACGCCGAGAGCTACACACGGCAAAGACTAGCCACGTGGCATGCTCGTTCGCACCTGACGGCGCCGTCAGTTTCTTTAGACTTTACCGAGAGCCGAATATCGACGCTCGGTAAAGACTTTTGATGACTTATGTTTTCCTTTTTATTTGGGTGTGATTTTTGGCCTCTATTTTTGTGTCTGATATTTAATATCTTTTAATGACTAAAGTGTTAAAATACCATGACTTTTGATGACTTATGTTTTGGGTTAGATTTTTTCCGAATCTCAACTTCAAATTAATTAAGCACTACTCTCTCCGTTCCTTTATGTAAGGTGTATTATTTATGCCACGGTGACCAAGGCAAGTAAATCAATTAGGCCAGATAGAAAGAGGTACTTGCAACAGGGAGAAATATTGTTACCGAGCACGGCTACAAACGAAGAGAAGACCCCTAGAGCAAGGGTTAGGACATGTATCGAGAGGGTTATTGGTACATGCAGCCAGCGGCGGAGACAGGCCCCAGGCAGCCCGGGCGGCTGCCTGAGGCGTGAGGCTGTATCCCTTCGTATACTGTAGAGAACAGTGTATGTACAGTGCTACAGGGCTCCACTGCTGCCTGGGGCGTGGCTGAATCCTGGCGCCGCCACTGCATGCAGCTATTACTGAGAGTCGTAACACGGATAAGTGGGTATTCACTCTATGCCGGTCAATGCGGTAAACCGCCGGGGTCACCGGAAGGGCACACGGTCGGGAAGCCGCCCGAGGGGGGGTCCGGCAACTGGACCTACATGCGTGTGGCCCAGGCATTTGTACGAAAGGGTGGTGTGGTGTATGAATACTATATGCACATCCTTGACGTGGCAGACCCCTACCCCCTCTCGGTGTCGGTCAACGCCGTAGACCGTCCGAGGCCACCCCGTGGCCACTCGGCCGGAACACCCCCTCTCGGTAGAGTGTAACAATAATAGTAAGGTGATTAGTCAAGCATGTAAAAAATGATGAAAATAACAACAAACAGAATAAGAAACATTTACCGGCTACAGACGGAGAAGGAACCTTTACCTAGGTTACGACCTTTACCGAGAGTAGCTCTCGGCAAAGCAAACTATACCGAGAGCCGATAATCGGCTCTCGGTAAAGACTATATCACTTTCCTTTTTAAATGTGTGTCTCTTTGGCACTATCCTTTTGTGTATCATATTTCAGAACTGGTAATCACTAAAGTTTCACCAACCACTACCCCACTCGGTGCGGGTCAACACCGTCGACCGCCGGGGCCACCAGATGGGTGCTCGGTCGGAAAGCCGCCGCACCAACATGCGTGTGGCCTAGGCATACATACGAAAGGGTGTTGTGGTGTCTGAATACCCAGTGCACAACATTGACGTGGCAGATGCCTCACGTACATGACACACGGGCGGGAACGTCGATGACTGGATGCGGTTGTCCCCTAGATCTAGCCGGCGGTGGGCGATCCTGTGAGGGAATGGCCTCAACTTGGTCTGACGCCTCGCAATGACCTATAGCAACACGGAGAAGTAGGTATTCACCGTGCCCTACCCCCTCTCGGTGCCGGTCAACGGCATAGACCGTCGGGGCCACCGGATGACCTCTCGGCAAGGCGAAGCCGCACGAGGGGGATTCCGGCAGCCGCACAAACATGCGTGTGGCCTAGGCATACGTACGAAAGGGTGTTGTGGTGTCTGAATACCCAGTGCACAACATTGACGTGGCAGATGCCTCACGTACATGACACACGGGCGGGAACGTCGATGACTGGATGCGGTTGTCCCCCAGATCTTGCCGGCGGTGGGCGATCCTATGAGGGAATGGCCTCCACTTGGTCTGACGCCTCGCAATGACCTGTAGTAACACGGAGAAGCAAGTATTCACCGTGCCCTACCCCCTCTCGGTGCCGGTCAACGGCGTAGACCGCCGGAGCCACCGGATGACCTCTTGGCAAGGCGAAGCCGCACGAGGGGGATTCCGGCAGCCGCACCAGCATGCGTGTGGCCTAGGCATACGTACGAAAGGGTGTTGTGGTGTCTGAATACCCAGTGCACAACATTGACGTGGCAGATGCCTCACGTACATGACACACGGGCGGGAACGTCGATGACTGGATGCGGTTGTCCCCCAGATCTAGCCGGCGGTGGGCGATCCTATGAGGGAATGGCCTCCACTTGGTCTGACACCTCGCAATGACCTGTAGTAACACGGAGAAGCAGGTATTCACCGTGCCCTACCCCCTCTCGGTGCCGGTCAACGGCGTAGACCGCCGGGGCCACCGGATGACCTCTCGGCAAGGCGAAGCCGCACGAGGGGGATTCTGGCAGCCGCACAAACATGCGTGTGGCCTAGCCATACGTACGAAAGGGTGTTGTGGTGTCTGAATACCCAGTGCACAACATTTACGTGGCAGATGCCTCACGTACATGACACACGGGCGGGAACGTCGATGACTGGATGCGGTTGTCCCCCAGATCTAGCCGGCGGTGGGCGATCCTGTGAGGGAATGGCCTCCACTTGGTCTGACGCCTTGCAATGACCTGTATTAACACGGAGAAGCAGGTATTCACCGTGCCCTACCCCTTTCGGTGCCGGACAACGGCGTAGACCGCCGGGGCCACCAGATGACCTCTCGACAAGGCGCGCGAAGCCGCACGAGGGGGATTCCGGCAGCCGCACCAACATGTGTGTGGCCTAGGCGTACGTACGAAAGGGTGTTGTGGTGTCTGAATAACCAGTGCACAACATTGACGTGGCAGATGCCTCACGTACAGGACACACGGGCAGGAATGTCGATGACTGGATGCGGTTGTCCCCCAGATCTAGCCGGCGATGGGCGATCCTGTGAGGGAATGGCCTCCACTTGGTCTGACACCTCGCAATGACCTATAGTAACATGGAGAAGCAGGTATTCACCGTGCCCTATACCCCTCTCGGTGCCGGTCAATGCCGTAGACCGTCCGGGGCCACCGGATGGCCGCTCGGCCGGAACACCCGATCTCAGTAGAGTGGGTGATTAGCCAAGCATGTAAAAAACAAAAGGATGAAAATAACAAAAAGTAGAATAACAAAAAACATTTACCGGCTACACACGGAGAAGGAACCTTTAGCTAGGTTACGACATTTACCGAGAGCAGCTCTCGGCAAAGAAAACCGTACCGAGAGCCGACAATCGGCTCTCGGTAAAGTATATATCACTTTCCTTTTTTAATGTGTGTCTCTTAGCCACTATCTTTTTGTGTCTTCTATTTCATGTCTTTTCATCAATGAATTTTTAAAATCCCATTACCTAAAGTCTCAGAAGAATCTGTTGGATTGCTGGAGTCAACTCTTTACCGAGAGCTGCCCTCGGTAAAGAAAGGCACAACTGTCAGGCAACACGTTTTACCGAGAGCTGCCCTCGGAAAAGAATGGCACTACTGTCAGGCAACCGTTTTACCGAGAGCCACCCTCGGGAATGTGAGTTTTTCCGAGTGTGACTCTCGGAAATGATTTCCATAGCTTCTTTTTTTTTGACCTGCTTCCTGTCTTATCCCTGCAACTGAAATCAACTAAATAGATTTGCCATATCTTCAGGACATCACACACATAAACAGAATAGTTCACATATGCATAACTCCAAGTAGTTCACATATGCATAACTCCAATAATCAAACTAGAAATTCATGACTCAAGTATTTCACATATGCATAACTCCAAGTAGTTTACATAGGGCAATATTTCATACAAGTTCATATTGCAAAACACATCAAGGGCACAATCAAGTTCACATCTTCATCAGCCGCATTTAAGAGGGTGGGGGGCATCATTTCCATAGGGTTAAGCAGCTGGAGGAGGAAGGGCATCATTTCCATCGTCTTTAGATTGCATGAAAGCCTATAAGAGTAGAGATTTGTGAGCATTGATCTAGGGCTATATAATGAATGGGCCTAATTTACAGAAATTTCTACCTGTAATCTTTCCTCGAGCTCCTTGAACCTCTTGTCATATTCTGCTCTTTCCTTCTGTCTCACCTCCTCCTCGGCCAGCCGCCATTGCTCCAGCTCGGCCAGCCGCCGTTGCTCCTCCTCAGCCCGCCGTTGCTCCTCCACCGCCCGCCGTTGCGCCTCCTCGGCATCCCGTTTCTCAATTAAAGCCTGAAATATGGCATTAGGCTCATATAGGTTGCAAGGATGCATATTCGAGGCATCGACATAAATGAATGGTTATGTTGCTAACCTTGAGACGCGTGATCTCACGCGTCGCGGCGGTCGGGCGACTCTGTATGGACGGAGTTGAGCTTGTGCTCGACACCCGTATCTCATGGAACTTGCGATGCGAGGAGGTGGCGATCGCCCCGTTGCAGAGGAGGTGGCGGCCATAGCTCTTTCCCTCGCTAGCAATGACCAGCAGCTCAGGATCAAGTTCCTCAGACATCGGATCGGTGTCTGGCCCGTGCACCTCCTGGAAGACCTCTGTGAAGATCTTGTACTTCTGCTCCGCCGACTGGATGCAGAACTCGGCGCCATCCTTCCCCTTGTGACCTTCTTTCCAGGCCTCGAGGATGTGGACCGAGCGACCACGCTCTGCCTCCTGCAAAAGTAAACATCAAGGGTAACCATCAAGCTTAACAAGCGGAGATGCACCGTGCGAAAAAGTAAACATATTGTGATACGTCTCCAACGTTAATAATTTTTGATTGTTCCATGCTGATATATGATCAATTTCGGATGTTTTAGAATGATTTCCTATCAAGTTTATATCAATTTTTGGAACTAACAAATTGACATAGTGCCAAGTGCCAGTTGCTGTTTTCTGCCCTGTTTTTGACTTACAGAAAATCCATATCAAACGAAGTCCAAACGCAGCGAAACTTTTTGTGGAATTTTTCTGGGCCAGAAGACACCCGTAGGACCGAAGGAGAGTCGGAGAAGCAAACCTGGGTGGGCACAACCCACAGGGGCGCGCCAGGAGGCCCAGGCGCGCCCTGGTGGGTGGTGGCCAACTCAGGCCTCCTCTCCACCGCCTCTTCGCCCTATAAATCCCCTAAAATCCAGAAACCCTCAGGGGAGTCGACAAAACACAATTCCAGCCGCCGCAAGTTCCAGAACCACCAGATCCAATCTAGACACCATCTCGGGGGGTTTCACCATGTCCATTGGTGCCTCTCCGATGATGCGTGACTAGTCCATTGTAGACCTTCGGGTCCGTAGGCAGTAGCTAGATGGCTCTCTCTCTCTCTTTGATCCTCAATACAATGGTCTCTTGGAGATCCATATGATGTAACACCTTTGGCGGTGTGTTTGTTGGGATCCGATGAACTTTGAGTTTATGATCAGATTTGCCTTTTTATATCCATGAAAGTGATTTGAGTTCTTTGATCTCTTATTTGCATGATTTCTTATAGTCTTGTATTTCTTCTTCAAAACTTTGGTTTAGTTAGGCCAACTAGATTGATTTTTCTTGCCATGGGAAGAGGTGCTCGATAGTGGGTTCGATGTCGCGGTGTTCTTTCCCAGTGACAGAAGGGGCAGCAAGACACGCGTTGATCATTGCTACTAAGGAGAAAAAGATCATGTCTATTCCTACATGAATAGATCTGATCTACATCATGTCATCGTTCTTATTGCATTACTCCGTTTTTCCATGAACTTAATACACTAGATGCATGCTGGATAGCGGTCGATGTGTGGAGTAATAGTAGTAGATGCAGGCAGAAGTCGGTCTACTAATCTTGGACGTGATGCCTATATATAGATCATTGCCTGGATATCGTCATGATTATTTGAAGTTCTATCAATTGCCCAACAGTAAAAGTTCTTCCACCGTTTGCTATTTTATTTGAGAGAAGCCACTAGTGAATCCTACGGCCCCCGGGGTCTTGTTTCCATCATATTGCTTTCAATCTTGTTTTCTTTCGCTCTTGATCTGAACTTTTCAGATCTGAACCGTCTTTCACTTTGCATCAATTACCCATCTACGTTTGATCTTTCACCTTACCGGCAAGGGCTTGACAACCCCTTGATCGCGTTGGGTGTGGAGATTTGTTTTCTTGTGTGTAGGGGCTGAATACGTGGTGGTGCAAGGACCTCCTTCTGGTTCGATACCTTGGTTCTTAACTGAGGGAAATACTTCACCGCTTGCTGCATCATCCTCTCCGCTTCGAGGAACCACAACGCAAGTCATCATCAACACATCGAGATCGCTTCCCGTCAACGTGCCTATTTCTGGTGCCGTTGCTAAGGAAGATTCACAAGCTATCAAGAAGTATTACTGGCGCCGTTGCCGGGGAGGCTTCTTCATCATCCACCAGGTTCTAATTCACAAATCTCATCTCTCCGCACTTCCATTATTTGCCATTTTCCTCCGGTTTTCCTCTCCCCCACTTCACCATTTGTCTCTCGTTTTCCTCTCTCCCCCCTTCACCAATTTGCCGGTTTTATTCGCCCCTCTTTTTCGTTCGCCGTTTTTATCGCCAGATCTGTTTTCTGTGTGCTCTCTTGGTTGCTATCTCTACTTGTGTTACCATGTGCCTTCTATTTGCTTGCATCTTTGCTTGCTAAAAATCTACTGATATGGATCCTCATCCACTTGCTAATCTTTTCAAGAGATCCACTTATGATGAACCAATTGCTAGTGAGTTGAGTGCACTTGATTATCTCTATGAATTTTTGCTTGAGATTCGTGAATCTGAAAATTGTGATGCTTGCTATTCTTATGGCCACGATGCCAACACTGATGATGCTTATGATGCTGAACTTGCTATAGTTCCCTATGTTGAAAATGAAATTATTGCTACTGCACCTACTCTTGATAGCTCCTCGAATGAAAAGCATGATTGCAATGATGTTATTGTAAATTCTATTAGTGTCAATTGTGTTAATGATATGCAAAACCCCAAGCTTGGGGATGCTAATTTTGCTATGACCACTACTTATTGCAATGATCATGATTGGGGTGATAATGTTTCTTATGATCTTGAAAATTTATTTATGCCTCATGATCAATATGATTTTGAAAGTGGGTTTGGAGAGGTCATGACTTTAGTTAATGATGATCCCACTATTTTGGATGAGTGTCAACTTTTTATGCATGTGGATCATGATGAGAAAATCTTACATGATAGCTATATTGTTGAATTTGAGTATGATCCTATATGCAATTATTATTAGAGAGGAAAATATGGTTATAGGAATTTTCATGTTAAGTTACCTCTCTTCATGTTGAAATTGTTATTGCTTTGTTCTTCTCCCTTGCATATGCTATGTTTCACTTGCCATGATAATTTGTTTGCTTATAAAATGCCTATGCATAGGAAGTATGTTAGACTTAAATGTGTTTGTCACATGTTTCATGATGCTCTCTTTATGTTTCAATTCTTGTCTTTCGTGTGATCATCATTGAAATTTTATGCCTAGCTAAGGGCGTAAAACGATACCGCTTGTTGGGAGGCAACCCAATGAATAAATTTTATTTTCGCTTTTTGCTTTCTGTTCTTGAGTGTTTGCACAATTATCTCTCTGAATATATTGTGTTTTTGGTGTTTTAATTAGTGTTTGTGCCAAGCAATACCTTTGGGATGATCTAGAAGAAAGTATAATTGATGCTGTTTTTAAAACAGAAACTTTTGCGTCCAGTCCAGGAATTATTTTTCTTTACTGGAGCGTGAGAAAATTCTGAAATTTTTACACAGTATTTCTATATGAGTTTTAGAAATTTTCCTAATTTTTCAGAATTTTTTGAGTTACAGAAGTATCTAAAACTTCCAGATTACTACAGACTGTTCTGTCTGAAACAGATTCTGTTTTCTTTGCATTGTTTGCTTGTTTTGATGATTCTATGGACTTTTCCAGGGGGTATAAGCCATGGCAATGTTGGAATACAGTAGATATTATGCAAGATAAAATATGAATAGGTTTGTAACAGTACCTAAAAGTAGTGATTTGCTTTCTTATACTAACGGATCTCACGGGTTTTGTTAAGTTTTGTGTGATTGAAGTTTTCAAGTTTTGGGTGAGGTTTTTATGGATGACGGAATACGGAGTGGCAAGAGCCTAAGCTTGGGGATGACCATGGCACCCCAAGGTAAATTTTAAGAAGACTCAAGCATCTAAGCTTGGGGATGCCCCCGAGTGGCATCCCCTCTTTATTCCAACAACCATCGGTATGTTACTTGAAACTATATTTTTATTCGTCACATGATATGTGTCTTGCTTGGAGCGTCTTGTTTGCTTTGAATTTTTACTTTCCTTGCTGTTTGATCAAAGTCATCAATCCTTGCTGTACACACTTGTCTTGAGAAAGCCAAGGTGGTTTTAGTTTATTAGAATGGCTCATGTGCTTCGCTTATATCTTTTTGAGCTAGGAATTTGCTCATATGCTTCACTTATATCTTTTTGAGCACGGCGTGCTTAGTTATTTTTGAAGAAAAACTCTTATGATTCACTTATATTTATTTGAGAGTTGCTGGACATTTTGTAGAAAATCTCTCTTGCTTCACTTATACCTTTTTGAGAGATAGAAATTTATGCTCATGATCTTCACTTATACTTGTTGGAGCATACAATGGCACACACTTGCATAGTTCTAAAGTGATAGATATTCAAGTTTGGTCTAGATAAAACCCTTCATGAAAGCATTGAATATATGTGAAGTGTGATTCCTCATAATTGTTTTGAGATATTGGGATAGTAATATTAGAGTCATGCTAGTAGGAATTTGTGAGATTGATGAAATACTTGTGTTGAAAGAATTGTGATTCCCGTAGCATGCACGTATGGTCTTCTAGTTATGTGATGAAGTTGGAGCGCAATTTATTCTTGATTGCTTTCCTTTGTGTGGAGGTCGGGATCGCGCGATGGTTAACTCCTACCAACCCTTCCCCTAGGAGCATGCGTAGTAGTACTTTGCTCTGAAAACTAATAAACTTTTTGCAACAAGTATGTGAGTTCTTTATGATTAATGTTGAGTTCATGGATTATACGCACTCTCATCCTTCCACCTTGCTAGCCACTCTAGTACCGCGCAACTCTCGCCGGTGCATTAAACCACTCCTATTCCTTTCTTCAAAACAGCCACCATACCTACCTAATATGGCATTCCCATAGCCACTCCGAGATATATTGCCATGTGGCTCCACCGTTCCATTCATCATGACTCACACAATTATTGTCATGCATTCATATAGAGTCATATCCTTTGTTGTAATCATGAGTTATGAGTAAATAGAAGTGTGATGATCATCATTATTAGAGCATTGTCCCAAGTGAGGAAATAAATAAAAGAGGCCAAAGAAGCCCATATCAAATAAAAGAGGCCAAAAAAGCCCACCAAAATAAAAAATAAAGAAAAGAAAAGAGAAAAAAGAAAAAAAATGAGAGAAAAGAGAGAAGGAACAATGTTACTATCCTTTTCCACACTTGTGCTTCAAAGTAGCACCATGATCTTCATCATAGAGAGTCTCATATTTTGTCACTTTCATATACTAGTGGGAATTTTTCATTATAGAACTTGGCTTGTATATTCATTCCAATGATAGGCTTCCTCAAATGCCTTAGGTCTTCATGAGCAAGCATGTTGGATGCACACCCACTTAGTTTCTTTTTGAGCTTTCATACACTTATAGCTCTAGTGCATCCGTTACATGGCAATCCCTACTCATTCACATTGATATCAATTAATGGACATCTCCATAGTCCATTAATTTGCCTAGTTGATGTAAACCTTCTCCCTCCTTTTTGTCCACTACCACCTTCTATTCCACCCATAGTGCTATGTCCATGGCTCACGCTCATATATTGCGTGAAGAGTGAAAATTTTTGAGAATGCATAAGTATGAATACAATTGCTTGACTAACACCGGGGTGGGCATGATTTATACTTTGTGCTAAGAAGAGGGAGCATAACAAGACTATATGATTTTGTAGGGATAACTTTCTTTAGCCATGTTATTTTTGATGTTTCACGATTTTCTTTCTATGTATGCTTGAAGTATTATTGTTCTTGATGTCAATGAACTTTTGTCTTGAATCATATGGATCTGAACATCCATGCCAAATAGAAGAGTTACATCATGTTGGGCAGCATTCCACATCAAAAGTTCTGTTTTTATCACTTCCCTACTCGAGGACAAGTAGGAGTTAAGCTTGGGGATGCTGATACGTCTCCAACGTATCTATAATTTTTTATTGTTCCATGCTGATATATGATCAATTTTGGATGTTTTAGAATGATTTCCTATCAAGTTTATATCAATTTTTGGAACTAACCTATTGACATAGTGCCAAGTGCCAGTTGTTGTTTTCTGCCCTGTTTTTGATTTACAGAAAATCCATATCAAACGGAGTCCAAACGCAACGAAACTTTTTGTGGAATTTTTCTGGGCCAGAAGACACCCATAGGACCGAAGGAGAGTCGGAGATGCAAACCTGGGTGGGCACAACCCACAGGGGCGCGCCAGGAGGCCCAGGCGCGCCCTGGTGGGTGGTGGCCCACTCAGGCCTCCTCTCCACCGCCTCTTCGCCTTATAAATCCCCTAAAATCCAGAAACCCTCGGGGGAGTCGCCGAAACACAATTCCAGCCGCCGCAAGTTCCAGAACCACCAGATCCAATCTAGACACCATCTCGGGGGGTTTCACCATGTCCATTGGTGCCTCTCCGATGATGCGTGACTAGTCCATTGTAGACCTTCGGGTCCGTAGGCAGTAGCTAGATGGCTGTCTCTCTCTTTGATCCTCAATACAATGGTCTCTTGGAGATCCATATGATGTAACACCTTTGGCGGTGTGTTTGTTGGGATCCGATGAACTTTGAGTTTATGATCAGATTTGCCTGTTTATATCCATGAAAGTGATTTGAGTTCTTTGATCTCTTATTTGCATGATTTCTTATAGTCTTATATTTCTTCTTCGAAACTTTGGTTTAGTTAGGCCAACTAGATTGATTTTTCTTGCCATGGGAAGAGGTGCTCGATAGTGGGTTTGATCTCGTGGTGTTCTTTCCCAGTGACAGAAGGGGCAGCAAGACACGCGTTGATCGTTGCTACTAAGGAGAAAAAGATCGTGTCTATTCCTACATGAATAGATCTGATCTACATCATGTCATCGTTCTTATTGCATTACTCCGTTTTTCCATGAACTTAATACACTAGATGCATGCTGGATAGCGGTCGATGTGTGGAGTAATAGTAGTAGATGCAGGCAGGAGTCGGTCTACTAATCTTGGACGTGATGCCTATATATAGATCATTGCCTGGATATCGTCATGATTATTTGAAGTTCTATCAATTTCCCAACAGTAAAAGTTCTTCCACCGTTTGCTATTTTATTTGAGAGAAGCCACTAGTGAATCCTACGGCCCCCTGGGTCTTGTTTCCATCATATTGCTTTCAATCTTGTTTTCTTTCGCTCTTGATCTGAACTTTTCAGATCTGAACCGTCTTTCACTTTGCATCAATTACCCATCTACGTTTGATCTTTCACCTTACCGGCAAGGGCTTGACAACCCCTTGATCGCGTTGGGTGTGGAGATTTGTTTTCTTGTGTGTAGGGGCTGAATACGTGGTGGTGCAAGGACCTCCTTCTAGTTCGATACCTTGGTTCTTAACTGAGGGAAATACTTCACCGCTTGCTGCATCATCCTCTCCGCTTCGAGGAACCACAACGCAAGTCATCATCAACACATTGAGATCACTTCCCGTCAACGTGCCTATTTCTGGTGCCGTTGCTGTGGAAGATTCACAAGCTATCATATTGCACATACCATGTGCTGCTGCAGAGTGGCTAGGTTGCGGCTCCCCTGGACGTGTGCCGGGCCTGGCATTTTCGCGCGGTCTACGCATTTCTCCGTATGCTGCGCCTGCCATGCTGGGCCACACCACATGTTAACCAGCGCCTCCCAACAATCGGCCTTCATCCAGGGTTCCCTCGCCTAGTCAGACATAATCAAGTCATTGAGTAAAAAGCGGAGGATGACTCAAAAGTGTTAGCAAGCAATGTCGTCCCTTACCACCGACATGTACTCCTCTCTCTCTAAGTTGGTCTTGCAAGCAACGCTCCTCACTACAACAGGACAGAGCTTTGGTAACACCATGTTATGTTACTATAGGCCCAAAAAGGTGTTACTAGGCCATGCAGTAACACATTTTGAAATGTGTTCCATTAGACCGTGTTACTAAGTCGTGTCCACTGTCACACATAATAATGTTACCATATTATAAAAATTGTGGTACAGACAAGTTGCAGTAACATGCATATCATGTGTTACTAAATACAATGGTAACACATTTCTGTAGTTATAGTAACACACATAGTAACATATTTTCATAGACGTGGAACATTGGTGGTAACATACTTTTGTAACTATAGTAACACAACTAGTAACACCTTTATTAGCTTCAAAACAGAACTAGTAACATTATATGCAAATATTGTAACACTATAGTTTACCGTTGTCACCACCGCAGTAGCACATTTTGTCACTCTAGTAACACCATCATTAAGAATACTATATTACCATCTCAACATAATTAATGTATTTCTTATTTTATTAAACACAAAATTAGGTACATAATTTATTGAATGTACATTTATTTAATAAAATTGCCACACCTGCTCAAATAATTAATTGTTTTATTATTATGCTTGTCATCATTAAAATGGTATAGAAATTGAAGTGCAACACATACACAAATTGAAAAGTTCAAGATATTTATTACAAATATACCGAAGTGTAGGACGCATAAGCATTACAATAAATAAATACCAATATGATTGGTGCAACAATATATCATCCATACCAATGACTATTTGACCAAAGAAAAAGATCTTATGAATGCTATTACATTTATCAATCTATCAATATAAACTAACTAAAATTTCAAGTTATATTTGCTTCTTGATCCACCCGAAGAATTCAGCTGGAACTCAGTCATCCTTCTTTCGAATCTGTAAAAGAAAATTTGATCCTACAGTTATATGATTAAATGTATACAAATAGATTTTAGAAATAGAAGAAAAATAACTTACAAAAGCTAAAGGCCAAGAAGTATCCTAAAGAAAAAGCATCACCAATTGTCTTGCAATCACATACTTCCCTTACTAACTCCTCATTATCCAGAATAGGTTCATCTATGCGCACAAGTGCAAATTCGGCACCTAACTCAATACCACCAGCCTGGGATTAGTACTCCGAACAGCAACATATGCAACATTCGCTTGTTTGGATATGTCAAAGTCTTTACAACTACTTTGGAATCAACCTTATGATGAATATTAGCATTCAATGACAATGATGATATAATATGCATGAACAATATGTCAATAAATACACATGATCATAGTTCCGGAAGATTGTCATGACCATTCACTACTGTTAGGGATACACTGGTTTTTAAAAGAAAATGGCCAACAACGCAAACACCGGTTAACATGCACCATCACTAGTTGATGTTAAATTCTTGCTAGTATACTAGTTTTCTAAAGTGTACTCGCGTGTCACTCGTACTACTTGCTGACGTGAACAAGCAAGATCAGAATCCAACATAACAATCTAACAATCAACTACCTCAACATGTTTCTAGCCTCGCATCGACTTTAAGTAATTATTACATACAAAGCAATACATTTCTGAAAAAACCTACCTTAAGTATTATTGGATCAGCATAGTGCTTGCTGAGAACATATAGCCTTAGGAACTACTTAAAAAAACAAAGTCTGTTGTCTAAAAGTCGTATACCTAGTCGGAAGAGAGAAAACGTGATTTCTAATCAAGCAAAGATAAGTTAATTGCCTTGTTCTAGTAGTACTAAAAAATTGATGCATCATCGGACATCATAATGTCGGTAGACCTGAAGTTCCATATTTAGAACCTAGCATGATCATATTGGTTCTCTTCTCGTACCTTCTAGTTTCCATTGCCAAGCCCTGTGAAATTAAAATCAGAGGCACAAGTATGAAAGGAAATCTTGCAAAAGGCACATAAACAACAGCATTAGGGCACTTGAATCCCTCTAGACTGGCAAATTTCACAAATGCTAGTACTAAAATAACAAGAGCAAAACACTAGAACATCCCCGAATTGCAGATTTTCATACCCCCATACTTGCAGGCTTAACAACAAGAAACAGAAGCATCAAGTTCCAGATTGTCTACCAAGCAACCTCGCCGACAGCCACTTCACAGCAATCTCTGCGCCACCGATCAGAACACCCTGAAATCAACTGTGCAACATGAATCACAACCAAGTTAATTAGGAGATCTCACAAGCAAGGGGATATTAAGAACAGTACTATGTATCATCTGAGAACATAACTAGCTAACTAGGATTTGTCTGTGTGTGTACCGTGTAGAACATAACTAGCTACTTAGCTACTAACATCACGCCCAACTAGTACAATTGTACAAAAACAACACGTAGCAAGGATAGAAATAGTAGTACTGCCTCATAGCGGGTCTTCGTCTCGTTGTCTAGGGAGACAACAGCAAAGGCGCTCGCGCAGGACACACTCAGGGGTGGAAGAATAGCTGTGGACGCGCACACATGTGGGTAGCAGCAGCGCACACAGGGTGTGCGGCAGGAGGACAAGTGCAATGAGAACACATGCGCTAGGACGTGACGGAGGCAGCGGCCAGCGAGGATCAGCCTGGACGCGGCATCGGTTTTGCTAGGAGGAGTATAGCGACATGGAGTCAGTCATCAGCTTTGCAAATTCGGAATTTTACGGATACCATTGCTCAATCAGTTACAGTTTGTTTTATTTTCTGAACAAAACTTGCATCATATTGCAAAGTGGTAGCAGAGGCTAGCACCATGGAGAAACACCATATAAACTTTTTGGGTTGAGAGATCAATCAATAGTGTAGCTCTATGGAGACTACAAACAATGTTTGATTTTTTTAGTGTTGTGAACTTAAGAATCTGTAAGCATAATGGCAGTGAGTGAGCATGGACGGGTGTTTGGGCAAGTGCTCACCTGCAGATTGGCTACTGTCATTGATTCAGTTGTAGCTCCTATTAGGATATATGTGATGGTAATTAATGTGTAGGTTGCCTGAAGCTGGTCCTACATTTTAATTTGTTCTAGTCAAATTGCTCTGTTTTTAGTGGGCAAGTGCTCACCTGCAAATTGAATATTGTCCCCAACAGTTGCTGATCAGCAGATTGCCCAAACCTGGAGGTCAGAATTATGGGAATCAGGTAGAGAATTGTGCTACACTGCTACTAACTTGTTGGATGCTATCATGTCAAGGGCTGCAAGAAGTACAAGGTTCAATGGTTGCAACCAATATGTAGTTTCCAAAATCGCAGAAATATTCAGCAACTAGCATTAGGCTTATTGATTTATGGGTTCTTGGATGGTAGCAGCATGCATGATGTGTAAACATTTGCCATCACCAACCACGTGAGTTAACAGGGTATTGAACAAAAACGAAATTGTATTAGCCAAAAGGGGCACTGGATCCAACCTGGGCTGGATCTGTGTAGTCGTCATCCAGAAGTGCTCTGCCACACGGCTGTGTGGTTGTGGGTGTGGTCGTGCCCATCGTCGGATCTCACCCGAGCCCGATGGGTCTCACCGGGCACGGGGAGGAAGAGAGGCAGCAGATGTAGTGCATGGGGAGCACGACGATGTGCTCGCCGTTGCCTCCCTCGAGTCGCACATTGACGTGCCTGCCAGATCCGTCGGAGGAGCACGTCGGAAGAGCCAGCCCTCGCAAAGCGACGGTGGGAGGAGGTGCTCGCCGCGCCAAGCACGAGGAGATCGCTCTCGTCGTGATGCTCGAGAGGCACTGGATCCGTGGATCCCGACGGCGCCAATACGCGGCCTCAGAGCAACGGCCTCGTCGGAGATCTTAGCCAGCCCGGGAGAGATGTAGAAAGGGAAGGAGGGAGCCAAGGGGAGGGGCGCCGCGGCCGTCGTGGCGTTTTGTTGCCTCAGATCTACCAGCCTTCGCCGCCACACGAGAGAGGTAGGAAATATCACGGGTGAGGGAGAGAGAGATAGGGTTACGGAGCAGGGATTTAGCTCCAAAAAGTTCTTTTGTTGCTTATATGATCCCGGCACTTCAATTTTGGATCTCAATGGCGCGGCCTCTAAAATATTTCATCTATTGCAAACCAACCTGTGGTTGGATGGTTAGAGGGACAGTGGTATCCCCAGCCCACCAGGGTTCATATCCTGGTGCTTGCATTATTCCTGGATTTATTTCAGGATTTCCGGCGATGCGCATTCAGTGGGAGGAGATGTTCCCGTCGACGACGAGGCGCCTACGGTGACTTCGTAAATCTCAAGATGAAATGCCGGCTCAGTCTCTCGGAGGTGCTCATAGGGGTATGGTGTGCGTGTGTGCGTTCATAGGGGTGAGTGTATGCGCGTTTATATGAGCGCTTGCGTCTGTACTGTGTTCAAAAAAAAAATTCATCTATTGATTATGAAAATTAATGGCGGATTTTAGAATTGATAGATCTAAAATATGTGGCATATAAGTAAATAACGCATGTATGTACATAAGTGTTGATTCTTTAAGGCACATAAGTGCAATGGTTTGACTCAAGGGATTCAATCGATGGTAAATTGTGGCGCGTTTCTACAGAAAGAATTCTTGGCGCGTTTAAAAAAATGCTATAGAATGATTGTACAGTTTTAATTCGTATAATATTTTTATTGTTTATAATTTTATTATTTAAAATGTGGTCTAAAAATTATCATTATTAATAGTGAATCGATACTTTGTTAACCTAGTGCATTTGTGTTTGGATCCGCCACTCCCCTCCATTGGCGAACAACCTGCATGCAGCAACCCCTCACACCTTGCTAGTGAGGAAAGACATCGAGATAATTGATCGGCTCACGGTACGTCGAGGACGTAGTTGGATCTAAAAAGACCTCGAGTCCAGATGATCCAAGCCTTTCAAGGTCCCTTGGACCCCAAGCTCCTCATTCGAACCTCCTATCAAATCATAGGACACATGATCTCTCTCATGTAGGTTGTTTGATGTCCCCTTCACCTCCACCAACGATACCCGCCTACGAAGAAGAACACAGAGTGTGTGTGTCACGTTACACCGGCATATGTAGTTTGGTTTTTTTTTTTACAGAAAAGATTGTGGGGATCAAAACTGTAAGTACCATGCCTTGAACTTGTGCGCTACTTGGACCTGTGAGTTTTCTTTTTTTTCTTATATTCGTTTATTCAAGAGAACGTGTTTTTTGTTTAATTTTTCACCGAAATATACATGTAGTGTCATTCGACATACTAAAAAACAATTGATCTATAAAGTCTTAATGTTGATCAAACACCACCACAATGGCAAACCTATATATAGATGATGCTCATGACCACAGTTCAAATCTCACAAGTAGCACCTCTTTTTTTCTTCAAATTTTTGAAAATAGAGCATGATAGGTGGCTCTGCTTTTTAGTTCGACTAGTTTCAAAGTAACATATTTTTTTTATTTTACTAAATGTACATGTAGTATCATTCGACATACAACAAAATAATTGAGCTACATAGTATAATCATTAATGACACACTAGCCTAGTGGTAAACCTCTTAGTTGAACGCATATGTAAGAGCTAGGTTATGGGTTCGGATCTTGCAGAGTCAATTTTTGTTTCTATTTATATTTCCTTCACTAACACGTTCAACATTTTCTTTATTTTTTGGTTAAAAATGTCTTTTAAACACTAATAAGTAGAAGATGAGATCTTGAAAATCTAAAAAATTGATTTTTTTTCTAGTGTTTTGTCATATTGGATAATATTTTAGCATTGTGCTTCACAAGGTACCCATTTTTAGGTATATACAAAGTAGGAAAAATAATTTATGACATGACAAGCGACAATATGAAGTTGAGTTTGTCAATAGTAATGATGAAGTAGATGATGTATTCCATTTTTCTAAGTTACATGTACAAAGAAGATGATTTGTCAATGAAAACCTCATAGTTGGACTTGAATGTCTAAGAAACATCATCGTAGATCCACCAACTACAAAGAAAAGTACACGAAATCTTTTGCCAAATCTCGTGATACTTTTTACCCTATCTCATAATACCATGACATGAGCGCATGCAAAAGTATCATCATTTGTACTCATACTTTTTCAAATTGGGACAAGTGGGTCTAGAATTTCGTTCAATCCAAAGGTTGTCACATTATATTAGTTGTGGAGATTGCATGTGATCTCGAATCAAGATGATCCAAAAAGCAAGTTTGTTTGTTTCGACGAGACGAACAACTTTCATGTTGAACACATTTTCATTTGAAGCCATCTGGATGCTGAAATACTTCACGTATTAATAAGATACGTACTCAAGTAGGGTAACTTCATTTAGATGAACACAAAGGCAACATCAGAAAGATGGCTAGTGCCTTGTTGTATCTGCTTGCGACACTCAAGACCAGGGTTCAAAACCACACAGCGCCTACCTTTTCTTTTAGATTTTTAAAAGTAATAAACATGATTGGTAGGTCCGCTTTTTAACTAGAATAGTTTCAAGAAATGTGCCTTCTTTTTTGGAATTTTCAAAATAAAACATGACAAGTAGGTCCGCTTTTAATTAGAAATAGTTTCAACAAAACGTGTTTTTTGTGTACTTTTTCATTGAAATATACATGTACTGCCATTGTACATACATAAAAAAGAATTAATCTATGTAGTAATACCGCTAATCAAACACTATCTTGGTGGTAAACCTCTCACTAGATGACGCCCATGACCATGGTTCAAATCCCACATCTAGCACTTTTTTTTGGATTTTTGGAAAATAAAACATGATTGGTGGGTCCGCTTTTTAACAAGAATAGTTTCAAGAAAACGTGTTTTTTGTTTAATTTTTCATTGAAATATACATGTAGTGCCATTTGACAAACAAAAAAGAATCAATATATAAAGCCTTACCACTAATTGAACATTATCCTGGTGGTAAACTTCTCTCTAGATGATGCCCATGACCATGGTTCAAATCCCACATCTAGCACTTATTTTTTTTTTGGATTTTGGAAAATAAAACATGATAGGTGGGTCCGCTTTTTAATTAGCCTATTGGTAAACCTCTTAGTCCAACGTGTACACAAAGGACGAGGTCATCGCTTCGAATATTGCAGACTCATTTTTT
Organism: Elymus sibiricus; assembly: GCA_039707655.1. Taxonomy (NCBI): domain Eukaryota; kingdom Viridiplantae; phylum Streptophyta; class Magnoliopsida; order Poales; family Poaceae; genus Elymus; species Elymus sibiricus. Next base: position 20,023,193 of record CM077663.1, on the reverse strand, counting down.
TTCTATTTGTATCTCCATCACTAACTCATCCAACATTTTATTTCATTTCATTACAGGTAAAAAATATTTTATTTCATTTTTTACTTTTTCTAGTTGAGCTGTCCAACATTTTCTGTGACACTAAAAGCCGTCCCAGAAAATTCACATGCCTAGTGACGGTCAAATGCATCGCCTAAAATCAGGCTTGAACGTCACCAAAGTTGCTTAGGGGGCTGCCCCGGGAGAAAATCAACTGGTGATGGTTTCTCACAAAGTATCACACATTTGGTAGTGCATACATGATACATAGAAATTTATGGCCAAAAAAGCATTGGTGTAGTACACCCATGCCCCTTGACGGAACTTTACCTTGACTAAAGAAGTACGCTTTCTTTCCGAGGGAACTAAGTGTGGACGTGTTCTAGTCCTCTAGTCTAGTCTCTCAAAAAGATTCATCTGTCCAATCCATCATTTCCCTCACCTACAAAGGGACAATAATAGTACACATGATTGTTATTATATCCTGGAGTTACATAAAGCTGCAACTTCAAAACTCAAAAGAACACAAATATTACTTCTCGCAGAAGCAATAACAAGGTCTTGTGGCGATGACGAATTTTATTGAATTGGTAACTGATTGACATTATCATGCTCACTGTCCAGGATCCGTGACACAACAATGCTTTATATGTTAACGCTTGATTGATGCATTAGTTGTACTACTATAAAATTCAACAATTATGCTCTCGTTTGTTGCTGGTATTTTGCTTCTTCCTGAGTATGAGCATTGTCATCAATTGCTTAATTTTGTATGATCAATTTAAAGTGTGTGCGTTTAACATGTATGGTCGTCGAGTCATCCTAAAATTCGCATCAAATTTGATTAATATGGTATTTACCAAGACGGTGTAGAAATAGTTTGGTATTTACCAAAACCCAACCATATATATGTTGTTTCGTATCGTATTAGCCAAAGATCCTATTTATCATTTTTTACTAAAGAATTTCATGTTGGCACATGGGCCCTATATGTTAAGGTAATGGTGATATACTCATGCAATTGATTTCAGTTTTTCTATTTCCCTCTATAACAGAGACTGTAACACTATGGATCAACACATGATTATCTGTTCTTTCACTAAAGGCTGTAACACATCCTGCCAACACATATTTATATGTTACTCAGTCAATCTCGGTGTAACACATTAATGCAACACATAATTATATGTTACTCGGTTGATATAATTGTAACTCATTTTCAGGCCTCATATAGTATGTGTTACTTTTGGTCTTTGTAACACAAATCCTGTGTTACTGGAAATTTAGCTGTAACATATTTTACTATGTGTTACATGATTGTGTTACCAAAGCTCTGTCCTGTTGTAGTGCCTCGTCATCGGAAGCCCCTCGCCATCGAGTGGCCGACACTTCAACACGGCAGAGTATCGCAGGTTGTGCTTCATATCGGAGAGTATCTTTCGGGCTTCTTTCTTGACGCCTTTTTCCGTCTTTTCTTCACTATCAAGGCAAGAATATTGCTGCTACAAGAATACATAAAGTAGTTAATTGACAGGCTTCGGATACTTTGGATATGGAACAGTGAGGTGGCAAAGATACTCACAGTGAAACCTTCCATTACCCGTTTGGCCATGGATACATTGTTCTCATCCTTGGTGTACTCGTAGTGCTCCCAGGAGAAGCCTGGCGATGGCGGGTCGTCATCACCCGACTTAGCCAACCCGGGAAAGTACTTCCTCACGAGTGAGCCGATGATGTGGGGCGGCAATTTTGCCCCCTTAGGCTTCTTAGGGACAAACTCCCATTGACTGCATGATGAAAAAGAAAAGGTGACCCGTAGTGTTCAATTATGGTAACCAAAGTAATTGCAAGATCAAATACTTACGATTCTCCCTTCAATTTTATCATAGGACGGCTGGAGGTAGCCGTTGGCTCCGGTAAAGTCCCCGGACCACGCTCGGATTTCTTCCTCTTGGAAGTGTTGCTCGAGGTAGATCCCAAGCCGTCCGAGGGCACAACGTTGGCCGAATCCGTAGCGAGCGGATCCGGTTCGCTGAACCTGATATCGTCATCCGATGTGGACCCGCCTTCGACATCGCCATCGTGGGTCGCCTCATGGGTGGCGGACGACTCCGTCTCGTCAGGGTCCTCATCGTGGGACACCCTACCGCTCGGGCATCTCAGATACTTACGCGGGCTCCAAGATGATCCTGAAAATAAAATATAAAATATGAGTAACTAAAACAGAGAGTTTTTTATTTTTGGAGAATACTACAAAAAAGAGAGTTTTTTACATGCCACTGTACTACTAACTTAACACTATATATTAACGAAACAGAACATTGCATCGCTGATGCTAGCTAAAGTTTTGTTCTACATTATACAATATTTTATTTCATTCCAACATAAGCTCTACCTCAAGCTAATACAAGTCATGAGTATCTGTTAGCCCTAGATGAATTTCGTTGCATAGAGTAGCCCATAAGCTTGCATAAACAGCCAAACAACCCAGGAACTCTACCTCAAAAAAGAAGGAATACCAAGCTATAGTTATGTCACTGTTGTCATATGATGATCTAGTTCTGTCTTCCATTGTACAGTACAACAGAATTGCTATAACAATTTTCTGGCATATATAACATAGTTAGGTTGACATGAACCAGCCCCTTCACTAGTTTGTGCACTCGTAAAGAAAATTCTTAGGAAATTCAGGCACATGTACCAAATTTCGAAATAATATATAATCATATGCGTGATGTAGCAAAAGGACAGGACAGAGTATAAGTATACAGCAAAAGGATGTTCTTATATATATGTTAGGTACAGAACAAATATGATCATATATAATTTCTATTGAGATTTTGCATAGAAGCCTAAACTAAAATTTTCTAGTGCCATAATGTTTTTGAGAATTTTGAAAATGTCTGAATCTATAAACTCACAAACGGGTGCATATGAACATGAGTTCATAGTCATCTTTACCAATTCTTTAAAGAAGTTATTTTATTGGAACTTCTTTGAACTGAAGTTGTATATTCCATAGCCATTACCTATTATGCAACCATTCTAATGACCTTCCATAAATTATCTTGTACCAGACCAGCAAAACACTAGTAATCAGGGGCAGATCCAGGAATTAAACATTGGGTGTTCAATTTTTTTTCACCCTAACTATGAAGCCAATTAGGTTCAGTGGTTCACACACCAAGCATAACTGAAAATCTGAGATATATAGCATATAAGGTTGAGGTTCAGTGGTTCACACACCACAATAAATAGCCAAATAACACATAAGGATAAGGTTCAGTGGTTCACACAGCAAGCATAAATGCATGATATTGTCTTAGAATGAGCATATATAAGATAAATGGCAGCTACAGTCAAGGAGCAGCAGCAGGCCAGCAGCCAAACAACAGCAGCAGCAACCAAGCAGTAGCAGCAGCAGCCAAACAGCAGCAGCCGCCACTGGATTTCTCTTCTGCCCCTCCCCTTCTAACCCAGTAAACCCTAGCCAAATGATGAGCTAGATTTCCCTCAAAAAACTGGAGCTACTCCACCAAGAACAGGAGCGCTGAACAAACAATGTCCAGCCAGAGCCAGTAGGATGTTTGAGAAGAGGGGAGGGGAGGGGTACCTGAGGGCATCTCCAGCTGTCGCGACACCGGAGAACCTTGCCGGCGGCCGCCGTCCACGCCCGGCAGTGGCCAACGACGACGCCAGCTGCCGGCCATGCGGAAGATGGTGGCGGCGACGACAGATGATGGGGGCGGCGGCGCGAGATGAAGGGGGCGGTGGCGTCAGTAGGTGCTGGCGTTTGAGATCGAGGCGGAGGCGGCAGTGGGGGCGGGGGCGACACCGCGTCGCCGGACCAGGGGGAAAGAAACAAGGGGTGAGAAAGAGAGGGGAGAGAAAGAGAGAACGAAAGGGAACGGCTAAGATCTAGGGTTAGGACCTTTACCGAGAGCAACTCTCGGTAAAGCAAAGCATTACCGAGGGTCGATACTTGGCTCTCGGTAAAGACTATGTCACTTTTCTTTTTTTAATGTTTGTTTTTTGGCTCTCTCCTTTTGTGTATAATATTTCATGTGATTTAATGATTAAAATATCACTTACCACTACCCCCTCTGTGTCGGTCAACGCTGTAGACCGCCAGGGCCACCGGATGACCTCTCGGCCGGGAAGCCGCATGATGGGGGTTCATGTGAGGGAATGGCCTCAGATTGGTCCGATACCTCGCACTGACCTGTAGTAACACGGACAAGCAGGTATTCACCGTGCCCTACCCCCTCTCGGTGCCGGTCAACGCCGTAGACCGCCGGGGCCACCAGATGACCTCTCGGCCGGGAAGCCGCACGAGGGGGGTTCCGGCAGCCGCACCAACATGCGTGTGGCCTAGGAATATGTAAGAAAAGGGTGGTGTGGTGTCTGAATAACCAGTGCACAACACTGACATGGCAGATGCCTCACGTACCAGACACACGGGCGGGAACGTCAATCACTGGATGCGTGTCGTCCCCCAGATCGGCCCGATGGTGGGCGATCATGTGAGGGAATGGCCTCAGATTGGTCCGATGCCTCGCACTGACCTGTAGTAACACGGACAAGCAGGTATTCACCGAGCCCTACCCCCTCTCGATGCCGGTCAACGGCGTAGACCGCCGGGGCCACCGCATGACCTCTCGGGCGGGAAGCCGCACGAGTGGGGTTCCGGCAGCCGCACCAACATGCGTGTGGCCTAGGAATACGTACGAAAGGGTGGTGTGGTGTCTGAATAACCAGTGCACAACACTGACGTGGCAGATGCCTCACGTACCGAACAAACGGGCGGGAATGTCGATGACTGGATGCGTGTCATCCCCCAGATCGAACCGACGGTGGGCGATCATGTGAGGGGATGGCCCCAACTTGGTTCGATGCCTCGCACTGACCTGTAGTAACACGGACAAGCAGATATTCACCGAGCCCTACCCCCTCTCGGTGCCGGTCAATGCCGTAGACCGCCCGGGCCACCGCATGGGCGCACGGCCGGAACACCCCCTTCTCGGTAAAGTGTAACAGTCAAAGTAAGGTGCTTTGCCAATCATGTATGAAAACTAAAGGCTGAAAACAGCAACAGGTGATGAAGGTGGTCTAGGGTTTGGGCCTTTACCGAGAGCCACTCTCGGTAAAGTGCCATTTACCGAGAGCTACTCTCGGTAAAGGAAAGCATTACCGAGGGTCGATACTTGGCTCTCGGTAAATACTATGTCACTTTTCTTTTTTTAATGTTTGTTTTTTGTCTCTCTCCTTTTGTGTATAATATTTCATGTGATTTAATGACTAAAATATTTCTTACCACTACCCCCTCGGTGCCGGTCAACGGCGTAGACCGTCGGGGCCACCGGATGACCTCTTGGCCGGGAAGCCGCACGATGGGGGTTCCGGCAGCCGCACCAACATGCGTGTGGCCTAGGAATACGTAAGAAAAGGGTGGTGTGGTGTCTGAATAACCAGTGCACAACACTGACATGGCAGAAGCCTCACGTACCAGACACTCGGGCGAGAACGTCGATCACTGGATGCGTGTCGTCCCCCAGATCGGGCCGACGATGGGCGATCATGTGAGGGAATTGCCTCAGATTGGTCCGATGCCTCACATTGACCTGTAGTAACACTGACAAGCAGGTATTCTCCGTGCCCTACCCCCTCTCGGTGCCGGTCAACGCCGTAGACCGCCGGGGCCACCGGATGACCTCTCGGCCGGGAAGCCGCATGAGGGGGGTTCCGGCAGCCGCACCAACATGCGTGTGGCCTAGGAATACGTAAGAAAAGGGTGGTGCGGTGTCTGAATAACCAGTGCACAACACTCACGTGGCAGATGCCTCACGTACCGGACACACGGGCGGGAACGTCGATCACTGGATGCGTGTCGTCCCCCAGATCGGCCCGACGGTGGGCGATCATGTGAGGGAATGGCCTCAGATTGGTCCGATGCCTCGCACTGACCTGTAGTAACACGGACAAACAGGTATTCACCGAGCCCTACCCCCTCTCGGTGCCGGTCAACGGCGTAGACCGCCGAGACCACCGCATGACCTCTCGGGCGGGAAGCCGCACGAGTGGGGTTCCGGTACCCGCACCAACATGCGTGTGGCCTAGGAATACGTACGAAAGGGTGGTGTGGTGTCTGAATAACCAGTGCACAACACTGACGTGGCAGATGCCTCACGTACCGGACACACGGGCGGGAACGTCGATGACTGGATGCGTGTCGTCCCCCAGATCGAGCCGACGGTGGGTGATCATGTGAGGGGATGGCCCCAACTTTGTTTGATGCCTCGCACTGACCTGTAGTAACACGGACAAGCAGGTATTCACCGAGCCCTACCCCCTCTCGGTGCCGATCAATGCCGTAGACCGCCCGGGCCACCGCATGGGCGCACGACCGGAACACCCCCTTCTCGGTAAAGTATAACAGTCAAAGTAAGGTGCTTTGCCAATCATGTATGAACACTAAAGGCTGAAAACAGCAACAGGTGATGAAGGTGGTCTAGGGTTTGGGCCTTTACCGAGAGCCACTCTCGGTAAAGTGCCATTTACCGAGAGTGGCGCTCGGTAAAGGTCCTAAACCTAGATCTAGGTTTAGGACCTTTACCGAGAGCCGTTTCTGGTGACACTCGGTAATAGGTCCCGCGCGGACTTTACCAAAATTACGCGCTCGAGCGCTCACTCTTTTCACTCCCTCTCATTTCAGTTCTCACCCACTCGGTCCCCCCTCCGGCGCCGCCGCCGCCGCCCCGCCTGTTGGAAATATGGCCTTGAGGCAATAATAAAATGGTTATTATTATATTTCCTTGTTCATGATAATTGTCTATTATTCATGCTAGAATTGTATTAACCGGAAACCATAATACATGTGTGAATACATAGACCACACCATGTCCCTAGTGAGCCTCTAGTTGACTAGCTCGTTGATCAATTGATTGTGATGGTTTCCTAACCATGGACATTGGATGTCATTGATAACGGGATCACATCATTAGGATAATGATGTGATGGACAAGACCCAATCCTAAGCATAGCACAAAGATCATGTAGTTCGTTTGCTAGAGCTTTTCCAATGTCAAGTATCACTTCTTTAGACCATGAGATTGTGCAACTCCCGGATACCGTAGGAATGCTTTGGGTGTATCAAACGTCACAACGTAACTAGGTGACTATAAAGGTGCACTACAGGTATCTCCGAAAGTGTCTGTTGGGTTGGCACGAATCGAGATTGGGATTTGTCATTCCGTGTGACGGAGAGGTATCTCTGGGCCCACTCGGTAATGCATCATCATAATGAGCTCAATGTGACTAAGGAGTTGGTCACGGGATCATGTGTTACGGGAACGAGTAAAGAGACTTGCCGGTAACGAGATTGAACAAGGCATTGGGATACCGACGATCGAATCTCGGGCAAGTAACATACCGATGGACAAAGAGAAGTGTATACAAGATTGTGAATCCCCGACATCGTGGTTCATCCGATGAGATCATCGTGGAACATGTGGGAGTCAATATGGGTATCCAGATCCCGCTATTGGTTATTGACCAGAGAGGGGTCTCGGTCATGTCTGCATGGTTCCCGAACCCGTAGGGTCTACACACTTAAGGTTCGGTGACGCTAGAGTTGTTATGGGAAATTGTATGTGGTTACCGAAGGTTGTTCGGAGTCCCAGATGAGATCTCGGACGTCACGAGGAGTTCCGGAATGGTCCGGAGCTAAAGATTTATATATGGGAAGTGCAGTTTCAGTCGCCGGAAATGTTTCGGGGGTTATCGGTATTGTACCGGGGCCACCGAAAGGGTTCCGGGGGTCCACCGGGAGGGGCCACCTGCCCCGGGGGACCAAGTGGGCTGAACATAGGTGGTAACCAGCCCCCTTAGTGGGTTGGTGCGCCCTCCCCTTGGGCCCAAGGCGCCTAGGGAACCAAACCCTAGGGGTGGGGGGGGCGCCCCCACCAAACTTGGGGGGCAAGAACCCCCCTAGGCCGCCGCCCCCCTCGGGGGATCCCATCTAGGGTTCGGCCCCCCTCCCCCTAGCCTATATAAGGGGTGGGGGTGGGGGGCGCACCCCTTCACCTTGGCGCAGCCCCCTCCCCCTCCAACACCTCCTCCTTCTCCCTAGAGCTTCGCGAAGCTCTGCCGGAGTACCACGCCTCCCTCCACCACCACGCCGTCGTGTTGTTGGAGCTCTCCCTCAACTTCTCCTCCCTCCTTGCTGGATCAAGAAGGAGGAGACGTCTTCGAGCTGCACGTGTGTTGAACGCGGAGGCGCCGTCCGTTCGGCGCTTGATCGGATCTTCCGCGATCTGAATCGCTTTCGAGTACGACTCCATCAACCGCGTTCATCGTAATGCTTCCGCTTAGCGATCTTCAAGGGTATGAAGATTCACTCCCCCTTACTCGTTGCTAGCATCTCCGAGATTGATCTTGGTGAACGCGTAGGAAAATTTTGAATTATTACTACGTTCCCCAACAGTGGCATCAGAGCTAGGTCTATGCGTAGATTCTATGCACGAGTAGAACACAATGAGTTGTGGGCGTTGGTTTGTTCAATTTGCTTGCCGTTACTAGTCAATCTTGATTCGGCGGCACTGTGGGATGAAGCAGCCCTGACCGACTTTACGCGTACGCTTACGCGAGACTGGTTCCACCGCCTGACATGCACTCGTTGCATAAGGTGGCTAGCGGGTGTCTGTCTCTCCCACTTTAGTCGGATCGGATTCGATGAAGAGGGTCCTTATGAAGGGTAAATAGCAATTGGCATATCACCGTTGTGGCTTGTTCGTAGGTAAGAAACGTTCTTGCTAGAAACCCAATAGCAGCCATGTAAAACATGCAGCAACAATTAGAGGACGTCTAACTTGTTTTTGCAGGGTATGCTATGTGATGTGATATGGCCAAAAGAATGTGATGAATGATATATGTGATGTATGAAATTGATCATGTTCATGTAATAGGATTCACGACTTGCATGTCGATGAGTATGACAACCGGCTGGAGCCATAGGAGTTGTCTTTATTTATTGTATGACCTGCGTGTCAATCAAAAACGCCATGTAAATTACTTTACTTTATCGCTAATCGTTAGCCATAGTAGTAGAAGTAATAGTTGGCGAGACAACTTCATGAAGACACGATGATGGAGATCATGGTGTCATGCCGGTGACGATGGTGATCATGCCGCGCCAGAAGATGGAGATCCAGGGAGCAAGATGATATTGGCCATATCATGTCACTATATGATTTGCATGTGATGTTTGTCATGTTTACATCATATTAGCTTAGAACGACGGTAGCTTAATAAGATGATCCCTCGCTAAAATTTCAAGAATGTGTTCCCCATAAGTGTGCACCGTTGCGAAGGTTCGTTGTTTCGAAGCACCATGTGATGATCGGGTGTGATAGATCCTAACGTTCGCATACAACGGGTGTAAGAGAGTTTTACACACGCGAAACACTTAGGTTGACTTGACGAGCCTAGCATGTACAGACATGGCCTCGGAGCACGGAGACCGAAAGGTCGAACATGAGTCGTATAGAAGATGCGATCAACATGGAGATGTTCACCATTAATGACTAGTCCGTCTCACGTGATGATCGGATACGGCTTAGTCGATTTGGATCATGTATCACTTAGATGACTAGAGGGATGTCTATCTGAGTGGGAGTTCATTAAATAATTTGATTAGATGAACTTAATTATCATGAACCTAGTCTAAAATTGTCTTTACAATCTATCTTGTAGATCCAATGGCCCACGCTAATGTTGCCCTCAACTTCAACGCGTTCCTATAGAAAACTAAGCTGAAAGATGATGGAAGCAATTACACGGACTGGGTCCGTAACTTGAGGATTATCCTCATTGCTGCCAAGAAAGCATATGTCCTTTATGCACCGCTAGGTGACACTCCTGCTCCTGCTGCCGTGGACGTTATGAACACATGGCAAGCACATTTTGATGATTACTCATTGGTTCAGTGTGGGATGCTCTACAGCTTAGAACCGGGTCTCCAAAAGCGTTTTGAGAACCATGGAGCATATGAGATGTTTCAAGAGATGAAACTGGTTTTCCAGGCTCATGCCCGGGTCGAGAGATGTGAAGTCTCCGACAAGTTCTTTAGCTGCAAGATGGAGGAGAATAGTTCTGTCAGCGAACATATACTCAAAATGTCTGGGTTGCATAACTGCTTGACTCAGCTGGGAGTTAATCTTCCGGATGACTCGGTTATTGACAGAATCCTCCAGTCGCTTCCCCCTAGCTACAAAAGCTTTGTGATGAACTACAACATGCAAGGGATGGAGAAGTCTATTCCCGAGCTGTACTCGATGCTGAAATCAGCTGAGGTGGAGATCAAAAAGGAGCATCAAGTGTTGATGGTCAATAAGACCACTAGTTTCAAGAAAGGCAAGGGGAAGAAGGGGAACTTCAAGAAGGACGGCAAGGGAGTTGCCGCGCCCGGTAAGAAAGTTGCCGGGAAGAAGCCAAAGAATGGCCCCAAGCCTGAGACTGAGTGCTTTTATTGCAAGGAGATGGGTCACTGGAAGCGGAATTGCTCCAAGTACTTAGCGAATAAGAAGGCCGGCAACGTCAAAGGTATATATGATATACATGTGATTGATGTGTACCTTACCAGCGCTCGTAGTAGCTCCTGGGTATTTGATACCGGTGCGGTTGCTCACATTTGTAACTCAAAACAGGAACTACGGAATAAACGGAGACTGGCAAAGGACAAGGTAACGATGCGCGTCGGGAATGGTTCCAAGGTCGATGTGATCACCGTCGGCACGCTACCTCTACATCTACCTTCAGGATTAGTGTTAAACCTCAATAATTGTTATTTAGTACCAGCTTTAAGCATGAACATTGTATCTGGATCTCGTTTGATGCGAGATGGCTACTCATTTAAATCCGAGAATAATGGTTGTTCTATTTATATGAGAGATATGTTTTATGGTCATGCCCCACTGGTCAATGGTTTATTTTTATGGAATCTCGAACGTGATGCTACACATATTCATAGAGTTAATACCAAACGGTGTAAAGTTGATAATGATAGTCCCACGTATTTGTGGCACTGCCGCCTTGGTCATATTGGTGTCAAGCGCATGAAGAAACTCCATACAGATGGACTATTTGAGTCTCTTGATTATGAATCATTTGACACATGCGAACCATGCCTCTTAGGCAAGATGACCAAGACTCCGTTCTCCGGAACAATGGAGCGAGCAACCAACTTGTTGGAGATAATACATACCGATGTATGTGGTCCAATGAGCGTTGAGGCTCGCGGTGGCTATCGTTATGTTCTCACTCTCACTGATGACTTAAGTAGATATGGGTATGTTTACTTAATGAAACACAAGTCTGAGACCTTTGAAAAGTTCAAGGAATTTCAGAGTGAGGTTGAGAATCAACGTGACAAGAAAATAAAGTTCTTACGATCTGATCGTGGAGGAGAATATTTGAGTCACAAGTTTGGCACACACTTAAGGAAATGTGGAATCGTTTCACAACTCACGCCGCCTAGAACACCTCAGCGTAATGGTGTGTCCGAATGTCGTAATCGCACACTATTGGATATGGTGCGATCTATGATGTCTCTTACTGATTTACCGCTATCATTTTGGGGATATGCATTAGAGACCGCCACATTCACTTTAAATAGGGCACCGTCTAAATCCGTTGAGACGACACCGTATGAATTATGGTTTGGGAAGAAACCTAAGCTGTCGTTTCTGAAAGTTTGGGGATGCGATGCTTATGTCAAGAAACTTCAACCTGAAAAGCTCGAACCCAAATCGGAAAGGTGCATCTTCATAGGATACCCTAAGGAAATGATTGGGTATACCTTCTACCTCAGATCCGAAGGGAAGATCTTTGTTGCCAAGAATGGATCCTTTCTCGAGAAAGAGTTTCTCTCGAAAGAAGTAAGTGGGAGGAAAGTGGAACTGGATGAGGTAACTGTACCTTCTCCCGAATCGGAGAGTAGCGCAGCACAGGAAAATGTTCCTGAGGTGCCTGCACCGACTAGAGAGGAAGTTAATGATGGTGATCATGAAACTTCAGATCAAGTTACTACTGAACTTCGAAGGTCCACAAGGACGCGTTCCGCACCAGAGTGGTACGGCAACCCCGTCCTGGAAATCATGTTGTTAGACAACGGTGAACCTTCGAACTATGAAGAAGCGATGGCGGGCCTGGATTCCAACAAATGGCTTGAAGCCATGAAATCCGAGATAGGATCCATGTATGAGAACAAAGTATGGACTTTGGTGGACTTGCCCGATGATCGGCAAGCCATTGAGAATAAATGGATCTTTAAGAAGAAGACAGACGCGGATGGTAATGTGACCGTCTATAAGGCTCGACTTGTCGCTAAGGGTTATCGACAAGTTCAAGGGGTTGACTACGATGAGACTTTCTCACCCGTAGCGATGCTGAAGTCCGTCTGAATCATGTTAGCAATTGCCGCATTTTATGATTATGAGATCTGGCAAATGGACGTCAAAACGGCATTCCTTAACGGCTTCCTTAAGGAAGAATTGTATATGATGCAGCCGGAAGGTTTTGTCGATCCTGAGAATGCTGACAAGGTATGCAAGCTCCAGCGCTCCATCTATGGGCTGGTGCAAGCATCTCGGAGTTGGAACATTCGCTTTGATGAGGTGATCAAAGCGTTTGGGTTTATACAGATTTATGGAGATACCTGTATTTACAAGAAAGTGAGTGGGAGATCTGTAGCATTTCTCATATTATATGTGGATGACATATTGTTGATGGGAAGTGATATAGAACTTTTGGAAAGCATAAAGGCCTACTTGAATAAGAGTTTTTCAATGAAGGACCTTGGTGAAGCTGCTTACATATTAGTCATCAAGATCTATAGAGATAGATCGAGACGCCTCATTGGTCTTTCACAAAGCACATACCTTGATAAAATATTGAAGAAGTTCAATATGGATCAGTCCAAGCTGGGGTTCTTGCCTGTATTGCAAGGTGTGAGATTGAGTGCGACTCAATGCCCGACCACGGCAGAAGATATAGAAAAGATGAGTGTCATCCCCTATGCCTCAGCCATAGGCTCTATAATGTATGCCATGCTGTGTACCAGACCTGATGTGAACCTTGCCATAAGTTTGGTGGGGAGGTACCAAAGTGATCCTGGAATGGAACACTGGACAGCGGTCAAGAATATCCTGAAGTACCTGAAAAGGACTAAGGATATGTTTCTCGTTTATGGAGGTGCCGAAGAACTCATCGTAAAGGGTTACGTCGATGCTAGTTTCGACACAGATCCGGATGACTCCAAGTCACAAACCGGATACGTGTATATTTTGAATGGTGGGGCAGTCAGCTGGTCCAGTTGCAAGCAAAGCGTCGTGGCGGCATCTACATGTGAAGCGGAGTACATAGCTGCTTCGGAAGCAGCACGGGAAGGAGTCTGGATGAAGGAGTTCATCACCAACCTAGGAGTGATTCCCAATGCGTCGGGCCCGATGACTCTCTTCTGTGACAACACTGGAGCTATTGCCATTGCCAAGGAGCCCAGGTTTCACAAGAAGACCAAGCACATCAAGCGCCGCTTCAACTCCATTCATCATTACGTTGAGGATGGAGACATAGATATTTGTAAAGTGCATACAGATCTGAATGTTGCAGACCCGTTGACTAAACCTCTTCCACGAGCGAAACATGATCAGCACCAGAACTCTATGGGTGTTTGATTCATCACAATGTAACTGGATTATTGACTCTAGTGCAAGTGGGAGACTGTTGGAAATATGCCCTAGAGGCAATAATAAAATGGTTATTATTATATTTCCTTGTTCATGATAATTGTCTATTATTCATGCTAGAATTGTATTAACCGGAAACCATAATACATGTGTGAATACATAGACCACACCATGTCCCTAGTGAGCCTCTAGTTGACTAGCTCGTTGATCAATTGATGGTTATGGTTTCCTAACCATGGACATTGGATGTCATTGACAACGGGATCACATCATTAGGAGAATGATGTGATGGACAAGACCCAATCCTAAGCATAGCACAAAGATCGTGTAGTTCGTTTGCTAGAGCTTTTCCAATGTCAAGTATCACTTCTTTAGACCATGAGATTGTGCAACTCCCGGATACCGTAGGAATGCTTTGGGTGTATCAAACGTCACAACATAACTGGGTGACTATAAAGGTGCACTACAGGTATCTCCGAAAGTGTCTGTTGGGTTGGCACGAATCGAGACTGGGATTTGTCACTTTGTGTGACGGACAGGTATCTCTGGGCCCACTCGGTAATGCATCATCATAATGAGCTCAATGTGACTAAGGAGTTGGTTACGGGATCATGTGTTACGGGAACGAGTAAAGAGACTTGCCGGTAACGAGATTGAACAAGGTATTGGGATACCGACGATCGAATCTCGGGCAAGTAACATACCGATGGACAAAGAGAAGTGTATACGGGATTGTGAATCCCCGACATCGTGGTTCATCCGATGAGATCATCGTGGAACATGTGGGAGCCAATATGGGTATCCAGATCCCGCTATTGGTTATTGACCGGAAGGTGTCTCGGTCATGTCTGCATGGTTCCCGAACCCGTAGGGTCTACACACTTAAGGTTCGGTGACGCTAGAGTTGTTATGGGAAATTGTATGTGGTTACCGAAGGTTGTTCGGAGTCCTGGATGAGATCCCGAACGTCACGAGGAGTTCCGGAATGGTCCGGAGGTAAATATTTATATATGGGAAGTGCAGTTTCAGTCGCCGGAAATGTTTCGGGGGTTATCGGTATTGTACCGGGGCCACCGAAAGGGTTCCGGGGGTCCACCAGGAGGGGCCACCTGCCCCGGGGGACCAAGTGGGCTGAACATAGGTGGGAACCAGCCCCCTTAGTGGGCTGGTGCGCCCCCCTTGGGCCCAAGGCGCCTAGGGCACCAAACCCTAGGGGTGGGGGGGCGCCCCCACCAAACTTGGGGGGCAAGAACCCCCTAGGCCGCCGCCCCCCTTGGGGGATCCCATCTAGGGTTCGCCCCCTCCCCCTAGCCTATATAAGGGGAGGAGGTGGGGGGGTGCACCCCTTCACCTTGGCGCAGCCCCCTCCCCCTCCAACACCTCCTTCTTCTCCCTAGAGCTTGGCGAAGCTCTGCCGGAGTACCACGCCTCCCTCCACCACCACGCCGTCGTGCTGCTGGAGCTCTCCCTCAACTTCTCCTCCCTCCTTGCTGGATCAAGAAGGAGGAGACGTCTCCGGGCTGCACGTGTGTTGAACGCGGAGGCGCCGTCCGTTCGACGCTTGATCGGATCTTTCGCGATCTGAATCGCTTTCGAGTACGACTCCATCAACCGCGTTCATCGTAACGCTTCCGCTTAGCGATCTTCAAGGGTATGAAGATTCACTCCCGCTTACTCGTTGCTAGCATCTCCTAGATTGATCTTGGTGAACGCGTAGGAAAATTTTGAATTGTTACTATGTTCCCCAACACCGCCGCCTCCCCCACCTCTCCGAGCTCCGCCGCCGCCTCCCCCACCTCCCCGAGCTCCGCCTCGCCGCCTCCTCGGAGCTCGGCCGCCGCTGCCCCGCCGCCCCCACCTCCACCGCCCCCACCTCCACCGCCCCCTTCGCCCCCGGTGAGCCGCCTGCCGCTCTGTGTGTGTGTGTGTGTGA